>OY720591.1:11572611-12957722 GCA_963151315.1 Nymphalis c-album | reverse complement strand
CTCTAACCCAAAGGTTGTCTGGAAGAAATGGCTTATAAGCCATAAGACCGCCTTTTGCTTGGCCAACTTTGTTTAAAGAATATATATTTTTTTTATCTTTATGTATATTTGGTGTGCAATAAAGAGTAAAATAAATAAATAAATATTAATAATAGATAAATAAATGTTATCTTATGTATTGATAAATAATTATTCTAAAAGAGAAAAGAGGGCTCACAACAAACAAAGACTGGTTTCTTTTACCTTCTACGCGCCCTTCTATCACGTGGTCAAAGCCGCGTTCGATTAGTAGTAAAGTCTATAAGGCCAGGAAACAGATAGAAGGTATCTTAGGGTTGAGCGCTGTAAAACAATAAGTTCGGAAGTTGCCATCAACTCAATTGACAGCGGACGAGAGCCCCGGAAACTGTTCCGTTGCAAGAAGTATTTCTCTGTGCCGTTATCCGA
The DNA here is from genome assembly GCA_963151315.1 of Nymphalis c-album. NCBI lineage: Eukaryota > Metazoa > Arthropoda > Insecta > Lepidoptera > Nymphalidae > Nymphalis > Nymphalis c-album. The sequence continues at coordinate 12,957,275 of OY720591.1, read as the reverse complement.
GTTTCCAGTTCATATTTCTTTTATATGATATTTACTATCGCTATAAAACTTTAACGATTGTTCTTACAGTGGATAAGTTGAAAATCACTTAATCAATAATTAATAACTATTATTTCGTTGGTAATATTTTTGATGAACAAAATTTCTAAACAGATAAATCACTAACTTATTTGATGAATGTATGTTTGCGAATCTGCTGGTCAAATAACACTTATCGAATTATATTAACTTAAAACAACTTTTAACTTAAAATAATTTCGATGAAATGTGTTAGGCTTAGTGTACATAGCGCTGCAGTCGCACCGGCGCGGCGCAGCGAATCGCAATGCTTTGTATACATTAAAACCGCACCGCAGCCGTATCAGCTTAACTAGATGTCACAGTGAAGTATAGCATCATCAATATATAAACAGGTAAACACAAAACCTTTGTCTCATTTGTTTATCAAATAATTTCTTTGAGTACTGACAAAAATGTAAATAAGAGTAGAAATAAATTATAAAGACGTACAATTTCATGTTTACTTTAATTAAATTAAAATAACGATGATTTCTTTCGAATTTCGACCACTGGGCGGGGCTCACCAGTTAATTTAATACTAAGGGAGTTTCCGGGAGACGGCACCGTACTGCGGTACGACGCGGTCTCCCGGTAGCGGCGCCGTGCCGTTACACGGTGACCGGTGCCGCACCGTAGACTTGGGTCCACGGCCTTAGTCGCGATCCGGCGCTGGTGCGTCGGCAGCGTCATGTGTGTAAAGTTGGATTATTATTACTTGTGTTATAAAATATTTTACGTAACAATCAAGATATAATAATATATAGTAATACTTTATTTTATGAGCTTTGATGTATCAATGTTTTTTTAATATGCATTTTATAACCGAGCAGCATCGATGTATACATTTTAGAATTAAGAAATCATGGAAATATGGTATTCGATGCATTACTATATTTCGCCCACGGCTTACTCGTGTGTTTGGATTGCAAGTATTGGGTGTAAAATTAGCCTATATCCTTCCTTCATGCTTGATCATGGAAAATGTCATCAAAATTGATTCATTGGTTTAGCTGTGTAACAGACAGACTTACTTTTAAATTTATAATATTAGTATAGAGTAAGGCTAAATATAAGTTTTATTTATATGACGTTCAATAATACCGCATTGTGATTATTACAGACTTACTTCTTCTTATTTCATAATGTGGTGCTAGTCCGAGTCACATAAGTACCTACTGTCGACTTGATTAGGTCAAATTACATTTTTATTGCTAGAACCCACTCATAAATAACATGGTATCAATTGGTTACATAGATGATAATAGCTGTCTCGTTTGTCTCGTGGCTAGTTTGTAAGGCTGCACATTCCGAGGTTTTAGGTTCTAACTCCAGGTAGAAATTCTTAGCATTTAATTATTTTGTATAATTAAATGCTTTTAAGACTCGGTGACCTATTTGCTAGTTTAATGTGCTTCTGATTATGAAGTCCAGGTTCAAATATTGGGCAGGGCCAATATAAAATTACTGGGATTATCTATTATGAATTCTTAATAGCAGAGTTAGGAAGCACGTAAAGCAGTTCGCAGTGCGCTTCAACTTTTTTCGGTTGTGTCGGATTTGCCTTTCTATCGAATAATGAGTGAGAGAAGAAACAGTGCACATGTGTTTGCACACACATTTGTGCACTATAATAATGTCTCGCGTATAGGGCTAGACTCCGCTGAGAATTGTCGTCGTTGCCAGAATCGAGTGGATATTACCATTATCATATAAACATAAAAACAATTTACTAAGAGTTTCTCAAGCCACAGATATTTAAAAAAAAAAGTAATATGTATAAAGTATCGAATTATAAAGTCCCAGGAGTTACATTTATAAATAAGAATATGATACGTTCGTTAGTCCGTATCGTTTCATTTCAAGCTACACGACATTTAAATCGAACGTTTGAAATTGAGACATATTAAATTGGCTCCTTCCAGCTCAATAAAATACCCTACGAAATCCTAAGCGAAATTATTGAGGAGCTTACGAAATAATTTAAAAGACATCCTTCTTCCATATGCTCTCCGAATAAACAAGTGCCTTTATTCTTTGTATCTCCTAACATATATTTGAGATAATGATTTTTATTTCATGTTTAAAAATAAGTAGTATCTCACAGATCTCCTAGCTCCGGGTCGTAGAGGATTTTTCAACTCCAATCGAAAGTCCACCGTCTTACTACGACGCGAAAATCGAATCCCTTATGATCTGCAGCGTACTTGTTACTGAACCTTAAATTATTAGGTAATACGTTTTATCGAGGACCTATATGATTTGTCAAAGATTCGTCGACACATTTGTCGTTCGATATATAATGTATATGAAACCGGAGTTTTTAATATGAATGTCAGGGAATTCTTACGTTTTATTATGTAGCGAACAAATAACCTGTTCCCAGTTTACTCAGTAACTGCAAAACGATCTATTATTCAAAGAGCAGCGTATGAATTTCTTAGTATTTCGCTTTGCATGGCTTACAATCAAGGTATGCAAGTTAATATTATTCATAGAACAGTAATTATAAATTATTATATCCTTTTCAATAATTCTTCACGTATTTTTATGGCTGCGTTATATTATTAATGAAAAGCATATTTGAGTAATTGGATGGCTGCAAGAGGTACTAATTAATAATTATGATAGGTTTGCCTGAAATTGTTCCATTTCCTAGAGCTCTTAGTAATATTTTATAAAGATAAAAATTAACGTTTAAAAAAATTAATTCTAGTAAAAATTTTGCTTCAAAACTTGAAACGATCGCCGGAAGAATTGTTTAGTGTGATGGTAACATAATAACCTGATTGTGATTAAAATAAAATATTTAATAGAAGATCATAGAAAAAAAGCCGAAAACCAAGTTGGCTATTAAATCCACTCCAACTCAAATTCGCTAGTTCAACGAAATAATCTAGATATAAAAATGTTTAAGTAAACTAAAATAATATAAAATTTTGAACAGCATGTTCGAGAACAAGTAATTACAATATATAAATAATAATTTAAATGCTAAAGTGAGTTTGATTGTTTATTTGTTTGTTTCTTTGTTACATCCTAACTACTCTACAGAGCATCATGACATTTTACATATATATTGTCAAGGGTACAGAAAAGAACAAAGGTAGATACATACCTAAAATCTGCTGCATTATACACGCGGGCGGATCAGTAGGCATACGCTAGATACAATATAAATATATGAAAAATAAAACATATAATTCAAGTAGGTACATCTTAAGGTAATAACAATTATTATTAATTGTGATCTTAAAAATTTGTCATGTTAACTTCGACGAGACGTACAAAACCACTGGTTCGTCATGTCGTTTTTAATGAGAGAAACGGGAAATCAGAAACGAATTAAAAACAATAAAACAAAAGAGAAATGCGTCAATTTTTTATTAAAGATTCAGGTATAGATCAATTGATTTGTTTATTTATTTAATTTAAATATTTAAGTAGCCGTTCCGTTTTAATAGTACTATTTGTTTATTACCTTTTATTAGATATCTTTCTCAGTTATCTCTGCGCCTGTTATCATTTCATAACAACTGGTCTAAATAGAAAAACTTCACTTGGTCACTTTGGAAAACCGCAAGTAAAAATATATATTGATCAAATAAGTATTCGTGTATTTTTTATTTTTTTCTCTGAACTCTCCTGAAACTATAATCTATCATAATATAAAAGTCTCATACAGGTCAATCGCGTTAGAAAAAATTGTGTTAATCTTTGAAAACAAAAATCAATAAAACTTGCCTCTTAAAATGATTAATACGATTTTATGTTTCCTATATTTAGTAAACGGATAATTATTACATAAAATATTTCGTAACACCTTAGATAACAGTCATACATAGAAATGTTGAGATCCATTACTCAATTTGGAGCAAGCTTAAATCACAAGAAAAGACAGCTATTTTTGGTGTATAATACCTGCCCCTTTGCCCTTAAATTGCAGGCGAAGACACGCCGGAAATCTAGTTGCTTATATGTTTCTTTGAAAGGACTCTTGAACTATCTCGTGTAAGTGTTACAAATTATTTAGACGCAGCTAAGTTCGAGCTAGATTTGGCTTGCATAAATCTACGGAAATTATAGTTGCAAGATTACCTTAACTCGCAAGATGCAGATCAACTACACAGGTAAGTTGAGATGAGGTTACGAGAGTATCTTTGAAACTTTGAAACAGACTAATATATTTATGTTTTATGTCGTCTTAGCGTACATAAGAATTACATTATATTTTATTCAATTTAACATTTAACTTTTAGAATAAATTATGTAAATCCTTACTAATATTAAAAACGTTAAAGTAAGTTTGCTTGTTTCTTACGCGGAACTATCAACGATCATGAAATTTTGTATACCCCTTTTTAGGGGTAGAGAAAAGGACATAAGTTAGCCGTGGGGGAAAATTAGTATTTAATATCGTTATTATTACGCCTAGCTTTAGTTCATGTTTCTAAGTAGAATAGAGGTAATTTATATTAATTCGTCTATCTATCTATCGAGCACGTCAGATGTCTAGTAATAGAAACCAAGAAGAAACAAAGAGTTTCTAGTAATGGAAACAGAGGGGTTGCCAGCCACGAAATTCTGCCAAATCCGAACCGAACGAAATACAAAATACTCAAATGCAATTATCAAATTGGTCATTGTTTATCAATAACAATTGACATAACGTTTTTTAAAATCATCGGAGAAGCAATCCCGTGAGCGTTATCGAAAAACGATAGCTTTACGATTGGTCAAATTATCGATGCAGAGCCATCGCGTGCAACTGAATATATCAGTCATTTACGACTGAAATCGGAGCAGAATATTCATTACGCAATACTTTCCCCCAAGAGAAAATCGCGATGAAGCGTATAGAGAGAAAAACTGCGAACTTCGTTTCACAAACAAAGCGCTGGGCTGAAAGGGGCCTGTGAAAAAACATTTTCATTGTGTCTGGAACTCGCTCGATTTTTAATCTCTCCCCGCGTTCCCTGTAACTTTATAGTGAGCTTTGGAAAATCTGTTGGTCTGACTGCCACTAGATCGACGGTTATCCGCCACTAGTGCTTCTGATATGACTAGGAAGTCGATTCGTTACTGAACGCCGAAATGCCATCGCGTAGTTGCTTTTAAACGGACGACCAGATATACAGTTTACTGTAGAGAGAACACTCTCTACAGTAAACTTAAAAGTTTATTACAAGAAATTCTACATACATACTTTTACTCTAAACTTGTATTATATCTTATGTCGTATCTTAACGAATCCATCTTATCAGATTTTAGCAATGCACTTATTCATCACAATTCATCATACATTAACTACATCCATCCATCGATCTTTGTCTTATCTTAAACTTGTACACCTACGAGTACACCGTCACTAGATAATTTCCTCTACCCCAAAGTTGGTTGGAAGAGATCGCCCCTTAGCGATAAGGCGATCTTGTGTTGTTCCTCTCAGTATTGTTATAACTTATGTTTTTAAATTATATTTAATAATATTTTTGGTTTATTTATCACAACCTCTTTATTACCATTTCAAATTAAATTTTCAAGTGGACTTAGTTATAGGTTAGTAGTTAAGGGTGAAAAACGGTTTATCTCGATTTACGGCAAAACTACAAGTCCTATGGAAAAAAGTTACACTTTTTTCATATAACCTCAAAATTTACGTGAAAAATTCAAATAACCAACTTTTTGGTTTTTTATTTTTCTTTTACAAATAAATTTATTTTTTCACGAAATTTTATGAAAACTTACCTTTTTATGACCCAAATATACTGTATTTTTTTTTATTTAAAAATAATTATTTTTTCACCTTATTTTGACTTAATATCAAAAAATTAATATAATCAATTGGATGTCTTGAAGTCGATGATAATTACATTGAAAGATTCCGTTACATAGTACATACTGGTCAAGCTAATAAAAGCGTGTTAAAAAGAGAGAAATCAGTGTTTAATTAGCCGCTTATCAAAATACATATATATAGTTAAGGCCGTATTATTTATTTGTGTTTATCTATCTATCTACAATTGTATTTGGGAATATAATTTGCCAAAAGGAACGAAACGGCTTATGCTTAAACGTTTGAATACAATATGTAGAAGCTAAGGATTCATGATGCTACATGTTTTATTCATCACACTCAAACAAAGATGCTGTGATGTGCTCTGAAAGACGTAGTCATACATTGATCGGTATTGTGGCGAATTGTTTTGTATAAACAATACATATTGTGTTTTGTGAGACGCTGAAGTGGAGCGGAGGAATTGTGAGGATAATACCTGTCTTTGTGACGTCATTATCGCGGAGCATGAGCATATTTTATATACAAGTTTGTTTTTTTTTCAACTATAATAAATCATGACAAAACTGAGTTAATAAGTTTCGATTTAAAATAAGTTATATTTAAGAAGGTTGCATATTAAAGTAATAATTGAAAAATTATACGATTTGATTCTTAATAAATACAATCATAATACATTTGTTCATTTTATCATAATCTTGAAATTAATAATATAATATATAAAAATGTACAGAAAAAAAATATTGAATTTTATTGAAATTATTGAAATTTAATATCAAATACATTCCCCAAAAGCAAATATTTCGTATAAAATATTCTAAAACATATAATAATTAGGTACGCTCGTATTCTCTTTGTGCATAAATTAATTTATTATCTATAACGTATTTTATGAAATATTCACAGTGCAAATAGGGCTGAAAAACTAATTTCAGAGGGAAGCGGTCAGTAAATTAGTTTACAGTTTTAGGAACATTGAAAATGGTCATTACGTTACGTTATAAGTTTACCGAACGCGATAAAACATGCATTAGGTTTTTGATTTATACTTTTTTTATATAATTAATAACGATATTGCATGGTAAGACTTCATAAGGCATTCAAATATAAACGCGTCATAAAAGCAATATAGTGTTTTAATGTATTGGATTAACGTGATTAGCACAACAAATATAACAAAAATTATGTCTTAATATTTTTTCTTTTAAGATATCGTTATTATTTTACTTATCAGTTATATTTACTAGCTTCCGCGCGCGGCTTCGCCCGTGTTTTATAAGAAAGGCCGTTGTTAAGTACCCCTACATCATTTATACCCTTTTTGCAACATTTTTATGAATAGTTAAGTGGTGAATGCGTTACAAAGTACTAAACACTTACTTTCGGATTTGTATTATTAGTAAGGAAAAACTGGGATGCCTCATTATGTAGATAGAATTTCTGAACTTTAACTGAAGGTCGAGGAGGTTATTGCTTAACAGTGTGTTGAAATTGAGTAATTTTTTTGACTGGAAATCAAAAGGTTCCGTGTTCAAATTTCATGTTAAAGTCACCACTTGGTCCTGCGTGCAGAACTGAATAGTACTTAGACATTTGTTTGCATACTTGTGAACTATATCGAATTCACAGTTGACAATTAATTTTTTAAATGGCTAGGCCGAATTTAGCTGGGAGTACACAGTCATATTTATATCGAGGTACAAAATATAAATAATTAATAAATAAACATCTTAAATTATGTAATTAAAATACTTAATTATTGAAAACGTTATTTGATCGATTTTGTAGATAAATTTAATTAAGAAGAGAGTCTAATCAAAGTATACTTAACTCGAGTAGGCTTTTATAAGTCACTCTTACGTTTCCGTTACTTACGAGTGAAGTGTTATAAGAAGTCTTACAAATAAATCAGAACGCGTTCATAATATGATTAGTACCAAACTATATCGGTTACATTTAATTCATTAAATGAGTAATGCTCTAAACACACTTCGGATACCATCATTGACAGATGTGATTTTGAAATTTTAACTTTTAATATTAATAAATTTAAATGTTATGAATATATAATTCTTATGACATTTTTTTATTTCATAAGTAGGCGTTTACATAACATAAGTAAGAAATTTGACACATGCAGGTTCCCTCACGATTTTTTCCTTCACCGTCAAGCACGAGATGAATTATAATCACAAATTAAGCACATGAATTTCATTAGTGTTTGCCGGGCTTTGAACCCACGATCATCAGTTAAGATTCACGCGTTCTTACCACTGGGTCATCTCGGCATAAGCACATCATTTTTTACTTGTAAAAACATTACTATATTATGTATCTCATACAAGGATCTTAGGTGATCATAACCGATCATAGAGATTGTTGACCTAAGAAATATCAACCATTTCTTACAACACCAAGATTGGTGATGTACTGCTTTCCTCATACTTTTGTGCGGACCACAACCATACTAAGTATTCATGTTTGACGGTGGAATATGTGATGATTGGTGGTAAATAAGAATAATAAAAGTAGATTTCTACATTTAGTTTAGGATCTATATTGACTTAAACGGATAAACGTTTTAAGTAATGAGTTTCACTCACTAGCACTCCTCGCGATGGAATTATGAATAAAACATCGACTTCTTAAAGGCGGGTGTCTGTCTTGTGCTACGAAGACGAACAAGAATTTATTTATTTCGGTCTTTTTTATATTTCACATGACGCGACAAAATGTTATCAATTATTAATGCATTCACGAAAGTATTGTGACGAACATTAACGTGTAAATATTTGGGAAAAACGTAGCCTGTATGCCTGTATTTTTATAACACACACATACGCAGTGTATGTCTTTTATATGGATAACCTTTGAACTTTTGAGCTCTTTCTTTCAGATGTCAAATCAATTATGAAATAAAGAGTAAAGTCGTGTTTTACTAAACACCCGCTACAAATCTTACTGAAACTTTTCTTTTATCAAAATTGTTTCTAAAATTTATATTTTTTATATATTTCAAATACGGTGACAGACAGACAAGTGGAACATCTGGTGGTATGTTGGCAACGCTGGCAAAGATATCGGCGCTGTTTCAGAAAATATTTTAAGAGACATCGCTGATGCTCCACCAATCTTGGAAACTAGGATGTTATGTCCCTTGTGCCTTGTATATATTGTAACTAACATTGATTCACTAACCCATCAACCGGGTCACAATAATACTTAGTATTGCTGCTTGGCGATAAAATAACACCCAGCTCTATCACCAAGTAATAAAACTTTCTTATACATTGTATTTATTAACTTTGTTAACTAATTCCTGTTAGTTTGTAAATAAATAAATATTATACACCAATAAAGACGTTACATATATGTAAATAACTAAACAATCAATAAAAAATGGAACCCTTATAGAAAAGGATCACCCTCATCGTATGTCACGGGGTTATTTATAACTAGATAATAGAAATTGAAATTCGGGCATAAGCGTAAATAATATAACTCTATTTTTAGAATAGTAAGAAACATTTTTTAATATAATGTAGAGTGTATCAAGTGAAAACACATTTATATTATTTTAATGATAAAATGAACACTTTAAATTATAATAAATACTTGCGAAACGAGCTTATTAGAAATGAAAGGAGCGAACTTCAATTATTTCACCTGAAAACTCGATGACGTAATGACAAACGATTGTACAGAAAGCATTGCAATTAAACAAAGTTCTACCAAATTCTGTTCAACTAATTGATCGGTTCTATTATTCAGCGCTGAAACTTTCAGCTTCTGTCCCGATCTGACTCTGATATAACTCGTAACGCATTTAATAAATAAGTAATATCTACGTATTGAAAAGGCTTTATATACAGCAACGCTTGCATGGAATTTTCACTACATATTAGGCTACAATAAGAATATGAATGGATCATTTTACCGTGCATTTGTCGCGCCTTGTATACGCCGAGGATGATGTCATATTGTAAAAATCCTTGTTTTTTGTATTCTATGATTCGTTCGTCCGTTCGAATTGAAACTTTTTACAGTTATTGATGGTCAGTGTTTAAAGGTGTTTTAAAGGCTACCATCATCGTACGTTGCGTTTTTTTATGTTATAGCAATGCGGACGGGTAAATGGGGCACCTGGTGTTAAGTAGATATCACCGCCTATAGGTATTGGTAATGTAAGAAATATAAACCATTCCATACACCACCACCAGTTACACTGACTCATTCACACTTCTAACCGGAACGCAAAAATACTAAGATTTGCTGTATAGCAGTGGAATATCTGATGACTCGGTAGTATCTACCCAGACGGGCTTACATAAACACCTAGGGCATCAATAGAATCGAATTAGTGCTAACAAAATATAATTATAATTGCATGCAGTTTACAAAAAACAAGTATCAAGTAAATATCGCCAACTATAGATTAGACCAGATGTAGCAAACTTTTCCTACTCTTTGGTGAAGCTTGGAGCTTATTCCACGATGCTTCGATGCGGGAACACATGTAGAAGATTTTCATACGACCAATGCATTACTCACAATGTTTTCTTTAGCCGCCTAGCAAGACTTGAACGTATAAATTAAGTACTAGAAAGAATTCAGTGGTAGGTTTGAACCCATTATCTATGATTGAGATTCAAGCCATTTTGCTATTCGGCTTTTGTGGTATCAACAAATAAACAATATAAAAATACTGTGTTTTAAAAGATGAAAATCAATGTTAATGATTCAAATAGTTACAAATTAATATTGCATTACAACAATAAGTGTAAAAGTTTTAATATCAACGTACGTATGTCCTGTTGACTGAAACGGGCTGTGATCAAGTAGTTCGCTTCAACTTTGTCCGATAATGAACGTCGAGACCGGACTCGGACCGGAAAAGATATAGTCCGGTTGTGTATACAGAAATATTTTCCGATAATACTGCCCAGAAGCCATTTCTGTGGCTTATAGATTACATTTAATTAAATAACTTAAACTTCTGAACTGTTCAATGCTGGTGACAACTTTACCTGTTTCGATAAACGATTCCAATAAACCTTTTCTATTGTTATATACATATATAATTTATGACGATGACGTCAATGAAGATATATTTCATGGTATATGTTATTTGTATCATGATTAAAAATAAATATTTGAAAAGTTTAATTACCGTGAAATCAATCTTTTTTCTAATTATAGTAAAAATTCTAGTTAAAATAATTGTTTTTAACTGTCATATATACTATGGGCTATCCGAAATCATAATATAAATTCACGATTGTAAGTATATCGATAGATCAAAATCAAAAATAATAACGGAAGAAGCCATGACCGCTTTGCTAATTTCCTCATTTTCCGGTTGAATAGAAATTAAGATTCTTTGGACTAAAAAGATCTTATCTGCATTGGAGGTAATGGGACGGGTGTTTCACCGAAGAACTAACTCTCAAGTATCAACTAACCGAATTTTAATAATATGAAGGTCCTTTCACAAGTATCTATGTATTAAACTATAATACATAATCGTTGTGTAATTGATAGACACTGAAGAGGTTGTTTTATATATCAAAAGCACTACAGGGGCTTCCCCTGCGACGCGTTAAAATAATGCTTTTGATATGGTTGTCCATACAAAAAAACGTATATAAACATATTTATTTCCCTAGAGGAGTTTAAAAAATAGCTCTCTAATTAAGTCGATTACAAGTGCAAGTCGATGATAGGTTACAAAACTAACATCGATATTATTTAAAATATGCTTATCTTATTTTTATGTAAAAATGGTATATTTATTTAATAATAGCTAATTTATTAAATTATATTTTATAATGTAAAGTTTTTTTTGTATAGAGATGTATAAGTGTTTCAGAGTTTTTGAATTGTTTACAAATATGCATAAGGGCGGTCCCCTTGTCACCTATCTTGTCATAATTCACATCAACACATATAACTGACCAAATGTAAATGTAATTTCTTTCCTATATATTGAAATAAAGAAAAATATGCAGTGAGGAAATCACGGTCCCTTTTTATGAAGTGATATCGTTTGGCGACAAACGTGATCACGCACTCTAATAGCTCCGAAAAACTTGAACACGTCATGTCACCTGAACTAGTTTTAATGGGGACTTTGTAACAATGACATTAACATCGATTTTTTGAAAATAAAATTCGTAGCGCGTGACTTTTAGGAAGAACATGAACAGATTCATTTTTTAGATGAACTTAAATTTAATTTAACTTTTTATGCTTTATATATTTATTGATCTTAGTGTCCTATGTATTGATTCAATATAATACAGAACCAGATAATATCATTTAAATCGGTCTAGACTTTAACTTTCTTATTTTAAGACACTACAAGTACAAATACAAAACTGGTACGGATAATATTTAATTTTACTTATAATATTAGTAGGATACTCGAAAGTTTGTGAAGATCTTTGTTGTCATCAAATCTGTAACAGAGATAGACTTAACACTTAAACTTAGCTTATAGGTCTACAAAATACCCCCACCCTAAAACGCGGACGTAGCCGCGTGTGGAAGCTGGTGTTACTTAAGAAACTTTATAAGGCAAAAACGTATATAATTAATTTCTTTTATGATGTTTTTTATAAAGATTTATTTTTCTTTACGAAGCCTCTTTCATTCTGAATTGATGCCATATTATTTTCCATGTAATGATATTGATAGTAAGGAGACACCTTGGTCCATACAATAGTGTTGTTAAAAAAAGACGCGCGCTAATTTCAAACCGCCATTTTGTTAGTGGACAGAAAGGTTATGCTATTTATTCATTAGGTATTATTGGCGCGATCTGTGATTTATTGTATGTATTTAAATGTGTCATTTGGTTTTTAAAAAGATTTGAGTGAGTAATTTACATCATATGATTTGGTGGCCTTTTATATATATTATAAAACTGATTACTTTTCACTTATGGATGCTAAATATATATATATAACCATAGAAACGCACCCTTATACATTATATATTCAGTTATTTAACAGCAAAAAGGAGAAAGTAATAGGAGATAACATCTCTATTACCGTTGTACGTATAGGTATGTATTGATTGATATTTATTAGAGCCGGGAGAGGCAATTCGCACGGGACAGGTAATTTACGACGCTGGAACCATCGACATGCCTTATTTACGATTAAATAAAATAGGATCATTGTATTATTGGCGAAAAGGTGGAATTGTGGATACGAACGATACCGCAACAACCGTAAGTAGATTCGATATAATTATATATTTGTGTGTATGTTATAATGTGCCTTTACTTCTTATATATATATATATAATATAATAAATATTTGCATGTGTGTTTCTTTCGCCGGTTCTTCTCAGGGCTGGGTGTTTCTTTTCCGAACCGGTAGTAGTGTCCAGTTTGACAATCAATAAGTAGTGTAATACTTCAATATTGAATAAAGTATTTGAATGTTGAATTTTTTGAATTTTGAAATCTTTACTTGTGTTTTATGTACAATCACAGTTTATTTATAATATGTGTTAAATGTTTATATTATATAATAAATCCGATAATCTGATAAAAAATTACATTCACTTGTAAAATCAAGAAAACAACATTTAAATACTTTATTTATTATCTCTTTCTACATTTCATTCTTATTCATCATTCATCTCAAAATTATAAAACATATCCTTTTTTTTCAAGTTGACAACTGTCAGTTGATAACGCGATAAAGACTTAAGAAAATCGTTTGTATATAATAATATTCTATACATATGTAAAAGGACGCTGATGATTCGGAAGGAGATACGATCTTTATGTACGAATAGTTGAAGTTGTATTTCGATATTTTTATAATTGCTCATTAAAATTATTACAATGAACGTGATATCGAAAAGCCTACTTCGACCTACTTTGAATTTTGGATGATTTATCAGTATCGAAATTCTACAGTTGATAAAATCAATTAGGCATATCTAGTACAGTCACGTACAAATACTCTATTGTAATATGAAACACAAAACCGTTTATAAAACACGAGTAATATTCCATCGGATCAAATAATGAAAGAGGAGATGAAAACTTTAATAGTTTACAATGAAATCATAGATTTTCTCTTTGAAAATGTTTCTTGAGATTAACTTGTTAAGTTTCTTAAGTAATCTTTTATATTTCTGAGTTACTTATAACACCGATATAATTGGCTCATTGGCCTTGCTAACTTATAAGGTTACAGTTACAACGCATATAGATACAGATTCAGTACCTGGTGGACCAGGTTGGACCAATGACATGTACATATGTACAATGTACCTATGGTAGTACATCTGATATATTTCCGATCAGTCGAACTACCCTCCTATCTATGGAATATGCGATACAAAGTCTGTGTCTTTATTATATAAAATTGGAACGCGGACGGTCAGACGAGCCACCTAATAGTAAATTGTCACATATTTTTCTTCATAATTTAATTATATCACAGTTAGTATACTTCTCATATTGCGCGATTATTTCGTTAGTAATATTATCTTATTCCCTTAGGCCATCCGGGGAAATAGCTTTCAGTTATTGCTCTTAATCGTTTTGTACATATATAAGTTTTGTTTTTTTATAATGGTATTTTATTAAGTCACATTATTTATTATTCAATTGACAATTGTATTCAATAAACAATAAGACATGGTAGTTTTTATATTTCAATGTGAGTTCATATCTAAAATGTCTCTAATTAAACTCTTTTTTTATATCTCTACTATTAATATAATTTAATTACTTTAATTATTATTTATATTTTTTGTAAAGGTTTGTAAAACAATTGTTACAATTGTGAGATATGCATCCTGGATGAAATTCCTCTATTTTGAGTTCACGCAATATTATTCCATATTTATTAATCTCAATTAATAACATTAATTTTGAATGTTTCTCAAAATAACATTTATAATATACACAACGATTGTACGGATATATATGATATATTATGTTTTATTTATTTATTTCACGAAATAGTTAACATTTTATATTAATTGTTATATACATGTAATTAAAACCAAGATAAGATTACGCAATCAGTTAAGCTAAAAGACAGTAAGTAAATTAAAACTATTATAAGATGAGATTCTAATGAATGAGTCTGTGTGAGTACGTGTGTGTGTGTGTTTTTTTTACAGAAGCCGGCAACGCACCTGCAAGTCCTCGGATGCTGCAGATGTCTATGGGCGGTGGTAGTCACTTTCCATCAGGTGAGCCTCCTGCTCGTTGCCCTCTCTTACATAAAAAAAAAACCTCTTGAGATATTCGCTAAGATCCTGTTGCTTGTTTAATTGACGCTTATAGTTTTATAATGTATTAATCATATATATAATATGCATCTCTAGTAATATTCAAATGTATTTTCATAAAAAAGAAAACACTGTGGACACTCGATTCGATTGTTTTGTAAGTAATTAATTTTTTTCGCAATCACAACACCTACTTTGGGCTTGTCCCTTCATTCTGTGCAGCATGTATAATGTGAACAGTTTGCGAAACTCATAACCTTATGAGTTCTCTTCCTTAAAGTACAGCATCTTAACTCATAAGTATAACAAATTGTATAAGCAAGAGGGAATTAAACAGTCGAACTAACTTCTCCGGTGTGCTCGGTGCTTAGTTAATTGATCGACTAAATTATTCTGTGCTTAAACTTTTAAGATGGTTTCAGGTTAATTTATTTAATAAGATAAGTATGTTTTCAAACTGCAAATTGTAACATTTATTTAGTTAAATTAGAGATATATAATTAAAAAGCAAATAACAAATCGTTTTGCTGCCTCACTGGTAGCGGGAGAGCTGGTTCATTTTCAGAGAATGGGATTTGCGATTCAATTGGTGAACACGAGCATTTATTGCATTTGTCTGTTTATTAAAAAGTAATACATATATTTACGTAATATGTGAATTTTTAATATATTACCTACATGTATTGAATTACGTATTTGTTTTTGACATAATACTTTTATACTTCCCCTTCCCTTATACAATAATATATATCTGTATCTGTACTGTATATATCTATATAGACTGCCTCGTTGGTCTAGTGGCTACATGAAAGGCAGCAGACTCGGTGGTTCTGGGACTAAATCCTAGGTCGGGCCAATAAAATGTTATTGAGATTTTCTGTCGAAAATTCTCAACAGCAGCCCGGAGTCTTATAGTGCACAAGTGTGTGCGCAAACACGGATGCACTCTCTCTTCCCTAACTCTCATAGTTCAGGTCAACGGCTTAACGTGCTTTTCGAGGCACGGGAGTATACACAGTTCCAACTTCCAGTCTCCAGGCTGCTACTGAGAAATTTGTGACAGAAAAACCCAATAAAATCTTATTTGGCCGACCTGGGAATTGAACCCAGTACATCCGGGTGTGCGGTCTTACTTATAGCTAACTAGACCAACGAGGCAGTCAAGTTCTTACATATTACACGATACAATGACAAATAGAATCCGAGAGGCAGGCTATACCACTAGTATGCAAATGTATATATATAAATTAAAAATCGTTTAAAGTGACATTACTATATAACCAACAAACTAAATGATTTTCTATTAATATATCGGATCTATATCAAACATTGAAAGTAGTTGTCACATTAATAAGAAAAAATAAAAAAACAATCTATGAAATCTGTATAATAAATATCAGCTTCATATTTTTTCGCCTATTAATATTGAATTAAGTAGTATGTCTAATGGTTGTAATTTTACTAATTGACGAAGCTAAAAATAAATTCGAGATTTCAATTGTATTATAGAAACAAATGTGTGGCCGAAGTAGGTATAAATTGTCTTTGCGGAAACTGAAACTTGGTGTTGCAAGTTTGTCTCAACTTCTCGTGTTTATAGAATGTTTCTTATTGTTTATTGCCGAAATAATTAATTAACATTATTGTGAAAAACATAATATTGTTGCATACACACTGTATGGCATACATGGCATTGTATTAACAGTAAGTTATGTTTCACTTAAAAAATACAATAGCGATATGTGATCTCTCCAATATATATCACTTATGAGCATTTATGTATATGCCTAAATCCTAAGCGGAATATTGTTACTTGGTGGTAGGGTTTCTGCAAGCCTATGTAGTAAGGTACCACCAACTCATCGCATATTCTACCGCCAAACAGCAATACTTAGAATTTGACTGTTTGGTTTTAATTTTTGTTTTTTGTTTGGCGGTAGAAAGGGTAAGTCAGCCAGTATAACTACAATCACGAAGGACATAACATATTAGTTCTATTTTAGTATTTCCTACGTCGTCAATGTTTATAAGCGGTGGAGGACTTTTTCTACACTGGAAAAACGCATTACGCGTTTCCCCCCACGGGAACAGTGGGGGGAAACTGTGGTATGTGGGGCTCGCCGACATCGGAAAACCCACTAAAAAACCAGCGGTACCCTTCCCGTCTTAACGGGAGCGCCACGGGATCGCTTGCGCATGCTACCGCGAGAGCGATAGAGACCTGTTATATAACACAAACTAACGACAAATCATCACAAGTAAATATCAAACACGTACAAATATGTACGATCGTCGCACGTTAAATATCAACACAATTTGCTACGGCTACGGCGCATAAAGATTACAAAATTATCAAGACTCGGTCACAACAGTTTAATAATTCACTATTATACAAATGCAAATATCGATACAATGTGAACAGTTGTACGTAACTTTGATCAATAATGAATACTCCAATGTGTGCCTACAGCTGATCCGACCTGGATTCATCTGGTTTTACGTATGTATGAATGTACATTTATTAATTCCATACTGTATTTTAAATATGACGCGCGTTAATATTGCGTCTGTCGTATGTCCACTTGTCTATCCGTTGACTAATTAATCATTTCAAAGGTTGTTAGATACTTAGTAATTTCACAAGAAATTTTAGTAGAGCGACTAATTAGGGTGAATTAAAAATAAATTGAATAGACGTTATAACATACAGTCCAATATAAAATGTTTGTCTAAATGTAAATAATTTATTAAGAATAAGTTATCTATACGTTTTTACAAAAACCAATTTAAAATATATTTTTTTATGGCTTACGAACGCGGACTTGCATATGTGCCACCTGATGGTAAGAAAGTCATCAATTGACATTGGCATTGTAAGAACTAAGATGTTTTGTGCCTTATGCCTATAATTACACTGGCTCACTCACTTTTTACACCGGAACAGAACAATACCAAGTATTGCTGTTTTGCGGTAGAATATCTGATGAGTAGGTACCTACCCAGACAAGTTTGCACAAAGTTCTACCATTAAGTAAATTTCTGTCCTTCAATATAAATGTTTTGTAGTTCCTTATTCTATCCGCTATATTTTCATTTGCCACACAGGCTGTCTTGAAATACCTACAAATAAAGCACTTAGTTGTTTAAAATTTTCATATTTTTTTAAATGTGTAGTCATATGCGAACTATTACTCAAGGTGTATAATCAATGCACCCAGCCCGTCCTCTTATCTATCTATTCATCTACCTGCACATCCGCGCTTTGTTCTTGCCAATACACTTACCGGTTTTAATGGATTCAGTCGTATGAAAGTTAATAACACTATGATAAGTATCAAAAATTAACGTAACTTCTTATCTTTAAATTGCAATAAAACAACAAAGACAATACTTTTATTAAGCAAAAACATTGTATCGTTTGTGTTTTCTTTCTCTTTAACAGATAGACAAACACAAATACTCAATAACTAAGTTGTTAAAATAACTCAACACAATCTGTAATTGACGATTGTTAACGAGACGTTACCTTTGCAAATTACGGATTAGAAGACAACGATTAACGGTTACTAGATAATAACTAAAATAAAAAGCCGAGATGGCCGTGGTAAGGATGCGTGAATCTTAACCAATAATCGTGGGTTCAAACCCGGGCAAGCACCACTGAATATCATGTGCTTAGTAATTATAATTGATCTCGGGCTTGACGGTGAAGGAAAACATCGTGAGGAAACCTGCATTTCTCAAATTTCATTGAAATTCTGTCACATGTGTATTCCACACCAGCATTGGAGCAGCGTGGTGGAATAAGCTCCAAACCTTCTCATCACAAAGAGGAGAGGAGGCCTTTGCCCAGCAGTAGGACATTCACAAGCTGTTACTTTAGATAATAACTACGGACTAAAATGTAAAAAGATATTAATAAAAAAAAAACATCAAATAAACAATTTTATAATCCGTAATTCGAACCACAATATATGTGATAGACGATAGTTGTTATAATATACATATAATAAACACAAAACACAAATACGTTGTCGACATATGTGTGTGTGTTTGACCGCTTACATTAACTTTTCTCAATAATGAACAGCGCGGAGTTTCTAGTGCACCACTATCAGAGCCCGCGTCCGGTTCTACGGAATATGAACATATTTTCCAATGCCATTGTTAACAATCGCCTCGCACTTTTTATCTTTCGCTAGGTGAGCGAGACATCTCTTTCTCTACTCGTAGTTTGCTGTTCTTGCATATTAACGAAACAAACGTGCATGCTACATGAGAACCTTGTATTATTCCCAGTTAGAATTTTTCTTTGTTTCAATATAAAAGTTTAAGCTATATATTAAATAATAAGAAATATATACGAGCATAGTTATGGAATTTTATTTGTAAATACGTATGTTACGAAAGAATTTAAAAGCATAATTACGTAAAACAATTACTAGAGCACTCATAGTCACACTTCGAAAAAATAAATAGCGCAGTTATGACACATGTTGTCTTATCGCAAAAGCATTTATAACGATATTTTTGTTTAAAGTAACCGCCTCTAACTGTTTCACTGCTGGGCTAAGGCCTTTAAATAATAATCTCGTTGTTTTTCAGGAATTAATAGTGCTGCTAAAGGTAAGAGACGAAAATAGACCAAGAGTATAGAATCACAATCTGCTTTGAAATAGCTGTAAGCTCTGGGGCCATTGAATTGTGCGTTTATAGCCAGTTCTTATGTACTCGTATATATTAGGCTTACATTACAAGAAAAGCGGCTTTTCCACAAGATTGATTAAGAAAAATATTTGTCTGTGCCACAAAATAAAATATATACGACTCGAACGTACGCAGAAAAAATAAATAAAGTATTTGCATAAGTCTTTAAACCGATTACTAAGATATAATTCTCGGTGTTCGTTTCTTAAATACGCTTGTGAATTTTGAAGCGCGCTTTCACAAGTCATTTCTCCGTCAATATTTCTTAAGACGTATAAATATAATAATACAATATTAATGTGGATTTTACCTACAGTAATGTAAACAAAAGATCGAAGCAGATCTATGTGTTTTCATTTAGGTGTAAGGATGACCTTGCAAATGCTGTTTTTCTTATCATGAGAAGTTTTGAAGCTGCTGCTAGTTACTGCTTTATCAAAAAAGTTGAGTTTTAAAATTTGTTATTAGTAAATGTAAAATGTTAGTCGAGCTTAAATCCTCTATATTGATTTAAACTAATCTTAAAAATGCGAAAGTAATCCTATTCGTATGTTTGTTATCACTACATAACTTCACCGGTAATAATGAAATATAACAATTATACATATGTAGCCATAAGTCAAGGGATTGACGAGGGGGAGGAGGAGGAAAAAAAAAGGGATTGAAGAGAAAAATAGTTGTTTCTGAGATTTTTTTACATGAAAGTTACCGTCAGAGACATTGGTTGAATCTAGCTGCTAGTAAGGACTGGATTAAAACTTTAAAAGGTTTCGGAAGTCACTTTTTTGTTCTTTTAACTGATAAGTCCTTGTAATTTTCTCCACCTGCAAGTTGCTGCGAGAGTACACATATGGTAGAATTTAATCCAGCTCGTGAACGTTTTCTTACGACTTTATCTTTTAACGCTGAGCACGAGAATTAATAGCACAAATTAAGCACACGAAATTCCAGCGGTCTAGCCACGGTGTGAACCCACTGTTTCGAATGTTCCTTTGATTAAACTGTCAACGTCCGATAAAAATGTTTTATTATAAATTACCATATGATTAAAAAAATAATAAGAAAATATTTATTCAGGACAAACAAATATTGCTGTCATAAATTTAATATAAATGTACAGAAACATCTATGTAAAAAAAGAAAAAAAGTAACTATATTCGAAAATTACAAAAAAAACCTAATAGAATCTTATTATGCGTTGTCTGCAGCCATGTTGTGACCTGAAAAGGTACCAGTCAGCTTTGATGTTGAGCCTGACGCTGATCTTCAATGGTACCGGGTGGTGGTTTCAGTGGTAATTTTTATGACTATCATTGGAGTTGCTAGTTCAGATATGAACATCTTTAAGTATTTTTTTATTATAACATTAAAATACAAGTCATTTTACACAAACAATAATTCACAAATAAACTTGAAAACAAAATTTTGTATGTTACGACAAAATTTTATTGACTTGACAATTTATAATAGAATAAAGCGGAGTTAGCGAACAGCGCACATTGTATACGTAACAAAGTACAAAAGAGCATGTTAAGACAAAGCTCAGGGATGAATGTTCACAAATGCAACAAACATAATCAGTCTGGGTGGGATGTATGCGTTGAATGTCGCAAAATAGGTACAAACGTTTGGATAATCATACTAGCATATTAAATTCGATATCTTTTGTTTTATTTTTTTTAAATATATTTAAAATATGTGTAATCCATGTGCATATATATCTTATCACAGTGTAATGTTTATACTATAAATATATAACACGACATCGTGTCGTAAATATACTAGTTAAAAATGTTTTTCTCTTGTCTGCTCTATAAGATGTTCACATATGAGGGCAAAATCAGTGCATAAAAAATATCCAGGATTGTTATTGCAACATCAAATAACATTTTATGACACATCTTTTAGAGAACAACCGTTTAAAATGGTTCATAGGCTTATATTGATACGTTGTATCATGTATGTATATACAACTTATAATTTTTAAGTAATTTTTAAATTATATATAAAGCTCTACCACCAAGTATATATAATTATATTATATATACTTGATGGTAGAGCTTTGTGTGAGCTCGTCTGGGTAGGGACCACCCACTCATCAAATATTCTGCCGCAAAACAGCAGTACTTTGTGTTGCTATGTTCCGGTTTGAAGGGTGAGTGAGCCAGTGTAATTACAGGCACAAGGGACATAACATCTTAGCTCCCAAGGTTGGTGGCGCATTGGTGATGTAAGCGATGGTTAACATTTGTGTTTGGGTCATGTTACAATGCCATTGTCTATGGGCGTTGGTGATCACTTACCATCAGGTGGCCCAAATGCTTGTCCGCCTTCCTATACAATAAAAAAAAAATCAAACATTGTTTAAATTAATTCTTATTTCATTGTATAACAATTTAAACTTAAAATATTTTGGCCTTTACGTTAATAAATCTCATTATGTATAACTATAATATTACTATGAAAAACACAAACTACCATTGACAAAACTTGGTAAACATTTATAGCTTTTATGACATTGAGCACAAATGTCAACTTTAAAAGTAATTATATCGAAAAGATAATTCAACAAATCCAATGCAACAACGAAATACAGCTCTTTAAACATAACAACACAATGAAAGTGTTAGAAATAACATTATAAATAATTTATTCAGCGATGATAAATTTAATATCAATAAAAATGTAATTCGATCTCATTATTCAGAACGCGTATCCGAGCGCCACCCTAAGTTTAGCAAAGGTAACCGCGAATGTAAGACGGGCTTATAATTCCATTTGTTGAACGCTCAGCGTTGCGCCGCGGGACCGGAACCAACTTCCAGACGCAACTTTAATTGAAATATATTTTGTTTCGGTTTCATAAAACGTGAATCCGCAAGATCCATTACATATTTCCATTGCTCACTTACGGGGGTTTATCATTGAATTATTCATTAGGCTCCAGCATACCACTCCGGGAAGAACGTACTTATGTATATGTAATGAGAGGATCTCTCTTTAACGTTTTTACTTTTATATAAAACAAAGAAACTATTCTTGAATATGAACAAGTATGGTTAACATGCATGGTAGCAACGAAATTCTAGATTACTCATATATCTTACAATGAAAAAGCTCCTTACTTAACTTAATTGCTATTTTTTTAATTGCTGACAACTATATCTATAAATCCATATAAAATTTACCGAGGAATATAATTAATAATATAATAATAGTCCTCCAGACCGATTTCGGCCACGGCGGCCAGTCTCAAGAGAGATTAGCAGACTGCACTGCTTAGGGAATAGAGAGCGCACACACGATGTCCTAGTTTGTGCTCTCTCTATTCCCTAACTCTCATAACTTGATGGGACGGCAATCCGACACGACTTGAAGTGTTCAGGCGCAGGACCAACGGATTTACGTGCTTTCCGAGACACGGGAACACTCCCG
The DNA here is from genome assembly GCA_963151315.1 of Nymphalis c-album. NCBI lineage: Eukaryota > Metazoa > Arthropoda > Insecta > Lepidoptera > Nymphalidae > Nymphalis > Nymphalis c-album. The sequence continues at coordinate 12,934,015 of OY720591.1, read as the reverse complement.
TGGATTTGTGTAAACACACACTTTCAACTTCCAGGCTCCGGCCTGATACAGAGAATTTTCGATAGAAAATCTCAATAACTTTTTATTGGTCCGAGCTGGGTTTTGAACCCAGGACCACAGTGTCTGCGGCCTTACATGTAGCCACTAGACCAACGAGGCAGTCAAACGAGAGATCATAATATGTTATAATAGAACAATTTCGCTGACATTCGATATGTAATTTTTACATGAAACTTTAATACCACAGATTATTTCGATTTCGACTAGTTATGTCAATTCAATGTTAAATATCTTTTATCTAAACTCCTAACACTGGAACCGACTATAAATAGATTTGCTTTGCCTCGGTTTAGCTAGCAATATTAATTTTAAAAAATTACAATTAAATTCAGTTCCAAATTTATTTATTTATTTTTAAATTGACGATAATAAATGGGGACCCAGCCTTAATATCATATTATAATAAATAATATATATTAAAAATGTACAAAAAGGACTAATTTCTCGTAACTGAGGTTGCACAGTTTATATTCATGTTTTAATAAATCTATTAGCTTTTGCCAGTATCTCGTAGATATTAGTTCATTACATAGCCCTCATTTCGTATCAATGAGGTATTTCAGTAGTTCTGTTATTATACATCTAGCTTCAATCATCGTAACAAGATTAAATAGAAAGCATTTAATCATTTAAAAAAAAATATATAAGTCCACCTATTTTTTACGTTACATTTTACGTTTTCCTATTTTTTATCCGCGTTTTTTCGCGCCTGTTAGGGGGTAGAAGCTGGTGTTAGGTATAGATATTATTTGTTTTTTATGTCATTAATTAATTATTAATTCTTATACATATTTTAATTGTCATTTTTGCGATTGTGATTCTTATATATTTATTATTTTTATTATATTTATTAATTATTAGCCGATTTCTTCTGGGGTTCAAGCGTAACAGACAGATAGAGTAAATTCACTTTTACAATATCAAATACATAGATTAGTCTAATCTAATTCCATGTCTAATTACAAAGGCGGAGTAATTGTTTCATGATTGATAATAATATATCATTTAATAATATAATATATTTGTAACTTGATTATATTAACGCTTAATCTAATATTTATATCATAATGCGAAACAAATGTTAAAGATACATTATCCAGTATTACGAATCTAAATCACATTTACAAATAACCGCAAAACCACGAACGTTGAACAACGTTAACATAAACTAGTCTTTGTGTAATTCGCTGTATTTAGCGTTTCGAGATATCTCGCATCGACTGTTCGCCGTTTCTGTAAATGAAATCGTTTCAAGTTTACGGAGAATGCACTAACTGGGTAATACTGTGATATATACATATTTAACGCGATTATTATTTTCAATCTGAGATGGTTCGGTGGATAACAGCGGATTTTAACTGTAGGGAGTTCATATCTTAGTCTTAAAAATCTTAAATGCTTAATTTCTGTTCATAATTTTTGTTTCAACCTATTTTAAACATTTTTGATGATTTCGTTTTTCACATGTTCAAAATAGGTTTGTAGGCTTGCGAATGGACTTACCATCCGATGGTAAGTAGTACGCTGATGGTAAGTATTAAACGTCAATTACATCGTCAATGTGCCACCGGTTTCGGAAACTAAAATGTTATATTAAGGTATCTAAAATTACACTGGCTCATGTATTGGCCAGTTTTCAAATGCATGTGAATATTAAGTATTGTTTTCTGATGGTAAATATATGGTGACTTGATCAAGCCGACAAACCTTGCTTATATTCTACCACTTGATCAATGAAGCTTGCTTACGCTCTACCACGAAGTTAATATGTTTTTCTAAACACGATATGGATTTTAATCATAAATTAAGTAATTAAAAAGAGTGTCACTTGCTCATTACAATTATCTTCGGTTAATAGCCACTCATCATCAGCTTTTTCATCGACTGAGCCCATAATTCATTGAGGTTAATAATATTGAGAAATACAAATGGATACCGACATAAAAGAAAAACAATAAAATCTCGTTGGATTACCTCATGTCAAGTAAATCAATCATAAAAACACCAAACAAATTAGGTACTGACAGCCGCAGACTGGTTCAATGCGGTTCACCTTGATATATTGACAATTCGGTATCTGGGATGACGTCACAGGGTACATTTACGCTACCAATTTTACGAGCAATATCACTGAATAATACTGGGGGAGGTGAAGAGGGTCGCTGTATTATGTCTACATATATATTTATTTGCTTAGAAGGGAAATACCTCCATTCACTAAGAGATTTTGCGTGTTCTGAATATTGTAGAGTATATCTGAAAAATCTTGGGCTTTTTATATTAGCGAATAACTGAAGCAAAAATGAAATGTACTTGGTCTAGTTGAGACTGTATTAAATATAACTTAATAGCCAATTATAAACATGTGCGAGCGGAAATTATTTTCGCTTAAAACATTGTTTTTTAGTTTTACTCAATATACTTTTAATAGTTTATATAGTGTACACATATAAAGAACCGATAGGGCCTAGTGGTAAGAACGGGTGTATATTAAAGGATGACGCGGGTTCAAATCCAGGCAAGCATCAAATAATTTTCATTGCCTCATTTTGTGTTTATAATTCATCTCGTGCTTGTCGGTGAACGAAATAAATAGGAAACCCGCATGTGTTTAATTTCAATGATATTCTTTCATATGCGAATCTACGAACCCGCATTGTAATCATAAGCTAAAACTCAACCGTACATACATTATTCTTGTATTCAAAAATTACTGTTTCAAATGGTTGGACATTCGTCTTTGTCTGGTGTAGTAAATATGTACGACTGCCTACAGACCCATACTTCTAAATTTTGGCGGGTACACAGTTTGTTTATTATTTCATTATTGTCTAAATGGTTTCAACTTTCAACAAATATGGTTTTCTATTTATGATATTTTGAAGGTTTTACTTATAAAACCAATTGAGAGTTTTTTTTATCTAATACCATAATTTGCTTGGCATCACATTTATAAAGATTAGGCGCGTTGTTATATACAAGTAAAAAAGGATTTGCTCTAACGGCAAGACATCTGTATAAAGCCAAAACTAAATTCATTATTAGCAGGTTTAACATTAGCATACCAGTGATAAAGTGAAAATTAAAATTAAAAATACAAAAAACTTGCACCAGCCCGTGCGACCACCATGGTTTGACATTTTCTAAACAGTATCTATATACTTAATGCCATAGTTCAACTTTGTTTTTATGGTCACTTATTATGTGACCATAGATTCATACTTACTATTCACTTGTTTACGTTGTAGTCATATCGAAAGTTAAAAATATGTTGATAATACTACTTTTCTTCTTTATTGGTATATATCATCTTTATTTTTGATACATCAAATATTAGATAAACTCCAAGTTGGGAATACTTGATTACAAACCGTATTTACTTCAATTCAAAAAAATAAAATTGTAAAAAATATTTTCGTAGAAGGTGTGGACGAAGGTGTTTATCACACAACAACGGTGTGTTTTCGTCACCACCGAAAGCGACACGAAATATGTCTTATAATATTAAATGAGGATTTAGATTCACACTGATGGATTTATTGTATAGGTAGGCGGACGAGCACATGGGCCACCTAATGGTAAGTGGTCACCAACGTCCATAGACAATGGCATTGCAAGAAACGTTAACCATCGCTTACATCGCCAATGCGCCAATATTATTATATATTGTTTTAAACTCATGTCAACCTATATATCTACTTATGCAGTGCCATCCTAATCACCATACTAATCAGAAAAAAACCCCTCCACTTGGTCTATCACCGAATCTTTGTGGTCATAAAATTGTCATCATTGACAATCATCGTTTGGTTCAACTTTACTACGTTGATTAACTTAGACGATTATATGATACTAACAAAAATATTGATATTAAAATATACAAAAATAAAGTCATAGTTGAACTTATATGTGAACGCAACGTCCCCGTATTTATTCATAGTATTTATTTTCATTAATATCGTATTCATATCCTTTTATTTACAAGAGAAAGGAAAAATGGAGATTTATATCATAAACTAAGCAAGATGAAAGAAATCAACTACAAAGTCAAAGAATCCAGAAGAAAGAACATAAGAATTTCTTAAAAAAAATATATTGTTATTTTATAGATACCAATGGAATTATGTATGATTCCTAGTATATAAGTAGAATAAATGATTAGTTCATCGGCAAAGCAATCATGTGAGGGCATTTTAACTTATCTCCTCTTGTTACTACATATTTTATGCACGCTAGTCCGATATAAAATATTCATGCTGCAAATCCAATCGAACCCGGACATACCGAACAAAGAAAATTATTTACCTCGGCTCTCTTTCCATTGAGCTTTTTTCTTTTTATCTAGAATTATAAATTAGCGCATTGTCCTTTTCATGTTATTTAATATTGAGCTGGGTATACACTAGCTTAATGTTAAATAAATTATTTGTTATATTGTTAAGGTTGCAACATACATTTGGATTTTCATTTTCGGTAAATTTTTAATAGATGCGTCGCTACGCCTTTCATCTTATTAGCTCACTACCCATTGACTCCCGAACCACTGGGTGGTTAAGTATTATATAAATGAGTGGAGATCAACCAGAGAAGGATTTATATAGCGCTGCAACCAGTTTTCTTTCCTCATGTAGTAATCGCTTGTATTCAAAAATCTTGCCATGTTACACAAAGATTTATAAATATTTAGGTAAGGTTAAGTGAACCGAAAACCAACTATTTTAAGTAATCGTCGTGGTTTAACTGTTTGGTTATCCTGGGTAAAGACCTTTTTTAATAAACGTATAAGTCACACATGATCTATTTGGCCTTCTCGCGTTTTATTAAGCCGGAACGAATAGTATAAAATAGTATAAACATATATATTTTTTTCACATAAATTAATATTTGATATTTTCGAACGATTAAATTTAAAACCAATTTTCGCACTCCAAGTTATAATAGCCATATAGTGACTCAGCTTACTACCCTTATATGCTTAAAAATCGGATAAGGCACTTCAAAAAGGCCGTCAGTACCTTCATTACAAGTCTCTAAGGCGCTTACAATAGCGCTATGTAAGTATTCAGGTAGGGAGGCTGAGTAACCTCTCGTGATTTCTCAGGAGATGTCTTGTGAATGGCGGTCTCTGGGCTACTGGGCCGACTTAGAAATATATTGTATGGAAGAGGCTTCTTGTTGAAATTTCAATCTTGCATTTTTACATTGCAAATAGAACTGAATTCGAAATTTTTCTTAACCGTAACTCCCGTAAAATACGCTCGTTCTATATTACATTAAAGCGAGGTCTTCTCACAGATTAACTTCAAGTTTCACCCAGTGATACTTTTTTAAATATCGCTTTATAAAAAATATTATAATGCAATAAGTATCGAGTCTGTTAGGGCTGGCGAGTACATGGCCCACGATTTTTCTAAAAACTGTCATTACTATTTCAATTGAGTTAAAAATTATCGTTTATTTTTCCCCTCTTATAAATCACTTGCTGTGCCCGCAGTTACACCCGCGTATAATTAATAAAAATATAATGAATAAAAATCAGCCTAGAACCTCTTTCGATAAAAAGACTATACAACATAATTTTTTTTTTTACATTCGTACCAGTACTTCCTGAGATTAGCCGGATCAAACCAACAAACTCTTCAGCTTTATATATTAGTATAGATACTAATTACAAGATAGATTAAGTTATGTATATACTGCTTACTGACCTTTTCTTGTTTATATCATGGACATCTATAAAGTTTTCATACATACTTGTAGTTTTCGCGTATTATACTGGTATTTATCTATCCCACTTCATTAATGTAGTTCTTACTAATTGATAAATGCAAGAGTTAGTTTATTTGTTAGCGCTTTTACGTTTTAACTACTCAACCAATCATTATAAAATTTTGCATACACGTCATGGAAACGAAAAGGAAATAGAGTTAATTATTATTAACATTTCAAATACTAGGCAACGTTTCTTCAACTTGAGCTACAATTTAAAATTACTTTTTTTTAAATGTTATTGTACTACAATGAATACAAATATTATAATATTTTATATGTAGACTACACCAGTACCTTATTACCTTTATGTAAATATGAAACTTTATAATGGATTAAAATCGAAAAGTTAATATATGTTGTCATTTAATTGTTGGATTAAATACATTTCTTGCTGGTTTTTTCATTAGTTTCTACATTCAAAGTCGATGATAGTTTTACATTTAATTTATTAAATCCAGTAATGTATAAAAAATGCTTCGTTTCAATTGCCGCTTATTTTTTTTTTATTCAAAATTGAATTGAAACACGATTATTCGTCATCTTCATACAATTTCTAGTCTATCCGTTTGTTTATTCATTATCTTTGTATGTATACAACATACATAAAAACTAATCATACACAAAATGACTAATGCTCTTTCAAATCCTACAAATATTATAAGTAAGTAAGGTCCTCCAGACCGATTTCGGCCACGGCGGCCAATCTCAAGAGCGATTAGCCAACTGCGCAGGAGATATTATAGTGCACAATAGTGTGAGCAAACACAGGTGCACTCTCTTTTCCTTAGCTCTCATAATCCAATGGGACGGCAATCCGACACGACTGGAAAGAGTTCAGGCGCAGGACCAACGGCTTAACGTGCTTTCTGAGGTACGGGAGTGTATCACACTTCCAACTTCCAGACTCCGGGCTGCTACTGAGAATTTTCTGACAGAAAACCCCAATAACTATTTATTTGCCCGACCTGGGAATTGAACCCAGGACCACCGCGTCTGCGGCCTTATATCAAGGCCGTAGACGCGTAATTCCGCCTCGTAGACAATATTTCTAGCAGTAATCATTTTGTGAGCAAGTATATTTTGATTTATTAAATAAATAATCAGTTTCCTTACTTATAAACTTGATTTGTAATTCTTTATACATCCATGTATTAAAGGAATCTCTGTCAGATTGTTAATTTTAGGCCAAATTTACGAAATTTAATTACGCTAATGAAGTGAAATGCGTTTATCTGCGCATTGGGGCGACGTCGCTTTGATATCGGGCGTATTTGTCGAAACATTTCGTATATTAGAAGTAACCGCTTTGTATTCTTAGAGAGATTAATTAATTCTGATATTATATGAATTATTTGTATCAGTCGTTGTCATGACTTGACGAATCACGATATTTAAAACAAGTTAAGTTGACACTTGAAACAAGTCGAGATGGCCCAGTGGTAAGAACGCGTGAATATTAACCGATGGTCGTGGGTGCAAGCCCGGGCAAGAACCACTGAATTTCATGTGCTTAATTTGTGATTATAATTCATCTCGTACTTGACGGTGAAGGAAAACATCGTGAGGGAACTTGCATGTGTCAAATTTCATTGAAATTATTTTTCAATTCAATGAGAAGAGCTCTTAGCTCAGCAGTGGGACATTCACAGGCTGTTAATATTCTACTGCTATTATATGACACTTGACTTGCAGTGTCAACACACGACGCTGTCAATAGTTTTCGCACACATCTTTAGGTGTCCTCAAATACTACGAAGTTGTATGGTGAGTTTCGAAAGAATAACAAACAGTTTCAAACGGAGACATAGCCAACTATTCTAGCGGACGTCTGTAGTAAAACGTTTCGAGTTAAACTGTCAACAGTCATCTGATATTTTTTCCATATAAAACAGAATAAGGTTTTCTGCACTTACACGATTATGTTAATATTATCTTTAGGTTTATAAATGACTGGACCATATTCTTTTTTCTCTTTCACGTGACGTTTTATTTTATATAAATAAGATAAAATATAATATTCATTCAATCGTTATAACATTATATTTATACGTATTTTTATTATTTTGTTTTTCTTTTTAATTTACTTAGGTTAACCAATTTGTTTGAGATCATGAATTCGACGCAAATTCATAATCTTAGTTATATTGCAACCATTATTAACAGTTAAATTATACAATAAATAATAGATAAAACAGTACACATTCGATCATAAATAAAAGTAGGTATTTTAAAGCAAAAAATAAAAGTTTATTTTTTAAATAAATAAAAATAAAAATGATTACAATAAATATATTAAACAAACTAATTATATTTATTGTTATCAATTTTATTGCGAGAATATATAAATGCAGCTGAAAATTTTACTCTTGTAAAAATAACATGAAAATTTTCACGAGTGAAATTTGTATAGTCGGTTGTATAGCGGATTAAATCATTTTAATATGAAGAGTAAAATCGAATCTCATAATATTATTAAAGCCCAGCTGATCTCGGATATTTTGCTCGAGAGCTGCTATAAATAAATATTTTAAATGGGTGAAATTACTTATGAGATTTACTTATACCGTGGTGGGTCTCTTGGCTCAGCTCGGATCATAGACTCCGGTCTGTGGCAGACGCGCTTTGAGCGGAAACTAATTGCAAGAGAGCCATACAATGCAGATATAGAGTGGATGGAAGGAGTTACATTTAAAACAAATACGAAAAACTTTAAAAGAGGTTTATCCATTAAAATTGAAATATAAGCAAAGTAATTATTACTATTAATTATTATCTATATAACGACGAATGTACATCGGAAATTTTTTTTTTTTTTAGCGTGTTCGCAAAAAACATTCGAAAAGTTTTGACCTACACTATTACACTTATTACTAGTATATAACAAGTATATATTATATAATAATAATATATTAAGATAATTGGTATTTGTCTGCAGTTGATTTGGTAATTCAGTCATTAATATTAATTCTACATTGTTTATTACATATAAAAATATATAATGAAGATTAAATGTTATGTATATATTTACGTAAATCGTATTAGGTGTTTCTAACTATTTGTCCATTTGGATATTAAAGGTATATTAGGACGACATCACACGCACATTTTGCGCCCTTAATGTATGTTAACATTATCACATTGTGGTCCTTTCGAATACCCTGTGTTATAGACCGGAAACGACAAACGTGAATGTCTAAAGCTGATGTTCCACTGAAGCTGGATTCCATAATTTAAAATCAATTTACATCTTACCAGGCTTGTTATGAAAGTATTTTTTTTACACCCTAACGTTTCAACCTATTTATGAAATTGGTAGTAGGGCTTTGTAATAGTTGGGCCTGGATAGGTACCACCCATAAACAGCAATTGTATTGCTGCGATCTGGTTTAAAGGGTTAGTGAGTCAGTGTAACTATAGGACCAACGGACTTAACATCTTCATTTCTGAGGTTGGTGGCGCATTGGCGATGTAAATAATGGTTAATATTTCTTACATCGCCAATGTGAGAAATATTATGGACCGTAGGGACCAATTTAAACAAAGTAGCCCATTTTCCCGTCCACCGATAATACAAAAAAAAATCTTTCAAATTTAACTCGAGACAAAAGTTTCTGAAATTTCATTCATTAAAAAATGAATTATAATCGGCTTCAGATATTATACGATGCGATCAGCTATTAAACGGCCTATTGATAAATTGAAAACTCAAAATAAAAACTTTGTTATATATAAGACTTTACATAGATAAAACTGTGAGTTAACGGCAATGATTTTTTAATAAAAATTGTATTTAATTAACAATAATGTGAATTGATGTAAAAGAGTAACTGCTGACTTTCTTGCTGGATCTTCTTTGTAGAATCCACTTTCCAAACCGGTACTAGGTTTAAATGTACTATTACATTTTCATAAGAACTGTATGGTAATTCAAGGTACTTTTATGAGCACTTGAATACAGGATATTTTTATTTTATTTGATAATATTGCGACTTCTCTTCTTCGTGGACATCTCACCGTATTTGTTTAATCTTTAATACACATAATATATTAATAGGTATTATAATATAAAACTTCGTCTTTCTGTCCTTACTAGTATAATTTAGTTTTCTATTTGATTTATTTTTGTTTTGATCATTTTGATATCATGCTATTTTACAAGTGCAACAACAACAATTAACTGAACGTGACTTCGAGCTTAGAAATATTCCATTGCGTTTTATAGCGCTATATATCTAGTGGATGGTCAGCTCTGTACTTGCAAACCGCTACAATCATTATTCCTCTCACGTCTCATTCGCTTTAGAATCGATGTTTAAAACGGTGAATCATAAACAAAGTTTATTGTAACACTGTTGAAATATTACAATGTTTAAAACAAATAATACTTTGTCCAATCGATGACAATGTATTTTAAGGGCTGTTAATAAATAAAATACAGCCTTACATATAAACGTTGCTTAGCAGCTGTTTACTTAAACGCTATCTGCCTAACTTAGAAAGTTTTTTTTAATATATTTAAGATCGAGTGTGTTTGAATTTTAGCTCAGACAAGTACTCTGCATGTAACGTGTATTTTTGACGTGACAACGTCTTATAAATTGGTTTGCCGGGTGACACTTCAAGAAACTGCGTTACGCTCCGCTCACGTTATGCGCTCACAATGAGAGCGAGTGAGAGGCACGCGTCCCTTCCACTCGGGCATGGTTAGCCCGCCTAAGAGCGAGAGAGACAGACATAAAAAATAAAATTTTGTTAATATGAAATTCAGTGCGAGATTCTTTGTATAAATTAATGTTTTAAATATAATTCTTTGTATAAATAAATGTTTTAAATTGTTACTATTATTTCATCCTTCTTCCTACTATACGAATGAATATTCACATTAAAATTATTTTACCACTCAAAGTCGTTGTCACGTAAAACTTTCGCCCGTATACCGACTTTACAGGCAACCAATATTTTTTAACTACATTAGCTGTATTACAACTTTATCACCAACACACAAACGGCCTTACTTTTAAACGCTGTTTAGCGGGCGATTAGTTTTGTCTTACGGGGACAATAGAACCTTAGTTATGTCGGTTTTTGTATGTCACTTTGAATTTAAATATAAAGACTCACGAATATAATATTTTATAACATTAATGTTAGTTTTAAAGTAACAACCTGAGAGGGCCTCACTGCTGAGCGAACACTTCTTTTCCTTCCGTTCTTTGCTTTGGTTGAGTATTAGGAGCCAACTCTTCAACGCTGTCCCAATACTGATTTCTGGTCAAGCAATTCTTTTATCGATTTTATCACTTCACAAATAATTGCTTAATTATTCTATCAACCAATAATAATTAGGTCACATCTAGTAATATTATACATCTTCGACAAAGACCCCTGGATTGAAGCCAACCAAGATGTTTACTATACTCACAAATAACTACTTAGGACCGAGTTCTCCGTTTGCAATACCAAAATACGTGGTCGGTGCTCAATAACTGATAGTAATTAGCTGTTCCGGAAGATTACACCGTCAAAGGCTCCTGACATTGACGATTGATACAAAGGCGGACTATTAAGAGAAGTGTATTGTCGATTCCTGTCCAAAGCCTGAAGCAGTAACAAAGGAGGCATCATCTAGCGGGTGCTTTGTCTAAACACAGCTGAGAGTCTATACCGTCTAAACTGGATTTGAAGATGATATTCATTGGATTTAATTACCGCAACGCAATGCAAATATGTTGAATAGATAAAAAGCAATGTTTTTAATTTATTAACATAAATAAATGAATGCTGGCGAGGGACACTCGGTTGGAACGAAGTTCCTTTTGCGATTTACCGATAATATTTTAAATAATATGTTATTAAATTTAGTAAAGATATTCGAATGTTTTTTTTTTTTTAAATTAAAAAAAAAAGATTAAAGTTTATGTACATACATAAATACACCGTTTTTATAATATAGGTAGGCGGACGAGCATATGGACCACCTGATGGTAAGTGGTCACCAACGCGTATAGACATTGGCGTTGTAAGATGATGTTAACCATCACATACATAGCCAATGCGTCACCAGTACCAAGATGTTATGTCCCTTGTGTCTGTAATTACACTGGCTCACTCACCCTTCAAACCGGAATACGACAATACCAACCACCGCTGGTTTGCGGTAGAATGTCTGATTAGTCTGTGGTACCTCCCAGACAAGCTTGCACAACGCCCTACCACCAGTAATATACCTACTACGCATATACAAATACAACTAACTGATAAGTGATAATATATATATATATATATTTAGCCATTTAAACACACAATTACATATACCTTCTATAGCATAAGTGTCGCGACAATCGGTCATACATTTGGGCGTACAAGACGAAAGTGAAGAATTTATTTTATGCAGGAATTCATATACAGTAATTATATATGTATGTATTTACATGTATATATGTGTAACTTATATGTGTATACGTGTATGATTTACTAATGACAAACATTTCTTTACGTCGAAAGGATGTAGAGGTGCATTTTGTGCAATAAATTATTTGAATAAGTAAATAAAGTAATGGAGTGAGCTGTGGGTCTGCGAAAGAGAAGCGTTTCACCGCAATGAAATAAATGAGTTCAATTTAAAACTCACGTGTTAAATAATATCAAACTTCCTGCATATCATGCCTCAAAAAATATTTAATACTATTTGTGTGACATATAAACGTGATAATTAAAATTATGCAATATGTGTATATAGGTTATACACATTATATAGTAGTCAAAAATTAATTTAATTATTTAATATATATTTATTTATTTAATTACATAATAAATAATTATTTCTTGCCGATTATTTTCGAGAATAGCTCATACTCAATCTGTTAATTTAATTTTCTTCTAAAATTCTATTCTTAATTTATTTTTAATTTTTTGCCTCAAATACATTTCCTTAACTAAGAAATATCATTACATCAACATATGACTATGATACATCATATTCATATACCATTCTAAGGTGGCATGAAGACAATAAATGAACCAACCCTCACTTCTCAATGTATGTATTCAATTTCGCTCTGATTCAAAATTTAAATGTACGTCATGTATTTAAAACAAGCGCCTAATCTCTTACTAATCACTTACATTCTATCAAAGCTGAGTAGAGTCGAGTACTCATGCATATTTTACTGTGGCAAGGAAATTGAAACACGTTCTAGTTCACAAGTCAGAGCGTGACAAAGCCGACACTGAGAGGTGTAATTGGTAGGTAATCCTTGCTTTCGGTGGCGATGTTCACGACATGTTCGTGGAATGTTTGTTCATCGCTTTATAACGATTTTGTATTCAATTTGCTTATGTCTAAACGTATGTTTCGTAACGATACTATGTGTTCTAAGATGTCGAGAATTTATTATACAAGTTGATCTTCAGCGAAGACGACGGGTTTAAATATCACGTGCTATATTTGTTTTTATAATGATCAATGATTTTTTTAAGAAGCTACAATTATTGCTGTTTCCTACAGTTACGTAAAGCTAAAGATTGGATATCACAACATCCACCTTGTCATGTAATAATATTGGGCTGTATTGTGAAGCTATTGAAGTTTGAAATTATAATGCCTTTCAAGTTATATGGTGTTCCATTACGGAAAAAGCTTCAACCATTCCATCTGTGCTTTTATATGGCATTAAGTAAAACTAATATCAAAAATATTACTTTTTTATTCATACGGAAGGCGGAGACTGCTGCATAACGAGTGAAATCAGATATGGCAACATCAAAATAGCCATAAAAAGTAAAGACTCTGAGGCAGCCAATGTTGTTGGAGTTAAATAGTGGCGGTTATATCAGGAAATCCGAGTTATTTATGTAATGATAAAAAAATGAAGCTATATGTGTGGAACACTAGCAAAAATCAGTCCAGCATAGTATATTTGTAGTATTTACTTGTATTTAAAGTCCCGTTGTAATCAAAATTCATCCGTAAATCATTTTTAATGAATAAGATTTAAAATTTATTATCTATTTTATTTTTTGTATGCTTATTTTTTGAATTGAAATGTAAAAAAAAGTTTGCCAATGAACGCACGCATTTCTTCTCCATAAAACCCTAATCATGCGAATATCACACTCTCCGTGCGTCCAATGTACTTAAAAAGGCACAAAGTTTTCACCTCACTTAAATTTTGTTTAACCTAAGAACGCATATGTGTTCATACTCTTCTAGGATATATATCCTTGAAGAAAAGTATGATAGAAAAAAAACCACTTTAATATTTAATAAAGTAAATATTTCATCAATTATTTTGTACTACATTAGTTAATTGAACGGATCTATGATGAAGAGTTGCATTTACGATCTCCTATCGGTATATCCGGAACCCTAAAAGCCATTGTTTGTTTATCTCTCATACACTACATTTCCAGGCATGATTCAATTTGGACGCTCCTTTTATTCGACCATTTTCTCTTTTCTATTTTAAGCGCACGGTAGCTTTACGAGAAAACGGGGAGGGAAAATTAATAAAGCTAACCAGGATACACTCATACCTACACTACATACATTACTTGGAAATCTAATATTTTTCATTGTCAATTATTCCATATCTGTAATTTAAAAGTTTGCTTGCTTGAATTCTACAATCTTATTTAAAGATCTATCTGTCCGATTTGAAAAAAAAAGTTCGAAAACCGATTAATTGAAATAGTTTGAAGAAAGATTAATTAGACTATATAATAATATAATATAACTTTACATATCATAACGGCAGAGACGTTTAACGCGCGTGAAGCGAGCGTGTGATAAAAATATGGTGTTTTTTTGTGCATTCGCATAAATTTCGCTATTCATTAATTTGAAAAAGTATTTAGATTCTTGTCGGTACTAGATATCAGCAGTTCACATCGGTAGTTAATATTTGAATAAATCCTATACTTGAATTAATAATAAAATAAAAACGGGCATCGATAACACAAAAGTTAAATAATCATTACGTCACTTTGTTGCTTCATTAATTATTAATTGGATAAAGAAATATATTTTTCTCTTCGGCGATCAGATGTTTATGTTATTCGGGACACTAATGTTCTTTTTTACGATTCTTTCGTAAAACTGCTTTGTTTGATGCGAGGCAATAATAACGTTGTTCATTGAAATACACCGTACGTACCATTTACGTCTAGATTGAAATATACCAAGCGATAAACGTAAAACCGTTAGTTTCTAGCTCTCGCCGTAAATTCTCTCCGATGACCAACTTACGTAAAACACTATTTTAACGAATATAATAGAAATTATGTTTACTTGATACACATACACAGTAGGGTGTCTTGCAAGCCAGCCTGAGTTGGTACCACCCATTTATAAGATATTCTACCGCGAAACAGCAATACTTGTGTTCTTTTGTTTCGGTTGGAAGGGTGAGTTGGCCAGTGTAGTTTTCAAGATTGTGTGGTACATTGGTTATGTGATACTTAATATTTTTATAGCGCCTATGTCTGTGGTCGGTGGTGTTCACTTATCATCAGGTGGCCAAATGGCCCCGTCTGCAAATAATTATTAAAAAAATAAAAATAACACATTACATTTGTGTTGTAACTTTTATGGACTTGTTTGTGTTGTGGAATGGTCTGTACATGAGTATTTAAGTGGCTCTTCAGACAGCCAGCCAGGGGGACTGACGATCTGAAGGCTAGGTGCAGAAGCTTTAGCCTACCTTGGGCAAGGCTCAATGTCCGGCAGCTAACAATTGACTGAATGACTGTATTGTAATATAACTTATTTGCATGTTTAAGTAATTTTCCGCATATTTAATAGTTATGCTTGTAACACTTTCGTTCACACGATGAGAACTTGCCTACAGTTTACCAGAAGGGTTAATGCCGATACCCCTTGGTTAATGTTTATGGTTACAGCTCCGCTCTTTAGGCTTATAGATTAAAGTTAAATAGTCTTACTTATAGTATGGTTATCTCGGTGGGTAGAGCTTTGTGCGAGCTCGTCTATAAACAAAAAATAATACATTTTTTAATATTATTTTATAGCTCTGCTTGCAATATATACAAATATATGGTTTGTCCTAAATAAATATGCTATGGGAATTATGCCCACATAAGTGAGTGCGCCGCAATTCAACCATTAAAAAAAATACAGTCGAATGGAGAACCTCCTCCTTTTTTGAAGTCGGTTAAAAACACGGAATCGCTTGCGCGTACTAACTTTATCTACCTAACTCACTAATATTATAAAATATTATTTTCATTTGTTTAGTTACGCTTATACGTCTTAATTTATATAAATAGAAAAATACACCCAACATTAATGAACTCGTTAACACAAAATATAAAAATATAATATACGAAAGCGGCTTTCCTGGGCACCGGTCGGTGGTCGGTACGTCTGTGCTAGAGGGACGGGTAATTGAAATCCGTCAGAGCACCGCGTCTCGGATGACAAATGACAGCCGCGCCGGCCAGACCCTGTATGCTTTTATGTGAGATCGAGTGATAAGAAAATGAAAGTCACGATACATTTGACCGACTCAAACTAAAGGGAAACACTAAAGACACTTCATTTTTCTAAGGTATATATCTATACTATAAAAAATATGTACATAGTTAGAAGACTCCTTGGTCCATACAACAGCGTTATTAAAAAAAGTCGCGCGCTTATTTAAAACCCCCGCCATCTTGTTAGTGCACATAAAGGCAAAGTAATTAATTTGTTATTGGCGCGACTTGTGATTTGTGATGAGTTCAAATATGTTACTTATTTTGATTTAAAGAGTAATTGAGTGAGTTCTGAACATCTATTTGTACGAGTTGGTATTCTATTTTTAAAAAGACCAATTCGAGGTTTGTTGTCAACCAGTTCAATTCTGGTAAAAATAAAATATATAAAATATAAGATTATTATATAATTATTATGTGTAAATGCTATTTCTTACAGCGTTTTTTCACACATGCAACTTAAATTAAACATTGAAGCGACTTTAAAGAAATGACTATTTAATGAGCACTTGCAAGACATTTTTAATTTCGATAATAAAACTGTAATTATATAATACAAATATTTCTGTATACTGTATTGGCTTCAAAGACATTTCGATAAAGTACCGACCTGTACAGACATGTACTTTTGACCGGGTTGACTTTAAGGCTTCTCTTGTCTTGGTGCTTATATTCACGTTGCTTTAACTTGTGGTGGTACACATACACAGAGAACAGATGATATCATTCACCACCGCAATTGATTATAAATATAAATGAATAATAAAAAATAAATAAAAAAAGTGTTATTTTCCCTAGGTTTGAAGTTACTATCTTCTGTTAGTATTTGAGAGTTCTATCTCCTAGGGCCATATCGGCTACGAGAGACAAAGAGATTTACAGTAATCTATGTTAGTTGTAGGTACCTACTCAAAGCCATATTTTTTTAAAATGACTATTTTTCATACGCTCTGCTGTGAGCGGGACAGCGGGACAGATGTAAACATAAATTCGCAGCATTCTTGCCGCCCCGGATATCATTTGTCATCTGTTTTCTGTGACGTCACGAAATAGCCCAGATGCGCGAAATGTTTGCGTTCGCACCATAACATTAATTTGGAAAAGTTACCTGTAAAATGCACGCGTGTATTTTTATTTTTTTGTACATATGAGAAATATTTATTGACGTTGTTTATTGTGTATTTTTGTCGAGAATATATCGGTTGTACGATTTTATTGGTTTGATAAAAGTTAAAAGTAACAACTTGAACATGCCCCACTGCTGGGCTAAGGCAGAAATAAGCCATACCTTCTCAGCTCCTTTTGAGAAGCCTTTGAGCTTATTCCACAACGCTACACCACTACTGGTTGATGAAAAAGGTTTTAATCCCACATAATTATGCACCTTTCCTCATGATGTTTTCTCATCGAGAAGCACGGAATGAACTGTAAGAATTTCAACCCACTATCTCCAGTTGAGGTTCGTGTGCTCTAGCCATATATTCTACCGACAAACCGCCAAACATCAATGCTTAGAATTGTTGTGTTCCGGTTTGAAGGGTGTTAGCTAGTGAAACTACACGGGTCATAACATCTTAATTGGTTAATATTTCTTACTCGATTTGATCTCAATACAGTCCTTCAGTGACCTATTTTGTCTCCCTACCTATTTTAAGTAAAAAAAAATTAAAAATGAAACTAATTAGGTAATGAAAATGAATAATCAGTTTGAGTATTCATTAAAATTCATGTGTGAGAGCTTATTTAATGTATAATGTACGGATGTACTGATTGTTATACGACGTATTTTGTCTATTTTTATTTATTACGAAACCAACGGTATATACAAAGAATAATACATTTTCGTAATGCGTATATAAGTATGTAATGTTAAACATAGCACACAGATAAAAGTTCTTGCTCATTTTGTTATACTCTACCACAAGCCTTCACAGTAACAGCCTGTGAATGTCCCACTGCTGGGATAAGGCCTCTTGATTGAAACCTTATACAAGCTCCAAAGCTTATTCCACTATGCTGATTCAATGCAGGTTGGTGGAATACGCATGTGACAGAATTTCAGTGAAATTTGACACATGCAGGTTTCCTAACGATTTTTTCCTACACCATCAAGCACGGGATGAATTATAATCACTAATTATGCTCATGAAATTCAGTGGTGCTAAAATAATTGTGTTTTTAATTAAGCGTGTATAAAGAAAACTTTCTTTAATTGCAAAGAGTGGTTCATTATTTAGATTCCTTAATTTGAACATAGAAAACCTAATTAAAAATATTTTTTAAAAATAAATTGTCTACAAGATGACATAAATCTTCTACAAAATAGGTATTTAGGTTCAGATGAGAGATTTTTCTTTGTGTTTTTGATAGGTAAAGAAAAATAAGATCTTCAAATAAAAACATAAATAATGTTCGGAAATTAAATAATATGTATATATTTTCTTTAAGTACGTATTATCGCTGCTAATATTATAAATGTTTGTATGTTGGTTTATGTATGATTTTTTTTTAAATTGCTGGAGGGTTCATGACCTGTATGTTCCACTCATTAATTGTTCTACCACGAGACTGTATTACTTTGTATTGCTCTAGTTCAAAAGGTGAGTGAGCAGTGTATTATAGGAACAATCGACATAACATCTTAGATATTGTTGTAAGGCATTGAGCCTGACTATGTAAATTAAAGTAAAATATATATACGTATACGTTAATTGTATATTCATAAAAAGTAAAAGGAGCCGCGGCTAAATATTAGTCATAATTTAATTCAAAACAAAGAGTCTTTTCCCCGAGCAATTTGAAAGCAAATCTGTATAAATAAATTATAATAATCTTGGTTAAATTAGCGTTTTAATTTTCATTGTTTTAAGCAATGTTTCTCAAGTCGGTAAACTTTTAATAAACACAGCCGAGAGAAATTCGGTAGAACTTTTTGACATTAAGATGAAGACGTATCATTAAAATGTTTCATAATATATTGATAAGAAAATCTTTTTAAAGGAGTCTGTTTAAGTTTATTATTAAAATAAATAATAGCTTGCAAATATCCCACAGTCAGTCGGGTAAAAATTTAAACAAATATAGAGGAATATCATCTAATGTATGCACTTATGCAGGCTTCCTCACGATGTTTTCCTTTCCATTCGATAACAAGATTAATAACCAAAAAAAAAACACAGGAACCTACAATTTACATTCAGTGTTCGAACGACTAAATTAATTACGATTTTTTTTAGTATTAAAACGATAAAATGGCGTATTTAATGTACAATAATCTTTAATTTTAAACCGACTGTAACACATAATATAAACTCGTGTTACAAATTAACATTAGACATACCAGTTACTATCCTCTTAAGTGCACACTTCGTATATCACTCGTGAAATGATGACAAGTGACTTACTTTGATACGCTATTTTGTTGCTCATGTATATAGTTAGAATTAATTATTAGAATCAATGTCGGATATCACTTTCTGACATGTCACCGTCCCGTTTCTCTTGTTCTAATTATTTCTTTACAGAGTAAGCTCCAAAACCTTCCCTCAAAAATAGGATAAGAAGGTTTAGAGCCTAGCAGTGGGTCGTTTACAGGCTGCTACTGTACTACTGTACATTGATATAACAATATATAAATGAAAGTATATAAATTTTTTACAACTTGAATATTTAATTTAGTATTTTTTTTGATAGAACGATTGATTTAAAAGATGAATTAAAAATAAATATTTATTATTATATAGCGTCTCATGACTTGTTCTACTAATAATAATACTTTGCATTTACTTATTCCTGTTGGAGATGTGAGTGAGCCAGTGTATTTATAGGCAGGTAACAAATCAAATCAAAGTATACTTTATCCAGGCTCTTATAAATAATTATTTTGCGAGTTCATTGTAAAGCTCTCACATGTGTGGAGTAATTCTACCGAGATGAGTTGGCAAGAAATTCAAAAATGATGATCATGGTTGTGATTACGTTTGCTTTTAGTAAACGTTCAGGTTTCCTTAAATATTTATGAAAAGTTTTCGTAAGTATTTAAATTGTTATGAAAATAATTTACAAAGAACATTTTCAAACAAACAGCCAACCAAGGAACTGAGCATTGTGTATCATCCTGCACTAGGGTTTTCTACCCGGGTACCCGTACCCGGGTATACCCGGGTATTTGCAATTTTTAGGACCCGGGTAATATTTCATTACGGATCCGGGTACCCGGGTACCCACTATTATCAAAGAATCCATAGAAATTCGCAGAAAATTATTACTAAGCAGCGTTAGAGTAATACTGCATGTGGGGCCGAATTTGCGTGTTGTAAAGTTTTAGGCGATGGGCCGACGTGAAGTACTGTCTCGCCTTATTGAGCACTCCAAGCTTTTTAGAAGCCAATTTGGCTTGAGCTTCCAATTGACCGCGGAACTGAACAACGTTCGAAATTCCCGACGCCAATTATCCCGATACTAGCTGTGGTAGCGAGGGCAGTATTCTCGAAGTGAGGGGATATGACATATGACCAAAGGAGACTTTTTAGCAGTTAACGCGCAAACTTGATTCTTATTGAGGTACAAAGATACCCAAGGTACAAAGGAATTTTCCAACTTGTACCTCGGGTAGGAGAGGAATGAGATGTCCGCCGGAGATGATGCCTGGGTTAGAAAGAGCAAGGCCGGTTTCGCCGTCTCAATATGGAGGTGGTCGGCGTTTAAGTTGGAATTCAGTCCCCATATTTTGCAGAAGTCTACAGCGAGGGTTTGCTTTTAGATGCTTGCTCCGTTTGCCCCGACCATTTTTGCAATCATGAGTAGGTACTATTAATATATAGAACACTAATTTATACATCGTCAATAGTTTTCGCAGCGCACGCAAAAATTAATAACTTTTATAGGCAACATTTTGATACCTTGGGTTACATTGTTTCATTTCATGTAGGGTAGGGATCTCTAATTGTTTTGAAAATATAATTAAGCCTGTTACTCGGTAAGGATGTAGCTTTCTAATGGGGAAATAATTAAAAATGGGTCTAATAGTTTTTGAGTGTAATTGTAGCAAACAAACAAACAATCAAATATTTTCTCTTTATAATATTAAGAATAGAAGACTATTTATCTGAGTGTGAAAGTTCATTTCGTTAAATTTTTGTCATTTTATATCAGAATTGATTGTTGCAAAAAGTCATTTTATCTTCTAATTAGTTCATGAGAACAAGACTTAAAACTGTGTAACTGATTGTACTATAAGTTAAGGTGACTAAGGTAAGGTAAGTAAGGTGTATTAACATACATCACTGTTTCGTAGGCAAAAAAACATGATTATAAAAAAAATTGTCCTTTTTTTCTGAAAAAATTGCACAAACCCGGGTACCCGGGTATACCCGGGTATTTGAAAAAATAATACCCGATACCCGGGTATCAAAAAAAGCCGGGTACGCGAAAACCCTATCCTGCACCTTATAGTCTCAACCTGTCACCGCGGAAACGTAGAGAAAAATCCACATAACGTGAAAGCAGTTTTAGTGTGACACAGAATAAATAATGAAGACGAGCGGATTGGGACGGCACAAAGCGGAGCATCGCTCATATCAGCCGGAGTCGGCTTAAAACTGTTGCGGTGGCCAAATAAGCTGACGGAACACAGCCGATCGTGGTTCGCTCGTATTGTTAATTTTATTAAAGGCTTAACTAACATATTTTATTTCTATATTTAACACATGATGATAAAATTGACGCAATCAAAACCTTCTCCAGTAAGTTACAGTTAGATATATTATTTAGTAGTTGTGTTAGTTAGGCATTACTAAAGATACGTCTCTTCATATATCAATATAAGTATGAATGTTTAGACACAATTTAATTTTATCTGCTATTTCTTATATTTTTGTAATAACTTAACGTTCATGAAAATTACTGTCAAATCAGTTTGGATATGTTTTTGCGATTGTATAAGTTCACCGCAGATAAGTAATTAAACAAATACATTTTTTTTCTAGGTATTCTTTTTATAATATAAATCATATGAAACATTTTTTATCATAAATTTCTTGAAATCCAGACAATTCGTATTCATCCTCACCATCGCTATCAACTTATAAATCACATGTCTTAATGATAATTCGATCTGATATTACCAATTTAAATGATTTGTTGTCTTACTTTATAAAAAAGACCAATTCGAAATGTTTTTTAAATAAATTTCATTTCTGGATGCTAAATAAATATTTTATTATAAGTGTTTTGTTTTTTATAAAAATCGATGTAGTTTCGTCTCGATACACTCTATGTTCAGTTTAAGCGCACTCAAAGTAATCCGTGCGTGCATTTATAAACGGAATTCTGTACACCTGAGTGAAATGGGACGATGCAGGGAGGCAAATAATGTACAAACGCGTTGACTTTGAATTTTAGTATCTATTTGTGCACAACGAAAATCGTCAGATTTTAGGGAATTTGGCTCATAATCATACCATTTTAATAATAAATAAAATTGTCGAATTTTGTGTTAAATTGAGAGGAGTTTTGGCTAAACGTGATATTTCTGCTTTAAATTACCGACTAGAGAGACTGTTTAGTTTAGGTTAACGCCGTTGACAAGAATCCTCTATGTTAATATTGGTTTAATTTTATATAAGTTATAGTCTCATAAAGGCATCGAAAATTGCTTTAATTTCTTATTTTTCCATACATGTTAAATAACTATTTTACGTATATATCATAATTATGTATTATATTATATAAGAAGCGTTAAGTTTTATGCTTAATTCTAGGTACCTATTGCTATATTAGTCAACAATCACTCAAGAACTCGTATACTCTCTTAAACTTTATACTAACCGTTTTTCCTCACAAATAATACACGTTAGTTTTTATTAATATTTTCCACCAAAATAATAAGAAATATATAATTTTAATTTATGAAGTTATTCACTAATAAGATACGTCTAGCGCCATCTACCTTAAATTATCTTTTTGTTTAATATTATAAGCGAGAGAACTTAGTTCACACTATTGTTAATAGATGTCGCGCTAAATATATTTTTAAGAAATTGGAACGATATATTATTATTTATTTAAATTGTTGCAATTTAATTTGATATGAAATTAACTATTAAGATAAATCTTAAGTTTTGAAAATTGTAAGAAATACTGTATTATTATCTAATATCTTACCGCCTCACGTATATACACCTCACGTACATATCAATAAATAAATTTTGAACTCATATTAAGAAAACATTTAATAGATATGAAACCTTATTTATAAAAGTTGCTTGGTGGGTGATAACTTAAGCCATGTCAATGTGTCTTTTTCTTTCAAACGTCAAATAAATAGGCTATTACGAAGGACCCGTTAGAAGTAATATAATATACTTATAAAAAAAAACAAGTAATTACCTAACTTACTAGAAGTTGCTTAAAAGAGACCAAAATATGAACATACGCAAAGAAAAACTTTAATATATTATCATTTATGAATCCCCAAACCAAAATAATTAAACGTGTCTCTAATAATCCCTCTTCAGAAAGATAATTCTCAAAACAATTTCAAAGAAAACGTTGGCAATCCATCACTTAAAAAAAACCAGTTAAAAATAAACCACGCCACATAGTGGTTTTGTGTTATCGACGTCGAGCAAGAACCATAGATCAAGTATTTTTGTTTTACTACATCTTTAGTCGAGGTCAGTGCGGGCTCCGACACTAAAGAGCGTGCACATATTTTATAAAAGTTCGCCCAGTCCACCGTTTGAAGCTGCCTTATTTTCCTCGCTAACAATGCCCTGACGTTGACTGATCGCGCGCTCAAGACTATAGCGCCGGTCTCAAGTCTGCTCATAGCGTATATTATAGAAACTGCCCGTAATTTATTAGTCCCTCTATAGAGCTTTTCTTTATTATTTTAAGGAAAAAGTTAAGAGATATATTTGCATTTATCATTTATATAATATACACAGTCATGTGAACAAATTGTAGCGACTAATATGCAGGATGAACTGCCCTTACATTGAGTTGTAGTTATTTTAACAGTCATGACAGTAGGATAAACAAAACACACACACACAAACGATCACAAACTCATTCATTGGATTCTCCTTGGATTCTCATCTCTTTATAATTCTTTTTTACTTACCGTTTTCTAGTCAGTATAATTGATGAATGCTTAAGCTAATTGTGTAATCTTATTTCGGTTTTAGTTACAGGTCATAATTATAATACTTAGAATAATAAAATGTCTTAACTGTTTACCAAATAAATAAATAAATAAATTTAATAGTGACATTATATTTGCATAGTTTTGGGTAGATAATAATTTCAGAATAAAATAGACAAAAAAAATATTACAGAATTTATCTCTTAAATTCTTAAGCGATTAAAACAATGAAAGATTACTAGATTTTGAAATCTTATAAATTTTAATTGGAAAAACATTTGACAGCCTTTTGTTAGGTAATGTATGAAGAATCGTTCAGATAGGTAAACAGGCCGTACATAGCCTGCCTGACAACTTACTTCTTTGGATTGTTTGATGCTTGTTGCACTACGTTCTACTGCGTTATACTCATGTGGTAGAATTTCATCAGAGACGTGCTTGCTTTGATTGGAACAACAGAGCATTATAACAGCAAATTCAACTCTTTTACTTCAGCAATTTTACTCGGTGGTAGAGCTCTGTCTCTTATTATTAAAGCTCGTCTGGGTTGGTACCACCCACTCATCAGATATTCGACCGCAAAGCAGTACTTGGTACTGTTGTTTTCCGGTTTGAATGGTTAGTGAGCCAGTGTAATTACAGGCACAAGGGATATGACATCTTAGTTCCCAAGGTTGGTGCCGCATTGGTGATGTATGCGGTGGTTAACATCTCTTACAATGCCATTATCTATGGGCGTTTGCGACCACTTGCCATCAGGTGGCCCATATGATCGTCCGCCTTCTTATGAAATTAAAAAAAAAACTTAATAACTATAATGTTTAAATAACATTTTTATTACATAATCTTATTATAAAAAAATTAAGTACAGTTAGCACAAACATTTCAGCTTTTTAATTATCTATTTAATTACTGAAGCGCTCTGAGAGAGAAAGGAAAAATTGTATAAAGTATCTTTTTGTTATGGCAAAAGTTCTAAACCATAATTACAGGATGCTTTATTCAAGTTTGTCTTGAACACGGCGCCAGTGAGATCGGTTCATACAAATAGCATTTTTCTGTCGCCACGGGCCGTGGTTACACTCTAAACGGTTTGCTCCCATCTTTCTAAGACCCCTACCAAGGATTCATTTATATTTTCTTAATATTAATTTCAACTTTATTTCTTATTTCTAAAGTAATGTTTCTTTGAAATATAAAAAATTTGAAAGTTGATTTCGTAACAATTAAGTATGTAACGTTTAAGGTACAACGTTTCTGACACAAAAACGTGTTTCACATATAATACACTTGATTTATAAATATATTTTTAATAAAGTTTCAGTTTAATTTGCTATTTTACTAATGAAAAATGCATGAATGAATGAATGAATGGTGAATGAATGAATGAATGATGAATGAATGAATGATGAATGAATGATGAATGAATGATGAATGAATGATGAATGAATGATGAATGAATGATGAATGAATGATGAATGAATGATGAATGAATGATGAATGAATGAATGATGAATGAATGATGAATGAATGATGAATGAATGATTAATTAATGAATTAATGGATTTTAACATTTTAAAATTTTAATTCACTGAAAAAAATGGAAATAACTCATGAATTCGCGTTTAATACAAACCAGAAACGAGTTCACGAAAACTCACAAATACGTAGTAGCGTGGAATGAAACATTTCGTAGAAGCTCCGCAATAGTTGAATGGAACTTTTCAATCGGCAGATAAGAGGCTTGCGGAGACAATGCGATATTTATTTACCGCACCGACAAAGAAACTTACTCGCTTCGTAGACAAATAACTCGATATTTATTATTCGATTGTTTGTATAATGCAAGTATAATAAGCTTAAAAATTTAGTAGCGTTTCGCTTTGTTATTTTATCTCCGGTTACCAGTTAACCATTTAAAATTTCGTGGCCAACTGTACATTATAAAGTTACTGTACTGCGCAATCAAGGTAATTACCTGAGTCTAGCTGTTAGTACGGAGGGAACTTTGCACAGAATGTCGGAAAATTTATACAAGGAACATCATGCGGTCTTGGAAAATTCTATGTAATATTTTAATGATGCAAAAGATGCTAAAGAAACTTACAACCGAGTTACTTCTGAGAAATAACGGAAGAAAATAATAGCAAAACTAAGTAAACTAAAAGATTAGAGAAAGTTTTAGTTCGAATTTATTTTTTACATTATTAATAGTGTGTAATTTTTTATATTATTAATGTGTGTATATAAATGATTCTTATCTATACTAATATAAAAAGCTGAAGAGTTTGTTTGTTTGATCGGGCTAATCTCAGGAACTACTTATACGAATTTAAAAATTATTATTGTGTCGTATGGTCCTTTTATTGAGGAAGGTTCTAGACTGAATTTTATTCATTATATTTTTATTAATTATACACGAGTGAAACCGCGGGGCACAGCTAGTTAAAGATAATTTTCATTGGTAGGTACCACTCAGTGATAACACATTATTTTACTGCCAATAGTATTACTTAGTATTATTTTATTTTGGTTGGAAGGGTGAGTGAGCCTAGTTCAACAACAGGTACAACGGATATTACATTTTAGTTCCCAAGGTTGGTGGATTGAGCATGTAAGAAATGGTCATATCGCACGGTGTTAATATCTATGGGCAGTAGTGACCACATACCATCCGGTGATTAATCTACATGTCCACCTACCTTTACTATACATATATATATATATAAACAAAATAATTTATATGAAGTCAACAATACATCTTTATATCTGAATATCTATTAATATTACTGTATATCTGTTGTTGTTTGATTATCTATTTATTGTAAACAAAATTTAAAATAATGATAAATAACAAAAATGTATTTAATGTACAAAAACTAATACTATAATAGGGTTGAAAGGGATCAGTACGAGTATGATAAGACAAATATTTCGACTTAATCGCTTTAATTTTCATTCAATCCTGATTTAAAAGGAACAAATTCCGATCAAACATTTACCTAATTAAAAACATCAAATAGTCTAGTTGAGGGAAAATGCTCATATATTCACAAATTCACATGCTCAAATATTCTGCCCATGTCACATGTCAAGTATAAAAGAGATGACAAAGTTCAATTCCAGCACATGGAATTCTTTACCAGTACACGTATTCACCTCCTCTTAACACCTTGGTTTCTTCAAACGAGGCGTTAAGAGGCAACTTGCGGGCCGGCAAGGCGGAGCGGGTAGTGCAAATCACTCTTCCTGACTGCACTAGCCGTCGTCGCGTTTGGACTATACTACCACTTACCATGAGGTGGAGTAGTCATTTGCCCTCCCGGGATAAAAAATAAAGAAAAATTAAATAATAACAATAATTATAAAAAGAATAAATTGAAGAAGTCAATACATTCGTCCTTCATATTGGATTATATGGATGGAAGAATTTTATTTGTAACAAGCAAGTTTTCGTTCAGTCGTATTGATAATGGTTCTAAATTTATATTATCAACACTGATAATGAAAATTAATATTATCAACACTGATTAGTCAGGCGATCAACACACGATCTTAATTTAAAATCTATGTATTATTATTATTGAAGTTGACTCTATCCTTGCCTAAATATGTACATACTACATGGTACCCCACAAATGTTTTTAGTTAAAACAAACTAATGCATAAATGTAAAAAATAAGTACACAAATGACTTAAATTAAATTAATTATTTAATCTTGAAATATGATATACATACATTTAAATCATAACTTAATCTTTATTATTTTGTTATAATATACATTTAAAGTAGCAAGCGCTGTGTGTAAGATTTTTCCGAGAAAATGTCTGAAGCGCGAATAAGCGCCACAGCTTTCTTAATAATTCACGAACTGTAATTGCTCTTTCCAAATCTCGGATTATCTCAAATAAACTTGGCTATGTAAATATTTTCAAGTAAAATTATTGTTTAAAATTACTTAGATTATTTATTTACTTACATAAAATATACATATATAATTAATAAATAAGCAATTTTTATTTATGGAAGTTGTTCTTCAAAGATCATAATGGTGAGTATATCTTGTGATGGATTTCCAATTGAAATTCCAGCGTCTATTTTCAACGACGACTTCTGCACAATACATGAGACATTATTATGTGAGCGAAAACACAACTTTTACAGGGACTGGACAAGACCGGCTGACCAGACTAGACATTTCGAAGTGCGAACTAAATTGCTTTAAAAAGCTTTCCGAGGAACAGGATTAATACTTATGTATATATTGACACCAAAAACTGGGTAACCGGGAACATTATGATCTGCAGTCGAATAGTCAAATAAATAGACTGAATGAACACCTTCATTACTACCTGGTAGAGCCGACAAGAAGACGAGTAGTAGTCCTTTTCACCAGTTAAGTTACATACGAGTAGTTACTCTTTATTGTACAGTCAATATGACCCAGTGATTAGAATATCTACATCTTACTAAAATATTGAGGGTACAAACCACGAAAAAATAATATTGCTTACCGTTGGGCTCATATGACGTGATATCGGAATTTCTATACGATCATTTATCAGGTCGATTATGATGTAGGGATGTTGAGCAACTACTAACTCTGACAGATGAACAGCGATTGCATGAGAATGCTCTAAACGCGTTGAGCAACGAGAATGAAAAGAATACGAAATGAGTACGAAGCAGGAAGTTGGAAAATCGCTCCCGTGAAAAAAAAGCGGAGAGAAATGGAATATTATGGGAGGGATAAGAAACGCGGAAGGATAGATTTTATAACAAGAGCCAAGATAAGATTATTATTAGTTATCAATATAGTGTGACAATAAGAGAAAGATGAAAGGACAGGCGGTATTATTGGCAACGATATTCAAGAAGGGTATGGATATGGAAGGGTATGGGTACTGAAGATTTGATTATATTTCGGTGGATTTGGACACAAATTAGCTCTTCCATAATATTACTAACTATCAGTGCACCGACACTTTTTCAATACAAATGTTACAAAATTAATTAATTAATTAAATACAGATTCGACGTGTCAACCATGATTATTTAAAACAATTACTATATACTTACTTTTATATAATACTATATACTTTTACGACTCCATTGTGTTTGATTAGATTTTTTATATTGTAAGTAAAGTGAGGAGTAGCCAGTAAATTTTCCACTCATGGGCGAAGGTCTCCTCTCCTCTCGTGTAGAGATATGAAGCTTAATACTACACCCCCAATGCATTTCGACACATGAAGATTGGCCTTTTATCTTTACCTATACCTTTAATACTAAACACGAAAATAATTTAAAAAAAAATAAAAGATCTTGATGTTTTGACGGAAGTGAGATTCACTTATAAGAATGTATATTAAGGAATGTAATATAAATTTATTTAGCATTGTAACGTCAAAGCAAACTGAATATATAATGTATATTCTTTTATCATGTAGATAGCGAGTAATGCGTTTTACGTTTTAATGCCGGTTCACAATAAACGTTATTAGCCTAAATTTTCCGAACGGATTGTGCCATTAGATTCCATGAATTAGTTATGAATTTAGGAGCTTAGCTGAAGAACATTGTGGAGAGAGAAAATTGTATTTACGATTTAAGGTTTAGTTGAAGGGTTCGTTAGGTACGTGTACAATACGTAATATATGTAATTTAAAAGTTTAATCAAAAGCAATATATAACTGTTATATTTAAAACTTAACCAAACTTATTTCATTCGAGTACACTATACCTAGAAATGTTCTTAATTTTGTCTGATATATCTCACACGCAATACTTAATATGCTTAATATAATTATACTATTAATGCTTTTCTAAGGAAATAATGTATGTATGTGACGTCTGCGGCCTTATATCTATCCACTAGACTAGACGAATGAGGCAGTAATTTTTTTTGTAAATTGGCTGTTAACCATATGCCGTAAATAAACCAAAGCTGGGCCAATGAATCATCTCCCTTAAATAATATGAAATAAGATGAAATGATAATGAATGAATAGTAACAATATAAAAAAACAGACAAAGGAAATATATAATTAAATTAAAAATCACATACGGCAGAATTTATTTAATTAAATATTTTTTTTATATTTTATACTAGCTATGCGCCGCGGTTTGACCCGCGTATAATTAATAAAAATATAATGAATAAAAACAAGCTTCCTCGATAAAAGATATACAACAGAAAAATAAAATTTAATTCGAACCATTACTTCCTGAGATTATCCGGATCAAACAAACAAACTCTTCAGCTTTATATATTTTTATATATCATTTATAAATGTAATTACCATGAAGAAATCGTGGGCTGCTTTAACCTAAAATAATAGCTAAGCTTATAAATTTAACAAATCGTTCCTGGGATATCGTTATGAAATGATGATATTTAAAATGTATGGCGATTCGTAAATTTAAATCTTATGTTAAAAATCATAAATGAATATGGTAAATACTACATTTATTAATAACAGAATAGGTTTTTTTTTCAGCTTATCGCCGTTCACTGGTGGACAAAAGCCTCCCCCAACGAATGCCAACCATCCCGAACTTGGGCAGCCCGCATCCATCCCAATACGATTTTACAAAGATAATAATAAAGCATGTAGTTAGTATTGATTTTCAGGCGAGTTAATTATATAAAATAAATTGTGTTCGTATTGCGCATGTAATTTAATTGCTGGAAAAGAGTGAGTTTTGAATTTCTTTTTTCTCGGTTCAATTAATAATAATTTCAAAATAGAATACATCTTGTGAAATATAAATTAAAAAATGATTTTAGAGATACTAAAATATTATTTTAATTCATATATTTATTACTTGGCGGTAGAGCTTTGTGCAAGCTCGTCTGGGTAGGTACCACTCACTCATCAGAACAAATCAAAACTCTACCGCAAAACAAGCAAAGCTAAGAATCGAACCCACGACCTGCGGTGCGAAAGACAAATATCTTACCAACCACGCCAACCGGCTCGTCTATGTATATATATAATTTTGAACAAGATTAGATTATGTAATAACATCACATCAACTATTAACTAGAGCAGAAAATAGTATTTCTGTACTTCGCCTCAGGTGATTCAGTTTGATTCTGACCTAATTATCATAATTGTGTTCCAGATCCAGACTAATGTAAAGGCTATACAGCTATCTGAGTACGTACTGCCTGCTCAAGGAACAGGGGATGTATATAATCAAATGCAAATCATCTACGCATTTAATTGGTTGATTATATTTTTAGGTAAAAAATAAATATAATATTTTTTGTACTTTTTATCTCAATATCAATTCACGTATTTCATAATAAAATTGATAGTTAAAACAGAAAAATCCTTCTTAAATAATGACTATTCAATAATTTAATATAAAAATGAATTATTCAGAATAATTTGGAAAAAAAATCACAAAATTGAAGCTAGAAGCATCTTCGCAATAAGGGCATGTAAGGAATGCGCGGGTGAAATCTGAAAGCTAATTTTGAGCGCGAGAGAAGAATTATTAACTTACACACATGTGCTTTTAGCACATGATAACTCGGCGAATTGAGTGTCGATATGTTTCTCTAATATTTAATTAAATCAATGCGTTTCCTTAGAACACTATTCTAATTACTTAGTAATAACTAAATGTAATATACTTTTTAATTTTTTTTTTATTTTATGTTCATAGGTCTTCAAAACAAAATGACAATCAATGGAAACATATGATTACATTTCTCTTGATGTAGACACGACATGCGCTTATAAATATTAATACTTATACAAATGTTTCAAATAAAAATATAAAATAACTTTAATTTTAACTATCTTAAAATGATAATGCTAAACATCTCTAGTATTATTGTGTTGCGGTTTAAAGGTGAGTTAGTGTAATTATACAAGGGATATAACTTCATTCTTACCAAGGTTGGTGGCGCATTGGCGATGTAGAGAATGGTTAGTATTTCTTGAAGCATTGTTTTATGTAAGAGGGGGCAAACGAGCAGGAGGTTCACCTGATGGAAAGTGACTACCACCGCCCATGGACATCTGCAACATCCGAGGACTTGCAGGTGCGTTGCCGGCCTTTTAGGAAAGAGTATGATCTCTTCTTGAAGGTTTTTATGTCACATCGGTTCGGAAAAGTCACCGGCGAAAGCTGAGTATACATCAGGTCGTGACCAATTACCATTTGGTCGCTTATTTGCCAACCCATGTACCTATTTTAAACAAATATTTGAACAATATTTTAATAAATATGGGTATATAATAACAATATCGTTAAAAGCTTTTGTGTTATTGGTAAAATTCTTATTTGCAAAATAAAATATGAAAATATTTACGTTTTATTCTAACAATGAACCGAAACATATAGCTTTTAGCGAGCCTTGATCAAACATTGGAAGTAAATTAACAACAAACGAGCCGATGGAATTTACCATGATTACGTTTTTAAGTATTTTTAAATATTTAAAAAATAAAAAAGGTGTGTGTGCGATTCACACACGATAGAAGTGAAACTTCAGTAAATCGACAAAAGAAATAATATAAAATAGTATGTATATTTC
Organism: Nymphalis c-album; assembly: GCA_963151315.1. Classification (NCBI taxonomy): domain Eukaryota; kingdom Metazoa; phylum Arthropoda; class Insecta; order Lepidoptera; family Nymphalidae; genus Nymphalis; species Nymphalis c-album. The sequence continues at coordinate 12,900,988 of OY720591.1, read as the reverse complement.
TGTCACATTCTTTGTTGGCTTCATCTTACACATTTTTGTATTTGTGTCTCTTACCTGTCGTTTTTTCCGTTGCATCTGGTTTGAAATCACAACGATTCTAAAGAAGTTTCACTTCAAAAATCATCGTAACTATAACATATTAATACACAAATCATTTGTTATTTTAAGTAGGTAAGCTTATGTTTTTTTTGGTTACATTAATTTTATTATTCATATTTAAAAAAATATTAAAAAATTATATATATATATTTAGACTATATATTTAGCATAAACGGTAGGCATTGATACAATAAGCTTAATGAGTCAATCCATTGATTTCAGAATAAAGATTTATTGAATGCATTTTATTACGTTTTTCATAGACAATTACTGTTCTTAAACGAGCCGTCCATTTACGTTTTAATTGTGGAATGCTCGACAAAAATCGTAAAAAAAATGTCCCCATCACAAGAACACATATCTTGATCACGTCAATTTTATTTATTTATTACATCTTTATCGCGCTTAATGCTAAAAACATTCTCTACCAGTTAATCATAGGAAAAAAAGGAACGAAGCCAGGCGTGCAAGAAATATTAAAGAAAATTATTATGACATTTATCATACATATTATATTCACATATAATATATATTTTTTTTATTATTGCATAGGAAGGCGGACGAGCATATGGGCCACCTGATGGTAAGTGGTCACCAACGTCCATAGACATTGGCGTTGTAAGAGCTGTAAATCTCTTATATCTCTTACATCGCCAATGCGCCACCAACCTTGGGAACTAAGATGTTATGTCCCTTGTGCCTGTAATTACACTGGCTCACTCACCCTTCAAACCGGAACACAGCAATAACAAGTACTGCTGTTTTGCGGTAGAATATCTGATGAGTGGGTGGTACCTACCCAGACGAGCTTGCACAAAGCTCTACCACCAAGTAAAATATACATATATTTTATATGATAAACTATATATAAAAATCATTTGACATAGTGGGAAATATAAATAATGCGTCGCGTGAAGGTCATCTTTTGTTTTATTTGTGAATAAATAAAATAATTGACTAGTATTTACCAGTAAATAAGACAATTATTGTGTGACAAAAAATAAATTACAAACAAAATTTTTAAAATTAAAACTCAAGCTGTAAACTCGTAGTAGGGGTATCGAATTTTCGGTCATTGTTCACCGTATCCATTTTAATTTTCAGTGCAAATCATTGAAGAGAGCGGCGGGCGAGTGGCCGCCTTGTTTACTTCGGCCAAATACGCTTCGGCCAATTCCAGTATTATTAGAAATATGCTTGTTTGCTGCGAGTTATCAATTGCAAGTTCACTTACGTGAATTGCTAATAATGAAGCTCTTTATACACTTTAACAAAGAGGTATTACCTTTACAGGGAGGCTTATTCAATTAACGTTCGCTGGTAACATTACACTAATAGTTTAAGTCTAGTTCCAGTTAGTTCTTAGGGTTGCGCCTAAGGGAATCCTTTGGCGCTTTGTGGTATTAATAGAATTTTCTCGATAATGAAATATCCGATCCCATTCGTTTAATTTTAACATTGATGTTAATTTTCATTTAAATAAATAGTAAATGAGATTTGCCAGAATCGATAAAAAATCACATTATAGCTTAAAAAAAACTAATGAAATCGATTTAAGGTGGAGCAGCGATTATCATTTCATATAACTAATTCATTTATAACATCATTGTACAGAGCTTCCATTAAAAAACAATAAAGAAAAATGTTTTAGATATATTAACATTCATTCAGTTATAATTAAACAGCAATTGAAAAGACGCGACAGACATATCGACAGAACCTAAGTGAACAGCCTAAAGGATTAGTAGGTAAGCTGAAGTGGCAGTGGGCTGAACACATGTGACGCGGAGTTCGAAGTGGTGACCATGCCTTAAACCTTAGCGTGGTGGCCTGGTGGGCCTTCCAGCTAAATGGAGTGACGATATACGTAAAGTGACTAGCGGATGGAAATTGAGAGATGGATAACGAGCTCAGTGGAGTACCATTGGAGAGGTATATGTCCAACAGGGACAGGAAATGAATGATGATGAATATGAATTGAAAAATTAGCTAGCAATATCAATATAGTTATGTAAATAACGTGAAACATACGGCTTTGAACAGTTGTTTATTTACAAAGTTGTTAACAAACATGCAATATTACAAGTTAAAATATTGCAACGTATGAACGAAATGAAAAAAGAGTACTGACAGGTAAGGCAAACATGTTGTTTCAAATATACATTTCAATTACGTCGGTTTACTTTTGAAACGCAAGTTAAACCCACAAAGCATTCCGTGAGTAGCCGGAGGGATCAGTTGGCCTTCGCAAACTTAAATAGCTTCCTCCGTTACGATCATGCATTTCAGTATTATTTCACAAAATAAATAAATTGCAAATGTAATTAAATCAAAATACATTATAAATCTATGATTTAGATTAAAAATAAATCATACAAATTGTCTTGAAGTATTTATACATAATCGTATATAGTCACTTAAATGCACCTTTGCTGATCTAAAGGTCTCTCGAGGAGAAACCTTAGAGCTTCCTTCACCACACTACTCGTGTCCGAGTTGATGGATACTTTTATTTTGATTGTCTAAAAAGAGTAACTATGAACGGGTGGTCTTAAATTTAATTTAATCTTTTAAAATGACGTTTCAAGAGTGCATGCAAGAGCCTACTCGAATAAAATATGATTTCATCGATTGATTGACACATCTCTTAAATATCGATTATGTGTTAGTTGAAAATCTGTAGAAGATGTTGTAAGCACTTGATTTCACGGAATAGTTGCGGCAAAGCTGGACTCTCGCCAAATACACAAAGCATTGCCAATGTTCACTATGTAAACAACACAATAGTTCGATTAAAACTTGATGTGTGCTACGTTTATATAGAACAAATTCTTTATACATACAGTTGTACATAAAAAGATAAAATGATTAAAAGTATACTACGGGGTAGTTACCATATTATACTCATCAAATATTGTAACGCAAAACATATAATATGTATCTTACTGTACTTAGTTACATGAAGCTGAAGGATGTAACATATTAGTTCCCAAGGTTGGTGATATTTGTATCTATGGGCGGTAGAGACCACTTACTATCAGGTGGTCCTGAAAAAAAATAACAACTGGACAATTAATAATAATTTTAGATAAAAAAATATATTTACGAATAAAACTTAATATGTAAACAAATTCCTTAAATTGTGTTAGTTATGATTGCCTCCTCGTCGCGTTGCCACGGCCTTATCAAGGAAGCGAAAATGTAAAAAAAGATAGTATATACATAAATAAATATAGTATTATGTGTTGTATAAATTTAGGACATACAAATTTATTGCTGTAGCGAGATATAACAATGATAGAGACTTAAAAAGATAGAAATGCTAAATATTAACAGAAGATAGATAGAATTATTAATAACGATTGCAACACATAGAAAAAAAGCTTTACCAACAATCAATTTAATAAGAACTTATTGTATTTATTATAGACATTCTGATTATTCGGGGTGTATTTAGTCAAAATACATTCAAAACTAACATTAAGTATATTAAGCAGAACTCGAGGATAATGGGAGGGAACCTAAATAAGCAGAACCTTAATGAAATCCAATTTGAAATCAACCTTAAAATAAATATTACCTTCAGAACAAAGGTCGTTAGTACAAGGAAAGATTTATATTTATATAGTATAAAACTGTAATGCCGTGATTCAGGCGGTACAGAACAAAACCACCATCACTCATCGCAACCCGCTTCGTAAAAGCGGACTTATGCCTTATTCCTATATTTTACGAATCGTTATTGTACATCAATACGTTTTTCTTTAGATACAAATATTAAATCAACATATAGTATATTAATATTAAAATAATATTGTATGTAAGGGAATGTTGTCTGTGGGTGTATATTACAGACGGACTGTCTGACTTAGTATATATAGGGAAGTTAATTATAATGTGGAATAGAACAATGGACATCTCCGAATTAATTTCTTATCAGAATTTGTACTACGAACTTAATTATTCATTTCTATTTGTAAGACATAATCTAATATAATTTAATAAATTTTTAGAAACAACATTTATCTATTTATTTCTTTTTTGGGAATTAGTTTAACTAATTTCTTCATTCATAACAGATGAAATCGAAGAGAAACGTTCCTATTGGTTAGACGCGCGACTACAGCGCCACGTGTGTTGAACTACCCTCTTCGCATCGATATCCGAACTGTTCGGTCGATATTTTACGCGCTCTAATAAATAACTGTAATATGTGTTCTCTGTGAGTTCTACCATCATACATATAAGGGTGGGCGATACTCCCTTGTTCCTTCAGCAATTGGTAACCTGTGGAAGACGTATAACTAGGAGGTCCGAAGACGCGTACTAGGCCAAGTCTACGCTAGTTGTTACTGTTGAATGTAATTGCTTAGGCTCAATTCCCTATTGTATATTACAGGATTTTTTGTTATATAATTTTAATTTATAAATATATATGTATATGTGTAATATTAAACTTACTTAAAGATACTTATGATTTACCAGAACAGTAAAAAACGCACATAAAACCAAACTTAACCTGTTTTTAATATTTGTCTCAAACATATCTGCGTTAGAACTAACATAAAGGCGTATCCACACTAAATTATGAAAACGGAACGTTTTAGAGTGCGGTCTCAAAGTCGTCGGTTTGCGGACGCAAGAAAGTTGTGAATTTCATCACAAAGGACAAAGGATTTGCACCGCGGGGCATTTGCTCAGCGCACGTATTTGTTCGCGCCTAATTAAACATGAAACAATGGCGCAGGTGTATCAAGCTGCGAGTGACAGGCCTGTATATAGGTACTAATGCTGTTTAAAGTTACTGCTGTTGTGATATGCTGTAACGAATACTGTATTAAGATGTAGATATACAAAGGGAATGTATTGTGTAAACCGCGTTTTTAAATAAATGAATCGAAGAGGGTTGCTCATAATTGAACTGAGACTTAACAAAAAGATTCGATACTTTATATTCTTGCATATAGGTTTTTGTATATTGTACTCGAAAGTAAGTTATTAATGGTTGCGCAAACAAATCTTGTGATTTTTTAATGTTAAAAATAGAGAGTAAAGTGTGACGACATATACACATTATAAAAACAAATCAAACTCAAGAAAATGAGTGACAGAACAGTAACGGAATATATTATAGAATAAGCGCGTTCAGACAAAGCAAATGTTGATCCAGAGCTTTATTTTTTTGCAGACAGTACAGACGAGTGTGAGTGAGACGACACGGTTACGTGAGATGGCGTGAACTAATTACGGAATAGATTATTGAAATATTCGTTCTGAAAAATATACCTTCATACATCGCTAATAGTCTCGTTAATTCCTTCATCGTAAGATATGATAATTCAAAAATATATACTCCTCTGGTTCATACTTTTGTAAACATTTGACGAATAAAATTATATCATTTTAATTTTAAACTGATTCACGTTACAAATCAAAACAAATACTTAAAACAATTTAATAATAATTAATATTTTTACAAGACAGAAAGACATTGTACATCATTAAATATTTACAGATAAATATATGTTGTATGCATCTTTCGAGTCCAATATAGACACGAGGAATAATACTAACAATATATAATATAAACATATTCAACGATGCGTGAATTTAACAGTTTGATTCATATTAGCGACCTCATTTCAATAATGAGAGCAATCCGCATACAAGCGTGCTGTTTATCTAATAACTGCAAACATTTGCAATCAGCGCCAATACGCTAAAACTGGCCTTCCATTTGCCGTTTCAGCTGCGAAAATGAGTATTGGATGTTCCATTTGTATAATCTGAAACGAAATGTACAGAAAATTCGAGATGAAATTACTCTTTTTATTTATATACAAACTCTTTTGTATTGTTTATGAATTTTATAACGGATTTTAAGTAATTAATTTTATATTTATACTTAGTTTGAAGGTATAGTTTTGAATCACTTGGTGGTAGAGCTTTGTGCTGGCTCGTCTGGGTAGGTACCACCCACTCATCAGATATTCTACCGCATCCGGTTTGAACGGTGAGTGAGCCAGTGTAATTACAGGCACAAGGGACGTAACATCTTAGTTCCAAAGGTTGGTGGCGCATTGGCGATGTAAGCGATGGTTAACATCTCTTACAATGCCAATGTCTATGGGCGTTGATGACCACTTACCATCAGGTGGCCCATATGTCGTGGCTAGTCTGCTTTCCTATGAAATAAAAAAAATCAATAGCTTATGATAATTTATATATAAATAAGAAACCTATCTTAGTTGAAACAACGGACCCGTATCGGGCCGTATTTGTTAGATTGACCGATGACAGATTCCAAAAAAGCTCAAATATCGTTAACGAGATTCAAACATTAATTTTTCAATCCATATACTTAGCAACAACAAAGAAACAAGGAAGATAAAATATTCTATCAGTACAATCCCTCTACCATTATTCACTCAGAGGTGCGTTCGCGTGGCAGGTGGTCTTAATAAATACGAGAATGGGCTATCGTGGAGTTAGATAATAAATTCAAGAGGCAATCAACGCTACGGGAGGTGGTAAAAATATTAATAGCGGAGAAATAATTACATATTCATGACTTCCATTGCGGTCCAACGTCACTGGGACGGGGTAAACTAAATCCGTAATGCGGGGTCGACGCTAAAAATTCATTATGACTTTATAATCACTTGGTAATTAAATATTTAAAATACATTTAGAACTCGTTCGGATTCGTTATTTGAAATGAGAATACCATTTATATGGCCTAATGTAGACGTGGTATTATTTTTAAATAGTATTCCTTTTATAAAGTTTTATTTTTTAAAAGGTGCCAGTGTAATCCAAGAGAGTTAGCAAAGCACTTTGTACTAAAAGAATGATAAGCAAAGTTCTTGTCATATCATATAATTAATATTATTATGACCTTGCCTCATCTTATCTGTACTTCTATACTTATATATAAAGAAGAGTTTGTTTGATCCGGCTAATCTCAGGAACGAATTTAAAACAATATTTCTATGTTGTAAAGTCCTTTTATCGAGGAAGGCTATAGACTGATTTTTAATTATTATATTTTTATTAATTACTAGCTGCCCGTCCCGACTTCGTACGGGTAAAATAAAAAAATATCCCGTGCATTTTTTAATCAATAAGATATAAACATTCACCAATCGATTTATTCGCCCATACAGTACAGTTTATATATGTTCAGTACAGGGTATATAATAATTCTATTTCCTACTAATATAATAAACACGAAATTTTGTATGGATGTATGGACATTTGTTACCCTTTCACGTAAAAGTACTGAATGGATTTTAATGAAACTTTACAATAATATAGCTAATACATCAAAATAACAAATAGGCTATAATTTATAAAGCTATTAATAATTATTAATTTATAAATTGACCAAAATATAACAATAAGAATTTTAAAGAAGATAACTTTTGTCTCTTACACTATATCATTTGGACAAATGTTTTAAAAGTTACGACGATGACAAAGTGAGTGCGCGACACTATGCAGCAGTACACTGTGGGAGAAGAATTCGGTCATCGGCTCATCGCTGGGTGTGCGACTCGCATGCAGGAATACGTCATCGATGGTTGTCCGTTTTGCGGTTTTTCAAGTCCCTAGCGATTGCTTAAAGACGCACTTTACCTGTATGTAATTTATTAATAGGTAGGTTTTTATAGTGCCAGGTTGCATACCTTCGGGTTGTAGCGGAATGGGCCGGCACGCCCAGCCGGAATTACCACTCTCTCACTTAAAATCGGCGTAAAGTAATAGCTACGCTACCATAATTTTGAGTGCAAATAACAAAATGCTAAACACACAATGTCTTACTGCTACCCTATGACAACCAAAAGTTCTAAGACCTGTCGTTTTCAATGACCGGCTTGGTTGATTTTAGTGAGAACTCTTATCACATGTACACTTATTATAGTGCATGCTCAAACAATGTCCATTCCCTGCATCGCTAATGCGCCATCAACCGTAGGAACGAAGATGTTATGCCCTATGTGCCTGTAGTTTGATAGAATAAAAAAAAATGTACGCTTGCTCTTTTATGGTTTTAATTATACTCAACGGCGTAGATAGGCGGCGGGCTATTTAATATTTTTATAAATTAAATTTTACTAAAAGCCATTGAAGTAACTATAAATATATTAAGTCAAACTACAGGAATTCATAATAAGTCCACTGATGATTATTTAAAGAATAATCATCAACTTCAAAATAAAAAAAAAACCGTTACTAAAGTTTTTCTTAACAGAAATGCATTTCATACATATTAATTTCAAATCACAGATTTTCAAATTTCAAGCAAACATTTATCCTTTACTTATATTTATGCGGGCAACAGCTAGCGTACGGGCGACAGCGGGACGCGGGGCGCGCAAGCGGTTGCATCACGCGTTTGTATGATGGGTGTTGGACCGCCTGAATTTATTTAGTGCGCGATAATTTTAATATTACGATTACTCCTAAGATATTGATTTAAATTGGGTGGTGTAAAGGGCAATTATAATAAACATTAAATGCTTAAAGTAAATAACGTATTTATTTTAATAAGGATTAATATCATATCCGTTTTTATAGCTTTCCAATTTTACCATTTTTATGTAAACATTTTTTAAACATTAAAATGGGTATAGTTAGCTATCCTTAAAAGATAGACATATGCCATCGCGGACTTTTTTGTAGATCTATGAAAGGGGAACAATTTCACCATACATTATTTTGTTATAACTCAAAGGGATTGTACAGCGTTTTCGATGAAAGCTCCCAATCGGCTCGTTTTTTTTCCGACTTCTTCAACAATTATCGCTATATTTCAACAAATTTACAGAAAACATTAATGCATTATACACGTAAACCTTCCTCTTGAATCACTTTATCCATTGGTGATAACCGTATGAAAATCCGTTTAGTACTTTTTTAGTTTAGCGCGTTTATACAGAAAGACATGAAACGCGGGGGACTTTGTTTTATAATATTTAAGGAAGCGGTTGCATCACGCGTTTGTATGATGGGTGTTGGTCCGCCTGAATTTATTTAGTGCGCGATAATTTTAAAATTACGATTACTCCTAAGATATTGATTTAAATTGGGTGGTGTAAAGGGCAATTATAATATACATTAAATGTTCAAAGTAAATAACGTATTTATTTTAATAAGGATTAATATCATATCCGTTTTTATAGCTTTCCAATTTTACCATTTTTATGTAAACATTTTTTAAACATTAAAATGGGTATAGTTAGCTATCCTTAAAAGATAGACATATGCCATCGCGGACTTTTTTGTAGATCTATGAAAGGGGAACAATTTCACCATACATTGTTTTGTTATAACTCAAAGGGATTGTACAGCGTTTTCGATGAAAGCTCCCAATATGCTCGTTTTTTTCCGACTTCTTCAACAAATTTCGCTATATTTCAACAAATTTACAGAAAATATTAATGAATTATACACGTAAACCATCCACTTGAATCACTTTTTCTATTAGTGAAAACCGTATGAAAATCCCTTCAGTAGTTTTTTAGTTTAGCGCGTACATACAGACAGACATGAAACGCGGGGGACTTTGTTTTATAATATTTAAGGATACGCGGGTGAACCCGCGGGGCACAGGTAGTATTAGATATACTCGTAAGGAAAATTGTTTTACCATTATAAGAAATAGTTCAAAATTAATAATTTATAAATATGTATACTGTATTTCATTGAGTAGTCTAATTTATGGTCTTAGTATTAATTTTGTTGCAATACGTCACATTGTGCGCGCTGAGTTTTCGAGCATCCGAGAAGTTATGGTCCATCCAAAAATCGAACGAGTTTATTAAACTAGAAGGGAAAACATCATTCTTGAATCATCTGATAAATAAAATTCTTAATTCTAAACTATATAATTTCACCCGGGGACCAATTCTACTAACCTTTGTCACTTTATCGATATCGAATCGAAATATAATCGTTGCCGTCTAACCGTCTAACTATTCTACTAACACAATGATCCAGTTGCGGTTCTGTCGTAGTTTGATCGAAATTGAATATAAAATGTATCTTAACCGTTATAAATTAGTAGAATTGTCTCTGACGCATTAGATGAGGTTTATTTTTGTGAGTAGATTCGGAAACGTATCACAATCATTACAAATTAGTAGATTTTTTTTAAGACACTTGCCTTACACGCTACAGGTCGTGGGTTCGATTCCCACCCAGGACAGACATTTGTGTGCATGAACATGTCTGTTTCTCCTGAGTCTGGGTGTAATTATCTATATAAGTATGTATTTACAAGAGAAAAGTAGTATATTTAGTATATCAGTATAAGCTCTGCTTAGCTTGGGACAAGATGGCCTTGTGTGAATAATGCCCCAGGATATTTTTTATTTATTTATCAATTCTTGTTATAAAATAATTAATTGATATTAAAAATCATCGAACCTTAGAACGCTTATAATTTTTATAAGTATACGAAATTATTACAAGTTCTAAACTCATTAAAAACTTTTCATCGCAGAGAATAAATTAATTTTCAGTCGCCTAAGATTTCAAATTATTTTAATAGTAGACTAAATTCGTTTAATATTATATCATGTGTAAATAAATTATTCTTATAATAATTACTTAATTACGTCATTATTTCCAAAAGTAGGTATTAGTACTGCGTATCTATTACGAGGTTACTAACAATCTTCTATAAAGAAAGTTATTATAAACTGAAAAAGAGTACGAGTAAGACTAGCTGAGTACCGCGGTTTCACTCGCGTATAATTAATAAAAATATAATAAATATAAATAAGCCTAGAACGTTTCTCGATAAAAGCACAAAAATATTTTTTTAATTCGAACCAATAGTCCCTGAAATTAGTCGGATCAAACAAACAAACTTTTCAGCTTTATATATTAGTACAGATTTAGTAAAGCAAGTGATATCTTTAAACTTTTTATAGAGTTGGTAGAGATTTTTTTAATTTTATTTTAATATGGCCTTCATTTTATCAATCCTGATTATACCTGATCACAAATTATTGAAGCGAGATTATCTAGAAAATGACTAATGTTCCACTGCTATGGTAAGGCCTCCTGTCCCTTTGAGGAGAAGGGCTGGAGATAATGTCACTGCGTTGCTCCAATGCGAGTTTGTCATAGCAGGTTTTCAGTGAAATTAGACACACGTTGGAGTCCTGGAATACACATGTGACAGAATTTCAGTGAAATTTGACACATGCAGATTTCCTCACGATGTTTTCCTTCACCGTTAAGCCCGAGATGAATTATAATCACAAATTAAGCACATGAAAATCAGTGGCGCTTGCCCGGGCTTGAACCCACGATCATCGGTTAAGATTCACGCGTTCTTACCACTGGGCCATCTCGGCTTTTACTTGATAAAGCGTAGTACAAATTAATCGTGTGTACCTAGAAGGAACTGATCTTTGTCATAGAGTTCGCCCGTTAAGACCATTCGATTCGAAGTCAGTTAGAGTACAGTTCAATCGAGTCATCAATCAATCGTTAATCCGTCGCATATCCATAAAATGAATCGTCCGCGCACGGGGCGTTGCATCGCACCGTAATAGGCACACCGAGCCAGCGACAATGCCGCAATCGGGCCAGCAATCTGCATAATGGATTGCTCTGCCGAACGCGCCGTCCGGTCGCTCATTCAATTGTCGCGGTCGCCGATGTGTGCCGATGTGTCGCCCGGTTATTACGGAATACGGAATTAATAATTTCACGGCGAAATGAGGCTTTAGAAATATCGTTTTTAGATGTGCTTGGGGGCACATTAATGGCACCGTATTGGCTAGTCGATTATTTGTTTCATCAGCTTTGTATTCAGAATTTTGAAACCGCAAAATACATATCATTTCTTAAAAAGTCTTATTATATATAAAAATGTTTTATATATAAATAAGATTTTAGACAAAACATACACACGAAAAGCTACATATTTTTTTAAATTTAACAAATATTTTTCTTTACATTTGAATTTTAAGCTTATGTAGAGAAGTCATGTTACATACTTTAAAATCTCACTTTATAATAGTAGAAAGAAAAAGGGGACGAATAATAATTACTTAATTATTATTATCCTAACTTTATGATTTCATAATTTATACTTATGTAAAAATATATGCATACGAACTAAGCTTCAAGTGAAATAACAGCCTGCAAATGACCCACTGCTGGGCATATGCTCATCCTCTTGCTACCTTCCAACGCTACTCTCATAAAGCATGGTAAATATATATGATACAGTATATATATTTCATCTGATATATGCAAATTTCTTTAAGTCACATGTCACAGGATTTGAACCGGAAATCTTCGTTTCAGATTCAAGCGCCTAGTCACTGTGCCTCGATATACGAACTAAGCTATTAAAAAGATCTATAAAAGATTTAACAACAACAACCACTAAAAAGCAATTTATATTCATAAATTTCATTTCCTAGTTAGTAATTTCGCAAATGGATTTGAAATTTGTACGAGTTAGTTTAGAATTTACGTGAATATTGTCACAGGAGTCTATTCCAATGGCGGGACGACTAAGAAGAATAAACAACTTTGACCTTGAATTGACGTAACGTCATTAGACGAGAACTAAAAGAAAATAATTTATGGATTCGTGAAAAAAAATATATATTTTTTTATTGGCGAAGTTCCTTAGCTTCGGCAGTTAAATTAACAGCTTACATAAATGATTAAGTGGAATAGTCATATATTTTAAATACAAATATATTAAACAATTGACTGCCTCGTTGGTTTAGTGGCTTGATATAAGGCCGCAGATTCGGTGGTCCTGGGTTCAATTCCCAGGTCGGGCCAATAAATAGTTATTGGGGTTTTCTATCAGAAAATTTTTAGTAGCAGCCCGGAGTCTGGAAGTTGGAAGTGTAGTGTACAGTCCCGTGCCTCGGAAAGCATGTTAAGCCGTTGGTCCTGCGCCTGAACTCTTTCCAATCGTGTCGGATTGCCGTCCCATTGGATTATGAGAGCTAAGGAAAAGGGAGTGCACCTGTGTTTGCTCACACTATTGTGCACTATAATATCTTCTGCGCAGTTGGCTAATCTCTCTTGAGAGTGGCCGCGGTGGCCGAAATCGGTCTGGCGGAGCCTATATTAAACAAGAACTTTTCGTAGTGCAGTAGTGCTATTAGCAAATCACATGGAATACTCGTAGTGGTGGCTTTGTGCAATCTCGTCTGGGTAGGTACCACCCACTCATCAGATATTTAACCGCAGAAAGCAGTACGCCTACCTATACAATAAAAAAAATATGTAAATCAAAGGTTTGCTTATCTCAACTCCTTCTGCCATTTGAATAGACTCAACGTGACAGTATTCTGTTAGGTGACATTTACACTGGACACGGCACATGGGAATTCTTTGCATATTTGATTACATGATTTACTATTCCTATGTCAGCTGAATTACAAATTAATAATCTATTCATGATAGTTATTGGCGATGCAAGTTTAAATGATATTTGATAGTTGTAAATAATGTGTTTGCAATGTATGCTAAGCAAATTACATATTTAGATACATTGAGTTAACATGGCCAGTGATTGGCTGGCTACAATATTGCTAATTCAAAAACGAGAAAACTCACGTGAGTTGGATAAAAATCTGATTAGGATCTACCAACGTACATGTTTATCCACCAACTTGCAACGTGCAGCGTGGTGGATTAAGCTCCAAATTTTCTTCTCAAAAGAAAACATTAGTTCTTAGAGGAGGACTATTGAAAAACCTACATAATATGCTACAACTTGAATACAATAATAACACAATCACATCTTGTATTATTAAGGTAGCACGACGATAGGGCGATTTAAAAAACTATTAACGCCATCTAGTGATAAAACTAGAATAGAATATCTATTAATAAATATACAACAAAATATTATTGTTGCATTAACACCATTATTTATTTTAAAACTAAAATTGCACAAATTAAAAATTAAGCGGCTCGAATACTTCACCTTTTTTGTGAATTAGATATGTAGAAATGAGATTTTTGTGAATTAGATATGAAGAAGAAGATAAAAAACCGGCCAAGTGCGAGTTGGGCTCGCGCACGAAGGGTTCCGTACCATTTTCTGTAAAAACGACACAAAACGTTATTAAATTTACTTTGGTTGGCTCTTGCTTTTAACTCATCGCCGACGATTATTACAGTATTTAAATCCGAAAAAAAATCTAAAATTCTAAGTTTATTTCTTGCATTACCCTAATATAAATGACTTGTTACATTTTATTTGTGAACAAATCTTTAACCGTGGCACCAAAATATTATTAAGGAAAACGCGATGCAATCTTACGTGGAAGTAGGTCCTATAAGTTATGACGCTTGTAATGATTTAAAGCTAATATAGAGAAAATCAACTCTTTAATTAGAAAACATAGATGAATTACGCGCCTGGCCGGCACCGCAGGCGGCAAGTGCAAGATGTACGACTCAATAACGTCGCCTTAATCTGAACTCGGCTTTAGATGCTGCAAGAGATTTACGGCTACATACGACATGCAGTAAGGTTGTGGCCATATATTTTGAAAAAATATTATAACTATTTTAATAGTCAAATGGCCGAATACTGAAACGTCTTTCAAATATGAAGTGGGACTCAATTATTTGGAACGCCATTAATTTCAAATTTCGCATACAACATTTTGAAATTAATGACGTTCCAAATAATTAAGTCCCACTTCATTTTCAATGACGTTTCAGTATTCGGCCGAAAGGGAGCTAAAGTTTTCGAAGCCCTGTAGCATCCAAAAAGAGAAATTATTATAGAATATTATAATTATTCATTTGTTAATAGAATCTCTTTCAATGGTTCGAGGGCCTTGAAACAGGAAGGCCCCAGTTTTTGTTAAAACGAAAAAAACATTTTCAATAAGTTATTTTACATGTTTATATTTAAAACTTAATACTTAGTCAATGTTAATTTTATCTTAATTTGTTAGAATGTTACTAAGGAGGCCCCTATCTTTTGGGGGCCTCCTTAGTAACATTCTTCTCTGTTGGTTACGACATTAATGAAATCTGATGTAATTGAAATGATTTACGTACATTTATTAGGTAAAAGATCAACTAAAACCAATAAATCTACTATTTGTAAGTACCCTTTAGCAAATTGAACATTACTCAGTAATTAGTTATTAGTTTTAGTAAATATATTATATTATGTATGAACTTATGTACCTACATTCGATTATAAATATGTAGGTACATAAGTTCCAGACTTAATACAAAAAATGTATATAAACGTTATTAGATAAATATAAAATAAATAGTTTTTATGAATTTACTTTTAATTCTTCCTCTTCTTACAATTGAATGTGCCGCCAAATTTGATTGAGTTATATAATAAGGTTTCTGCCGGTAATTACACTGGCTCACTAACCCTTTTACGGAATCCTACAATAGACCGTACAAAGAACATTTGCTAGTCATGCTCACACAGTCCCTGGTTAGGTACTCAACTCGTGATATTAAACAAACTTAAATCCCATTTAATAAGCAATATTAGCAGGCCTAATTGTACAGATCGATTTACAAATTCGTTTATAGAAAACATCAAAAGAACATCAAAAATCAAAATCAAAATGTAACCCAGAAGAGCTGTTAAGAAACTTACTAGTTATTCTAGTTAGTAAATAATTATTTATATAACTATCATAATAAATAATTATATAAATTATTACGTATACAATATAATGTACTAGCTGAGCCCGCAGTTTCACCCGCGTATACCTAATTAATAAAAATATAATGAATAAACATGAGCATAGAATTTCTTGATAAAAGGACTTTTCAACACAAAAATATTTTTTAAATTCGAACCAGTTGTTTCTGAGATTAGCCGGATCAAGCAAACAAATTCTTCAGCTTTATATATTAGTATAGATTTAGCGACTGTTAAAATAAATAAAAGAAATAGATTAAATAGCACTGGGCTTTTAAAAATTTGAAACGAAAATGTACAATTGGCTTGTTCGCTACCATATAGGTAAAAATCAAGTAAGAGACATGTAGTCGAGCTAAAATTTCCATTTGGCTAGTAGCGTTTAAGAGCTCTGAATGGCCATTGTTCTGAAGCTATTGTATTTTTCTATTGACCGGTACTGCTCATACGAACAGCGATGCCTTCAATTACAGCACTAACTGATATTGTTGGATAAGTTACTTTAATGGTATAACAATTTTCAATCGAACAATACATTATTTTAGCACGTAAACTTTTTGTTAAAAATTTAATACATACATGCAATTTATAAAGCAGTTTTTATATAAAATCAATTTGTATTTTTATGAAGATATAATTTTATTCCAGCAATTTCCTGCTAAAACCAATTTTTAGTGGGTATTCCAGTGCTTTCAGCACTGGCGAGCCCCACATTCCCCCCCCCCCTCTCATATGGGGGAAATGCGTAAATGCGTTTTTCCAGCGAAATTAAAAATATGGTGCTAAAGTCAATGAACATAAAAGGGTTGTTGTCATAAAATAAACATGTAAAAATCGTATAAATCACTTGCCACTATGGGCGAACAATTACATAATGTACTTTCCAACTAAGCAAAAATTGTTTAAAGTAAAACTATTTTGAATATTTATATGGGATTTGATTATGTGGTTTCCGGATGTAATGTTGAAGACAATGTTTTGATTTGTTTGTTTGAATGACAGTTTATTGAGAAGAGCTAAAGGCTCATCACGCTGTGACTCGCGGGGGCAGGGAGTAATAGGGAGTACAATTGGTAGCATTATAAAACACCTTGCTCTGCTACCCCTAAGCAAATAGGATGAAGGGCAAACGAAACCGAGCTAGTTATCGGCACTCGAACATTGATTAAACACAGTTATTATAGAAAAGTATAGAAAGACCGAATTATTATTTAAAAAAATGTATATCAAATACATACGGATTATAATACGAGTTACAAAAATTACTTTGACTTGCTCAGACAAAGCTATCATGACTTCAATTTCTTCGTATTTTAATTTTACGGAAAGAAAACGTAATAACGGAGCAAATACCAAAACAAACGACGAAATGATAAATGACTTCAATCATTTAAAAATTCGTATCGCGATTTGTGTGTCTTGCACAAATCGTACAGTGCACTTAAATTTTCAATGTGGTCTAACTTACAGCACAAAGGTTTGGTCAGTCAACTGGCCTAACGAGCGCAACGTATCATTCGCCAGCGAGTGTGAAATCCGAAATGCTAGCTCTGTGGTCGTTAACGATGTGATTTTACTGTTTGTAGACTTAGTGCGCTCAAATCACCATAGCGCATCATGACTGACGGGAATGTTCCGGGAAATACTGATAAATGAACAATACACACTAACAGATTTAACGAAGTTCCGAGTCGGGTTTTCATTTCAATTATAATTTGGGAAGGCGATTCTAAATTATTGCGTCGCAATGTTGGAATACCATTTCTATATTTATGTAACTGTTGGTCCGTTTTTATACTATATTCGATACTTTATTTAAATAGTTTAGGGTTTTATTAATAATATTGTGATTTATAGAATAAAACACTTATTTGAGCAAGCATTTATTAAGGCTAACTAATTTTAAATTGAACACTTTAAAAGGGTGGTAGCCACACTTCAAAATTTGAGCCATAAGCGAGTTTTCTTCGAAGTGCGGCATCGAAAAACGCGTCGCAGCTTCCATCGCGCGGGACAAGCTTGTTCCGACCGCCGTCCCGCGCAACTTCGCGTGCTGCCCGCAACAACTTAGACACATGAGCGACACTTTCTCTTACGTCTTCCACTTGCAACTAAAATATAGAACAAGAAAGTGCAATCTTAGTTATACTTTTTTAATTCTTTCGTGACAACTTTAAGAAACCCGGTTTCACCCGCATATAATTGATAAAAATATAATGAATAAAAATCAGCCTAGAACCTTCCTCGATAAAAGGTCTATATAACAGAAAAATATTTTTTAAATTCGAACGATGTAGTTCCTGTGATTAGCCGGATCAAACAAATAAACTCTTTAGTATAGATAATATATCAACATATCTTTATACAAACTCACGTATATATTAAGATACGTACAAATACATACATACACACTGAGGTGATAATCGTTCCGCGCCGGCAATTATAAGATTTAGAATGTTATGTCTCTTATGCCTGTAACTAATCTTACACTTAACTAAAATTATAGTAACAATAATAAAATACCTGGTCTTCGTTCGTCAAAGAATGGGGGTAAATCCGCACCCACTGTCCTACGCGTCCCGCGGCCCGATCCCAACGAACGCCATTGCCCCAAGCGCACGCACTCAACATTTTCCGTCGGGACGCTGCCGTCGCGTAACCGCCGCGCCAAGTTTCTTCGACCACATCCGCGGATGCCATGGCCACACCCGTAGATGGCTGCGATCAACGCTAATCATAACTCAAATGCCTTTTCGACGAATAATATAAAGCTTAGTTTTGAATTAACTAAAAGACCAGAGGTAAATGGGAAGTTATTGGTCCGATACTAAAAAAATTAGAGAGAAAGTCACCGTTGAATTATACACACCTGGATCTCTGTAGTGTCAGAACTTAAATCAGATGTATTTTTGAACAACCGTCCCGTTTGAACACCTCTAGGTTTTTCCGGCAAATCCTACAAGAAAATCTTTTTATAGTTCTACGGTGAATAGTTACAACATATTCTAATAACAGAAGCGACATATTATGTACTAGTTTCAGTGACTTTGTTCGTCCCACTGCTGGCCTACGGTCTTTGGCAAGAAGATTAAACGCTTATTCCACCACGATATTTCAAAGCGGGTTGGTATACACAAGAGGAGAAATTTCATAAAAATTAGACACATGCAGGTTACATCTAAATCCAATAGTGCCTGCGTTTGATCGAGGCTAAGATTCACGCATTCAGGCCACTGGGCTAAATCATTTTTAATGTATATTAAAGCCTAAGGTCCTCTTGACCAATTTCGGCCACGGCGCCAATCTCAAGAGAGATTGGACCACTGCGCAGGACATATTATTGTGCACAAGTGGGTGCGCAAACACAAGTGCACTCTCTATTCCCTTACTCTCATAACCCGATGGCACGGCAATCCGACACGACCGGAAAGAGTTCAGGCGCAGGATCAACAGCTTTACGTGCTTCCCGAGGCACGGGACTGTACACACTTCCAACTTCCAACTTCCAACTTAACGCCTACATAATTGATGTAAAACACAACTATATTATACCTTTGCTATTGTGCTTGAACTATTTCTATTCCTGTGTGCCGTCACATCGGATTGTGAGAGCGAGGTAATAGAGAATGCACAAACATGAGCGTGTTTGCTCACTTGTAGATTATAACGTGGCCTGTTCAGTTGGCTAGTCTCCACTGAGAAAAACTAGACGGCAGCCATACTTCCGAAATTGGTCAAAAGGACTTTACCAGCATATATTGGTTAGTAAAAAAATGCAACAACTTACTGAACCCGGACTCTTTTCAGTCGTTGGCCCCTGTAAGTTGATACAGTGCACGGGCAGAGCTCGCCGTCGTCTCAGCCGACGCGTCCCGCGACGCTGTCCCGATATTGACACGCGGGACGCAACTACTTTTGACACTCCGCTTTCGTCTTCAGAACTGTAACTAAAGTTGCCGAAGGGCTCTCGATTCAAACTTATATAAATTAACGTTCTAAGACGTTAAAATAATATTTGTTTAAGTTAACCAATTCAAATAACTCCGTTGGAACAAAACCAAATATTAAATTGGACTTTATTATATTTTAATTGAATACAGCTTAGTTTGACTTTAATGTTAAATTTTATATTAAAACTTAAGTTATATTTAACCAAGCTAGGACACAGTTATATAAGTCAAAGTCAGGATATTTCATGTAAAATTGAAATTGATAACTGCCTTACAAAAGTTTCATTCAATTCTTATACTACAAATAGATGTTTAAATATCTGTTTGAGATTATATATATATAGGTTAGGTTATATTTCAGAAAAAATAGATAAAAAAATCCAATCATAGATTATTATTGATTGAACAACAACTTCTAAATAATTAAATAAGCTTGACTAGGAAGTTGGTCGACGCGCAATGAATGCAATAATGTACCTACAAACATTTATGTAACTGTTGGTCCGTTTTTATACTATATTCGATACTTTATTTAAATAGTTTAGGGTTTTATTAATAATATTGTGATTTATAGAATAAAACACTTATTTGAGCAAGCATTTATTAAGGCTAACTAATTTTAAATTGAACACTTTAAAAGGGTGGTAGCCACACTTCAAAATTTGAGCCATAAGCGAGTTTTCTTCGAAGTGCGGCATCGAAAAACGCGTCGCAGCTTCCATCGCGCGGGACAAGCTTGTTCCGACCGCCGTCCCGCGCAACTTCGCGTGCTGCCCGCAACAACTTAGACACATGAGCGACACTTTCTCTTACGTCTTCCACTTGCAACTAAAATATAGAACAAGAAAGTGCAATCTTAGTTATACTTTTTTAATTCTTTCGTGACAACTTTAAGAAACACGGTTTCACCCGCATATAATTGATAAAAATATAATGAATAAAAATCAGCCTAGAACCTTCCTCGATAAAAGGTCTATATAACAGAAAAATATTTTTTAAATTCGAACGATGTAGTTCCTGTGATTAGCCGGATCAAACAAATAAACTCTTTAGTATAGATAATATATCAACATATCTTTATACAAACTCACGTATATATTAAGATACGTACAAATACATACATACACACTGAGGTGATAATCGTTCCGCGCCGGCAATTATAAGATTTAGAATGTTATGTCTCTTATGCCTGTAACTAATCTTACACTTAACTAAAATTATAGTAACAATAATAAAATACCTGGTCTTCGTTCGTCAAAGAATGGGGGTAAATCCGCACCCACTGTCCTACGCGTCCCGCGGCCCGATCCCAACGAACGCCATTGCCCCAAGCGCACGCACTCAACATTTTCCGTCGGGACGCTGCCGTCGCGTAACCGCCGCGCCAAGTTTCGTCGACCACATCCGCGGATGCCATGGCCACACCCGTAGATGGCTGCGATCAACGCTAATCATAACTCAAATGCCTTTTCGACGAATAATATAAAGCTTAGTTTTGAATTAACTAAAAGACCAGAGGTAAATGGGAAGTTATTGGTCCGATACTAAAAAAATTAGAGAGAAAGTCACCGTTGAATTATACACACCTGGATCTCTGTAGTGTCAGAACTTAAATCAGATGTATTTTTGAACAACCGTCCCGTTTGAACACCTCTAGGTTTTTCCGGCAAATCCTACAAGAAAATCTTTTTATAGTTCTACGGTGAATAGTTACAACATATTCTAATAACAGAAGCGACATATTATGTACTAGTTTCAGTGACTTTGTTCGTCCCACTGCTGGCCTACGGTCTTTGGCAAGAAGATTAAACGCTTATTCCACCACGATATTTCAAAGCGGGTTGGTATACACAAGAGGAGAAATTTCATAAAAATTAGACACATGCAGGTTACATCTAAATCCAATAGTGCCTGCGTTTGATCGAGGCTAAGATTCACGCATTCAGGCCACTGGGCTAAATCATTTTTAATGTATATTAAAGCCTAAGGTCCTCTTGACCAATTTCGGCCACGGCGCCAATCTCAAGAGAGATTGGACCACTGCGCAGGACATATTATTGTGCACAAGTGGGTGCGCAAACACAAGTGCACTCTCTATTCCCTTACTCTCATAACCCGATGGCACGGCAATCCGACACGACCGGAAAGAGTTCAGGCGCAGGATCAACAGCTTTACGTGCTTCCCGAGGCACGGGACTGTACACACTTCCAACTTCCAACTTCCAACTTAACGCCTACATAATTGATGTAAAACACAACTATATTATACCTTTGCTATTGTGCTTGAACTATTTCTATTCCTGTGTGCCGTCACATCGGATTGTGAGAGCGAGGTAATAGAGAATGCACAAACATGAGCGTGTTTGCTCACTTGTAGATTATAACGTGGCCTGTTCAGTTGGCTAGTCTCCACTGAGAAAAACTAGACGGCAGCCATACTTCCGAAATTGGTCAAAAGGACTTTACCAGCATATATTGGTTAGTAAAAAAATGCAACAACTTACTGAACCCGGACTCTTTTCAGTCGTTGGCCCCTGTAAGTTGATACAGTGCACGGGCAGAGCTCGCCGTCGTCTCAGCCGACGCGTCCCGCGACGCTGTCCCGATATTGACACGCGGGACGCAACTACTTTTGACACTCCGCTTTCGTCTTCAGAACTGTAACTAAAGTTGCCGAAGGGCTCTCGATTCAAACTTATATAAATTAACGTTCTAAGACGTTAAAATAATATTTGTTTAAGTTAACCAATTCAAATAACTCCGTTGGAACAAAACCAAATATTAAATTGGACTTTATTATATTTTAATTGAATACAGCTTAGTTTGACTTTAATGTTAAATTTTATATTAAAACTTAAGTTATATTTAACCAAGCTAGGACACAGTTATATAAGTCAAAGTCAGGATATTTCATGTAAAATTGAAATTGATAACTGCCTTACAAAAGTTTCATTCAATTCTTATACTACAAATAGATGTTTAAATATCTGTTTGAGATTATATATATATAGGTTAGGTTATATTTCAGAAAAAATAGATAAAAAAATCCAATCATAGATTATTATTGATTGAACAACAACTTCTAAATAATTAAATAAGCTTGACTAGGAAGTTGGTCGACGCGCAATGAATGCAATAATGTACCTACAAACAGAAAATAAACTTATACCAACGTATAATAAATCATAACGATAAATTTATTTATAATAATTGTCTAAGTAGTATAAATAATTGTTAATATTTATTACAACAATGCTAAAGTCTATGGTTGGAATTGATTATCCAGGAACCCACTTGCAAGGTTAAGCATTTGTCATAATATGTAATATAAAAATATATGATAATATCAATCAATAACATAATTATGTACTTATTAACGTGTTGTGTGGGGCCCTGGAGTAAGCACAGACCCGTGTGCCTCATGGGCAGACCCAACAGATCGAATAGTTCGTGCAGCATGGGCTGCTTCACGATGACATCAGCCTCACAGTCCGCTCCAAGTGCTGGCGATAAATTAACCTAAAATTATATTGAGAATAATTAATAAATAAAAAACAATAATTAATAAAAAAAAAACAATAATTAATAAAAAAAAAACAAATATTATTTAATATATTTAATGCAATATCAAATAGATACATCTATAAATCGTGTATGAACATAAATTTATCTTAAAATCTGTGTAGGCGATAAAAAATAACATAACTCGAAAATGCATATTTTTTGTCTGTATGTACACGCTAATGTCCACGGGCCTCCTAGCTAGGAGTCGGGTAACAGTGAAAAAAGTTATCGTCATTTAAGAATAAGTTTTTTTTTTCAATAAGTAATATACGACTTAAATTATTTTGTTTAATATATCGTAATCTCACATACTTGCCAATCGTGAAGTCGAGGACATCACCTAAAATATGTGACGTTTTTCCTTTTTCTTATTTACCTAGTACCCAGTAAAATATGGCCCGAGATGGCCCAGTGGTAAGAACGCGTGAATCTTAACCGATGATCGTGGATTCAAACCCGGGCAAGCACCACTGAATTACATGTGCTTAATTTGTGATTATAATTCATCCTGTGCTTAACAGTGAAGGAAAATATCGTAAGGAAACCTGAATACGTCTAATTTCACTGAAATTCTGCGATATGTATATGCCACCGACCCGCATTGAGCAGCATGGTGGAATAAACTCCAAATCTTCACCCCAAAAAAAGGAGGGAGGCCCTAGCTTAGCAGTCGAACATTGACAGGCTTTGCTTTGCAGTTAAATATAATATATGTTTGTATTTCATTTAATAATTACCTCAATAAGCCACGGTTTCAATGAATCATCTAGCAGTACATCAAAACCGTAAAATTCAAAACAGTTCCTCGCGGGGGGAGTCCCCGCTGCCTGTGCTAGTAACGTCAACGTAACTAGAGCCCTTATTCTTTGCCAGACGAGCCATTCAATCGCACCCCATCTACCGACGAGAGCCCGCCTCACTTGCTTCAGAGTCCACTTACAACCTGAACACGACAATGACACGCCATACTACTAACGCCATCTCTTGAAAATATTTAGCAAATACAAAAGTCTAGCGACTGGAGCTTGAGTCTCAACTAAAATTTAGATGGCACTCAAAAGCATTTATAAGCAAAACTAGTATTAAAGTACTATTTTAATGCTATATATATTTACCGCTGCCAATTCTGTCCTTGCATTCTGCGTACCTCGGCCCGGTTTTATTAAGTGAGGAATTCGTTAAGTGCCGGTATGGATTATGGATATCGGATAACGTATATTTATCTGTACCTGTAATAGTCAATAAAACTATTAATACAAAACGTAGACAACTCTACCAACAAACTGTTTGTTTGCAAAGCTTAGTTTCCAATTGTCGAATTCATAGATGGCAGGACATCATGATTAGGATTACCTTGAAAATTAAAAACTATTGCAAAATTTGCCAAAAAAATACATTAATTTTATATCTTCGGTGATATATTTTTCCAAAGCGGAGGGAATTCTTACTTCAACTATCATATAAAATCAAACTTGAAAAATAAATTTAATTTTAAAAAAAAACCTAGTCTACTTAATTTTATAGAGATTTATTATAAATATGCTTTGTCTTTAGGTTAGATTATAGATATCTGATATTGGACAGATTTCCTTCATTGTATTTGTATCGACTTACCGAACCTAGCGAGACCCTCGGCGTACATATAAGCTGTGAGTGGCCTATATCCAGGCACACACACGTACAGTCGTAGATCAAACTTGTATCCCGCAATGAGAAGCGGACGCTCTATGTAGCGTTGAACAACAGCGGGTCCACCGCATCGCATGTCACACACGCTCTGTAATTAAATAAAAATAATTAAACGGATAGATCAAAGCGAATGATGATGATAAATAATAATTAAAAAACATGGCTGCTTTAACAAAAATGATCTAAAAATATATATAGCCAGAGTCTCACAGATTAAGACAATAAAGTTTAGACATTTAAAAATGACAGTGGAATAAATAAACTCACATACATACATTTAACGATATACACAAAACATTCATGTGAATATACATGAAATAAGAGTTGTCATACTTCACTATTTCTTTTTTGTTTGTTTGTAAATATTTGCCTCGCGTGTCCGACTATACCAGAAACTGTCATGCACATGACATATCTTAACAAAGTTTTAAATCAATCAGTTGAACCAAACTTTTGTTAACCGGTACGGTACCGGTTAACAAAAGTAGAATTGCAATGTTTGCGTCACATGCTGTATACGAGTTTGTACCACTTGTATATACAAATACCTACTACCCATCCAAGCCAGGTCTAGCACCAAGAGACATATATATTTCATTCTAAATTTAAAAAAGTAAGATAATAAAAAAGAACAGACGACAACTGAATTGTAAGGTAGTGCTTTTTTGAAAGGTTAAACAGGAATAACAGTTTTGTTATTTTATTTATAAAACTTCAATGCCGCGGACTTTTCGACCTGCCCTCTTATATGTTACGAGTACTTGTAGTTTACTTCTAAGCATTTACGTGGGCGGAACGTATGACCTGCCTCAATCGCGTGTTTACTTGTACTCTGTACAGCAAATCAGCCTAAAACTTGCGCCCATTACAAACGTAAGAATCACGATTTTGTAAACAATAAATTATGGAATTGTGAATGCCATGTTCAGTATGAAACTAATGTACAATAATGTACATATACGGGTAATCCCTTTAAAACAAAAATATCAAAAACAAAACACTACAATAGAGGATACAAATGAAACATGTATATATATTTCATTGAATTAAGTATATATATATTTTTGCGCTTAGAACGTATTTCTCTGGCGTTGTAAGTGGAAAAGTCTTAGTATATACAGCGTGTAACAAAAACCCTATCCAACCCGTGAACTGGTTATTAGGTATCGTGAGTAGGTTCTATTTATGTTATCATTTTAAAAATACTAGGAAAAAAAATTACCCATAAAAAGTATTCATTGACATTTTCAATTGTAAATGTCAAAAATTTCATTGACAGTTGAGGTTTTGCTTTAGCTACTCGATAGGTAAAAGCTATCGAGCGCTGTCGAACGCGCATGAGTTGCCATGTAATTTTCGTCATGTAAGTACCTACATAAACTACATTTTTTTCGGGATATTTTTTTTTGCTTACAATCAAAAAAACGAACGGGTCGGACAGGGGTTTTGTTACACGCTGAATAGTACGGCCTCTATTTCACTGAACTAACGCGAACACAAATATAAGAAACAGTTTCACAAAACATTACGGATCAAAACCATGTTCGAAACACTACGTCCAGGTAAATAGTTCATGTCTATAATATATCCTGGGACATTGTTCACACACGGCCATCTGATCCCAAACTAAGCAGAGCTTGTACTATGGAAATCGGACAACTGATATACTTACATACACTATTTTTCTCTTGTAAATACATACTTATATAGATAAATACACCCAGACTCAGGACAAACAGACATGTTCATGCACGCAAATGTCTGCCCTGGGTGGGAATCGAACCCACGACCTGCGGCGTGAAAAGCAAGTATCTTACCTATCACTTTATACCAATGACGGACCGGCTGGGTCCGTCATTGGTATAAAGTGATAGGTTTGTTATTGATATAAAGTGACCGCACTTAGTATTCATGCGACGCGTTGTTTTTCTCAGATAACATCTAAAAAAAAATCCATATTGTCACAATCGTGTAATTTTACGTGTTCGCGAACATAAACGACCATAAAAACCTTGCAAATACAAACACTGTAGAAAGTTCGCTTTTTTATTCTTTTACTGATTAGCATGTTGGTATTGGTATTATAATCTGCCTATTTATTAAAAATAAATAACAATACTATTATGTGAATCAACTATAATTGTAAAGAATGAGCTAAAAAGAAATCCCGCTGAGTTTCTTTCGCCGGTTCTTCTCAGGTCTGAGGTGTTTATTTCCGAACCGGTGGTAGATTTATGACAATCAATAAGAAAGTGTAATACTTCTACAATTAATAAAGATATTTGAATAAGAAATATAAGTAAATTTCAAAATAAATAATAATTAATTGTAGATATATGTATGTTACCCTGAAAAGGAATATTCCTCGTCCCTGACTCTGAGCGACCGGCTTGTGTATCCACACCACACTGGAACCGGTAGTCTCGTCGTTTCGTCTTAAACGTGAGCACTCAGAGACCAACTTCGCGTATTCCAGGGGCAGATGAAAGCAGGGTGGACTGAAAATTTTATATACATATATATTAATTTCAATAACTTATATAATTTCTTATTTATAGTTAATATAAAATTGAAAGTAGCGTGCCGACCAGTTGCTACTCATAGTTAAAACGTCATCACAATAATTCCTTATAAAACAAAACTATGGCATTGACTTTTTCTTGCGAGGAGTCACGCGAGCTGCGGTACCACTTGGCGTAATTACGATTCATTAATATAACCCGACTATAATTTAATTTTACTTCCAACCTTCACCTTCGTCCCCGTACGAACAGTTCCTAATTCGACCTTAACTAAACTTCGCTAATTTAATATTCGCGATAACTTTGTTCCTTGTTTTAAACATAATTTTACTAAAGTTACATTATATTGCTATTATAAGTAGGTTAATATCGCAATAATGTTCGTCGGAACTTTTGCAGTTTGATACGTCTTAATTAATGCTTTTCAAAATTTTCATGCCAAGATATTTTTTTTATTGTATAGAAGGCGGACGAGCATATTATGGGCCAACTGATGGTAAGTGGTCACCAACGCCCATAGACAATGGCATTGTAAGAAATGTTAACCATCGCTTACATCACCAATGCGCCACCACCCTTGGGAACTAAGATGTTATGTCCCTTGTGCCTGTAATTACACTGGCTCACTCACCCTTCAAACCGGAACACAGCAATACAAAGTACTGGGTGGTACCTACCCAGACGAGCTTGCACAAAGCTCTGCCACCAAGTGAAGATGGCACAGTGGTTAGAACACATGAATCTTAACCGAAGATTGCCGGTTGAAAACCGGTCAAGTGAATGATTTGTGTTTGACTGCCTCGTTGGTCTAGTGACTTGACATAAGGCCGCAGACACGGTGGTTCTGGGTCCAATTCCCAGGTCGGGCCAATAAAATAGTAATTGGGATTTTCTGTCAAAAAATTATCAGTAGCAGCCCGGAGTCTGGAAGTTGGAAGTGTGTACACTCCCGTACCTCGGAAAGCACGTTAAGCCGTTGGTCCTGCGTCTGAACTCTTTTCGATCGTGTCAGATTGCCGTCCCATCGGATTATGAGAGCTAAGGAAAAGGGAGTGCACCTGTGTCTGCGCACACACTTGTGCACTATAATATCTCCTGCGCAGTTGGCTAATCTCTCTTGAAATTGGCCGCCGTGGCCGAAATCGGTCTGGAAAACCTTATTTTTATTTATTATTATTGTGTTTATACCAAACCACAAGAGCGACATGCTGTAATAATCTCTAAGACTTATCCTCAAAACGAAAGTTGATTTATAAGAAAATCCTTTTACTTATTTTTTATTATGAAACATTTATTTTCGAACAATATAGATATTATTAATGTGTTCTAAATTTAAAATGATGAGATATTTCGTTTTATTATAATCTAATTTAAGAGACGATTTAGATATTTTTCAGCGTAAGTATTTTGAAAAGAATTTACAATACCGTGCCGCACGCAACAACCGCGTCGGTTCATTCAAATAGCCAATGACGTGAAACGATTGACACGAGTCCCAGTGACATCGTATAGAGAAGTCCACAAAAATACTTGAGACAAACTCAACCTTATTTCAAACGTAATAAGAACTGACAAATCGAAACATGCGTGAACAAAATCCGATCAACGAAAGTTACTATTCCGCCTAATAGCTTGATATTTGGTATTGGAACTTTTTGTTGATTGTTGTTATTGGTATAATGCATAATTCGCTAATTTTATACCCTTCGATTATAGTTCGATGTCACAGGAAATAAAGGATAATGTCTACCAATTTATATTTACAAAAATACTATGTTATTTACCATACATAACAAATATTATTGCGTAAGAAATAATAACTAATTATGAAGATAGTTAACAATAAAACATGCAGTAAGAAGTCAAAAAATAATAGCTGGTGTCGCTCGGAGTGATGAAAGAATTTTAACGGTAACCCATACATACATCCAAATCTGTTCTGGCAACTCACATACATACATACATACATACAAGAACCTTGAAGGCACTTCTTTTTTGGACAGTCGTGTAAAAAAAAAACGAATCTTGTTTTTACCACTTAGGGATACCACTGACTTAAATGCAGCCGCTGTAGCTGGGGTAATGCGTTCCTGAAGCCTGTCAGTTGGTATCAACGTATTACGAATTTAATGAAATATGCTTTTATAAAATAATTTAATAATTATTGTTATTAGAGTAAATAAATCATGATGATATTGTAATCGTAAATTCGTTCATATACTACAAACTTTATTACTTCTTTACTTTATTAGTGAAAGTACATAACATCTACTAAGCTTGGTTGCTCATTGGCAATGTAAAAGATGTTTAATAATGACTTAGAATCAGGTGACCAATTTGCCAGTAGAAGCCAAGATTGACCGCTTAACGCTATTAGTACCAATTTAAAGTAAAATTATTTTAAATTTATTGAAATCGATACCTCAAGTTTCGTAACGGGCGAGTACAAAAACATTGAGGGTACAATTACCCCCCCTTCATTTTACAACCTCGATTAGAATTTATGATTTTGCGTGTTGATTTTTTATTGCATTAAATTCCTTGTTTTTATCATCGATTCTCTTCAAATTATTAATTCGTATTTTTAATTAGCATAAACGTTACTAATAAATTTGCAATATTACGGTTTATCTACGACATTTAATCGAAATAATGAATAATTTATAGATTAATTAACGTTATTATTAAACAATAAAACGATACGACATCCCTATGTACCTTACATAGGTATTATAAGATACAAACTTTTACATGTGTTTTGAAATTATTTATTAGAATTTAATCTTTGAGGGGGTTGACTTTTTATTACAATAATAAGATATATTATTTGCTTCTGTTGTCCGTTCTATTTTGCTTCTGTTACTGCCAGTGACGTTAAAAAACAAATGTCTTCCATCTCGTCTGATGCAGTTGGCAGTGACGGTATAAGCCGTAAAATGGTAACAACGGTTTTAAACGAAATTGTGCATGTACTCTGTCATATTTTTAACTTTTCTCTTTCATCTAAAACTTTCCCCAGTGTTTGGCGCACTGCTCATATTATTCCTATCCCTAAGATCTCTAATCCTACGTCACTTTCACACTATCGCCCTATTTCTATCCTTCCCTTCTTGTCTAAAATTCTTGAACGTATTGTCCATTCTCAACTTTCCCTATTTCTATCGCAAAATCACATCTTGAGTTCATTCCAGTCTGGCTTTCGAGTTGGACGCAGCACTGTGACGGCACTCACGAAGGCTCTTGATGATATCCGTTTTGGAATGGACCAGAAACATGTCACCATCTTAGCATTATTAGATTTTAGTAATGCGTTCAATACCGTTGACTATGACATTCTCCTAGCGGTTCTAAAATCTATAAACGTATCTACGGACGTTTTAGCCTGGTTCCAATCCTATTTGCATGGGCGACAACAACGTATCCATAGCGGAGAACGATTTTCTTCGTACTGTCGTCTCAGTGCTGGAGTGCCTCAGGGTAGTGTGCTATCTCCACTCCTGTTTTCCATTTTTATCAATAGTCTTACTGAACTCCTCACTCTTTCTTTTCATCTTTATGCTGACGACTTACAAATTTATTTGACTGCCCCAGTTGAGAACATTTCTGAAGCGGTAGGTAAATTAAATACCAACCTAAACATTATTACCAATTGGAGTAAGTCATTTGGTTTGTATGTCAATGCAAATAAATCGCAGCTTTGTATTGTAGGTACCACTAAACAGCTATCCAAAATTGACTACGCTGGCCTACCGGATGTTGTTTTCAACGACTCGGTTTTACCTTACAGCGACGCTGTTAAAAATCTAGGCGTCATTATGGATAGATCTCTTTCGTGGCGACTTCACGTAGCTGAAATAAGTCGCAAATTTTTTTCAACAATTCACTCATTAAAAAGATGGAAAAACTTCTTAGCTATTAAAACCAAAATAACACTTGCCAATACTCTTCTCCTTCCAATTTTGGACTACGCGGACTCCTGTTATCCTGATTTAACGGAGGACCTGATTCATAAACTGGAACGACTACAGAACCTATGCATCCGTTTTATTTTTGGACTCAAAAAATACGATCATGTATCCCAGTATCGATCTGAACTCGGATGGCTCCGAGTAAAGCATCGCCGCAACTTACACGTCCTTTCGCTCCTTTATTCCACACTATTTCATCCTTGCTCCCCGTCCTATTTGAAAGAACGTTTTTCCTTCCTTGGTAACCTTACTCTTCACCTTAATCTTCGCTCTCAGAGTGATAATAAATTAAGCGTACCTTCTTGTAACTCCCATTCCTACATGAATTCGTTTACGGCAAAGGCGGTTAGATTGTAGAATGCACTACCAACTCAAGTCCGTCAGTCTCCAACACTTCAGTTATTCAAAACCCGTGTTAAATTGCATTACCTGTCAATAAATTAAACCTCCTCTAACCCTTTCACTACTAGCAGCTAAGTATGCTCGCACCTATCTGTTGTATTGCCTATTGTATTTTGTGTGTATGTATATTTACTTTTAATTTGTTAATGCACTAGCCCACTATGTTTTCTCTTGTAAGTCTCTTTCAGTAGGGTTGCCTGGAAGAGATCACTACTTAGTGATAAGGCCGCCCTTTGCATACTTTTGTAGTGTTTTTGATTTTAAGCTTTTTTCTTGTATTTTGTTTATTTTCTGTGTGCAATAAAGCTGTTTATTATTATTATTATATTATACTCGTAGATACATTTTAATATACATGTATGTATTTTTGGTATAGATATTTTTTATATTAATCATTACTACGTGTTTCTGGCCAAGTCGACATGACCGGAGAAAGACAAGGCGCAAGACTAACGCGGTTCAGGATATTATTAAGAATTGCATATTTAGTAAATACATAAAATGCTTACCTGAAATCATAAATAGTTCCATAAATTCTTCTCATGCAACGCAGCAAGCGAGATAGACTATCCTTTCGACATATCGAACCTCCTTTCGGGATGTGGTTCATAAACTGATATAAAAAAAAGTTATTGTTATTTTTTATTCATAAATCATCTCGTGCTCGGTAGTGAATGAAAATATTGTGAGGGAACCAACATGTGTCCTATATTAATCTGCCAGATTTATACCAGTTCGCAGTGGAGCAGCATGGTGGAATAAGCTCCAAACCTCCTTAGCCTAGTAGTGGAACATTTAAAGGCGTGTCATTTTTACATTTTACCGATATATTAGTTATCTCATCGTAACATCTTATAAGACCCCATAAAAATCTAAGCGCATTCGTGAACAGACTTGCGGAAACGCGAAATATGGAGGATAGACATAAAAATCTGTCTATTTTATGTATTACATAAATAGACAGCGATGGATTTAGACTAGGGGCATTCGGGGCAAGTGCACAGGGCGGCAAATTGATAAAATTTTTTTTAGCCATAACAAGATTGATCAATATAATTAATTAATTCTGTTAATTAATAATTTTTGGTTTAATTGATAATTCAAGAAATTCAATTTATCCATTATTTGTAAATTATAATTTTGGCACGTTTAGTAAAAATTAATAATAAAAACGATTTAATCAATGTATTTCCTTGGAGATTTAAAATAATAATCGTTTTTTTTATTGTCTGGAATGAAAGAAATTTAATTAGTATTTTTTTTTGAAAAATTTAAAAAATTCAAAATGTAAAATTAAGTATTGAGGCGGATTTTTTCCGGTGCCCAGGGGCGGCATTAAGTTTAAATCCGGCCCTGTAGATAGATTTAATATATTATCGATTAATTATTTCAATATAGATCAAATGATTAATTGCATGCATGTTTTTCAACATTTTTCAACTCGAGCATAGATTTCAATGATCTATAAATTTCTCGATAGTAAATGAATGCGTATTCACTTTATTTATGCAGTCCATTTGGAATTGCGACAAGGCCTGCTTTACGAGTGACGTTTATAATAAAATGGTATACATGAATAAAAATATTGTTAAACAGCAACATCGGTCATAAAACTATCGACGTTTGTCTGTGTCATAACATTGGATTACGCGTAGACACGAGAAAACTCAATCGAGAACATGAATGAACATCTATAACCAGCTACAGTTCCAACTATTTTATAGGCAACCACCCCACTCAATCCTCTAGCACCTATAAAAACATTTTATTCTAAAAATAAACGCGATAAATGGAATAATTTCAGAGATGTTACTATGACATTGCAATTGTCAACAATATTTCTATCTTTTTTCTATACCCAAACTACTTGGGCTAGTAATACGATCATTTGTATACAGAGTTATTTAACATACCAGGAAAGCACTAATGATTTAATAATTGAACTGTACTGTCACACTAACAGACATGGGTATTGAGGAAAAGGTTCGGATATAATTACCTTCTGAGAAAAATCATCCGACACATACAAATTTTCACACGATATTTTCCTTTAAAAAATTTAAGGACATGAGACTTAAGCGACGCTTACCCAAATTTGAAACCGTATATTCGATATTTAATTAAACGTTCGCTACATTTCAACAATACAATTAATTAATACCGTTAAATACATTGAGGGCAATACATTTTGAAATGATAATGATCTTTTTTTTGTTACTCCAGCTTACTCATTACTAATTATTATAACATAAAAAATAAGTTTTAAATTACCATCACGCATGTACAAGATTCATGATAGAAAAATCTAAAAAAACACAACTTTAAGCAAAACTATAATTACTCGACTATCGCGTACAGAACCAATGTTTATACGAGGGAATTGGAAATTAACAAAAAAATCTTCTACTCTTTATTATAAGAATAAAGTGCAACGAATTCTGAATATATTTTTAGTAGAAATGTATTTCATTTTTAACATTTATATATTATATCTTTATAAAATCGTTTAGCCAGATTAACTAGCAAAGACAAAACTACTGAGTCTAGAACGGCGAACTTTGGAACATGTTTTTTTGTAACAAACAAATTCAAAGTTATTCTTTGTAAAACTATTAGAACTTATACAAAAGTACCGAGAAAATTTGGTTTAACTATGTATATTTGAATTTTGCTTGAACAAAAGTTTAAAAAAAATAATTATAGTTTTAATATTATGATTTTTTTCTTATTATACTCGTTTACTAAACTCTTTATAATTGTTAAGTAAGTAATGTCACTGTAAGACGAAAAACATTTTTATACAATAAATAAACTCAATTATATCCATGTAACAAGTCACCTGCCATTCACCCAAAGTCTTGTATGAAGTGGCCGGAAAAGCGCTAGTGCGCCACCACAGATTCCATTTCTCTTCACCTCCGCTGTAACCCTGGTACAATCGCCAGCCTCGCTCAGCACAAACCTAGATAACAAAAAATATAACATTCAACAAACAACTTTTAATATAACTCTATATAAAAAAATAATGTATATATGTAATCTACATTATACATAAGTTACCTTAACAAGGAGACTTGGTCCAAAACCATTATCATTTAGTCTGTAAATAAAAGGCTCGTCATTTTCAAATATTTGCGCCATTATTTTCGATTCACCTAAAACATTAATCTATTAAAAATATAATCGTTCATTCTATTTACTTTAAAGTAAAATTTAAAATATTATACATACGACATTGGTTTTATAAAGCTTTAACCCATTATTCTTCGTAGCATTATAAAACTCTTACGCCGAAATGCGAATATCGCATAGCAACTATCTGTTAACGCATCGAGATTTATTTTTAAATCCTACATTATAGTGACACGTTACTATCACGTTAGCGAAGTACGTTCGGAATCCCGTGACAGGGCCCCGACTAGTTCGGCCGCGAGCCCACCCGGCACTGCTCCTGCAAGCATCAAAGGTACCCCGAGTGATTTATAGCCGAACATTCGTGACACGCTGCTTTTAGTAAAATCGGTAACTAAGTTAAATGCCTTTCGCTTAATGCAATCACGTGACGGTTCTATTTTTTATCTATTGCACTTGTCACATTGACCTTTAAAACGAACAATGTAAGAAACAAAAGTTACCACCGAGAACTGAGCATGAATTTTAATAACAAAATAGACTAGCGAATTGCCTAAAAAATTAGTTGGTCATATCAGAAAAGTTAGTCCCATTTAATTCAGGATTTTATTATACTGGATATTATTGTGATATTCCTGCATACACTATAAGAATTTGACATTCTATTAGGATTGCCACACAAAGGGTACCACGACACAGGCCGACGCACCATGAAGGGATGCATCAATGCGTCAATAAGCAGACGCACCCTCTCGAACATAATTTTGGTCCCCTATTCATTGGTAATGCGTATACCTTTAAATAGGGGCAACGGCACGTTGTAAGTTCAATTTACAGACAAAAATGTTTACGTACTCTTGAAATTTTCGACCCAAGTAGGAATTCCATATAGGTTATAGGAAACCACATTAGAGATAAACTATAAGTGTAGTATATATTATTCTAGCTTTTGCGGTTTCACATGCGTATAATTAATAAAAATATAATGAATAAAAATCAGCCCAGAACCTTCCTCGATAAAAGGACTAAATATACAACACAATTTTTAAAAATTCGAACCAGTGGTTCCTGAGATTAGCCGGATCAATCAAACATACTCTTCAGCTTTATATATTAGTAAAGATAAATGTAATTTTATTTTACCAACGATAAGAAACATTATACACTTTACATTAATAGTTTATAGCCAGTTCTTCTCGATAAAATCAACCATCTGAACTTCCTTATATTACCTCTTACATTTAATATTATTCAAAAGTATATTTTAATTTTACATAACATATGTAAGGAAGTGTGGGATCTCTATAACAAATTTAAATTCGCACAACTTAAGAACTGTTTCAATAAAGAAATTTATGTAATGGGAAACGTATATCCATATAATGAAAATGATAGAAATATAGCTATAATGAGCAACGAAGGACCATTACTACCCACATGAAACAAATAAACAAAAATCTATAGAATTTTATAAGGTACTAACCAGAACAGCTAAAGATAAATTAGAAGCTATATATATATTTATTTATATTAAAGCTATATTAAAAAAAAGAACTGTAGTAAGCAATTGAGCTGATTATGAAGAAAACAATTGAATAACGTCCCAAAATATTTGTAAATTGTACAGTAACCTACGTCTAAATAAGACTCATACAAGATATAAACATGAGCAATCAAGAAGTCGCGACCTTGTACGATGTCTTGAGAGAAAAGCCGATTATAATATTAAAGGATGCGGTAAGTTGATACACTTATGTACATAAGTTAACCACATGTATTTCCTAGAACCGTATTGCTCCTTGAACTAGACGGATCTGTACGAATGTGTCACGTGACAAGTATAAATTGTATAGGTATATACAAGGAAATGGCAAACTTTAATTATGACAAAATGGTTGATATAATAAATCATACAAATACACAATGGCCTCGGTTTTAAATGGCAAAACAACAACTATAATTGAAG
The DNA here is from genome assembly GCA_963151315.1 of Nymphalis c-album. Classification (NCBI taxonomy): domain Eukaryota; kingdom Metazoa; phylum Arthropoda; class Insecta; order Lepidoptera; family Nymphalidae; genus Nymphalis; species Nymphalis c-album. The sequence continues at coordinate 12,864,008 of OY720591.1, read as the reverse complement.
ACAAAACGAAGAGACATTTTTTTCAAATATGCCGGCGCATATTATACAAAGAAACGAAATGAAATAAGATATTTAAAATTAGATTAAAAAAATGTGAATAAATCAATAAAATAATCCTTATTAATATTATAAATGCGAAGTGACATTGCCTGTTACACTTTCATGTCTTAACTACACGTATTGTCATGAAATTTTGGAACGACGTGGGTACAGAGAGCGTACCTAGCAACGTTGTTGGTTGTGGCAAACACGCGAGCGAAGCCGCGGGCCGATACTATTACTTAACAAACAAAAAAAATAATATCCATCGCCGCCATTATATTTCTACTAAAACATTTACGTCTATAACACTATACATTGACTAATTCAAATGACGAAAACTGAACTATTATAAAAAAAGAAAAAGACAAAGTTGATACAAACGCAAAATAAAAATTGATCATTAGTAAATGTAAAATAAACTACAAAATTTACATTAGCTATAGCAAAAATACATTGCGAAAAAAAGGTACAAATCTGTTTAAAATTATGTAAATTACCTTAAATAGCTTCAGAATGTAAAATAAAAATAGTATTGCTTATTCATATCAATTGTTATCAAATTACTCGTCTTCGTATTATTGTCATGTCATGGCAGTAATGGCAGACTAATCACCGAATTATAATTCTGAATCAATTGCCATAAAGCAAACGAATTTATGTTGACAATTTGTTTTAATGGCCTGAAATATAAACTACATTAAACGAATTACTCCTTAAAAAAGGTCGTCTATCGTTAAAAAATACAATAAATTGGAATTGTAAAGAGTTTTTATATATTTTTTCTTTTTCTCTTAAAAGTATCGTATGGAACCGACATGGTAGAAAAAAATGTAAATAATTATGTTTATTACATTATATTCATTATATTATATTCATATATATATATATATATATATATGTATAATCAGAAATAATCTGATTCATTCAAAGGAGGCTCATAATGTGTAGTGTATATTCTATAAATCTTCTCAATCGTTCTCGCAAAAATGCATAAATAAGGTTTCTCAGCCAGATGAAGAGTGAGCAAGTCAATATCGCACACCTTTATTCGTACAACACAGAAAGTATTACATCGTCTGCCTACATATTGGAACCGACCTAAGTGCCTGCCTCTTGAAATATATATGTATAATAATATTATAAATAACATATATAAATTTCAGCTTTGCGGAATTAACGTAATTTTTATAAAATTTTCGTACTTTTTATACTTTATAAAATACACAGGAACCGGACTAAGTAGCTGCCTTTTCATTTATGAATAAAAAAATTGCATTTTTTTGACCTGATGGTAGGTGGTCACCATCGCCCATAGACAATGACATTGTAAGAAATGTTAGCCATAGCTTACATCGCCAATGCGCTACCATCCTTGGGAACTAAGATGTTCCTTGTGCCTGTAATTACACTGGCTCACTCACTCTTCAAACCGGAACACAACAATACAAAGTACTGCTGTTTTGCTGTTATTTGGTAGAATATCTCATAAGTGGGTGGTACCTACCCAGACGAGCTTACACAAAGCTATAAAGCATACATATATACCTGCATATAACATATTAAAAATGTATATAACATATTAAAAAGGCAGCCATGCTAGGATCACGTTTTAAAAGTCAATTTTGCCGATTTTTGACTTCGGGTCACGCCCAACGGAACCGTCGACGGGAAAAGTGAATCCCCATTTTAGCTACGGCATATAAAATGGTATAACTAGTATAAATATGGACTTTGCTAGTATACCGTAAGTCAGCCGATCACTGGCTCTTAGGCCATAATGTTTACCTACATATAGACAACTAGTCAAATATGTATTTTCTTATAACAATAAATAACATTAATTTTTAAACGCTTAATGATAATAAATATTTTTAACACTTACCTACTCAGCAATTCGAACCAATTCAGAAATACCACGAGATATTTAAATTATAGTATGACGCATACTCAGGGCATACATGTTTGTGAGTGTAATATGTTTTATGCATAATGCAAATATAAATAGGGTTATATGCCCTTAGCACTGTACTGTAATAGCGAATAGATCGATTTCGGAATGTTTATACCTCATTTATAAAAATGCATGTTATAAAGTACTCATTTTACCCGTACGAAGTCGAGACGGCCAATTATTGTCTAATAAACAATGTAGTTAACGTCATTTCTTAAATTAAATTCAAAATTAGTAGTTGGTTTTCTTCACTTCAGATAACTTTAATTATGGAGTGACGTCAAAGACATTATTTACTTTTTGTCTATATTCGCTACACGTTTTAAGATAGTCATTAGCGGCAAAAATCCTTTAGGTTTAAAGAATTTGTTTCTCATACCACACAAGTCTTTAGTCCCATCTAATCTTATCTAACGCGGCACATTACGCTAAACCACAAATTGACGTCTGTAAGTATCGTTGCTGACACGTGTCGGTTTTTCTGAACTTGTACAAGCTGTATAGCTCTTTAAAAAATAGTTGCTTGTGATTTCAACATACACTGACAATATACATTGTTTATCCTCAAGCCATTCATTCTGAAGTAATATTTTGTGAGACAGATCAATGCTAGTAAATAGTCCTATCGAACTATCCTAACAATTTAGACTTTACACTTTCTTCCTATTGTATTTTTTATTTCTTTTTTTAGTTTATAGTATTTGTAGTCACTACTTGGCACGTCACTAATAGGCGCATATACAAGCTACCTAACCACTAATAACGCACGATACCTAATAACAACTTCACGGGTCGGACAGGGTTTTTGTTACAGGCTGTATAATATGTATAATTTATGTATAGTAACACTCTGTGAACGTCCCACTGCTGGGCTGAGAGCTCCTCTCCTTTTTTTGAGAAGGTATGGAGCTTATTCCATCACGCTGCAGCAGCGCGCTGCTACAATGCGGGTTGGCGGAGGAATTTATTTATAAGTATTGTTATTTACGTGTATATATGTATGTATAGTAGAAAAATAAAACAATATTCCTTACTGTATTCCTATTCGTATGCTTGCTTACATTGTTCAGTTGGTCCTTCTCTTTATGTTTGGTGACGAAAATTTTATATTTCATTCACGTTTTACTTGTCAAAATTAGTCGTACGAATCGAAGTGGCTGACTATACATTATTTAATGTACTGATGAGCTATTTATAGTCTTTCTTAAAAAATATCCTAAAATTTCTGCTCTGACCATTATCGCCACAATGCAAGACCGAAATTTGGAAGTTGGTTGTGACGATGGTTCGGTTATCGTGTAGGCTTGTACAGGGCCGGATTTACCATATGGCTATTTGGGCTTCAGCCCAGGGCCCCGTGGATTTGAGGGGGCCCCAGCTAAGTCAAGTTAAATTCAAAAATAGACGATAATACAAAAGAAGAAATCCATAATTTTATTAAATTCAACAGATCGTATGGTTTGCAGTCCATTCAATTCATTTAATTCAAGTCTACTGTCTCACTGTCTACTTACTGACTTATTTTTTTCTATACTTTGAATAATTAGGTGGGCCCCTAAGTAGTATTAGCCCAGGGCCCCCTTAACTCACCGTCCGGCCCTGGGCTTGTAAGTGCTGAAGGAATCGAAAAATTACAATTTATTTAAGGTAAAATGGCCCATAACATATACATATTTATTTTAAAACAATTTTTAAAAATAATCATAATAGTGATTGCAGATAAACTAGTTCTTCTTGATCGTTTTCGTGTTAAAAACGTATTTTTTCATACGATCACAATGATCCACTGCAAAAGCCTACAATATCAAAAATTGGCTATTGTATAATGTACCCTCCAAATCGCATACTCCTCCCCAATCGCAGGACTTAAATTATTTTAAGCATTTGTAGAGTATTCTAAAAATTAGATTAAGAAAAGACAGAATCGCGTAGAGTTTATTGAAATAAAAAATTAATAATAAAATGAATTTTATCGTACCATCACAATAAGACTCGTTAATTCGATGTCACGAAGACTGAAGTTAGAAATTAAAATGGTATTCCACCAAGTATTCATTTCATTGTTATTAGGGAACTACTATGTACGAACAAATTTTGTTCTGATCGGAATCTATTCATTTCGTAATATTTTTGTTTTTCAAACCAAAATGTTCTCATTTATAAATTACTTTATGTATTGTTCGATAAAATAACACATTTTTTTGCAAAAAAAGTCTAGTGTACGAATACTTTTTACACTCACTGTATATGCAAATTTTTACCACCAGTAGTTTGGGTTGTGCATTGATATGTCATTCAGTCAAACCTCCGACTTATACAACTCTTGTTTATAATATAATTAATATTATCAATGACCATGGGGTCAATACAGCTATTAACTTGCACACATATCATAACTATTTATCCTTGTATTAAAAGATTACCTAATCATAAACATAAATGAATAATAAAATGGCATCAATTAATAACTATTATATTGTAAACTGTTAATGATGCCAGTTACAATATTTTACCGCAATCCTATTTATACGGAATATTATTCCACGAAAAAACGTGTAAATTAAAATCGTGCACTTTACTGTGTAAACACATCTATACCTCTCAATCTCAACTTACTTCCCAAAAGATATTTATTTATTTATGTAATACTTATTGCACAACAAAAAAAACATATAGGTACGTATAGACACAAAAAAATTACAAATGGTGCGCAAAGGCGGTCTTATCGCTTATAGCGGAGACAACCTTTGGTAAATGAAGCTTTGCAAGAGAATAGGTAGAAGCGATGGAATATTCAAGGGGGAAACTAAATAACACATAGAAACAATTAGAGTATTACAATAAACTACACATAACTACATTCTATATCACACATACAGACATACATACATATAAACTTTATATGTAAATAATGTGGTCAGACTGCTGGTAAGTGATCACCACCGCCTGTGGACATTATATCATCAATGGCTCACCAACCTAGGGAACTTAGATTTTATGTCTTATATGATTTTATGTTGTGTCGTTATTGTTGAAGTTACATTGGCTTAGTCACCCTTTAACCCGGAACACAACAATATCGATGTTGGATTGTTGTTTCGCGTTAGAATATGCGATGAATGTCTTGCAATTACCTAAATAGGGTTTCCTCCACAAAGCCTTATTTCATCCACTTTAGAAAATTAGTTGATACTAAAGTTAAAATTACTACTTAAAGTCGCATCCTAATCAAGGTATTACTGCTTGACGGTACTTCAGAATATTTTTTATCGAAGTTTTAAGGAGTTTTCAGAGTTTAACTGATTCTATGTTAACACGGTTTTCAACATTTCGACGATCATTCAACGAGTTCTTACAGACTAGCATTTTCAATGATAACCTTAATTATTTATAAGGAAAAGATAATAATGAAAACAATGTTGCACTCTAATGATATGAAAGGCTTTTATTATATATAAATACTTTTGACACATATTAATGTACATATTTAATACTATTTGAACTTTATACACGATATTATAACAAAATTCTTAGGAGCTTATGACCGGTACTTGAAAAATTTATCGTTTTAAATATTATTTTTTATAAATAGAAACCAAAACCTCTGTTGTAACGTCAATCGGCGCCTATTTGTGAATAATTCAACATTTTTGTGATTTATTGTATTTTCAGTTAAAATTGTGACAAATATTTCCCTATAAGTGAATATAATATAATCGAAAATAAGACAGACTTCCCAGGAGAAAGTCAGAACTTTGACTACATTATATATATTTTGCTCCCACAGTGAGCTTGAAAAAATCATTGATGTCAGTTAGACTAAATTAGTTTGAGGTTTTCTCTTTTCTAAAGCCAACTGATACTCGTCAACAGCCTTCATCATAATGTTTAATTTAACTTTAATATGAGGTATCGGGCCTTTTTCCGGTTCTCCAACGACTTTGTAATTACGAAGTAGAGTCGACAACGCCGTCTTAATGGACATAAGAGCGTATTGGTAACCTGAAATGAAAAAAACATTAGTTAGTTTAACTACAGGAACAAGACAATGACATAATACCTTAGTTTCCAAAGTTGAGATGGCGTTGTGGTAAGAACGCGTGAATCTTAACTGATGATCGTGGGTTCGAAAACGGGCAAGCACCACTTGATTTGTGATTATAATTCATCTTGTGCTTGACGTTGAAGGAAACTACCGTAAGGAAACCTGCATGTGTTAAAATTTAAATGAAATTCTATCATGTGTATTCCACCAACCCGCATTGGAGCAGCGTGGTGGGATAAGCTCTAAACCTTCTCCTTAAAAAATGGAGAAGAGGCCTTAGCCCAGCAATGGGACATTCATAGGCTGTTACTTACTTATTTGTACTACAATAAGAATAGCCTTAAAATACCTACATAGTATAAATACTATATTTAATTATACAAACCGACACAATTTCTTGGACCATTGCTGAACGGCATAAAAGAACAGGCATGTTTCAAATTCAGACGGTCTGGAAGAAACCTGTCTGGATCGAAGTGTTCAGCATCCGAACCCCAGTATTTTGGATCACGGTGACATCCCCAAATTGACACCACTACGCCCGAACCGCCGGGCAATAAACGCCCAGACGCTAAAACAGATAAAAAACACATTTAGATTAGAATTTAAACAAGTAGGCTTAATAGCTTCACAGAAATTAAACTACTCGGTACCATACTCATATAAGGTCCTCCAGACCGATTTCGGCCACGGCGGCCAATCTCAAGAGAGATTAGCCAACTGCGCAGGAGATATTATAGTGCACAAGTGTGTGCGCAAACACAGGTGCACTCTCTATTCCTTAGCTCTCATAATCCGATGGGACGGCAATCCGACACGACCGGAAAGAGTTCAGGCGCAGGACCAACGGCTTAACGTGCTTTCCGAGGCACGGGAGTGTACCACACTTCCAACTTCCAGACTCCGGGCTGCTAATGAGAATTTTCTGACAGAAAACCCCAATAACTATTTATTGGCCCGACCTGGGAATTGAACCCAGGACCACCGCGTCTGCGGCCTTATATCAAGCCACTAGACCAACGAGGCAGTCAAAGACATACTCATATAACAACATGCTTGTAAGAATCTACAAACTAGCATGCTCTTCAGCTCAACATAATTATATGCTAGAAATGCCGGAAAAGGAAAGAAAAGTATCGTAAATTCATTATTAGTTAGTAGTTTAATATTTGTCAAATTTGGCCAATACTTTTAATATATATATATATATATATATTTTTAAATAAGATGCAAACATAGGAGATACCGCAAAAAAACTATTTATAAACGTTAAAATGATAATATAGCACTGAATCAATTAAGATTCCAAAAATACAATTGGCACAAATTAAATCATCTTTCATATTGGCAATTTCATTTTTGCATTTTCTTTTTTTCACCATCAGAAAGTAGAAATTTCAACGAACAAAAAGCCCACCGACTTTTTTAAATAGATCAGACATGTTGACGTGAGTTTTCGATTGAAAATGCGGCCAAATTTTTCGATATTAACTAAATTAATTACAGTATATTTGGGACATAAAAAAGTAAATTTTCACCAAATTTCGTGAAAAAATAAATTTATTTGTAAAAGATACAAATAAAAAACCAAAAACTTGGTTATTTGATTTTTTCAGGTAAATTTTAAGGCTTCTTAGTGAGATCTTTTTGTTATCTACAACTTTGGAATTTAACTTTTTTTCATAGGACTTGTAGTTTAGCTGGAAATCGAAATAAGGCGTTCTTTATCCTTAAACGAGACAGACTTATTCTTATATTTTAATATGTACTCACGTAAGGCAATGTCTGTCTCCACTTTCCGAATGATAAAAGGCACGGGAGGGAAAAGTCTTAAAGATTCCTTGACAACTCTCTCTAAATATTTTAATTTTTGTAAATCTTCTTTAACAATTGGACGTTTTGTGTCTTCGAAAACTGTACATAGCCTGAAAACAAAATTAATAATTTGTATCCCTTACTATAATATCGTATAGAAGTTGTATAGTTAGACAATGCTTTCTTTTCTTTTTTTAAATGCCAGGCTTCTAATTACAGAAGGAGATAACTAGATGTTTAACTAATAGTATTGTGTACTTAAAAATAGACACATGCAGGTTGCCTCAGGATGTGTCTTTGGGGTGCAGGTCAGTCACCTCCACGTGGTGCACCCTGGGCAACGGGGTCGACAAGCATTCCGAGGTTTTTCTCGGAGTGCTTGTCGACCACGGCTAATGACTGACGCAACGGAGATGCCACGGGGTCGCTACTGGTACTTCTCTGATTAGCAGAGTGGACTGTGCGAGCGGCTTCGTGGCTTTTAGGGGAGGTCAATGCCATAGGGTCGCTCCTGGTACTCCTCTGATTAGCAGAGTGGACTGTGCGAGCGGTTCTATGGCATTTGGGAGGAGTTCTTTCTTCCTTTCGAAGAGAGAGAATAGAGGAGGATGTGACGGGCTTGGTACGCACTCAACTGCTGCCGGGCAGGCGATGGTAGATTTCTTTACCGTCCCACCGTCCCCAAATCGTAATCTCACAGAAGCGTCGTGGACATGTCTCGCGGCGTTATGTGAGACCGAGGGTCTTGCCTTGACCGGCTGGGCTGCGAGGAAGAAAACCTCTATAAAAAATCACCCCAAATCCTAAGTGGCGACGCAGCGCGAGAGGATGCATGGCTGATGGGTAGGTCAGTCGTTACTGCGTTCCTCGTTAGGGAACCGGCCGACACCCGTAACGAGTTACGCTAGGCTTATCCAAGTGCAGGGGGCACCACTTGGACGGACCGTTTATTTCCCCCACACTCGTGGGAACAGAATGGAGAAAATTAAGAAAAATAAAATACAAATAATGGATGAAGTAGAAGTGTCTGAAGGGCAGACTGCAATCGAGTCCGATGCCAGTCTGCGTACCATGGACTCAATGGGGTCAGTAACAGCCGAAGACCCGTTGTGCAGGGCTAAGAAAAGACCGCGAATGACATCGAACCGAGTGTCATCCAGCGAGGACGAGGGCTCTAACTCAAAGACGAGGCAGACGATCGGCCAGAAGAGGATGGCCCGTGCCAAAATGCTTAAAACAGGAGGCGCGGAAGCAGGAAAGACATTAGAGGACATGGCTCAGATAGCAATTGAGAGCCGGCAGGCGTTAGGCTTGCATATGGCAGGGGCGTGTGATGACCAAACAGCTGCTGCTCTTAGCAAACAGGTACAGGATGATGTCGACATAATCTTAAATGTCGCAAGTAAGTCGAGAAACCTGAAGGGCACCTTTCAACGTGCCCTAAAAGAGGCAGCAGCTTCTATTAAAGCCGCGGTGGAGGCGCTACATAATAGGTCATCCTCAACAGAGGTAGTGACACTACAAACTAAAAATGTCCGACTTGAAAAGGAAAATGTCGATCTCAGAAAGGAGTTGGGAGAACTGCGGGAGGAAGTACTACGCCCCAAGCAGAGCTCCACCATCACCACTGAACTTAATAGCTCATCCAGTGAACAGACACGTGAAGAGCCAATTCAAAAACTGCTGGAGGAATTCTCACGTTCCATGATAAACCAAGTTGGGACGATGATTAATGCTAAAATAGAGGCTCTGGAGGATAGGCTTCTCCCGAAAAGAACCTTGCGGCCTCCTTTAGCTGCAGATCGAATCAACAGTGCGGAAAAAGCTGGCCCATCGAACAACATGGTGTCAACTGCAAAGCCCACTGCTACTGCCGGCACTCAGCAGCGAAAGAAGAAAAAGAAGCCGAAGAAAAAAAAGTAAGAAGTCACTTGCAGCTCAAGCTGCGGCAGCGACAAGAGTATCAGGGCCTAATAACTGTTCTGGTGATCCAGCCGTGACAATGCCTCAAAACCAAACTTGGGCCACGGTAACGAAGAGGAATGCAAAAAGTCAATTTACACCTGTTGCAGCAGCGAACGAAAAGAGTAGAAAAATTAAGCTCCGTACTCCGAAAACTTCTGCCGTCGTTATAACCTTGCAACCAGGAGCAGAAGATAGAGGTGTAACATACGCAACGACTCTTGCTCAAGCGAAAAGCAAAATAGCTTTGTCGGAACTTGGCATAACATCGTTGAGATTCCGTCAAGCAGCAACAGGAGCTCGTATACTCGAGATACCGGGAGGAGCTAGTACTGAGCAGGCAGACGCGCTAGCCAGGAAGTTACGTGAGTGTCTGAGGGAAGAAGATGTCCGCATTAACCGTCCAACCAAGTGTGCAGACATCCGAATCTCAGGTCTTGAAGATTCTACTTCCCTCTCGGAAATTGTCACAGCAGTTGCACGCGTCGGGGAGTGCCCAATAGAGTCGATTAAAACTGGAGATATCCGGACCTTACCATCCGGACTTGGCTCTGTATGGGTACGCTGTCCCGTGAAAGCTGCAAAATCAATCACCAAGAATGGTCGCCTGTTGGTTGGCTGGGTTTCAGCAAAAGTAACACTGTTGGAGCCAAAGCAATTCCGCTGCTTCCGGTGCTTTGAGACGGGACACATCGGTGCGCGTTGCACTGCAGAGGTCGATCGAAGCCAGCGATGCTATCGCTGCGGACAGCTAGGACATAAAGCCGCAACATGCACGGCCACGCCTCATTGTCTGCTTTGCGAAGCAGCTGGTAAACCTGCGGAGCACCATCTAGGAAGCAGAGCATGTAATGCCCCTAGTTCTAAAAATAGCACGTCTAGAAACACCATACCAATTGAAGTTATACCGCCCTCACAGGTGACTCAGCAGTTGCCGTGTACGGCTGTGGCTATGGAGGAAGATAATACTGTCAGTAATAATGGACCTTAAGATACTGCAGGCAAATACAAACCATTGTGCCCGAGCGCAAGATCTGCTCCTTCAAAGTATGGCGGAATTGTCAGTTCAGATCGCCATAATTGCGGAACCCTACTTTGTACCTGATAGGTCTAATTGGGTTGGAGACGCTAATAACCTTGTAGCCTTAGTTCTACACAGCTCTGCTAACCTCCAATTTGATCAATTGACAAAAGGTGCTGGATGGGTTGCAGCGTTTGTTGAAGATATTTTAATAATAGGGGTGTATTTCTCGCCGAACAAAAGCGTTGCTGAATTCGAGCAATTTCTAGCGGAAATCGGGGCCTTGCTCAGACAGATCAAACCCACTCACGTGATCTTGGCTGGCGATCTTAACGCTAAGTCAAAAATATGGGGATGCCCTGCGACTGACGTACGTGGAGAAGACCTAGAGGAATGGCTGGTTGAAGTTGGACTCATCGTGCTCAACAAAGGGAACGTAAATACATGTGTTCGGCAACAGGGTGGCTCAATTGTGGATGTCACATTCGCAACCGCCACCATAGGGCGCCACGTCCATGATTGGAAGGTCATGACTGATGTCGAAACTTTGTCAGACCACCGATATATCCTGTTTAGCATCTCGCGGTCGGAAGCTGATGAAACCCGGCCCACTTGGCAGAGTGGTCCACGTTGGTCTCTTAAACGGCTTAATAAAGAGATGCTGGCTGAAGCAGCCCTAGTACAGGCGTGGGTTGCATCGCCAGATGATCCAATGGATGTTGAAGAAGAGGCCCAATGGTTTTCGGGAGCCATGACCAACGTGTGCGACACAGCTATGCCTCGAGTAAAACCTTACACGCCAAAGCGAGCCGTTTACTGGTGGTCCACCGAGCTAGCTCAGCAGCGAGAGACATGTGTTGCAATGAGACGTCGATATACAAGATGCCGTAGACGACGCCCGAGAGACGAAGCAGAGGAAGCCACTTTGTACTCGTCGTACAGGCAGGCCGTTACGAACTTGCAGATCGCCATTTCCAGGGCTAAGGAATACGCAGAAGAGGAGTCCTTACAAGAGCTCAATAATGATCCGTTTGGAAGGCCATATCGTTTGGTTACGCGCAAACTTCGCACTTGGTCGCCACCCTTGACGCTAACCTTACGGCCCGATATACGGAGCCGGGTGATCACGGCACTATTTCCAAATAGAGGAGCGCACCATCCTCCATCGATGGCATTGTCCACGGACATAATCGAGGAAGAAAACGATGCCGAGATGGAAATCTCGGAGGGAGAGCTAGAGAGCGCATTGGTTCGCCTCCGGGCAAAAACTGTCGCTCCAGGACCTGATGGAATACCTGGTCGTGCTTTGTATTTAGCTCTCGGACCCTTGAAACCTAGGATTATGGCGCTACTTAATGCCTGTATCCGACAGAGAAGGTTTCCGCGCAAGTGGAAGACAGGCAAGCTAGTGCTGCTAAAGAAAGAAGGGCGTCCTATAGAGTCACCTGGGGCGTTTCGACCTATTGTTCTTCTCGATGAGGTGGGTAAGCTGTTCGAGCGCGTGCTCGCTACCCGCATCGTTAAACACTTGACATTAAGAGGACCAAACCTCAGTGAATGTCAATTTGGATTTCGATGTGGGAGATCCACAATCGATGCAGTAGCTAGGGTGAGGGCTATTGCGGACGACGCGTTGTCACATGGTGAAGTAGTGTTGGCGGTGTCTATAGATATCGCGAATGCATTTAACACTCTTCCATGGGCTACTATTAAAGAGGCGCTGAAGTTCCACGGAATTCCGAGATACCTACGGCAAATAATTGCAGACTACCTTTCGGAGAGAACAATTATTTACCTTACGAAGAATGGATGGCAAGATAGCCCTATGACATGCGGTGTTCCTCAGGGTTCAGTTCTTGGTCCACTCCTTTGGAACATTGGCTACGACTGGGTTCTGCGTGGTACTAATTTGAGAGGGGTTGAATTAGTGTTCTACGCTGACGACACTCTTGTAACAGCCAGAGGACGTACATACAAAGATGCAGCACTTCTGGCTACTATTGGAGTAGCGGAAGTGGTAGGTAGGATTCGGCATCTGGGACTTGAAGTAGCTCTGCAAAAGTCTGAGGCAATGTGCTTCCACGGCCCCCGGAAATCGCCACCTCCACGCTCTAGGCTATCGATTGGCGGGGTCTCCATTGGCGTTGAGTCGACAATGAAATACCTAGGGCTTGTCCTCGACAGTCGGTGGAACTTTAAAGAGCATTTTAAACAACTTGCTCCTAAGCTAGTCGGAGCAGCCGCGGCATTGAACCGACTGCTACCCAATGTAGGTGGACCTAATGCAGGCTGTCGCCGTTTATATGCTGGAGTAATAAAATCTATGGCTCTCTATGGAGCTCCGATATGGGTCAATGCTCTCACGGCCCAGAATAAGACATCTCTGCGCAGACCGCAGCGAGCCATAACGGTCAGACTCATTCGAGGCTATCGCACCATTTCATATGAGGCGGCGTGCGTACTAGCTGGAACTCCACCCTGGGATCTAGAAGCTGAAGTGCTGTCATTTGTATACTGGAGGGTTTCTGAAGCGAAAAGGTCAACTGGTCATCCGCCTCCAGAGCAAATAAGACGCTGGAGAGAGTCCGCCCAAGAAACACTTCTCGAAAAGTGGAAAGAACGACTCGAGGTGCCTATGTATGGTGTTATGACTATTACGGCGATAAGGCCCATACTTCAGCAGTGGGTCTCAAGGAAGTGGGGAGCGCTCACGTTTCACCTTGTACAGATCCTTACGGGACACGGATGTTTTGGCCGATATCTGTGCAGGGTGGCTCGTAGAGAGCCAACGCAAGCGTGTCACGAGTGTGGACATGACGAAGATACGGCACAGCACACCTTATCGGAATGTCCAGCGTGGGTGGAACCGCGAAGTCAGCTTGTCGCTGCTGTGGGACGAAATCTTTCGCTACCAGCCGTGGCGAAGGCTATGGTAGAGCACAAAACCTCCTGGACGGCGATGGTTGCATACTGCGAACATGTCATGTCCCTAAAGGAGCGAGCGGAGCGCACCAGAGAGGAAGATGTCTCTGCTGAGCTCATGCGCCGTAAAAGAGTAGGGCGTAGACGGCTGGCCTACGGTCGACAGCTACCCCCCTAATGAATAGCCTATGGGTGGCAGATGCGGGGACATCTGTTACCCGCCAAGAATAGGCCTTACATAAGCTGGAGGTGCACCAAGTGTTCCAGTACACCTGCAGAGGAGTAAATCATAGGGGGTCTGTATCCGGACGATTGCTGACGGAGTCGCGGACGTGTGCGAAAGCGTTCCCGTGGCTTCGCCGTATAGCAAAGAGAGGGACACCTTGGGGTTTTAGTCGGTAAGAGCCCGACATAACTCCCTCGCCTCCCCGGGCGGGGTAGTATCCGAAGAGGATTTCCCCAAGAAAAAAAAAAAAAAAAAAAAAAAAAAAAAAAAAGGATGTGTCTTTAACGACATCAAACACAAGTTAAGAACATGAATTCAATCGAGCTTTTCTGGGTTTGAATCCGCATTCGTCGGTTAAGATTCAGTCGTTTTAAACCACTGGGTCATCTCGACTACGAAAATATAAAATAATATTATTATTTTCTAGTAACATTCTTAAGTTGATTTAAGCTAATAAATACTGTTACTTTTATCTATTATACAAAACGAACGATATTTTCTGTAACTATTGGAGTACGTTTCATATTAAATAAATAAATAAATTGAGTGGATTAATATAAAAAAGAAAACATTTATATATATTTCTTCTGTTTCATATACAACATTTATTTTATATACCGTCAATACTTTTCGCAGCGCAAGCTAAATAATGACTTTTATAAGGAACAATTAGATAAATTAGGTTATATTGTTTAGGTAGGGATCTCGCCTTTTGATGAAATTTTGAATTTTTGAAAATGCAATATGTTTGTCGGTAAAGATGTAGCTTTTTAATAGTGAAAAAAATTAAAATTGGTTCAGTAGTTTTTAAGTTAAATCGTAGTAAACAATTAAAATATCAATACTTAATTATTGGTAATATAACTGCAAAAAGCATGTAATTATTCAGTAGACTGGGGGGCGTATTCCTTTGGTATTTGAAATAGGTCCGAGATAAATAATTGTACATATTAGCCGATGAATGTCCTTGCTTTATAAATAATAAAATCTAAATTTCCATGAAATGTAAATAATAATAAAATTATCGGCAATATATATATATTGCCGATAATTATACATATAACACTGTCTCGTTGGTCTAGTGGCTACATGTATAAGACATTACATCTGTAAGAAATAAATGCTAATTTGTAGCATTTAACTGTTACTTCGCTACATAACGTTTATAAAAACCACAAGAATGTTAATTAAATGTAAATTTAATGTGTCACCATTCTCGACCATTTCTAGACTAGTGTGTACACAAAGACAGGTGCACTCTCTATTCACTTACTCTCATAATCCGATGGGACACGGTAATCCAACGCGACCGAAAAGAGCTCAGGCGCACCGCGCAAGACCAACGGCATTACGTAACATATCAGAGAAAATTCCAATAACTTAGTATCTGCTCGACCTGAATTTTTAACCCAAAACTTCGTGATCGTGCGTCTAATATCTAGCCACTACGGCACAATATCTTTATGACAAAATTCTCTAAATATTAATGCATAGATTACCGACTCAGAAGTACGTTTTAAATTGTTCCTTTTATTTTTAATTATGTAAAAATATGAATACTCACTCTTCATATACTTTATCCTGCACATCCGGGTACTTAGCTAGCAGCTGTAGAGTGTATCCTATACAATGGGCGCTGGTATCCGTGCCAGCAATCGACAAAGTCAACATTTCCTCACGTAGTTCAAGATCTGTGTATCCATTTTCACAACCAGATAGATGTATTAGTTGCTCAAGGAAATCCTTCTTTTGATAATCATCTAGATCTGTAGGTTATGTAAATATTTAGAATTAATTTATATATTATTTAACCGATTTAGAAGCATTCAAAACTCCACAAATTCTTCGGAATAGTAAACTTGCTTTTTGTGGAATTAACTAATATTTTCATTCGTGTATCAACTTTAAATATGTCTTCAATATAACGCGAAGTAATAAATGAGTAACTACGTGTAAACCACACTTTTTTTTTAAAGACTAACTCAAGCGTATATATTAATCGTCTGTTGACTTCACATAACGTATGAATCAGTAAATTTTCTAAGCTGCAAACATTCCGTCAAATAGATCATAATCATGAAGAAATAATTAAAAAAGAAAACTTTCTAAAATTCTATTCCGAGAAAGAACAAACAATATTGTATGAAAAATGAACCCAGGTTTAATTGTATTAAGTATTATTTAAATATTAATTGTATAAGGCACAACAAAAGTTTTTTGGCAAGCAAAATTGTTCACATATTATATTTTAAATAATAATAATATCCTGGGACATTATTTACACACGGCCATCTGATCCCAAACTAAGCAGAGCTTGTACTATGGAAACCAGACAACTGATATACTACATAATTATACTACTTTTCTTTTGTAAATTCATACTTATTATAGATAATTACACCCAGTCTCAGGACAAACACACAATTGTGTTTATGCACACAAATGTCTGTCCTAGGTGAGAATCGAACCCATGAACTGCAGCGCAAAAGACAGGTATCTACCAACCACGCCAACAGGCTCAAATTTTGTTTCATATATGCTTTGACATACGTACTGAAATGAACATGGCCTTCTGGCTGAGCGTCTTTTTCTTTCTTCAACTCGGCTCGTTTATTTTGTATTACCTAGAAATTGAATAATACTATAAAAACAAACACTTCTTTAATGAAACAAAAAACGATCATAAAAACTTACATCATCTGTAAAATCGTGTAGGATTTTGATACACGCTTCATGCTTAGAATATTGTGGAAATAATTTAAACAGCCAGTCGGGTTGTAGCCATAAATGAAAGATTCTTTTACAAATAATGGCCAGAACTTGATTTAGTGACGTTACAAATTCTGAATTCGAATTGTTCTGAGCATTCAATTTAATACCCATCGCTGTTTCTAAAAAACAAAACAATAATGTTTCATAATTAAAAGTATTTCATAAATTATAAATTCAAAGATTTTACTCAGTGTAGTCTAGCAAGTAGAATATATTCCTATCTCAACCTATATCTATCGAACGATCCGGTTTGTTAAGTGAATATCGTTTATCAGTCAGATAAGTAAACGTCTTAACTCATAACGTGGTGGAGGTCCAACCCACAAGGAGTTTGCATCAGGCAATCACCCGGTTATACAAATCTTCCTGCAAAATTCCTGGAAACCCTTCCTAGCGTTTTTTGGCAGGGCAGTCGACTGTTTTAATTTTTACTTTAATTCTGTCGATTTAAATATTAATATTAAAATTGATATTGTATTTTATTTATATTTCATTGATGGATAGCTAATAATACGTTTAGAATATAATGTTGATTAGATTATAGTACAAAATGAAAAATCGAAAAATAACAAGAAATGTATTTTTGCAAGGCCCATAGTCTATAGGACCTGCCCGGGCAACCCGTTAGCCATAATAGTAATGGTCCTCCTGACCGATTTCAGCCACGGCGGCCGGCTAAAGAGAGATTAGCCAACTGTGCAGGACATATTATAGTGCACAAGTGTGTGCGCAGACATAGGTGCACTCTCTATTCCCTAACTCTCATAACCCGATGGGACGGCAATCCGACACGACCGGAAAGAGTTCAGGTACAGGCTTTACGTGCTTTCCGAGGCACGGGATTGTACACACTTCCAACTTCCAGACTCCGGGCAAGAGACTGAGAATTTTCGACAGAACTTCTCAATAAAAAAAATTTAATTACCCGACCTGGGAATTGAACCCAGGACCACCGTGTCTGTGGCCTATGGCCACTAGACCAACGAGGCAGTCAATCCTCCTCGTGGGAAGCGAGTTGTTGTTAAGCTGGTCTAATTTGACAAATCAATGAAACTTATTCCAAGTATAAACCGTTAGCCACAGTACAACCGTAACTGGACAAGTCACAAAGACATGTTAAAAAACTGTTCAATCCGAATGAGTCCAATACCTTTCGTCTGTGATTCAACTAACGAAGATATTGACGCAGCTCATAACAAAAATGATCACATATTTTTATAAAATTACAATAAAATAACTAAGTTATGTTTTCTGAAACTATCAGCTCCGATATAGTTACACTTTGTTCTAAATAAGTAAATAATAATATTGTTTTTGCGAAACAAAGAAATGCCATAATTCAAAGTATGAATTCGCGTGTGTGTCTAATGATAGATAAACGTGAATAAATCAAAGTGAAACCAGACGAGCGACATTTGCAAAAATATGTCTGTATATGGAACGACCATTAATTTATATGTTGAAGGAATATTTGTATGTAGTTAACTATGAAAAATATTAAAGTAACAGCCAGAAATGTCACACTGCTTGACCAATGACCTCCTCTTCTAATAAGTCGAGACATAAGACTTTTTTTATGTAAGTGAGGGCCAACGAGCAGGAGGCTCACTTGATGGAAAGTGACTACCACCGCTCATGGACATCTTTTTTTATATTTTTTATTGTATCGGTAGGCGGACGAGCATATGGACCACCTGATGGTGGTCCATATGCTCGTCCCAGTGGTCACCAACGCCTATAGACAATGGCATCGTAAGAAATGTAAACCATCGCTTACATCGCCAATGCACTACCAACCTTAGGATCTAAGATGGTATGTCCCTTGTGCCTATAATTACACTGGCTCACTCACCCTTCAAACCGGAACACAACAATACAAAGTACTGCTGTTTTACGGTAGAATATCTGACGAGTGGATGGTATCTACCCAGACGAGCTTGCACAAAACTCTACCACCAAGTAATCTGCAAGACCCGACGACTTGCAGGTCCACTGCCAGCCTTTGAGGAATAAGTACGCTCTTTTCGTGACGTGAAGTGCTGTCTTGCCTTGTTGAGCACTTCAAACTTTTGAGAAGCCAATTTAGCCAAAAGGGTGATCCAGTTGCATGATTCCCCGGGAAGCCCTTGGGAAGGAAGCTTCGAAAGAAGCGCTTTTGTGCTGTACCTCAACTGCCTCTGCCCATCTGTGAGTCAGGTAAACTAGAAGATCACCAGCTGAGGGATCCCGAAGAAAACCGTACTTTCGGTCGCTAATCAGCTGGTGTTCTTCTAGGTACCGCAGAAGCTATCATTTAATAATGGATTCCATTATCTTGGAGAACAAGGAGGTGATAGCAATAGGCCTATAATTTGTTGGATCAGCAAAAACCAAACCAACCAAAGAACCAAAGCGGAAAAGACGCGTTAAGCACAAGCTCAGGAGCACAATCGAAGGATGCCATCGGGCCCACTCGACTTATGAATGTCCTAAGAAAGAAGTTCTTTACGAACTGGACTTTGTCGGAATTTCCTAGAACTCAAGGTGAATTGTGATAACACGCCGGAAATTAAAATGTTGGTAGTCTTTCCTTCATGAAGAGGCGAGTTAGACGCGAAGAGAGAGAGCTGAAAAGGGCAGCCTTCTACTTCACGATATGGGCCAACGAGTCACGCTGTCCTGTGTAGAGATGGAAGGGAGGGCTGGCAGGAATTCCGTAAGACAGCCTTAGCAAAAGACCAAAATACGACGCACCATCTCTCACCAATCCTGCCAATGTGCTCCGACGTCGCCTTGGCAATAACGCTTATGAAAGACCTAGAGACAAAGTTATAATATTTTTCAAATGTGCTGGTATTTATTTATGCTTGTAAGAATCCTCAAGGCAGACTGGGCATCCCTGCTCATATGGTGTACGTCCTGAGCATGGATGTTCAGAGACAGACATACATAGATAAATTTAAGTAGCAGAACCTTATATTATACATTTGCTTGCCTGTTATGGAGGAGGGACAGCCAATATATTTACTTAAGGTTCAAGCTTGCTTCAGCAAAGAAAGACGTAGACAGAGTAACTTTCACACTTATAATTTTTGATTATAGATCAACCGATAAAACATTTAGAATATAAGTGATATTCTACACAGACATAAAACCGCATGAAGTCGAGTCGAGATGCTTTGTTTTAAATAAAGTATATTTTGTAGAAAAAAAAGTACCTTACCACAAACTGAATCCAATGTATAAGCTGTTAAATATGGGTAAATACTGAAATATCCAGTTCCAGTCTTATTTGCCACTTTTTCCATTAGCTTTACGCTATGTTCCGAAAAAACATCAAAAAATTTCTCAATTATTTTTGGACTAAATGCTGGAATCATGATCTTTCTACGCCGTCTCCATATTGAAACTAAAATATAGAAAAACTGCATGAAAATACTTTAGGTTCTACAAAAAAAAAAACATTAAATGAATATTAATGGAATAAAATGTTTTCATAAAATAGAGCAAGTATGTAGTAACTTTGTAAGATTAATTCGTTTAAGGCTTACCTGGTGCAAAAATACCGCCATAACCGATGATCTTTTGCATAAACCTATGTAAGTCGTCTTTTTCGAGGCAGGTCTTTAGTATCATCTCTAAATCGGCTGGATTACATACAACTGTTGAGATAAAATAATTCGTTTTATTCACGAGTTTCAAACCGCGCCAAAAAATGTATATTAAAAACCATATGAAAGACCTGAGAATTATTAGAAACCAGGCGACTATCAAAATCATTAGGAATCTGGTAAATATTGGATCACCTTCATGTATACCTTTGTCAACATATTTGGGTAATTAACTAACAAGTAACAAGTACCGTACGTAACAATCAACAAAATAAGTAACAAGCTTTGCATTGAACGCACCAACACTACACTACGCCTTAAAGAGAGTCGGCGCAGGATAGGTTTTCCGAATTTAGAGAATATACACAATAGAACCTTCTAGCCTCCACGCTACTTACTTAAATAACATTATATACATTAAAATAAAATAAAAAAATAAATTTATTTTTTTGTGATTTATGAGTGGAAACGAGATAGCATTTTTTATCACACAAACACATTCATGAAACACGAGTATTATTTTTTGCTACAGTTGACGTAAAAGCACAAATAATAGCTGGTATTAATTAAAATAATGGTCCCAACTTTGAACTATACACTTAGTGTTGTAATTAGCCAAGAAATAAAGAAAATTAAACTAGTAGTGATTATAAACCTGAAGGTTGACACGAGATACATAGATCAACGCTTGTTTAACTGAATGATTGCCCTGTCGTTAATGTTACATACGTAAGCAGAGCCAGATTTAATTATAATACATCAAAACAAATTTCTAGTTTCCTCTTATTAATTAAAAAATATTTAATAAAAAAATTGTTACTTTGGGTCACACTTGCAATTTTCGTATAATAGCTTAAATTTTTTAAACAAAATATAGCCAATGATATAGCCGCTGAAAGCTTTCTTTGGGTGATTAAAATCGATTAAGTAGATTTTGAGTCAAAAATACAAAAAATAAGGAAATATTTGTTATTAATAAAACTGGGATAGGAAACTAGATTTTTTCGTGCTCTCTACTGACCTAGCTATGACATACAAATGGGCCATTCCTTCATACGCCATGTGATAAATTAAAAACTAAATAATAACAATGTACACTTACGAAAGTAAAGTATATGATTTAACCAGCCTCTAATGATGCCGTCGTTTTCCATCGCCGAGTAGCTGAATCTTTGTAAATTCAACATTATATCTGAAAGTAAATATTTTAGTTCTAGACATATTTAAAACAGTTCATTGGTGGCAAAAATGCTAAAATTCTCCTTAGAAACCGAACTCTGGGCGAAAAATGAACTAGGACTGGTTTTTTACTATTTCAAAATATTTTCTCTTAAAAATTTTATCTCATTGTAATGAATTTGTCTTCCAAATATTTACATATATTATTCATAATATTATACCATAGGCCATAGGTATCATTATCAATGTGATTTTTTTTTTTAAACGGTGTCCGGCTGTTTATTATTTTATATTGTTCGCATTAGGTATCCGTGTATTGTTCATTTGTCTTTGCGTGATCAAGTAACTGTTTAGTACCTGAACATACATTTTATTAGATCACTAACTCAAAAAAGAAGATTTTACTACCAATAAAAATATATAGATTAAGTTTTAATTATGCTATAAAATAATTAAATTGTTTTTATTTTATTTAGCTACATTTATTTTCTTTATTAAAAGTACGTTATTCGTATTATTTTTAATTTCCAATATAATAATGCATTATTTGCGAAGTCGTTTTTCATGACATTCATTATTATAAAATATATTGAGATAAGATCATAGACAGATATTGACAGCTTACTACTTTTTATAGTTTTGACACATTTCAACAGATAGTTTAGTAGGTTGCTTAAAAATATTCATACTTAAATTTGTTTTCGGTTTTTAAATTACTTTGTAAGTTAAAGTTTATAGGTTAGGTCTTTCGTTTCGTCACCGCATATATTTTATTCTCATTGTTTTGTTAAATTTATACTTAGTCGGTTAGTTGATAATAAAGTACTTATTCTTTAATTACACAAATATACCTTTAAATTTTACAAAACACAATTTCTTGTAAAGGTATCATTTGCAGAAATAATAAATAAAGCACAGGGAAAGACATTCAGTAGGAATAGATGCTGTTTTCTCTTGGCCAAATGTAACGTACATTTCTAGATCCCAATAAATTGCAACCAATAAATACTAATATCCCAAGAAAATACAACTAAAAATGTTGTATACACTGAAGTATGTAAGTAAGTATAAGTCTGCTTTAAATTATTTCTTCAAATAATACACGGCTGAAACCGCGAGCACAGCTAATTAAAAATAAAAATTAGTTAATACTAATACTAGCTAATGCTACAAAAAACAAAAATAGTTAGTATTAGTCAGTTATTCTAGAAATATAAATGAATTGAATTATATATTGTATTAAAACCTTAAAATAAAATTTACAAAATACCTTCTGTACTTCCCGCCAAATAGCTCGCTATTCCTATAACGGGTAATTCACCCCTCGGGGCGGGTATGGCCGAAGCCAATTTATACATTCTCCTCCTTCGATATCTGAATAGGATAATCCACAGCACAAAAATCACAAGCAAGGAATAAGCGATCATTTTTTAACAGAAATATTTGAATACGAAACTAAGGCGAGTATATTTTACGAGCGCGTTGAGCGTATCTGTGAAAATAATTAGCGCTCCATTTTATAAGGACATTTTTCCTTTACACGACCGTCGGTATGCGCACAACTTCTCATGCTTTAATAACTTTAGGGTCACAGGTTCATGGTGCGTAAGGGGCAACCTTCAGCTCTAGGAAAACACACCTGTTTGTTACACGCGATATATATTATATGAACGCTTACGTTGTCGAGAGTACTATGTTTTGCAGGCTAGACTTAATGTCCTCATCGTCTTTCAATATAAACGTTGCTTATGAAATGCGCACATGCTACATTATGCCATATTATACCAAATCATTATATATGTACGTATTCATAACGATACCTCCGACATAGACCCAACTCACACGTAGGTACCTTTGAGGCCCACTGTCAATCATAAACAATTTTTCCTAATTTTTACGGAGTATACATATTTCTAAAATACAAAATCATTAGAGTATCATCATGATGGATGAAAATTATTGCCTGGAATTTTTAATAGCAAAATTGGATTTTAGTCATATGGACTTCCAACAAAGAGACCTAAATATGTGCGCTTAATATATATGCGCTTCATTTTTAAAAAACAAACACGTAGCGATATTTTCACTTCGGTGATTCACGCTAACGTCTGATACGTGATTACTTAGGTAAGTATGTATTACTGTCAAACAAGGCGATTTAATGTTATTAAGAGGCATTACAGACTGTCTTTCCTTATAAGTATATTATATAAGTACTAGCCGTGTGGCATGCATACATGAGGGGATTCCCATTTACTCGCCTCAGTTACCAACCGACTATTTTCAAATGTTTAGTTTTAAATAATCTGGGCCAAGTACAAACAAATTATCACTATATCACATTTCGTTATCGATTAGCCATTTTCCTATTTAACTAACACAACGAACCAGTTTCAGTTTGGTCAAAATTTGAATGAAATCGAATCATTGCCAAAAGTAACAGTTATAAATGAATAACTACTATTATGTCTTTATTGGCATTCTTTTTGTTAGGAATTCAATCGGAATGCCATCAATTGAATCTTTGATCTCTCCAAGCAAATTTATTTATTTATTTAGCCCGTTAAACTGGGTAAAGTTTTATATATAATTTGTTTCATTCGTTTGGCTAAAGGATGTCTCTCAACTCAGTGTGTCTTTTGGCAAAGGCCTCCTCCAGTAGTCGCCATTGCTGTCTGTCTTGAGCAACTCCATTTTGGTCCCGCGGTAAGCTTCAGCTCATCTTCCCAGCGCATTTGTTGTCGTCCTCGACTTCTCTTGCCATCTTTTGGATACGAGTTCGTTATAGTTTGGCTCCACTTTCCTTCTTTGGATCTCAACATATGGCCACTCCATCTCCATTTTTGAAGGTCTATTCTTTCCAGGATATCCGCTAATTTGGTTTTCGCTCTTAATTGCACATTGCTAGTTCTATCTTGCCTTCTTGTCTTGTCTTGTCATGCTTCGTTCCACACCTCTCTGGCACTTTTCTAGTTTGTCTATGGTCTTTTGTAAGGGACCATGTAACGCAGCCGTAGATGATGCAAGGAAGAATGCAAGCATTGAATACTTTTCTTTTCGTTTCCATATTTTGGTCTTTAGATTTTAAAATGTCCTTGAGACACCAATATCTTTTCCACCCATTAGCAATTATCTTATTTATTTCCTTGGTTGTTTGATCTTTTGGGGAGATGACCTGGCCCAAGTAGCAATATTCGTCAACATATTCTACTTGTTGTCCTTCAATTTCCATGGGTTCCATTTTTGAGTTGGTCATCAAATTCGTTTTTGTTAATTTTTAAGCCCACTTTAAAGCTCTCAGTATTTAGAGTTTGGATCTTATTCTCGAGTGCCTTTGGATTTTCTACTAGTAGAACCAGATCGTCCGCAAATCTTAAGCGGTTTAATTTTCTTCCGTCTATGTTGAGGCTTAGATGTTCCCCGTCAAGCTTGCCAAAGACGTACTCTAAAACTGCTGAAAACAGCTTTGGGGACATTGGGTGTCCCTGTCTAACTCCTCGCTTGATGCGGAATTCTTTTCCCAACGCTTCCAATTGGATTCTTGCTTTGCTGTTTGTATATATGCATTTGATAATGTTTATATATGTTACAGGTATTATACCTTGCCTTCCTATGCTCTCCCATATTGCCTCATGATTAATGCAATCGAATGCCTTTGCGTAATCTATAAAGGCTAAGTACAGTGTTTTGTTGAATTCGTTGTACTTCTCGATTATTTGTTTGAGTGTGTGGATGTGGTCTATCGTTGAAAAGTCCCGTCTGAAACCGGCTTGTTCTATTGGTTGGCTTTCGTCTAATTTTGCTTATCCTGCCCAAAATGATCTTTGCGAATATTTTGTACACATTCGACATTAGGCTTATTGGCTGGTAATTCCCGATGTCGTCCTTTGCGCCTTTTTGTGTAACAGGATTATATAAGATGTTTCCCATTGTGTTGGTATATATACACTTTTCAAAATTTGGTTAAACATCTTGGTAAGTATTGGTACTAGTTCATCAAAAGTCCCCCTCAATACCTCGTTTGTAATTTTGTCCGGTCCGGGTTCCTTACCCATTTTTTGACTTTTTATTGCCTTTTCCACTTAACTGTTCAAGATTTCAAGTTCCCACTCTGGAAAGCTGTCGGTTGTTTTACTCTTAGATGGTTGTGTGAGAGGGTGCTTACATGCGTCTTTGTTTGAATAAAGTTCTTTGTAGAGTTCCGTGGCCATTTCGTGTATACCTTTCCTATTTGTAATGGATCTTCTTTTTTTCTTAGTTTAGGCACCCACTCTTTACCTGTTTCCTTAAGTTCTTTCAGTCTTTTTCTTAACAGGTGGGGACCTGTTGTCATTATTTGACTTTCTAGCACTTCTCGTCTTTTATTTTTGCGGTCTCTTCTAATATATTTATTAATTTACTTGCTTATTTCTGTAATTATTTTTATGTTTTCTTTGTTTTTTCCTTGAGCCAGTTTGTTTTTTACGTCCGTTACGTATGTTGTTAGGATGTACGTCCCTGATAATAATATATAGAACTTTGACAACCGAATGATAAATGTGTTGAGGCAAAATAACAGTAGATGAAGCGATAAATGCAGGAAAAGTTTGTGTTTTTAAAAAACAAAGCCACACAGTAATAATATATTGCATACTCATTGCGGTAAACAACAACACAGATCAACTATATAGATAGGGTATAAGGTGTTACAAGTCGCCGTTAATTGTACCGGTAAATTGTCATGAAAGCTAAGAATCTCAATTAGGAATTTGCATTGTATGAGATAATCTATTCTAAGTTGAAAAATTACATTTCGAATGTCGTTAACAGATTTTAACCTTTGCATAGTAACATTTTTTAAAATTCAAGTCTTAATTTAATTCGAACCTGATTTTCGTAGCCAAGCCTTGGTACAGCCTAAGTAACAATATTTTAATCATATCATCATAATTTTCATGAATATTCGAGACAGCTACAAAACAGACTCTTCTATTCTAAGACAGAAAACTTTATTATTTAAATATATAGTAGATCATTTATGAGTAGTATTTAGCTAACAAATCCAACACAATCAATAAAACTAGTCTTGCATAAATGTACTACTCTAGTATAAATTATAATATTTAATTATTTTACCTGTCGTGAATGATTACTTGTTATAAATAGCATTTACAATATTTTGTAATGAATTATATTGATCGGGTTTTTTTAATTGAAATATTAATATATAGTATTAATTGTATATTTACCCAACGGTCGTTCGAGGACTGTCCAGAATAATGGGGTAAGTTATTAAGCGCAGGCGTGTGTAAATTCAGGTCCACTGACCTGTCCTCGCTCTCATAATCGATGATGATAAGGTTTCGAAAAAAAATCAGGAACAACACCAACAGCTTTTCTCGCTTCCGAGCTACTTCATTCATCAATTAATTTGCCACCAAACAGCAATACTTTGAATTGTGTTCAGACTTTAGCGGTAAATGAGTTATTGGATCATTACAGTCATAAAAGACACAGCCATGACTCAGTTTTAAGGGATACTTAATATTTCTCGCAGAGGAACGTCATTAATGGACCCTGGTGACCTATGTGCTTATGTGCATAATTATTAAAAAAAACATCTATAAGGTAGTAAAATTGAGGATGAAAATGGATGTTTGTAAAGTATAAATAAAAACTATTACATTTTTGAGTCCGTCGGTAAATAGTCATATGTAATATGGAAGGTTGTCAATGGTTTGGTATCTTAGCAAGTTAATGTGGCACTTTCAGTTAACTAATAGCGGGCTTACTGCCAAATCTGGAATCAAAACCAAGGATTCCTAGGAATGTTATATAATTTGATTAATTGCAGACTTTTATAGGGATTCGTGATCGAAGTAAAATGAGAGTTTGGATGTGATGTTTGCATGTAACCCTAAATTCTCTCATAGTTCAAAAAATATCGGTGGGTTTTTTAATTATATTTCCAGAGGGATATCCCTATTTTAGGGATTATGAAGTAATGCACCTGTTTTTGCGTACAGCGAACATTAAAATACGCATGGCCGTGTTGAGTACAGTGTACGCCTAAGGAGGAGAGCTTAAACAAGGTGTTATAAATAAAAGCCTTATATATTATATATTTCAAATGTATTTTATTATGTTAAACATATGAGTTAATATTTGTTTTAATTAGAATTTTTGGCCGTAACAAACTGCTGCAGAATCACGAGAAAAGTAGTCACAGAACGTGCACCCTAAAACAAGATACTTAGAAGTTTTTATATGTTTTCTTATTTTTGTATCGTCTCAGACGTTTTAGACTAACTTCGCTTTAATTTATATTAATGGTTTTTATATGCATGTTTATTGCCAGCCAGTAAAACAATCTACGTTTCAGGATTAAAAAAAAACAACCTTCGATACTGTAGGTTTCAGATGACTACTTCATTTTACAATAAACAGCCGTTTTCTCATTATTTCTACCTACACCTACCTCACCTAGTCTGTAATTAGCATCTTTTTCACTCATATAAAATTACGTTTAAAAATTCATTTTACAGTTTTAAAGTTGGCTCACATACTTAAAAAAAAAGGAAGAATATTAGAGATATATAAGTGAATATCTTCCACATTTAAGTTACATTGTTGTTTCTATTGGCGGATTTACCAGTAGGATGAATAGGCTTCATCCTAGGGCGGCAGACTTTTGGGGCCCCAAATTGTGATAAATATTTTCCTATAATATAATATAATCGAAGATAAAACAGACTTCCCAGGATATAGTCAGAACTTTGACTACATTATATATTTCGCTACCACGGTAAGCTTAACAAAAAACCATTGATGTCAGTTAGACTGAGTTAGTTTGAGGTTTTCTCTTTTCTAAAGCCAATTGATACTCGTCAACAGCCTTCATCATAATATTTAATTTTACTTTAATATGAGGTATCGGGCCCTTTTCCGGTTCTCCAGTGACTTTGTATTTACGAAGTAGAGTCGACAACGCCGTCTTAATGGACATAAGAGCGTATTGGTAACCTGAAATGATAAAAAATGAGCTAGCTTAACTGCAGCCAAGGACATAATATCTTAGTTTCCAAAGTTGGTGGCGATATATGGGGTGGTTAATAGTGACTGCCTCGTTGGTCATGTGGCTTGATATAAGGCCTTAGACTCGGTGGTCCTGGTTTCAATTCCCAGATCGGGCCAATAAATAGTTATTGGGATTTTCTGTCAGAAAATTCTCAGTATCAGCCCGAAGTCTGGAAGTTGGAAGCGTGTACACTCCCGTGCCTCGGAAAGCACGTTAAGCCGTTGGTCCTGCGCCTGAACTCTTTCCGGTCGTGTCGGATTGCCGTCCCATCGGATTATGAGAGCTAAGGAGAAGGGAGTGCCTCTGTGTATGCGCACACACTTGTGCACTATAATATCTCCTGCGCAGTTGGCTAATCTCTCTTGAGATTGGTCGCCGTGGCCGAAATCGGTCTGGAGGACCTTAATAATAATAATATTTTTTACAGTGACGATGTATATGGTGTTATGTGAACATTTACAATCAAGGTGGCCCTTTTGCCAGTCAGCCTGGCTGTTTTATGAAAAAATTGAGCGGTCAGGAACGAAATTCTCCGCATAATTTTTTCGACTAACACCATGTTTTAAAATGTAGATTTAATTAAATTACTGCATTTTTGTTACACCAAAAAGCATTTGAACTTCTTTTATATCCACCTCCTTAATTCGAACGCCCAACGCATCGCATTTTGTAGCATTTGGTACGGACATTATGAGCGCTATATCGTTATATGACATGACATTGGGCCACTGTCATTGCACTCTACAGTACAGAAATACCTACATATCATGAACACTAATTCAATTATACAAACCGACACAATTTCTTGGACCATTGCTGAACGGCATAAAAGAACAGGCATGTTTCAAATTCAGACGCTCTGGAAGAAACCTGTCTGGATCGAAGTGTTCAGCATCCGAACCCCAGTATTTTGGATCACGGTGACATCCCCAAATTGACACCACTACGCCCGAACCGCCGGGCAATAAACGCCCAGACGCTACAACAGATAAAAAACACATTTAGATTAGAATTTAAACAAGTATGCTTGATAAAAATTAAACTACAAAACAACTCGGTACCGACACATAATAATCATAATAGTCTTCCAGACCGATTTCGACCACGGCGGTCAATCTTAAGAGAGATGAGCAAACTGTGCAGAACATAATATAGTGCACAAGTGTGTGCGCAGACACAAATGCACTCTCTATTTTCTAACTTTCATAACCCGATAGGATGGCAATCTGACACGATCGGAAAGAGTTCAGGCGCAGGGCCAACGGCTTTACGTGCTTTTCGAGGCAAGGGAGTGACACACTGCCAACTTCTAGACTCTGGGCATTTTTATTGGCACGATCTGGGATTTGAACCCAAGACCTCCACGTGTAACGACTTCACTAGACCAACGAGGCAGTCCGATACATACTCATATAACAACATGCTTGTACGAATCTATATACTAGCATGCTGTTCAGCTCAACATATATGCCAGAAATAACTACCGGTTTTAGCATATCCCTAAAAAAAAATTGAAATCTATTTAGGAAATTTTGAATACTACCAGTACCGTTGTGGATATTTGATTATATTACAACATAGCATGCTTTTAAAATGTTTATATTAAGCTATATAATATTAAGACAACAGATTATTAATTTAAACAATAAATTGAATTTAATTCAAAAACTTCAAAAAAATTGGCTCTTTGGAAACGATAACACTGTTCTAAACTTCTAATTCTTACGAATAAACTTATATTCCAATTATACTTACATGTACATACTTATATTTTATATATCAATATATGTTTTTGTTTTATATGTTTTACAAAAGGCATCATATTTATAACCAAGCAACTTACAGTCTCCTGGTTGTAACTGAAAATTCCTCAACAAAACAATCTACATTTTATTAGTCCGACTTGGAGTAAGAACCGAGGGGCCTATAGCCTAGAAAGCTAGCAACGAGGCAAGCATTATATTATAGAACTCACGTAACGCAATATCTGTCTCCACTTTCCGAATGATAAAAGGCACGGGTGGGAAGAGCCTTAAAGATTCCTTAACAACTCTCTCTAAATATTTTAATTTTTGTAAATCTTCTTTAACAATTGGACGTTTTGAGTCTTCGAAAACTGTACATAGCCTGAAACAGAATTACTTATTTATATCCCTTACTATAATATCGTATAGAAATTGTATAGTACACAATGCTTTGTTTACTTTTTTTGGAAGGACGTTCTTTTTAGTTGCTTACAGTAGATTTACGTGGCAGTGGCCTGGGCCATGTCGTGTAACGAAATAGCTTTATGCCTATAAACTGCTACAAAATACGATGCGTCGTAGGGCGTTCGAATTTAGTACTGCGCGCTCGCGCTTCTGGAGTAAGGATAAGTCATGCCGAATTTTTGAGCGCCAAACCACGTGCAAGCGTGAGCTGTATAATGCGCCTCCCTATAGTCGATCGTTTACTTTTCAATTAAGTTAAATATAAGCAAACTCAATCAAAAGAATGAACGTTTTTTCAAATACATACCTAACGTTTAAAAAAAACCACAAAAATACCAAGGTAATACAAAACTATATAATTATGTACCAATAGTGCAAGATTTTTAGATATTCGCTGTCAAAGTGTAAGATTAAAAATAAATAAAAAACAAATATAGTTTTTTACAGTTAAAATGTCTTGTAAGAAAATTAATTTTAACAAAACAAAAACTGACTTCATAGGAAAAACAAATTAATATGCACTAAAAAGTAAAAAAATAATTGCATATTCTTCTATAATTTGATAATTAACTTACTATTTTCTACTCATCAATATGTAGGTACGAATGTGTTGTGTGGTTGATAATGTATTTAAAATTATTGCTATTTTTGGAGTCGATGTCAGCCAAGGTGGGTTTATAACTACATACATAGTTAGTTATAGGTGAGATGTGCTTGTGTCGCACGCGCAACTTAACGAGGCGAATAAAAGTCAATTTGTAATGTGTATGTTTGTTTTTAAAAGATTCCCGTATTATTATTGCTAGGTATATTATAGTGTTTCCTTATTGAAAAATAATAATGTCGGATTATTTGGAAGCTAGTGCTTATATAAGGTGGGACCTTCTTCTTCTAAATGCAATCGCTACGATATCGGTAATTATAGACATAGAGAATATGATACTTTTTATTTACATCAAACATGACAATTGACATGAAAAGAGAATAATAAATTGATGATCATATTAAATAAATGATTGCGAATAATAATTAATTAGTGTGATTAATAGCGGAAATATTAATTAGCTTACTAAAATTAAAAGGAGAAAAAATTAATAATGTATATAATTTTGTGTACGATATTATGACATAAAAAAATTAAGCTAACATTTTTAATTACAAAAATTGTATTTTCAGTTGACGTCATACGCTGTTCTAAAAGGTCATTTAAGGACATTTAATTATTTTGTTAAATTTTATCATGGAACCTTGATGCTGCCAATTAAGCACAGATTTTAGTTGCCACGCAACAGACGAAGATGTTAATAAAAAACAATTTTTTTTTGTACTTTTTTTTGTTCTTTGTTTAAGTGATTATAAAACATATGTGAAAAAAATTTAAAGCGTATATACTTGTTTTATAAATATGTATATAATAACGCAAAAATACGAAAGGCGAAATTGTATGGGCCAGAATGACCACGTGACTTATCGTTGAGAGATGTCATTCTCATACATTTGTTTAGTTTTCTATTAGCGTTTACAATTGTAGAATGTCATAACTTGGTTAGGGCCTATGGTTCGAATTTAAAAAAGATTTTTGTGTTGTATTGTCTTTTCATCGACGAAGGATCTAGAGTGTTTTTTATGAAATATACGCGGGTAAAACCGCGGAGCAGAGCCAGTAAATAATATTTATAAACAGACTTTAAGAAGAAATGTTATGAAGTGGTACTCAATTAATTAATACAGGAGCTACAACAAATCCGACGCGACCGGAAAAAGCTCAGACAAAGACCAACGGCATAACGTAATTTACCACAAAAAATTCCAATAACTGATTATTGGCTCGACCTGGGATTTTAAGCCAGGACTTCGTGATCAAGCCACTACGGCACAATATGTAAAGTAGTATTTTTAATTAGACGAAGTCAACTGACGTTTACTGTGTTGTCAGTTTTTGATGAAATAAAAATAGTGTTGTGACAAAGTGAATGATTGGAAAAACTCCTGAATGAATGAAATTGCCTCGATTATCTAGTGAATAGTTAGTGTGCCGAACTGCCGATATCGGGTACGGGGTTTAAATTTTAGTCGTACTTTGTACATACCAACGAGTTTTCGACGACTATGTTCCTATAGTATCTACCTATACTGACTTTTGACTGCCTCGTTGGTCTAGTGGCTAGGATTAAGGCTGCTAACTCGGGGGTTCTGGGTTCAATTCCCAGGTCGGGCCAATAAAATGTTATTTAGATTTTCTGTCGAAAATTCTCAATAGCAGCCCGAAGTCTGGAAGTTGGAAGTGTGAACACTCCCGTGCCTCGGAAAGCACGTAAAGCCGTTGGTCCTGCGCCTAAACTCTTTCCGGTCGTGTCAGATTGCCGTCCCATCGGATTATGAGAGTTAGGGAATAGAGAGTGCACCTGTGTTTGCGCACACACTTGTGCACTATAATATGTCCTGCGCAGTTGGCTGATCTCTCTTGAGATTGGTCGCCGTGGCCGAAATCGGTCAGGAGGACCTTACCTATACTGAATACCGAGTGTTTTAAATATTAAGGAAAACATTGCGAGGAAACTTGTAATTGTAACAACTGATTGTAGTTACATACTACTAGTGACTTATATCAGAGCACTTTTATACAATTTTATTGTAAAATAGAAATAATATTATTTAACTAATATTAATTTATCATTCATCTGATTGAACGAGAACTGAACGCATCACTATTACTTTAAATATGGCAACATTATTTTACAAAGTGACATTAGCTACTGTCAGTTGGCTCCGTTTAAATAAAAATACGACTATATATGGCAATATTCTCTTAATTTCAGTGCATACATTACCGGCTCAAAAGTATGTTATAAATTGTTCCTTTTATTTTTAATTATGTAAAAATATGAATACTCACTCTTCATATACTTTATCCTGCACATCCGGGTACTTAGCTAGCAGCTGTAGAGTGTATCCTATACAATGGGCGCTGGTATCCGTGCCAGCAATCGACAAAGTCAAAATTTCCTCACGTAGTTCAAGATCTGTGTATCCATTTTCACAACCAGATAGATGTATCTGTAGCTCAAGGAAATCCTTATTTTGATAATCATCTAGATCTGTAAGTTACATAAATATTAAAAATCCAATTTACTACAATGAGATGTTTTGCAAGTACCTTACGCTTACGCGTAGGCGTAAGACAAGACACAACAACTTTATTTACATTAAAACATTAAATAAATACAAATGAAAATTAAAAATAACTGCTATATAAATCGTGACCGCGTGGAATAGTGGCAAGAATACTAGCAGCATTTCCCCTTTTAATCACAATTCCGATTGTCTGGGTGAATAATGAACCAGCCCTTCTGTCACCAGTAGAGGCAATAAGATGGGGTGTAATATTTTGGATGAAGATTTGTCACTATAACTCCAAAATGAATTATTATTATTATTATTTATTGGTTAACCGGTTTAGAAACGTTCAAAAATTCACCAAGTCTTGGGTACAGTTAACCGGCTTCGCGTAGAGTAAACCAATATTTTCATTCTCAACTATAATAATTTCTCAATTCTCAAAATAAGTCCTCAATATAACGTGGAGTAATATATAAGTAACATTACGTGTAAACCACACGTTTTGGTAAATAAATAAATTAACCGTTAAATTATATAATAAATAGTCCGTTGACTTCACATATTAGAACATATAACGTATGAACCAATAAAGTTTCTAAACTGCAGACGTTCTTTCAAATAAATCTTAAAAACATGAAAAAATAATTAAATAAGAAGACCTGCTAAGAAAACCTTCGAAAATTCTATCCCGAAAAAGATCAAACAAGATTGTATGAAAAATGAACTCAGGTTGAATACAAATAAGGAACATCAAAAGCTTTTTAAACAAACAAAGTGGTTCACATATTCCTAATATTTTGTTTCATATATGCGTTAACATACGTACTGTAATGGCCTTCTGGCTGAGCGTCTTTTTCTTTCTTCAACTCGGCTCGTTTATTTTGTATTACCTAGAAATTGAATAATACTATAAAAACAAACACTTCTTTAATGAAACAAAAATCGATCATACAAACTTACATCATCTGTAAAATCGTGTAGGATTTTGATACACGCTTCATGCTTAGGATATTGTGGAAATAATTTAAACAGCCAGTCGGGTTGTAGCCATAAATGAAAGATTCTTTTACAAATAATGTCCAGAACTTGATTTAGTGACGTTACAAATGCTGAATTCGAATTATTTTGAGAATTCAATTTAATACCCATCGCTGTTTCTAAAAAACAAAACAATAATGTTTAATAATTAAAAGTATGTCATAAATTATAAATTCAAAGATTTTACTCAGTGTAGAATATCTAGCAAGTAGAATATCTCAACCTATAGCTATCGATCAATCCGGTTTTATTGTTAAGTGAATCTCGTTTATCAGTCAGATATGTAAACGTCTTAACTAACAAAGTGGTGGTGATCCAGCCCACTAGGAGTTGGCATCAGGCAAACTGTCGGTTATATAAATCTTCCTGCAGAATTCCTGTAAAGCTGAAACCTTTCCTAGCGTTTTGAGCAGTCGTGTGTTTTAATTTTTACGCTAATTTTGTCGATTTAAATATTAAAATTTATGTTAATATTTAAATTAATATTGTAAATTATTTATGTTTCATTAAGATAAGGTAGATAATTAATAATAAGTTTTAGTATATAATGTTGATTACATTATAGTTCAAAATGTTAAATCAGAGTAACAGGAAATATGTATTTTTGCAAGCCGCATAATCTATAGGACCTACCCGGGCACCCTGTTGGTCATAGGGTAAATGCACCACAGCACAATCGTAACTGGCAAGTCACAAAGACAAGTTAAAGAAATTAAAAGTAAAAAAACCTTTTTAATATACAAGTTTCGATCAACAATTACTCTAAGATAACTCGTCACGAACAAAAATAATACTTAAATGTGGCACCGACCATAAAATGAAAAAAACGATGTAAAGGTTTAAAAAAAAATCTTAACTATGCCTTGTTCCCGATCAATAAAGTACGGCTTAGATTGTATTGACATTCACTTACGATCTTACGCCATGAAGGGCAGTAAGACACAGGGAATGTACATTGTACAATAATTGTTGTTCCATATTCAACCTTATTTCCTTAGTGATATGTTATGATTGGACCATATTAATATTAAATAACCTCACAAACGTCATTGTGTTCTTACTTTTCGGGCCGTTTTTGAAGCGCTTACCGCTTACTACAAGCTTTAATTTAATGCGCTAAAATGAAAAAATAAACTTTTACTACCAACTTATAACGTCATTACACAATTTATATGACATAATATGGTAGAAAGCTAGTATTCACTTAGTTTAAAAATTTTAATAAGTAAAATCAATCACACCAATTAAATGTTTAATTGACTTGTTTATCTACACAAGTAAATCTCACGACAACCATTTTGGAGCGCAAAATTAGGCCCTCCATCCCCCCCCCCCCTTCCCCAGTATTCGGATGGCAGCCTGGGCATCCCTGCTCAGATGGCGTACGTCCTCAGCATGGATGTCCAGAGACAGACACAGATAATAGATAGCACATAAAAGCATAACCAGACTAACTTTCGCTCTTATAATTTTAGTATAGATTATAGATCAACTGATAAAACATTTAAAAATTTATTAGTGATATTCTACAAACACATAAAACCACATGCAGTCGAGTCGAGATGCTTTGTTTTAAATAAACCACGTTTTGTTAAAAAAAAAGTAACTTACCTAAAACTGAATCCAACGTATAAGCTGTTAAATATGGGTAAATACTGAAAAATCCAGTTCCAGTCTTATTTGCCACTTTTTCCATTAGCTTTATGCTATGTTCCGAAAAAACATCAAAAAATCTTTCAATTATTTTTGGACTGAATGCTGGAATCAAGATCTTTCTGCGCCGTCTCCATATTGAAACTAAAATATAATAGACCAACTGCATCAAATTAATTTAGAATCTACAAAAAAATACCACTTACAAAATATTCATGGAATAAATTAAAAATACAATAATACGATACTTTCATAAAATAGAGCAAGTCCTAACTTTGTAAGATTAATTAGTTTAAGGCTTACCTGGTGCGAAAATACCGCCATAACCGATGATCTTTTGCATAAATCTATGTAAGTCGTCTTTTTCGAGGCAGGTTTTTAGTATCATCTCTAAATCGGCTGGATTACATACTACTGTTGAGATAAATTAAGTCGTTTTATTAATGAGTTTCAAAGGATGCGAAAAAATGTATTCCATATGAAAAAGAGAATTATTAGGAATCAGACAACTATCAGAATCATTAGGAATCTGGTACCTAAAGGAAAAACTCCTTCATGGATACCTTTGCTAACATATTTGAGTAATGAACTGTTACAAACTTTACATTCAACGCGCACACACTACACTAAGCCTTGTTTTCCAAAGTTAGAGAATGTACACAATAACAACTTCTAGCCTCCAGGTTAATGGGAACCTTACTTAAATAATATAATACATACATTAAAATAAATAAATTATTAAAAATAAAATTTGTTTGAAACGAGTTTGGAAACGAGATAGCATTATTGATCTTCATTCTGTACGACTGTTGTTAATCACACAAACACATTCATGAAACACGAGTATTGTTTTTTACAAAATTGACGTTAAAGCAAAATAATAGCTGGTAATAATAGCTGGTATTCATTTTATTTGTAAATCACAAAGATGGTTTCCTGTCAAGAAAAACTCATTAAGCATGGGCCACGGAGTTTGGGAGGAGACGGTGATTTAAGTACGTGCCTGGAAAATTACGGAAAGACGTTGGTCCTGTCTTTGAAGTGACAAATTATGAGAGTTAGGAAAGAGAGTGGATTTATTTACGCACACATTTATGTCCTATTATACATATTGCGCAATTGCGTACTCTCCAACTGGCTAGCTGCCGTTAAACCGAACGTTATGACCGTATTTGGTATTGAGGACATCGCCACCTTGGGAGACGTAACTCTGCATAAGGACTATTTTAATGCAACATTGCTAATCTCTGTTGATTTGTTTGACCACTTTGTGTGTGACGTAACAGTTAGATCAATTATTATAATTATATTTGTATAACGTTTATAAAATAATATGAATAATTTTTTACACGCCAATTTTATAGCCACTTTTATAGAGAAAAAATTGATACTTTCTCTATAAAAGTGAGTGGGTCATATTTTAATAATATCATTAATTTTTTTTAAACAAAATATAGCCAATGTTACTCGTTGATAATATAACTTTCTTTTGATGATTTTTCGAATCGATTTAGTAGATTTTGAGTCAAAAATACAAAAAATAAGGAAATATTTGTTATTAATAAAACTGGGATAGGAAACTATCATGTCTGTCTGAAACTATCAAATGTGCCATTCGTCCTTCATACGTCATGTGATAAATTAAAAATTAAATAATAACAATGTACACTTGGTGGTAGAGCTTTGTGTAAGCTCGTCTGGGTAGGTACCACCCGCTCATCAGATATTCTACCGCAAAACAGCAGTACTTGTTATTGCTGTGTTCCGGTTTGAAGGGTGAGTGAGCCAGTGTAATTACAGGCACAAGGGACATAACAT
Source organism: Nymphalis c-album (assembly GCA_963151315.1). NCBI lineage: Eukaryota > Metazoa > Arthropoda > Insecta > Lepidoptera > Nymphalidae > Nymphalis > Nymphalis c-album. The sequence goes on along the minus strand of OY720591.1, from coordinate 12,825,587 downwards.
CTTAGTTCCCAAGGTTGGTGGCGCATTGGCGATGTAAGAGATGGTTAACAGCTCTTACAACGCCAATGTCTAAGGGCGTTGGTGATCACTTATCATCAGGTGGCCCATATGCTCGTCCGCCTTCCTATGCAATAAAAAAAAAAACTTACCAAAGTAAAGTATATGATTTAACCAGCTTCTAATGATGCCGTCGTTTTCCATCGCCGAGTAGCTGAATCTTTGTAAATTCAACATTATATCTGAAAGTAAATATTTTAGTTCTAGACATATTTAAAATAGTTCATTGGTGGCAAAAATGCTAAAATTCGCCTTAGAAACCAAAATAAGAATAGAAGCAAAATGAACCAGGACTGTTTTTTATTATTTCAAAATATTTTCTCTTTAAAGAATATTTTTTGTAATAATGTTTCGTACGTCCAGAAATGGTCCACTTCTGCGCAATACAGTCCAAATAAAGTAATATATTATTCATAATATTATACACATTATTTTGAAACGTTTTAATACATAACAAAATACAAATTACCGTGGCCTTTTATTTGAATTCAGATTACGCAAATACCTGTTTTTGGCAAAGTAATCATTTCTATAATAAAATCATACAGATATTTAAACGTCATATCGTGCTTGACGGTGAAGGAAAACATCGTGAGGAAACCTGCATGTGTCAAATTTCACTTAAATTCTGTCAGATGTCTGTTCCACCAACACGCATTGGCGCAGCGTCCACCACGCTATTCCTGAGAATATTCCACCACGCTGCATTTTAGGTTATGAAACCTACTCCTCAAAAGAAAAGAAGAGGTCTTAGTCTAGCAGTGGGACAATCACAGGCTATTACTGAAAGTAGTTATTATTTAATGTATTATATTCAATCTTATTTAGAAATTATATAGATAGATAATAATATATAAAAATAGATAAAAGTTGGATGGATCGCAAAGTAACAAAGATTAAATAGGTAGGTAGGGCTTCCACCTACTCATCAGATATACTACCGCAAAATTGTTTCTAAGCATCAGTTATTATACCGAAATAAACAATACTAAGTATTGTTGTATTAACGGTATAATAACTGATGCATATTAAGGTATGAAGGGTAAGGCATGAAGGGTGAGTGAGCCAATGTAATTACAGGCACAAGGGACATGACATCTTAGTTCCCAAGGTTGGTGGCACATTGGCAATGTAAGCGATGGTAACATCTCATGCCAATGTCTATGGGCGTTGGTGACCATTTAGGTACCATCAGGTTGCCCATATGCTCGTCGGCCTTCCTTGGCAATAAAAAAAATGTATTATTATTTTGTTAAACTTAGTTTTTTTACTTATTGTCAAAATTTACTAATGAGATTATTTTCCGTTCTCATCGATAAAATCTACATTAAAACAAAGAGGTCTCTCCCCTTTATATTTCACACAATATTGTATTAAACAAAATATTAAACAAAATTAAAACAATCAATATAAAAATCTTCAAATATTCTTAAATAAAGTATATTTTCATTTAAGTTACATGGTTAAATTACTTAGGTTAATGTTTTAATGATATATGTATTAATAAATATATAAATAAGAAGAAAACGTTATTCAATATTGAAGTAGAACTAGTTATTTTATAAAATTAAAATTAATAAATTATCTATTTTATTAAAACCTTAAATAAAATTTACAAAATACCTTCTGTATTTCCCGCCACGTAGCTCGCTAACCCTATAACAGGCAATTCATACCTCGGGGCGGGTATGGCCGAAGCCAATTTATACATTCTCCTCCTTCTATATCTGAATAGGATAATCCACAGCACAAAAATCACAAGCAAAGAATAAGCGATCATTTTTAAACAGAAATATTTGAATACGAAACTAGGACGAGTAGATTATTCGAGTGCGTTAACCGTATCTGTGAAAATAATTAGGACTCCGTTTTGTAGCCGCAACAGTGTCTTGAGGGTCATCGCCGATAGTGGGGACCGTCCACTGCTCGAGCACATGTGTGACATTACGAGGTCACTCTAGTTATTAAATCTTTATAATTTTTGCTTATCTCTTGTTGTGCGAGGAATAAATATTTTTTATTTTATTTTTATTTTTTTATTTACACGACCATCGGTATGCGCACAACTTCTCTTGCTTTAATAACTTTAGTCACAGGTTCATGGGCATAAGGAAATACATCTGTTTGTTACACGCGATATATATTATATGCACGCGTACATTGTCGAGAGTACTATGTTCTATGCAGGCTAGTAAACCAGCGTGGTTGATGTTATCAACTGTTCATTTACAGGTACAGTACGCTGTATATATAGTATATACTGTATGATAAGTTACAAAACGAGATTTGTTTTGTTTTTTTTTTACACACTCATTTTAACATCCATATTATTAAGTTAAAAATCAAAAGAAAAGACACAAATTTGATGATAAAGACGTAAAACACGATAGTATAAAATATAAAATGATCTATGGTAACCATTTCACCTTATCGCATATTGCTACTCACATTTAACTATGATTGCTTCGACATTTTTTTATCGGTTCTTAGTGCAAAGTATATCCGATCAGACTCTCTCACTTGTACACAATGCGCCCCAAAAGACATGACATTTTTTTTTATTGCATAGGAAGGTGGACGAGTGTATGGGCCACCTGATGGTAAGTGGTCACCAACGCCCATAGACATTGGCATTGTATGAGAAGTTACATCGCCAATGCGCCACCAACCTTGGGAACTAAGAAGATATGTCCCTTGTGCCTGTAATTACACTAGCTCACTCACCCTTCAAACCCGAACACAACAATAGCAAGTACTGTTGTTTTGCGGTAGAATATCTGATGAGTGGGTGGTACCTACCCAGACGAGCTTGCACAAAGCTCTAAATTACATATTATAACGAATTCTATGCACACAAAGTTTTATAGTGAAATATAATTGTAGTAATAGCCTGTTCCTAAATGACCCACTGCTGGACTAGGCATTACTTGGTGGTAGAGCTTTGTGCAAGCTCGTCTGGGTAGGTACCACCCACTCATCAGATATTCTACCGCAAAACAGCAGTACTTGTTATTGCTGTGTTCCGGTTTGAAGGGTGAGTGAGCCAGTGTAATTACAGGCACAAGGGACATAACATCTTAGTTCCCAAGGTTGGTGGCGCATTGGCGATGTAAGAGATGGTTAACAGCTCTTACAACGCCAATGTCTATGGGCGTTGGTGACCACTTACCATCAGGTGGCCCATATGCTCGTCCGCCTTCCTATGCAATAAAAAAAAAAAAAAAATATTATAAATAAAAGCCTTCCATTTATTTCAAATAGATTTTATTATGTTATACATTTGAGTTACAATTTGTTTTAATTGGAATGTTTCTCCGTAACAAACTGCAGCAGAATCACGAGAAAAGTAGTCACAGAACGTGCACCCTGAAATAAGACTCAGTTTTTTTAAAAATTTTTCTTGTATTTGTATCTCCACGGACGTTTTAGTGTAACTTAGCTCCAATTAATATTAATGTTTTTTTTATTATGCATGTTTTATTACCAGCCAGTATCACAATCTGCGTTTCAGGATTGAATTTTACAACATACAGCAATTTTCTCATTATTTCATAAAAAAATTCATATATAAAGTAACAGAAATAAAAAAATAAATGCAGAATATTAGTGAATATCTTAACAATCTCAACACTTTGAAGTTACATTGTTCTTGCAAAAAAAAACTTCCAAACATACAAGTGTTTTTGAAAAAAGAAACTAGATATAATCTGTCACATTTGTATGTGTTCAACTAGCCGCTTTGAAGCAGCGAGATGGAATTAGCTCCAAAAACTTCTTCAAAAGAAAAGAAGACCTTAATCCAGTAGTGGGACATTGACAGTTTGTTACTTCACCTTTTACTTTGATATGTTGTGTATATCTGTCTTTATTTTGATTAAAAAAATCACTTACTTCCAACATCATCATATAGTCCAGTTTGAATAAACCATTAGCTGTAAAGGTTGGTATCTGGTGGAGAATTTGTAGCGATAAATGAACAGCCTAAAAATAAATTTCATTATTGTATTACACGTACAACTTATAACAGACCAACAAATTGGAAACCACACATAGAAATTTAACCCTGTAAAACATTAAATATTTCGAACTATTGGTACTTAGTTTAAATTTATTTTATACATTTTATTCCACCAGCTCCTACGCTAATCTTAAAGCTTATAAGGTTGTTCAAAAATTGATGTTCAAATCATGAGTCAGAATAGCATAAATGCTGGGATTTGTTAATTACCTCCGTTTTTACCGAAGATCCTACATCGCTGTTTATAATTTCATGTGCTACGTGTGGTGTAACCTGAGCCTGTAAAATTAAAAAAAAACTATATAAAATGTTTTAACCATAATATTTAAAAAAAAGAATTGATATTTTCCTACGCACCTCTTTTACAGTAGCATCACTGAAATAAATGCATACGTATATAATACTTAAAGCATATCCGATTTGCCAAAATACGTAAATTAAAAAATCAACATAATTTTGGATGTCATGAAATAAGCCAGACGCAGTTGCCTCCATAAAGTAATACAAATACAAAATGATTTGTATTAGAGTCATCAACATTGTTAACAATATAACAAAGCCGAATTTCTCATTAGCAGTTTGAGTAGCTTTATATAACATGCTATAAATCTTTCCACAAGCCGCGACCTTTTTTGAAATATTTTTTTCTTGGACTAGAAATGGTTTGTTGACTAATCCTGCTCCTTTGAAACGGATTGCGAAAAAATCTGAGATGTTATTCGGTTTGACAGAATTCAATACTTTATTCACAACTTTATATCTTCTTCGTAAAATCAACAAGTAGGAGCAATATTGTGTCGTTATAATGAAAACGATAGAGTCGGTAAAAACCATTTGGAATACTTTCTCGATTGGCATTTTTATGCCTAAATTAAGAAGTGAAATCCAAATACTGAATATTCGAGTTACACTTATAGTTATCTGTGCAAGACAAACGACAGACACTAAGCGAAAATGTTTCGAGCAAATCGCATCTTCACCCAACGCTCTTAGGGCTTCGTCGATATCCACTATCACTTGCATGTCGACTGTGCTACCGCTCAAATCAAATGGTACTTTCCATATAGCGAATAAAATAAACGCGATGTTCGTAAGTCTCTCAACCACGTCTCCGTAATGTTGCAACTTTGTGTTGTACAAAGTTCGAAGAATGGTCTGGTCCTCAGCGTGAATCTTGTATATGCAATAAAAATATAAGGAATACCAAAACATGAAAGAAATACACCCAAAAAGTGAGAACGTTGTGGATATGATACCCGTCGAGCTACTTTCAATAGTAAGAACGGAGGCTCCGGCGAATTTCCTAACATATCGTATCAAATATGTGGATTCAACGATATTATACATACGCTTCGGTCTCAGCATTTTATTTATGAACTTATGTAAACGAAGCAACATTTTATTCTGCTACCATCCGTTACTGAACGTCAAATGATAGCTAAGGTATCACCAGCAAACATTTTAATTTCATTAATCGAACAATTTCATAAAATACAATATCATTTTGATTACAAAATTACATTAGACATACAATTTATAACTTTAAATAAATGTCCCACCATTAAGTAATAGACACAATTGTTTCAAAACGTACGTCATAACGACTAAGTACTGACATTACTATCATAATTTTTGTTTTAGATGCAGCTGGGGATAAAAAAGTAATGAATTTATATATTATTCTTTGTATATTATTTACATATAAGAATGTTTGTAAAAAACACTGTATAAAAGTTTTTTAGTTAAAATAAAATACAGTTTATACATACTACAATGCTTTTGAAATATTTTATTTAAATAATAATAGTGATATTTCTGACCGAATTCGCCGACGGCGGCCAATCTCAAGGGAGACGAGCCTAATGCACAGGGCATGTTATAGTGCAAAGTTTAAGTTTAAAAACTGTACGACACACACGACCGGTAAAAGTTCAGGATCCAGGCGTATATATATACGTATATGCCTTCAACTTGACACTCACAGCTGCTACTGAGAATCTTTCTATAGAAAAACCCAATAACTTTTTTGCATGCCAAGTAAGGATTCTTTCTGCACTGTGGTTCACTAAATAGCGGATTTACCAGCAGGCTGAGTAGGCTTCAGTCTACAGAGGGCGGCAAATTTGAGGAGCAAATTTTTATTTATTTCGCAAGCCATACAATTTGCAGCCTCCGAATAGTAATAGGACTGGCATGTACAAATAACCTTGGACTTGACAATTTTAGAGGCAAGGGCGGCGCCCTGGGCCACTTCCTACACAATTTAGGAAGGCCGGAAACACCCTGCTGGCGTTTATACGTTGGCTTGGTACGCTATCACCGCTCGTAACAGGACTCTTCTGCATAGCGGTGAGATTGGTACGTGAGTACTGTACGGTGTTATGGACATCATCGACACTTCTAGCGCTTCTGGGTCGATGTAGATAGAACGAGTCAGGGCTTTAGCCCAGCGAGCCTTGATTTGCAGGTGAAGGACCCGAGGCCCCCCTCAGCAAGCCTGGTGACACCATCGTCGGCAGAGACCTCTCACGTGCCGATCGTGATAAGCGCCATGATCGGTAGTGAAAGATTCTGGAAAGAGATGCTCTACTTCTGCGAAAATGTCATGTCGCAGAAGGAGGCTGTACAGCGGGAGTGTGAGAATATTGCCTCCGCTGACCGGGTTCGCCAATGATGACAGAGAAAACGTCAGCGCTGTCCTCCAATTCTCCCCCAGCGTAAATGTCGGGGCATCATAGTAGTATGCACAAGCCATCGTGATTTGCTTCAAACAGGCGGTGTCGATTCCGCTGTTTTTAGTGGGTATACTGGTGAGTCCCACGTACCCCTCTACTTCACTTGGGAGATACGCGTAAACGCGTTTTTCCAGCGTGATAAAAAGGCGTCAAAAATCTTCACAGCCTATTTCTTGAAAATGTGTAAATCCGCCACACTGGCTTGACTGGTAAATTTTTTTTTATTATTAAGCCTACTTTTTGTTAATTCTTATTAATTACTCGAATAATTAACTAAATGGTATTTAATCGCGATTATATCTTGTTTGACATCAATTTTATTAAAAACAAAATTATTTTAAGGTTCAGAAAAACGTCATCAATCAGGTTCAGAACGTAAAACAATAATATCTAGGATTTCGAATAAAACAAAATCTGGTACTCGTATTTATCCAATGGATAAATCAATTTTATTATTTCGAGGGTCCGCCTTTATAGCGAACCTTCATTTATGAACATCATAGGCATTAGGTATATTGTCCCGATCAACATAAGAGGCATATTATATACATAGGATTTATAGGTATTGAATTTACTTATTGCATTTATTTATAAGCACTATACAATTTTACATATTCTGATATTACAAGCAATTTATATAATATACAATATAATACTATGATAAATCTAGCTGCCAAAATATAGCAACCGCAGTGTGCATCTCGATAGGTAGCTCATAAACAGTGCTTCTCATGTAACCATCACAAATTCTAGCACAGAAGGGTACATCAGAACTATGATCTACATTTATAACAAGTTTCATTATCTTATTGATATAAATCCTTTGTTAGTTGAACTATAACTTAGCAAACTACATGAAATTCGAATAATACCAGTTTTTGACGAACATCGGTTTGACCCGACTGTAAGCAAGATGCAGCGACTTTTCTCCGTGTGGCTCATAAATATGGTTATGTTTTATAGCGATGGATAATTGCCGTCACATCTTAGCTTAGTAATGGCACAATAAATTGAAAAAAATGGTTGTCTGTAAAGTCGGTTTACGGACGATAGTTTAACGTGACAACGTCATAACAGATAGATGCGGTGCAAGCGTACAATCAGCGTAACGGGACAATGAGCGTAACGGGACAATGAGTCATCCTTTTTCGTGCATGCAGCCAGCGTACATCGATTTATTAGATGTTGTCACGTCAAAAACAGGTAACATTTATGTACGCACAGCTTAGCGAAGCCATAAAACGACGAACTTTTTGCCTTGGAAATATATGTTCCAATTGATACAAAGTATAGCTGCACTGTTACGTGTGAATTATTTCTGCAAGAAAATAATTTTGTCGCTTACGAGCTTTGCATCTCCAAGATTAATTAAAAATATATTTAGATAGAATACTTATTCTCCTAAAAATTGGCGTCCTCGAGTATTGGATTGAATTATCATATATTTGAGTGTTCTTGTAACGCTCCGTTTTTGAAAACTACATTTGAATTTAAGCTGATTTTTTTTATAATTATATTCTACTGATTTTTGAGTAGGAAACTGTTAACAGGAGGCCAATTCCACTAATCTAGAACGTTTATTAATGTTCCCGATTCGATTACATTCCAGCTTCGATTTTTCCTCATAAAACCGAATCAGTATGACGTCACCATATACAAAAGCCAAAAAACCATGTTAAGTAAAACTTCGTTTTTTAGTTTTTGACGATACATCAAGGACAAATCGTATCCCAACTGAATCGTTTTAGTAGAATACGACAAAGCTAAACGTCAACGATAACGATTATGTTTTGATTCGATTCCGACAAAGTGAAAATTATATTAGTAGAATTGGCCTCCTCATTTTTTAGATACTACTTCTTCCCTTATTTCTTTAAACTATAAAATTAAACATTTCTCTTATTTAATATACTTTGTAAAGCATTTCAGATAAATATTTTTATGATATTAAAATTACCTCAGCGATGCTAATGAGTTACATAAAATACATTTTCGTTGGCAATAAACGTAGTGTTTTTGCATCCAGTGTTCGGAACCTCTAATAATTCTATTAAGTCGTACACTCATACTTATAATATAAAATAAGTATTTTGGTTCTTAAGTATGATACATTAAGGCGCAATGTAGTCTGCAGGAATTAAATGGCCGAGCAGCCAATGGTTGAAGCGCTGACTACTGATAAATTCGAGACGATTTGGACCTAGAAGCTTTTTACAGCCCACAGCGCTCCAGCGTATATCCAATTTTTATGGTGATGTAATTCTTTTTTTCGTAAGTTGATTAATAGTCTGATAAATGCAGTATTCGATATATAGCAGTAAACAATTTAATATTAAAAACTAAGCTTACAGGATATATAATATAATTATGTCAATGAAAATTTTATCGAAATTCAATGAAAAATACGGTATAAACAAGATATTATAAATTGATTTCGATTATATGATAATAAAATACTAAAATGTATGAATATCCTGTTGTAATTAGTTGTAGATAACTGTCTCTTTTAAATTTGTAGATTACAAATTAATTAACAAAAATTCATACAGTGGAATGTACTTAAACATTGTCACAAAAAATACAAAAGTATAGTACGCAATAAGAGCATGCAGGTGTCACGTTAATCAAATCAATAGGCTTTTTCAAATACTTCAGAAGCATCTTTGAATTGTCAAACATTACAATCTGATAAATCAGAAATAAATAGCAGACGAAAACCTATAATATAGCCCGATACATTCTCTATATATAGAATGAAACATTAAAGTATAAACGAATGCCCGATTGAATGAGTACATATGCCACATTCAATTATTATATAACAAATAGAAAGGCAGCAGATATTAACCATCCTTCGCATGGCCAATGCGCCACAGCTTTGGGAACTAAGTATGTTATGGACAGTGGCTCCCTCACTCTTCAAAACGGAACACAACAGGACTAAATATTGTTTCTTGGCAATAAGATGCGAATGTTCGAAGTATCAAACGCTTCTAAAATGCACGTTCATTTTAAACATAATAATCGAATCCGTTCCTATTACATTACAAACTTATGCTCTTAGTGAGTACTATTCTTAATTTATAGGAAATAAAAAAACGAGAAATATACGAAAATAAAATCATATAAAAATATAATTATTACGCAAATACTAAAGATAATTTATTTTATTACTTACGTCAAGAAAACTTGTTTATTGTTTTTTTTTGTTTCCGGACTTTAATATAGAATAATTAATGTTAGCCACGAGTCTAAGATTCTGAATGAGTTTTTTACACTAATTTCATGCTTAGAGAGATCTTAATAAAAAAAAATACACTATATTACTCTAATATTTATCAAATGCCAGACTGAAGCAAGCTACAACTATGTTTTCCTATCGGAAACGTTTGATGTAAATACAATTTTGTTGAATTATAATTTATTATACTCAAGAATTTTTTTAGGCGGCGCAGCAATTCAAACATCTCTATATTTAATAACCGGAATAAAAAATGCTATACTTTTCCAATGTATATTTCCCTATTACAAATTGAAATAAAATGTCATTTTAAGTTTCATAAATATTACTATTAGTTGCTTTCAATGTGTATTTTTGTTATTTTATTTTTAATAAAATACCTTATATTTAATCCAAATGTGATCAACTCTTGAGAAAATTCTCAACTAATTTAATTACAGATCGCTTTACGCTTTTATATATTATATTTCATTAGAAAGTATTAAAATACATGAAAGAATATTATTACAATAAGAAAATCAAATGTATCAATAAATTTTTTTTTTTTTTTATAAAATATGGCGATGTCCTGGCCGATTTCGGTCACGGCCACCAATCTTAAGAGAGACGAGCCGGATGCGCCATACGCATATTACTTTTAAATAAATATAATATTGAGACTTTCGTAATAGAATATAATATATACGTTTACACTATAAATAATCTAATAAATAACTTCGAGGCACCGGGTTGATAAACATGTATCATAATATGTATTTCAATTACGAGCACAGGTTAAAAAGTTGAACAATTATTATCCTATAAAATGATATTAACGAATACATAAAATTATTCAGTGTTGTTTAATGAATAAATAATTATGCTCACTTAGCAGAAACTATAATAATGATTTGTGGCCTCATAAATTTTCTCTTAAAGAGCGTAGGTAATCGTTCTTCGATCGTAAAATAATTAAATATATAGAAGTATGTATCATTTTAATAAATGCATTATTGTGACCTCGGTTTTATGATCCCATTTTATCGAACCAACCCTCCTCCCTTTCCTTCTTCTATCGCTTGTGAGTGGGGTTGATATTAGATACCCCATGTCCTTTTCTGTACCCCTGGCTACATGTATATAAAATTTTATGATGATCGATCGAGTAGTTAAGACGCGAATGACAAACAAACTCACTATCGCATTTTATAATACCAGTTGGGGCAATGTTTTATACCCGACGATATTAAACTATTATTATTATTACTCTTTGATGAAATAATGATGACAATAGATGTTTACGAAATTATTTTGAATTGTATGTAATTTACCTTAATAAAGCTAGTGATGGAAATTGTAATTCAAAAGCATTATCATTTATTAACGGTAGACTATTATTACGATATGGTTCGTATGTTAATTAATATAACTTTTAACTATATTATCATATAAAATTTACGTCAAGGAAGTTTTTGCCAAATGAACTAGCGATTAGCTTTTGTTTAGGTTATTAGTTAACGAATGCTTCGTCTCCTTCACTCGAATGTCAAATCAATGATGACAGAAAGAGATAGTGTGAACATCCGCTAAGCAAAGCTTTATTGCTGTTGACTTTTGTGCGTTTGAGAATGCTTTAATCTGTAAAGGATTTAAATAGTTTTTTTTATTTTTTTTATTTAAAATTTAAGCTTTGAGATACTTGATCGATAAATTATTTTTTTACAATTCACTGCTCTTAGTCATTATCATATTAAACGGTGAATATAAAATGATATTGATATTATATTACGGAACCCCACCATCAACGCTCAAAGCTTCAATGTACGCGACGTACACGTCCTACGTCTACATTATAACTGTGATGTGTTCGTTCATAAAGCTATAAAACTCGTATTAATAACTAATTCGTTACGGGCATCGAATTTATTCACTCACTCACTAAATAGTGTACTTAGTGTATAGAAATAAAAAACTTAAATTAATACATCCGTACATTCCCCACGCAAAACTATAACTAACTAACTAATAACAAACACGCAACAGTCCCCCATAACGATTCATCGCGAAACATTGCACGTACACTTTTGTAAAGCTCAAGTCTAAATATATTTTAAAATCACATCTCATTTAAATATCTTTGGATACGACCAAATAAAATTATTACACAGCGTACAAAAATACAAAAAATATACAAGAATGTCAATTATAATTCAATTAAGGGATTTCTTTTTAAACGTTCGTATTTACATCGTCGGCGTAATCGAACCAGTTTGAAATATGGTATACATATATTAATTGATAGGAAATGGTCAACTCGCCCCTAACTACTTGCACTAAAGGCGTAAGATTCGCTACTTCAATAGTGACACAGCCCCGCCGGCCGCGGCGCTAGCTGTCCCTGTCACGTGGCCACCATTTCACGGAGATATTTTGAATTTCATTTTATATCATTTTGATCGATAGTTTTAAACTTAAAGAGAATTTTTCATTCGTAACGTGATTACTGTATAATTTGTTTCGCGTAATACGTAACGCGTCGATATGACGTTTCATAAGACCCGTGAGAGCGACAGAGAGCGTCACGTGCGGCGTCCTGCTCGCACGCGTTGTAACCGAGGACGGCGAGACTACAATACTAGCTTATGAGAATTAATTGAAAGGCTACGTTCAACAGTCGCTAGAAAGTTTCCCTGGCGACATTGTTGTTACAGTAACTGAGATTCGTCAGTCACAGCAGATCTTGCACGTGCGAGGTATCGAGGTTGGTGATGAGTGTTTTGAGGAAGGTCATCTCTTTATGCGCGTTCTCGAGTATGACTCGGGGGTCCTGCGAGGTGCAGCGCAGGCAGTTCGGCGCGAACACCATCGCCAGATTCGATGAGTCCATTTTGGTCTGACTCACCACTTCGGGCGCGGCGAATTGTTGAAGGAAACTTATTAAATATGTAAGTACCTGAAAAACAAAATATGCTTTTCAAAATTTGAATGAAACATTTTTTCATTTGTCAACATTTCAAAATTTATAAATGATGAAATAAAAAAATTCTATCCTTAGCATGCATATATATTATATATAGATAATTTATTTTTAATGCTTTTACGTCTATATAGAATGAAACAAATTTCAAAGTAAAAATTATGAATGAAGAGTAAATATTTTTTAATCGCCATACAGCGCGTCCGGGTCAGCGGCTCGTACAGCTCGCGGTACACACGTGACGTCACACACTCACCAGGCGGTTGAGCGGCGGCAGGCGCTGCAGCGCGTCCGGGTCAGCGGCTCGTACAGCTCGCGGTACACACGTGACGTCACACACTCACCAGGCGGTTGAGCGGCGGCAGGCGCTGCAGCGCGTCCGGGTCAGCGGCTCGTACAGCTCGCGGTACACACGTGACGTCACACACTCACCAGGCGGTTGAGCGGCGGCAGGCGCTGCAGCGCGTCCGGGTCAGCGGCTCGTACAGCTCGCGGTACACACGTGACGTCACACACTCACCAGGCGGTTGAGCGGCGGCAGGCGCTGCAGCGCGTCCGGGTCAGCGGCTCGTACAGCTCGCGGTACACACGTGACGTCACACACTCACCAGGCGGTTGAGCGGCGGCAGGCGCTGCAGCGCGTCCGGGTCAGCGGCTCGTACAGCTCGCGGTACACACGTGACGTCACACACTCACCAGGCGGTTGAGCGGCGGCAGGCGCTGCAGCGCGTCCGGGTCAGCGGCTCGTACAGCTCGCGGTACACACGTGACGTCACACACTCACCAGGCGGTTGAGCGGCGGCAGGCGCTGCAGCGCGTCCGGGTCAGCGGCTCGTACAGCTCGCGGTACACACGTGACGTCACACACTCACCAGGCGGTTGAGCGGCGGCAGGCGCTGCAGCGCGTCCGGGTCAGCGGCTCGTACAGCTCGCGGTACACACGTGACGTCACACACTCACCAGGCGGTTGAGTGGCGGCAGGCGCTGCAGCGCGCGCGCACACGCGGCGTAGTCGGCGCCGGCCGACACGCACGCGCCGTACAGCGCGTCCGGGATCAGCGGCTCGTACAGCTCGCGGTACCACAGCTTCAGCAGGCTGGCCGGTGCGTGCGCATCTGTCATGTAAATGTACCACAGTTGAGTTTTTTGATGACTGAAACTTGTTGCGCGACGAAAAAAATGAAAACGATCGATTGAGAAATAAATTTTAAAGCCAGACGGCCCGTACCCGTGAGCATGGTGGCGTCGGGCAGCTCCCAGTTGTCGATCTTGGCCTTGAGCGCGCCCACCTCGTCCACGTCGGCCGGCACGCGGAAGATGCCCTCGGTCTCGCGGCCGTGCAGCGCCAGCACCTGCTGCGACAGCGCCGTCTGCACCCAGGGCAGCGCGCGCTGCGGGAAGCGCTCGCGCTGCAGCGCCATCACCTCCGCCAGCGTGTTGCCGAACATCGACTGCCGGAAGATCTGTATCTGCGGGGGTGTCGATGCAAATTGTATAGCGATATTGTATTTTCTATTTGTCTCATTACGAAATTAAACAACAAAAAATATATTTAAGCGTCATTTCCAACTCACTCTAGCTTGGTCGATATCTTCAGTGCTAGGTTTCCGAGGCGGCCTCTTGCCTCCGAAGCCAATCCTCTCGAGTCTCTTACATGCTACGCTCGCATAATGTGACACTTGAACGTGTATCGGCCACTTGCCGACCTGAACAAACGTGAAATTATAGAAACAATAGTATTTAAATTGATATGACAATTTATTTTATTAAAACATTTACCTCTGGAAAACAGTCGGCGAAAGCGGGATCCCTGTGTCTATTAACATAATTAGTAAGAGCTGGTTGGAAGGCAGGAGACGGCGGCACGAAGGCGAGACACACAGCCAGTAACTCCCAACCGCGCAGTAAGGAGTCCCTTAGAGGATTTTCAGTAGTCTGCCTGCACAGCTGAACGTAGAGCTCGTCTCGAAGTCTATGAAAATTAAATTACTGTTATTATGGCCCACTTGATTGTGGTGTTCTACGTCTACTATTTAATTAGTTGAATACCACATAAACAAGTATGTGAAAAGTGGGTTCAACTCTAGGATACAATAAGTTATCACATGCTTAATTTGTTTTTAATTCATCTCATCATCAGTACGATGTCTTGACGATGAAGGAAAGTTTTGTAGTGTTGCATATGTTGAATAAAATCCTGGCACTAATTTATCTTAGTTAGGGGTTAGGCAATACCGCAGTGGAAAAGCGTGTCAAGATCGGTCTCTCCCAATTTACTACTATTGTACATGATAGACATCAGTGTCAAACTCACTTCTCGTTGCTGAAGGTGGCGTGCAGGATGTCCTGCGCCACCGAGTTGAGCGTCATGCCGGGCCTGGCCTTGCGGTCGCCCATGTAGATCTGCACGAGGCGGAACAGGTCGATGGCCGCCTTCTTGTGCGCCTTGTCCCACTCCGCGCCCACCATGGGGGCGCTGATGGAGGACGACGTCCACGACAACATGTCGCGGACCGAGGCCTGCGGCGGAATATCGTCAAGAGCATTGCGATGTGATACAACTACTAAAATATTTTGGTGAAAACATAAACGAGGTTTTCGATGAAGATTCATACAAATCAAAATTAAACCCTTTGTCACCGAATTCTTCCTAGGACTATCGGACTATATTCCTAGGAAGGACTCGTTCTACACATGTAATATCGTCGTTTCCACTTTCACGACATTCTGGTAAATAATAGTCGCTATCGGAATCGATTGCAATGTTTGCGAAAACGAACCTTTCTTCTGAATATTCCCTTGTTAAAGTTGAGGTTGTCTTTGGCGAATATCTCGATGTCCTGCTCCGGCGGCGGGCCGGCGTGCGGGCCGGCGTGCGCGCCGCCGTGCGGGTGTGCGTGCGCGCGCACCGGGCTGTACAGCGCGCCGCCCGCCTCGCCCGCACCCGCGCCCCCCGCGCCGCCCGCACCCCCCGCGCCGCCGCCCGTGCCGCCGCCCAGCGACGACGTCTGCTTACAGTTCAATGTTATTAATTATACATTACGCTGATAGATCATACAGTTATAATTGGATACAACTTGAAATTGGATACAACTATGTACCCGATCGGCAGGAGTCAAAGTAAACATCTTTAACCTGACATTTAAACTGACATCATACAATCGGTCGAGATCTAAATGATCAGCCATTTTAGTATTATGACAGATACATTAATCGAGCACTATTTAGTAGTAAATAATATAGCAGAGGTAATATGTAGATCAGCAAATCACATGGAATATGTAAATCTGAGGCTTATTAATTTTCACTCTTTCTGCCAATGGAATATAGTATAGTATTGAGAGAAAAATAATGTCGGAACGCACCCGATGTATGGCGGGCTCGGGCTGGCGGTCGCGCTCGAAGCCCACGAAGGTGTTGTAGTAGGAGACGCCGTGGTTCATGTACTCGGCGTCGGGCGGGCGCTGCGCGTAGGTGTGCGGCAGGTACACGCCCGAGCCGTCGTCGTCGTCCGGCGTGCGCGCGCCGCCGTCCGACGACTCGTTGTCGGGCTCGTGGCCGGACAGCGAGCGCGACCCGGAGCCCGAGCGCGACGAGCCCGACTCGCCGTCCGAGTCCGAGCCCGCGTAGCGCCCGCGACCTTCACAGTTGCTTTACACTTTTATTTTTGTAAACGATGCAACCGAAACAAACGTTGATAGTACATTTCAAAAACGATACATCTCGACCCGACCGATTAGAACAAGTATTTGGGCCTCTTCGACTGAGTAATACTTACTAGAGAGTTTAGCTTGTTGAATGATATAATCCTGCAAAGGCAGTAGATGCTGCATGCCGCGTAAATCCCAGTTGCAGTAGAGAGGTGACCCGCCTCCTTCGTCGTCTTCTTCCTCGCCGTCGATTTGAGGATCATCTTCTACAGGCCTTTTATGTCCTTTTATAAACAAATTTTACATACTATTACTATGAATATGAATGAGTAACAATTTAAAATAAATAATAAAACCAAAGGGAAAGTAGGTAGGTAGAGTCTAAGATACATACATGTTTAGCTTATTCAAATGAACTCTTAATATCACTTTTGAATCGTCATTTCACAAGATAACTTAAATGGAAAGCTACATATAAACTGAACAATATACTTGCTAATATTATGTTTTTTTGATATGTGCATAAACATTCTGAGGGTTATAGAGAAAGACATAAAATACCTAACAACGCCCCCCCCCCCTCTTTATTCGCGGGCGAAAACTAGTTAACTTATAACTTAAACAAATCTATTGATAAAATAATCTTACAAACATATACTTACGACGTGATTTCGTACGGTCTCGTGGCGCGGAAGTTCTTTCTAGACGTTGATTATGTTTCTGTACATTAGGCTCCGTCAAAGCTGGCTCCAGATTCACGCATTTCAATTTAAAGTTTACTGCAAAATATGTTTCAGGTTAATACATCCATATGATAGTAAAACTTGGAGATTAATAGTTTAATTATATAACAATTTATACCGTTTCTCTCACCGGTTCTTTTGAGGTCTGTGGTGTTCCTTTTAGAACCCGGTGGTACATTTTTTTAAAATCAATTATTTCAATTTATTTCACTTCAAAATTTTAAGTTATATAAAGTAACGTAATCACGCAAGTCCGCCCGAAGGTACCATCGATGTCTAAGTTATTCTATTGCTAAACACCGGTGGTCGCGTACTCACCCGCGGCGACGTTGTCGTGCTCGTTGGCCGAGGCGAGGCGCACGAAGGCGAGGTGGTCGTGCGCGGCGCGCTGCTTGCCGCTGCCGCCCGACGACACCGACGCCTTGCTCGACGTGTAGCGCTCCGGCTCCGCTTGCTGCCGTCTGCGCGCGAGGGACGTATTCTTAACAGTTCTCTCCAATACACGAAAAGACAAAATAATTGTCCCATGTAGAGGTAATGACAGCCAATATAAATAAATTGCCAATTTGACTTTTTATGTACAGTAACAATAAACGTGTAGACGAGAAAACTATTTTTTTTATTACATAGGAAGGCGGACGAGCATATGGGCCACCTCATAGTAAGTGGTCACCAACGCCCAAAGACATTGTAAAAGATTTTAAATAGCCAATGCACCACCAACCTTGGGAACTAAGATGTTATGTCCCTTGTGCCTGTAAATACACTGGCTCACCCTTCAAATCGAAATATAACAATACAAAGTACTGCTGTTTTGCGGTAGAATATCTGATGAGTGCGTGGTGCCTACCCAGACGAGCTTGCACAAAGCTCTACCAAGTAAGTACCATCAATGGAATGGTTCATTTACGAATTATATTATTGTAACTACACAACACCACATCGTCCATAATCCTCAGACAGACCTCGTGAACTCCCTCGGTGGATGCCAGCTGGAGGCGTTGTGCCGCAGGTCGAGGCTGGTCTGCCGGAAGGGCTTGTCCACACTGTACACGGCCTGCTTCTCGGGGTACCGCTCCATGCGCTCGAGCTCCGCTAAACGTTCTTTGTCTAAGTGTCTGAAAAAGTTTATGAAGTAATCACTACTAAAGAATAAAAATATTTTTAGAAAATATTTAATAGTAATATTTTTATTTAATTATACTTTATCAAAGACCACTAGACAAGTTGTACAGAAAAGAGATGCGATCTTATAGTTAGCTAGCCATTTCTTCCAGAAAATCTATCAAAAAAGAGACTTGAAAAAGTAACCGGATAGGTGGTGCAGTAGTATTACCAAAATACCTCGAATATAATTAATTTTCAATATGAAATGACAACTGCGCCCCGTAAACCGATAGAATTACATGTAGGACGATACGATTTTATACCGACCCTCTCCGTACCCGTGGGAAGCAGGGAGGGTTAGCTAACATAACATAGTAGTGACCTGTCGGAGAAGCGCTCGCGCGCGTGGCGCGACAGGTGGTGCGGGCGCTCCAGCGAGTGCAGCGCGCGCGCGCCCTCCGCCAGCGAGATGGACGACACCAGCGACGGCCGCGCCGCGCTCGCCTGCGGGCACACCGCTGCATTACTTTATGCCTAACAGGTTGCCCATTATATCGATCCAGGTGGTAGTTACTTATTCTTTATGAAAAAACGGTTCAAATTACATCAATTAAACGGTGATTTTGATGATCTTTTAATTCACTCACACACACACATAATATGTATACGTGTGAGTAACGATTACAACGCAATTTTGATATTATATCGAGTATCTGGACCGCACATTATTGTATTGTAAAGTCATAGCTCTTGCGAATGTGAAATATGTAATGTTACCTGCAGGAATGGGGTCGGTTGTGGCTTCTGCAACGGACTGCTGGGACTCTGTGGCGACGCTGAGTCGCAAGACGAGCCACCGGCTGATTGTTGTTTTAACTGCGACAAACATTTTATTAACGTCAATTTATTCTACTGTGTTAAATGACGTGTGTTATTTGAAAAGTATTTGTGAAGATTAAACTAGAAAAATATTAAACTGAAAAGAAATAACAAAAGTAGATTTAAATTATAAATTAACTTTAATAATTGATTATTTTAGCAAATAATGACCATTTTACAGTGTTTTGAATAAACATTGATGTCAGTTGTGGTATACAATGTCAGCGTACAGACAGGTACCTTACGTCTCGTTAAAGGTGTGCTTTCGACGGATTTAAAATACTTTTCGTGCATAGAATCGTCCGAGGCGTCCTTTCGAGGCGACACAAAGCTACCGCTGCGATTGAGACCTGTAATCGATGGAAATATTGACTATAAATAAATGTTAAAAAAATAAGTATTCGAAGACCATTTTTATATTAGTGGTGTCGGGTGAGTTACCCGCGTGCGGCGACCACTTGTCGGCGTCGGGCGGCGGCGGGGCGGGCGCGGCGGGCGGGGCGGGCGGCGCGTGCTGCGCGCTGCCGGCGCCGCGCTTGCGCAGCGCGGGCGTGCACGCGCTCGCACTGCACGCGCTGCTGCTCAACTCCTGGTGAAGCAGAGTCACGTATATTACACAACATATACATATCGTTCCATTACATTCATTATTACTTTATAAAAAAATTTAATACTTTAATTAACCCTTAACACTAATATAATTTAATAAGGTCCTCCAGACCGATTTCGGCCACGGCGGCCAATCTCAAGAGAGATTAGCCAACTGCGCAGGAGATATTATAGTGCACAAGTGTGTGCGCAAACACGGGTGCACTCTCTTTTCCTTAGCTCTTATAATCCGATGGGACGGCAATCCGACACGACCGGAAAGAGTTCAGGCGCAGGACCAACGGCTTAACGTGCTTTCCGAGGCACGGGAGTGTACCACACTTCCAACTTCCAGACTCCGGGCTGCTACTGAGAATATTCTGACAGAAAATCCCAATAACTATTTATTTGCCCGACCTGGGAATTGAACCCAGGACCACCGCGTCTGCGGCCTTATATCAAGCCACTAGACCAACGAGGCAGTCATATATAATTTAATAAACCTGCGGTAGATACTACATCCACGACGAAACGGAATTTTACGACTGCGTCGTCCTCGAGGTCGATTAGTGAGGACTATCACAGTCCAAAGGAAGGGTGAATGAGACCGGGAGGGCTCGCGTCCCCCTCCCATAGCCCGGCTGCTTAGAATATACGACGTACTATCGGTCTGTGACTGCGTGAGATTAGGGGAGTCTCTAGTGTTCCGTTTCGAGTGGACTCGAGGAGGACGGCAGCCGGGATGCCAATCGAGCTTACGAGGGCAGGAAAACGAGATACCACATAATGTGTGACCTACATACCTGCTTGCGACGCTGCTGCGCGCTGCTGATGCTGCTGTCCGAGGACCGACCGGAGTCCGTGTGACGACATACTGCCGTGGTGCCGTCTTCGCTCAGCCGTCCACGTCTGCTCTCCCCGCTGTTCCTACAATTAACAATTCATATAATTACATTACATTTCAATTGTTAATTTGTTTTTTTTTTTGTTTATGGAAAAGCATCCGCTATTTTAATAATTTTTATAATTTCTATAAATTCGATCGATTCGCTTTCGAATAACGACTAATATATTGGAAATCGAAATCAGATATTTTTAATTATTTGGAATGAGTCTGAGAGAATAGACCACTGAGAATAGAATCACTGTAACAGACTGGGGTATATTGATAAATTCCAATAATTAACATAAAAACTTATAGATTAATATAAGATAAAACTGTCCTTTACCATGCCGTGGCAACTTGTAAATAAAACAACACTTAGCAAGTTATTGTAATTTTTTATAAAATATATGTATATTAGTGTGTGTTTTGTAAGTTGTCCTAATAAATAAATAAATAAATAAATAAAACTTGATGGTTGATCATAATTAATGGTGGCGCAGAGTAATTTAATGGTGATGCAGAGTAATTTGGGTATCATCCAGTCACCAGTTATCCAATTTTAATGGTAAGTAAGACAGTCGAATAATAGGTAGTGGAATTACAAGACATAATATCACAAGCATATTATATAAATTTATTTATTATGTAAATGTGGTTTATACTTTGTCTATGGCTAAAGTGACCACTAAGAATCAAGATGATCTTTATTCACTGCTGCCTTTCTAAATAAACTTAAAAAAAAACTCCTCGTTATTACCTGTGATGATAATGAGTTCTCCTAGTACGCACAGGACTGGTCTGCGTGATTGTGACATTTTTAGTATTGCTCGGAGATAGTTTGCTCACGCTCGCCACTGTATTGTTACCATTACTACTAATCGGGTCAAGTGTAGCGGGTATCTGAAATTATTATTCATTAAAATTATATAATTACAATGTAATATAATACATCATTAAATAATAAAAAATATATAGATAAAGGTATCATCTTTTTCAGTTTACATTATGAATTGTATCATCTGTTTTTGATTCTATTATAATTTCAACAGCAAATATAAATTATACTCAAATAATATACAAATTAGAATAATATTCAAATTAGAAACAGTTGCAGTCAGTCTAACGCAATCGAAAACTCACGTTACTAAATATTTAAGTCATTCGTTAAACAATTCGTCTGTAAATGGATTAGACGACTAATACATTACTATTATACTATTGATTCAGTCTTATTTATGATGTGATTCAATAACATGATCAACAACTTTTTACCATCACAACATCTCAACTTCAAATCTTTAACGTCGCTGTATTCATTTTTCGGAAACATAATCTATACTAATATATAAAGCTGAAGAGTTTGTTTGTTTGATCCGGCTAATCTCAAGAACTACTGGTTCGAATTTAAAATTCTTTTTGTGTTATATAGAAGTTGTTGAGTTAGAGTTGTACTTTTATCGAGGAAGGTTTTAACCTGATTTTTATTCATTATATTTTTATTAGTAACTACACGCGGGTGAAAACCGCGGTGAACAGCTAGTACAAAATAAACGCATAAACTATTTTCATGACTACCAAAATTTCATTAAAACCATCGAACACCTAACGAACTTAATGAACTTATTAACAGAACAATTTTTTTAGTCGCTTTGATAAAAACCGAGACAATGGCAGAGGTCGAGTTAACTTCCGCCCTCGATAAGCACAATGAACTCCATATACCGCGGGGGACACTCTGTGTTAGAGAAATTGTGTCAATAAGGCTCAATATTTATCACTAGCGTGCATCCCGCGTCTTTGACTACGAATTAGTATTATTCATATCAACTAAAATTATTAGGGAAATTATTATGATGCTGACACCTAGTGTTCTGGGTGGTCTATATAAGATATGAAACTTTAATTTGTATTATTTTAATTGATTTTTCTTTATAGATCCGATGTAACAAAACTCTCTAATAAATAAATTACATAATGATTATTGAGAACTGAAATAAATAAACAGAAATCAAAATATAATAATAGCTAAGATCGGAGACAAGAATGCTAGCACCATTTACCCGTTTAATCGCAATCAAATTATCTCGACGAAAAATGCATTATATACATTACGTAATACCAACATGAATAAATAATTTATCAGTATCCAAGTTATGCATGTGGATTTTATGTGTTTGCAAAATAAACTTACAATTAAGTTGCATACAAGCATGCTACTATTGAATTTGTTTAAAATAATGATGTTCTACATTCACTCTTAAAAAACAAATAAAAACTATAAAAAAATATGAAGCTATTTGTGCTTTTATTACAATTGCTACTAACCTTCAGCTTTGGTCGGCCAAAAAAGGTTAGTAGAAGGTTAGTAGTGTCCGAACTCTAGATATAAATTAAACAATATCTCCAAATATAATAAGATTTATACTTTGTATTATAAAACATATTAAAGTACCTGTGGTGCTGCTTGGTTTGTTTGAGTTGATGTCTCTCGTCTTTTCTGAGGATCTGTATTTTGTTTCAGAGTTTGTAACTTTGCTAGAGGTATAATATCACAATCTATAGGTCTATGCCACACAGTACTCTGAAAAAAAAATTAATCTGTATATGTATAATTAACATACCACAGTAAACTCTATATTATCTGTGATCCTATCTTGTTTTTTTTTTTTGTCACAGTAAATTATGATAAATAAATAAAATTTTGAAATCAGATTTTAAAAACCATAATAAAAAAAGTAAATGGTCTATTTTGAATAATCAAGAGATTACTATTATAATAAAATCATTAACTACCTGTGTAGATGCATTATAGTAATAAAACCTATGTGTGTTGATGTCGAACAATTCCCACCATTGTGATGAATCTGTGCGTTTCACTTTAACTCCCTGTAACAAAAAAAATTATAATGTACAACCTCTGCACTGTTAACACAATCCACATTTGAAAAAAATAAAAAATATTTGATAGTGTAATATGTGAAATGTTAGAGAATAAATATTTTTAGGCATTATTATATCAAAATCAATTTTTTTTATCTAAATAGACTTAAAAGTATTTAATCATCAAGCATAACAACCAATAAAGAACAATATGTTTATTTCAATATATATAAATTTAACCATTAAGGTATTGATACAGAGAATAAATGTTTTATAAAAATCCTTCCTTTTGGAACCAATTCTCATGGAAATAGTATCAAACAAGTCTGACTTATGATGCAAGCTAAGCAGTAAATAAAGCACTAGGAATATTTTATTTTCGATAATAATTTACATTTGTTTGAATAAATATATAGGTATAATGAAAATTGATTTAATTTTAATAAAATCAAATATTATGGTGCAATTGTTATTTTTTTCCTTAAGTATATAATTAAGTGCTCATGCTTTTATCAGAATGGCTACAGAAACAGCAACATGATAATATTATATTTGCAAAAAATAAAATGGTTCAAATCCACCACCACCAAACCACCACCAAAATTCAAATCAAACCACCACCAAAATCAGTCAAACAAATGTTTTTCAATAAGTTATAGTATTGCTTCAAAATATGTTAATTGTAATATTAAGCTAATTTGAACATAATTTCGTCTAAAGTGTATGTGAGAACTGCAGTTTGTTCCATCAATAACTTATGTTAAAATTTCAAAAATACTATTAATCTTACCATATATTAAAACCCTATATATCAGGCAGATTTAATAGCGAAACTGTCACAGTTATCATCACTATCGTAGTTTTACATAATTTCTTTTTTAAGAAAAAACCAATAAGAAGGAATTTGTAATTCAATAAAAAAAGGATGTTAATGAAATTATATTGGGGACTGGAAACTTCTTTGAAGCACGTCCAGATATATAACAAATCATAAAGTTAGTGAAAGGTGTCATTGTATTTTTCAGGAAATGAATATTTTACCTCAGGAGGATCCCAAACACACTCGCCAGTTGTTAGGTTAGCATACATATGTTCCTTTGTCTTCGGTTCTATAATCTCCACCCATTCAACCCTAGAATAAAACATCACTATATTTTAATTTATCACAGTAAACTACCGCACACTAACAAACTAATTCTGGGCGTGACATTAGCGATTTCCGCGTACTTTATTGATTTTGCAACTTTCGACAGAATTTCGGGAACGATTCAATATTAATGGTAATTAAATAAAATACACAAATAACAATTTACCTTTCTGATGACATTTTTATAATTAATTATATATCCTCTTAAATATTACTAAAGCATTTTAAACAATTTTAAGCTAAAATTCGAATGAAAGCAGTGAGAAACCATCCATGTTGAGTGTTTACTTCGGTCCACAGATGCAAAAAATATATCAGTGCAGAAACCAATCAAACACTAATGTCACTATTGTCACTTTACAGCTGTGTCATTTGCACAGAACAATTTTACTCAGAGAGTTGGTCATTTGACGGTTTTCTACTGAACCATCCGGATCCGTTTTCCATAATAAAAAGCCGTAAGGCCTGTAAATTCAACGTAAATCTGTTAGCAATCATAATATTTTTGCACAGAACTACTGTTTGCAAGATGATTAAAAATAGTATTATTATTTTATAGCTTACATTCTATACTTACCTACTAAAACAGTATGCCAATGAAACAATATGCCCAAGTATTATTATAAAAAACTTTTGCGAGTCAAGGAGGTTCCATAATAAGGAAATCATATCATATGGCAATAAGCAAAACTAGTGTGGTTACAAATATTATTTAAAAATTATAAAGCTCATCCTGTACTACTATTATATACCGAGCCCATTTTCTAATGCATATTCTTTCAAAATTCCGAGGATAATTAAATGTTTACTTGGCAGTAGAGCAAGCTCGTCTGGGTAGGTACCACCTTGTCAGATATCCCACCACTCATCAGATATTCTGCCGCAAAACAGCAGTATTTGGTATTTTTGTGTTCCGGTTTGAAGGGTGAGTGAGCCAGTAATTATACATGAGACATCTTGGTTCCCAAGGTTAGTGGCACATTTGCGATGTAAGCGATGGTTGAGATTGCTTACACTGCACTTGTCTATGGGCGTTGGTGACCACTTACCATCAGGTGGCCTATATGCTAGTCCGCCTACCAATGTTATCAACTACCAAGGTTAAAATTTTTATACTTTGGTTCGTGCAAAATAAATAGACAGCTATGATGATTTCCAATCGATATTTATCATAGACATTTTCACGTCATAAATGAAATGTCAATGCGACATTGATAAATATAAATTGTCATTTGTCGATTTTGTCGTGCTGTAGCTGTGTGAACCCTGCGTCCAATTGACAATTTGTAGTTACAAATTGAAAATAGTGACGACATTTTTGTGTTTAAAAGTAGATACAATATTTTAGTAAGTACGGCACTTTTGAATATTTGTAAATTATAATTACAGCTACAGTCAACTACCTATTACTGTTATCAATGTTGCTTAACCTGACTATTAATCTGTCAAAAAGCCGGCTTATTAAAAATGCTGATTCATTTATTAGTAAATACAAAAGGCTTTCAACGGGAGTCTCTAAATTTAACAGTGTCCAACCGGCAAAATCAATTAATGGTCAGTATCGTTAGCGGTCTTTCTAATCCTTTTTAACATACATTTTATGATGTATATCAATAAATCATAAGTTTATTTTCTTATGTTACTGTGCTTTTAATGTCAGGAATATTCACGATTGCTATGGATTTTTTTTAGCTATGGAAGACAAATCAATTTATCTACTTCCCAATAATCAAAGATTTGTTGAACTAGATAGTTCACAAGCATTTGAAAATTTGACCAATCAGGAAAAGCTCTATGCTCATTATTTAAGTAGGGTAAGTAAAATAGCTTTTTAAATTTTTTTAACTATATATTTAAACTAAAACTTGATTAATATTTTATATCATAGTTAGTTTATGGACTCCAATAGACATTGCTTTAATAAACGGAAATATAAAGTATGTCATTCTATTCCTTGCATACTTTGTATGTTACAAACCTATAATGTTATTTTCCTTGTGCTGACAAAATATTGACTAACAAAAGGTAATTTTGCCATTTGGCATATTAACTATTGAGTATGTGGTACTGATCCAGATAAGCTAACAGAAAGGTCACCAGTAAGTAATGTTTATGTGAAAAGAAAGTTGATATATAATCTGTTTTACTTACATTATTTGTCAAGGATTGCACAACATGTTATTAAAAGACTACCATTCCCTTAATCCTTGAGTAGATGCTGTAAAATAATATTACACTTATTTAATAATATTGAGACTTGTTTCACTTTGTAGTAAAATTTTTAATACATTATAAAAAAAATATTTCTATGTCGTATATTACTTTCAGGCTGCTTGGAATGGTGGACTTATTGTGCTATTGCAAACAAGTCCGGAGTCACCTAAAGTTTTTTCATTGCTACATAGAATTTTTCTGGCTGAGCCTTTAGATGATTTAAAGAAATCTGCAATTGGTGCAGGAGTATCGGAAGATGATTTTCAGGTAAATATATAAAAAAATATGTATTGATTTAAACTAGATTAAAAATAAATCATGAAAGTTGGTCAGCAAATGCTTTATATATATATTTCTTAATATTGTGAGTTCATTAACTTGCATATTTTATAGGCGGAGCTAATTGTTGTCAACAAAATGTTAATTTTTTTTATTAATATTTGATAAAAATACCACTTCCTTTTAGATATCGTTGTTATTGTGGTTGCATGTACTGTATTTATTAATTAGAAAAACCTCAAAATATAAAGTATATTGATTAAATCAATATATGATATCTATAATATGGAATATCTTATATAGAAAACTAATTATGTAATACAAGTTCTCCAGCTTTTTTTTAAATTATCATTACTAATTCTTATCAAGTGCTATTTTACTTATTAATCATTATTATTCTGTAATTTTTTTTTAATTATGTTAAAATTAAAGCTTTATATATGCTTGAATTCAGTTAAATAATTTATGTTTTATTTTATTTTTGCATATTCTTTATGTAGTGTCAATATCTATGGCTACACTGTACTCAGTTTTATATTTTTTTAGGCATTTCTAGTGTACGCCGGAGGTCTATTTGCAAACAGTGGAAATTATAAAGGATTTGGTGATACTAAGTTTATTCCAAATTTATCAAAAGAGACTTTTGAGTCAATAATTAGAGCATCAAAAGCATATGCAAATGAAAATATACACATTACTAAATTATGGGAAAATACTAAAGATGCTATCTTTAGCATTGCACCAAGATTAACAAGTCTTGGATTGGCAGATAAAGTGAGTAATAAATGTGTTGAATATACAATTAATCCTTATAAGAAGTGATAGTAAATGACATAGTTTCAAAGTTATTTTATATTACAATATAATAATTATGTAAGTTGCAATCAACTTAATATAAATTTTATTTAGGGCGTAACTACATATTTTTCGAGTAACTGCACAGAAGATGATTCTAATCTAGTTAATGATTGGATGAAGACAAAGCGCATTGAAGCATACATCTGTCGGACATTCAAAACTGTTGCTGATGATGGATGTGAGTAAAATGATTATTATTACATAATTTATTAAATCTAGATATAATTATAACATAAATAAGTATATAAATAATCACATATTTCAACATAATAACACTTATTTAACATATTTGCAGTACCAATATATACGATTCATTTGGCCAGCGTCGAGAAGAGTGCTAAACCTCCACTCACAATGGAAAAAGAAAAGTATAAAAATGCATACTTTCAAGTAACACGTGGTGATTATTCTCCCTTACTTAGTCTTGTGAATGAGAACTTAAAGAAGGCCATAGAATATGCATCCAATGATAATGAAAGGAATATGTTAAAACATTACATTAATAGTTTCCAAGAGGGTGACCTGAATGAACATAAAGAAGGCAGCCGTTACTGGATCAAAGACAAGGGTCCAATAATTGAAACGTATGTGAAGTAAAAATTCTTTGTTGTTTTTAAATTTGAAAAAAAACTTACTATTGAGAAGACAACACCAGCATGGATGACTCAAATGATGAACTACTGCATTAAATATCATTTACACATTAAAACAAATTAAATGCAAAATTTCAGATATCAAGGCTTCATAGAGACGTACCGCGATCCCAGCGGTCAGCGTGGCGAGTTCGAGGGCTTCGTAGCGATGGTCAACAAGGAGATGTCGCAGAAGTTCGGCCAGCTCGTGGAGGGCGCCGAGACCTTCATCCAGCTGCTACCCTGGGGCCGCCAGCTCGAGAAGGACTCCTTCCTGCGCCCCGACTTCACCTCGCTTGATGTCCTCACCTTCTCCGGCAGCGGCATCCCCGCCGGCATCAACATTCCCAACTGTGACTATGCCGCCACATTTCTTGCACTTGCATGTAGACCTCATGGGTCTTCGTTGCCCACACTGGCCAGTTTTGTACACAGTAGTTTACTAAATAAAACATCCCTATATCTATTATGAAAACGCCTAGAATTTGCCTATTAAAATCTGTTAAAAATTGTTTCTAATAGTTTATATTGTTCAAAGAATAAATCACATACATACTGACTAGTAGATTCATAACAGTTTTATTTCACATAGCAATGTTTTGTAATATATAATAATTAGATATTAAATTTCATATTATTTATTTTAAGATGATGAAATTCGTCAAAACGAGGGATTTAAGAACGTATCACTTGGTAACGTGATTCCGGCCGCGTACAAGGAGTCAGTCATTCCATTCCTCTCCGACGATGACAAGAAACTGCTTGAGAAGTATCGAGTGGCAGCTTTTGAGGTAAAACAAGTTTTTTACAATTCATACGTACTACTTTAACAAGGGATGCAACTTGTACATGCATGTAAGTGTACGTACAATTGTACATGTCAACATTTTAATATTTCTTATAAAGCTGAATTAAATACTCGTGGTTTTGTAATATAAAATCATCTAACGCTAATAATAGGGTAACCAAACGATTGTTGACACCCACCCAATTACTGATCGATTTAAATATTTACATTATTATCAAGGAATACACAGAGTAAATATTTTTTATTTTTCAATTTACATTTCTATTTCAGGTACAAGTCGGTCTCCATGAACTCCTTGGACACGGCAGTGGGAAGCTATTACGACAGAATGCTGATGGGACGTTCAATTTTGACAAGGAGAAAGTTAAGAACCCACTCACTGGTGAGTTTTCTATTTGAATAAGCCTTATAATGTAACCAATATTCAAGCTAGTAATTCTTATATCTTTTTGTATATTGTACGATAGGGAAGGAAATAGAGTCATGGTACACCGAGGGGGAGACGTACGACAGCAAGTTCACGACGCTGGGCTCCGCCTTCGAGGAGTGCCGCGCCGAGGCCGTCGGGCTCTACCTCTCGCTCGAGCCGCAGATACTCAAGTAACACTGATAGATAGCACGCTTAAAACGATATTTTCACCCGGAGAAATTAACATTTGTATTCTTATTAGTAAAGTCTAACAGAATATTACTTACAGAATCTTCGGTTACGAGGGTGAAGAGGCTCAAAACGTCATGTACGTGAACTGGCTTAGTCTACTCTGGAACGGTGCTGCAAAAGCGACGGAAATGTACCAACCAGCTAACAAAATCTGGTTACAGGTATATATTTTTGTACCTTTCTAAAAATAGTGTACAATGTTAAATTGAATTTTGCTGAGTATATTTGTTTTTATAAAATATTCAAGAATATGATTTTTTATAGGCTCACGCAAGAGCTCGGTTCGTTTTGATGCGGTTGTTGGAATTAGAAGGCAATGGAATGCTCACCATCACCGAGGTGGAACCTGGAAAGAATTTGCTTCTTACACTGGATAAAAGTCGCCTAGCCACAGACGGAAAAAGAATTATTGGTAAGCATTTTTCTAGAGAACAAAGTTATAATTTCTACTGTTAGCGCTTATATTATGGGCAATAATTATACTAGGAATTTATTATAATTTATTTGGTGACAGGCGAGTTCCTCGTTAAATTGCAAACCATTAAGGCGACGGGCGACGTGGCTGCGGGCGAAAAGTTATTCGATACCTACAGCCGCCTCGAGCAGCCATGGAACAGCTGGAGAGACATCGTCATGCTGCACAAACAGCCCAGGAATATATTCGTGCAGCCGAATACCGTCCATGAAGGTAGCGTTCGCTCTATAATAGTTAAATTTTCCATACTAGAATGCCATGAAAGCTTATAACTGAACTTATCAGGAAATGGCGTGCAGCTGAAGCGCTACCCGGCGAGCGCGGAGGGCATGGTGGCGTCGTGGGTGGAGCGCTTCCCCACCGCACGCGTGCACGACGAGCTGGAGCGCCTCGCCGACCACGAGCGCGCGCACTTCGCCGACTTTCAGCGCCTGCTCTGAGCACGCACCGCCGACCTGCAGCGCCTGCTCTGAGCACGCACCGCCGACCTGCAGCGCCTGCTCTGAGCACGCACCGCCGACCTGCAGCGCCTGCTCTGAGCACGCACCGCCGACCTGCAGCGCCTGCTCTGAGCACGCACCGCCGACCTGCAGCGCCTGCTCTGAGCACGCACCGCCGATCACTTGAATGTCTGCTATCTTTGCTAAAATATATTTTATACGATGCACTGATTGCTTTTAATTTCGATTTCTGAAAAAAATATAATGTATCGGTCGAGAGACGTGCGTAAATGAAAGGCGAATGTTTTTTCAACTATATAATTTATTCACATTCAATACAAAACGTGTGTGATAGCAATTATAATATTCGAAAGTCTGTATTACCTATTAATAAAATATTAATAATCACCACACACTAATAAATAATAATTATTAAAATTCTAATGAAATGATAAAATAAATAAATAATGACAAATAGTAATAAATCGAGTCACATGACACAAAATGTCGCTTTACAAACAGCGCAAACGCCTTACACGGACTAGTCTTTCACTGACATATAAATGTGAAAATGGCAACAAATGAAAAACTGTAACTATTTATTTTTAAATATTTGCGTTTGATTTTAACAAAATAGATTCTTTATATTCGAAAACATTATATGTATAAACCTACATAATGTAAGTGGTTGTAACCTTTACTATAAATACTAATTACTCCTAAGAAAACCTTCAACTAAGCACCATTCTATTCGATTACTGTTGCGACATGTCTAAGCAGTCAATACTATCCGGTTATTATAAACATTTAAACTTATGAGCTGACTTACGTTATCAACAATCAATAATATCTTAAATAATTAGAATTAAACATACTGAGTAAAACATTTGTGCAAAAACACTAAAACTTGTGTCATTTTTCCACCAAACTTTACTATCAAATCCAGTTACTTATGTTATAAAGGCACATAAGATCAATTCACAATAAAGTTTCTAAAAAATTAATATTCGCAAAATATCGTTAAAATTGTATATTCTTAAGAAAGATCTCGTCGAATATATTTATTTAACTAAATATATTAGTTGTAGAAATGATGTAAATTCAATTATCGATAACTTTTCATGAGACATTCGAGGTTCTTAGGTACGACTTCTAATTTGGATATGCTACATTAATTGGCAAGATAAATATGCTGTCAATATTTTAATAAGTTACAGATAAACGAAAATATATTAGTCGTTTGCAGTTTAGGATTTGAAAAACGTTCATGTTCACGTCTATTATCTGTAAATAAATAAACTATTGTCAGAAATGCGTTACAAATAAAATTTCGTAGTCGATATTTTCATCAATAGCGCCTCTCAGTCAATTTTCGGAGCGCGTTCTGAACTGTCGCCTTCGCTTTTAGATGTGACATTGGATCTGAAATTTAAATTCGTCCTTATTTTATTTACATAATAATAAATATAATACAGTCGGTTTTACCGTAACGTTGTTCAATATCGTTGATGCTATGTAATGATAATAACGTGCCATGGAGTGTACCAACAGTATTATTTCTACTGAATGAAATTGTTTCGTTAATTGAGATCACTTCTTCTTCCAAATCTGTGTTTTATTTATTGAAATAATTGTGTTTATTAGGGTGAAATATTAAACTAATGTTCATAATTACATAGTAAATGAATAGTTTAATACAAATATTTATAAAGGTACTTTATTACAAACTTAAAGCATTAGTTCCGTAAATTTAATTCAAAAGCGTGAAGCGTGCACAGAGAAAAAATATTATACTTGGGAAAAGTTATTTATAATTATTTACGTTACATGAAATTATCGAGGAAATATACACACCTCGGTACTGATTCCTTTTCAGGGTCAGGCTTTCTCGTAACACTGATCGAAATCTTTTTTTGTCTTATTTTATCTAGTATGTTTTCAGGACTTGGTTCTTTTTCGCTTTCTTTTAGTATTATGGCGGAGTTTCTCGTTCTTTTTGGTCTGTATGTAGCATAACTACCGGGTGAGAATAATGAATTAGTTCGGCTGTACTTAAGTGTATCTCTAGGAAGACCGTAAGATTGATCTTCTATCGGATCAGTGCTGTCGAATAATGATTTCGTTCTCGAATATCTATTAGAATTATACGATGAAGGTTGATCATAGTCCAAATACGATCTAGTTCCCGAATACTTTCTGTCGAGCGATCTATACAAATCGACTTTGTCATTAATTCCGTCGTACCTGTAATTGCTTCTTGTATTAATAGGCAAGTCGCTGAGTAAAGATCGGTAGCGTTCTGTGGACGGTGATATATCTGAGCCAACAGATAAACCCGGTGACAGGTCATAATTTCCTGGAGAAGTTGGGGACGCGTCATACTTTGACTCAGTTGCATGAGAATGTATTCGCGCCAATGGGTCGTACTCCGTAGCTCCAGGACCAACTAAACTACTTTTCCTTCTTTGTTTCTTTTCGTTAAATCTTGAGTAAAAACTTTTTCTTCTTATTCTATCAACTATATCCTCCTTCTCTGGACTTATTGATTCATGGCTTCGAATAGGTACATGATGTGTGTTGTCATTAACGACGTGTTTGTTTTTGACGTCTATACTTGTATCAGACTTAATATCTGAATTTGAATAGATTGATCTACTTCGAGATCGACTTCGCTTTAAAGTATCGCAATAATCTTTCAAGTCACTATCTAGAAGTGTTTTATTTTTGTCTGAGACTTCGTTCTTGTCAACATAGTTATCAGAATAATTTATAACTTGTGGTTCTATCACAGCATTTGTAGGAACTATTTTTTTTACTCTTGGCAACCTAGAGAAATCTAATTTTAAAGTATTCTTGGAATCATTTTCTTTTTTAAGTACTTGGCGTTCATTATTTTCTACTTTTGTTACATTATCATCTTCACTCGATGACCTGTTAAATCTACTTTTACGTCCTAAACCATTTAATAATAATGAATTTGGACGTTTTGGCTTTTCTTCTGAATCAATAGAATTGGCAACATTCTCGTTTTTACCTGTACATTCATTGTTTGTGTTAATACTTTCTTTGCAATTTTTTTCTATGACCGATTTAGTGCTCTTTTCCTTCGGTTCGAATTTCTTGAATAAACCTAATACTTTAGACACGGTTGTTTTATTTTGGTTAGTATTTTCTAGAGCAGCAACGTCAGTTATTGTAACAGCCCTTTTAATTAAATTTGATTCTGAAATCGAATCGATATTTGCTGGTACGGAGTGTTCTCGTTGATTTCGATTTTGTTTCGAAGACTCATTGTTTTTATCGTTCAGTGGAGTACTATTGTAAGAATTTTTTTCTGGTGAATTTGATTTAGATGATGTAAATTTTTCCAACTTATGTCCTATCGATTGCAATACTGATTTCTTTTTGGGAACTGTCGTTTTATTAGTATCGTCAGCACTTTTATCTTTTTCCTTAACTTTTTTAATTACCTTCTTTTTATCTCCAGAATTTTTTGATTCATTGACATCTGAAATGCTTAAATCAGTCTTTGATTTCGATGAAACTTTTTTAATTATTTTCTTCTTAATCACCCCTTTTTTCTCATTTACTTGATTTTCTGGAGACATTGATTTTATATCGTCTCTCACGGTACCATTTTTGACGGTTTTCATCTCATCGTTACTATTATCGACCTTTACTTCAGATATCTCCGTCTTTTCATTTTTGTCTTTCAAATTAATAACTTTATATTTCTTCAATGTTAAAGAATCGTTTCCTACTTTATTTTCCAATTTTGAATCTGTTGATTCTAATTCCGTCTGTGAATCTGATTTTGTCACTAAAGGTTTAGATTTTTTTGGTAAAGTTATACTAAAGCTTACTTCTACATCTGTTTTGCCATCTGGAACATTTGTCGCTTCTTTAGAAGTTTTTACATCCTCTTTTTTATTATTTCGGTTCAAATAACTTTTTTCTGGCGAAGGACTGCTTGTGGGATAGCTCTTTGGTCGTATTAGTTTAGATTCCCTGCTAGTTTTTCTATCGTCTATTTCATTATCGTCATTTCTACAACTATCTGTTACAACGTTTTTATTCGTATCGTCATATTTTTCGATATTTTTTATCGGATAACTTTTAGGCCTGCTTAATTTCGAATCTAAGTTAGGAACCTTATGCTTCGTTTCATTGCATTCTTTAAGGTCTTTAGTTTGTTTTATCACAACTGAAGAGTCTAAATTAGTTTCCTTTATATTACCTAAAATAGGGAAAAATGGCGTATTAGATCTACTGCGATCTTTTAATATTAAGTTACTCATTGGAGACAGACATTTTCTCGTAGAGCAATCATCTTTAGAAGCTAACTGCGAATCATTCACTTCAGTAGGGCTTTTAGTAACAGTTTCTAACGATTTATTTTTCTTATCTCTTATTTCTTTTAATATTTTTTGCGTTTCTAATTCCTTTTCTTTTTTATGTTTAGCATATGAACTCTCGTCAGAAGGCGCATCGAAGAAATCTGAACGAAGGAATCTTGAAATCCGTTTTTTCGACTGATCTCCGCTTAACCGCAAAGAATGACGTCTGAAATTCGATCCTGGAGTATTAATCATGGCGGGTGATCCATACGCTGCAATATAACTGGGTTCCGATAATATACTACCACCGTCCGATGAATACGTCGTCTCGTCCAAAGACAAATTTCTCTCAGGCGCTAAATATTTGCTCAATAATGGCCGCTCCTGCGCATACCGTACGCTTTCAACTTTCGAGCTATCGGAATCTTTAGCTAATGAGTCTATTTTCGAAGAACTCTCTCGTCCGAGTTCCGAAACGGGGGGCGGCAACTCGGGTTCTCTCGAAAGAGTCTTACGTCGCCGGACGCGAGGCAGGGTACAAAATTGCGACGCAGACGAGTCGGCGGGCTCATCGTTGTAATCGGATTTTTCGAGGTCGATACTTTCGAGTTTCTCGGGAGTGTTATTGTCGAGCGGTTCGCTCGGAGCGTGCTCCGCGTCGACGGACAGCGCGCGCGCGGCGGGCGGCGCGGCGGGCGGCGCGGGCGGCGCGTGCAGCGACAGCGTGCGGCGCAGGCGGGCGGCGGCGCGCGGCGGCAGGTGCGCCAGCAGGTGGCGCTGCAGGCGCCGCGACAGCGCCGGCGTGAGCCCCGACAGCGCCTGCATCTCCCGCTCCGAGAACTCTATGGCGCTCAAGTCCAGGTCCGATAGATCCAGCGCGTCGGGGGCGTCCGTCTCCGAGTTGGGCGAGGCTCTCGTTTGGTGCTTGCCGGTTTTCTTACTACTACCTGCAATTCAATCGAAAACACACGATTTCCATCATGCATGACGTTCGCTAGGATGGTATATTTACAGTGTCGTCGTACGGATGGTG
Source organism: Nymphalis c-album (assembly GCA_963151315.1). Taxonomy (NCBI): domain Eukaryota; kingdom Metazoa; phylum Arthropoda; class Insecta; order Lepidoptera; family Nymphalidae; genus Nymphalis; species Nymphalis c-album. The sequence continues at coordinate 12,788,963 of OY720591.1, read as the reverse complement.
GGTCGACTGGGTACAGTGTACACCTCCGGTGGCGATCCGGTCAGATCGTGGCGACCGCTCGGGGGAGGACCCTCCGAGTCGCGCAGTTATATTGTCGTGATTAGGAAATGCAAACATAGATGCGACTAGTTAATAGTTATAGGTTTTAGTTAAAGTAATAATTAAAAATTAATGTCATACGAAAAGCGAAAATGCAAACCAAAACACACAATAAATTTATGCATTAAAATGTTGCTTTCGGAATCAAGTGATTTACCAGAATGCTTTCTAAATAATTATTGCATTAGCGAATCCACATAACGGAGGCGTCCTTACTCTGATATCAGCCGCAACGCGCGATGCGCAACACAAAAACACAAATGAAGAAATAAATATAGTTTAGTACCTATTCTTGCGTGTCGTTTGTGGTGGGTTTGTGGTCGGCGCCGGTGCCGCTGTGAAGTGAAGATTTGGTCGGAGCATGCAGTGTAACGCGCAACCCAACTGCAACCACACCAACACAACCTCACTACTGCGTGTCCGCTCGCCCCTCGCCCCTCGCCCGCTCCAGCCCTAGCGTGGTGCTCTACGTACCCGACTCGTGTGGCGGGTACTCGACTACCGAATACCACATCGACTAACTACGATAAGGCTGTGATTCTTTCCAAACAAATTCATGAACTGTACGATTTGTTTGATTTTGTGATAGGTCTATAGAGAAATTTAAAATAAAAGAAATGTGTTCTACGTCATTCGAACTGTATTACTTAGCCTCGACATTTACTATGCGACGTGAATAATGCTGTTCCTGAACACTTCATGCAATACATAACTACATCGATGAATTTATGATAATATTGAGCAAGGCAACATTTTCCTGCTAATGTTAGGGGGGTAGAACAAAATTCCACACCTGCACAAGGAATGCTTTATAAAACAATGTAAACACTACAATGCAAAAAAAGTTAAATTTAGTAAAAGTGTTAATAAAAAAAATCTAAAAACACACTGACACATAAAACGGACAATTTTGAATATATCTCATATTCGCAATAGTCTGTTAAACGTGGCTGTTAAGAGAAAAAAGAAATTGCCGACAGAAAACGTTACTAATACCCGACGTGACACAAAGTTGAACAATTCGTAGGTCGCGGCTCATAGTTAATCCATTTGTTTAGTGAAAGCTAGCAGTATTGTGAGTGGGCGCCGTGCGGAGCCTAGCTACTGGCTGTGCCGTGAATGAATTATGTCTATACATTTGTGTTGTTTCGGTGTTACGAGCTATTTCAGATTAATTATTCACTTTAAGTAATTTAAGTTTAAAATAAATAAGTAAAAAAAATAATCTTTAGATAATCACAATTACAGTTATTTTTCGAAAAGATTTTTTTGGAAATCCATTAATTGAAAATAGAAAAAAATTACAAATATAAGTATCGTAATTGCTAAGAAAAAAAATGTGTGCAATTCACACGTGGCAGAATTGAAACCTTCAAAAATTTTGGCTTCAACTGTATAATGCTTCCTATCTCATTTTCTCCCACGTTTAATCTTATGAAATTATGTGTCTGTCTCTTTTTACTGTCGTTTCATCGACTTTCAAATCACAACGATGCAAAAGAAGTTTTCACTTCAAAAAGATTTAACTGAAATGTAATATATGCCATACAAAAAGCTCATCGTGTAGACTGTGGAGTGACGTAATGTAAGCGAGTACGGGCGGTGCGGTGCGGGTACGGGCAACGTTTCCGTCGAGCGCAAGCGGTGCGAAGCGGGACTCACCTCGGGGCGTGGCGGGCCGCGCCTTGCCGAACACGGAGTCGAACGGCGCGTGCAGCTCGCGCGAGCCCCAGCCCTCGCGCCTGCACACGACACACGGGGTACAGCACACAGAGGCGGCAGCCTACTGCCCGCCTCTGTACGCTCACTACTCTATATTATGCACTACTTATATCATCATCATAAGGACTCACGTTTCTGAAACGCTTCTTTTATTTTCCGTATATCTATAGGTGCTGCGTGTGGTAAGAGTGTAAGAGCTATTAATAATAATAGTAATGGTCTGATAATGTATGAACATACTATTTATGTTATTTATTTTTTAAGTGTCCTTATATTAATATGATTCGATGTAAAATGTTGATACTCACAAGAGATTTCTTCGCGGTAAGTGGGGGCTGCATGCGGAAAAAACGTCATTATTTATTAGTCTGTACACAGAAAAGCATGCGAAATTAATTTATTACCTGAAAATAACCTTCAATGAAACATATTACGGGTAAAACCTTGGATATAGGATTAATAGATATCACAATGGTATGTAGAGTTATGAAACAGTGTATTTATACTAGTCATTATAAAGGAATAAAAAATATTGAAAAAGTACATAACAATTTTAATTGACGTATATTAAGAATTACGATGATAAATTAAAAATACTAATTCACTAATTTATAATGGTTGTTTGTTGAAGCAATAATATATATTTATAATTTATTAATAGTATACAACTGTTTATATAAAAATATAACATCAGGACTATAATTCTATTATATAATCCAAATTATCTACACATATGTTATATAATAATATAAAATAATATGACTTATATAAATACACTCATATTAATATTACTGAGCTGTTTCAAACAGTTTTATCATGAACCTGTTCGTACGTTCACCGTGATGATTAATTAATATATTTTATAAAAACATCAAATTATTGTTAACGAATTGAACACGTTAATGTAAGTATCGTATAGTATGTATAAGGTGACGGTCTGTAAATATAAATGGGCAAAGAGATAAGAATAATACGTAATACGAGTATAAAATAGAATTTCATTTGTTCATGTCCAAAACGCCGCGTTGCATGCACAACTGACACCAACTAACATAACAACCCCTCCCATCTACCAGAACTATGCAAAAGTACTAGTACGTACTTATTAAATCAATTTAGAAAAAAAACCACAGTGAATTCTAATTTTATAAGATAACGAAAACAAGTTGACACTGATGAATTAAATCATTTTTTGTTCTTATTTATTTCCCGGGAGGGCAAACAACTACTCCACCTGATGGTAAGTGGTAGTAGTCGGGAAGAATGATCTGCAATCTGTTTATGATGACGATGGGATTGGGAACTATGATGTTATGTCCCCTGTGCCTGTAATTACACTGGCTCACTCACCCTTCAAACCAGAACACAACAGAACCAAATACTGCTGTTTTGTGGTAGAATATCTGATGAGTGGATGGTACCTACCCAGACGAGCTTGCACATAGCTCTACCACCAAGTAAGCAGAGCTATTATCAAAATGCATGGAATATGTAGATATAAGGTTTGTCTATATTCTTTCGATTAGAATAGTCTCCAGCTGCGTCGGGAGTCGCTACGCCGATTGACGTTTTTTGTTAAACAAACGCGATGTGGTAAACTATTGTCGTGACCATGAACGCAACCGAAATGAGAACTTCATTTAAAATCGTATTATTTATTATTCTTGTAGCTAAAGATTCATCTCTTTTTAAGGAGCTTTTTTTGGTGAGTCTATATTTCAGTACGAAATAAATCTCATAAAATTTTTGTTGTTGTAAGTTAATTTTTAAATTAGATAAAACACAAAAATTGTGGTATAATGTTTTATGATTTAACGATTGAATTAAATTAGTGTTACAGACGATATGGTAAGAATGTTTATAACATTAAAACTTCGGAGCGACTGGAACACGTGACTCACCTGTTGAAGAAGGGCGACTGCAGGTTGTAGAAGAGCGAGTGCGGGTGTTGGAAGCCGGGGCCCTCCTCGCCGTTGAGGCGCTGGGTGAGCGCTCGCACCTGCACGCAGACACATGTATACACGTGTACATACAAATGTTATGTCAACAAATAATGATAAGTTAAGATTTATTATTGAGGTTTCATTTCGTAAATAATTAGTTAACAACATAAGCGATATTATAAACGCGAAAGTGAGTTTGTTTGTTACGTTGTCACGTCTTAACTACACAAGCGATCATAGTGAAATTTTGCATTTTTCTTTTAAATAGATTCAACATGGCAGGTTTGAAAGGTCGATAAGAACTTATTTAAATTAATTTTCTCTATATAATAACATAGAATGGAAACATACCCTGTGTAACAGAGTGGAGAAGAGATTCTCAGCGGTGAGAAGGTGGAATCCCTCGTCTTCTTCGTCTTCTTCCCCGGAACTCACAGACTCCGCACGTGCAGCTCGTGTAGATCTAAATAATAAGATTCACTTGTTGTAGATCAGAGGGTGATGACAGATTACGTGTAACAGGCGATTGTCCGATACTAATGTTGAATGGGAAACATTTTAAATATATATATATTTTTTTTTTGTATTGGTAGGCGGACGAGCATTTGGGACACATGATGGCAAGCGGTCACCAACCCCCATAGATAACGGCATTGCAAGAAATGTCAACCATCGCTTACATCGAAATTAAATAAATAATGTAATATTTATTTATTGAATATTAGATGTGTGAAGATTTTTTTAATGCTTATTTGCATTAAACATAAATATTGCTTATACCACTCATACGTAATACTTAAGATAATAAAAGGCACACCTTAATCTGTGCATGTGTGTATCGTCTTCCTCTTCCGACTCGCCACCGCTGACTAGGCTGCTGTAAACAGATATTCATCATTCGTAAAAATAAAATGGGAGACAATGCGAGTTTGTACTGTCCTTGAAAATAGTGCATCGATTTGACAGTATATATAGATAGATGTTCCTTTACAATTGCAACAGCGCTATTAAAATAAACGGGCTAATTTTAAACAATAATTTTGTTGGTGTAATAGTATAGTAACAGTATGTATATGAGTTAGTGAGACCTGATGCGGCGGGGGCGCGCGGGGGAGGGGCGCGCGGCGGCGGGGCGGCGGCGCTCGGGCTCCAGGCTGCGCTGGCGCGGCGTGACGTAGCCCTTGCCCTCCACCGCGATGGGGATGATGAACTCGCGAGCGGACTTCTTGATGGGCTCGCCCGCCGACGGCGACGACGCCTCGCTCGCAGACTCCACCGACGCCAGCCGTCTGCGCGAGACGCATCGAGCGATAAAGGCACGCCGTGAGAGACGGTCGCATGCTTGGTGGCATTGAGCGATCGAGTTTTTAATATTGCGGACCGACTAGAGCTGAGGACGTGGACGGATACCTGAGCGGCGTCTGAGTGACGCGAGACCCCGCGGGCGAAGTGGGCGAGGTCAGCGAGGCGGGCGGCGAAGCGATGGGCGTGGCGGGCGACGTGGGCGTGCCGGTCGAGGTCGGCGTGGCCGGCGCCGGCTCTTCGCCCGGCATCGTGATTGGGATGATGCGCTCCACGGATGCTCCCCTGGAATATCAGATGTTCAATAGCACAAGTTTCAGAAAGAGGAGCCGCACGTCGAGGATTAGTGAAAGATAACGAAGAGTCAGAAGAAAGGAGAGTGACCGTTTACCTGCTGCGATGGTCCTCGACGCGATGCAGCGCCTCGGTGCGGAACACGCGCGGCGCGGGGGGCGGCGCGGCGGGAGGGGGCCCGGCCGGGGCCAGCAGGCCTGCCACCCCCGCCGACGACGAGCGCCCGTAGGGTACCGGGGGCTTGCCTGCATCCCATGCATTTGTCATTATTTAATATGAAAGATATATATTTAAAATATAATGTAAATGCGCTCAATTTTTCGTTCATGATTTGAATTTGAGAATATCTAATCATCCGAAATTTGTTTATAAATTCAACACCGGTGACCTGTGCGAATGGCAGAGGAGATAATGTCCCTGGCGGCGCGTCGGCGACTGTCCTCCCCGGCGCGTTCCTCCGCCAACTTCGCCATCGAATTCTGAAGGCTTCTGGAGAGAGCGCAGACTGAATTATACTACAAATTTTGCTAATAAAAAATGAGTTTACCTCGCATTCGATCCATCGACTATATCTAGTCGATCGATAGATTGATCGTGCATCCATTGCACAGAATTACTTAATTGTACCATAGACAAACCGAATACAATAAAATGTCCATAGAGCAAAGTGTGCTATCGTACCGGCGCGCGTCCTGCAGCAGCGCGGCGGCGTCCAGCGCGCCGCCCGGCGCCGGCTCGCTGTCCGCCTTCTGCACGCCGCGCGCCGTCTGCGCAGGGGGGGGGTCAGTACGGCGACACACTGCGCGCAAGGCGGCGGGGGGGACTCACTCACCGGCGACGGCTGGATGCCTATCTGCTGCAGTCTGACGGTGCCGTTGTCGGCCGACTTGTTCGACAGCTCGCGGTCCTCGCTCTGAGCTTTCGGCTTCGCGATCTTCGACACGACTGTCCGGAAATAAATTACTTATTTACGTTTTGTTTGTAATTGATTGCGTCGCTTTAAATATTATAACGTCTTCTAAAATCCCAATATCTGAAAAGTTAGTTTAACTTTTCGGATACGGTTCGATTCTGAGAGCCATACCTGGTTTGGTAATATTCCGCTTAATTTCCGGAGCGGCCGTGAGGGAGGCCCGTCGCTCGAATTGCTCCTTGAAGCTTCCGACGTGACCTCCTGTAAGCAAAGATTCGTTTCTGTAGTTAATTACTCATAAATGCTAATATAAGATTTGGATCTCATTCGTCCCGTTGGTAATTGATAAGGTATTCAAATTTAAACTCGACGCGCTAACCTTAAGTTAAAATCGAGATGTATCAACGAATGCATGAACACGGTGATGGCTTATGATCAATAATATTTTAGTTACCTGGTATAGAAAGCTTCTTAGGTTTAGCAGGCGCAGACGCCGGCGCCGGCTGAGCGAGCGTCGGTGACGGCAGCTTGTCCGCCGGCGACACAGAACTCGATTTGGTTGTATCCTTGTTCAAATAATTATAACAAATTAATTCAAATGTAAATATGTTACAAAAAAAAGAAACTAAAATTCTTGCTTATTTTCTCATTAGAATATAAATTCCAGACCAGAATATCTATTTTAATACCAAAAATGACGATTCAATAGTGTTTTTAGAGATACACGATCCTAAAAATAAACATAATTCTTCCTGAAACTGCCTGATTATTTTGTCTGGTTTATTAATTAATTTTCGAGATAATACCGAATCGAAACACAGTAATACTTTATTAATCCATTTTCTTTTGTTTTGATCGTAATGTATTGTAATATGAATATATATCTCCTCACCTTAGGCTCGTCCAATTTTTCCGAATTTTCGTCACATTTCGGCGGCGATACTTTCTTCTTAATAACGACTTTAGTTTTATCTTTGGGGTCTTCCTCCTTCACCGTGTTCTCTACAACTTCGTTTTGTTCCAACGTCGGCGCGGGCGGCGCTGGCGGGGCGGGGGATATCGTCATTGTGGCGGACGATTTCAATGACGATTGTGTGAACTGTATCTGAAATATACATTTAACAATTGTAATATTGCCTCGTACGTGGTTACGGCAGATTAGAAACGAGGCAGGCAACTGATACGATGGCCAATATTTTTTTAATTAAACGCAACTGAATCTATTCACGTAAACCCCTCAACTACCAGTATTGTGGCGAAGAACCAACCCACTCGATAGGTTGCCAATGTCCTAAATGTTGGACAAATGTCTTCTCTCCCCTTAAAGAGAGGTTTTTTTACCATATTACTTCAACGATCGTGTGATCCTTAGGATGCCTGACTACGTTTCCATTATCGTATTTTTCATATTTGTATTTTATATCATATACACAGTGACACTAACACAGACATACAAATTCAATTTCTTCATACGTATAGAACATGAGTGAGTGTGCATGTGTTGAAATATAGTGTTTATATGAGTTTTAATAAATAACTATAATTTAATCTGTAGCTCACACATCCACAATGACTGAATAGTAATATTGAGAGCAACGTATTTCTTACCGAATCCTCAGACGCTTGTTCCGGCGGCGGAGAATCGAACTTTGAATCCTCCTCGGGTAGAGCGGGAGACAGGGCAGCCATACTTGCACAACTGGAAGACAAAAGACTTTAAGTTCGTACGTTACATCAATCGCTTATAGAACGCCGATTTAAATAAGAATATAATTTAGTCTATTGAAATAAGGCTAATATTACCATCCGTGTGTGTCATTATGTATGTAAATGTACAATACTAAACACTCGGCGCCAGGGCGTACCTGGCACGCGGCGCGTCGAGGCGGCGCCGGCTGTCGGCGGCCGACACCAGCGTGCGCGTCGGCGACGGCTTGATGGCGTCCTCGCCGCCCTCTGCGCGCACAACAGAGGACTGGTTAACGGGAGTCAAACTCGCGACTACTTTTTGTTTATATGTTAGTGTAGATTTTTTATAGTGATTTAATACTGCGTTATTTTACAGATTTATGATCGTAATTTTCTTGAGATAAGATTAAGTAAATCTTTGAAAGATGAGCCACGTGCGCGGAATATATTATAGTGCAAATAAGAATTATAGATAGAAATAGAGGTAAAACTCCGAAAAGAGAATCGTTCCAAATAATTCCTGCAGTCGAATATACATAGGCAAACCTGCCAAAATCGAATTCCTAAACTGACTTACTAACGCTCCTTGCTCGGCATCAGTCAGTTTGACTATACCGTGTCAAGTTTCCACTCACTCCCGTAGTGCGCGCACTACTACCGTAGACTAATTATATTAAAATGGACGTTACCGGCTACGAGCTCCAGGATTCTCTTCTCGGCGGAGTTGCTCGGCTCGACGGCCATCGACGTGGAGCTGGTGAGGTCCGTGCAGCTCTCCTCCGGGCCGAGCTCGTTCTGCAACAAGCCGGCGGTCAATAGGCCTGCTGACGTCACGCGAGCGCGCGACGCGGGTCGGTGGGGGAGGGGGTGTCTGTGGTCACCTCGGGCGGCACGACGACGGACGAGCTGGAGGGCGCGGCGGGCGCCAGCGACAGCAGCAGGTCGAGGCGGACGGGCGTCTCGGCCGCCAGCGCCTCCGACATCTCGAGGCACGACGTCTCGCAGCCCGTGTTCACCCAGCTGTGCCGGCGAGCGGATGGTTATTAATATTACTGTATCGATAGTTACGCATTAAAACTACTTTATGTACTTTAATCTCTTAACAACGTAACATTACACATACTGATAGTCAAAGTAAGCGACCGATGCAATTTTTGCGTCTTCTGGGATTATATTTTAAAATAGTTTACAAGTAAACCATTCAACGACAACGACGTCGAGCTCCGTGACAATTACTGTCGTTTAATTACTTACGAAATTCGAACCCTGTATGTGCCACTATGGCCCGGTGTATTTGAAGAGAATTGTATTTACCATACGTGGTCATATTCCAAAATTAAAACGACCCATTCCATATCCATCAATGAATACAAGAAACAAGATTACGAGGTCATACTCACGGATGATCACAGATGTAGGCGATGTCCGCCCGCTTCATCGGGTCCACAGTCAACATGTCCCGTATCAGGGGCGACGCCGCTGCATTCGAACAGACATAACTTATTAAACCTTTGTATTGGTTCTGGTGTTAGGGCTTTGTGCAAGCTCGTCTGGGTAGGTATCACCCACTCATCAGATATTCTACCGCAAAACAGCAGTATTTGGTATTGTTGTGTTCCGGTTTGAAGGGTGTGTGAGCCGCACACCCTTCAATCAAACGCAAAGTGTAATTACAGGCACAAGGGACATAACATCTTTAGTTTATAAGGTTCGTGGCGCATTGGCGATGTAAGCGTTTAACATCTCTTGTCCAAAGTCTATGACAGTTGGTGACCACTTACCATCACGTGGCCCATATGATCGTCCTATGCTATAAAAAAAAAATACAAAACATTATTATAATATAAATTATTACTTACATTCATTTTAAGGTCACGTAATATGATATTGTGTAATCGATATCACGAAGGTAACACTTACAAGTGCACTTATAAAATACAAAGACAATTTAATTAATAAACAAGAAAAACTGACGTACTCGATGGGTTTTTTGGTTCATAGTAATCGCCATTGCTGATCTGTCTGACCAGACGCTTGAAGTTCGAGCCGTCAAATGGCATCGCTCCATAGACTAGAGTGTAGAGTAAAACCCCTAATGACCAACAATCCACCTGGAAATAGACACATTTCATATAGATTAACATGATTTTTTAAATTTATTTTAGAATGCCATGCCAAGGTATTACACAAATGATCAGTTATCGACCTTAAATATTAGATACTTCTATTACTGTCATTGTCATATCATTATAACTACAGTGGCTCACTAATCCTCATTATAAAGGCTGTCTCACACAACACATAACTACTACCGGACAATCATCAAAATAATTAACAAAATATATGTATATACCTCGGGTCCAATATATGGTGTTCCTTTAACTATTTCTGGTGAAGCATATAACGGTGATCCACAAAACGTCGACAGTAGAGATGTTTCTTTGAAAACGTTCGAAAGACCAAAATCAGCAATCTGGAAATTAAACATTAATTCAATTTGCATGAAACAAATGTTACATACATAAATCACATTCACACCCACCTTAGCGCTCCCAGTGTCATCGAGTAGAACATTTTCTAATTTTAAATCTCTATGGCATATTTTATGTATATGGCAATAATAAACAGCGGTTGCAATCTGCCGGAATAACCTGCAATTTTATTTTTATTAAACAAAAGAAACTATATTAAACTTATATTGTTTATAGTCGTCCGACCTTCTGGCTTCGTCTTCTTCTAATACTTTTTTCTGGCTAAGGTAGTCATAGAGTTCACCGCCTGAACAGTACTCCATTACAAGAATCATCTTCTCGCTGTTTTCGAATACTGAAAATTGTTATATTATCCGTTAGGTCACACTGATTTATTTACAAAGTAAATGACGTCACGCTCATATATTTGTTTATTAATATGGATACTAATACGTGAACATGTAAAATACACCTTTCTGATTCTGATTACACGGGGACACATCATTCTTGAAATAGAACGAGTTTTTATCGGACTGTGAATTGCTTTTAGCATGAATGGGTGCGCCAGCGAGCTCTGAGATCCCTGCCACGTGTTGGGAGTACATATAAGGGCTCAAAAGAAGTAAAAGTAGCTGTTGTTTGTGAATGTCGTATTTGTCGTAAAGTTTTATTTGAATTTCGTTCGAAGATATAATGAATCATATTTTACATAAATAAATGCGGAAGCAACGCCGTCACTCTGATTATTATGCCACGATATTGAAATCGCTTCGGACCTGGTTCAGTTCAATACAATAAATACATGAGACTTATGGGAAAAATTAAGACGAAAAAAATAGCGTGGAACAGCTAATAATTACTACATAAATAACTATATTATACACATATGTATATATTTTTAATTAAATTTATTTTTTTATTTTCATATTGAAATTGTATGTTTTTATATATGAGTTATCGTCGTATTAAGTGTGTGATATTAATAGCTTTTTGTGTCAAAGATAAAATTAGCGACTCGTGTGTCCACGTCGAAAAACGAGGTAACGTAATGACCTAATATTGTCCAACGACAGGACAAAGACCTAACGAGTGGGCTGAAAGTGTTTGTAACCTAAAACACTTTTACGAAAGTCACTTTTCGATTTGCCACAGAAGATTTACTTTTGATCGATTTCCACGGCAGCCAGTGGAAACTAAACAGGCTGCAGTACACTACCAATTTCCAAACTCACGATTGCTGCAATCGTTTTTGGAAACCCAATAACTTTGTATTAGCATGACAACACAACGTCGGGCCAGAGATATAAAACTTATACTAATACGATATCGAGAACATTTCGTGATCTGTATAAAATAAGTAAGAAATAAACTATAATTATGTATATACCTTCATAAATATGTACAATATTAGGATGTCTGACGGAAGACATAATCTGGACCTCTCTTCGAATACGAATAAGGTCGGCCTCAGTTTCAATTTTACATTTTTTTATCGTCTTGATAGCCACCTCCTGGCCAGTCTTCTTGTTGATGCCGAGCTGAACCTTGCCGTATGTGCCTTGACCTAATTTTCTTACTATATCAAATCTGAAATTTAAAAAAAAAACGAATCCAATAAAGTCTTCTATATATCATTTTAGTGTTTGCTTATTACATTAAAATTATTAACTTTTAATTTCTATATTAAAATAAATGAAACAAATCACCAACACCAAATGTTTGTTCAAAATTCAGTTGCGAGATTTGACCAACACATACCAACAGGTAAATTGAAATGAAATCTTATAACAAGTTTAAATAACGTTCACTTTATATACAGGAAAAAATTTCCTTATGATAAAATTTATTCGAAGTAAACTAAAAACATTTATCTAGTAATAATAAATAATTGTCTCAATGTAAGACAAACAAAATAAATATGTAAATACATTTTATATAACGTTTACCATATATACCAGTATTAAACCGTTCACAAGGTAAATAACACCTGATAACTTCTACATAAAACAATATTTATTCACAACAAACAAGAGCATAATAAACGTATTCCACATCCAATAAAAAGCCGTATTTACTTCAATGAATAGAATAGTCGATAAGGTGTTAATCGAAGCAAAATATTGTAACATTCCTGCTGAATTTACATAACTATACGATATAGTTATATAGTTTCCGCGTGCAACAATCGAGCGCATGAAGGTGTTTCATCAAGCTGATTGTATAAATATTATTAACAATATAATGTTACATGTTCGGAGGGGAAGGAAAACATCGTGATGAAACCTGAAATGTTTCGGATGAATATTTATGTATACACCAGCATACAATTATTCCCTCAAACAACTATACACATTTCCAAATAAATATTAAAATTTATATAAAGAGGAAAGAAACTGTTTGACTTGTTATAATATTAGTATTCCATAATAACCTAAACCAAAAACTGTGGCAGAAAAAAGTACAGCCGTACCGTAAGTGACGTAAGTCGTAACCAGCAAGAACTAAGCTCTTTGAAGATTGTCTGTCACGATTATTTGCTATGCCTACGTGATTATATCTACTAAACTAAAGTTATTACTAATAGGGTTTGATATAACATGTTAAACAAACGCGTCGATATGTGGTAAGCCTGTCAAAGTAAATTGAAGTATATTATTATCGTCAGACGACGGGCAGGGCGGGACGGCTACGGGACATGAGCAGTTGTAATGTACTAGTTAATATAGGAAAAAAGAAGACGTTTCATAGCGTCGTCGTCCCGCTGTCCGTACTAGTAATAGCAACGGGGTTCGTCCGTTGTAACCAAGAGTTAAGTTTTTAAACTCTTTTGTTTGCCAAAGGAAGACGACTGTAATGCTCACAAAATTCCTTCAAGACTTTATCTAAATCAACGAAACAAATCATTTTAACATTATTCAATTCAAATTATCATAGTATATATTTATGTATGTATTAGTTATTATGTTGTGACTTTATACAGTGTCTCAAACATCCGAGTGGACGTAACAAATGCGCGGCTGACTGATCCGCATTCAGTTCGCAGTATTAGAAGCCATAAAACAAACAATTCAATTAATTCTAATGCACTTAAAGTGCTGGAAATTCCTCGAAATTCCAGGAATATAAAGAAAAAGAAAACAAATGATAAACGTAGTACAAGGTCACTCCATGCAATATTAATATTCCTATTTAATTCTCCAACTAATTCGTTAACTTGTACTACGTGGAGAACTGGAGATACATTCCAATATACGTCAATAACCCCGAGGGCCTGACTGGGACGTGTAAATACATATTAATTTTGTTTGGTCTAACCAGGAATTTATACTGGTATGTGCCCTGGTAACTTTACTTTTAATTATATTTCATTTCATATTGTATATATTTAGGCTTGGTCTATATTTTTAACCAATGTTTGAAGCTTGAAATTGGCTCCTTGGACTTCAGTTTTGTAGTACATATAAAACGCAAAAAAGGTTTACATAAATAAACCAACTGAGTTGAACTATACTAATAATAATATTTTGGGACATTATTCAGACAAGGCCCTCTGAGCCCAAACTAAGCAGAGTTTCTGCTGTGGAAATCAGACCACTGATATACTTACATATACTACTTCTCTTTTGTTAGATTTGATAGATAGGAACATATGTAGATAATTACACCCAGACTCAGGACAAACAGACACGTTCATGGACATAAATGTCTGTCCTAGGTGGGAATCGAATCCACGACCTGCGGCGTGAAGGGCAAGTATCTTACCAAACACGCCAACCGGCTCGTAATGATGTAGCACATCTTCTATTACTTTAAAGTCGGTTTCTAAACATTTAGATAATAATAGTTTGACCCGACAAATCTACCAAATTTCATTATTTTGTATCGTTCTTACTGTTGTGTATCTCAAAATCTATACATATAAATAAAATTGGAGTGTCTGTTTGTAATATTGAAATAACCGCTTTTTACTACATGCATGTGAATATATATACGGTACATACACCAAAATATATTTTTTTACAATTTTTGTCTGTCTGTCTGTTTGTTCCGGCTAATCTCTGAAATGGCTGGACCGATTTTGACGGGACTTTTATTGGCAGGTAGCTGATGTAATAAGGAGTAACTTAGGCTACTTTTATTTTAGAAAAAAATGATAATTAGAATAAAACCAAAAAAAAAACTAAATAAACTAATTAACTTTTTTGTTAAATTCCACGCGGACGAAGTCGCGGGTACAGATAGTTATACATAAAATAGATCATATTACATATTACATTCCTGTACATTAGGTTTCTAATTTGTTATAAAATATTATACACATAAAAATGGAAAGGTTGGAAGTCCTAAATGACGTAATTGAAACCTTTCCACCTACAGTTTATCGGAGAAGCCAAGCGTAGGTGCAATAAATCGAAACTTTAAAATGCGGTCAGTGGCTCACCGCGACACCGAACGTTTGTAATAATAGTCAAATTATTCAACGATTTCTCAGCTGTTTAATATTGTATGCGCAATCGATTTACTAAAATATGATACTACAACTAAAATTAAAAAAAATAAAATTGCGTGGAGAACCGTTCTTGTTATAGACTTTTTATATATAGGTATGGCTCTCTTTATCTCTACGCCATGTCTGTCAGGTACCATCCCATGTATCGAAAAGTTAATTCAAAGTAAATTTTCGTCCGCCCATCGATTATAATAATAACAGCCAGTGAATGTCCCACAAATTTGACAAATGCAGGTTTCCTCACGACGTTTTCCTTCACCGTTAATTACGAGATGAATTATAATCACAAATTAGGCACATGAAATTCAGCGGTGCTTGCCTGGATTTGAAACCACGATCATCGGTTAAGATTCACGCGGCAAGACCGCTAGTGGATTAGTTGATATTTATAGATTAGTCACTTCAAAAATAGTTGAACAGGATTATAATTTAGCTTAGTGTACATTTAAGTACATATTTTCCATTATCAAAGAGCAATGGCAGATCTATGTCTGGAAGTTTTTTAACGTCCTTAGATTTCACTTATAGCAAAAAATATAACTTATTTTTTTAAGATTTTTTAAATATATCCTCATTTTTGTTAGAGCCGACGTTATTTATTTTTATTAAAAGTATATCAACTTGTATCAACTGATGTATGAATTGCCAATAAAATGTCATCCCAACAAATAGGGATGTAGAGTACAAGTTTTCACAGCATCGATTCAATTAAACGAAAAATCGATATGGACTGGTTACTTAAGTTTTGATTGAAATGTGCTGTTTTTTATCTTTAATAAAAAATATAATATACTTTATTTACATTAAAACTTTAAATATATACGAAAAAAAAATAAAAGATAATTACTATACAACTCATGACCCGTGGAATGGTGGCAATTTATTTTTAATGAAAATAGTGGTCAAATGTTGACATCATTAAAGCGAAGTTACCCGAATAATTCATAATCAAAATTATCAAATTCGTAATTGATTAAAATAGCTAAGAATCATTACGATATTGTATCGATATTAAACATAGTCAGATCCGACCATGTTAGCACACTGTCAGCTCTATTTTGGTACTTTAAATTGACAATTGACGTTTTTTCTTTCTCTATATGTTATCTATCCGTTTCTATTTGATTTTATGTGCATGAAGTATAAGTATTTACTATAATGGGTTATTTGAAATAATTTGTTCATAACCTTCAAAAAATTAAACCCGATAATCTTTTTTTTCCGGCTTTCCCAAATAAAAATGGACCTATTTATAGACTCTGGAACTAACGCCGAATCTTTGACAATTTTTTCATAACGGGATGCTGCGATTTTCTCCCAGACATTTTTTAGTATGGAGACCTGCCATTGTCCTTTATATGTTATTAACATCACTGGTGCTGGGCTACTGAATTATTTAATTTATATATTATTAACATAAATATATAAAATATATATACATATGATATATATAACAATGACATTATAATATGCAGGTTAATGTCAAAATAATTACTAAACATTTTTTATACATACTTTTAAACTTTCTACAATATATCATCGTCTATAACATATAATGAAAACCACATATTGTTATACCTTTGTTTGAGCCGAAGCCGGTGGTCGTGGAGGCGGACGTCCCCCGTGTTTTCGATCCCGTCCATTATATTAGCGGTACGCTTGCTCTCGCCCACCACCATTTTGCCTGTAATGATAAAACACGTGTCACTTTTGGTAACAAAGTCCCTAACTGGAACGTGATTCAAAATATATTATTCCATAGATTTATTCCTAAAGGAACACGAAAAAAAAACAGTAGGTAGGTAATTTATATCTGATACACAACTACACCTTATATTATGAAGACAACGATAGCGCGATTTAAAGTACAACGCTATATAACACATACTTAATATGTAGATACAACCAAAAAATACTATTGTAGCATTAACAGTGTTAAAAATATAAATTGTTTATAAGTTACTACTGTTATACTACTAGTTATAATATTCACAACGCGATTATATGTGGCCAACTAGATACATTTTAAAAATGATAATTGTATGGTCCTTATATCAGAAAGTTACGTTTGGATATTCCGATCGCGTGTATCGCAGCTCTCTAATGAACCAACTCGTAATGCTGCCATAATTAATCGAAGTTTGATTACATATTACATTATTTGGCAATTACTTTTTCAAGTAAAACAACGTATATAATGACAAAACTTAAGTAGCCATATATATTTTTTCATATACATATCATTTAACATGATGTGCAGATACAAAAATTTTATGTGATCAATAATTTAACAGGGACTTAGTGATGTGACATTCAATTTTTTTATTAAAAAGTTCATTTGTAATGATAGTTTTACGTAAGTATAATGGCGAAAATTCCAGCGAATACATTTCCATTAAGAATTGACTATTTGCTTGACTGAGATTTTACAATAATTTATTGTCCTTATTGTATTAACTGTTCTTGCAATTATATTTCGATGATTATAAAATAGGTAGGCAGACGGACACCTGGCTACGGCTACCTGGTAAGTGTTCACTCTCGCCCAATGCCCGCCCTTGCATGCCCAATATGCTACTAATCTTGGGAACTAACACGTTATGTCTCTTGTTTTTTAAAACACAAATACATGCTATTTAGTGCTAGAATA
Organism: Nymphalis c-album; assembly: GCA_963151315.1. Taxonomy (NCBI): domain Eukaryota; kingdom Metazoa; phylum Arthropoda; class Insecta; order Lepidoptera; family Nymphalidae; genus Nymphalis; species Nymphalis c-album. Next base: position 12,771,370 of record OY720591.1, on the reverse strand, counting down.
TGACGAGTGGGGGCTTTGTGCCTTACCAAGTATAATCATTAATAAATTAATATTATGTTACAGTTCATTTCAAGTTCGGTTGATCATAGCTGACACGACCAGCGCTTGGCAAAAAATTGATTGATAGTCTTACATTGATTTTTCATTTTAGTTTCGTCTCAAGAGTCTAGAAATAACTAATTGTTCAAACTCTTTGTAAAACTTTTTGTTTTTCGGCTATTTAAAGCACGTTATGACGTTTGACGCAATAACAGGCCAGGGGGATTGGGGCCGTCGGGCCGCAAGGGTTTATTTTCATAAACTTGTAAAAAACGAGACCAAAAAAGTCCTACTGTATCCGCGGAAATGAATTTTTTAACGAAACATTTAAAATATAATTATTTTCCATATTCTCTGCCGGAGACTATTACAAACTTAATTCGTTATCCTTTTGAAATGGTAACGAGTCCAAAAAGAGAAGATCGTCCACTTTTCCACTAGGATTTATTATATAAGTATTAAAAACTTTTCGTTAAATCATAATATAATATACAAATAATTAAATATATTATTCTTCATATAGTGTATATAAGCGTTCCGACACCATTCATCCGATTGCGATGGTACTTTGATCAGTTGTGCGCACGACCGCCAAGGTGTCCGAATCAGTTTTAACAAATTGAAGACTACGCGAACAAAGAAGCAGGGAACATGTAGTACAAAACATAATTATACCATTCATAACCAAGAAATTTATTTATAAACAACTTTAATTAATTAATATATAGGTACGATTCTTTCAATACACGTAGTTTAGTGAAAGTTCAATATTTAATGAGAAAATTTCACAGACCTATGTTTGAGTTGGTGGGCGGTGTAGGTAAGTGCCTAATTTAAACACACAAATATTTATTTTGCAACGTACATTTCGCTAGTAGACAGCGTGTGAAGAATTAGCGCGATGAGAGAAATGTGTAATAGGGTCATTGGTTTTAAAAATGCTTCCCGCTTATTTACGTTCTAAAATTCAATAGAATAATGAATGTTTTACGTTTTCAACGAAACTACAATTTCAGAAACAATAAATCACTGAATTTATTTAACTTGATTCGTTTACACATATTATTTGTCGAAATCTTTATCAGAACAATTATGTTTATGAATCTAATTAATTTTCGGAAATTAGGTAGTTTATTTTAATTTTCCATCTAGGTATATTTAAAAACGTTCGTTAAAAGATTTTGCCAGGAAAATGGGCCATCTGATGGTATGCGTTCACAACAGTCCATAGCCATTGGTGATTTAAGAAATATAAACCATTATATAAACCATTTCCTATAATTATTTCGCTAAATAAGTTTGAGTTTTGAGATTACCCCAAAAACATAAAAATTAATATTTCATATACCTTTTACAAGAATAAGTTATATTTTTTTAAAGAATTAAGTCATTCTTTGTATCGCATTTAATGCGATTAATACTTTCGAATCACGAACATCTTTGCTTCAAATCGATTAAATAAGTTAGTAATTTTGTTACTTACTGCGTAACGACGCGAGGAATATACATTAATTGATGTGTTACGTTTGACAGCATAACTAACAACCTAGTTGCATGTTCATTTTAATTAGTAAAGTGATTAGGCGATACGGAACCGGAACGGCCCGTCTACATTTTACATAATGGACCGTTAGAAGGCCCACGGGATTGTTTCTGGTATCAAATTAATTATAATTAACTCGCTTGTATGACTCGCCCATTATTACATATAGAATGGATGTGGGTCTTACATTAGTTAAATAACTTACATATTAAATCGATAAAAATATATCATAATCAAATTATGATCATACCGATAAAGAAAAGGACTGTCATGACTGAAAGGACTCTATAATCTCTATGATGTATTCTAGATTCACTTGGTGGTAGAGCTTTGTGCAAGATCGTCTGGGTAGGTACCATCAGATATTCTACCGCAAACCGGCTTACCATTAGGTGGCCCATATGATCGCCCGCCTACTTAAGATATAAAAAAATAGATCGAGAGCATCACTCTATCAAAATCGAGGCGACGAATTTTACATGGTGGTAAGTCTTTGTGCAAGCCCGTCTTGGTAGATACCAATCACTCATAACAGATACAAACCCCAAACGACAATATATGTTTAGCATTGTTGTGTTCCGGTTGGAAGTGAGTAAGGTAATGAAACTTCAGATAAGGGACGTCACATCTTATTCACATAGTTCTCGAGGTTCTTGTTGGAAGGAATGGTCGATATTTCATAACGAGTCAATGACTGAGCGGTGGTGGTGAAATTACCATCAGCTGGTCCATTTCCTGAGCCGCCTATCTTTATTATTAAAAAAGGCGAAAAAATAACTTTTAACTGGATATTGTTTTTGATAAGATAAAGTATATTTAAGTGTCGTAGTATAATAAAATGTAGATTAATTATTAAATATATGTATAAGCATTGTACATAATAAGTAATCATAAATTGTTTAAGGAGCGCCGCGTAGTGGTTTCTTAAAGTCAAGAACGATTTGTTTGTAATTTTTTATTTATACATACCTACAACGTTTTTGACACAAAAGTTTCCACCTCACTTGCTAAGTTGCAAACGTTTATACATATGCTTATACAAATTCTAATGTAATGACTTAAATACAATTGTTAAAAAAAAACAAAAGACAGTTGCCTCCATTCTATATTGAACAAAGATTTTCACTTTCGACTTTTGACCTATGAAACTAAAACATTGAAATGGTATAAGTTAGGCATACATTGTTACTTAAAAGTTCGAGTAATAAGACAGTTGCTGCCATCGCGTTTTATTTTATAATATAAGACGATCAGTGTGATATTATATTCCATTCAATTACCAAATAATCGATTTTTAAATTAGAAGTTACATACACACATAGGGATGTGTTAATTACGTTTTTATCTGTGGTATAGGTAAAGAAAAAAATAGTAAAAGTATTATTAGAGTTTCTGAGAAAAACTATCAAATTAATTAGAAATGAAATGGTTCATAATGGTGGCCACCATTATATTACCCTCCTTCTTTCTCGTGCTGACTTCAACTTCAACATAGAAGTATTGCACATACTTATTGATTGTCTAATTAGAAACTAACGTCGGTTCGGTTACGAAATACCCTGATCTGAGATGAACCAGCGAAAGAAACTTAGTTGGTTTAAGCCCTAAGATATTCAAATTCCATTGAGGACAAAAACGATAACAAAATTTCTTTGCAACATTACTTTTGGTGTTATCTGTCTTGCGAGTAATAACTGAGATTTCTATAGATATTAAATACATAAATAAATGCAATACAAATGATCAAGTTTTAATAAATATCGTTTATTGTCTGGTAAGTGTTCGCTCTAGCGAAGCGAAGCGAATAATTTGTCATTTTCTCCCTGATTACTTTTATGTTAATCCGATAAAGAAAACACATCTGTGTTCCGAGACAAAGTCAGGTAGCCATTGTCGATTTCGATTGTAGAAATTGACAAAATGTATGGATGATGTTTCGTTTGTAGAAACTAACAATTGAATAATGAAGACGAAGGCGTAGTTCGAAATCGCTTCGAAAATTTAATGTCCAATGAACTTTGTCTAGCTCGTCCAACAATCTAACAATATTATTGATATGAACGAATTCTTCATTCATATAAACCGACACGACATTTTTAAAATCGAATGTCCACAAGCACTTATTAACAAGAGCAAAGCCATGAATTTCGCACAAAAATTCCGTTTTACTATCAATAGTTCATAAGAAAAAAAAACAAAAATGATAACGAGTTATACCCTTCGACTTATGAAAATACTAAATGTCCCTTTTCACCTTACATACGAAACTAAAAAAAGAATAAACATTTTAAAACTAAATTTTTTATTGCGATTGTTTAATTTTTTTCCAACGCTTGACATTGAATTCGACACAATAAGAATCTGTTTGCTATTTTCGTCAGTGGTGACTATATCATTTTCCTTGTCACTCTTTGTTAAGACGACTCTTATCATACACTAGACTCTATTACTATTACCTACTGAAAACATTCGGCTTTACCTATAAATAATGTTTAGGGCTGATTAACAAAGCAATGCTATCTTTTTCAAATGTTAAGTCAATGGTGGCAGAAAAAGAAATGAGCGTTTAACTTTAAATTAGTAAGGTCAATTAATATTTAGAACACATTAACATTTGTTTTACAAATTACTGAAAAACAAGTACACTCTTTAAAGATTGATATTATTAGCTAATTTATAGTTCTTGATAAACATCTACATTCTAGATGTACAATATCGACTGTGCTCTTTCAAACATTGTTAATTAATTTCCGTAACTATTGTCCCATTTTTTATTTTAACGGTATTACAAATCAATCGACCTAAGATTACATTTTTTATAAAAGTACATTTACTTCTAAGTTATACTACTATTCTGACACATCGATTTTTTGAATACGTGTTTATTTAAAAAAATCACTATCCTATCTTTGATATCACCTTTTAACAAGTTAAAGGATATCCTATCTATTCTCTTTAATAATACGACTGAATTATAAATGTCACAAATGAAAAAACAAATGCAAGAAAATATATCATCGTCAAATATCATCGTATAACACGATCTTCAGAAGTTTAGTTCATGGTAATTATCATCATAAATCAACATTCATAAAATCACTATTACTCTAATTCGAAAGATATTTAACCGGAATCGCTTGAGAAAAATAGCACCGTTGTTATACAGACTGTAATAAAAACAAATTAAACGCCGAGAGGAAGTAGGGCGGTCGGTTACCCGGATGGATTGCGTTTGTGTGAATGCTTCGGCATAATTCATCATCATGCAAAATTGCTACACATGTATATCATTATACACTTCACTTTCACTTCATTAAATACATTCCGATCGATATTTCGTCGTCAATAATTTACATAAGGTATTCTTACTACTATAGTATAAGAAAATATCAGAAGAGTATTTGGAACATCGAACGACATTCGATAATAGGAACACTAAATCTTCTATTATTTCAATATTTTAATAAAAAAAAATACCTAGTAATAAAAGTGTCAATGTTTATCAACCCGCGTGGCCTTTTCAATGGCATTGGCGTCATGTGAGCGGTCGTCCTGAAAAATGCGGCGCAAGTAGCCAATTAATATGCGGGATAGTGTGAGGCCGGCGTCTCGGCGCCTCTATAAATATCACGTTCTGCCGAACGGTAGTGCCGCAGCCGAACAGCCGCCGCTCGCCACCGACCGGCGACCGGCGCGAAATACAGTGAAGACGAACCGTAATCTCGACTCCTAAATACTGAAGTCACGGATATATTGCCCGACATTTGTTTTTATTACCTTATTTCATCCGTTTACGACGAAATCCACTAAATTTAAACAAATTATGAGATTTTAGACTTATACCTGTTTTATTGCAGACTTTTGTACCTAAAATCATTCGAAGAGTTGTTAAAGGATGGACGAAATTATTAAAATAGAAAACACGATCGATCCATCAAGCTATGTATATTTTAAGGAACCATAATACATCGTCGGTAAACGTTAATGATTCAATGTTGAACTACCGTTGTATCCCGGAAGCACGGCTTGTCCCAAAGCTGATGGCGGCAGCGCGGCGTCATCAGAGGTACGCGAGATGCCGCGAGTGATCGCGCTATTTCTGTCCACTAACCAGTTGAATAACCTCCAATCAACTATTCGCACTTAGTTCGCCTACGATTCCGACTAACACGGACTACACGCGATAAACCTCATTTAAATTGAAACACAAAAACAGTATCTAAGATTTCTAAAATGCTACATACAATTTCATTTCTTTTAGACAGAAATTTCGTGTATCCTACCCTTTATTTTAATTGATTTCAGTTGTTATTAATTTATTTTAAAAAAAACGAGAATATAAATCATAAAGCTCGCGCACTATGTACACGTGACAGAAATAAAACCAAACGTATGTAACGTTGAACAAATACAGAAACGTACTAAACTGAACGAGTAACAAGAAACAATCATTAATATTCGAAATTTTACTCTCATCGTGTAGGTATATATATATATATATATATACCTACACTACTATTTGCAGCGCAAAAACGCGAAGATAGTTAAATCTGAAGGGCAGAATCTTGATTTTGAGGGACCACCCTTGATGTAGTAGGTATATCTATCAAATATTATAGCAGAAAATAACGAGCCATAACGAGCCTGGCTCCTTTCGCCACACAACATTATATGGGAACTTTAAATTATTATAATTTGTAGTGTGTGATAATAAAAATAATCTTTCTTACTTCAACAAAAAAATATATTAGACAGTCTATTTTTTCTTTGTTTTTTAATTAAATAAAAATAAACTTATAGAGTCTCAATATGTTTAAAAAGCAGTAATGTAAAATTACTTATTGTTAAATTACCTTTAAGCAATTTCTAAACATTGTAAATATGATTGGGAATGGTGTGTTCGCCTATAAAATTGGTAGGTATTACATATTTAGTTTAAATTTATGTAAACCATGTGTCGGATGTATTGTATATACAACTGTTGGAAATACGCATAAATAAATAATTCAGTGGAAAATGGGCAAAACAAATCAACAACCAGCTTTTTGAAGTCGGCTAAAAGTTAAATAAAATTATCGAATTTCCAATTGATTTTCATAAAAAATAAGACAGATTTTTATTGAGTTCAATGATAAACAATGGAATATATTGCACTCAAAGTCAATTCAACTTATTTACATATCATAAATAAAAATCACGAACCACGGTCGCTGATCACACCCATACCGAACAGTATGTAATAACGAAATTAAACTGATAGTACGACGAATATCGACACTTACTTGGAGAATATAAAACGAGTATCGTAACAATAAGACGACGCAGTACCTCACATACGTATTTTTGTCGTAAAACTTTATAATTTTGGCATCGTCTAGAACTTTGGACTAGTGAGCGTAGCAAATATAGAACATAATTCCATGCTGCTGACTCAACATTGCATTTTACACTAAATCAAGTTCGTATATTATATTTAGTAGTTGTGTCTGTCTTTATAATAGTAAGTAATGTCGTCACGGGGACTAGATTTATTATTATCTTGTTATATTTCGAAACACCGAAACTAAGAGCGTTCATCCTTCGTTCTGTCATACAAAAAATATATTATAAAGATTTAACTGAATTAATTTGTTAACAATTCTCGTGAACAAAATTTTGATTTCGGATGTGATAAAATCAAGTAATTGCATTGAAACAGGAGTCAACGAATGAAGCGTTATTGGATGGTGGCCAATTATTCAATAAATATTTAATGAAAATACTTGAAGTGCTGTTATCGAATGTTATCGACTGAATATATTGACGTACACATATGTACAGCCCGGTATGATGAATGATATGACAAGACGGAAACCACGAGAGATCATGAGAAGTTATCCAAAATCACATTTACAATGATGCACATACAAATAAGTTACGGATAATTTTTTCCGTTGTCGCCATCTCGACACGGGCGATTTTTATGAGGTCAGTTCTGTAGTACGATGGACGAGATATCACATCCAAACAGAAGTGATCCTTCAGTGCGGAGAGCACATTATTACGTCTAATCAAATTCTGTCACCCAACACGGATGTCGAATGATTGCGTTTCTTAAAATATATAGGCAATATTGGGGTGGCCATAAGTATTACATTTTCTTTTATACCTAACTAGCTGATACCCGCGACTTCGTCCGCGTTGCTTGATATATTAACAAAGTTTTCTTATGTACGAAGGAAAGAACATCGAAAGATCGCAAGCAAAAATATACATTGTTTAAACATACATCACTGAACTTGCAGTGCATATACAAATCGTTGTTTCTTGAAACTTTAATTAGGTACTTTTTATTAAATGAAGATATCGCAATTTTTTTTTTTGATAAGGGCCAAGTTTCTAAGTGATGTAATTCAGAAAATTTCATTGAGATCTATCCAGTAGTTTTTCCGTGATGCGCGCACAACTGCAGACCTCTATCATTTTATTTATACAGGCTGTAACAAAATTCGTGTCCGACCCGTGAAGTGGTTGTTGGGTATCGTGACACATTAATATAAAATTATTTATTAAAACGTATCTACTTTCATTTCAATAGAAGCTAAAACATTTTTTTTAAACCATACATTTCTAAGAATAAAAAAGTGAAAAAGATAAATAATAAGCTTTTAAATATAGTGCACTACTTTTTTGAAGTGAAGCGAAAGATATGAACATTATTTAACCACGGTACTCTTATTCGATTTGGTACATAGATTAGCAAAATTTTTCTTACACTCTTATCCTTCATTACGGAGCATTAATATGAACAAATAAGCTGAAAGTCAATGATGCTTGCTGAAAACTTTCCGCCATCATGGGTTGAGATTAACATGATCTAACAACTATGATATATCGTCTTAATATGTTCAGGGGAACAATTCTACTCATTTGTAACGATTAATATACGTTCCTGATTCAATTCCAGTCCTTCCAAAACATTGAACTATACGGATCTGAAGCAAACCGCGTATGACGTTACCAAATTTACAAAACCAAACTTAATTCTAAACGTTTATATATAAAGAGAAAGCATATAATTAAATGAAAGATAACGATAATGCTCCGATAAATTGACAATTTGTTAGCAGAATTAATTTTCCTCAAATCAGCATCATACTTTGTTCAATTTATTATATACTTAATATAGTACGGCTTACCGAGAGAGTAATCTGTAATCTTTACATAACGTATCTTATCAATATGTACCTAATATGTATCTACTTTTGTTGACATCCACGACGGATTCAATACAATATGTACCTAAATAGTAAATACCTAGTTAAGAGTAGCACTTTTTAGATGTCAATATTTAAAAAAAAAATTTTGTTTCATCCCTTCTTTTAAGTTTCTTTTTTTTATAATTACACTTAGATAATAAGTTTGTATTTATTGTTTCTGTAAATGTATTGGTGTAAGGGCTGGAAGTAAACCTAATAAATAAATAAAAATAAAGTAAAAATAAAACGTAGGCACCTGTATTATTTTCTTACACTATGTTGACATTCTTAAAAAATCACGCTAAATCTTCCGGTTTAGAATGTTTTTCATCATCTTAAATATAATATTATAAAGAAGAAAGATTTCATTTAGGTATTTTTTGTTTGTTTATTTCTTACGATTTAACTAAAAAAACTACTCGACCTATTTTAAAAACTCTTTCACCATTAGAAAGCTAACTTATTATCAAAAAAATTGATATTCCTACTTAAAGTGGAACATTGTAACCTAAGTCATTATTTTGCGTGCGCTGCGAAAATTATTGACGATATATAAATAGTATTCCATATATTAATAGTGCTCATGATTGCTCACAAAAAAGTTCGCGATGGTAAATGCCTAACTATAAACATTAACTATAGTTCAGCTACAATAACAGTTTTTATTTAAATTATCAAGTTCAAATACGGGTGGAATCAAATCGGTTTGATAATTAAGGCTGATTGTGTACGTATAAATTCCACTTTAAATTATTCGGATCGGAGTTTCGGTTTAGAAGTTATGAGTTCGGGTATAGAAATTCTCTAAGTAAGAAAAATATCACGGTCTGAGCAAACTGTAACTGTCCTACGTTTAGACTTTAATCTATTAATTAATACTACATAAAGTAAACACGTAAAGTATTTACTTTACATTATAGTTTTATTCATAGTTTTTTAATTTTGTTAAGACGAAGTAGCGTAAATATTTAAGCTTAGATTATGATTAACGTAAAAGTTACATATAAATTGAATCAGAAGTTTTTACGTGAATTCAGATGACAATAACACAAATATAGTAAAACAGAGTTTGTTGGCTAATTAGAATAATATTACGGTGAGTTAAATACATGTTATATACCTACCCTAGTTGCAAAACTAACATGTAATCGCATTTTGTCAATATATTTAGCTGTATGTGTGTGTGTGTATGTATTTATGATGGGGATTTATCCAGCTTTGTACAAGCGGGTAGATTGATTTCAAGGTATTCTGACGACTGTATTTTCAAATCAGCTATCATCAATGGTTGCAGTTCTTCAATCAAGTCATACAGCAAGCTCACGGTCAGTTCTCATCCGGAATAAATACATCGTAACGAGCGCTCCGCACTTCCTTTCTCATGTGTTGTGCAATATCTTATATGACTCTAAATAATTCAGAAACCAATCTTATCACTCGGACAAAACATCAGCTTTTATAAATATAGAGCTGATTTTATTTAATTGTTTTAGGTAGGCGGACTAGCAAGTCCGCCACCTGATGGTAAGTGGTTACCACCACCCAAAGACATGGTAATTAATATTAACCTTTCTATACATCACCAATGTACCACTAATCTTGGGAATTAAGATGTCATGCCCATGGTTTACTGCATAGTTAAACAGTAGGTTAGTGAGCCATCACTTATGCTTCCAACCAGAACACAACAATACTAAGTATAGCTGATTGGCTTGGTTGAATGTATGATGAGAGGGCGGTACATACCCAGACACTTGCAAAAAGCTCTACCACGGAGTAATATATAAACATACATGTACATTTTTTACATACACATACACACAAATCCGGGCCAACTCGGGAGTGAGTTACCAAGTAATTTAAGACACTCATTTGAAATCAAAGAAATGAATCATTAAATTTTTCTTTGAAAATATGTGTACTAAGTTGCATATGGTTTCATTAACAAAGAAATACTTTATAATAATAGAATATACATTGTAGTTACAGAACACAAAGATAGCAATGAATGAATGTCGTCTATCTCTTAATCCTATTATACTTTAACTTATTCGATTCTAAGTTCTTTCTTTCTTCTTTCCACATTAATTAACTTCAGTAATTTAATAAATAATAATTGAAATGCAGCTTTAATTTCAATCTTATTTACTTTGCACAGTAAAATATATTTCCTTGTCGTATTTTTCAAGCTTTTCATATTAAACTTTTTAAAAATGAAGAAAAAACTTATAAGATTTAATATAAAACTGGTTGTAAAGACAACTCACTGGGAAAAATATTTGGATCCTAACGTAAGGTCTGAAGTTGAAATCTAAGTAAGCACTACTGAGTTTAATGTGCTTTAATTGTGTTTACAAATCTTATCATGCTTGATGCAAAGAGAAGGATTAAGAAGAAACATGCACATATTAGGCTAAGCTCCAACCATTCTACATAATATGGTGAGATCTTTGCTCTGCAGTGGGTCACTTTTGTTTTTAGATGATAATATAAAATATTTTATCATCTTATTTTATTTTTACTCTACTGATCCCAATTAACTTGACCTGTCCATAAATCTATGTCATTAAATCTAAGCTCATGAATTTAGAAGTTTAAATAAAAACTACAGACCCAGTTTCCATTTTATTATAAGAATGTAACTGCTACACAAATAGCCAAGGACAAGAGTTTGTTTTGAAAGTTTGAATTAACTTTGTATTGTAATTATTATACTGTTATGAAAGCAGCAGATTAAAAAGGGTGAGTTAGTATGTTATAGATTTTATAAAAACAAATAAAATGTAATAGTATAACCATTTCCTTGCGTTTATGGTGTATGCTTTTAATTTATAATTCTTCTTTATAAGCCTAATACCTTGAGTTTGTATCTCCAGTTAAAATTAAATAATCTAACTACTTTATATGTAAATTAAAAGAACAAAATGAGTATTTAGTGCTTTCAATAAAATGTTAAAAATACACTTTTTTCGGGACGATAATGCCGTCGGATGAATCATAAACCCAAATGTTTACAGCAGTTGGTAGCGCCTGCTGATGTCATGTAAGCTCGCTAAGGCATCCAATAACTCACGGCGTTCATGACTCCTGCCTCGATTCAACCAAAGGCACGTACATAAATTCCACGAACCCTAAAACTGCATACCATATTGATACTCGAAATTTCTTAATATTTTAGTATCCAGCCTTTATGGTGTTCATAATCTTATGTAACGGTTCCAAGCATAAGTTTCCGTTCACATAATGACGAATGCATAAAGATTTATAGTTAATCTATAGGAGTAATATTTTAAGCGTAGGAGGAGTTAAATACCTTTATTTTATGTGTAATCCAATATCCCAAAGAATGTCGAAGTCTATTATCACACGAGTAACACTGTCATTCATGTAAAATAACACAATATCACATAGCAGCACTACACAATTTTTCACTTATAATTGATAAAAATTGTGAAAATATCACATAATGCGCCATTTTCGCAATAAATCCGTAGGACAGCAGACAGCAATCGCTGCCATCTTTTTTGTCAAATGTCTAAAAACTAAATATAGCGCTTTGAACGAACTCTAGTGTTATTTTTAGAAAATACGTTTTATACATCCTTTGTAACGCCATCTACTTGTAATCCAATAAAATATACTTTTGCTAGATGTCGCTTGAACTGTAAACAGTTTATATTACTTCAATGCGTAAACTGTAGATGTCGCTACAATTTAAAAGCGCGAAATTTAATATGTGATATGTATGGGATATTCAATTTATTATTTTACATTAAATACGATTACATGTTAAGATATGGGGTGTTATGTTTCTTATTCACGAAATATAAATAACTTCTAAAAACAAGAATCGAAAGGGCGGGCATTAGAAATTAAAACGAACGAGAACGCTCACACCATTTCTTTCTCTTTCTGTAAGATTATTTTATCCGAAAAAAATAGAGTAGAGATTTGTAGATTTTTTAAGGTAGAGGACCAGATATGTTTGTAGATTCAAAGTTTGTTTACAAAAACTTGTACCTAAATTTCCAGTGTCTAAATTCGTTATCAATTCGTTATAAAATTCTGGAAGAGGTCAGTCAGTTAAACTTTAGTCTGTGGCCATAGTTTTATGCAATCTGATAACCGAAATTCATATAATATTATTATATTACTAATATAATCACCGTCCATCGCCAACTTATTCTTTATATCCGTTTATTGTGTAATATTTATTTTTTAAGCCTTGCTTGTACTTTCTAAAATTCTCTCAAGTTGACTCATGGATTTGAATACGTGAAAGAGTTATTTATAATGTCGTTAATATAATGATGGACATGTGATATAACAGGCATAATGTATTAACTATACAAACATAGGGAATTACTCAGATGTCTGTGGTAATTATAGTAACCTTACCCGTCTTGTTGGCTTATCAGTCTGCAGAGAGGACTTGATTGCGTATCGCGTGTTGGGGTAAAAAGATCTATTGGGTAAAAAGAGGTGATGGAAAATTCTAAGTAGCAGCCATTTCAAAAAAATTGTAATTAATCATTCGCGTGTCCAAAATGTAAGTACTGCATTGTAGTCATTGATTATGCATTTAATCTTTGTCTCTGGACCCATAGACATTTGCCCCAATGCGCAACCAACTTTTGGAACTAAGATGTTTTGTTCTTTGTTGTTTCACTAGCTCACTCATATTTTAAATCACAACATAAGAATACTATTCTAACGCCGAAAGGATACGTGATAAGTGGGTTTCTACCTAACCAGATGGCCTTGCACAGAGGCCTAACAAAAAATAACCATATATCCATACATATGTATAGTTATTAGTTCTATTAATATTCTGTATCTATACTTATACATAAAGCTGAAAAATTTGTTTGTTTGATCCGGCTAATCTCAGGAACTAATGGTTCGAATTTAAAAACTATTTTTTGTTGTATAGTCCTTTTATCGAGGAAGGCTCTAGACTGATATTTATTAATTATATTTTTAATAATTATACGCGGTACAAAGCTAGTTTAATATACACACAAAAAAGATCACTGGCACCATTTGTAAAATTTATACACAACACGATGACAATAAAATACACATTTGGATTACACAAATAATGAGATCCGAATTTTTCTTTTGAAACGTTATATATCTGTATTTTGTACTTGAATGTAGTTGTCACTGTTCACCTTCGCGCTTAGACAATGGAACTGTAAGAAATTTAAGTCATTACGGCTCATTACGATTTAGTAAATATTAATGTAAATAAATAAAGATCGTAAGTAATGTCAAATGTGACTCGCCAACCACGAGCCGGATCTAAAATGTTATGACACTTTTGTCTGCAATAACACTGGCTCACTCGGCATTCAAACCGGAACATAAGCAATATAAGTTTTCGACCGTAGAGTATCTGGTGAGTGGATAACACCCAAGCGGATCGTCACAAATCGCACTTGTCAAGCTACATATTATTTTATATTAAAATTATTAAGAAAACTGCCTTGTTGGTCTTGTAGAAATAATCCATAGAATCAGATAATACCCGGGTTGACGCCATAAGCAGCCTGGAATCTGGCATACTACACTCCCGTGCTTCGGAAGCTCGAAAATTTGTCCAGTCGTTTTGGATTGCCGTCCCTTCAGAGTGAGAGATGCTAGATGCATCTAAAAAATGTCCTGCGTAGTTGGCTGGAGTCCATTTATATTGGCCGCCGGGGGCGAAATCGGCCAGGAGGATATAATCAAATAGGTACAGTTGGAGGAAAACAGCCTGGGTTGTTTATTGCAAACGATCGAAAAATAATAACGGGTTTGTACATTTGGATATATATTTATTTAATTTATTTAAATACTTTATTGTACACCACAAATTGAACAGATTAGCCTTATAGTAAGTACACATAAAGAAAAGATGGTACAACCGGCGGTCTTATCGCTTTAAAGCGATTTCTTCCAGACAACCGAGGTGATATGGAGTAGTAGCCAACAGAGAGATGGTAGGTGGTGTAAAATAGACTACATACATAGATACAAATAATATAATACATACATAAACTACTACATACATATAGCTAGGTACATAAATACATTTATAAATACATATATACATAAAGTCATACATAAATACATGCAAATATACGGATATATACAAATAACAAATGGTATCTAGTCGCCATTCAGTGTGAGAATGTGAGGTAATAATTAGTAACTTTAGTTTTAAATAATGTTAAAGAGGTTGCAGATTTGATATTAAGCGGGAGGGCATTCCACAATCGAGTAGCCTCAGCCGTAAAAGATTTTTTGGAAAAAATTGTTTTCTGCACAGGTGGATTTAAAAATAAATTTTCAGATGAACGTAAGTTCATGTTGTGCCCGTCAATAACATTGCGAGAATTCAAAAATTTAAATTTTTCTTTCAAATAAATTGGTGAGTGAGGATTGAATAACACACAGTACAGAAGACAAACAATATGTAGAAGACAAATAATATAATGTAAGATTAAAATTTCAAATGAAATGAGCTAATGTTAATTTTGTAAATATTGAAGAAAAATATGAGTAGACAATTGTTTTATACTTGAACAAACAATACGTAATTTATGAGTCACAGTCGCGCGCGGTACGCGTTAGCACCTCTCGTTAGCATTGGTGAAAGTGCTTGTGCAATGATGCAAACAACGACTGCAGCTGCAAACGGGAAACGTTTACAACACATTACCAGCCACCTTCTTATTATCCGACTACAACAAAGCCAGAGAGGATATCAATGTTTTTATTCCATTTAAATGTTGCCATGTGAAGCTGATTTTAACAGTATGCAACCAGTATTGATATTATATATATATATATATTTATTGTTAACAAGTAAATTGTAAATAACATTTTGTAAAGAATTAGCACTAATTTAAAAACCTCTAAGAACTATTTAAGCACAAGGCTTAAAACTATGCTAATAATAGTTAGCAAAAAGTAAATAATCTAAATTTAGTATAGTAACAATAGTGTCAAATAGTTTTTTTAGTTGTTTAAAAATATTAATAGCAAGTAGTATGCGTTCTAGTAATCATAGCAATATAATAAAGAAAGCATGTTTGGTTTAATGTTTTACTCGGATTCAAAAATACTAATCCGATTAATATAAATGTTGATTATACTCAATTTACAGGTACGGGATTCGTCCTTACTTGTATGTATACGTCGTTGCTTGTATGTATTGTGTTGCAAATATTTTGAGATATATTATGAGATATATAAGGATGTCTGAAATATATGCAAATATAAAATTCAAAATACTGTTCAAATCATAGTTGAGTGGAACAATGGTTGATTATATCAAGAAAGTGGTTCTTGAACAATACAGTTACAAATAAATATAAAAATATTAAAGGGAACCCTAAAATATAATATAATAAATTAAAGGAGAATAATAATTGTTATTCTCTCATTACTGATTCAATGCTTTTACGTCGAATGGAATGTAACAGTAGTAAGGAAGGAACTGCGGTGTAACTATAAACGGTTTAGATAACCAGTTTACGCAATACTACGCACGTAGAGCTCTATTATTAAAGTAACGCTAAAATTATAATTTATTACCAATAATGAATTAATTATTTACAATCCATAAAATAGTTACTTTTTTTCATATAGGTTATCGGGCCGCCGAATGTGCCATATTATGAAGTTTAATAGTCACCATCGCCCATGCACATGTTAACCATCGCTTACATGTTCCACCAACCAATGCGCCACCAACCTTGGGAACCACGATGTCCCTTGTGCCTGTAATTACACTGGCTCACTCACTCTTCAAACCGGATCACAACAATACCACGTACTGGTGTTTTGCGGTAGAATATCTGATAAATGGGTAGTACCTACCCAGAAGAGTTCTGAATATAAATGCAACAAACAATGAATACATGCACATCGTCAATACGCCACCAAGCTTCAGAACTGACATGTTTTGTCCTCTGTGTTTGTATTACACCCTTTAAATCGTAACATAAAAATTAAAGATAGTGCTGTTTGGCTGTAAAATTTTGGCGTGTCGGTGCCTACCCAGACATACGACCAAGTAAGTGATTAAATAAATAACAAACAAGAAAGTGATATGTCATATGACGTAAACAAATGAATCAAGTATGCTTAATATAATATTAAGTATTACAATTACTTGCAACTTATATAATGAAAAAGCAAACAAATAACAGTAGTTACACAACAATTTGGAGCTTATATTAATTTACAGCGTTTCTCCGCTCTTACGTAATATGTTTACGGCTAATGAAGACGGAAAATAATATAACAAAAATTGCTATAAAGAGCGAGATTATCAATGTTGAATAAAATTGCTTGTAATTTTTTTAAATAGGAATTTTTAGAAAATTTCACTCAATTAAAGCTGAAAATTAATAAAAGAGAATCATGATTATACTTCGTTGTGTTGGGAAGGCGAACTGTATTTTTTTAAGTTACAAAATGTAGAGTACAATCTGCAGAAAAATATTAATTCATTGTTTTGATAACAAACTTGTTGACATTAAATTATTATAGAACTTTAAGGTCTCAATTTCAAATCCAATGTAACATCTTTAACAATAAGTATTAGTCAGGAGCATTATCCTTTTTTTAATTGTTAATATTTACTAAACTGTCCAAAAAGAGAGCACTGATGTAATCGGCAATGCGCTCGCGCCGAGTGAAGGCACTTTTCTCTTGAGTTTCTCCGCTGCGGCGCGCGCGCAGTCTGAGCCGCGACGTCGTTACGTACGCTACGTACGCTATATACTAGATAAGTCAACGTTCTAGCTATTCGAAAGCAAATCGAACGGATCGTTGTTACACAGTGTTACGGTGGATTGCTGTTACCTGTGTTGTTTGTGGTTATTGTTTTGTGCCTGGATTTGTTAAATTGTGGCTTAAAAAGACAGCGATTTTTATTTTTAGCTACTGACAGAGTTGTTCGTGTAACTATAAGGTTTGTTTTGATTAATTAGTATTCAATTAGTGCACAAGATAAATGTTTAATTGCGTATATTGACTATGTTAGAATTTATCGACTTATGTTATATAATAAATACCTTCGATAATATTGAAATACAATGGTTAAGGAAGTTACAGTATATAAGTTGACATAGGGTAATTTTAAAACCTGTTTAAATGCACCATAACCACCGCAATGCAAGGACATCGCTTTTTGTAACTTATTATTTATATATATTCCTTGTTATTATATCTTTCAGGAAGTATATACTGATTACAGCTGCTTGAATATCTAATATAAATATATATTTTCACATCGTCATTTTGTTCTACTATTTTTTGCTCGTAACTGCTCACATTCCACTAATTACATATTAATGTAATGCTTCTATATAAAGATAAATACCTTAAGCTATTTTTACGAAATGTATTAATTTTATGCTTACGATATAGCTCTACAAAAATGAACGTACTCTTTTAGTACTCTATCGACTACACGAACAAATAATGCATCATGGATTGCAGTACTGAAATAAAATACGAAATTTCTAATAAGAAAATAGTTACAGTGATGTTACATTGGTATTGCCATATAAATATTGGAACAGTTTTTTTTAGGAAAGTATTATATTGCATAGTAACAGTTAAAAGAAAGCATAATAGTGCAAAACAGACGTATGCATGTCCTCAATTTCTAATATTCTATTCTATTGTTTACTATTCTTAGCAACGATCTCACGGCACAAATGTACTGTATAAAACCTTATTTAAATCACGTAAATTTATTCTCTTCGAATCGGTGCACAAACCAGTTTTAGTACGCAAAGTACTTTACAAATAAATACCATTGCGATATGTAGGTATACGAGTTTAATATTGGGCAAGAGTTTTAAATGTTCAGACGGACTGTAAGTCTGAGGAAAATTGGCTTAGGAAATATATTTTTATATGTAATTTGTTATCATTTTATCTTCGAACTTGATGTTGTCAATATTGAAAAAGGTAAACAAAATATATCTATCAACCATTTTAAACAGTAAACTGTTGTTTATTTTTTTTAACAAACATTATAGGTAGTTGCTCTACATTATTGAAAAAATAGCAAGAGCTATAGTTACTGAATATATTTATGTTTCACATTTAAAGGTTATAAGGTAACCTATTAATATACTAGTCTAATTTAAACTACAAATATATATTGTTCATAAGTGAGGTGTGATATTTAATTAAAATTTCAAGTAAGACTGTCAAAAATTTTCATTATTATCATCATTTTTATATTATGATATGAAATTCAAACCAGAAATTTGAATGAAGTAGTCTTTGGTTAGAATCCCCATTAAACCTTCAACATTACCGTCCGTGTGTTGAAAAACAAGTATATGTGTATAGACATAAATACATATAACTCACAATCAACATCATTTGAATCACGTTTCAAGAGACCGCAATTCTCTTTTTCTCAACAACACAAAATAAAATTTGCTAACATTGTAATAGAACAATAACAACACTTGAAACGTAACGGCAACTTTACTTACAAGTTTTAACACAAAGAGTTACTTATTCGCATGCGCAACGTAGAACAATCGAGTAGCGATAGTGTCGAAATCGACGCGTGATATATTTATCAATCGAGTTGCGTTTACGAAAGTGTTCTGAAAACCGTCTACCGTGAAGGCTTGCTGCAATTTAGGGGTTAACTGTTGAATCATCATAAATTTAAATAACTAATATATAGGTTAAGCGAGTTACGTAGGCTTGTAAAAGATAACATTAAAATCGTCGATTAAAATATTTTTTTCTTGAGAACGTAAGGTTATAGTAAAGTGCTATAATGAGGTCGGGTTAAGGTTTAACCAAACAATTAATATAAAACAGAGAAGTTGTATTGTTTTTTTTTAATTTAATGTTACTCGTAGTCCTCAAAACATATACCTGAATTATCTGAACAAACAATTCGATCAAAACCCATATTTTTGCTTAATCTGAATGAATAAATGAATATGTATGTAGGTACCTATGTATGTCGCTTACTATTTATCTCTTATAATATGAAATGAGCAATTCTCGTATATTACAAATATAAAAACCGATTTCGTGGATGTGAGAGTGGATCTAATGATTTGACTCAAATGTTGTATTTAGACAAGGTTTGTGAATTTTAAGAAAAATCATTTAAATAAGAATTCTTATTTGTTTAGACTAGGTCTCTTCTCGGCCATATGCTGAATACCTCACCACTAGACACGCTCGATGGTAGAGTAGCTAGATATAAGGTCGCAGACCCTGGTTCCCAGGCCGGGCCAATAAATGGTTATTGGGTTTTTCTGTCAGATTAAATTCTCAGTAGCAGCCCGGAGTCTAGAAGTTGGAAGTGTGTACACTCCCGTGCCTCGGAAAGCACGTTAAGTCGTTGGTCCTGTGCCTGAACTCTTTCTGGTCGTGTTGGATAGCCGTCCCATCGGATTATGAGAGCTAAGGAATAGTGAATGCACTTGCCTTTGCGCACACACTAGTGCACTTCTCCTGTAAAATGTAAAATATCTCCTGCGCAGTTGGCTAATCTCTCTTGAGATTGGCCGCCGTGGCCGAAATCAGTCTGGAGGTCCTTACTTATTTATACCTAACTATAAGTAATATACTGAACATTTCATCACAGTCAGATAAATCTTTTAGGAACTCATAGAGGAGAATCATACAAATATTCAGTTTTATAAATGTAGATAATAATACACACCTTATTATACACGTATATATATACATATAGAGATCAAACTTAGTCTCTCTAATTGTTTCAATAGCTGCTATAGATCTTTCTTTAACAAAACTGTTTTAGGGATGTTAAATTACAAGAAAAAAAAAAGAGAGCGCGTTGAATTCTTTTATACGTCAATTAATACAAAAGTATTGCGTAATAATTAAATGAATGAAATATATGATTTTATCACAACTTAAATAATTCTGACGCTTAAGTAATTATACAATTATTTTAAAATATATACGCTATACATAACTTGATATATTAATTATTAAATATGATTTAAATAATATAACTTCAGGATCATTAAACATTCCGACCGCTTATTAATAACGCCCATATCATATTGGCTAGGATAAGTTTTAAATTTTGACTATCTACTTCAGTTTTAATGGTTTGTAAACTTATTTTAAGAAATATGACGACGCCCTATTACCCGATGTATTTATATAGTCCTTTAGTTCGGGCTATATCCTATATATTAAGCCTTAAAATAACTTAATAGTTGAATGATTCACAATAAGAAATAAGTAACCTTTCATATGTCTTCACTTTCACTCTCTATCTTAAAATATATCTTTGACTTTGTTTAGATTGTGTAGTATTGTATGTTTTACAATAATTATAAGAGATGTATGCATATATAATCAAATAAAGAACGTCTGTAAAGCCAAACCAAGACCTTTTGTATTAGTTCCGGACTTTCGTAGAGCAGCAATTAAGAGGGCGATGAGAGGTCGTTGCGAGATGCGCCGCTCCCGGCACTCAGTGAAAGTGCCACGCCTACAACGTGCATCGACACCGTGGCCAAATGTTGTTTATTCGTGTGGAACGGTAACAATATTGACCAATTTTGAATATTTGCTACATTGTAAAGTATTTAAATAAAATAATGATTGATTTCATTTAACAAATAAAAATATACAATACAAAATATTACAGTTATATTCACTGTATTTAAAAATATAATTATTGTTTTATAACACACCATTGTCAATGTTGTTTTCAAAAATATAATATTAACAAATTACTTTTAGTAAATATATATTAATGTGTTTTAAAGAACCAAAACAATAAAAAGCAAGTAGAAGAGATTTTATTAAGAGGATATACATTACAAATGAATATAGTGTCGGTATGTTTCTCACACTAATTAAAACGCTTAAGAAAGTTGGCACGCAATTTACATACCATGTCAACACGATACATGCTTTGCCACTAAACAATAAACCTCCACTCTCTCGTTTAATTACTACTTACTAACTTTTACACACAGCTTTAACGAAAAATTCATGCTTTTTACTAAAATAACACCACCATCTCGACCTAGGAGTTATTTTGCAAATACTTTTCTAAAATTGAAAACTCCACGTCTTATTGTCTCTACTGGTGACATAATGACTAGTTTATTGTTCGCCCAGAAAATCGGAATAAATCGCTTAGTATTTTTATAGAGAATTAGCTATTTTTAATTTTGATTATACATATGTATATAATCATTGTAAAGTTTAATAATTCTATAGCCTATTACAGTAAATAGGAAACGTAAGTAAATATCGTAAGAATTTAAATAACAAAATACACAATTACAATAATATGATTTTAAAATAATATATTCATTCAAAATTACGCTGTCTATGTTGGGGTTACTGATGTTATGTATGATATACATGATAAGATCATTTCCGCATTCATTTATACGGAAGTAAACGTAATGAGTAAGTAGGTACCTATTATATTGTGAAGTTATAACTTTTTAATAAATGAAAAATCTTATTTTTGTTAGTATTACAGCTCCGATTATATGATCAAGGGCTCACAATAAAAAAATATAAAAATCATTGTGCATACATACATTAAGAAGAACCAAGGAGGTTTACAATTAAATTTAGCAAAATTCAATGTTGATACATTGGGGCAACCAAACCGCTGCCAGACAATTTACATAGGTTATGTAAAAATTTCTCGCGGCTGTTTAGTTAAATGATGATTTCTCTCTTTCTACTATTATTGATTTGGCATTTAAAAAAAGAGATTCTTGTGATCAACGTATGATCTGATAAACAAAGTTTAGAAGTAAGGCTGTATATTTTATTTACTTAATTTGTGACTTATCTTTTTTATATTTTCTTGTCATATTCAAGTATAATACAGAGAAATGATATTATATTACATTTTTTTATTGCAAAGGTAGGCAGACGAGCGTATAGGCAATGGCATTGTAAGAAATTCAATCATCGCTTACATCGCCACCAACCTTGGGAACTAAGATGTTATGTCCCTTTTACCTGTAATTACACTGGCTCACTCACCCTTCAAACCGGACCACAACCGAGATAGAATATAACCACATATACAAGCAAATGAGAGAGAAAAGAAACTATCCCCGAGTGAGTACGATAATAAAACTAGGAATACCTTCCTAGTTCAACAAGATATTCATTTTAAGGGCTATTGAATGGGACTATAAATATATCTATAAAAATTTGATTAATTTATGTAAACAGGATAAGGTATTTTATATTTAAGACAAAATAGGTGCTTTATTTACATATAGGTAAAGAAAAGTAGAACGTCTAAAGAACAAATAAACTGTCTTAAAGACAGATATCAACTACATCAATCAAGTTTGAGGAAAAAGTATAGAGTACCTAACTGTTTATTTTAATTGGTGTATAAAATTGAAGTATCAATATAATTTTTATGTCAAGGTGAAAAACACTCGTAAATAAAAATTGCCGGCAACATTTTACAACATAAAAGTTGATGGTACATTATTTATTATGTTTTATTATGCTTTCAAATTATATTTCGGTATTTTAAAACATTTGATGTGGATGTGGAAGTGAACCCTGAGGCCCGACATTTACACCGGATAAATAAATTATCGATGGCAGTCAGATTTCGAAGCATGGTATTCATTTCAGACAAAGAAATTGAATTTAAGTTTATAGTATAAAATTTATACTATAAACTTAAATTCAATTTCTTTCTCTATTTCTACTATAAATTTATTTATTTTTAACGATTGGTAAAGACGACGAAAAAAATTCATTAAGTATTAATTAAATGTAATCAAAGTGCTTTTTAATGAGTTCAATATTAATTATTACAATTATTTTTATATTACGTACGTTAAAAATATCATTTTTTGTACAAAACATAACGTAGTTCATAGACATATAACAGTAACGTTACTGTATTCTGCTTTATAACATTAACGATTCCAGCGTTATTCTCAATAACTATCGAGCCATGAAATGAAGCTAGGTTGCTTTTCTGCGGGTCACTAACTCTGACCGACAAAAAGTTTATGCATAATAATCATTACATTTAGAAACCACAATGGTCATAAAATAAATTGAACAATTCTTTTACGCAAGACAAAGATTTTTTTTTCGCTTCGAAATTTAAAATCCAACACATTTTTATAGGTCTTACAAAATAAAATTAAAACAGTAAATTTACTCGCTGACCGAAATTCGTTATTCGGTATTCGGTATACATAATAATATATGCTGTTGTATACAGTAAGTGATTAAACCCGACAAGTTTCGTGAGAAAATATTTTGATCGGATGAGGTTTTTATTTGTTTTTATTTCAAGCTTCCCAATTATCCGATTAGCTTTTAATCTTTACATATAAGCTTCTACTTCGTCATAGAAAACATATGATGTAGCCTCACGTATAATATTTTTAGTATATATTCGCCCATTTTAAATATATATAGGATCGGGGGCGGTTTTAGACGGATCGTCAGGAGGTCGGGCTCCCATTTTAAGAAACAACAATTAATTTAAATAACAATAGATTTATTATTTACAATAATTACAGTAATGGTCTTAAAATAATTTATACACAATCAAAAAAAGCAAACAGATAAGCCAGAGCTATACAGCGAAAGCAATATGCCGAAGGGCAGCGTAACCGCGTACAAGCGGACAAGTACAGCTAACTAAATAGCGTAGTATAGGCAGTCAAGCCTGAGGGGTAAACCGACAGTTTTGTCGGGAGCTAGAGCTCTTGCTTGAGTCGATCCTTGAAATCGACTGAAGACTAGCCAGTGAACACGGTATTTATACCCTAGCCCCTACTCCCAACAACTCTGTCCGTGGCGCGAAACGTCAGCCACGTGTTTACCAAAATGAAAATACAAAGTAATTAAATCTGCTTTTATGATTTTTAATCATAAAATATTCCAATATGAATTATCGTTAATCAAGAACAGTCAATTTGGAGTTATTTCTATGTGACACGAATTAAATAATCGTTTATAATGTTTCGTAACGCTATTAACAATTACCGAAATCGAAACTAGTCGTCATAAGTCAATCGCAGGTAGCTAGTAAATCATACCAGATATAATTAGGAATTGTCGTAAAAGATTTGCATTAAAAATCTAGCTAATTGTAATTATCATTGAGTAAACAACAAATCAATCAAGTCAAGTTGGGTACTTATATCTTTGCGTTGATGTGACGACTGACTCCGACACGGCCAGAACTGACGATTCACACGTCCTCGTGTAGTTCTGTAACAAAATATAACCAAGTAAAACATTGTTCGGCCTCCCTGACCAATAAATAACTAATGAATGACAACATGACTGAAAAAAAATACACCTGCCCAAAAATAACACAGTAGACAGTACAGTACAGATAGTACAGCTGGCCACAGACACTCAATATATCACAAAAAGTCAAATAGACATCTAGGAGTCAAAATAGACATCCAAGAGTCAAAATAGACATCCAGTAGTCAAGTTAGACATCTCGCATTGGAATCAAGATAGATATCCCGCATAAGATTCTAATAGACATACAGGAGTCAAAATAGACAACCAGGAGTCAAGATAGACATCTCGAATTGGAATCAAGATAGATATCCCGCGTAAGATTCTAATAGACATCCAGGAGTCAACATACACATCTAGTCATGTGGCAATTGCGTATCTGTGATGGAACAGCTGTCATCACTATCATCATCATAATTTAAATCAACAGGGCATTGGGGCATTTTTCTTACACGGTCATGGGCAACCTTCCAGCATCCGACAATACCAGGATAACTGAGCCAGCGTCCGAACAAGCCATGGACAACCTTACAGCATCCGACAATACCAGGATAACTGAGCTGGCGTCCGAACAAGCCATGGACAACCACCCGAAATCCGACCAATGAACCACGTCTTGTCATACTTAGCATTCTTTGTCATGTACTGTATCGCTTGTCGGTGCGCTGAGCACTCTCAGCAAATCGGAGCAACCGTGCTGATTACTGCAGCAGCACGCGCTGCACGCGCCTCACGCGCCGTACGCGCTGCACGCGCCTCACGCGCCGTACGCGCCTCACGCCACGGACGAACGCGCACTGACAGGTGAACAAGCCTGTACGCTTGGCACAGTCGGTCACCACGCGATGCAAGCGCCACGTCCATCAGGCTGGAGAGTCTGCTGACTGGATATGGGTCAGCCAGCAACACCAGTTGTGCGCAGACACTGATGTGTCGCATTCGAAGCACTGAAGCACCATCTTCGTGTGTTACTCTGAAACAATATTTGTCACACAGTATCACTTAGCTCGGCCACTCCTGACCACACACACATCGATGTCTACCTCATTACACATCTTCGACAAAGGTCTCGCGACTTTACCTACTAAAAATTCTAGAGAACTAGCTTTTGTCGTACTAATTAACCGAATCACACGTTCACCCATTGTTACGCGAGTTTGCGCCATACCAGTAATAAAATATTTCGAATAACGAATAAACGCAGTAACAATTTCTGCTTTATGAGCTAGGGACACTTCGGTATCAATAACGGTAAAATCATTCATCAAAAGCCGGTATTTATTACTACGAAATGAAACATTAATTTTAAATTAGCTGAGGGTACTTGTGAGTAATAATTGTTTACGCAGTGAAAGTAGAAATTTTAAATTTTGTCGCGGTCAAATTAACACTAAATCCCTGCGACAGTACGCCCATTATCATGATCATGATGTACGTATCGTGATATCACTACGCAAAGAAACATACGGCATACAATAAAATTTCGATTAAATTATTATCAATCTCGAAAATACAAAATATTTGAACAGTGCTGAGAACACAAGACTGGCTAATGGTTCTTAATGTGACTACGTTTTGTTCAAGTTCCCACAAAATTTATAAGAAATACTTTCTTTAATAAGAGAACACTGACTGACTGACTGAAACTGACTAGTAGGGCCAGTACAATCTTTTATCACTTCAGGTTATTACAATTAATGCGAGACAAACGCAGTAAGCGTTTATCACTCCATTTGCTTTAAAAGTTAGCGATTAAAAATATTGGTTTAATATCACCGTATCGCATCTCATATGATCGCAACCATACCACCGGTCGCACCCGCCTCGTGGTTCGTGGCAGCACTCACGGAACGCCATGGCGGAGACAGTGCCGTAGAGTATCGAATTTCCACCATATTCACACACCCGCGGTCGCGGCAGCGTCCCGCGTGAAGGTGTAGATTTTATTCCACCAACGGCGTTAATCGATTTCCTGGAATGAGACACGTTTAGGCGACTGATTAAGCATGTTTCGTAACTATTATTGCACAAGTTCTCTGATAATTAATAATCAAAAGGAGGGTAGTTAAATAAAGAGTTTAACGCATTGTAGCTACTAGCTGACTTGTGAAGATAAGAACAAAGTTATAAGCTATGACACACAATAAGACAGTGTTTGTCGCCTTTAAACAAATTGGAACACACTCACCAGATCCTTTTCATCGTATAATACATTACCACACATATTCTGCACCTACAAAACTAACTAATACTTTCGTAGGGTAGTAAAATAATTCGTAAGTTTGAGCAACATCAGGGGAAAGAGAATTGTTTTTCAAGTTTGATATTATCAATTCTATTTCAGGATCACGCTGCTGTTCAGCCAAAAGCCAGTTACTGGACAGAGTTGTGATATCAACGCGCTTTTGTTCAGATCCCACTTCTGATATAGGATCGGGGGCGGTTTTAGACGGATCGTCAGGAGGTCGGGCTCCCATTTTAAGAAACAACAATTAATTTAAATAACAATAGATTTATTATTTACAATAATTACAGTAATGGTCTTAAAATAATTTATACACAATCAAAAAAAGCAAACAGATAAGCCAGAGCTATACAGCGAAAGCAATATGCCGAAGGGCAGCGTAACCGCGTACAAGCGGACAAGTACAGCTAACTAAATAGCGTAGTATAGGCAGTCAAGCCTGAGGGGTAAACCGACAGTTTTGTCGGGAGCTAGAGCTCTTGCTTGAGTCGATCCTTGAAATCGACTGAAGACTAGCCAGTGAACACGGTATTTATACCCTAGCCCCTACTCCCAACAACTCTGTCCGTGGCGCGAAACGTCAGCCACGTGTTTACCAAAATGAAAATACAAAGTAATTAAATCTGCTTTTATGATTTTTAATCATAAAATATTCCAATATGAATTATCGTTAATCAAGAACAGTCAATTTGGAGTTATTTCTATGTGACACGAATTAAATAATCGTTTATAATGTTTCGTAACGCTATTAACAATTACCGAAATCGAAACTAGTCGTCATAAGTCAATCGCAGGTAGCTAGTAAATCATACCAGATATAATTAGGAATTGTCGTAAAAGATTTGCATTAAAAATCTAGCTAATTGTAATTATCATTGAGTAAACAACAAATCAATCAAGTCAAGTTGGGTACTTATATCTTTGCGTTGATGTGACGACTGACTCCGACATATATAAGTTGTTGTAATAATTTAAATAAATTATATGTCTCGTAATACACTAGTCCAGTAATTAAAGACATAAAAAGGAACTTTCACTACAAATGAAAAGTTAAAAAAAACAATACTTTAATATTATAAAGATTTTTTAAAGTGTATTATTTATCTAGAACCATTACAACCAATCACATTAATTACGACCTAGTTAATATCATATTACAATTGATTTTTCATAAATCAAAAACTATATAAACTCAACACATCCGAAAACGACTATATATAGTAATAAACTCTTATAATACTTATTTCATTCACATTACACCATCATAATTAACCTTGCCCAATAATTAATTATCTTATTAATGAAATCTCTATTCATTTAAACTGCCGATACGTGGTTACTTTAAGTAATTAAGTAAAAGTTGCTAATCAGGCCTCAAACCTCTTTATATTTTATTTGATCATTTATGCGTAACTCGTTTCATTCTTTTCGATAATCAAGAAATAGAAAAACTGTAATAATAATAATAGGAACGAAAGTTTGTCGTGTTCATGTACTATCGCTGGGGTAATGAAAATACTAGTTATCAATATAATGAGCGACCGGCCTCATCTTCGCACGGATGCAATTTACTAATAAAGAAAATTAGAAGTAATGTTAGCAAGAAAATATTAAGTTGGTTTATTTATTTAAGGTTTTATATCAAAATTGGTACACGGTTTATATACTCAAATTAGGTTTTTTTTTTAAGTGAAAACTTCTTTAGCATCGTTGTGATTTGAAAGTCGATGAAACGAAAAAGCGACAATAAAAAAAGACAGACACATAAATTCATAAGATTTAACGTGTAAGAAAATGAGATAGGAAGCATTATACAGTGTTTCTTATGATCGTGGTTCTGTTTGTGCTCTGCTTCGTACCCCCTCCACTCGTGTTTACCAAGGCATAGTGTCAACATTTTTGAAGGTGTCACACATGTTTTTTTTAAATTATAGAAGGATATTTTTATAAGTTATTCATTGGTAGGGCATAGTTTAAAAGGCAATTTTAAATACCCTAGGTAAATAACATATCTAAATAAGGATTAATGATGATTTGGAAAATATGGCTTCGCAAATAACCTGTAGTTCTTTAATAATATGTAAAAGATAAAAAGAGGTGTTATGTACCATATAACATACATAAGATATGCGATTGCGAACGTTTCTAATAGGTACATTGTTTTGGTGTATCTTCCAAGGATCAGCCAGCGTTAGCCATGTTAGAGTATGAAAACAGTTTGTTGGACAGAACACCATCACAGTTCATACATAAACCCTCCTCATTTATTTTATTTCCCTGTAAATTATCCTTAAGGGTGGGAACGTATACATAAGTATATTATTAACCAAACGAAAAGTAAACATACCTAATATACATTTACTAAGTATTAAAAATTTCTAACAATAAGGTACACTACTTTGCTCGGAAAAGCATGGATCATTATGTCAAGTAATGGTCATTAAAACATATCACATAATCAGCACCCGGTTTGATTACATGACGGTATTATTGCAGACGTCCGTGAATGCCGCGCCGCATGGATGGCGCCGCAACTATGGCGGTCGCTCGCCTTCTTCCTGGCAGCTACCACCCTCACCGTAGCTAAATGTTTGTATATTGACATTATTTGATTAATTAAGTTCGACCTAAGAATATATATTTTTTTCATATTTACAAACCAATCCGAACCGAGCTTGGAGTAAAAAGGTTTTAGTTAATAAACCTTTTTACTCCAAGCTGTAGTATTCATTGCGAACATTGGCATTGTGTTAATTTACAAAAAAAAATAATCCATTCACTAAGACAGAACTCGTTTCAAAGGAAGTAAAAACATAAGATTCCATTGAATTAACACCGTATGTAGCAAGCAATTCTTAGGTTTCTCACCATACAAGACGCTGGGAATGGCACCGTTTCCATGGCTAATGTGATATACTGCCCTACAGCGCCACATCAAGGCCAACACAAACCAGCCAGCCGTTCACCCGGAGACGGCGAACAATTTAGGTCATCTGACCTGACTGCTTTGTGTCCTTTACGTTCTTTACATTTTAATCGAAATTTTGATGTCGATTACTACGAAAACACTTCAGTTTTTAGTCTTATAAATAAATACTGATCTATTTCTACTTTTTTGTCAATAGATTAACGGCTGAATACTGAAACGTCCCTCAAACAAACAATTAGTTAAACGCTACTTTACATTGAAATTAGTATGCGAAATTTTAAATTAACGGCGACTCAAATAATTAAGTTGCACTTAATATTTGAATGACGTTTCAGTATTATTAACTACAAAATATAATTAGTACCTACTTAGATTAGCTTTCTATGATTGATCTAAATCTATTTTAAAATTACTTTCTTTTTTTTATATATTTTGAAATTAAAACAACAGATGCAGAACTAGAGTCATGGAAAGGAGGTGGAAGACCAGTAACATCAGCGCAGGAGGCTGAAGACGAACGTCATGATGCAGAACTACTTGCAGCTGTACGTGCGTCCATGAAACAATGGGAAATCAAGAGGTCACGCACAAGGTCCGTATCATGATTCAAATACACGACATAATGAAACTGACTAATTATGACTGCGACTGTTGTTAATGATCATTTTATGCAAAAAATACTTCCGTTAGCTTTTAACGACTATGTACCTCTTGATAAACCATAAATAACTTATTTTTATCTTTGTTCTCTAGATTGCCTAAATATTTTATTATATTTTAATAGTTTCATTGTTTTCCTTACTTTATGTATATATTACACTAGCTGTGCCCCACGGTTTCGTGTAATAAATATATAAAAAAGTTAAAGTTTGTTAACCACTGATATTGTAAAACATCTCACAAAATATATAACATATAAAATAATACATAGCTAATAACTATTGATACTAGGAGCCATCATGATGTGAAAGTCGCATGAGATGCGGCTTCTCGTTTCGTACTTTTTGCGTATAGCCAGGTAAAACAAACAAAACTTTCCTTAAAGATTAAAATAAATCTATACAATAAATGAGACAATTATTTTTGTAATGCCTCACTGACGATACTACTAACCCAATCTACATAAAACTTATATCCATCGTCTGTCGACGATTTTTCTTGTTTTTTGAAAGTTAAGATCTGCCTAAAACGTATCGTCATTCACTTGCCCTTACCCCACTTCATTGAGATCGGGTCAATGGATGTGTCCGTCTCTTATTGCTTACTTCATTGCTGAATGAGCTTAACAAAGGTTCAGCTTTTAGTTTCTTTGCTCTTAGATACCAAGGCTTTGAGGTTGAATGGCTCTGTGTTTCTCTGCCTTTATTGATTCTACTACTTGACAAGGAAATATGAAAAAGATCAAAATTAGAATGAAGTAACAGCCTGTAAATGTACCACTCTGAGCTAAGACTTCCTTCCTCTCCTTTTGAGGAAAAAGCTTAGAGTTTATTCCAGCACGCTGCTCCAATGCGGGTTGGTGGATACACATGTGGCAGATTAACATTCACGTGTTCTAATCACTTCGCAAACTCGAATTTTTAAATTTAAAAAACTGTTAATAGGATACATAATAAACATTTTTTTAGTAGATATTTTTTTATTAAGTACTAGCGCCGTTAAATTAAAATTAATTTTCAAATCAATATGTAGGTACAATGAATTGAAATGGAATCACTTCCGAAAGTTAACAACAAAACTAATGGTATTAACAATACTTTCACCACTCACTGGCTCAATACTGCGCACATTCTATTTTCTTACTCTGTTAAATGGTAATGAATCGATTAGAAATCAAAATACTTGTGAAATATTAATTATTATGTCAAAGGTTTTTAAATTAAAATCAATAAATATTTTGAAAAAGAAAACAGGCTTATTAAGACGTATTCGTATTAATATTATAGAGGTTTTTTTGTGCGTATTTGTTTTTTTAACCGACTTCAAAAAAAGGAGGAGGTTATCAATTCGTCTGTATGTTTTTTTTTTTTCTGTTTCCGTCGTCGTCTGTCATTCGAATGAATTAATAATAATCTATACACTTATGAGTATAGGTATCGTATTTATTTGAATTCTTTTTTTGTTTGCATAATAATACCTTACCTCCTTATTTACAAGTTTCAACTTTATTAAATGCGTTAGCTTGACTTAAAATACAAAATGTATAGGCCAAGGTAGAAGAAGTCAAATTAAATTTCTAGGCAAGGCTACTGAATACCTAATAGATTTCGGAAACACAAAAATATTATAGCCTTGTACTATTAACCTTTTTTGTTAAAGTAATATCAGATAACAATGAATACAAAATAAATCATAATCATTTTCTATCCCATACACCGTCTATGCGTCGCCAACCATGTTAAAATTATGGTAAACAAAACGAACTCTAAAACGAATACTCTTGTGCCTTTATTTTTTTTATCGCTGGAAAAACGCATTTACGCGTTTCCCCCACGTGAGGTGGGGGGTATGTGGGGCTCGCCGGTGCTGAAGGCTCCGGAATACCCACTAAAAAACCAGCGTACCTGCATCGTCTCGGTGGAGCGGCACGGGATCGCTTGCGCATACTACCGCGACGCCCCGACGGTTGACCCGATTGCGCGGGCCTCCTTTCTTAGTTGGGTTCCTGGCACGCAGAGAACCCGCCTAGCCCCGCCGACGCTTACGACGGAGGGAGAAGAAGATGCGCATAGCGCCGACGCCTCCTCCCCGGTCAATACTCTTGTGCCTGTAATAATCATTGGCTCACTTATATGGATTCAATGTAAATCACAAAAATACAAATTCCTATATACAAATGCCTACCAAGACCCCTTGCACAAAGTATAATCATGCTTGTAAATTTAATGATGCTCACCTACTCATGTTCTATAAAAAAATAACAACAAATTCTGATAGATTAAAAGGTATACCTGTTTTGCATTCGTACGACGCTTAATCACGTACAAGAAGTTATATTTATTATTTTTAGTTTGGTTTTTTTTTGAGAAGGCGAGTATACTAGGATTTCGCTTCTTTTCCGGTTTAACACCTTTAATTTTAATTTAACTTTCGGAAAACAAAAATTGTTTTTATGAAAAAAAATATAATAAAAATATATGTATATACCAAATAATCACGTTATTTATTTTGGTGTAATTTTCAAAGGACCAAGAGATCACAAGGAAGCGTTTGCTACGGCGAGTTCGGCTGCTTCGAAGATGCGGGTCCATTCGCCTATTTAGAGACGCTGCCAAGTCCGCCTGTGGAGGTCGGAACACATTTTCTCCTCTACTCAACAACCAGCAGGTATTTTATTTACAAGGCTACAATATTAATAAAGTTTTTGTTCTGTTTATACTTAATAATATAATATGATATTGAAAATAACTACGATCATTATCAGAGCGCTGTGGTCGCATTTCGTGTGTAATGAGACCAATCTAGTAGATTGAAAGAAAAACCAGCTCTACATTATCAAATTGCTGACACAATTAGATAATTCGTTCTCGACTTCTCAAGGTGATCACATTTCACGTTACCATTTATATTATATAATGTACGTCTTAGCTATGAAACAATATTTACAAGTACAAAAAATGCCTAATACTATGCACGAAAATTTGTTATATAATATTTATATTTTGATGATTGTAACTGGTATTTATTTATACAGTTAAGTAATTTAAATGAAAGAGACGGAAATATTATTATAGGTATTATAACAAATATAGGTAGAAGTGTATGAGTCTCTCCTGAGACTGCAAACACAAATGTTTTACATAAATAAAATTAGATAACAGTAATTGTCGTAAATATATAAATAAAATTTTATTTTGACCTTTAGACAGATCATATAATCCTTTACTTTGATGCTACATTATTGATATTTTCCAAAAATTCAAGTATAAAATAACTTTGTAGAGGAGATCAGCCACTGATAGCGATTCCAGCGAGTAACATGTCAGCTGCATGGAGCTGGGCGGCGCGTGCATTCAACACGGCCCGCCCTACACGTGTCATTGTTCACGGATTTGGCTCCAACTGCGACAACGTATGGGTGTACGAGATGCGCTCCGCTCTAATGGCAGTCGTATGTGAAACAAGTTTCTATCATTACTATGCGATGTGTGGATTTGTTGACTTAGATAGAAAGCTAGTTAATTTGCGATTAAGATTAATATAATTTCCTTTTATATGTTATCTGATTTTGCATAACCCTATTTATAGTGTCTTAGAAAAACCGAATAAAAAGATTAAGCGACACGAATACTAAAGACACAGATTAACGTAACTTTTGTTTATAGGAAGAGTGCAATGTCATCTGCGTTGACTGGGAAGGGGGAGCTACAATGCCGAATTATCTTCGAGCCGCTGCTAATACGAGACTTGTTGGCAAACAGCTGGCAATGCTGTTGCAAGGTAAACTATACAAAATGTCTATCATTTTTGTATGTAGTTTATCATACTTTTTACATATATTTTATTTTTGTTTTGTTCATCAGGTTTGGCTGAACATATCGACTTGCGATACGAGGACGTTCATCTGATAGGATTTAGTTTGGGTGCACATGTCGCTGGTTTTGCTGGGTCGGAGTTGAAAAACATCAGTCGCATTACAGGTAGGCAGAACAGTTATTTGATCTATTTGATTTATGTATGATGTAATGAAAAATGCATAAAAAAGTTCGAACAAAATACTATTTTAATGTATATATTTTAAGGTATATTCAATTACTTACATATAATATTTTATACTATGTGTAGATTGTCAAAAACATACTATTTTATAAATGTGATTCGTAATCGCTAACATTAACGACCTTTCAAAATAAAAGTACGTTTAACATACGAAACGCGCGCATAATCACAATTACGTTAATCACGTCAAAAGAATTGGCCGGTCGTCGCATCCTTCACGCCCGCGCACTCTGCTAACATCCACCATTATAGCACTTGTGAAATAGTGTTAAATGGCCACGAATCCCTGAATAATGTTTATAGTATAATTTTCAAACATTTGTGATTATAATATTAACGTATTATTATTTTAATTACAGGCTTAGATCCGGCGGGACCGCTATTCGAATTTCAAGATTTTAAAGCTCGATTAGACAAGTCAGACGCTAAATTTGTGGACGTGATCCACTCTAACGGCGAGACCTTGATCCTGGGCGGCCTGGGCGCAGCGCAGCCACTGGGTCACGTCGACTTCTACCCTAATGGTGGACGCG
This sequence comes from Nymphalis c-album, assembly GCA_963151315.1. Lineage (NCBI taxonomy): Eukaryota > Metazoa > Arthropoda > Insecta > Lepidoptera > Nymphalidae > Nymphalis > Nymphalis c-album. The sequence continues at coordinate 12,735,816 of OY720591.1, read as the reverse complement.
TACAACATGGCTGCTCCAATTTGTAATACATACATTTTATATTTGCTTATACATATTATTATTTGCATCATATGGAGTCAACGCTTTCAATATAAATTATATATGAAACTCCCTTTAATCTATAAGAGAACTTTAAAGTAGTTGTACAAATCTTTTTTTTTGTAGGTTTGTTGGTGCAGTGTCCGACCTGGTGCTGCCTTGGGCAAGTGCATCAATCGAAGGCCGTTCGCTATGCAACCATCGCCGAGCCTATAAGTTCTTTACTGACTCCGTTTCTCCTAAATGCCACTTTCCTGCGTTTCCTTGTTCGGATTATGATTCATTCTTGGAGGTAAACATCAATGATTTTGTTTATTGTTTTATAAAATATGTAACTATAGTACACGTTTTCTAATAGTTGTTAAATGTTAATTCATCTCTATAAAGATCTGTATTTTATCTGATTATCCGATTGTATCTGCGGAAGAATTTTAAGCTGCTCTACAAATGTAATGTAAATTTATTTCAGGGCCGCTGTTTCCCCTGTGACGGCGACCATCGGTGTGGTAATATGGGCTATTACGCGGACCGCTCTCTTGGGCGAGGACAGCTTTATCTCCTCACTAGGGAAGAAGAACCTTTTTGTGGTAAGAATACCTCAATAACCTCAATCATAGTAACATTTTTTTAAGTATTCTCATACTTAAATCTTATTGTAATTATTATCTAGTCATGACCTAATATGTGCTCCATTTTTTTCACAGCCCACCAGTATCACGTAGCCTTGTGGGCGTCGAGCGAGACTGGCGATAAGCCGAATTACGGACGAATTACACTCACACTACACGGTGACTCGGGCCTAAATGAATCGTTTCCTATGACCAAGTAAGTCTAAAATATCAAACGAAGTCAAGTAAATGATTATTTCAAATCGCTGACCCCCGCCCCCCGTGCGCGCAGGCGGTCGGAGCGCGCGGCGCGCGTGCGGTTCGGTCGCGTGCTGGTGCCGCACCCCGCGCTGGGCGTGCCGCTGCGCGCGTCGCTGCAGTACGCCGCCTACAACGGCTGGCTCAGCGCGGGCGCGCGCGCCATGCTGCTGCACAAGCTGCTCATCACGGACAGCTTTGGAAAAACGTCAGTTGGACCAAATTTATGCTTAACTCTTTCTGAAAAAGCCATTTCTACCTCAGCTGTAATCGTAGTTTAAAATTATATTTCATAGACAACTATTTCGTACTGATAAATAATTTACTGCCGTTACTGATAACATCAAACCAAAAGAATATTGATTAAGATTCATATGACTCGCAGGAGATTTGTCTACACTACAGTATTTATTAATTGCAGAAAAGAACAACGCAGTAGATGTTAAGATAAAAAGCAAATAATGTACAGTATAAATTGAAGTAAGGGGAAATCAAAATTGTAGACTTCACATGTACAATTTTTCATCTTTCTTTCACCGCGGCTTTATTTTGTAACTAGCTGTGCCCCGCGGTTTCACCCGCATATAATTAATAAAAAATATAATGAATAAAAATCAGCCTAAAACCTTCTTCGATATAAGGACTATACAACACAAAAAGGATTTTTAAATTCGAACCAGTTGTTCCTGTGATTAGCCGGATCAAGCAAACAAACTCTTCAGTTTGATATATTAGTATAAATAAAAAAGAAGTGTATAGTTTTACATTTAATCTATTTTTTTTTTAAATATATGTTACAAATAGAAAATAAAGCGTTGTTTAACTTTTTTATCAGATCATCATTTTGCAAAGAATTGCGGCTTGCAACTGACGAATCAGTCCAATTGCCGTTACATCCGGGTGATTGTAAAATTCAAGAGGTTTGTTTTCAGTATTTAAATGCTTTGTTTTTAGATATACCTTTTTTAGTTTTAATAAAAATAACATTTTAAAATTTTAGACTGAAGAACCATTGAATGAAACAATCGGTGAAACCGAGGTCGCTGTAGAAAAGGTAACTAATACACCCGTAGAAGACCCACACGATAATGAACTCCCTGAAGACAACGCAGACAGGCCATTTGTATTGGTAGACTCTTACGAATGGGAGGACACTGGAGACACTGGTCGCGCTTTTGGTATGACAAACACTAAAACCGCACCAAGTGGACTTATAGAGATTGCTGAACCAGTGTTACGACCTCGACTTCGCAAAATGCCAAGGCAAAGAGTAGATTCACCCGACAACATCCACGAGATATCAGAGCCCATTCTTCGTGCTACTCAACCACCCCGAAGCACTACTCATCCTCCATCACGCAAGCCCAAGAACTATGACGTCTCAACAACAACAAGTGATGTGTCTTCAAACGAGCGAGCCGAAAAAGAAACAACTAGCTTTGCTGTACAATATCTGCCAGCGCGACTCGCGTCTTTCATCTCCAGAGCTGAGCGCTACGCTCGCGACACACTTTTACCATTGGTTTCAGCCTACGCTCCTCGTTTGCCACTATTCGGTTCACGCGAACTTCCAAAGACAACCGCGAGGTACATTCCTACCGAAGAAGTGAACGTAACCAACTCCGTACCCATTCCGATGCCAACATTGGAAATGAAGATAGAGTCTCTTCGAATAATGGGTCCTCCGGGAGAAAAACGCGAGTTCGAAACTCCAGAAGATCCCGATGTACCAGTGGTTATTTCTACGACGACTACATCTACTACTACTACCACCACAACTACTACACCAACAACGACGACGACTGCAGCGTTGCGTGCCGCTCCGGTAGAAATGTTACAAGTAGTTGAAGGGCCGGCTGCTTCCACCAGTACAGCACTCCCACCCATCGCCCTGCGCAGCAAGGGCGAAAAGATATTAATAGTATATCCAAGTAACGCCAGGGACGAAAGAAAAATCAAATCCCACTCGTTCCCTGAGGAGATGCAGTTTGAGGCGCTGTACAGGCACACGGCGGAACCCCAGGGGGTCCGGGTAGACTTGCCCACATTCACACCGCCAGTTTCGACAGAAGTTCCATCACAAGCAACTTCCACAACTCCGAGTGCAAAACCATCTGACAGCCAGTACATTCCAGTTCCATATTCCAATAAGCACGATGCAGATATAAAATCTAAGCTAAGGTAAATAGCGATCGGAGTTGATAATTTAATGCTATTCAATGTAAATATACAAGTTAGTGTACGCGTATAGTCCATTCAAATTGAAGGATTAGAAAAGGTAAATAAATAAACTAATTTTATAGATCATTATGAAGACGTTAAGTTGAAGAAGGTAGTTGACAGATTTATGTCTAGGTAGAACTAAAAAAGAAAGAATTTGTTCATCCGAATTGTTTTTTTTTTTTTGAGCAAATCATAATGATTTTTCGCCCTAAAATTGGAATGGATAATCGCATATTGGTATCTATTATTTTTAAAAAAAATGTGAATCATTTACAATCATCTACCCTCACTATATGTAAATGATATATCAAAACTGTGTAATATTTGAACCAGCTTTATGTCTTATATAAATAACTTATAAACGTTGTGTACATACATACTATATAAATAGTGTTAAGTTTGAATAAGAACAAATATATTTTTTAATAAAATCTTATTTATTAAACATTTTATGTTTTTAAACACTTCATTCTCCTGGAATCGTTTTGCAATTGTGTAACATTAAGTAAACAAAACTACTTATTCTACTTCAAACTAAAAACTGGAAAACTTAAAGCAAACCGAGGCTTCTTGCTCACATTTTACAAAGACAAGTAAAAAAAAAATGTATAACTAATTGAATTGTCACCATTAAAAAACTCAGAACTAGGTCGTAGAAAAAACGAGACGATTTATTATGTCAGAGATTCGATAAAGCTGTACATAGTTTATTCGACAGTTATGTTTTGTTGCACATCTCTAACATATAGTTGCTACATATAATAATCGCTGGCATCTTTATATCTATTAAGGCTATACAATATTTATTGCTAAATGTTTTAATTGTAATATTATTTCTGTCAATATTAGGAATAAATGAATTGGGATGGATTTTCTGTTACATCACTTCTACAAAATAAACATTGTTATCGTAATTGATGTCATTCTGTTCATCGAATCCGCTGGATGCAACATTCCACAGACGAATATTTATTACGAAACCCGTACAAACGGAGGTGGGAGTGGTGCTACTTCATGTACTTGTCGGAGTGCTGCGTGAGGATGCGCGCAGACGACTTGGCGTCCAGGAACAGCGTGTGCACGTCGCGCACGTGCTGCGGACAGATGCGCGCCGCGCCCTCCGCGCGCGCCGACAGCGCCGCCGGCGTCAGTAGCTGCGCCGCGTATCTGGCCACACCACATACTATTATATAGAACTAATCACTAATGTTCATCAATTGGCTTTTCTAATAGACTGGATAAATATAATGATTCAGGCAACCTGCCTTGTTTTTATTATAATAACAAATCTTAATAAACATTTTTTCTAAAATCTTTTCACTTTAAGTGTTTGGTTAGTGTTTAAGTTTCAAAAAAATGTATGTATGTACCTGAGTGTACTGTTAGCGCCAACCTCTGACAATGCTGTGAGTGCTTCCTCGTCTATCGATATGCCCTCTGTTGATGCTCTCAATTTCAATATCTAAAAGTTTAATTTTTAAATTTACACACAGAAAATAATTACATTTTGGTAACACTATATTCTAATATTAAGTTCGTAAACTATGAAACTCGGTTTAGTTGTAGTTTTGATGAAAAGTTATCTCACCTGCAGTAGTTCAGCTTTGTTATAAGGCAATGTGCGAATTATCAAAAGCCTATCTAACAGATCAAGAGGAATACCGTGAGGTGAAATGATATCTTCTGTCCCTCTGAAAAATACATTCAATTATTTTATTAAACTTAGTAATTGATAATGTATGTATTAACATACACACGACATATATGAATATCTCTAAATATAACAAACCTTATTTGACAGCGTCCTCTGTTCGTTGCAAATATAACAATAGGAGCTATCGCAGATTCTAAGGCACGATGAAGGTACGTAAATGTTTCTATATCAAGCATATGAACCTAAAAATTTAATCATTCATTAATTATATAAATAAAATAATGGGATAAAGTATAAAAAATATGATTTATTTAAAAGCAAACATACCTCATCAATGAACAAAACACCTGGTACTAACTCGGCTATTCCCTGGTCAATGTACTTATTAACTACTTTGTTAATTTCTTTTCTTAGTTTGTCTGTAAGGAAACGTATTATTTTTATAATCTAAAAGTTATAAATTAATAATCTGTAATGTGGTTAGTAAGGTTATTATGGTGGTGATGCTTCCCCGTTGGGAAGATGTGAGTCGCATTCATCTGTCCAGCATATACTATGTTTTTAGTTTGTTTGTCTTTGAATAATGTAAAGAAACAGCAATGAGAAAAACTTTAAGCTCATAGATAAATAGAAAAAAATTACCAGTAATTTCAGTTTTCTTTGGTTTCATTAGTTGACCCATCATTGACATAATATCATGTCCACCTTGAGGTCTGGCATTAGCACAGTCTAGATCATGAAGGGTTACATCTTGAACAACTTCCTTTTTTTTGTGTACATCACCTTTAGGCAATGGTACATATTCTTCAGCCTAAAAAAATTACAGTAAATATCAAAATCAGTTAAAAAGCATATAATAATCAATCATAAGCCAATACTACTGCCAAAAAATCAAATGAAAATTACCTCTAAATCAAACTCAGTGGCAAATGTATCACTTCTGCCTTGCCTCTTTACAGCACCAGAGTTTGCTTCTATGTAAATAACGTCTCCAACCTCAACTTTTTCTTTTTGCAACGATTCATAAATCGTAGGATCTAACTTCAATTGTTTTGTACCTTTTGCTGTTTTAAGTCCGATAATCACATGTGAAACAGTTTTACCGTAACCTGGAATATGAATAACATTATAGTAGAAACTCCGGGTAGATTATCTGGCCCTCAGTTATAGGGATATGTATTTGTTGTTTTTAATAAACACATAACATAATGTACTACTTATGGACAAAACCCACTTTTCTTCATACGTTTGACTATCCAGATATTCGATTATCCGAATGCCTAATGACAACAATGAGTCCGGTTAATCGATTTTCTACCTTAAATGTATTTAATAACTGCTAAATTTTACTTTCAGGCAGCTTACTTATTCAACATTACTCAACATAGTCTTAGGTGGCACTAAGCATAGTATTTATTGCTAGTGACTTTTATAATTTAATTACAGTTTTTATTATTGGAAATGAACCAACATTTATTAAAAATGTCCTTACCACCAGCTGGATTTTCGGTTTCTACAGGTGTAAGTTCAGTTACTTCTCCTTCATATACCTCTTTTGTCTCTCTTATACGAAGCCCAATTGCACGACGAAAGTTTTCCATGAGCACTTCAGTTTTCTTTATTTCTGTGCTGTATACTTCACTACCTACCATAGGGCAGAAAGGTACCTAAAATGAAAATCAATTTGCATCAAACAAAATCTTATAAAATAATGGATAGATATATAAAACTAAAAGATTATATCAGATTATGTTCCAAGACAACACTGATAAATAACTATTAATTTTTTACAGACACCTTATTAGCATAACACTTATTTACATTAATAGTTACCTTATTGCCAAGTTCCTGCGCTATAGCCAGGGCTATAGCAGTTTTACCAGTACCCGGTGGCCCAGCTAGCAATAGAGCTCGACCAGCCATCTTTTTGCTTCTAATCATGTCAACTACTATGCCTGCAGCCTAAGAGATTTAACATTTAAAAAAAAAATTAGAGGCCATATTCTATTTAAAATTGTCATAAAATAATTCTAAATGTTAACAATATTGCTGCATAGATAAACAATTTATATCATATTAATTTGAAAAAAAAAACGTAAGTGGTTTATCCATTTACGTTTTAACACCATGGTTACTAAACAAACTAACCTTAATGTTAGATCAATAACGTATAATAATAATTACTGAAGCATGTAGCTTTAATTATAATGATTTGAAATATCAGTCATATTTAAGCTAAAATTTATTGTAAGCTAAAGGATTTCTTACTTCTCTTGCAGATTCTTGGCCCACGAGACCGGCAGCCATCTGAATGGGTACACCATTTTCATCTAATCCCAAGCCCTTTATATGGCTATGTGCAGATATTCTCTGTGTCTTTGCAGTACTCTTGACTTCCTCGATTTTCATTTTTAAATCTTAATATTTTAATCTTTTCTTTTAATTAATAATATTCAATTGAAAAGCAAATATCAACAACTCAGTCGCTGGTTGAATGGTTGCTGTCACTATCACAAAATCACAATTCACAAACACGATTTTTAAAATTTTTGTCTACCCACAGGCTATCGACAGGCACAGAGTAGTTATACAGTGCGATTTAATTTTAAAATAGTATAGAATACACATACAAAATTTAATTCACTGAACTGAAAGTGAGAGCAATAAATATTTCCTATATTGTTTTTATAACATAATGATCACACAACTGATCAAATATATAATATTACAATGTATTATATTCATAAATTAACTCTCATTTTTTGTCAAATAGCTGGTTAAAAAAAATTGGTTGCCTGTAAAGTCGGTATACGGGCGAAAGTTTTACGTGACAACGACTTTGAGTGGTAAAATAATTTTAATGTGAATATTCATTCGTATAGTAGGAAGAAGACGCGTGCCTTTCACTTTTTATGTCTGTCTCTCTCGCTCTTAGGCGGGCTAACCATGCCCGAGTGGAAGGGACGCGTGCCTCTCACTCGCTCTCATTGTGAGCGCATAACGTGAGCGGAGCGTAACGCAGTTTCTTGAAGTGTCACCCGGCAAACCAATTTATAAGACGTTGTCACGTCAAAACTACTAACAAATGACAATTGACAGTTTCATGTTTCAACTTTCAATAAATATCTGTCTTGGTTATTGACGTTTTTTGACTATTCAGTATTCACTATTTCTATTTTTATTTATATACAACTACATTTTAAAATCAAACAACATAATATTGTTTGGTTTTATTAATAAAATACTCTTTTTATTGAATTAGTCAATTTCTTATTTCTCATTATAATGCTTTAAGGAGCTTACTAATGTGTTTTATACATATCGGGTAATAATGGAGTATACAGCTCAAAATTTGGAATATGCTGTATCTGTTTTTTATAATGGAGAACAACAAGAACGAGCGAAGGCACATAACTGGCTTACAGTCGCACAGCGGTGTCCAGCAGCTTGGAATTTTGTGTGGGAATTACTTCAACCTAGCAAGGTATTTTTTCAATAATTTCAATATACATTTATTATATTCGTTTTAAAGACTACTATAAATTAAACAACACCCTCACTTTTCACTTCCTAACACCTACCTATTAAACACAACATTCTTGTCCATATTTTTAACATTTTTTAAAAATGTGATTTATAATTTTGTAATAAATGTATTTTGAGTCGCTAATATTTTAAGTCGACCCCTGTCTCGGAAAGCAGCCTCTAGGAAGAAAGAGAGAGATTCGGTTAGAAACTTGTGTAGTTGCTTATTTGAAATAAATCAGATATACACTGTAGCTAGTATTTGCTCAATTATAGTTCCTGATTAGCCCTATATTGGAATCCAAGCTTAAATGCAAGCATCTTTATTCAAAAAGTATTCTTTTAATGCATATTGATTTCAAATGTGTTAAATGAAAAATATACATAGTATTATCATATTTTTTTTATTTTTACATAAATAGCTGGGATTATAATTTTTTTTTGTATTAATAATATATTTATAAAATTTTATGGAATATTTTTGTATTTTCCTTCATATGTACAGTATGTTATCAATACTTACACCATATTTCTTTCTTTTATATTGCTTTTGTTTTTAGATTTTTTTTTACATACCTATTAAAATAAATTATTTTATGATCATAATGATCCAGATTTAAAAATACAAAATGCCACTAAAATGTTTCATCAAGCATTGTGAAAAAAATGTCATTTTTCTAAATCATTGTGCTAAGCTATCCGCATATTCTCAAGAAATATTATTGAAAATCAGAATGCTACACATGCTTGTAATTTATTTAGGTCCACATTATATGTGCAGTGCCACTTAGTAAAAGGTAGCTTTATTGTGAACACCATTCTTGTCAGACAAGGTTCTGCTCAGTTCCAGCCAGTGCATATTCCAATGATTCGTAATGGATCTTCGGTTTCCCAAAAAATATATACTATTTGTGCTTTACTATTAACAAATCCCAGGGACAAATATTCTCTTTGGTTGCCATTAACCTACAAAAGAATATTTGCCTTGGCCCTTATCTGAAGACCTTAATTTTTTTCGAAAACGGGTATAACATTTTCATCATCCTAGAAATAGTTACATCCCACTACAAAAATCTTTATGAAAGTAACACTACACAAGGCGGTTGCACAGTGGTTATTAGGTATCGTGAGTCGGTTTAATATAAGTGATTTAATGGATCAGCCCATACACTAGACCAGAAACTATGTATTGTGTCGGTAGGTGGTGATGGTAAATCTTGATTATTAATGTGTTGCGTTGTGAAGCAGATGACAAGGTCCTATAAAATTGAAAAATCTCATTGCCCGAAAAGTGTGTGTTTTGTGACTTTCTAAGGATGCAGTTTAAATATCTTTTCAACCTACTTGATGAGGAATTTAGTTTTTGTTTGAGAGTGTCAAGGAAATGTTCATTATTTGTGTCATCTTTTCAGCTAATATAGTAAGATGGTATTTCTTCTATAACCATTATTGAATTATGTGAGTCTTCCAATGTCTCTTCTAAGATCTTGTATCTTTTTCTGTAATGCTGGTTCTGTTTTCTCATATGTTGGGTGTGTTGTTGGGTGGTGGTGGTATCCTTGATCTTAGTTCCAGCAGCCAGTAATCAGCCGCTGTATATGCTGCACAATAAATTATGGTATGGGTGGTCTGAAAATCTTGTTCTGATGAAATATGTTGAGGCAAAATTTCGATATTAATGATATTAACTATTTGGGCTAATTTTCTTGAGGTATTATGTTTTGGTATGTAGGGACGGGCAATCGGATTGGAGTTTTGAATTTTTTGTACTGTTATGTTGTATTGTTCCTTAATTTTATCCACATCAGGATAGTAAGTAATTTGGTTTAGTTCAGTATTTTCAGTGGCCTCTAATAGTGCATGTGTTTGTGTTGATGAGGTGAATAGATGTGTGTGATTGTTATTTTCTTCGTCATTGTTAGGTGCTTTGTATGAATGTTATATTTTGTGTTATCATTGCGTCAATCTATTGTAGCGACATCTATCTCGCCACATACGAACTATGAACAGACGTATCCTACATCGCGATATTAAAGTTATCAGAGCGATTGAACATACATACAAGAACCCGATAACAATCGTCGGGGCATTAGCCCACCAGACACAACAGCCGTCTGTCCGGAGGATCCTCCCTTTTCAATGGTAGATGAGGAACTATACACCCTCTTCCTTTCACCATCTCCAAACTATATTAGATTTAATGCAAAAGCAAAGATTTGCAATTTATAAAGTATATTTTTATTTATAGGGTACAGAAATTCAATTTTATGCGGCTACAACTTTGCACACCAAAATTCTTCGTTACTGGATGGAAGTTCCTCCAGAGAGCTATAATGAATTAAAAGAAAAACTATTACAGGCAGTGATTGCTTATTCTAAAGGTCCTAAAATTGTGACAAACAGATTATGCATAAGTGTGAGTAATTAATGAATTAAATAGCTTGGTTTATTTAAAAAGTCTTTAATTAATAAAAAAAAATGATTTTAGCTTGCAGCATTTATTCTTCAACAAGGCTCAAGTGACCTAGTAGAAATTTTAAGGCCTTTATCAACTCCTGAATACACTTCATTACTTCTTGAAGTTTTAACTGTGATCCCGGAAGAAGTAAGTGTTTTAAATAGTTATCATACTGTCTTATTAATTACAACATGAACTTGTACATTTTTGCAAACAAAACATTGATTTATTACATAGTATATTTAATTTTGTTTCAGTATAATAGTATGACCATGGGATCGAGTTTACGGTCAAAAAATAGAAGAACATTAAACCAAGCAACCTATATGGTTTTAGGTGACATGTTGAGACATCTGCAAAGTGTTTACAAGTAAGTTAATTTTATTGAAGTAAAACTTATAAAGTTAAGTGTATCCTTACCAAGTTCCTTACAGAGTTAAACAATAAACCTTTGTGATTTTTAGCTCACAAAATACCTTCACATCTTTAGTAGATAGTAGGTAGTTTATAGAATTGGTTAATGTATTCTTGCATTTCTTAAAGTACCTGTAACTATGTAGTCAAGTGAACATCTGTCGTATCGTATGCCTACCTAAAACAAATTTAGTAAAAAATGATCAGCAGTGAGTATAGCAGCGAACCGCCGAGCGAAGAGACAGTTCAAACGTGGACGAATGCGGCGACGTGCGCGGCGAGTTGGCTGTCGCTGGGCGAGGAGGACGCGCTCGACTGCGCCACCACGCTGCCCGAGAGGGCGCCGCTCTGCCGCGCGCTGTACACGGTCGTGCACGTGCTCTGCACGTGCGTATCGGAATCGATAATTATAAAAAGCATGACCGAAACATAAATAACAAATAAGTTGAATTTAATTTAAGCACTCGGAATAGTAAAGATACATCTGTGCCCAGGTGGAACGAGGCGGTGAGCGACAGTGCGCTGGAGGCGTGCGAGGCGTGCCTGGCGGCCGTGCGCGCGGCGGGCACGGCGGGCGGCGCGCACAAGTACGCGGCGGCGGCGCGCGCGCTGCTGGCCGACCTGGCCGCGCTCGCCGCGCCGCTCTTCGCCAAGAACGACGTGCCCAACTCGCTCAACGAGGTGCGTGCCGCCGCGAACGCCGCTCCTCCGGTTCATTCGATATCGATTTGACTACTCCTTATTTAGTAGGTGGGCTCTGGTACTGACTATACTCTGTGACGCGTCAGGAGTTGCTGTCGGCCGTGATCACGTGCTGCGTGTCGGTGAGCGAGTGCCACGCGACCGAGCTCGTGCACGCGGCGGAGGAGGATGCGCCCGGGGCGCGCACGCTGCTGCAGCTGTTGCTGGCCGCGCAGGCCGCGCCCGGCCACTACCCGCTGCACGAGACGCGCTCCAATCTCGTGTTCCGTTTCTGGTACACGCTGCAGGTGAGTGTACACCGGCCCCGTCGTCGTATTTATACGATACGATTTATTAAATATAATCTATTTCATTTTTCAAGAATGAAATATCCGAAGTGGCGGACGGTAGTCACAAGACGAATCTCCTCTGGCGAGAAGTATTCACGCAGCTTCTGATGACGCTCGTGAAGAAGTCCGAGATGCCTCCCGAGTCGGCCCTCTCGCGCGTCGACCAGGAGCTCCTCCGGTGCTACAGACAGGACATCGCCGACATAGTGGTGAGGCTCGCCGGCGGTCCCGGGTGGCGAGGGGCCGGGGCCGGTGACGAGCGCGGCGCGGTCCACAGATGTACTGCTACCTGGCGCTGGGCGAGGCGAGCTGGGCGCTGGTGGAGAGCGCGGTGGAGTGCGCGGACACGGCGGCGCGGCGCGAGGCGGCGCTGCACGTGTTCCTGGCGCTGGCCGACGCCGCCCCCCCCGCGCGCGCGCCGCCCGCGCTGGCCGCGCTGCTGCAGCACGCGCTGCGCCAGGCCGCCGCCACCGACGCCGACTCGCTCACCACGGCGCTGGACTGCCTCGGTGCGCCCCGACGTTCACTTGCCTTTCGAATGACATTAACCTGACATTATGTTCTTTCACCGCGGCACCCAAAACTTTTTAATGCTCTTATAGCTGTCAGACTCTGCCAGGGCTGCTACTGAGAATTTTTTGACAGAAAAACCCAATAACTATTTATTGGCCCGATCTGGGAATTGAACCCAGGACCAAGGGTCTGCGACCTTATATCTAGCCACTAGTAGACCAACGAGGCAGTCACCACCTTCTATAAAAATTTGAAACGCTGAATTGAGGTCGCAGCAGTAACGTCGCGACAGACCCGGTGTCGCCGAGCACAGTAGTGTCGCTCACGGCGCGCACAGCGAGCGTGACGGTGCGTGTGTCGCAGGCGCGTACGCGTCGTGGCTGAGCTCGCTGGAGGGCGAGGCGGGCGCGGCGCTGGCCCGCGAGTGCATGCGCGCGGCGGGCGCGGCTCTGCAGCGCTGCCCGGCGCCCGCCGCGCTGGCGCTGCGCAAGCTGTGCGCCGACTGCGCCGCGCCCGCCGCCGCGCTCGTGGCCGACGTGGTGGGCGTGGCGCTGGCCGCCGACGCGGGGGACGCCTGGACGCGCCGCCAGCTGCTGAGCGCGGCGGGCGCGGCGCTGTCGGCGTGCGAGCCGGCGCAGGCGGCGCCGCTGCTGCGCGACCTGTCGCGCCGCCTCACCGCCGATCTCGTCGCGCAGGTCGGACTGTGCTCCTTGTTCTTTGTCGCGTCCCACTCCGACGACTACACTAGTTTACATGATTTCACTTTAAACGAACCATTTAACGACAAATTTTACCCTTAAACGACGTACCGACATAAAATATCTTCATAAAAGACCTTTCTTCTAAAGAGTAATTTCTCGAAACTATGTAAAGTATGCTGTTTGCGTGCGTGCCCACAGGCGCGCGAGGGTGGCAAGTGCGGCGCGGCGGAGTGCGTGTCGCTGATGTCGGCGCTGACCCCGCAACCCGAGCTGGCGCTGCAACTGATCCAGGATCTGCTCCCCGCGCTGCAGCTGCTGCCCGCCAATCCGGAACTCACGGAGGTGAGGACAGGAAGTCCCCGTCTACATTTCGAATGGCAAATGGTGAGCTGAAATTATAACAACAAACAATACTTTCAGCCGATGTTTCAAATTCTGAAACATACGATAGGCGCAGTGATGGACAGAATCGAGCCCGTCGTCGAAGACTTGGCGAAACTCATAGTAGCCGGGATCGAGAAGCATCCTTGTCCTGTGGGGCTGGACGTCATTAAACTTGTGAGTTTTTTCTATTCCTCACTTCGCTGACGAAGTTACACTGGCTCATTCACCCTTCACACCAGAAAACAACACTACGCATGTCTGTTGCGCGGTACCCACCCAGAGGGGCTCGTACAGAGCCCTAACGAGTAAATCTTAAATAATATTCATTCTATCATACATTTATAAGACATATAATAATATTCGAATGTACAAGTATTATTGAACGTCGCGTTCGGCTCCAGTTCACAGTGCTGGTGGGCTTGGCGTGGAGCGGCGCGGCGGGCGTGCTGCGCGTGGGCGTGTCGGTCAGCACGCGCGCGCTGGCCGACAGCGCCCAGCGCACGCCGGCCGACGGCGCCCCGCGCGCGCTGGCCGACGGCGACCCGCCCGCGCTCGCCGCCAGCGCCGCGCCGGACCTCGCCAGGGAGCTGTTCGCCGTGCTCACCTCGCTCACCAAGAAACTGCCGCAAGTCCTGACCTGGATCGACGACTTACTTCCCGATGTCATCGAATTGGGTACAAACGCGATATCGACTCAAATTCTAATATCTTTATTCAATGTTGAAGTGTTACACTTTCTGATTGATTGTCATAAATCTACATTTTTTAACAAAACCACACTCGGAATTGTCTTAAACTGAGACACGACCGGTATCTGTGTAGTGGGCATTACAACCGACTCCCGCGCGTTGATCTTCGATCGAATTTCTAAATTAAAGTAATACGATAAGATTAAATTTATTCAACTAAAATATTACGATCAACAAAATACGCACGGAGCACGTCTGACTATGACAATGTGTACATGTAACGATTTGAGTTAGTATATAAATGTGTTAATACTGTCTATTTCTCCGGCGGCGCAGCGAAGCGCAGCATGCGCGCGTGGGAGTCGCGCGTGACGGCGTCGGCGTGCAGCTGGCTGGGCGCGCTGGCGGCGTACCGCGTGCGCGCGCTGGGCCCGCACGCGCGCGACCTCACGCGCACCGCGCTCGCCGCCATCGGTAGCGCCCCCTATCTGTTCCGTTACTCTCACTGCCGCCGGGCTAGAGCTTCGACTCGCTCTACCTTCGCCGACCCCGAACTACTGCCTCGGTCGGTCGGCCTCGCTTCCACCTGGAACCGGCGCACTTCCGCGAATACCTCCGTCTGGATTTCCTAGGACGGATCACTCGTGAGAGTTGTCGTTGCCGTCCACGACACCGTACTACAGCTTCCAATCTCTCACCGCGTTGACTCTGAGGTCTCCACCGAAAAAGCCATGCTGTGAGTCGTGAGAGCGTCGTATAAACGCCGGCACGGTGTTTCCGACGCCGGGTGAACCATACCCATTCACTCTAAAGTAAGAAAGTATTTCCGTCCGCAGGCGGCGCGACGCCGCGCAATCAGTTGGAACCTCTCGCGGAGCTGCTGCTGGCGTTCAACCGCGCACAGTGGAAGGGCGATGGAGCCGCCAAGGGCGACCTGGGGGCGTGGCTGCGCGAGGCGCTGGCGGACGCCGCCTTCCCGACCACACACGCCACCGACGCGCAGAAACAGAAGTTCATCCAGTCCGTACTCAGGTTCGATATATATTTGTGCTTGTATTGTGTAACTGATCAAGTTTCATTATTTTCATTTTAAAAGTGAGTCGAATAAATAATGATATATTATGTCGATAGTGAATCGACTGTACCTAATTACCGGAATTGACATTTAGTTTTTTATTAACAGTGAGCGGAGAAGCAAGCGACGACTATTAGAAAGTGTGCAAGAGTTCTCACTGGCGTGCCGAGGCCTGATAGGAACGGAGTACGCGCGACAATCGATCGCTTCCAAGCAAATGGTAGCCTAAGTATTGTTGAAAGATACTAGTGTAAAACATTGATCGAAGTCTTAACGAGTGTGTTTTCATGTAAGATTTTCGAGAAATGGCTGTAAATTATTTTGACTTGTTAATAATATTGTAAGATTGTAGAAATATATGAGGCATCTATTCTTATATGTTGTACACAATACTTTGTGTGTGTTCTTCGTTGGCCTAGTGGCTAGATATAAGGCCGCAGACCCTTGGTCCTAGGTTCAATTCACAGGTCGGGCCAATAAATAGTTATTGGGTTTTTCTGTCAGAAATTCTCAGCCACTCACCCCGGAGCCTCGGAAAGCACGTAAAGCCGTTGGTCCTGCGCCTGAACTCTTTCCGGTCGTGTCGAATTGCCGTCCCATCGGATTATGAGAGCTAAGGAAAAGAGAGTGCACCAGTGTCTGTGCCCTATAATATCTCCTGCACAGTTGGCTAATCTCTCTTGAGATTGACCGCCGTGACCGAAAAAGGTCTGGAGGACCTTATTTCTTACACAATAAATACTTGGTTAGTTTTGGTGCTCAATTTAGTTCTGATAATTCGTCAAAAAAATCTTGCTTATTGTTTTTATATTTTTATAAAAAAATCATCATGGTCGACACTGTTTTCTATGCAAGTTATATATTTTACTATACAGATACAATCCATTCAAAGCAGTCAAGAGAGGCATTTTAAAATAATAATTGTCGATAGATTCCATTAAAAGTAGATAATATTTCTAGTCTTCCTACTTCAGACTTCAAAAATATAGCCATATCATCAGTGGCGTAGCTAGGTGACCAAGGACCCAGGTGCATAGAGAAAAAATCGAGGCCTCACACCCTCTTTCCGCGTAGCTTGAACTTATTTAGTTGATTAGTTCTGTAATTGTTGATGTTCATTTAAAACTTTTAAAAAAATGTTGTGAGCAGGCTTGAGTTTCTCTAACTTTTATGCTCCTCTCTTTTCAATGTCTCGGATAGAGGTCACCCTGAGGTCCTGTGCCCTGGGGCACAGCACCACCTGGCCCTACGATAGTTAAGCCACTGTATATCATACATTTCTGTAGTAATAATCATAAATGTAGTGTCAGCATAATTTAATTATTTCATAGATATTGTGTGTATACTTGTCGATTTTCTTTGACTTGACATCAACCTTAAATAAAAACTGATGTTATAACGTTCTCATCTACAAAGCGTAGTGTTCATAAATATGTTGTTCGTATATATATCATATAAATATATATTTTGAATATATAATAAATTACCGGCTTTACCTATAATTATTATTCAGAGGTTTAATCGATAAACAATGGTGTCTTTTCTTTTTAATATCAAATCAATTACTACGAAGAAGATTAGAAATCAATGTGAATTAGCAGCAGCCTTTGAAGATTGTTATAAGTAAAGCCGTATTCATAATGAAGAATCATTTGTAAATTAATTTCATTTAAAATTAGTACTAAGCTAGTGTAAGTACTTCAATGTAAAAAATTAGTTGGTCGGAAATAAAAAATACATATATTTACTATTGTATTATTTATTTGATTGTATATATAAATAACCTTAGCCTATGGAAAAAAAATAGTCAAACGAAAACAAAACAAGGTAACAATTATAATAAATGACACCACAAATACAATTAATTGATAACAAAACATCACAGATAACATACCTAACCCATAATGAACATATTTAAAAGGAACCCAAATAACAGAGCAATAAGTACGAAAGTAAGGACCTTGCTTATGCAGACACTTATTACATACAGTCGTTTAACATTGATTTCTCTCTTTCTGACATTATTGATTTGACATTCGAATGAAAGAGAACACAACTAATCACCCGCTGAGCAACGTTCATAAGGCTGATAATAATTATTAGTAATTATTTCGATACATACAAATTGTTTTCAATTAACATATATAAGAAATAAACAATAATAATAATTTAAATGACTACTATAAAGATAAAATACATGAAAAAATGTTATTACAATAACAGCTTCTAGCTGAGGGTAGATATATGTATACTAATTACTAACCTTAATTCGATTTTGAAAACCAAACTTAAATTATTATCCCTTTGTGTGGACAGAATTTTGCTCATCATCACATTAAAAATATAATCTTAATAATTATATCCCCGGATTAGATTCCTAACTTAGAACACTGAAACGAATGACGCGGAATTCCTTATGAATTAATCTATCGATTACAAGGCATTTGTTTAATTATTATGTATTGTAAGTATTCAAAAAGCCCCATTAGTACATATAATGTATATTTCAGCGTATAGTGTATGTTGGGTATATAAATATAATTATTATCAATAAGCTTAATTAAGCATTATTATAAGTACTAGAAATTATTCACAGGATAAGACGAGGAGTGAGATAAGGTGAGACAGGAAATGACAAAGGGTGAGACGGAGGGTGACACAGGGTGAGACGGAGAGTGACTCGGGGTGAGACGGGAAGTGACACAGGGTGAGACGGGAAGTGACACAGGATGAGACAGGAAGTGACACAGGTGAGAATGCGCAGTTAACATAATTGTCTTTTACATATTTTTGATGCAATATAACACATGCACGTGACATATATGTTAAAATAACATAAAATAAGAAACTTATAGATGTTACTTTTAAAGATATTACAAAACATCTTATGACTTTATTTTTATGCGCAGTTTAATAAACGTTTCTCGTTATCTTCGGAACATAACAACAAACTGATTCAAAATTGATTTGATATTTCGAATCATAATTAATGCATACATAATACACATAGAGACAAGAATTATAAATACTACGACAGTAGTCTTAAACACTCCTTAACCGCGGACTGAATAAATAATATAACACGTGTACGAGAAGAATCGCGACAAATGCCATTAATATGTTCTAATACTCATTTAATATATATATTTTATGTATCTAATTAATTTTGAACGATAACAAATAACATGCTTATTAATAATAAATGTAGATATTGAAAATGTTGCGTTTTGTTTTATAATACTTCGATATGACCATAGTGTCAGTATGACGTCACTCTACAGAGCGTCCTGCTAGTTTGTTTTATTACGCTGCGGTCATAGAGTATTTAATACTACTGAAATTCCTAATAATAAATGACCTTAACTACATATGCATACTTAAATATATATTATTTGATATTAGGCTTGATAATTCGGTAGTCTGGTGCAAAAAAGGATCAATATCGATAACGTATAAAAGATATTTGACGTAGATAATTATCGTCAAAAATGTACATTGGCACTTTTCGCACCAGACCTTTGTTATATAAATTATAATCATCATTGTTATATAAATTATAATCATGATTCCTCCAGATAGATTTTACAGCAATTCTCAACACCACCGACTTCCAGACTACTAGAGCTACAGAAAATTCCTTAACAGAATCATACAATAACTTTATTTTTGACGTGACAACGTCTTATAAATTGGTTTGCCGGGTGACACTTCAAGAAACTGCGTTACGCTCCGCTCACGTTATGCGCTCACAATGAGAGCGAGTGAGAGGCACGCGTCCCTTCCACTCGGGCATGGTTAGCCCGCCTAAGAGCGAGAGAGACAGACATACCTCATACACCGATGTGTGTAATCACAATAAGATATTTATAAGACGTAGACGGTATTCAGTGCGAGATTCTTTGTATAAATTAATGTTTTAAATATAATTCTTTGTATAAATAAATGTTTTAAATTGTTACTATTATTTCATCCTTCTTCCTACTATACGAATGAATATTCACATTAAAATTATTTTACCACTCAAAGTCGTTGTCACGTAAAACTTTCGCCCGTATACCGACTTTACAGGCAACCAATTTTGTTTTTTTGGCCTACCGAGGTTTAAAGCCAGGACCTCGGGATCTGCGGGCCCTGTAAACTAGGCGCTTAACCGATGCCTATCAATGAAATTATTTATAAACACCCATATAAAAATGATTAATTACACTGAAGTAAGAGTAATACAAGGTCACTAATATAAATAGAGTATAATAAGCCATTATATAGAGGATAATATAATAATAAATAGATCATAAAATACAAATGTATAATGCATGCACTACGAATGTTATATTAATATCTTACACTACAATATCATACATACATAATATACTACTCGGTCACAATATCTCTCTGCACTTCGCTCGATGACGTCACATCACGGTACGTTGTGCAAAATAAAAATAACATGAAAATAACCAAATTATCGATACGCGTATAAGCAACAAAGGTTTGCTAACCGTACTGACGCGGCCGGGGCGAGCGCGGCGTGTGAAGGCGGACGCGGGAGGGGCCGCATTCTAGTTGCAGGGATATTGTGACCGAGTAGTACAATAAACAACAGTTTCAGTGCCATCGACCCGAGACCCAAACGAATTCCGTCCGTATGCTTCACGACTGTTCCGAATAGTAGCGGACGCAGTGGCGCCGCCTGACCGTTACACGTTCAACGTGTCGGAAACGTCATTCATATATCGAGCATTTTTGTTAGTGCGACATACGGCGTAATTTTACTTAATGGCCTTGGCAGTGAAAGTGTTAAAAGACATAGGCTTTTAATATATCATAGCATACGTAGTTATATTTCGTTTGTTCGAAATAATTCCCCATACTTCAATCTATAGTTGTTCATAATCTTCTTATTATAAATTATTTTCCTTATTATAGAGATAATTCAGTCGAGGCGTTTTCGTGAAGATTGTTCACAACTCACGGCAACAGCCTGTTTAAAACTACATGATAAAGTTTAAAATATGCTTATGTTTAAAACCTACTTTTGTTTTTATTTATTGGTAGCAAAGTATTAAAATGGCCGCTGGCCTCTTAGGCTATTAGATATAGACACCCAGACCGACCAGAAATTGTGCGATGTTCGCCTGATATTTTATATAGTCTAGATAAGTTAAAATACTTTACTTTTAATATAATACAGATATTTAATAGATAAATTGCAATGATGTAGTAACTTTAAAAAAATATCGATTTTTTAATTCCAAATTTCTTTTTTAAAATTTAATTCTTAGTAAATAATGAATGCATGCTCAATATAAAGTAAGTATATAAAGTCGTTAAAAATTAGTTAAATTCTTATTTTCACCGTCCTATCAGATTTTTAGCTCTCAAATAATTCACTGAATCGAAGCCCTATATTAAAATATAAAAATAGTCTCTCACTTAGTAGCTAATTATATTAATTAATGATATACGTTCATGCCGCTACATCAGATAAAAAGGTAAGACTTGCCTAAAAATTTATTTCGAAAACATACACCGGTGAGCAAAAATAGGAGGTAACAAAATAATCGATCGATTCATAAAAGTCACTCATACAAAGTAGCGGTCAACGCTATTCAGTCCGCGGCGGCGGCGCGGCCGTGCGTCTCGTAGCGCACGACGCGGCCCTCGCTCACGTACACCACGCACTCTAATCAGGAGTCCGACTCGTCCAGCGCGCTCTCCGCGGGCACCTCCCGCTTGTCGATCTCCACCACGAAGTCGAGGAACTTGTCGGGCTCGCAGTACCGATTCTTGAATCGCAGGAAGTTGAGGGCCTGATCCAGGGTGAGGTGGAAGCAGTCCTGGCGGCTCACGTTCAGGGAGGAGCTCTCCAAGTCGCTGTGCGTGGCGCGCGTGTACACGAGCTTTCTATCGTTGTGTTGCCCGGTGACGGTCACCTGTAATGATTAAAAAATATAATTGTACAAATGTAAGATGAGTTGGAAGTGTCTGACAGATAAATTTAAAGGAAATATTGACAAGGATATAATATTTGATAATTTTATTTTTAAAATAATAATCCATCAAATAATTATGGACAAAACTTGTGCAGAAATAAAAACTGCATGTTACAAAATCATGATATTTGTTCCGATGTTATAATAATATTTATAGATACCATACAGCAAACTCATCGGGCGTACAGACCTCGTAGGTGAAGTTGCTGGCGTTGCACTTGGGCCCGATGTACGCGACGTAGACGACGACGCCCCACGTGCGGATGTCCACGTCCACTCGCAAGTGGAACAGCTCGCGCGCCGCCATCACCAGCCAGTTGTCGTGCTGCTCAGAATTCACCTTCATCGAGAACTTGTGTCTGCGGCCCACTTTCAGCATGGACAGATGCTTAGTCTGGTTGAAATGTTAGAGCTTTTAAAAGTTTATTATAAATATTTATTGAGTTTTGATGGGAAATTAAAAATACATGCGTAGTGGAGGGTTCAAAAGACTAGACCATTATTATTAAATCTGTAATATTCTAACTGGCTAAGCTTTTAAATAAACAACAAAACTATTTTTGGTTTTTAAGGGTGCATTATTCACCATCAACCCAACCGTTATATCAACGCAACTTCATAATAGCAGATTTGGGTAATAACTTTGTTCATCCTTATAAAAACATATCTTTCATCTTCATTTACTTATTTTTTTTTTTATTGAAAAACAAATAAGTCAGTAACGGTTAAATTTGGATTATAAGAATGAGTAAACAAACGATTGAATTTATGTAAAGCAATCATTGTTATCAATAGCAATATTTATTATGTCTACATAAGAGTAATTAAGAGAAATTAAAATGATGTATTTATTTAATGATGAAATAGGAATGCTAATCTGATTTATTATGCACTTGGGTTTTTGGACAGCAAAAAACAGCCGAAAAGCTGTATGTTCAAATTACAATTACAGTAGCTAATTGCAACTACATATAAGCTAATATACATATAAGCTCATCTTCCTAATTGTAGTTGCAAATAAATGAAGAAAAAAATTATATTAACCGAAATATAAAGTGGTAGAAGTGAAACCTTCAAAAATTTTGGCTTCAACTGTATAATGCTCTTCCTATCTCATTTTCTCCCACGTTACATCTTATGAATTTGTGTGTCTGTCTCTTTTTCGTTTCATCGACTTTCAAATCACAATGATACTAAATAAGTTTTCATTTCAAAAATCAAGAATAACGCGAAATTGTATGGGCCCGCGAGCGACGTGACGTCACAGCCTTAACACGGACGGAGCAAGAATTATTCAAGAGCGCCTAAATTGATTTATTTATAAAAAAGCAGACATGCTTTATATATATATATATATTATTTACATCTTCCTAATTCCTATTAAATGTAAAAAATAGAACTGAAAACAACTAGATGTCAGATTTTCTTGAAACTTTACCATCTTTGTTAGTACTAATAAATACCCATTGTTATACCAAAGTGTATTGTAATCTGTAATAAAGTGTAATGTAATAGTCGTATCGTATCGGTCTCTGGGACAACATAAGAGTATGGGCGGTACCTGGAAGTGGTGCGGCAGGTCGGCCAGCGTGAGCGGCGGGCGCTCGGCGCAGGGCGGCGCGGGGCAGCGGTAGCGCCGCGCCGCGCACGACGCCTCGTGCGCCGCGCGCCGCCGCAGACGCGTCTCGCGCCCGCAGCCGTGCCGGCACGGGTAGCGCAGCATCTCCGCCACCTGCACGCACACAGGGGTCAGGCCGGGGGGCGGGGGGCGCGCGGTGTGCGGGGCGGGGGGCGGTACTCACGGCCTCCATGGCGCGGTTGCGCACGGACGAGAAGGCGGTGCGGCACACGGGGCAGGCGGCCAGGCGCGCGCGGCACCGCCCGCACACGAGGTGGCCGCGCCGGCACTGCGACATGGGCGGCTCCATCCACTCCAGGCACACGGGGCACTCCAGCAGGCGCAGCAGGCTCTGCGCGCAAGCGACACGCGTTACGGCGTCACGACCTCGAGGACCGTTTATATATCTTATAGTACGATATGAACGTTAATGTCTCACTTGATTGAACTCCCTGACCGTGTCCGGCTCCCTGTCCTCTGGCACTGAAACGGATAAGCTGCGTTTGAGGCTCGGTTGTGTTACATGAGATTACACCCAGTATATGAAATGACCGTATAATAGAACATTAATTTAGTAACGTACATTCGCTTTTTCTTTTAATCCCTTGAGGTTGTGGCAAATCAGCAGGAGGAGCATCTTGAGTTGTTATTTCCTAAAATGATAGTTGACATGAAAATCGATATAACAACTAATATTGAACATAATCCACCCCCTTCGCATCTAATAGGTCTTAGAAAAGCCAACTAAAGGAACTTTGAACAAAAGTATGAAACGACTCAACCACCCATACATCAACTCCTAATGATATTGAGTTTTTAATTCCAAATACTCTTTTCACACCATCAGACAATTCAATAAATTATTTAAAAAATTAAGTAAAAAGATATATATGTCTTTAAGATATATATATAATATACTTCATTGACATCTTCATCTCCGCTCGCTTCATCAGCTTCTTCTTCCTCATTACCATTTTCATCTTGGTTCTCCTCACCCCCTCCGTCGATCTCAACTATTTCCTCCTCGAGAGAGACTCCACCGGCAGACGTATCCACTGCGGACACAGTCAATACAAATAAATATAGGTGTGAGTTTAGCATTGAAATTAACTATTTATAGCAGAGGTTCCCAACTTTTTTTTTGACCAGGGACCATAACCATAAACTTAAAAGATAACATTAATAACAGTGAAGACAATTTTTTGTAGATAAGTCAGACTGCATCAATGAGATTTTTGGACGTGCCTCTTTTATACAACTTCTTGAATTCTTGGGCTCTGATTCACAGCTACGCTCCTCCCGGACACCTCGCCGCACGTCGAACGTACAAGTTTGTATATTCGCGGACCATATTTAAGTCCCCGCGGACCACTGGTTGGGAATCACTGATATATAGCAACTTATATCTATGGTATACTAACCTTCCATGGTTTCCTGATCTTCGCCATTATCATCATTATGTGCTGGCGATGTCGAGTTTATCGGTTGCTGAGATTCTGAATATATTATTATACAAGTAGTTTAGTGATATATGGCCGAATACTGAAACGTCATTCAAATGTTAAGTGGGACTTAATAACTAACTTATTTGGAACGACATTAATTTCAAATTTAGTATGCGAAATTTTAAATTAACGGAGTCTCAAATAATTAAGTTCCACTTCACATTTGAATGACGTTTCAGTATTCGGCCGTTAGTGTTGTATTATTAATGAAGATATAAAAATCAAGAATATATGTAGTTTATCACTACTAAAGCTAAAGTTGTATGCTAATTAAATTGTATCCATGTTACATTATGTAAATTTTACAATCTTTTTGGTGCACAATAAATTATAATCTATCTATCTATTTATTTCATATAATGGCGGCTATCGCCTATTAAAAATCCCATTGAATTTGTAAAGGTTTGTATATCTTTAATATTCTGTCTGGTATTAAATAGGACAATATCTGTAGTACCATTCAAAACAGTTCAAGGATTATATAAGGAGTTAGACACAAATGTACCAAATCAATTGTCTTGCAGTGTTATTAACACAATGAGATACAAGAGAACAATACATAAGAAAATTGGACATATGTGAAGTGTTCAGACCTTCGTCGGAGTGCGTCGGTGCAGAGGCGCCCTCAACTACTGCGGGGTTAACTGCTGGTAGAAAATTACAAATCAATCTATGTGCAGACATTGTATCTATATATAATACTAGCTGACCCGACAGACTTCGTCCTGTCAAAAAGATTTGTAATGTGGCAGTTTTTGTGCCTACGTATTTTAAAAAAATTCTCCTGAACAGAACCGTCACCCTGGTGATAGTGCGTTGTGAATAAAAAATAATTAAATAAAACATATATAAGGATTTAAAAGTAAGTAATCGCTTTATTGTTAATCATGTGAATCATAATTATTATTATTATCATTGTAGTGCTTTGTGGTATACGATGTTTTTTGTTTGATGACCTGGCGCATAGATAAACAAATCTGATGGTTTTCCAACACGGGAACAGGCAACATACAATTGACCATGTGAGAAACATGGGTTTTCTAGATTAATACCACAAACACTTAATGATTGCCCCTGGGACTTGTTTATAGTCATAGCAAAAGCAAGCCGCACTGGAAACTGTAGTCGTTTAAACTCAAATGGCACATCAGTCGGAATCATTGGGATGCGCGGTATGAGAACATCTTCTCCTTTATACTTTCCTTTGAGTATAGTTGCTTCTATCACATTGTTTAGTATTTTTTTTATCGCTAACCGTGTACCGTTGCAAAGACGCGGTTGGTTGATATTTCGCAACATTATAACCACCGATCCAACCTTTAATTGAAGATTGTGAGGTGGCAATCCTGGCAAATCCAGCGAGTTTAAAAATTCCGGTGGATAGTTGACTACATCATCTTGATTAGTAGCCGAATCAACTGATTTATATATCCTCAATTCGCCTGTAATTTGTTCTTGAATTTTGAAATTTAATTCATTTACATCTATGTTTTTTGCAGCCAGTATAGCTCGTTCGCTCAACCAATCATGGTTTCTGTAATTTTGAGAAACATCTGGAAACACCTTCTGAATAAGTTCATCTTTTGATCGAGTTAACTGACAAAAACTTTGAGGAAAGTTAATGCAGCCAGTCAACATGTCTATAGGAAATTTGCCATTACCAATGTCAATGAGTTGTTTAGAGAATATGTTTCCAGATTGGTCATTTTGCAACTCGACACGCATATTCTTGCTTAAATGAAGTACTTTGACATGTTTCCACAAATTGGAGGACTTTAGACATGCATTGAGTTCATCAGCTGGCGTTGATCGTGGAATCACTGGCAATGTTTGACGAAAATCTCCTGCTAATAAAATCATTGCACCACCAAATCGGTTATTATTGCTCCGTAGATCTTTTAAGGTTCTGTCTAAAGCCTCCAAAGATTTTTTATGTGCCATCGTGCATTCATCCCAAACAATCAATTTACATTGCTGCAAAACCTTTGCCATTGCAGAGTTCTTCGAAACGTTGCAGGTTGGAGTTTCATTGCTTTGCATATTTAATGGCAATTTTAGTGCTGAATGGGCTGTTCGACCACCTTCAAGCAAAGTTGCTGCGATTCCCGACGAAGCGAGTGCAAGTGCAATTTTATTTTGTGAGCGAATTGTTGCTAATATTAATGAAATCAAAAAAGTTTTTCCTGTACCACCAGGTGCATCTAAGAAGTAAATCCCTCCAGTTTCATCATTTGTTACTTTCATAAGAGTTTCAAATACATACTTCTGTTGTTCATTTAACAGTGGAAGATTTGTTTGAATTAATTCTTTCAAAGCGTTGAGATCATACAGTTTTTCTCGATGCAACTCTTGGTTAAAAGCGTCATGCATTGGACGATTGGGCGCGGTCAGGCCTAATTGAATTAATAGTTTGTTTGACATTATCAAGCACATGTCCTCAATTGAAATCAATGCTTCATTGTAAATTTCTTCACTGATTTGTATATTTGGATTTCCCATTCTATTCCGTATTTGATACAAAATATCATCACACATATAATCTTTGTACTTGATCCACAAATCAATTGGGTTTGATGGGAAGCATGTAGATATGATTATAGAAAACAATGTTCGTATTTGATGAGCGTGTGATGATATTACAGCATCATTGAGAGTTTGATCCCAATGAGCGTCATTTTCAAGCAATTGCAAACGTTGACAGGCTTCTCTGTAGGATCCACACAATTCACCATCAACAGTTCGTAACTGTTGGAATGATGTTGGGCCACGTACATTGACTAATAGCAGTCGTAAATAAAAACATTCATCATTGCTTGGATGTACTGAATAAATCCGGCCAATCGCATCGGTGGAATATACATCTGTATATCCTGGAACTGGTTTTCCTTGTTTCCGTCGTATAAATCTCCTTGAGGATTGATTCCAGGTATAATATTTTGGCATTTCAGAATATAGCAATGTTTGTGCGAAATCATCGTTTTGGCATGTCTCAAAAAAACTGGTTAATGTAGTAGATGGTGGCTGAGCAGCTCTTTGTACTGCGTTCTGTGCTGTAAAATACACTCTTTGTCCATTTTCTAAATGCACAGCTAAGTGAACAACAGAAGGGTGTCTCTCATGAATAGGAAAAGAAAATATTCGCCAAACTGCTTCATTACTACTGACATAGCGGCCCATTTGGTATTGGGTAACTTCATCATTGGAATTCTCTGCACCAATTCCAATCACAGCCATATCACTCCCTTTGGTTACATATTTACAAATGTATTTAATAGATTTCACTGAATGGCAAGATTCAACGTTGATGTGTGCTTTGAATGTCTTTGATAAAATGGGTGAATATGGAACAATCCAACGATTATCTATTTCAATATCTTGTTGATTTAATTTGACAATTGTTGATTTTCCATTGTCTGCTGTCGATCTGCGACGATACAATGGATATCCGTCATTACCAGTAATTGTTTCCGATATTAATGTCCGTGGATATCGTTTTGAACATTTACCATCCATCATACACGGTGAATTTTGATTAAGAGTTCCACAGGGACCATGTATCATGTTTTTGATAACTACCTCATGCAATCCAGGATCTACTTGTACATTAGGGATTTCAGCTGATATCACTGCATCAACTTCATTTGGCCTTATCTTTTCAACCAACCAAATCAAAATGTGTGCATGTGGTAATCCTCGTTTCTGCCACTCCACAGAATACATCCAGCAGCGTGTCTCACCAAACACATTATGTTTTACGATGAAATCCATTAAAGATTTCAACTTTTGTCTAAAGACTCTGGCTGTAATATCATGACGATCAATGGGTGATTGCCCAGGGAATAACTCCTGCTTGATTTCTATCCATTGCGGATTGCATGTAAATGTGATGAACAAATCTGCTGTACCATGATGCCGAACATACGACATGGCATCTTGAGCATATTCGTGCATATGCCGAGGGCTTCCGATGTATGTTGCTGGAAGAATAGTTATCCGACCGACATTCTGTGCATTTCCATCAGTATTAATCGCATCTCGAAGGTGAATATACTCTTCAGATCGGAGTTTGGTTTGATTCAACCTGATGAATGTTAATCTCTCCGTTTCAATTTTAACATACATGTCAACAACATATTTGTGATATAATCGCCGACATTTCAATATGTGATTATCTTCATTCTCCCGAATCATTAGGCGGTATGAATAATAGTTCATTGAACTGACTTTTTTGTCGGTTTCAGAACCTGTAAATAGATTTTGTTTTAATAGCATTCAAATATAAAATTAAAATACATAATATAATGACTGAGATATTATCGCCATAGCTAAACTAATATTTTAGTTACCTGTAATGGGATTTATCATTTTTATTGAGAAATCGTAGCCATCTTCACCTTGCCAAAATATAATGGGATATTGCAGTGCATCATATGAGCGGTGTGTTTCCTTTATACGTTGTAATTGATCATTCCGACGATGTAAAACAATATCACGGGATTCCAAGTTTTCTCCAACTACAACGATAGCAACTTCATCAATAGTTGGTGCATTAAAACGTCTTGTATGTTGACCTGCAGGTGTTTTATCAGCTCTGATTACAATTTTGTGATTATCGGATGGCATCAGATCCAGGGCAGTTTTAAACAATATAATCAATTGATTGTGTTGATGAAATAAAGTTTGTAATTGTTCTACAATAGACCTCTTTACTAAATTGTTATGTGCACAACGCAGATCAATTTCTTGTGGTGAATTGCCCATAAAATAAATTTGCAGGAATTTGTTGTCGCTATCTGACACTGGTAACAGTGAACCTGCTCTGTGATATATTTGCCCTTGTATCTGTAAATAAAAAAAAATATTATGGTGTGGTATAAATTAATGGATTGTCAGTGATCAAACTTAAATAATACTTGATCTTAAAAAGTATATATTTAGTTTTAACTAATATCTATCAAATATAAAATATAATAAAAGTGTCACTGAAACTGAATCACCATATAATATGATGACTAAGTGATATATAAGTGATTAAGAAATTGAAGATTAGTGACACATCTTAACTTTGGTGACAGAAAATTTTGTTCGCTTAAATAATTATGACTAAATGCTATAATACATACCTTGAAAGTTGGCATAAAATTTTCCCGAACTACATTTGTTGCCCCAAATGAAGTCATTTGAAAGCAATTGTTATATTGTTGGATATGTGTCAAAAAGTGTATAGAATCTGTTCCTATTCCTGAAACCAATGAGTACAATGGTTCTGGTGGTGGATCCAATGGTATCAATTTCACTTTACCATTTGCGCAACATAATCCATTGGCTTCGTTTTTGTATTTTAATGCCTTACAGTGTGAGCAAACCGAGTTCATAGAACCAATAACAACACATTGGTAGTTACTGTAGTCAATTGACACATCGTAACTGAAAGCAGCTCGATTCAAACTTGCGCGATTATTAGTTGAATGTCGCGCTCGCGCTTCACGCGTTTGTGATATCCGAATTCTTTCACGTTCATTTCCGTCGTCACGTTCTTGTGCAGTACGATTAGATCGGTAATTAGCTTGGTTTGTAGCATTTCTGGTTCTTCTACCTAAATTGCTTCGTCTTATAGGAGGCATATCAAATATAAATTATTTTTTCACTAATCACGAACTAAACAAACACTAACTAACTAAACACTCTGTACAAAACACGATATACGAATTTGTTTCGTGTATCAGTTGACAAAAGCAAACTCAGAAGATTAGGTAACAGACAACTTTTTTTTATTTTTTTATTTGACATGACTTGAAGTCAAATCCTTTTAAACCGTACGAATTGTTTTATTTATTTAAAATTTGGATATTAAAAATAATAAAACACTATTGGTAACGCGATTTTTGTTTGACTGATGTAATGACGTGGAAACTGATGCATTTTATTTCGCGTGCCGAAACTAATACAAAAGAAAAGCGAGTTTCGGAACGCGACATTAAACTCCTCCAACTATGTATTCTGTGCTCCAACGCACACACGCACATTGTTTTGATAAATATGATCTTTGACGTTAGGAACACACCTACATTGCTTAGACAACAGTGAGTGCTTGTAATTTAATATGAACTTTATACCATAGCAATAAAGCTCAAATTGACTACGTTTTAGTTACAAATCATTTGTATTGGAAAAAGAAGGGCTATTTTTAGGGTTTTTCCAGCAATAATTCTAATTTTTCTCACCGTAAAAACCATCCTTGAACTTCAACGAACATTTTAAAAAAAGATTTGGCCAAATTGGTCCAGGCGTTGTTGAGTTATGCGCTTACCAACACATTTTGCGATTCATTTTTATATTATAGATTAGGTGAGTTTCTTTGTGAACTTGACTATACTATGATTCGATATATAGGCGCTATAGTTTTTTTAATTCCTTTTTTTAATATCCTGGGACATTATTCCCACACGGCTATCTGATCCCAAACTAAGCAGAGCTCGTACTATGGAAACCAGACAACTGATATACTACATAAACTACATTTTTTTTGTAAATACATCCTTATATAGATATTTACACGCAGACTCAGGACAAACAGATATGTTGATGCACACAAATGTCTATCCTGGGTGGGAATCGAACCCACGACCTGCGGCGTATAAGGCAAGTGTCTTACCAACCACGCCAACCGGCTGGCATATCTATATTGAAAAAAAAAATAATAATAAGCAGTAACTGTATGTCAGAGCTAATTAAAAAGAAAATAGTATATATAATAATTCCTTTAATTTAATTTAATAACTCAAACAAGTAAATATGTAACATACCACCGTTCCTGCTACACCCGGCCGGTGGCACTCGTGACATGGGTCTCCTCTTGAAACGACTGTACTTGAATGAGGAATAATCTCCGTGCGATGTCGGTGTGAATATTATATTCCTCGATGAGCCGGGACCAGGACCTGAGCGACAACATCATTAGACAAGCATATTGTAAAGTATAGTAAGTAGTAGTATTTTGTTTATTATATAGGTAAGCGGACGAGCTTATGGGCCACCTGATGGTAAGTGGTCACAAACGCCCATGGATAATGGCAATGTTAGAAATGTTAGACATCACTTACACCAACAATACGGCACCAACCTTGGGAACTAAGATGTTATGTCTCTTGTGCCTGTAATTACACTGGCTCACTCAACTTTCAAACCGGAACACAGCAATACAAAGTACTGCTATTTTGCGGTAGAATGTCTGATTAGTTGGTGATATCTACCCAGACGAGCTTGCACAAAGCTCTACCAATAAGTAAAGTAATCCATAAACTGAGCCAAAATTCAAAAGAGGTATATTTTTAAATAGCTCTGTAATCTAATCTACGCGATCTAAGCGACATCGAATCTAAGATCGAATCTAAGCGACAGTAAAGCGCTTGGCTTTACTGTCGCTGACAGTCGAGATATATTTACTGCAATGATCGATTGAATCAACATGAACAAAAAATAATGCTGAATAAAAAAAGTGTACTTACGCTGCGGGTGTTTGCAAAGGTTCGCGCCCAGGCTTCGCGTTAACCTCTTGATTGCTAGAATGCGCTGGATGTTCGAAACTGGACTATCGAGATCAATCCGTTCATGAGTTTCGACCGGGTCCGCGGAGCTTGTACTCGGCCTACAAAATGTTTGATAATTTAAACTTTCGATTTTTTTATTATATTTCATTAGGAAAAAAGAAGCCGAGATGGCCCAGTGGTAAGAACGCGTGAATCTTAACCGATGATCGTGGGTTCAAACCTGGGCAAGCACCACTGAATTTCATGTGCTTAATTTATGATTACAATTCATTTCGTGCTTAACGGTGAAGGAAAACATCGTGAGGAGCCTGAACCTGCATGTGTTTAATGTCATTGAAATTCTGCCACATGTGTACTCCTCCAACCCGCAAGCTCCAAATCTCCTCAAAAAAGAAAAGAGGAGGCTTTAGCTCAGCAGTGGAACTTTCATAGGCTGTAACTATCTCTATAGGAGTACGTCACTCCAAACCGTGAACGTCGTGAACCAGAACGTAATATTCCCACTTTAGTCAAAACAATAAATATACCAGAATTTATTTAACCAGAATCACAAGTTCAGTGAGCCTAATTTTGTATAGAATTCCGATTAGACGGCACGCACACACACACACGCGCACACACACACACGCGCACACACACACACACACAAACACACACACACACACACACACACACACACACACACACACACACACACACACACACACACACACACACACACACACAACAAACTATCAGACCCCTACCATGTGTATATAACTAACCAGTTATTATATGATTACTTACATATAAGTATTTAAATATATGTACCTCATGGGTCCCGGACCGCTCATTCTGTTTGGATTGTTGAGCAGTGACCAGAACAAGTCACGTTCCAGTCTAGTTTGGGTCCTTCTTGGTGATATGGTCAGCGAAGGTCCTCCTGCTTTAGACATGTGTATATGTAAATTAAGAACAAATCAATGGTAGCATACACTTATGACTATGTTCAAAATATGAAATTTCGATTATAAAAACATTTTAAAAATAGTCAAATGGGACCAGCCATTCTCGAATCATGTTTTTGTCGACGTAATGTATTTTATTTGTATAGATATTTATCAGTTCTGCAAAAGACGGGTACGCGAGTTTGAATTGTTTCTTAAATGAAAAACACACAGGACCAACTAATTAGGAACAACTGCTCTAAAACAATAAGACAAAAAATATTTACTTATTATCAAATTAATAGTATTTAATATATTTCATTAATACAGATAACATACTGTATTAACTATTGGTTTGAAGAATATTGAAATATTTTTTTTATACTTACTATGACCACTAGGTCCAGGCTGATTGGGATTTTCAGATTCAGCTTGTCTTCTACTTGATGAAGCAGCAGGCTCCGGATTTGTTTGTGGGTTGTCCTCGTCATCTATAACATAATTATATTGGTTACTTTAAACTTTTTTTAACCAAGTTATCATATATTATAATAATATACCTTTATTGTATGATCCAATCTTTTATATAAATGTATCTCTTTAATTTTAATAATCATACAGATTCTATATAATTTAAATTTAAGTCTAAATTAATGTGTAAATGTTAAATTTTACTTGGACTATTTGTAATATTGGAGTACAAGATTCATTTATTTTTAACAACAAAGGAATACTATATATGCATATATTTATAAATAACACCATATATATTTACCTATTGTGCATATCTAAAAGGTTATTGTGATAGATCAGTGACTATAATTTTATAAACACAAGAAGTAAAGAAAGGAGCAAGTTTCCGACTAACAATAAGCTTTGTAGATATTTTCAACTTTTAGTACTAATTTTAAATCTTACATAAAAAAAAAACTCAATAACAAATAAGAAATATTACTAACACAAGATTGTGTAAATAATAAATTAGTGTGACATTATTTATTGTTCGGGCAGGATAAACATTTATTATTCTATTACCGAAGCCTGTGATATTTATTTAAAGATGAGAGTAAATAATAGTATTGTATGGACTATTCTCAAAAGATACAACATTCCAAGTCGGTGCATGGCTTCACTCAGATGAGCAATCTAAATAAAAAAGTAGCCTACGACCATCCATTTTATACTCAAGCTTTATACCAAAATTCATCAAAATCGGTTTAGTAGTTTAGCTGTAAATGTGTAACTAATAGGCAGTCAGACAGACAAGAGTTACTTTCACATTCTTAATATTAGTAGAAGTATAGATAAACATGTAAAATGACAATACAAGTGTTAATAAGAATCTGCTTAAGATTTATAGTTTGATTTAAAATTATACATTAAAGAAGCTAAGAGCTATCTTAGACTTCATTAGAAATTTTGTAGAACTTCAAATCTATGGTATATATCTTTATAAATTATTGATTTTTCTAGTGTTACCAAAGCTGAAAAATGTTCTACTCTATGTTGACATGATAAGATATATTTCAATTTACATACAAGTGTATGCACTACAAATAATCATAATATAACAATTCCATATAAATATATTTCTTGTTATAGTTCAAAACAAACAAACAACCAAATCCCGGCTCTTTATTACATATGGGTCATTCCACGTCAAATCGACCAATAGTTGGACCCGACCACTTTCGATTTGGATAAATTTTGGTCAGAAGTTTTCTTTTATCCTATAACGAAGTTCTGCCAAAGGAAAAAAATTAAAAAAATTTTTTTCAAAAGTTATGCGAAATCCAAAATTTCACTATTTTCCATATTTTTTAAACTTATGTTTTAAAAGTCTCGAAAACTATTGCAAATAAAAAAAATCGCTTATGGTAAAATTCAAAGGGGATACTTGGGGCTATTAAAAAAAAAAATTCCAAAAAAAAATTTTGAAAAATCTCCAATTTGTGAAATTTTGAATTTTTGAAAATTGTTAAAATTGACCGTCGACAATAAATTTTTGGCTCAAATTTTTTTGTGTACTACCTTGTACCAATCTTAAAAGATTCTGAAATTTTTGGAACTGTGTTTTTTGTTTTTTCAAAAATATGAATTTTTGAAATTTGTTAAAAAATTTTGAAATTTGTTAAAAAAATTTTTTTATCCTAATTCAGTTTGGCAAATCGCGTAATTTTGATATTTTGAACAGTTGAAATTTCATTTAGTGGCATAATGATGAGAAAAAAAACATTAATGACATTTTTTGGGATCATTTTCAAAATAAAACTCGTAAAAAAAATGATACTGACACCTGTATAATCATTTGATGTTAAAGTAGAAGAAGTGGTGACATCTGTGGCGTGACGTTTGAATCTTTACATGTAAGATAAAGTTAACCTTTCTGATTTTTATTTCGAAGACAGTCATCATTCTAAGTAAGTGTCTAGAAATAACTCTTTCTTCAAATTCTAAACTTATAACAATTATCTTATCAAGTGTTTAATTTGAGGACATTATCTAGTTAAAATTTTGAGTGCAGAAAAAATAAGAGATTAGTGATGGAAAATAAAAAGTGTTCGATTGGATCATTCAAGAATGAAATATAGACTCTTTTAGTACACGAAATGCATAGTTTACTTCCCGGTATAATGGAAGGTAAACTAATCTTACACTGTTCGAACAATTTTAAACTGACTGGTCTCAAAGATTTACGAACTATACTGTCATGAAGTTTAAAGGGATCAGCACAAGATTTTTGATTTGAAGTATATTTGATACGATACTGTTTGTCATGTTCAGAGCAAATAAAACTAACGTCTGTACCACTTCTAGAATTCAGAGTAATCTGATCTTCGTCAGAAAAATCTTTGCAATTAATAAATTTTTCTTCAGAGCATATTTTTTTTACGAGTTTTATTTTGAAAATGATCCCAAAAAATGTCAATAATGTTTTTTTTCTCATCATTATGCCACTAAATGAAATTTCAACTGTTCAAAATATCAAAATTACGCGATTTGCCAAACTGAATTAGGATAAAAAAAATTTTTTAACAAATTTCAAAAATTTTTAACAAATTTCAAAAATTCATATTTTTGAAAAAACAAAAAACACAGTTCCAAAAATTTCAGAATCTTTTAAGATTGGTACAAGGTAGTACACAAAAAAAATTGAGCCAAAAATTTATTGTCGACGGTCAATTTTAACAATTTTCAAAAATTCAAAATTTCACAAATTGGAGATTTTTCAAAATTTTTTTTTGGAATTTTTTTTTTTAATAGCCCCAAGTATCCCCTTTGAATTTTACCATAAGCGATTTTTTTTAATTGCAATAGTTTTCGAGATTTTTAAAACATAAGTTTAAAAAATATGGAAAATAGTGAAATTTTGGATTTCGCATAACTTTTGAAAAATTTTTTTTAATTTTTTTCCTTTGGCAGAACTTCGTTATAGGATAAAAGAAAACTTCTGACCAAAATTTATCCAAATCGAAAGTGGTCGAGTCCAACTATTGGTCGATTTGACGTGGAATGACCCATATGTACAATACAAACATACATAAATAGATACATAGATAGATAGGCAATGAAAACATTTCTCTTGCAATAAGCTTCTATTGTAATATAAAAAACTGTTACATTGAACAACATTTATTATTGTAGTGTATGTTGTATAACAATATTCATATTGACTTTTATACAACATTATGCTTCTTGTTATCATGAACAACAAAATTAAAATCATATATTGACAAAATCCAGAAGCTCGCAAAGCTGGTTACAAACTGAAGTCACCAAAATGGAGGGTAGTAAGGGTGTAATGCAATCACGGTTTCTATGTGAATAGGTATAATTACGAAATTTTGAATGAGTAAATAAATAAATACATGAAAAATGTTTACAATAGTTATTTATATATAATCATAATTCGCTTAATACGTGTTAATATTGAAACTTAAAATATTGTAAATCTATACATATAAATTCATACCAGAACTCCACGGATATTCTGTGAGGCCGAGAGATTTTTTCAAACTCTCCTTTCTATTGCTCATTGCCGCTAAATAAAGAAATACGTGTTTTGTAGAAAGTGCGTAACTGAATTATTAAATAAAACTATTTCAAGATACGATACAAACTCCGAACTCCGAAGCACTTTGACTAGAACTATAGTATCGAATCACGAATGCCGATTGCTGTCAAATGAAAATGTCAATAATATTGTATACCACGGCAACGAATACAGACGTTACATAGAAGCGCAGTCTTAAGGATTTCGTGTGCCGATTCCAAGTGGGGTCTCCCCAGTTTAGTTCGTAGTTTGTCGGCTCTGGCGACATTCTCCGTCTCTCTTGTTCTCGCAGTTAAGATACGCTGGGGGACGTCCGTCTCTCTTGCTCTCGTAGTTAAGATACGCTGGGGAAATTAATATACCACGTTTTCTGTTAAAGAAAACATTTACATTATTTTAAGTACATAGAACATAGATCATCAGCAAACATTTTTCATATTTTTTCAACAACTAGCCGTGTGCCCGAAGGGAATTCCTATTGGAAACTCAACTTCTTACTAATAAATAACATTAATTAAGTAACAAATAAAATAAATAACAATAATTAAATAAGTAACATTAATCAAATATAATATAATCACTACATTTTAAGAATTGAATTATATAAATAAGTAAAATACCTTCAGCATCAAAAGTTTGAAATCACTAACCATTGCTCTGATCACTTGTCGTTTACTCGTTGAAGTTGTCAATGGCAGTTGACCATAGACATAATAGTTTTTATTTAATTTAAACTTCACTGACTGAACTGAAGTGTTTTTGAATGTGGTAGATACTAGATTCTTAATAGTCAATATATATTATTTTTAAGTACCGATCTAATGAAAACTGAATCAAGTCCATTTCAGCTTTAAAATGTCTGATTTACCTTATCAAGTAGAATATGCTAAGTCTGGTCGAGCGTCATGTAAAGCGTGCAAAAACAAAATTGACCAAGGAGTTTTGCGAATTGCAATAATGGTGCAGGTAAATGCTTCCTACGTAATATAGGTACATAGTGAGAGTCTTTATTTACATATAAATAGGTATGCCAATCAGCTTTTGAGGATTCTTTTTAATTAATAGTATGAAGAAAAGTATTTGACATTTTCATACATTAGTAATATAAACTTGTTTGAACCTGTCAAATGGTAGCGGTTACTTTTATCGCATACAATATTTATTAATTAACAATTAAAATGTTATTACACAAACTCAAAACATATGATGTTCATTACACAGTTAAACTTTTTTCCAGGAGTAATGTTCCACTATATATTTAACCGCGAAAGGCACATATCTACCAATCACGCCAACCGGCTCAAACCTCGGGCACAGGGGACATAATATCTTGCTTCCCAAGGTTGGTCACACAATGGCAATGTAGGAATGGTTAATAATTCTTACAGC
This sequence comes from Nymphalis c-album, assembly GCA_963151315.1. NCBI lineage: Eukaryota > Metazoa > Arthropoda > Insecta > Lepidoptera > Nymphalidae > Nymphalis > Nymphalis c-album. Next base: position 12,697,209 of record OY720591.1, on the reverse strand, counting down.
ACAAATGTGTATGGGTGGTGGAAAACATTTCATGATGTGGTCGATCTACCAATATGGGGACCTATAATATATACATAAAATATAATAAATGAAGCTTATTTTGATTTTCATATTATTTTATAGTCAGCTTTTCATGATGGCAAGCAACCAAATTGGCACCATGAGGAATGTTTCTTTAAAAAAAAATGCCCTGGAAGTATTGCTGAAATTGCAAATTTTAACAAACTTAAAAATGATGATCAAGTCAGAATTAAGAGTATGTTGGGTATGTACACATAAAAATGTTTAAATATACTATGATTTTTAAATAAAGCTCTCTTTATAACATTATCATATTTAATATCCTAAAGTACTACTTTGACTTTATATTTTACTAGATATACTAACTTATTTAGTTGACATTTCATAAACCCCTAGTTTTCTAGAATCACCAGCTAATATCCTGTGTGACATATATAAATATGGTCAAAAAACATTTGACTAACTTCATTGGTTGAATCATTATGTCTCTTTTCACATATATATCGCAATAATCCTCTGCAATACCATAAGGCTGCCTGTGCACCTGGTGTAACTATTGTGAATCCTCATATAAATTATGTTCTGTATAAAGATTCACAATATTGATATCGTTTATTTTTAAATAATTTAACCGAAACCTATTATATGGATTTCATTAATTAAATAAAATATTTACTCTTTAGGTAATCCATCAGGCATTGTAATGCCTGCTGAAAAGAATAAAAAAGGAAAGGCTAATAAAAGGGATAACAGTGAAAAAGCAGCTCTGGCAAATTATTCCATAGAATATTCAAAGTCAAGTAGAGCAACATGTAAACATTGTGATATTAAAATTTGTAAGGTACCTATAATACAGCATTCCGAAATTATGATATAGGTGGATTGCGCCATTTTGTTTGGGTTTAACAATTATCAATTTTAGTAATCTATAAGAAAATGTTTGAAACCTTGAGTTACATTATATCTGTTTGTTTGTGTACTTTTAATCTATTATTTGTTATTCGCTGATAATGAAGATGTCTGTAGGTAAAAGTTTTTTTAATTTGATAAATAGTTTTTTAGTTTATCCATTACAGTCAAACATACAAAATAACAAGTCTTATCTTTTTATAATTATGATTTTTTTACTATTTTGATATTTAAAAAATTTAAAGATACTCTATAATTCTATATAAAACAACAACAAAAAATTTAATAACATAACATTATGAACTTTAATTTTAGGGAGAAATAAGAGTATCAAAATTGGCATATGATCCAAAGTACGGAGATCACCCAGCATGGCACCATCTTAATTGTTTTGCTGAGAAAAAAAACGAATTTTTATTCCTAGCCGGTGGTGAGGATCTTCCAGGTTTTAAAAGTCTCAATAAGGAAGATCAGAAAACAGTTAAGGATGCAATTAAGTATGTAACATGTTTTAATATATGGATTACTTTGAGCTTATTTTTGTTTATATTTTTCACTAAATAATGTGTCAATTAAAATATTTAAGGGCATCCAGTGCTGACGAAGTGCCAGTGAAAAAGTTAAAATTAGAACCAAAAGATGAAGCTGATATAAAAAAAGAAAAGGATTTGCAAAAGAAAATTGAAAAACAAAATAAATCATTCCATAAATATCGTAGTGCACTAGTTGACCTCTCCAAGAATGACCTGCAAGATTTACTTGAAGTTAATTCACAAGAAGTGCTGAAAGGTCGTGATGAGGTATATTAACAATATCAATTTTATATCAAGTAAAATAAATAATACTATATGACATTCATGATTAAGATTCATAGGATTCTTAATTGATGGTTATTATTCAATATCTGAAAAAGAGTTTTTACCAATGGCAATAAGTAAATGGAGGAGCCTGTTTAAATTCATTTTAATCATAATTTAATACTATTCTCGTCTCTACCTGCTACACAAAATGTTGTCTTTGATTTCTAGTGTCTGGATCATTTGGCTGATGTTATGACGTTTGGAGTTCCTGAGCCATGTCCGGACTGTAAGGGACAACTTGTGTTGGACACATTTTATTATAAGTGTACAGGTAATATAGCTTCATATATTATTTCTTGTTTTTTTTTTTATTATTTTATTGTCTTTTACTTGCATACTCGTAGGAAATATAAGCGAATGGTCGAAATGTAGATATACAACTAAGACTCCTAAGAGAAATACAATGAAAGTTCCTAAAGCATTTCAAGATCATCTAGTATTCAAAAAGTTTAAGTCAAAGTGTAGTGATCGAATATTTGAAAGTGAGCCACCTCCAAGTATTGTTGTCATAAAGAAAGAGGAACCAGAGAGGTCAGTCTATATGAAATGTTTTATATTTTAATGCAAAATCATTCTATGCTAACCATAAGCATAAAGTTATAATTTTTCGTATTTCTGGGTTCTGTTTGCATATTGCATTAGGTTTTTATTGTCAATATATACTACAAAACATATAAAAATGATGTTATACTTCTAAAATAAAAAGAATATATATATATATATATATTTTAATTATGTCAGTTCTCAGAAAGACAAACCAATTCCACCTTTGAAGAACCTGCAATTTTTCATCTATGGTAAATTAAAAACTCCCAAAGAGGATGTGAAGCACCGCATTTTGAAGTTAGGGGGCTTAGTGGTGAATAAGCTAACGGATACACTAGCGGCTGTCATCTCCACCAAGAATGATCTGGAAAGAATGAATAGCAAAATGGGAGAAATACAAGACAAAGATATTGAGGTCCAATTAAAAAATATATTATTTAGAAAACATTAAAATTTTACAATTTTCCTTTTGCATATTATTGCTTTCCTTATAATTATTTACAAACTTAAATACTTACTATAATATAAGATACTTTTGAAACTTGTCATCAAAAATGTTTTCACATTAATTTTTATTAGGTTGTCGAAGAATCATTCTTGGATTTGATTGATCCCACTAATGGAAGTGTTACAAAGTCACTAGAACTTATAAGAGAAAATAATATTGCAGATTGGGGATCTGATGTAAGTTGAACTTGTGGTGATTGATTATTTGTTTTTTCATTTGTAAAATATCCAAGTGATTGGATTTTACATAATCATATATAACATTTCAACAGCCGACAAAACGAGTTCCTCAAGATGTTATTGATGGGAAGTCTATACAAAAGTCTGGAAGCATGTACGCAAAATCCAAATCTACCATTACGAAATTGAAAATTAAGGGTGAGTTATTTTGTCACTTAATACAATTCTTTATTTATTTACAGGCGGAGTGATAATGTGTGTATCAAAATTGATAAGAACTAACGAATTATGATATCTACTGTTCTGTGTGTGTGGTGTGTGCTTGTCAGGCGGTACGGCCGTGGACCCCGACTCGGGGCTGGAGGATAAGGCGCACGTGTACCAGGCGCCCGACGGCTCCAAGTACACAGCTGTGCTGTCAAAGACCGACGTGGTGGCCGGCAAGAACTCCTACTACAAGCTACAAGTGCTCAGATCTGACGCGAAAAACAAGTGAGACTGATAACTGTTTATATATAAATAAATCACAATCTCTTATATTAGTACTTGTCCAATTGTCCATATAGCATTTATTAATAGATAACGTCACAAGTTTTTTATCTGTGGAATAATGTATACATTCTTATCCACATTGCTTCTGACAGATAAACATTGAGAAGCTATTATTTTATTGGAATCGGAATATGTACAGGATACAATGTTAGAAAATATAATGCAAATATATTGTACTGATTTCCGAATATGATTGTACATAACAATTTATTACACAGTTAAACAATAAAACAAAAAATACAATTTATTGTTTTAATAATTTTTTTTATTAAAATAATAAATTTTCAGGTATTGGTTATTCCGATCTTGGGGCAGAATCGGTACTCCGATTGGAGGCAATAAGGTAGAAGAATGTAAGACACTTAATGAAGCAATTGACAAATTTGAAAATCTTTATATGGATCGAACCCAAAACCCATGGGAGGAGCGGCAAAACTTCATCAAGGTGAGGTTAAGAAGAAGTAGGGATATATAAAATGCTGCCATACTGCCATTAACCTGTTACAGGTGTTACAAATTATTAGAACATATCATCTTCCTTTAATGAATTTGAGTGAGTCTTTTTAGATTGTCTACTATTAATATTCAAGCAATCAATGGCATCTTTTTGTAAAATAAAATCGTCAATTGTGTGTCAGAGAAAAATAATGGACACATAGCTCTGAATTATATCATGAATATGTTAGGTGGAGGGTTGAATGACGTATTATAAAAAATGTTAACTATGATTATCGCTCTTTATAAGGCAAATTGTGAACGGATTGTGGAAAACGTTGATCCGAACACACTGTCCAGACAAAAATAAACAGAATAAGAGCGAATAGTGTTATTGCTCTACATGATAGTAGCACACCTAAAGTACTCTTTCCTTTAGATGCCAGAGGCGTACTACCCCATAGACATGGACTACAGCGACGAGCCGGAATCGCTGCAGGTCGACAAGCAGTGCTCGCTAGACATGTCCGTCCAGAATCTCATGCAGAGGATCTTCAATATCGACAATATGAAGAAGACGCTTCTCGAGTTTGAGGTGAAATATACATACATTGCTATGTACACTAATATTGTTGTTATACATACTCATCAAATATCTTCCTTAAAAAAAAACTATTCCTCTGACATAGATAATAATGTTGCAGTTTTTGGATAAATGAACGTTTGTAATCTATTTTTTAAACAAAATTAGTTGTCTGTGATTCTTTGTAATTGTTTGTTGCATATTATGTTATACATATTTTAGGTCAGATAGCATGTTAATCACTTATTCAATAAAGCTTAATGACTGTTACCATCTTATATTTAACAAATAAAATAATTTTAAATGTGCATAATTATTCTGTTATTGTTTTAGCTTGATACCGAAAAAATGCCTCTCGGAAAATTGTCCAAGAAACAAATTAAATCTGGATATAATGTTCTGTCAGAGTTACTTAAGTTTATTGAGAAGGGTTCTATGAGTGAAAACAAAATCATCGATGCTACTAACAGGTTTTAATTGATACTATTTTTTATTTTTATACTGTATTCATAGACATAGTTCAATCCATATTCCATTTAATACTTGAAAGCAAGATAACACCTTAATCATGGATAATATATTTAAAAAAAAATCTTGGTATATATAATTTTACTTTATTATACAAATACATACATAATTTATTTTAAGAAAATAACTGCCTTAATAAAACTTTAAAATTTATAGGTTTTACACTCTAGTGCCGCACAGTTTTGGAACAGATAATCCGCCACTACTGAATACTGTCGAAATTATAAAAAATAAAACCGAAATGTTAGACAACTTAATGGAGATTGAAATCGCCTACAGTTTACTCAAATCAGGTAAATTATTGTTTCAATATAGAAAGTCCATAAGGCCATATGCGAAAATTATGAGGATGAATTAAGATGCGGCAGAAGATGATATGAATGTTTTAGTAATAATTTATACACATTATTTAAATATCGCCTTCAACACTAACAGTCACGATTGCATCGTTTGTTTCATAAATATAACTAATTATTTCAAATATTACATTTCAGAAAATGATGATGATGTCAGTCCTATTGAATCTCATTATCGAAAATTAAAAGCAGAAATCACTCCTCTCGATAAAAAGAGCGAAGAATTTGAGATGATTCAGGAATACGTGCGGAACACGCACGCTGCTACACATTCAAATTATTCACTAAAAGTACAAGAGGTGGGTGCTTAAGATATTTATCCACACATAAATATCATGACTTTTAGTTGTCGTTTCGACTTAACCCGTTGTTGTCATTGGATAACTCCTTGACATAGCTATATGCGTTCATCACAAGCCGGTAATCGATTTAACCACCCATGTGGTGGCGGAATCTACCAATCTACCAATAAATGCACTCGTAATAAGATTTGTAGTAAATACAGCCCAGCTGTAATGGCGTGCCATAATGAAATAAAAAAGTGTAAGCAAATAAATATAAAGAAACGTTTTTTATTAATTTTGATTATTTTTTTAATGTTGGCAACTCATTATTCTTATTTGAATGCAGGTATTCCAAGTTGTTCGTGAAGGCGAAGAGAAACGTTTCAAACCATTCAAAAAACTTCATAATAGAAGACTGCTGTGGCACGGTTCTCGTGTCACCAATTTCGCTGGAATTCTATCTCAAGGTCAGCTTGAACATTTCTTAAATATGGCGATGACTTAATCTTTGTATCTCAATCGAAGTGTTAAGTTTATATTGGTTCAATTTGCAGGTCTTCGAATTGCCCCACCGGAGGCACCGGTGACCGGATACATGTTCGGGAAAGGCATCTACTTCGCCGACATGGTATCCAAGTCTGCCAACTACTGTTGCACGGACAAGAAGAATAACGTCGGGCTGCTGCTGTTGAGTGATGTGGCTCTCGGGAACATGTAAGTATCGCCAACTAATCATAATAAACAAACATCCATTCTTAGTATTGGTTGAGGCAATTTTAGTCAGCATATTTTAAAATTTATTTATTGCTGCTCTTGCTGTCTCGCTCGTTCCGTTCCGTTCGTTTGCTGCTTCGCACAGGTTAAATAAGGAACTACATAAAATGTTATATAATGTATAGTAATACATAATATAATTCTATTAGTTTACGGGGCGCTTCAGTAAAGCTCCAGTCTGCATGATTTTTACCAAAATGTTCTACAATTATCGTCATATTTCAGCCAAATTACAACAGACCTTAGTAAATTATACTTAACCTTCTTCATGAATTATACCGTCCATAGGTGAAAAGTGTATAAAGATCCGTTCGATAGTTTATGAATTAATCGAATTTAGGCAAACATGCAGACAGGCAAAGCGAAAGGACATTGTTTTATATTAAGAAATGATAATAAAACAACATTATCCTTTTGTGTTACAACAGTAAATACATTTTTAACATGAAGTGATGTAGTCTTCTTTTTGTGTTGTCTTTAGAGTACTGGCTGGTCTATGCAATGGTTTCTACTTATTGCAGTGCCATTACGTGGGCTATTTGCTCATCTACCGATCTAAAATAAAATAAAAAATCGGGCTCGAGAAATCAGCATTTTGGTCTTTTCTGATTGGTTGGATAAATAATTTAATAATAGAAATCTATGATTTTCGCTGCTGATTATTGAAGTTCTACTCTAACATGTCCCACTCGGTACCTTTCATTGAGACCGCGTCGTGAAGATAAAGCCGTGTAGGTGAATCATCTAAAGTCTAAACGAGTGGTCTTCGCTTCGCAGGAAGGAGTGCCGGCGCGCCGAGAACGTGACGAAGCTGCCGAGCGGCGTGCACTCGGTGTGGGGCGTGGGCCGCACGCAGCCCGACCCCGCGCGCGCGCGCTCCGCCCACGGCGCGCTCGTGCCGCTCGGCCCGCCCGTCGCCAACCCGCACGACACCTCGCTGCTCTACAACGAGTATCCTTTTGCCTGACACGCCTTACGCCAGCGTGCATTTCACGAGGGATATTAGGTGCTATCTGCCACAAATCTCAGTGGCCGGTGAGGGGTTGGTAGCCTCTCAGACGGCCCACAGCCCAGTGTATAATGTAATACGGGCTATAGAAGTTGCTACCGGATCGCGTCGAAATAACGTTGGGTCAATGAGGCCAGTTAAATCATCCTTCGTCCAGAATAAATAAACTACAAAAGTTTGCGGTAACTGACTGATAGCCGTGAGTTAGCGTTGATAAACCAACCTCAAATGTACATCAGCTATTTGTAGTCCAACAAAATCAGTTCCTAATATGATAAAATGTTAACTAAAATACATAATATACTTCCTTAACCAAACCCCTCAGATTCATCGTTTACGATGTTGCGCAGGTTAATGTCAAGTACTTGGTGCAAATGGAGTTCAACTACACGCTTTAAATTCTTACATAATGCTGACATTACTTAATGCTGGCGTTTACTATTTTGTTACCGTTTATTTTTTTACTTTTGTTATGTTGAAATATTGATAAACCATTACTATTTTAACGTGTATTACGTTCGAATATTATGGAGTAGACATTGATATTGTCGCTTACATTAATTGACCCTTGAGTTATATACGTCCAGAACCAGATGCCTAGTCCGACATTTCAAAGCAATATCGTTTTAGATCCGGTAAAATTATAATATGAGCGTTCAACCCCTTATGAGATATTTTGTTGTAAAATCTAATCGCGTGAAAGAAATACGATGAGCTTATTAGCTAATGTTTAATCACTAATAATTGTATGCATTAGTGACTAAAAATAATTCGAATAAATGTAATTATACCATGGATGTGAAACTGCCCTATATTACGAATGTTGCGTTATGTGAAATTCAACTACACTGTATAGTATAGGACATCGAAAGAGTGCCGCAAAAATGACATATATATTCAAGGCGCGACGCGGTATTTGGGCGTATATATAATCTTAAAATATTGTATGGGTCAATTATCAAGAGGCGGACGTGAGCGAAGAAAGCATTTTTCTATGTTTAGTGTTTTTTAATCTGTTAATTTTTACTAATTACAATTATCACATTGTCGTTATATTGATAACAATTATGCATAATTGCATATTATAATGATAATCATCTGAATTCGATATCTGATTATATTGTTAAAATATTAAAATTAGATTTTTCAGAAATTATCTTTTATTTCAATTTACCTTGCCACGACACAGATTTTTATATAACTGTTCAATTTGTACATGTTTATTATAAAAAAAAAATTATTATATAAAATAGTCCCATGACGTTCCTTAGTAAATTAACCATTAATTCCCGCTATTTTAATTAATTAAAAGATAGAATAATATAATCGTTAATTTTACATAAAACGATGATTAGCTGAACCAATACTGACAAAACCTTAACTGATATACCAAAGCCATATATGAACGATATCAAAATTAAAAAAACCGACTAGTAAATAGACAGATAATCTAACTTGGACTTAGTGATACCAATTTTTATTACATGTTTTTTTTCAATAATAAATGATATTTCATGCAATATTGAGTCAAAAATTCGGAGCGATTTATGGCAAAAGCCGCAATTGTAAGTATTTACCCGTATTTTTTTCTTCTAAAATAGCTCTATTCGTTCGGGTAATCGAGTATGCAAAAAAATCCTCAAGAAATACATCAAGGGCAAGGAATATAACACGTCATCTGTGAAGGTATATTGTTTAAGAAAAAACATATGAGACTTTTTTCAATAAGGTCACAAAATTCGCTAAATTTTGCTGTAGTAGAAACTATATTTATTTTTATGAATAATCTTTATCGTAAAATATGGATGAAATTGCGTCTACCGTCTTCTCATTCAATAAAAATATTTGTTCCATAAGTTTCAAGTTAGATGTCTATTTGACCGATTTCAACCGATTCATAATATAGAACGCATTCACTATGTAATTTATGGCCTTAATATACTCTGCAGGTTTCAGACGTCAAGTAGACAGTGTCAAAAAATAAATCACAACATTGATATTTGGTTGTCATTTAGGGATTGAGTACAGTGCTTGTATCATATTATTCTTGAGTTTCGCGCAGTTCGGCAGTAGAGAAAAATAAGAAGTGGCGAAGTGTAATCAACAATGTATTTAATAAAACCATAAGTCTTATATCATATATTTTTAATGAATATACCAAATTAGTAAGTGTCTTCTATATGTGTTCTTATTTCTCAAATTGTGTGTGCAAACGTAAATACGAAAATGGATGTAGATATCATTAAGTGGAGCAACAAAGAAGTCATGGAATTGTTACATAAAGAGAAGATATCATCATTTATAAAAGATATTTGTAAATCTCAAGATATAGACGGTCAGTGTTTACTTTCATTTGTTGATCGTGATTTCTATGACTATCCTTTTGAGCAACTGAAACTAGGTGAAAGGAAAAGGTTCATATTATTAATAAAAAAATTACAAAGAAATAATCGAAAAGCGATGTACGAACTAGGTTTATGCGAAGATCAAACCGTAAATAATCCTGCCACAAATATAAATTTTGTTGGCACTAATTTGTCACATTTAAGCTATAATCTGCACAATCAACTACAGAATGAGTTATATGCAGCAAACACTGAATGCATATCTACTTACACTCCAGATGTAAAAGCTTCCAAATTGAAACCTGAAGTGTGGAAAACTGCTATTGCTCTAGGTAATATTGATGTTCATTACAATAATTGTAACAATCTTTATGTCACCAATTGCAAACATTTTGCATTTTGAACACTTGATATTATTAATGTAAAATATATTTAGATTTTTAGTTTTGTGTCAATTAATCACGTAATTTGTCACAGTCTACTTTTTAATTTTTTTTTTAATATAGTAATAATATGATAATTAAAATAGTTTCTTTCAAGAAAAGCCTATTGTAACCTCCCAGTTTATTAATCATAATTGTTAACGTAGTTCCATGTATTGATAGGCTCATTTAAAATTATCTTTTACCAGGCTATGTGTTCTTGGTGACGTGGGTGACAGCCGTTGTAATGGTGATTGTACATGATAAGGTTCCAGATATGAAAAAATACCCACCACTGCCTGACCTCTTCTTAGATAATGTACCTCACATACCATGGGCCTTTGACATGTGTGAAATTACTGGATCATTTCTCTTGGCAATCTGGCTTGTAGTGCTGTTCTTCCACAAACACAGGTAAAAAATTAAATTATATATAACTCGAATATAAATCACATAATTATATACTTATTAAAGTAAAATATTAAATAGCAATGTCTCTAGACAAATAAAGCAAGACATTCAATAAAATGTAGTAGATGCAATTAATTTGCCATGCAAGAATTTTGGATAGAATAAATAATTCCTCGAGTATATAAAAAAACCTATTGACGAGTATGAAATGTTATTTTGGCTGTAAATTAAATGTTCATATATTTAATTTGGTTACCTTTATATTTTTAGATTAGAATTGGTACCATAGGGCTAGGTGAGTCTTTGTTCATTTTGCATTGTTTGTCCTATAGAAACAATGTGTCTGAGTTGCTTAAACTTCTTTTGTGTTTAATATAGGACATATATGTATAAACACAGACAACTGACCTTTGTATGATCAGTGAATCATCACTTTGTAACAAAAGCGTTAGGTGTGACATATTGTATGTTACTTTTTAATTATTTTGTTGAGACCGGAGATCCCTCGCTTTCTCTTACATACATATTACTGAGCACTCAATAATACTCTTGGATTTTTTGAATAGATTTTCTTGTGAAAATATTGCAATATTTTTCTCACTTACTATTATCTCCATATTTGCCAGAAGCTTTGATGTTTTTTATTTTGCTTTAATCGTAAATCATGTTTTTATTAAATTTGTATTATTTATGATCAATCGTCAACTATTTTAAATACTAATACATTTTTGTGACATCGTATGAGTTAGAATCTTATGCAGGTTCATTGAATATGCTTTAATCAATGTAGGCAATAGCTTTATTTTTTGTTATTATTACTTGATCTCAACATTTATTTAGGTTTATAATACTGCGGAGGTTCTTCGCGTTAGCCGGCACGGTGTTCCTATTGCGGTGTTTTACGATGTTAATAACGTCGCTGTCTGTGCCGGGGTCTCACTTGAAGTGTGAGCCGCGATTCTACCCGCCGGCGGATGATCTAACCGTGTGGGGTCGACGCCTGCGCCAGGCATACGACATATGGAGTGGCGCCGGTATGTCCGTCCGCGGGGTCCGGACCTGCGGCGATTACATGTTCTCGGGGCACACTGTCGCTCTGACACTGCTTAATTTCTTCATCACCGAATGTAAGTTGATCATATGATAATCTTAATCATACAAAACGAAAACACATTTAAAAATATTTTAATATATTTGATTGTTAATTGGAAATTTGTAAAGTCGTTTGTGTTTTCTATTGGGTTCTTATTTCTATGGCAAAATATTTTTACTTAAATTTTGTAATATCGTGGTTTGCATGTTATACGAAACAATGTCTATGGCGAAACTTCTAGGAAGTAGTATCAGTCAGTATAGAACTCATTGCCTTTGAATTTGTAAAGTTGAGTCAATACCATATAAATTTTTATTAGTCGTTACACGTGTGCCTGTGCCAGTGCCTGTATAACGCGTGTGCGATGAGATATATTTAAGATGAAGCTATAAAGCGCCCAACCCTGGCCCTTGATTAGAATAGAGCGAGATTGCCTTACAGTGCCTTTCGGTCGACACTTTCACTTCACCTAAATTGCATTTTAATAGTTATTTAAATAATAATTATCACAATAATAAAAATCAAACAACGCTATGTACCCTTGGAAATATTTTTTGAATTCTCGCCTCTTGGCGCCTAGAACAATCGCTCATCTCGTCCTGCTCCATGGCCGGAGCCGAGCTGAAGCCATAGTAGTGGAGTGCCGAGACTGATTTCAATACATATTGAATTCCAAGGGTTTGTTTGAAACCGAACAAAAACATGTGAAGCCGCTAGTTTAATGTAAAATTTAATCTTTAAATGTCCAAATATGACAGCAATATAAAAAATACAATGGCGTGTTTCTATTAGTCTGAGTTGCCCACTATAAATTGTTATCACGCGAACTATAGCACGCAACATTTCGAACGCCGCAACGCCAGAGCATGTCAATTTCGAATGAGTAGGTACGTAATTTAGATTCTTCGTTTTTGTAATTTATGAAAATAATCATCACTTAAAGTAAGAACGTAATAAAAAAGTATGAAATTTAATATTTAATCAATGACTTGATGATAAATATTTCGAAAGATATTTGAATATTTACCAACAATATGAGTTAAAACTGTTATGAAATGTGCAGTCACCTTGACGGGTTTTGAATTAAGTAATTGCTTTTTTTTTAATTTATTTAACAATTTCTTGTAATTTAGCTTAGATAAATTAGTCATAATTTTTTTAAATTTATTCTATCTATGTTATATAATATACGTTGTTATCAAATTGGCTATTACGTTAAAACATTACGTTTTATTCGCAATTTGTTTGAAGGTTAGTGATTGTCACGGTTCATTACATATCGCATTGTATCCTTTATTAAGTAGTCAATGGAAATATTTCTGTTTTCATGATTATGTACCAAGTATATATTACCTTATAACTTTGTATAAGTTTTTTTTTATTGTATGGGTGCCTACCCAGTACCCACGACGGTCGGTTGACGAGCATATGGTCCATCTGATGTTAAGTGTTCACCAACGCCCATAGACATTGGCATTGTAAGAAAAGTTAACCATCACTTACATCGCCAATGCTCCACCAACCTTGGGAACTATTGTGTTATGTCCCTTGTGCCCGTAATTACACTGGCTCACTCACCCTTCAAACCGGAACACAACAATACAAAGTACTACTGTTTTGCGGTAGGATATCTGATGAGTGGGTAGTACCTACCCAGACGAGCTTGCACAAAGCTCTACCGCCGAGTAAAGTAAGTTTGGTAAACTCCTTATAATGTCAGGAGACTGTTCCGTAAACTTATCCTCAAGTAAGACTTTACGGTCTTTACGGTCACCTGAATAATAAATAATTATGTGATTAATTAAATTTAGTCATATTATTATTTATTTTAAAAATATGTCTTTATATAGGTACAACGTTTTGTTTATAGAGAATATGCTCAATTATCAATATCAATCACAAATTGAAAGTAATAAAACAAGAATACTAATGGTGGGCATAAATTGTTGACGTAACAAAAACAATAATATATTTATTGTTATGTAATGTAGTTCATGAGATATACATAACATTGCAATACAGTTCGCTCATAGTGATTAACATTGATTAAAGATAAAGGCAGATAATAATATTTGTAACCAGTTAATGTGGCAAATATTTCTGCCTAACGATTGAAACTGTATGTACTTTGTAGGTGTGGCTGAAAAATGACGTATGACACGCGGTAGTTATGATGTATTAAACACGCGGAAGAACCTGGCTACAGTCGAATATATCTTTTGGCGCGGGCTTTCTGTGATCGTTTTAAATATTACTAAATTATATAGTTTCCATTCGATTTTCGCGGCGATAGCAAACTATTGTGTGGTCGCATATCGAGAGGTCTTTAAGCTCCAGGTCAGGACAGTAAAAAGATATTGGTTTATTCTGTCGAGAATTTTTCAGTAGTAGTATAATAAACAATTAAATAAACATTAGACTGACAGATTTTAATTGTCATTTATCGTAATCAAAGCCAAGCATAACATTGAATATCCGTCAGCCCTGGCGAGTTTCGTATGCATGTAAATAGAAATGCCTACCTCGTTAAATGTTACGTAGCACCATACGTACGTACGGGATATGTTTACATTGTTTAAGATCTATTGAAACTTTGCCATCGGTATCACATCTTGGCCTATCGGTTTTACAAACCTACGCAGTTTATTGCGTTGTTTATTAATAATAAAACATTAATCATTGCGTCATTGTTCCCATCCGTGTTACTAATACCTAAAATAATATACCTACTGTTTAAATAACTATGAAAGTATGTTTGTTTTTTTTTTTAATTTAAAACGCGGTGACTTCGATTAAGTTGCTTTTTTTTATTTAATTGGCAAATAAAAGTAGCTATTCACATGCTTCAGTGACTCATGAGCATTTGAATTTCTATTCCACTAATTTTTTTTATTTAATTTTCTGTTCGGATTTTCCATTACTTGTTTTTTATAAAATTAAATAATTTAAGTCATTAAATCATAAAATTTGCTTTGTTATCCGCTATATATATTTTAGAAATTGCGTAGATCAGTAAACATTCTTTATCATAGCGTAGCGTAGTGTCTCTTATCATACCAAAAATAAAAAGATAACAAAATCTATTCTGAAAATTAAAGATATATGAATCATTTTAAAAGTCGTGACCTATATACGTAGTTAATGATTTTCCAGGGCGTTCTAATTGGCGAGCATGTTAATAATATTCACTTCACATTTTTAAATACCACGAGATAATGTTAGTACGTAATCTTGGGTCACGCTCGTGCACTTTCTCTCATTATTTTTTGTGCCAAAAATGTGGTAACTTAATGTTTTATTTTTAAAATACTATATTCATGTGTATAATGTGTCAGTTACACTATCTGTTTATGTTATATTACAAGTATCAATACTATTCTTATGCATGGTGTGTTCTTTTATAATTTAAACATTTTCATCATCTTTATCTGGACTGGACGAGATGGCCCAGTGGTAAGAACGCTTGGATCTTGACCTATGATCTTGGGTTCAAACCCGGGCAAGCACCGTTGAATTTCATGTGCTAAATTTGTGATTATAATTCATCTCGTGCTTGACGGTGAAGGAAAACATCGCGAGGAAACCTGCATGTGTCAAATTTCATTGAAATTCTGTAACATGTGTATTCCACCAACCCCCATTAGAGCAGCGTGGTGGAATAAGCTACAAAACCTTCTCCTCACAAAGAGGAGAAGAGGCTTTAGCCCAGCAGTGGGACATTCACAGGCTGTTACTTTATCTGGACTCTCTTATAATCATATTCACCATATAAATTTAATTTATTCGTCGTTAACGTTTCGTTCGTAATTATGTATGGGAACTCCCACAAGTCTGAACAATGTTTTACCTGTGAGTAATAAAATTCATGAAATGAATGTCATCGCTCATTCATTAGAACTTGGAATATGAAATGGGAATGGAATGACATTACAAGTTTCATCAGGAGTATAAATGATGGCTATACTTTTAAATAGACTCTGATATTGTCACGTCACGTTTCATTATTTCATTGCTGGTAGGACTTTATGCAAGAGCGTATAGCCTATTCCAACCACAACAGGAAAATTTGACACCGAATTAATGCGATATCATTGGTCATCGATATCTAATGACGTGATGTGATTGGTCGACATCTTGAATAATCTATAACATTCACTATGGATATGCAAAATTATGGCGTTTTCAATGTCCGCGAAGTTGTATTTGGAACTTTGGAAGTTAAATTAATGTGGTTATAACTAGTCAATTGGAATAGTGTTGTATTATGAGTAAGGGTAAATTAATCAAGAACTGTTTACAGTGCATAATAATGCAGAACGATTTGACATTCGCATGCAATTTGTAAATCTACGGTGTGTTTACATTTATTTCTATTCCCATTCGAATAGGGTATAGGCTCATCAGATAGTCTACCGCAAAACAACACTGAGTATTGTTGTGTTCAAGTTTGAAGGGTGACTGAGTCGGTGTAATTACAGGCATAAGGGACATAACATCGTTCCCAAGGTTGGGAGCATTGGCAATGTAAGGAATGTTTCATTTCTTGAAATTTCACTGCGTAAAATGGCTCATAAGCCCGTCCGACTACCTATCTCATAAAAAATATATATTAAGATATAAATGGTATAATATCATTGCTAAATATAAAGTTAGGGACGTAAAGGTAGCGCTTGAAATTGCCATCGCAACGCGTGTTTTAAAATAAAATTATCTACCAACTTGTCAACATTACGCGAAAATCAATGCAGTCTTATCGACTATCGTACTTAGTAAGGTGATATCGCACGTCAATTAATATAATTTATCTAGGAAATAAAATATTATAAACACTAGTGACTTTCATCTTTTCTGGCGATAAAATCCTTTACGGAATAATTTATTTTAAATAAGTACTTCGCGTAATTTATTTATTAAACGTTATTAAGCGAATGTTCAGTTAAACAATGCTGTGTCTTCATCAATGGTATGACAAATCAATAACGAGAGAAATAGAGAAGGTTGAGTTTAATTAAACGTTTATAAGTCAGCCCGTATCTATATAAATAAAATGATAGAGGTCTGCAGTTGTGCGCGCGTCACGGAAAAACTACTGGATAGATTTCAATGAAATGTTCTAAATTTTATTTCTTAGACACTTGGCCCTTATCAAATAATTATTGCGATATCTTCATTTAATAAAAACGCGGATAAAGTCGCGGGTAACAGCTATTTTTTTAATAAAATACATAAGTACTAATAGTTTTATAGAAAAATATTGTGAGAGAAATTAAAAAAATAAATTAAAAAAATTGTTACTTTTACAACAGCAAGATTGATATAAAATGATTAAATATATATTTTTTTTCTGACGTTATTATTGTGTCGTGCCAAATACTCCCAGCGATCCCACGACCTGTCCACACGTAACGCTCGCATTACGATGTTTATATTCTTATGTACTATCTTATAACCCAGTAAACTAATTTTGTTAGTTCAGAGAACAATATTTATCTACGAAAAATATTTCTGATATATTTAAATTAATTTTGCACCAATAAAATATAATTTTGTAGAATTAAATAGATTTCAAATTTAGATTGTTATTTGCATGTGTAATATTTGGTCATTTTAAAAATTACATCCCTCCCTCACACAAACAGACAAATAAAAATAAGTTTGTTTTGGTAACTCGCTTTGGCAGCTATTTAGAAATCACAGACGGACACTTCAATTATATTGATTTAAAATAATTTGTTTCAGATACATCCCGCAGCCTATACTTGCTGCACATCCTCACATGGGTGATGAACATGTTCGGCATATTCTTCATCCTGGCGGCTCACGAGCACTACTCCATCGATGTATTCATCGCCTTTTACATTACCTCGCGTCTCTTCCTCTACTACCACACACTCTCGAACAACCAAGCTTTAATGCAGAGTGATTCATCCAGGTGATTATGAAGTTAATAACATAATTTAAATATTATAGAGATATTATGAAGCTGGATGATTTTACACAGCTGAAACGCTGTTATAAGCGAGGGGACTTATTCTAGTAACAAATTGTCACTTTCTCACAATCGATTTAATTGAAATTAATTCGTTTCTGTTTAACCGTTTTCCTGCTCTACTTACACGCGTTGTGTTTGCGGTTTGGTAGAAGTTTGATCTGAATATAATCTAGAATGTATCCAAATTTGATTTGAACAAAAATATTTTGTTTTGATTTCATATATTCTGAACTTTTGTTTATTACCAATTTTAACCGATATAAACCGAAACAACTTTACTAGACTGTATATGATTTGCTCCAAGCCTAACCTTTGCTCTCAATTAATAGTAGTCATAATGAAGTACACCTACATATTATAGTATATTATGTATAACGATTCCAACAAATTAACAGATAACGTTATCACGTCGAAGATACATACGGAAATGGCATTCAAAATATACTCGATATCAATATAATATAATAAAAAAACATTAAAAAGGTACAATAACAAGAAGAATATAAAAAATATTTTGTTTTTAAATTGTATTGCTTGAAAGTTGATTGCTTGAACGAATTACTATAACCTTATTTAAAGCTTTAATATGTTAATGATTTATATCCATCATAAGTTTCAAGTTTGTTTCATTTTGAGTATACAAGCGTATTGTTTCATACAGTTGATGAGTAACTCCAAAGTCTTTATGCACCGCATTATTTAATTACTATTCGGAACTTATATGTGGAATAACCAAGGCCATCTTTAACCTATTGGATGCCCTCGGCCCTATCACCGTGACATTGAAATATGTTTTTACTAATAAAAATGAGTCACCGGTTTGACAGGGACTAGGGAGCCCCTATCGATGCCCTGGCCATTTTTATATTATAATTTTAACAAATCACTTTACAAGATTACCTAAATAATTAAAGCAACTAAAAACAACCAATGTTTTTCGGTTTAAAAACTTTTTGTAACATTCTTATTCAATTGTATAATTTTGGATTATTATACAACGATTTCCAAGACGATTGCAATTTGATGTTAACTTAATAGTTTTTGTTAATCGCGTTGGTGACTTTTATTCTTTTTATTCTATTCGTGTGAACTGCGGACATTTATTGACGTGGGGACGGGGAGGCGTTTGTTGATGAAAGGGTAGTTAGTAGTGGTGAGGGTTACATTTATAGACCACAGACAATTAATATCAATAATCCTTAACATATTTTGATTTAAGACTTCTCGTGAATTATATAACATTAAAATATAGCCTAATAATTTCGATTGCTAAACGAATTAGAATTATAAAACTAATTTTGCTCCCATAAAATTGCAAATATTGGTAAAGGAGTTCCCCTCCTTAATATCCTACCTTTTTTTTCTAAAGCCTACTAGTCGCCATAGTCTAGGTCTAGTTACAGAATAAGGATTTGATTAAAATATAAACATCTATAACCAACATAACTTTATCACTTAGGTACAATGTTTTATGTATACTAATTCGTGATATAAATTTTATACTAAATATTTTTATCTCATAGATAACTTTGTTATTGATCACGAATTCGAATGTTACATTTCCCGAAATATATTTTTAATACGAACAAACAGTTTGTGTGTTAATATATTTTCCTTTGACATTTGTTATTCGTTCTGCAGAACAAGAATATGGTTCCCACTGTTATCGTTCTTCGAATCGGAAGTCGACGGCATCGTTCCCAACGAGTACGAGGGGCCCATGGAGATAGTAAACAATTTGAAACAGTGGTTGATACAGTTCGTTATCGATGTTAAGAGATCTTCAATGGCGAAAATAGCCGGAACTAAACTACAGGAGGGCGCCGCGATGGGGGAGTACTCGGTCGTCAGGCTCGTGGACGGCATCAAGCGGAATCTGAGTCTGATCGAGGAGTACAAGAGCTCCCGGCAGCGACTCGTCACCCTCGACAAGACCGTGCAAGCCGGCTTGCTGGACGAGTTGCCGGAGTCGGACCTGCGACACAGGAACATAGCGGAACTAACTAGCGACACACTCTTCAGGGAATTTAGCAATCCACCGTCACCGATCATGAAGAAGAATATATGAGCTCTCGCCCCCGTGTCGGCTGTTCGACTGTTCGTATCGCCTCGTAGGAGTCCGCGAGGGCCGTGAAAACCTGAGCGTTTTACATTTCCATTTTAGATTTTATATCATGTTATTCCATATTTATACTAAGTTAAATATGTAGAAAATTACAAAAGTTTATTTGCTCAAGATAATCGTGAAAATATAACGATAGGCTTTAATTATCTTCTGGCGACTTTTATTTTATCCCGATACCTGAAACGTGTGTTTTATATTTCTATACATTTTGTGAAAGTCATTAACTTGGTGGTAGGGCTTTGTGCAAGCTCGTCTTGGTAGGTACCACCCACTCATCAGATATTCTACCGCTAAACAGCAGTACTTGGTATTGTTGTGTTCCGGTGTGAAGGTTGAGCGAGCCAGTGTAATTACAGACACAAGGGACATAACATCTTAGTTCCCAAACTGTTAGTGTCTAATATGTTCGAATTTAAAATAATTTTATTGCAAATATATTAAAAAGTATGCGATGAAATCGCGTCTCAATACGGTTAAGATGCGATTTACTCATGCAATAACATTTTGGGAATCCTGTAAAAAGCCATCATGGACCGTGGTTTGACTTATGCTACAAATTATACACAATCTGATAAAGGCTAAAGGAATACTTTGTTAAATCGACCTATTAATAACAGTTTTGAATAAAAAATATTGAAATATATCAATGTTTTAGATACAAAGGGTACGAAATTATCGAGTATCTTTAGTTATATAAAAGGCGAACTGGGTGAACGAACTAATCATTTTATTTCGTCAATACTGTGAATCGAAAGTACAATGTGAAGAAAACATATCGAATTAATTTTACAATAAAATGTACCAAAGAACTAAATAAAATTGTTTATATTAAAAAGCTATATGTTTAATGAATTATTATTTTAACACATTACTTAATCGACGATGGCGGTGAGCAATGAAACTAACTTGCGAAATTGCTGTAAAAATTTAATATGTAATAAAATTCTATTATATTGCATATCTAAAGAAATATATGCAGAATGAAGAGAATTCGTAATTTATTAATTAAAATAGCTGTAGTTTCTAGTAGAAAACAGCTATCAACAATAAAGCTGAAATGTTTTTTTTTTTATTTTGCTTTAACAAGGCAAGATTTAATGGAAATATTTAAGATGAAAAAATCAAAGACACAATGGTTATGAAAAGCAAATATTAAACAGAACGATAATATTTACATCATTATTACAATGTATTTAAAATAAAAGGTATTCATTATGTAGCAATTATATAATTGACATGAATGAAATATTAGTAAAATTGTCTTTAAAAATCATTAATGTGATGAAATAATGTAGAATATTCAAAACAAAGACAAAAAAGCAGGATTTATTTTTAAGGAACGCTCATTCAGAAAGTAAAAAAGAAATATAAAATCAGCACCTAAGACTAAATATAGTCTAACATTTCTTAATAATAATGTCATGTGAATTCATTGAGTTTCTCAATAAACGAGCATTCCAAAAAATAAATTATATTAATTTGATTTAGATATAATAAATAAAATTTTGATAATGAAAACAATACATTAATACTTTTGAGTAATACATGCCTTAAAAGTGATAAATTTGTTAATAAACTCTTAAAATACAGATAATTATGAAATTAATCTCTTACATTTTTTTTAGGCCACTTCATACAACTATGTCTAAATAACATAGATAATATTTTAAGTCAACAAATAATTATTTGCGTTATATACAATGACTTAATGCCAAAATATGATCAATGCAATATAAATAACACAATGGCGATGAATAGTGCTTGCTTAGTGCTAAATAGATGATTTGAGCTGATAGCATAAAATATTCATTCCACTATTCTGTGGTTGCTGCTTGCTCACTCTGGATGAGGGCCTCTGATGGGTTCTCTATTTTCTGTTCTACTTGTTCTTTTTCTTGTGACTGTTCACGGGAGCTGACAGCACCATTCTCATTAACAGGCTGCTCTGGCACAGGTGTGTTTTCTTTTGAAATTTCTTTAGATTCAATTTCAGTCTCTTCTACTGGTTCGTCATTTTGTTCTTCTGTAGTCTCATCTTTCTCCTCCGGTTGTTGACTAACAGGTGACACCTCTTTTTCTACTGAAACCTCTTTGTCTGAGGTTTCTTTTGCAACAGCGTCATTACTACCATCAATGGGACCGTCTTTTGTTTCAGAGGTATTTTCTATAGATTCAACTGTATTTTCTGACTGTACCTCACTTGTTTGAACATCTCCATTTAGGGCATTATCCTGAAATACAATATTGAACACTTTAATTTGACGAGCCGGTTGGCGTGGTTGGTAGATACCCTGCCTTTCGCGCCGCAGGTCGTGGGTTCGATTCCCACCCAGGACAGACATTTGTGTGCATGAACATGTCTGTTTGTCCTGCGTCTGGGTGTAATTATCTATATAAGTATGTATTTACAAAAGTAGTATATGTAGTATATCAGTTGTCTGGTTTCCGTAGTACAAGCTCTGCTTAGTTTGGGATCAGATGGCCGTGTGTGAAAAATGTCCCAAGATATTATATTATTATAATTACTGCAGTTTTCTTTGAAAATTATGTTGTAAACCTATTTTTAAAACTTGAATACTGAAATCATTCTTACCGTTTTTTCAAATGGAGAATCTTCAGGTGGTGCTTCTACTTTCAAGAATTGTTCTAATGTATCTACCTCATTAGCTAAATCAAACTGATCATAATCCTGAAAAAAATACATTAATCAGTAACAAAAACAATTTCATTGCTCTAACATGACATTTTTTAATAAGCTCCATATGTTAATCACATATGTTTGAATTATTTATTTGTGTACAGCTGAAATTACAAAAATAATATATATGTTCAGCTAACCCCACAGTACTCTTCCTCGTTGAACACCTGTGGCGGCAGCGGAGTGCGAGGATTGGGATCGCTTACGGTCCCTCCATTAGATTTTGAATTATTTTGCATGAAATCTTTATCATCCTCTCTCCCAGGTTCCGTTATGTCAATTAATTCATATTTGATATTTTTCGAATCTAGTATCATTAAAACACGCTGTTGTCTCTTTTTTACCTTAAATAGATAATGAAAAATAAAAAACAAACAAGTATGAATCAGCACTGAAAAAAAGTCTAGAAAAGAACCCGGTTGACCCAGGAATTTTCTAATATTACACTTACCTCTTTGTTTCCTGAAATACCGCTAATATACACTTTGACAACCATGTCTATAATAAATTCTGTGCTTAGTCGTATATAAAAATAAAATAAATTGTAACAAAATCTTAACTGAGAAATATAGGCTTGGCCATTAGACAATCTGTTGTAATAATAATAATTACGAAGCAGAGTTGTCAAAACTCTCAAAGTGACTGCGTATAAAATGTTACCACTATAATTCAAATTCAAATTCAAATACTTTATTCAATATTGAAGTATTACACTTACTTATTGATTGTCAAACTAGAAACTACTACTAATAAAAAAATAACTACTATTAGTACCTAGTTAGTAAATAAAAAAACAACAAATGAATAATGTGGCTTTTATGAAAATACAACATGATATAAATAATTATGAATCCTTTTAATTTGATAATAAACACGCCAGTAAAAATAAACATTCCTTGTACATCTTCTATGAGTCGATTGTTATCCTGAAATAATTTAAGCAGGATCAGAATTAACAATATTCCGGTTCTATTTAATCTTGATAAATAGCAGATAATATTTTTAGGTGGGCTATTTTATGGCCCATATCATAAATTCAAAATATCTTCAAGAGGAAAAGATGACTACAATTTTAACGCCAAGTAAGACACTTCAGAAATTTTTTTTTTTCTGAATATACTTTTATAGGTAGGTACGGCTCATTTTTGCCTTTATTGAATGGAAAAATAACTGAATGTAACTTAAAAATGATTCCGATCACATTACTTTTTGTTTGATGCTTAAATTTACTCGAGAAGATACTTCATAATAATAAAAACTGTCTTTTATATGTTGTCATTTGAATAGTATAAATTTTTTATTAACTTTTGTTATTATTTAAGTCAATGCGGAATATAGACGCTCATGAGTCATAGCACAATATGGAATTTATATCCAAAAATATGTTTATATTATAGTCATGGCGCATTGATTATTTACGCGACACTCCCAGTTCTGTCATTTTCGCTTTCGTCATCGATACGTTCTGCTTGAAAATCTTGGACTTATTTCGACCCATGAATGCAAATACTCACTTTTTAAGTCGTTATTAAGTCTATTTACCGCGACATACATCGCACCTGACAGAGGCATTATTAGGTACCTATAAGTATTCCATATAATTATAGATACCACTATCTACTCGTCTGGGTAGGTACCATCCACTCATCAGTTATCCTACCGCAAAACACCAATACTTGGTATTGTTGTGTTCCGGTCTGAATGGCGAGTGAGCCAGTGTAATTACAGGCACAAGGGACATAGCATCTTAGTTCCCAAGGTTGGTGGCGCATTGGCGATGTAAGCGATGGTTAACATTTCTTACAATGCCAATGTCTATGGGCGTTGGTGACCACTTACCATCAGGTGGCCCATATGCTCGTCCGCCTTCCTATAGAATAAAAAAAAAATTCATCCTGTGTCTAATAATAATTAGTCATAATTATTTTCATAAAATTTATAGGTGTGTCATTTTGTTTCTTACCCACCCTACCGTGTCGCAAATGCGACAACGAGGTCATTTCATATTTTTTCCTCACGTTTAATACCAGTACCTCAGGAAATAACAATTGTAGGACTCAATTATTTATTACATATATAACAGGAGTAAATAAAACGAGTAATATAATTCATACAAATGTAATACACCTGTTAATATACAAATGCGTATTGTCTTGTAAATTTTAAAAATTGCATTATATTCGCAACTTATATCTAAGTATAACACAAGAGGAATGTTAACTGATATCATAATATCACTGAAATGATCGGGACAAGCTATTTAGGAATGAATCAACGATTGGCAGTATCCTAATACATAAATAAAAATACTTCACATAACAATTTAGTTATGGTTAGGTTAGGTATATTTGGCTGGGAGGACCTTTGTTCAGTCAAATGCTATTAATTTAAAACTGTGTAACTAAAACCATTTTTTCATTATTAACAATATTTTTTGTTATTATTTATCAAAATAAAATTGGTAACAATAATTATGATATTTTTAAAATGAAAATACTGACTAAGTTTTTGAATATCGAGACAAACGCTACAATTTAACCACAAGAATATATATTTCATTTATACAAAAAAATACGTTCGTAATTTTTGTCCGGGATAATGATAATCACTATTTAAAATGTTGTTGCTTGATTTTTTGATTTGACACATCAAAGATTTAAGCAAATCTTTCCCTCAGGGAGTTCCTTCATTATATGTTTTCTCTAAGCATATTCCTATTAATATGAAAACTGTCATCGAGTAAAAATCAATTAGAACGAGGAGATCCGAGGTGAGACGATTGTCTAAAAAACCATTTCCCTATAATTCCTTTCCTTCCCGTAAAACGTAATATCGATGTCATAATTTTAAATAAAAAGTTGCAATAACAAATATTTTTTTAAATTTAATTACCCTACCAATTAGAACATAGTAAAAATCTTAATTCCTTAGCATCAACTATGTTTAACAAAGACAGTCCCAGCGAAGTGATTTTAAATATCATAGAAAAAATGACAAAGTGTAATACATATAATAAATTAATATTAGACATTGAATGACATTATGAGGATGCGAAACATGTTGTATTAATAGTATATTAGTCATAATCATAATTAACTTTTTTATTATTTTACATTCGAGGTACAGTAGACGTTTTTGGCATAAACCCAAACAACTGTTGTATTTGCATAATTTTACATTTACTATTATTCAAATTCAATAGACTTATAGTTTCCTTTTTTAAAGACTTTATCCTTATAGTTTTAAGAGATAGACAAAAAAAATCAGTACATTGTTTCTTTTCTGCTTGTAAAACGTTCTTTTTTCGTTTGTTAGGTAGCTATTGAGAAGCTTTAATGTTATCAATAAAAATTACAGTAGGACAAAAATCTTGATACCAAAAAATCCATATATCATGGTCGATTATCGACCACTGGGCGAACCTTAACTGAGATCAAGTCGAACATAAATAATAAATACTTATCAAGGTGTTTAAGAAAAAAGAAAGTAAATTAATATATAATGAAATCGTAACGTCACAGGATAAAATAAAAAAATACTTACGCTTTTAATGAAATATTGGAATTTATACTTATTTAAGTTGAAATAATGATGTATCTTGTATCTGAGATGGCCCAGTGGTAAGAACGCGTGAATCTTGATCGATGATGGGTTCAAACCCGGGCAAGCACCACTGAATTTAATGTGCTTAATTTGTGATTATAATTTATCATTTCGCTTGCTTGACGGTGAAGGAAAACATCGTGAGGAAACTGCATGTGTCAAATTTGACCAAAATTCTGTCACATGTATATTTCACCAATCCGTATTGGAGCAGCGTGGTGGAATAAGCTCCAAAAATACTTCTCATAAATAGGTAAAGAGGCTTTAGCCCAGCAGTGGGATATTCACAGGCATAATGTAGACAAGGCATAAAGCTTTCGACAACGATTAAAATGTTAGACATTATTTCATATACTTCACGTCTTCATAAATTGACGACTTCGTTAGTTTTGTGTGGGTAGTTGTTTCAGTGGTGATAACATGAGCGTTGATATAACAAATCGGTGTAAGAGTACTGTAGTGCCCTTGAAATACTGTCGTCGACTCATCAGTCGTCATTGTTTACGTTGCGAGTGGGCGCGGGCGTCGAAAATATTTCGTAGTCCGCGCCTCACATCGATCGGTGCAAATGTTTCGAAATTTTTCGTAATTATTTTTTCTTTGCACCGAAAGTTCTTTGCGAAGCCGATGATGAACGAGTCTTAGTATTCTCCGTTTATTATTATGATTTGATTAAGCTTTATTTGTGAGTATTAGATTATGTCGCTAGTGAATTCCAACCGAACGTAAAAAAAAAAAAAAATCTATGGATGCCGTGTATGATTTTATTACATAGTTATTATCATACATAATATAGTACAGTTGGTCCGCGATAATCCGGTCCCTTTCTAATCCGGCACCCATATAATCCCACATGTCCATAACGCATAACATACCATGCAAAGCATATACATACATTGCGGCAAAACTACGTCAATCTATGTTTAAACATATTGTGATTTGTTCGCTGCATAGTAGGTACCTACATAATTTGTCGGGTTACAAAGTTTTCAAAAAGTTCCGGACTGCAAAGAGTCGTTGGCATTTGGCAATATTCTATAGTTTGACAAATCCGAAACCGCCTTGCAAAACGTTTGTTGATTTAGCGCGGGTGAACTATACAAGCATGTTATATTAGTAGGTATATACCTAGTATATAATGATTGAGTTAGTGAATTATATTTTTATTGCTGATTATTATTAATCAGCAATAAAAGACAATAGTTATAAAATTTTAGTTAAAAATATTGCAAAGAAATGACATTGATTACGATTATTTTGTACATATTTGCACAGTACAAATAATAAAATCTGCTCTCGCGACTTATCTGATACGAAAGAACGTCTATATTACGTAAGTAATTAGTACCTACATATGTACATTTACACTGCGTTTCCACTGAAATAGTTAACAAGTACTGTATTTGTAACTGCTTACAATTACTTAGAAAGTACCTTTAACAAGTAATGAAGTATTTATTCCCACCACAAAATTTTCCAATTTTCTTCTGCGGGTGACGTAGCTTAGTTCGTACGAATAGTCGATGAGTCATTTGAAACGTTTAAATCTATTAGGAAGAACTAATCGAGCCGTGGTTAATATGGCGCTTAGTCTGAGATCGGAAGCCTTATCGTCAACTTTTTTACCCAGTATGGATATAAAAATAAACGACTACTAGAGATTAAAAGTAACACTACACCAATGAACAAACAAGTGATCGACTGCTGTATTCTTTTTGGGGATTTATATAAATTACTTGATATAGGAAACTATTAACTAACGATGGAGGGCAGTTGTGTCAGAATGAGTCCTTGATCCAGTCCCTGTTGAGGACCCTAGTGAATAGAAGTAGGTATTAAATTTAAGGTTTGGTAACATACTTTTATATTCATTATTAGAAGATGTACATATAAAATTCGGCAAAATAAAAGGATGATAGGGTCTCTTGCATATTCGTCGATCATGCTTATGTAGATCATTGATAGGCTTAATTTTCTGCACTCCATCAATGTGTGATGTGTCTTATAGTCCAGGAGTTTTAGCATCAAAAATGCTTTTGCTCTGCATAAAATATCGGATTATATTAACATGAGAAAAAAGTTTCAAATAAAAAACATAACATTTTATCCTCTACAAAAAAAAGGTTTCTACTGTGTCGAACGTGAAACGCGTCGATTCTGAGATATTTGCAAAAAGACTTGCAAACGTTTGCCAAGATGGCGGCTAACGCTCGCGGCCTGGGATAATAATTAAAACTCGGTTTATACTTAGGGGGGCAACCTCTAACATCATACAATTAAAAAATCGATTTCATGCAGAGCGAATGTCTAAAAATCTTGAACTATATATATAAACTAAAGTTGTAGAGTTTGTTCGAAAGGGCGAATCTTATAAACTACCAGTAGGACTCGAAATTTTTTCCATTTTTGAATTCTCAAGGGAGCCATTTAAAGCACCATAGTCACACCACGGGGCGGAGCAGAATTATTTATGTGAGTGATATCGCAGGGAGCAGTTAATGTGTCTTATATGTTTGTACTACTAGCTTTACCGATTAATAAATTACAATCACAATGTGCACAAAACTTTAATCAATCGTCGAGTAATGCGCCTTGCATTATTCTACGAATTATGACGTGAATATGATAGTATATAATGAAGTTAGTAAGACAATAAATTAATGTATGTTGTAAGATGACTCAAAAGTGCTAATGTAAAAGTATATTTTTATTTGAAACGAAGAAACAGGGTTATATATTATATATGATATATAGCACGTGAATATCTCACAGCTCGATAAAGGTCCTCCCCTATTAACGTCGTTAGAAAAATTATTAGTATGTAGTATGGCTGAGTTTCATCCGATACAGCTTTCGTTACCTTTTACCTTTACACGCAAGTCACTAATTACAAACTTAAAGATTTGCCCACGTTTGGGACAGCGGTCTTCGGTTTAGACGAACGTCCAATACCACCACTTTACCATAACGGTCCTAGGTTAAACGGTAGTCAATAAGAGAGTATTTATTACTAACTAGCTGATACCCGCGACTTCGTCCGCGTTGCTTGATATATTAACAAAGTTTTCTTATGTACGAAGAAAAAAACATCAAAACGATCGCAAGCAAAAATATACTTTGTTTAAACATACATCACTGAACACGCAGTGCATATACAAATCGTTGTTTCTTGAAACTTTAATAACTTTTTATTAAATAAAGATATCGCAATCATTTTTGTTTTTGATAAGGGCCAAGTGTGTAAGAAACAAAATTTAGAAAATTTAATTGAAATCCATTCAGTAGTTTTTCCGTCATGCACGCACAACTGCAGACATCTATTATTTTATTTATATAGGTTAGTAATTATGATGTATTACTCGACTTGCGTTTTTGAGTACAAATATAATATAATGTTGTTTGTCTATCTAAAACGCACAGTATTTAAGATGAAGAAGCTGCTTGTGAATTCCATTTTAATTATAAATATACGAACTTACTTGTCTTTGGCTTAAGAAGAACGCATAGTCTATGTTTAAGCTCTGTCATTGTCAATTGTCACAGCGTTTGTAAATTTTACCGCGTAGTGAGCAAAGTTTTATAAGTATTGTAAAATATTATTATAATCTTTTGTTAGTTGTGCTAATAAATAGACACTGTTTTTAAAAATTGTTGACTGTTGCATTGACATTTCACTCGAATTAAGATGAGTGTTCACAATTCGAGCGAAGTCGAGCAGGTTCAGACATGTTCGCATGAAAGTTTGGTGAACCCTTTCCGCCTATTAAATGGGCACGGTGAAGCACTCGGAACGCAACAGATTTACAGCCAATATGTAATCGCCTCGCATCAAACGTGCATTTAGTCAGAGCACAAATAATAATTATAATACAGATTGTTGTAGTAATGAGATTGAAGTATTGAGTGGGTCAATATTTAAAAGCCCAGGTTCGAGTTCTGTTATGAACCTTAGCTTAGACTAGGGAATTAAATACAGATTACGACGAAAATAAAATTATACCTCCAACTGATAAGGATAGATTAAAAGATTGCCTTCTTAAAAGGAAGTAATTGCCTTCAGAAGTTTAAAAGATCAGCTTGGAAGGGCATAAGATACAAAAAAACCTTTGCAATCACTAGCAGCAACACCTAGTTTTATAGCATTAAAAGTAAATGAAGAGTTATGCCACCTAAACAATTCAAAAGACTGTCTCGCCTCTACAGAACATCTTTTAGCAGGCCTATCTAACCCTATTTTAGAGCAGAGGCCATTACTTCGAGCTGGTTTACAGGGATTGGTGAACTGGGCTTCAGATCCAGGTAAGCCTGGTCCTGGTACACCAATTTTTAAAAAATCAGCATTCACAATGCAGATTGTATGTGGCAAAAGAACTGAATGTGTTGAAATTCGTCATGATCACCTTTAAAAACAAATTACAAATACTAATTTAAAAGAGACTCCCAAAAGTTTATACCCCAGTGCTGAGCATTTATTTAGTAGAGAAGCACTGCTACCAATCACTCAGTCATTAGGTGGACTCCAAGTGTGGTTAAATACAACCACATTTGTTAAGAGACAGCCAGGTACTTGTGCGCCATTATTTAATTACAAACGAATAAATTCTAATAAAAAATATAGTCAATATAAGAATTATAACAATAAATCTGACAAAAGGCCAGACCTGTAAATATAAAAAAGAATCTGCCAGTTCGTGACCGAGGTGCAAGATACCCAGGGTACACACTTACACAGAAGTGACAATCAAAGCAAGTTCCAGGGTGGATGCCTACGAAATAATGTAGATTCTTGGGATCAATTAAATGCAAATCAGTTTATACCAAAAACAATTGCCAATTGTCGCATACAATTTGTGAAAAAGCCAAATTATAGTTATCATTATCCAAATCATCGTATACAGAAAAATATGCTACAAAGGACACACCATCGATCACACAGATGATACAAAACTCACAAGACCAAAATAACTCAAAGCTGGTTTTCATAGCAAGATGTTACTTGTACAAATAGCTCTCATAGGCACATATTCGACCTGACATCTCTCAACCCGCCATTTTTATCTGTTGTCACAGCGGACAGTGATGGAATTTTGCAGGGTCAAGACTGGCTTGTCAAAATAAATATCCATCAAGCATATTTTCACCTGCTAATCTCAGGAACACCGCTATTTCCATGGGTAATTTACAAAGGGGATGTATTAACTGCTCTACCTCTACCTACCTTTGGATTGCGGAAATCCTTCGGGCTTGAGGTATTCGTGTTCAAGTTAACCTAGACGATTACCTTCTGGTCCATCAGGACCAGTCCACGCTGGTTGCGGAAACTTTGAGTACCCTGGAAAAAATTGGGTTGGCATAATTTTAAAATTGCCAAAAGTCAGTTTTACAACCAACACAAGATTGTAATATCATTGATTTGGAATACAAGAGAAATGTTGTCGCATCGCCAGTAAAGAAAGTTTAAAAAATAGAAAAAGTCTCTTGTTTTACTTCAAAACCAACGACAGTTTCTTTGTATTAAAAGAATTTCAGAGACTTTTGGAGCTATTAAATTTTGCAAATTTTACTGTCCGGATTGGTCGCCTCCATTGTCGGAGACTTAAAAAATGTTCTTAAAAAAGTTTACACAGAACAGAGCGAAAGAAAAAAGAGAATTTTCCTTTACTGGCCTCGTTGGAGTTGGAGTGGTGGATAAATTCAATAAAAAAACTATTTCATATCAATACAAAGAAAACAAATTACCCATTTTCTCACCACAGACGCAGCGGATGCGGGCTGGGGAGTGCACCTGAATCAGTTTTACTTGTTACGAAAATGGACTCAAAGACATTTAAATGACAAAGAGCTTTATGCTGTTTATGGTGCAATAAAAAGTTACCAGAACATTATTTGTTGTTTCGTGAGTATTCTACTAACATTCTGACCCAGACAGATAATCGAATGTTAATATCGTACATAAAGAACGAGGGAGGGACCAGGTCAATATCACTTCTGAGCCTGACCACCTAAATAATTTACCTGACCGATCAGCTTAATGTGACGCTGTCGGCTTGCTACCTTCCAGAAATTTCAGACCGATGGTCACGAGGCCGTCCTCTACCAGAATGGCACCTCTCACCACTGGCCTCGGAGGTCATATTAAAAAAATGGGAAACACAGTGTCGCAGTTAACTGCTTGTTGACTTGTTGACGTTGCTGTAAAAATTGACAATGACAGCGCTTAAACATAGACTATGGATGCGTTCTACCTGGTGAGTGTATGTAACTTCTTGGAGACTTCTTCTTAAACCAAAGACGAGTAAGTTCGTATATTTATAATTAAAATTGAATTTACAAGCAAGCAGCAGCTTCATCCTAAACACTGTGGGTTTTATTCGACACACATACATATGTACATGTTTTGTTGTAATGCAAAACATTTATATTTTCATTATTTTCGTTTCTGTTTTCGGTGAAAGTTATGTTGTAATGAAATGTGTTTAATACTAAGTTGTTTAAAATATCAAGGAACTGATTGATTGAAATAAGGAAATAAAATATTTTTAAATATCACTTAGTTACAGAGTATTTACAGATATAACATAAATAGTAAGCCGATATGGAAGCGTTACAAGACAATAGTCGAATAAACCGTTTTTACACATTATAATAATATATTAATTTTAATTTATTTCTTCTAGATCACAAGCCATAATCACTGAACATATAAGTCAATCATATAAGTTAAAAATATATCTACAAGTAATAAATGGAATACAAACGAAACCGCAGTCGTGTAACTAAGTACCTAAATAAAATAAAATCGGAGGTCACCGACCTCACGCCGTCGCTGGCTGAGATCCTCATCGATGTCCTCACGTCGGAATCGATTTACATAATATTTCGCGGAGACGCATCGTTTCTACAATTATAAAAGTTATCATCTCTATCTAAAACAAGCTACCGAATCGTTTTTGTGCGAATATCATCGTCGGACGTCGAGCGCCGTCCGCCTGCGAAACTGAGGCCAACCGAAAGGGACACTAGCGAAAAGTCCTCTCCGTCGCGCGCAACGGCGAGGGCGGTGCGGGCGGCGCGGGGTGAGCG
Source organism: Nymphalis c-album (assembly GCA_963151315.1). Classification (NCBI taxonomy): domain Eukaryota; kingdom Metazoa; phylum Arthropoda; class Insecta; order Lepidoptera; family Nymphalidae; genus Nymphalis; species Nymphalis c-album. The sequence continues at coordinate 12,663,893 of OY720591.1, read as the reverse complement.
GTGCGGGCGGGGCGGGCGGCGCTCACACGGGCGTGCCGAAGTCGGGGTCGCCGCGGCCCGGCAGCGGGCGCGCCGCGCGCCGCTCGTCGGCCGTCACGCGCCGCGCCGAGCCTATCCTGCAGTACGACAACACTCAGTCGCCAGCCGGACGATCGGCTCGGCCTCATCGCGTTTGCGATGCTAGCGACAACAAATTACCTGAATCCTTTGGTTTCCCTCCTGACGCGGCTCTCGCCGTTCGTTTGACTCGTCTTGAAACGTACGTCGAGGGGGGGCGGGGCGACGATGTCGCACGAGTTTTCGAGCGCCGGCCGCGGTTTCGAGTTCGTCGTCGTCGGTGTCGCGTTCGTCGCGAGCGAAGGCAGAACTTCGGGTGGCAGCTGGTCGGCGAGCGTCGCGTTGGCCGTAGGCGTGTCGGCGAGCGGCTCGTCGGCCGACGTCGGGGTCACGTTCGTCGGCGGACCCGGTGGCGCCTCGTGCCCCGGTGACGGGGGCTCGTCCGCCGGTAAATGTGGTTCGCAAACTTTTTCCGAAACGGCTGCTACGGTCGAATTGTAACGGTTTTGATTCGTGGCTTATTTTTTTTTACTAATCTCAATCACTAAAACTTTTTAGAAATGTCTGTATTATCTAATTATTAATGAATAATGATCATAAAATGCTTCAATAATTAATAAAATATACCAATATCACAGTGGTCAGGGCGATGGTTGGGCGTCTCGAGGCCGTCGCGCGGCTCGTCCGACGACTGCGCGTCCGAGACTGCGCAGTACGCTCCTTTCGTTCTCCAATCCTAACACATCACAACACATATACGTTAGATGACGCTCACGTAAAATAAAACCATCAACGAATATACCTTATTTCTTAACATAAAATTTTGGTGCTATCAACGAATTACTGAGTAAAATATGAGTTTTATATACTAGATGTAAGTACAGAATGTCAGTCAGTCAGCCTGCCTCACCTGTGGTTTGCGCTTCTTCTTGAGCGAGATGCGCGTGTGCACGGGCGTGGAGCGCGCCGACGTCGACCCGGACGCGCACGCCGGCGCCGCCTGCGGCACGCCACACACTACACTAGCCGTACTACCACTGTACTGCCTACAGTTTCCTGCATGACCTTCACTTATAAAATGCTATGGAAAGAGATACGAGTCAAGCGCTGTAATGACTTCGGAGTTTTGTGGCTAAATTCAGATGAGTACTTGAGACCTGGCCTACAATGATTGTTTTAGAGGGTTTCGAAAAATAATTATTCAGAATATTCTGTTTTGAGCCCGAGTACATTGAACACTCCTCTCTTCCCTTAAGATCATGTATCTTATGAAATATATGTATATTAGGTTACCTCTAGGCGGGCTTCGATCTTGATGGAGTCGTCGTCCATGTCGAGGATGGCGAGGTTGGTGATGTTGTTGTAGTCCGCGTAGTGCGCGGTGGACACGAGCGCCGCCCCGTCGCCGGCCTCGCCGCGCCCGTCGCGCGCGTACGTGGCGTCGCCCGCCACGCCGTACGAGCTGCGCGCGTCTCGCTCCCCGTACACGATGTCGTTCCGCACGGCTCGGAGCGGCTCGTACTCGCCGTCCCGCCGCGCTACGTACGCGTCGATCTCCCCGCATTCACTACCCGACGCGCTGTATTTAAACAACGTTACCGTTAAATTTCTTCAATATCGTAATCATTATAAAAAAATCGCAAGGATTACGTCTGTGATAGAATTCAACCAAGAAGAGTCAAGTAAGTTACATTTTTTTTTTAAGGTCCTCCAGACCGAATTCGGCCACGGCGGCCAATCTCTGGAGAGATTAGCCAACTGCGCAGGAGATATTATAGTGCACAAGAGTGTGCGCAAACACAGGTGCACTCTCTTTTCCTTAGCTCTCATAATCCGATGGGACGGCAATCCGACACGACCGGAAAGAGTTCAGGCGCAGGACCAACGGCTTAACGTGCTTTCCGAGGCACGGGAGTGTACACACTTCCAACTTCCAGACTCCGGGCTGCTACTGAGAGTTTTCTGACAGAAAACCCCAATAACTATTTATTCGCCCGACCTGGGAATTGAACCCAGGACCACCGAGTCTGCGGCCTTATATCAAGCCACTAGACCAACGAGGCAGTCATAACTTGCTTGTTGTGCAAGTTACATAAATACTAATTTAAAGTACCGCCTCGATGTCTTTCTTATTAGCCTAAAGATTGACTGGTAGAATATTTAGGCAGTGAGTCGGCCTTTACTACCTATATTTATATTAATAATAAGTGAGTGGGGTGACCGGTGGTTGTAGTCGGGCGTGCGCGGCGCGGTGGGCGTGGCGTCGCCCGCGTCGCGTTCGTACGCGTCGCCGTCGTCGGGGTACAGCGGGAACCTGCGCGCGTGTACAGTGCTATACCAGCAATACCGATAACGTTACAATCTTAAATAAACTACTTCTTATTGATTACACATATATTTCAGTTTGAGATGCGTTAAGGTTGTAAGAGCTTTCGTTTTATTAAAGCTTTTTAAGACCTAGACGGTCTTCAACGGACATCAATAATATATGAGCATTGTTTTGTTTCGGTTCAATGGTGTGTGAGCCAGTGTAACTACAGGCACAAGGACACATAACATTTTAGTTCCCAAGGTTGGTGAGACATTGGCGATGTTGGGGATGGACGTCATTTCTTACAATGCCAATATTTGAGCGGTGGTGATACTACAAATTATGGACTTCTTAGTTTAAATTATTAATTAACTAGATTTAACAATGCGCTATAAGAAAATAAAATTTTAACATTTGTAGCGAAGGGGGCTGAACTAGATTTATTTAAGACTTTGGTGTTCTACCTGTAATTGTCTTCGGAGAGACGATCGTCGTCATCCGTAGCGATGAACTGAACACAAAGAGCACAGTCTCCTTTAACGCTCTGCAGCGCCTGCACCGCTTCTTTATGGCAGGCCTTCAAGAAAATAAGGAAAAAATTAACAAGTCGTAAATATACTTCTAATTAGCGAATATCATCATAAGTACCTACCTCCAGGGTTAAATAAAGTTTGTATTAAATATTTTAGTTTTATTCTTATTTATAGTTCCATTATATAAGAAGGGTTGTATATATATATATTCTATTACTTGTTGCTGCTTTACCCATGGGTAACTTTATGTAGCATGTTCACGTGTAAGTCATGCCAATGAAACTATTGTCCTAGCAAATGGAAATACTACACCTAATATAGTAAACTAGGTGGTAGAGCTTTGTGCAGGCTCGTCTGGGTAGGTACCACCTACTCATCAGATATTCTACCGCGAAACAGCAGTACTTGGTACTGTTGTGTTCCGGTTTGAAGGGTGAGTGAGCCAGTGTAATTATAGGCACAAGGGACATAACATCTTAGTTTCCAAGGTTGGTGGCGTATTGACGATGTAAGCGATGGTAACATCTCTTACAATTCCATTGTCTAAGGGCTTTGTTGACCTATGAAATAAAAAAAACGCACTAATATCGTAAATACGAAAGGTTGTGTTTGTCGTGAACCTAAGTTATTTCTTCACGCTTTGTCACAGCCAAAATATGACATCTTTTCGCCGTCATATCCCGTTTAACTGGATTACCGAACCGAAACTGGATGACGCGGGCCAAGCGTTAGTATTGTAATATAGCGATGGCGGCACCTGCGTGAGGTCGAGGTCGTTGATGGCCAGTATGGCGTCGCCCACGTACAGCTCGCCCGTGAGCGCGGCCGGCCCGCCCGCCTCCAGCTCCGAGATGAGGATGGGCACGCCGTGCTCGCGCCCGCCCTGCGTGGACGGTTCTCATTAGCTAATGGTAACTACACTTCTGCAACGTTCATTAAACTTACAAAAATTAATATAATCTAGCTACTAGCTATAGTGATCATAATATTTTTTGTGTATTCGTCGTCTTGAGGTTGTGGCTGTTCTTGCAAAGTTTAGAATATAACATTACTCTTCATTCTGCACATAAAGTTTCAACATACTTTGTAAAATAAAGAATTCAAGCAACGAGAGACCAATTAAGCAAGCAATGTGCCTATTTTGAGCATATGCCGTCGTGCAATTTTTGGGGTTTTTAAATAACTTTTGGTGCACTTTGCATTGCTTTGATTGATTAATTTGGAACTTGCGATATGGTTCAGATTTTTGAAAACTGACGTAATATAACTTAAACTATTATAAATACATTGTGTAGACGAGCACATACAATCTCTTTTAGAATTTATTTGGTATGAGGATATCTCCAATTTAAAGCTGCAGACATTTTTAAACCCAAATTCAGTTGCTTTGCTTTTAAATCGACCGAGTTCAACATTTCAAGAGATTTTAATGATCTTATATTGTTCAATAGAAGTATTTATGTGATAGTCTTTTGTTATCTACACCTTATGGTATGTGGTAGATTTATGACAATCAATAAGTAAGTGTAACGCTTGAATAAAGATTTTGACTTTGACTTTGATTTTGAAATGATTTTATTTAGCTTGGTTAAATTACCAGGATAGAGTTATTAAACTCTTAAAGTGACCTGTGTGTTTATTTAAAGGAACAATACAGCAAATTTAATACTAATAATTATGATAAGCCAGTTACAGACCTGACAAGTCGCATCGACCATTAATAGTCTGAAGCTAATGTCAAGTCATAGTTGTTAACGATGCGAATACCGTGACAGAGATTCCGAGGCCGAGGTGCGGCGAACGGCGCACCCGCACTGTGCGCGGGGCGGGCGGGGCGTGCGTAGATGCGGGCGGGCGGGGCGCTCGAGGGGCCAGACCGCGACATACCCGTACCAATGTCTTATGTCGCTGGAGTAGGATTTCTGCCTCTACCTTTAACATAAATTCCATAGAATCAGGGATATCAAATTAAAAAATATATACGATACTTCCATACGGAACTTTTTATTTGAAACTTTTACCTACCTGAGCCCAAAGCGAATCTCTTAGTTCAGCGCGCATGTCACTGCCTAATAATTGTAGCTGTTGTATTCTGCCTGCTAATTCTTTATCTAGATACTTTGTTGCGAGCCTGCGATAAGAAATATATTATTGAAATCTGAGTTAAAGCTCAGTCGATTCCTAAACTTGGTTTACTTTACCTTGCTCCAAAAAGTTCAGAATGGAGAGCCAGAACTGTTTCCCTCAACGCTGCATTTTCTCGAGCAAGTTGGGCAGCTTCGGCTCGCGCACGCGCCGCTTCCGGGACATTACCCACCATGTCCCCGCCGTCTTGACATCCGCCTATAATATGAGTGAGCGTATTTTATGTCGTGTATTTTTCATCACGGTGATAAATTTCATGTCACTTCGACAACGATCGATGAAATCGAAAAGAAAAACTTTATACAGTATACTCATTTTAAATATTATTTGATACATATATAAACTTGAACAATAATGTTAATATGATATTAAAAAAATGTTTCGAGGCATTAAAATATTAATTAATATGTTCAAATTTTTCATGCAATTAAATTACATAGATGCATGGTAAGACCATAAATAAACTACATAGTTAAAATTTAATAACGAATATTACCTGCCGCACGAGCTTGAATCAATTCAGCCCTCATGTCCACAAGCTCCGCCTAAGAATAAAAAAAAAGTAACTTGAAACTATTATGTCGACAAACCGTCATGATGCACAAATGGAGAGCATTGGATGTCAAAAATAGAGCACCCCTCGTTTTTGGACAATGAATGTTATCTTTGGACGAAATCAATGGTAGCGTTAATCCGAATTAACAGGGACAGATGGCTCTAAGACTCGCACGCGTGCTGCGTACGCTCTCGTGTATCAGTTGACCTCTCTCACCTACCTCGCTAACGCCTACCGCCCGTACGGAATCAATTTACAAGCACTGCACTCACAAACAACCCCGATATTATGAGTATATTTTATTACTTCAAACAATTTATGCCTTTTAAGTAACTGTGATATATTATTATTTCAATTAAACCCTCTAACTAACCAATGGCTAAGCCTAACTGCCCTACTGGTTACACATCGAAAAACATTAAGTAATAACAAATAGAGTATACATTTTTTATCACAGATAAAAAACTTTCTAGGTTAATGAATACTTCAATTTATCAATCTCAACAATATATTTAATCTACTTCGAATTAAGTTCTTTAGCCTTGTATTTATGATATAATAATTATGTTAGGGTTCCGTTTAAAATATTGAATAAAAAACAACCAGTAATTTTTTTGTGAAAGCTTTTCTTATTAATGAGAACACCGGTCTCAGAGCGTCACCGGTCTCGTATAAAATAGGTTTTAAATATTCAAATTGACAATGACCATTACTTCCTGACCTATTCCCGCCACGACGTCCATCAACTGACAATAGCCAGCTTTGCATGAGCTAATATAGTAAGCAAATGTGTATTCTTATGATCCGATGAAACAGGAATTCGACACGATCGGATTATCAGGATAACGATCAGGCGAGACGTGCTTTTCGAGGCAGGGGATTGTAACACTGCCGACTTAACTCCGGGCTAAGAATTTCTTTATTGATTATAAATGTTGTTAAGTGGTCATCATTGTCCTTAGACATTGGCACCGAATGAAATAATATATTTATTTTTATAAAATAGGCGGACGGGCTACTAGGAATGCAAGTCCGCTTGGGGTGTGACGGTTGGCGTCAGGGTCACACAGTAGAATGCGCGAGCGACCCCGTGAGACCCACTCGAAGACGGAGTGGGTACTGCTGGTGTTTTAGTGGGTATTTCGGCACCTTCAGCGCCGGCGAGACCCACATATCCCCTTATGTGGAGTAAACTTAAACATAAATGCGTTTTTCCGCAACAAAAATAACATGCGGACGCTGCGTGATCACTAACTTCCATACTGAGTACTTCTATTTGACTGTAAAGTATGTGATTAGTGGGTCGCACCTACATCGGACTTGCACAAAGCTACTACCAAAAAGAATATAACCCTACTTTCCGTAAAAGTTTATTTGCCAACAAAACAAAAGGATTAAATTGTATCAACGCGTATATGTTCACGTGAACCCCTCAGTATGCATTTTCGGTCACCCTTGACCGGCCTTATTTTAATTCATCATGAATACAGCTACATTGAGTAACGAATGTATTACCTAACTTAAAATTTCACTTTGATTATAAGTTGAATAGGGATTCGTTCAATTGGAGTTTTATATATTTATGTAACATCTCCAATGAAGCGCGGAAGTTGTTATCGTTGCTTCAAATGCCGACGAATTAGGAGCACTTAATCTTTTTATAGTTGTTTGTTTCTGATCATACGTAGACAGTTTCATTTGAATATAGAATAACGTTCGTACATAGAACGTTTGCTTGCACCCGAGTTGTACAAATATTTTGTAACGAAGCAGTAAATAAACTCGACTTTGTCTTATCGGGCGCTTTGTCTTTGCTATCATTTTATTATGTCTTTCCTAGTAGTTGCCTACTTTAAATATTACTCTACTCTACGTCACGTCAAAAAATTATTTATAAATCGAATTGCGAATTGCTTAAGATATAATTACGCAAAACGCTTCGCTAAGAACATCAACACATAAAAGTCATATTCAATAAATACAACCTACGCTGATTTCAAGATCATTATCGTCTAAGGCCCGTAGGCGTATGTTTTAACGGTCAATTGTGAATATTATAACAGGCGATAGGCTTTACAACGAGAACTTTTCAAATAGCGCATCGTTAGTCCGTTCTTATAAATAATAACAGTTATCACACTTCGCGAGACAATAAAACGAAACTCATTACTGTTTCTATGAAGTCTGAAGAGCAATAAGGCTGTTTATAGAATTTATGTATACATAATTACATACAAATTAGGAAATAGGAATAGAAGAAATGTTATTTCTTATAACGTTGTGTGAACGTTGATCTTAGATAATATTTAACGCACCATTGATTGATTCATAACAGTACTGTATCTTTGAAAGCATCTAAGATACACAATCGATAAGACAGCGCACGTGCCGTCTCCCGCCAGCCACAAATGAATTAACCACAATTTAATTCATGGCATCCAACAACAATAAATCTTGACTCGGACTGTGTCGACACTCTTACTTGGTAAGCGACGTAATTTGACTCTTATTAAAAAAAACGGTATGTTAAGATATCTTAGTCACATAATCTAAAGCTCTACATGTAAGTGCGACCACACAGGGCGAATGAAGTTGAGTAATTTTAATTATTAGAAATTATTTCAAAATAGATGATGATAAATAAAATATTGACTAGAAATAATTAGTCAGTTTAGTTTCTTAATATAATTAGATATATGTTATAATGCATGCATATAGTCGCATTTTGTGTTTAAATAATGATTATCATTTACATAAATTTGCAGAACGCCGCTGCCGGCGCGAGACACGGTTGTCCTCTTCCTTTTCACTTATTGTCACTCAGTATGCACACGATCCTCTCTACGCTAACTGTTCCTTTACAATTTAAGGGCAGTAGAGGTTAATTGCTTGCAAGTATTTTTGACTGTGTTATAGGTTTACGAGCCACTACTTCATACGTGATGCATAACTAATTTCACTATTATTGAATATTTCATGTAATGTCTGTCGCGTATGCATATACAGTTGGGCGAAGGCTTCATATTCGTAAAATTTCACACGATACTTGCGGATTACATAAATATGCTTTCTTTCACCACTAATCACGAAATGAATAATAGACACAAATTTGCGTTACGATTACTATGTGGCACTTGTTCCAGATTGAACCTGCAAACTTTAGTAATGATTATCATGTTCTAGCCACTGGGCCATCTGGGATCTTCACATATATTTATTGACGGTCAAAAATGCTACAGACGCTAGCGTTAAGCAATTGAAATACTGTGTACCCACACTGCACCGACACTCGACTCTTGTGCAACTCTATTAAAACACGCTTCACATGCATCAGAATCTAAGATTACCCATTCGTAGAGACGGAGTGGATGCATTATCATAAAATTTATTTTATATCAATGGATATCTAACAGTAACGATCAAATTGAAATTGTCTTGAATGGATTTGTATGACCCAATAAGGACAAACAATAGAAAGGCGTGTGTGGAACAGCGCCACCCGACCACCTAACGGACTTCGTCTCGGCAGAGCTTAGATCACAGCGGGGGCTCATTTGCTTAACGCTGTCTAATCCGAGTTATAAATCGAAAAGGGGTCCATTCATCTAAACGAAAGACCGGATGCATTTGCATTGTTTATAAACGATAATATAGAGTCCTTAGGATGTGTTACTCAAGCTTCTGAACTGAGACTTTCAACTATTTGTTGAAGAAACGAAATGTTATGCCAGCTGTATAACAATAGTCTGTATAACAATTTAAACGGCATGCAACGAAACATATGACTGTACAGTAGAATAAGGAACACGCAATAGAAAACGCATAGCTAATGGTCCCTGTTGTAATCTAAAAGACACACGTTTGCCGCAGTTTGTTGGAGTCATTCCAAACATTAGCAGTTAATTACTATTTGTCTTTCGATCCCGTAACTACTGCGCCGATAAATACTCCCAGAGAAAAAGGTATGTCTTTGATTAATTACGTTAGTAATTGTCTATGTCTCATTAAAATTACCTAAAAATAAAGATATAAAAATAATCCACAGTCATAATACTAACATGGAATTTAAGTAAAAAAAATACCTAATTTAAACGAATGACTCCAAACAGTTTTTTAAGTACTCTGTACATGGGCTGAATACTAAACATCTATGATGTAGGCTTGGCTGGCAAATGAGATTTTATATTCGATATTCAAATGAGAAAATAACGCTACCATCACTTATAAAAACAATTACTTCAATGTTATTTAAAACAATCATACATACATATATAATCATAAATAAAAATTATACTTTAAACATTTATTAATGTGCACCACAACAGTGGTCAAGTTATTAACATAGTAATAAAATATAATAAAAATAAGAAGGCTTCTTCGAAGACGTCTAAACAACCTACAATGAAGGCTGTACCTGATGACAGACTTTAAGCTTCGTAAGTGTAAACTATGTTCGTGCGAATGATTGTATTTGTCAGTCCAAGTGTCATTACGGTCGCGTTCGCACCTGGTAATCATTGATGCAAAATACACGCGTCGACGTCACGTCGTCTGCAACACCGACAGACGTTTCTACGAAACGTATTCATGTGATACTTGTAGAGGTAATGTCCATTGCATGACGACATGCAAATGTAATGCATTCCTATAACCGTCTCGTATCAAATTACAGTAAAATTCTTGTTAAACAGCCCACCTATCCTATGTTTTCGAATCAATGCAAAGATTTATATCAAAGAATTATCCTAAATATTTTATGTACATTTGTATGCAACATGGTTAACAGCTCTTACAACGCCAATGTCTATGGGCGTTGGTGACCACTTACCATCAGGTGGCCCATATGCTCGTCCGCCTTCCTAAGCAATAAAAAAAAAAAAAAACATTAGAGGTAAGGTAAATAAAATTATATGTCGCTGCATGGATGCAATTATGAAATATGTATTTGACGCAAAAGATAATTGTAATATTTTCAAACTGTTGCATGTTGTATTCACGCGCAGCTCAAAATGTTTTCCAGGATACACTTTAAAATGTTATAATAATTACGTTTAATGTCATAATGTATTTTAATGGGTAATAAAGTCGCAAATATCACGCAACATCATGTTTATGTTCTATAAGATAAGTATAAAATACGTGACCTATGTTTGCCAGTTAAAAAAATTGTCATGACTCAACGGTTGCAGAGATATCGTTTTTAGATGAGAGGATTGCTCGAGATGCGAAAGCGTACTTATATTGCGCGGTAAATGTTGCGTAACAAGTAGATTATCGTTATTTTTTACTATTTCACACGAGCTTATGTAGAGAGCCTTCAGGCATACTTCATTAAGATTATTTTAAGTTCCATTTGATCAAATTAATGAAATAAATTTTTAGTAGCATAATTTGACTATACGCGTTTAAATTAAATTTGTTGGATATTAGTTTCTCGATATCCGTAGACGCAATTGATTTGTTTGTTGCACAACATGACATGATTTCATTAAAATGTTATACAAACTATTTTCATCTTTAACAAATAAAATGAGCGAAAATAACGGTTCTAGTATTTAAACTGGGAATAATAATTCAAATAATTGCTGGAAATATAAACAAACTGAATCGGTAAGTGTTCCAGGGAACCGTAAACCTGAATTGGCATCGGGTCGGGACAAAAGTCGACCATTGACGGCGAAATCAATTCAAATCATGCAAATTGACACCGGACGGTGTTTCAAGTCCACAATATATTATATTAAATGCGCCGTTTCAATAACAAAATGGCTTGCTAATGAATTTGTCTGAAACAAACGTCGGTCGGTGCATTTCATTAACAATTCCGCGATGAGCACAATGCTTCGTGAGAGCCATAACTAATGAACGCGCCGCAGATAAAACCGATGTCTCAAAAACAGGTTTGCATGTCTTGATCGGTGTTTGCGGTCACATCGAGGATGTACACGCTCGAGCGGATCACAAAGTGGACCGCGCGTCTTCCTGCCGTCCAGAGCGTCCCTTCCAATGTGCCGACATCGTGAGATTAGAAATACCGCATCGCAATGCAAGACAATGTTACATCGAATAGTAAGTATCGAGTAACGCAACAAAGGTTCAAATAACCGGGATCAAATAAGCTCTATGGTTAGTTTGTTATACGAAGGAAACAATGGAACATTTTTTAAATGTACCGTTATAGAATTCAACTAGTTTTAAGTTTTAATCTATTACATTTTTCTCGAGGCGAGTTTGTATGTTTGATCGCACTAAACTCAGGAATTATAAGTTACATTTAAATAGCCGTGTATTTCTTTTAATACTTTGCTTATTTATAAAAAATATATAGTAAATATAGCTTCAAGATAAAATTCATGTACTATGTGTCATTCAAGAAACATGTACCTACAACCTACATATTGACACAAATCAAATTTAACGCGAGTAACCCTTAAATAATTAGCGTAACCTTTTTAATCATGTTTTAAAATACAAAATACGTTGCTGCAAAATGCTTGACTCATAGGTGTTAAACATGAAATAAATTATTTATTCCCGAGACGGTGACGATGTGAGAAATGGTTGATTAAATAGTGGTAATGCCTCTGGGCGGTGGCCACTTACCATCAGGTGGCCGATTTGCCAGTCTGCCTACATAATATACATACATTTATTTGCGTATCTATTTGTTATATATTGTAGTTGTTGACTACCGTTTTACAATTTAAATCTTCAGTAAAACACCATTGGCGCGGGTACAGGTGTTTAAAACACGTTGAAAAATGCAAAGTAAATATATGTATTTTAACGAAAGAGGCTCGCGTCTGACGTGACTCGCGATTAAATTATAGCACCCATTTCAATATGAATAAGCTGCTTTAGTACACAATAAATCAATGAACTTCGTAATATATTTTGTGAAAGTTATGACAATATGATGGGCCACTCATGCATGATGCATAAATATTGAAATAGCACGAATATAATTATACTCAACACATTTTTCTATACAAAGTATAAGCAGTCACTAGCATGTTTTATGACAATATAAATTTAGCTTACATTTTCATTTTAAAATGGAGAGGAAAAAATATAATCTGTTTTTATATTTGTTAAACCACCAACCCGCATTGGAGTGGATCTGCTTAGTGGACTTAGCTCACGAAGAAATATAAGCTCAGGACTGTTAAGGGCTGTTTACTTTTAACAAGCGTTTTGTTTTATAAAAAAAAACATAAAATTTAAAGTTGAAAATATATGGTAATACAGTTTTATTCTATTACAAATTAAGTCCACTTCACTCACAAGCGGATATAATAATTTTTTACTTATAAGTCACGTAAGAATATTCAAAAAACGCAAAGAAAAGAAATACCATCGTTTTATCTTATCATGTTTAAAATTTTCTTGTCATGTTAAAGTAATAATTGTTTAAAAAATCAAGCAAACATCGCTTAATCCTTTGCGAAAATCTTATTGAAATATTTAATTAGCGTGCATTCGCTAGTCACCGCGAAAGTTCGGCGCACACAAGAGCCCACTAGACACACACGACACAAGGGGCATAAACGAGGTGAAACGGAATATCGCGGTCGCATTCGGAGTGATGGATAACGATTACTTAATATTTATAATAAGAAACATACTCGTGTTCTGTGCGATAGCGACATACATTCACTACACACCTACTTCAATCGTTTCAACTATTGATTGCAAGAGCTAATGATTTAAACTGCCAACATTACGGATTTACGTTCACGATGTCGATTTAAAGTATCTTTGATGTAATCAATTATATAGAGTACAGGGGAGTAATAAAAAGCTCGATAAAACAGTGAATCTCATTACAGAAGCAATTAAGTAGAACAAACACGTCAATCAACGTGATAGTAGCGCGGATGCGCGCACGCAGGGCCAAAGGAAAGCTCGTGTTTCTCTTTTTCTACCGACATTGTCGGGGAGCGGGAGAGATTGATTTACTACTTGTCATGATAATTTATGAATATAACATTATGCTACATAAGTACTGGGGCCGATAGTAAAATTTCGCATAATAACGTTATCTAGGTAGTAATCGATCATGTCAAAGCATTCGTAGACATAAACGGGCTCGTTGAACCCAACGAAGTTACATCCGTCGGACTGCGTACAAACGATATAAATATAGAGTCACTAAAAGGAGAACAACAATTTACCATCCGCCATGAATCAATTACTATACAGGTAGGCAATACGAATGATAATTAAATCGGACTGGCTGTGTTATTCTAAGAATATGAATAGCTCGGCTCGCATGTGGATCAACTACGAATAAAACCTGTCGCGTTACCCTATAATCGCACGATCGCGATGCAAATGTGACGGCTCGACCGAACTCATCTTCGCAAATGATACCGGTTACGTATTAAACGCATGAATAAACCTTGGCCGGCTTACATCTCGACGGAATCTTAAAGCGCATTACCAACTTGATTCGTACGACGCCCACGCGATGCCATCGTAATTATATTATTTCTTTCCGCCTCGATAGAAAATTTAAATAACCGATATTTCACGTTCATTAAATTGATGGCATCGTCGATCATTGAGAACATGTATCCATACTAAGTATATTTGTTTATCTTTACATAATTATTTAGACTAAGATATGGAAGAAAATATGATTATATATTTTTTTATTTATTATGATCTAAGCCAAATAGATAAAAAGCCGGACACGATTAAATTTTTCATAAATACAAGAGTAATTAAAAATCACGTAAATAGGTTTTATATTTATTTACTTTCAGTTTTTAGTTATTAAGGCCTTTAAAACTATTCCATTTGATAAATAATCAAATAAACATCTTCATTATTTATGGACTAAAGCGTCTATAAGCAACTTTTATACCTGGCTATTATGTTTTGTTACTTGTTTTAATTTTAACGTCATTGGGGTTCATTTAATACCCGTTTTATTTATATTTAATTTCATCAAAAATAATCAAAATTATATGTTAAATAATAAACATAATTATACATGTCTGAATGTCGGTGTATTCGTAATATTTCAAACGAAACGCGAAACTTTGTATCTTTAGCAAGAAACATTAAAACCGAAGTGCAGTATCAATCATGAAGGATTCCTTTAATACGGTCTATAAAATATTTATTTATTATACATACATAACTTTTATGCACTGTTAGTAATGCTACTAACGTTCGCACACAAGTACCTCAATAATATCTCAGTTTTAAATAAATGAACTTTAAGAGTATTACTAAGTATGAGCCCACAAAAACACTTTTAGCTTTTCTTCTCATATACATACAAATATCCGCAGCCGGGTTGACCGTTTAGTGTATTCGCCTTTAGTGTATTTTTTTTCTAATATTTTCTAAGTTTATTTTTGATGTGCTTCATATTTATTATTACCAGGCAGCATCACAACCGATGTAGAATTACTAAATATAGTTAATATCGGATATGACGACAATTGGGTCCAGTCAGCGCGACGAGGACGATTTCAAGGAATCCACATAGTATTTATTAATAGTCATTATAAACTGACAATAACAATTGAAAATAGACATTAGGTAATTTATCCATCGGGTGACGCAATGCTGGCCAATTAAAATAACGAACTGAACGCGATATCACTAGATTTGCAAATTGTCGATACGGATACCGAATACCGATGCGATACGGTGAGTACTTCGTGACTAATTCAATCGACTGAATGATAATATCGAGTTGCATTTCTGTTTTACAACATACCTTCGTCTTCGAAATTTGAAAGTTTATAAATAGTCTGTTCCGAAATTAGTACATTAATTGAAATAAGTGCCTAAATACTTTATTTTATATCTATACTAATATATAAAGCTGAAGAGTTTGTTTGTTTGATTCGGCTAATCTCAGGATCTACTGGTTCGAATTTAAAAATCTTTTCATCGAGGAAGGTTCTAGGCTGATTTTTATTTACTACTAGCTGTACCCGCGACTTCGTCCGCGTGGAATTTAACAAAAAAGTTAATCATTTTTGTTTTTATTATCATTTTTTTCTAAAATAAAAGTAGCCTAAGTTACTCTTTATTACATCAGCTACCTGCCAATAAAAGTCCCGTCAAAATCGGTCCCGCCATTTCAGAGATTAGCCGGAACAAACAGCCAGACAAACAGACAGACAAAAATTTTAAAAAATGTTATTTTGCTGTATGTACTGTATATAATATATACAATATATATACAATATATATACTATATATATTCATATGCATGTAGTAAAAAGCGTTTATTTCAATATTACAAACAGACACTCCAATTTTATTTATATGTATAGATATTTTTATTAATCAAACGCGGGTGAAACCGCGGTCACACCTAGAGTATATAGTAGTAGAGATATATTTATGACTGTATATGTTTGTCGCACCGTGTTCGTTAATATTATTTTGAATTAATTTGTATTAAACATATAGCTATTTAAATATACTAAATGTTTAGTTAGCTATTGTTTAGTATTCGCATTACACGAATGTTATGAAAATATCCCTTGTATACCACCTTTAAAGGACAACTAACGATCTCTTATAATTTTTTTGTGTAATTCGCGTTACTAAGTTATTGTGAACCAGCCGCTCGCGCTGGTCGCTCTCATCCCGCTTCACGATAAATTCTAATGATTAAACATACCAATAACACTGACACCAAATTACTCTAATTTACGGCACATTTTAATTACTATTTTACAATTTTAATATAAATAAAAGATTTACGTCAGAACAGTAGCTTTCTAGAACATGATACGTAAAACCGCGAGCAGTCCTAGAAAATAGCGATAAAATTTAATAGGCTAGTGCCATGTCGTTGGCTGGCATAGCGGCCAACTAGCAGCATTTAAAATAAATTGATTTATAGAGTATTGGTCAGCCGCGAACACCAGACACAATTCGTCAAGCGAGTTCGTGAGCGGGTTGTATATCACGGGATTAATATTAGTTCGGTAACGAGAGACCAATATTCAGTTTGCCCCTAAAATTTAATTGCCTTGTTACGCTTGCATGCGCATGCGCATATGGCGCAGATTGAGAGAGCATAAAGGCAGCAGAACTCGCGTGACTTTTTAACAACACTATAATATGTGTTTTCATTGTATTAAAAAATGTTCATAACAACAAAGATTTAGATTACCTTATATGACCATTGAAAAAAATAACTGTTGAAATCATGGGTGATACCTACGTCACTTGCTTTCCTTAAATCACACAATTAATATAACTAACGCTACATTAAAATTTCACGGAACGAATCAAAAAATATTTTTTATTAAAATAAAAATCAAATTTAAATAGATACTCGCATTAAATAATATAAAGTTAAAAATTAAATTTACTTTTAAATATAAATTAAATTTCATAAACGTCGACGGCGAAGCCCCGACGGATAGTATTTCCTGAAACTCATAAAACCCGTCGACTTGTGCGGCGGTGCAGGACGCTTCGAAATAATCGAAAATTGTTTATAAGTAGCTAATTGAGATAAGTCGGGAGCAAGCTACTGCGAACATGCGACCGGTTATTTGTTGCTTATTGAATGAAGGACACAGTCGTGCCGCCTCCTACATTATATCCGAACTTATTACTATTATTTATTTTATTTCAAATAATTAACTGTTTATCATTCTTTAATATATATTAATTGATTATAAAAATTACATCATAATTAGATTTTACCCGTGTGTTAGGGGGGAGGGGGCATTATGAGAACATCGACATTTTTTAATAACCAATCGGGTATAAATATTCCTTAGTGTTCAAGCTTGCATCGACAAAATTTCATCGAAATCTGTTCAGTAGTTCTGCCATGAAAGTATTATAGACAGTGAGATAGACAAAGCTACTTTCGCATTTATAATATTAGTATAGACAATGATTATTATTTAATTACATTACATTCGCATTTGTCAGCGAACTTTGAGTTCGTGCTTATAGAATAATTCTACAGTATATTTTGTATACGAACGAATCACGCCTAAACTATCGGACATTTAATATAATTTATTAGGTGACACGTTATATACTAAATCAATAGACGCATAAAACAGTCACGTAAACGAATTTGATATAAAATTAAGTAATCTAATGTGTCGATGGAATACTTAATGCTACTGGTACGTTCGAAGGTAATTTATTAGGTATTTTACTTTTGATAATGTATTGAATAACTAAATTAGAAATATCTAAGAAAAGTAAACGAATGTAAAAAAACACAATATTTGCTTGCCTTTATTAGCGTAGCACTTTTTAAAACCTAACTACATCCTTACTAATATTATAAATGCGAATGTAAGTTTGTTTGTTACGCTTTCACGCCTAAACAACTAAACCGATTTTAAAAATTCTATCACCAATAGAAAGCTACATTACGAGCGAGTAACATAGGCTTTATTTTGTCCCTGAATTCCCACAGGAACGGGAACTCCACGAGTATGTTATAAATGTTATAGTATGTTATAAATGAGAAAGTGATTTTGTTTCTTACTCGATCATGTCTTAAAAACTCCCCTAACAAACTCACTTTACTTATTAAATTAAAAAACAACACGTATCCGTCAATTCGATTTAATACATTGCATAAACGCTCGTACTTATCTATTAATTAATTGCTTGTTAATATATATCAAATAAATAAAACAATAAAACATGATATAACGGAAAACAAAACACAAGCTTTGAGTCGTGTATAATTAACATAACATGAATGAATTGATTTCTATAAGCCATTAATAGATACTTGCCCGTGTATCAAACATGCCGCCATAGGGCGCAGTTGCAAATTATCTCGAACGACTACAACAGCCCGAGAACGTAGCGATTCCTCATGATGATAGAAAAAGTTACACTACACTATCCACTTACGATCACGACATTCAATCGATAGAAAGTCGATTTATGTAACTGAATGTAACAGCAGAAATTATATTGATTCAAATGATTGATGATCATTTAAATAGTTATTAAAATCGACATTCTAGAATGCGAGACGAGCATCAGCGTACTGAGTACATGCTTCGAGTACATTAAGGGACGACGTAATTTCACCGTAAAGTGAGTTCCAACACAAAGATTTCTTCTTTTCTCAATTAGCATCCAATCAAGGGACTCATTTAGTAGAGTCCAATAGACGATTTATGGCCTGCGGACGGCGAACTTTCTCACGCGCTTCATATCCCAGATTCAGCGCATCGCACTTCGCTTTATGGTCGCTACATAGATTATTTTCTATGATAGCTTAAATTTAACGCACTCATAATGCTGGCAATAAATGTAGGAATTTACTTTAAAAAATGTATCATTTTTTACGACAAGACTAAGTAGCGCTTAGGACAAAATTAGGTTACGTTTCAACTTAATAAAATATAAAATTTTAATATAAGATGCAGGGAAATAAATATAATTAAAATTAATTATTACATTTCAATAATTGGAATGACGAAGTAAAATTAATACATAGTAATAATTATATAACGAAAACTTTGAGAGGTAACGGAAACGAAAGCACAACATTGGTAGATACTTATTACTAAATGCACACTGTATCAGTGTAAGCAAGTATCGTAAGCCTTGTTACGATTTAATAGAAGAGTTATTACCGAGTGAGGGAAAAATGCTGAAATAATGAAAGAAGGCTTCCGCGCTGGGGCGGGCGGGGAGATGCGCGTACGCACGGGGCGTGGTCCCAGCGCGCTATTCGCAGCGGCCACAGCGCCAGAGCCATTTCGGATGCTGCGGCAGCCGCACCTGTCGCTCCGCACAAAATACGCAATTTCACCGCGCGCACGCTTACATCGCAAATTAAATATGTAGGAGCATCTTAGTGAAATGATTAGTGAGTGTTTCGTGATAGTGACGGCAAACACTTAAGGGCAACTGCGACTGCGAATCTCAAGATTAACCCGAGGTTAGTAACATTATATTTTATCATCTTATCGAAACGCCGCTTGTTTGCGTAAGGCGCGAAATATTAGCAAATAGATAATACAAGCTGTCTTTTAATTTAAATAGTGAATATTCGTAAAAATCTTGAAAATCGTGAGAACATATTTAAAACACGATATTTGTATATTAATATATTTCAAATAGATTTAAGCAAAAATACTCCGATCAATTTGTTTAATAAATTACTTAAAAAATACCGAGTTTATTTGTAGAGCTTCGCGTTGTACGGGATGTAAATACTTCGATTATAATCTAATAGGCATTATTTTTACACTTAAGTGTTTTAAGTTATTACAGTCTGCAATTTATAGCTTGTAATTACACAAGGAACAATACATAAATAATAACATGAATACATAATGCCTGTATGCATTAATAGTTCTTTAGCAAATACATAAATAACATTTAATTCACTTTATATATAAAACTTAATTTAAATATAGTAAGTTTTCAATATATTAGAAAATAGAGGTTTTGGATTTTTTAGTTTCATTTTTATTTTATTTATAAATAATTATTTAAGCAGCTAGTTATTCTGAGAGAAAAATAAATTTTATATTTATTGACAGACAAAAAACTGGTAAATAGAAGTTGCCTTGTCTATAAAATTAATAAAAGTTTTTAACAAGGTGCAACGGACACTAAAAGCTGTATCCGAAAATTGATTCTTTATATCAGTTACGGAATATGTTTACAATTTTTTTTTAATAAAAACGGCGTCAAATCTTTTTAAAGTAGGTACTTATTTATTATCTACTATCAGACAACGACCTTCTTACGTCGCTCTGACCGATTTTACCATCAGTTGAAAGTTCATGTACATATGTACAGGACGTAAATATAAATTTTTACTCTGATTTATCTGTTTAAACTTTAGACGTTTCATTATGTCCTTATAGAACTTCATCTTTAGTCTCAGCTGTAATTACATTAAATATTTGATAATATAATCATTTAAGCCAACAAAGCCATTCTATAGGAACTCACTTTATGTCATATTAGTGAATTATTAAAATCGGAATTACGGTGATGCGCTATTTTGATGGATGTATCGTAAACGTTATAACTACTGGCCGTTTCGACTTCTTATGTATAGTAGTAAAGTAACAGCCTGTGAATGTGACTGCTGAGCTAAGGGCTAAGGGGTAATTCCACCACGATGCTCCAATGCGGGTTGGTGGAATACACATGAGGCAGAATTTGGGTGAAATTTGACACATGCAGGTTTCCTCACGACAAGCACGAGATGAATTATAAACACAAATTAAGCACTTGAAAATTCAGTGGTGCCGGCCCGGGTTTGAACCCACGATCATCGGTTAAAAATTAAAATTCACGCGTTGTAGCCACTGGGCCATCTCTACTTCTTATGTTAAATATGAATTATATATTAATTTTTTGGTTAAAAAAAATCGCAGCGCAACCAAAAAAAAAGTGCTGCAATAGAAACAAAAAAAAAACAGAAACAGCCCGGCTGTTTAGAAGTACAGTGACTTCCACACGTACAAAAATTATATCTTTACAAATATTATAATTGCGAAAGAGATTCTTGTCTGTCAGTAACGCGTTAATAGCTAAACCACTGAACGGATTTTGAAGTCTGAACAAGGAAGGATATAGGCTACTTTTTATGCCTAATACCTGCACAGCTTCCCCCTAAAAGGCGGTTGAAGCCGCGGACGAAACCTAGTAATAACATATTAATTCATCATTACTCGATCGCGTCCTGCGGTGAGTTACGAGTTAGTTTCACAGAATAGCTCTACTAGTAAGATAATTATCGTAATGTAATCACTTGATAATTTTAATCTGTACAATGTTATAAGACGAAAAACTAACATTCGCTTATCATATACAATTTTCCGTAACCATCCATATGGTTAATACTGACGATACCGAATAATTCGGATCTTTGAAGTGAAAACTTCTTTAGCATCGTTGTGATTTGAAAGTCGATGAAACGAAAAAGCGACAGTAAAAAGAGACGCACATAAATTCATAAGATTTAACGTAGGAGAAAATGAGATAGGAAGCAGTTGATACCAAAATTTTTGAAGGTTTCACTTCTACCACGTGTGAATTGCAAACATTTTTTTTATCAAAAAACTTTACACGCTATTTCTGCAACTTTTGTTAACTTCCTTAAACATTAGCTTACACTGTGACAATGTAATTTACATTTTACATGTAATTAATATTATACATTAAAAAGACAGTCATACGCTAATACGGGTCCTTGTGGTTTGCTGCAAACAATAAAACGAACATTTCAAAACCACTAAGTGTCTTTATACGTCTGGAAAACACAACTAAAACTGCGTAAGTTTGCTGGAGAAATTGAAAAGAAAACCATTGTAAGTAGTTTGTTGCACCAATTGTTTAGTTATATCGTTTGTTTTATATCGGTCAAGGAAACTTGCTTAAAAACTGATTCACTATTACATTATTAGAGCCAAAATTTTCAACTAATCGAACGAAACAATTGTACCAAATTAACGAAAAATAATATAACGAATGTTTCACCAGACCCAAAAAACGTTAACAATTTACAATATCACCTGTTCTGTTGTTGTGCCCTTAAAAAGAAGGCGAATTTGTCATTTTATTGTCGTTTCATTGTAGACATGAAACAATGTGGACGTCTCGCCTTGGGAATCGATTGAGTAAGCCTGCAAATATGAATATACGATGCCTTATATTGTAAACAATTTAAATAAACACTTGTTCGTTTAATATTTTCATGTATTTCGAAGTGAACGTGGGAAACGAAATAGCTACTGTAAATCGCCTTGGGTAACCGCAGATCGTGCTCATAATAATCAATCACATGGCGAGTCTGCACCCGTGCAAGCATTACTTCCCATGAATGATCTACATTCCATATCCAGTGCGGGGTCGTAATGGAAAACACGTCCATGACTCGGAGCGAATAATTTCAATTACGTTCGTCCGGCATTATATGTACTTCGCGACGCAAATATCAACGTTCAGAAATTATACGGATGATACTATAAAGGTGACTTTTGTTTTGTTTAGATTCAAGATGGCCAATTGTATAGATGTGTGAGTTCAAGTCCTTAGATTAAAGATCACAGGTTCAAATCCGGCCAAGTACTTATAAATTTTTATGTGCTGTTTATAATTCGTCGTATACGGCGTTGAAGGAAAACATCGTGAGGAAACCTGCATGTATCATCTGAAAATCTGTTACATGTTTATCCACATAACCACATTGTAGCAGCGAGGTGTTATCCTCGATGAAGAAGAGGCCTTAACCCAGCAGTGAGACATTCACAGGCTGTTACTTAGCTGAGAAATGTTATCGTTTAAGAATGTTTGAGTCAATTATTTTGTTTATCTCCTGTTCGTACTCGGTATATTCACAAGGTGCGGGCCCATCGTATCTGAATAAATAATTTCTCAGTGGCGGGCGGTCCATAAACACACTCACTCGAAGGGGTGTTATTAAATTGGGAGGTATGCATGTCAACGTATGCAAACACGCAGCAAGTGGTGGCTCCCGCGTGCCACAAGTGCGTTGTATTTGCTTATCACAAACAAAGCTCCTGACACGTCTCCTAAGACTACACCGATAATATTGCATTTACACAAAAACTAAGTATTTACGTTACAACACAAATACTTTATACTTTATACTATATAATATATGTAGGTATACTAGCTGTGCGCCGCGGTTTCACCCGCGTATAATTAATAAAAATACTATGAATAAAAATCAGTCGAGAGACTTCCTCGATAAAAGGACTATACAACCCAAAAATAATTTTTAAATTCGAACCAGTAGTTCCTTAAATTAGCCGGATGAAACAAACAAACTCTTCAGCTTTATATATATGGTATAGATATGTCGTATACATGTAAATCTACGAGATTCACTACGTATTTATGTGATAGTGAATGTCATAGAATTTCATCTAAGATAACAGAATTGACAGAATTGAAAGTAAAAGCTAAGAGTGCATTTAAGTAAACAAAGTTTTATACTTATACTGTAACAATATAATTTCTCTTACGTAAGTCTTCTACGATATTATTAAGTCCTATCCATTATTTCTGTGTACAAGTTATATTGTTATCTTAACCTCTTTACTACGTTCATGTATCAGTTGCGAGATGAGAGAAAGTATTAGCACATGCATTTCGTAATACGTGATTTCAAAAAGAAAATCTATGTAACAATTGTTTTCTTAGATAACGAATCTATCGATACTTTATATATAAAGCTGAAGAGTTTGTTTGTTCCGGCTAATTTCAGGAACTACTGGTTTGTGTTGCATAGTAGTTTGAAGTCCTTTTATCGAGGAAGGTTCTAGGCTGATTTTTATTCATTATATTTTTTAATAATTAAACGCGGGTGAAACCCCTTTGCACAGTGAGTACATTATATTAAATGGGTCATAATGATAATAAAAAAAACGTAATTCCATTAATCAAAATAACACTCATGATAATCTCGCCCATTGAATACACACGAAGTTCAAAAGCTGCCATCATTAATCTGAAAATCAAGGTTACACGAGCAATAATCATCTACGGATATAACGCAGGAATAAATTAAACATAATATCGTATACTACGATTTATTACTCAAGTGCCAAACCATATATTTAACACGACCATTCTTGACAATGATATATTGTTAATATTATATCCTTTTAAATATTTTCATTCTGTATAATTGTTATTAATTTTATACTTTATTGCACGTCATGTAAATAACAGCGTAATTTAAATAAAACGAATATCTAGATAAATAAAATGATAGAGTAGAGGTCTGCAGTTGTGCGCGCATCACGGAAAAACTACTGGATAGATTTCAATGAAATTTTCTAAACTTTATTTCTAAAAAAATATTGCGATATCTTCATTTAATAAAAAGTTATTAAAGTTTCAAGAAACAACGATTTGTATATGCACAGCGTGTTCAGTGATGTATGTTTAAACAAAGTATATTTTTGCTTGCGATCTTTTTGATGTGTTTTCTTTCGTACATAAGAAAACTTTGTTAATATATCAAGCAACGCGGACGAAGTCGCGGGTATCAGCTAGTATAAGATAAAATGATACGCAAAAACGGTCTTGTTCGATAACGATCCGCAACAGACAACCTTTAGTGAAAGAAATTTCGAAATATCGCAATCGAATCGAAGCGGGATCGTTGCCGTTTATGAGTTTTCATATTCTTTAATTTAATTATCGTCTTTTGACATAATAGTTAATAATTAAGTTTGGTTTTGACATAACGGCATATGTTAACATCATATCGGTTTGGTATAGCGATTGCCTCGTTGGTCTAGCGGTTTGATATAAGGCCGCAGACTCGGTGGTCCTGGGTTCAATTCCCAGGTCGGGCCAATAAATAGTTATTGAGGTTTTCTGTCAGAAAATTCTCAGTAGCAGCCCGGAGTCTGGAAGTTGGAAGTGTGTACACTCCCGTGCCTCGGAAAGCACGTTAAGCCGTTGGTCCTGCGCCTAAACTCTTTCCGGTCGTGTCGGATTGCCGTCCCATCGGATTATGAGAGCTAAGGCAAAAAGAATGCATCTGTGTCTGCGCACACTATTGTGCACTATAATATCTCCTGCGCAGTCGGCTAATCTCTCTTGAGATTGGCCGCCGTGGCCGAAATCGGTCTGGAGGACCTTATTACTTATTATCGGTTTGGTTCCGATCCGAATAAATATACATTAATAAAAGTTGAATCGGAAACGTATCGTAATCGTTACAGATTAGTAGAATTCGACCCCAGAGCGGATAAATGCAATTGTAGCGACATCTATCTCGCCACATACGAACTATGAACAGACGTATTCTACATCGCGATATTAAAGTTATCAGAGCGATTGAACATATATACAAGAACCCGACAACAATAGTCGGGCAGTAGCCCACCAGACACAACACCCGTCTGGTCGGAGGATCCTCCCGTTTCAACGGTGGTCACCCCCAAACTGGTGACCCCGAGCATGAACGTCAGCGCAGCCTTCGCAAAAACTACGTCATCGTGACGTCATCATCACTTCCTCAAGCTTTCGAGCAGCGAGTCATACAGCCAGCCAGCATCCACGGCTACTACGGGTATCCTGACCACCAGTATGCAGCGGACGCGCATTCCTGGTCATCACCCACAGCCTTCTCAGCGACCTTGGCACAGCACACTGCACTTCGGCCGGTCAGCAAGCAGAGACGTACTTCTCTCCTGGTCGACGCAGCAGCCAGCCACTACGCACCACTGCACCACTCCGACTCACTGGAGCATTTGCAGCATCACCCCGACTCACTGGGGCATCACCGCAGACAGTTCCGACTCACCGTGAACTATGCGGCATCTGGTTCCGACTCACTGGAACATTCCACTGGCCCGGCAAGCATCACAAGATATATGAACGACTCAACCTGCTATCGACCTCCGGTCTCGGAGGGGAGTGATGTAGCGACATCTATCTCGCCACATACGAACTATGAACAGACGTATTCTACATCGCGATATTAAAGTTATCAGAGCGATTGAACATATATACAAGAACCCGACAACAATAGTCGGGCAGTAGCCCACCAGACACAACACCCGTCTGGTCGGAGGATCCTCCCTTTTCAATGGTGACACATCGCCAAACAATATTACCAGAAGAGCAGTGCAACATACATTATGTTGTATTTCGAAATACAAATAAATTTAATATAAGGTTGTATTTGTAATAGTATTCAATTAGTTGCAAATTGTAAATAACTACATGAAGAAAAAAGATACAGAAAACTACTACGCTAAAGATATACTTTTTTATTTACTTTTGAAAGTCTCAATGAAAGGTTTACATCAATCATCTAAAAACGTATGAGGCTTTGAAAACTTCAATATTAAAGTATCTCTTGATGAAATAGAGACGAAAAATTGGAAAATGTAATCGAAAATTGCATTGACATGATGATCTATATCATGACAAACCTAGGCAAGCGTTTCAATAAAATAATACTTTATCCTAAATCGGAAGGCGTGCTTTCGCAAATCAAATATAAATCATTTGAATATATATTTGTTGAATTGTTATTTAATATGCATTAAAACGAACTAAATGTTGCCGCACCTATATATATTATTTTTACGTTTATCCTTATGACATTAAAAAAGTTATAATAACAATTATTTTCAAATTTAAATGCAAAAGGTGACATGATCTGATTTACCTTGGTATTCAAGGTTCTATCATCACTTTTTCTAAAATAATATGTGCATCATAAATACTATAAATACGTTAAAATAGTTGGAAACAAAACGTAGCCCCATCATATGAATAAAGAAAAATAATCGAGGTTTCTGCGAAGGCTCGAAACCTGTAGCTAAATTCTAATCATTAGGAAATACATAAAAAAACCAAAGGAGGCACTCGTTCAATAACTACTATGCAACATTTAAACAATGGATTCGAAGAATTTCGGTTTTCTTTTTGTATGACAAATGTTAACATTGTTCAAACTTATGCATATTGGTGTGATGACCTCGGACACGGAATTTTAACGACTATCTATAAAATTTATGCACACGAAATGACTTAAGTCACATAACAAAATAATTTGCACGTATAATGTTAATTTAAAATATAAAAGCTTTCGTAGTTTGATTAAACAAGTCTATAATTATGCTAATGAAGTTGTTAATTTAACTAAAGCAAAACTGATATGATAATGTCATTAAAACCACAAATCTATCTTCTACCAATGTATATATAATAGTATATAACGTTGTTGACTTGCTCTGCGTGAAGTCAAGAAGGTTCGCTCGAAAAAGAAAAAAAAAAGAAAAATTTATCTTTGTATGTTTGTGCTTGCTTTATTAATAACTTTAAAAATTAAAACTACCACACAAACAGGATCGGAAGAGATATTGAAAATTAAAGGCATCACATTTTGCAAGCAACTCCGTCCGACGAGAGCTGTAATCGTTGTTACAGTAGTCTAGAGTGCCGAATATATATTCATCATGGTACAGGCTAATAGTTTTCCTTCTAATTCTAAAGGAATGTGTTACTTGAAATGAGACCGATTGTAACATGTATTGCATTCCAAACAGCAAAGCTTCTTATAGGCTGCGACACTGACCACTTAAATTTTAGGCCACATTGTCCGTTTTTCTATTATCTTTTATGTGATATTGTTTAAAAGGAAATATTGTAATAACATTAAGCTTTACGGAGACATTGAACCTGACGTGTCTTGACGTGGTTGACATGACATCTATGAATCATTTGTTTTAAACAACTTTTATTCCTTTAGTAATAATGTACACAATGACGTAAGTTCCATTTAGAATTTTTATTCTTATATTAATGGAAGACAGGCAGTATTGTTATCAAAAAGCGTCTAAATCCATCATTTTAGAAATAACTTATTACTCTTTTTAGTCGACAAAAAATATATATAATGAAACGAGTGCCAAAAAGATTAGGTACCAACATTATCGATCTTTAGGGATAAATAATTTCATGAATTATAATGTATATTAAATTTTTGTCAAAATAGTTTATATAATCAGCTTTATAATGATTGAAATTCCAGGAAAATTATAGTCAAAATATATGTTTAATAGGACGTGTTTAAAATTAATTCTTGTAATTTGGTTGACAAGTTATTCAGATTTATTAAAATACCTGCCTAACGAGAACACGAGACAACAGCAGGTAACTTAGACAAATTCTCGAACTATGTGGTAGACGAGGTTAGTTATTACATTAGTAACGACGAGATAGCGACGCTGTCGTCACAAATGTATATGTTGCTGAGCAGTTAAAAAGTTGTTCCAATTAAACATTATGTAGGTCCAACGCTGTAGAGATTATCATATGAGAAGATTCGCCGTTCAAACAGGTTGCTGTACCAATAAATTTTTGGTAAAAGTAATAAAATATTAGTAGTAATAAAATAATAATCGCTACGTGTATTTATTTAAATATAATGAACGAGAAAAATAAATCATATATTGCTTATACCCCATACACAACGTTTTATATCATAGTTAATATGAAGGAAGTAAGTACTGGCTGGCTGTATCGTTATTAAATAACAATTTATCTTATTTAAGAAAAAAAAAACAAATTACTTTGAAAAAGTTCTTCATTGTAAGTAATATGTTATGAGCGCCTAGGGCCGACACGCAATTTATGCGTATTCGGGTCCTATAAAGAATTTGTGTGGGACCACTTTCCTTCGTGGTATTTATCAAGCACGATATTACGTGTTTACTAATAAACGTTATAATTGAAACAAATGTAAAGCTATATAGTTAAGCGATAAGATCACGAATATTATTGAACAAACTTAAATCGTCGGCTTAATAACAGACTATGCCAGAATTTTACATTCTGTAAAACGCTTTAGAAAGTTCTTTAACAGTTCACTTTTTAACGTCACATCTTTGAACTATTCAATTTCATTATTTTCACGCAATGTTTATTTATACCTAATGTTATGTATGAGATCATCTTTAAACGAATGTCCATGTGACCGAATTTCGACCACTAATCTCCAAAATTACCTAACTGCTCTAGATATATTATATTAACAGGTTTGCGCAAACAAACGTGCACCTCTATCCTCTAAGCCTGATTGGATGGAAAAATAATACGATCAGAAACAGATCGGGAGTCGGGACCAAGACTAACGGGTTTATATCGACGGGACGGGACTATAACATTGCTTACTGCTTAAAAAATTAGAAACCAATTCTTTCTTTTTAAATTATTTATCTAGCCAGCATTAAAATTTTAAGAAAACCGCCAACATCAGTTAGTGCGAAATCTTAGTTATAATACGTATAAAAAAACAAACATCGTGTGAACTTTAGTCGTCCATCAAAAAATGTTAAAACTTTTCTTTTGTCTATTGTCCATTAGAGAGTTTTTGTTACGATATCCTGCGGTAGCTTAACAACAGACATAAATGTGTGCCTACAAAAAATGTTAACGATTTAATACGAATCGAACGATTGTAAATACATTTTTATTTCTTCCTTAAATATTTTTTGAATGAATTACGAATACTTTATCTAATTATAACAAAAACAACAATGTTATGTCACAATGAAAATATTTAGTAACAAAGGTGAGGTTATCTTGAATACTTCTGGTCAATTGGCGACCGGCTCCCGCCGCCGCGCAGTCTGTCGCGATCATGTAACCCACTTTCGCACACCTCAAACAGTTGACAACTGGCAACCGGTAATGTGTGCGATATAAATAATACTATTGAATATCAAATAATATGATTACTTTTCGAGTACAATATCAAAATAATAAAATCTTCGAGTCTTTGACTGATAACGAAAAATTCGCGGATATTTGAACTCGAGCGAAAGGTGATTCACCTATTCAGTAGAAAATCAAAAGGAGGGCGAACAGCGACACGACCTAAGGCAAGCAGATAACGCGATCTAGGAGAATTCTTACCTATCTCCATAGGTATATATCAACGACGATAATAGTAGGTATGTATGTCAATATTGCGGGAACAAACAAAGTATGCACACATTATGTCGAGAATAAAAATGTTGAAATTGCGCTAATTATTTCCTAGTACGGATTACGTGCTAGGCTACCAATAATAATTTATGTTTTTTGTTAGAATTTAAAAGCAGGTCAAAATGTTATTCCCAAAGGATCCCAAAGGATAGCAATAATTTCCGTCAAATAATTTAAGTAATAAGCGAAAACATTTTATTATCAAATAGCAAGTAAAGGTGTTGGGAACATAAAGCAAATTTATAATCAGCTACCCGACGACATTCCACGAAGCGTACTAACTATTGCTCGCGCCAGACTGGAAGTAAACTCCGTAATTTGCCCGTTGTTCGATACGAGCTTTAGTAGCTAATGGTCAAAAGGAAACCCCTTAATATTTAACTGTCTCTTTGACCTAATTCAATACCATCACTTCAACTTGTAAAAAGCCTATTATGATGTTAATGTCGAATCCAAAGGACTTACCAAGTTACTATGCGACATAATCTGCTATTTATCTTTATTAATATCTACGACCTCCATAAAGTTGAAGTAGTCATCGGGCGGAGCAGTCGAGTAAGATTATAAATTTCTAAGGATTTTTACTGATGACTGTTGCTCTGACTTATGACACATACAACTATTTTTATACGAAGATTATTATAATAAAAAAGTTTCAATCAATTTTTTATACAAACAAGAAACAATTTTAAAAGTCCCTCGAAATCCTAAACTGCATGTCATGGTATTATTTAAAAAAAAAACTAATTGTGTTACCTTTCGTTTCAAGACTTTAATTTAAAAACGGAAGCTTCGTGACTTGGCACTTAAAATTAAATTAATACTGATTTTATTTCGACCGATGAATTAAATTTGTGACGACAGGAATATTTGTATAGTATAGACAAATGAGAAATTCAACGGAGAATACAGCGAGGCTTAGGAATAAACGTGATCTCACCAGGAAGCTCTTACATACAATAGGACAAGGGAAGGACGGATAGGCCAACGACTTCTCTTAAAAACAAACAAGAGTCCTCCTAAATGAATTGGACTCTGGTCTTGTGTATACTACATATGATTTTATATATGTTTGAACAAGTTGTATAATCTTCAACTATGGTTAAACATATTTAATGTAAACTAATAATAACAATTAACATTCACTTACAATTTGACTTATCTTTTTTAGTTTTATTAAATCCATCGAATACTGCGAAATGTATAGGACAAGTGTCTAATTTTTAATGGCATCTCTGGCATTTATTTTCTTTCGGTGTAAACTTAATAGACCTATTATCGCATTCAACCGACATTCCATTTACCAAATTGTAAAATACACAAATTGGTCAACTCAATTATAGAACAAATCTCTAATAAGATTAAAAGGGAAGTTCTAGCACCTGGAAGTGCGTTTTGGTCGCGTTGGCTCGTCTCCAGTTCTACTGAACTTTGACAACCGGCCGCTGTAAATTGCTGTTCTACATATCAAATCTCATCAGAGTATATGACTACGTACATCGACTGTCTCATGTCTCGCTTTCAAGCCAAATTAAAACCGAATATATTTATTTATTGTCATTTGTTTCATGGTGGTTTAGTTTTAGTTAAATTTCGCCGAAAACCTGCCCTTGTGCGTGCATCGTATACTTGTATTGCAAGTTTAAAGCACGTGGAGGTCGTCGTACTTAAAACGTATACATTCCTTTCCCTTTCTGAATTAATGAGCTCTTGTTACAAAAATAAAATAGTAATTTACTTTACATTTAATAAACAATATTTCTTCGCCACTACACTGACATATCAAACGAGATACCTATAGAGGAAATTAAGACAGATTGCTTTCCTTATCGATTTTCGAGTATGCGGGCTTCTGAGTATGAACGACAAAGCATTTATTCTCATTTAAAATTACAACGGCGTCTATATTTACGCATCGTTAAATAGTTTAGTTGTCGCTTTTAGATTTCTTTTAATCCACGAGTATATCAGTCGGTCGCTAAGTGCGATCGAAGATCGGTTAACTGAAGTGAAATGAATCACAGTGTAGCTCACCATAACTAACAAAATTACGCAGGTTCTTAATCGAGCCCAACCACGCTGCCAACGTGTTCTTATCATTATTTATTTCGCATAATAATATACTGGCAAAATACATAATGCATAATAATATACTCGCTAACCTAATAAATTGGTGCTTATGGTTTGCAAAATTTCTCGATAACAGCATTATTTGTAATAAGCTTTATAATTAAAAGTGAAATCTGACATGCAAACAATGTTTCAACTCAACGTTTATAAATGATTTAATCAGGAAACATGACTGACGTTATAATAGCGAGACGCTTTAGGATTGTGCAATAAAGCTCATGGCAGCAGGCACAGCACGGGGCTGACGAAAGGTTGACCTCGGTCGTGTGTGGGCGCACTTCGACAATGATAATCCAACTCGGGGTCCACGAACTGCACCGGAATGCAAATAAATAGATGCACATAAGCAGGACGAGAGAGCACACCTGCCGGTGATCGGTGGAATAAACAATGCTTGTCAACACGCGCCACGAATAATGGAACGCGTCGTGCGTCTAGTCACGATTAAGTGAGCTTTTCTTCCGGATCCGTCTATTGATCTTGAGAACGAAGCTATAAAATCTATCTTCGTTTTAAATATTTGTAAATGATTGATCTCGACTAGCTTTTGCAATCGTCTTCATACTTACGTAAGTGAACTATTTTAAAACCATAAAACAGAGATGATGATACTGCATAAAAATGTTTGGGCATATTTAGTATGCTAGAAGATACTATTAGGACTAAATATATGCATGTACGATATATTCTACTTTTGAAGATCGCATTCAAGATACACGTGTTTTGTTTATTATGTTATTCAGACAAAGAGATGAGTTTCAGTATAAACGAGGATCATTGAGGATACAAAGCAGAAACGATAATAAATGGGTTTACGTTAGCCTGCAAATACTTTACACTAAACTTGAATGGTGAATCTCGTTTCTTATCGCGTATAGTATTCCTTCATGCCCTAACGCAATTAATTATAAGTTTTCTGTATTTAATATCATATTACAAGTACTAATAGTACTAACGTCTTCTAGTCCCGCGTTCACTCTATTAACAAGTGACTAATGTTACACTATTTTTGTATATTTATTGTTCTAATATATACATTTATAAAGAAACTAGGAGAGGAAAATTTACATTAAATAAATATATAACCCACGTTTGAATAGCTCTGACGTCGGTCGTTAGCACATTTATTAGTTACATGTTGATGACTACAGGTTCTACCAATGTGTATTATTATTTTAATCAAATTAATCCCGATTATAAGGTTACATGCCATTCTTAATCTAATTTTTTTTTTTTGTTATTTATCTATAATAGGAAGGCAAACGAGTAAACAACATATGTGTGATCACCGTCGTGAAATATGATGATTATGATGATGATGTCCTTCTGACCGATTTCGTCCACGGCGGCAAATCTTAAGGCAGCCTAACCTAAGCAACTGCGCAAGCACAAATTATAGTGTGCGCAAACACAGGTGCACGCTCTATTCTCAAAATCCAACCAAGTAATTTGAACTTGGTTTAAAGCTAATATCAACGATTCAAATTGTTATAGTTTTGTTTTAGTAATGGTAGGCGGACGAGCATATGTGCCACCTGATGGTAAGTGGACACCAATGCCCATAGACATTGGCATTGTAAGAAATGTTAACCATCGCTTACAAGTCACATCGCCAATGCGCCACCAACCTTGTGAACTAAGATGTTATGTCCTTCGTGCGTGTAATTACTCTGTACGGTACATTATTAATGTATATGTATTAGTAACTGCGTCGTTAATCTTGCATCTAGCTTCGAAAAATTCTATTGGCATTGATAACAATGCAGTGCCGCGGTAAGCACGTAAACATATTAGTCCTGTCTGCCTGAACTCACATCGGAGATGTATGGGAATGTGCACCTGTGATTGTACTCACACTTATATACCTACTTATTTATCTTGCGCAGTTAGCTAGCCTCCCTTGTGAATGGCCGCCGAGGCCGGTATCCGTCAGGAGGATATAACCATCACAAAATGTTTCATCTCTTTTACATTTTTATAAATATTTAATTCGCATATAAATTGAACAAATACAATTCTGTCGGTAAACGGATAAAACACGCGGCAAATTCACGTTTTATTCGCCATTGCAAATTTCCTCGCGATATTTAAACTTGAATTATAAACACAAATCAAGCACATGACAATTATGTGCTGCCTGCCGGGGTTTGAACACGGAATCATCAGTTACGATTTAAATCTTCTAACCGCTGAGCCATTGCGGCTCTTATATTATTATGACTCTTGTATAATGCAGGACGCATTACCTATACAAAGATGTACGATAAACGTATAGTTAATACATTTATTACATCTTGATTAGAACTTGATAAATTAATTGTGTTACTGTTATAAGCTATTTAATCGTTTGATTGTTTATTTATAATTAACTGCTCCACTGTAGGAAAAAGCCTTATCTTAGCGATTGGAATTTAATCTAAAGTAACGATCAGATTCAATACCACTACAGGACCTACATATTTATAGTAGTTAATGAGTTATCATTTTATAAATTTATATGTCAATGAGTTATCGTTCTATAATATATACTAACATTCGATTATGTTAAAAATATTATCCTGTATATGAATCATAATTACGTCTTACAGAATCGTTGAAATTTTTAGTTTAAATACAAACCTATGTACATATAGAGTATTTCAAGCTTTCTAAAGTGCGTGCAGCAATGGTTGTAGTAAAAATAAGACGCAGCATACAAATATCCCAGAGCTGACGAGGGTTTCTATATATTTAACGTAGAATATTTGGAGTTTATTTCACGCGGCTCAAATACGCATGTGGAAAAATATTATTTGACACAAGACGGATTTCTAATATTTTCCGTCAATTTATATAAAGAAATAACTCGCCCTCTTCGACTTTACAATTACCTACATAGATATTTTTTCGTCTAAACAGGCGGGGCGATGTTAAGTGTGATTGTGGCGGCGCTTGCGTGCCTTTGGCTGGCACGCGCCTCGCCGGCTGAGTCGCACAGTTTACGTTCCAACGCACTCAATACGTTTACCCCTAAGGTAAGTAAGGAGTGATTGGTAGATAATGACCAGTCGTTTTATAAATTAGGAACAACAGTCTTCAGTACAAACAACAAACATTGTAAGATGAAAATCGTTTTACTGCTTTGAGTTTAGGTGACGAATGAATTGTGAAACTAATTACTATCATAGGTACTCGATATATTTTTAAAAACGTATACTAAGTCATATGTTTTCAAAACTATGCATACCTGTAATATTTTTAATAGGATTTTTTTATTATATTTAGTTTTCAACTAACTTCTATTTCGTTAATACATTGACAAGGAACTACAACAATTTCTAGTATGTCAAGATGGCCAAATAATTTCTGCTCATGGATTTCGCCTTCATGGCGTGATGAATCTGATGTTCGGAAAATTATAATTCATCGTATTATTTATTTAATTATATTGTAAAAGAACGCAAATAATGTACGGGCCTATTAACGATTTTTTTTTGTTTTTTGCAGGATTTGAGCATAATTCTAGCAAATATAGACGAGCGACTGCGCGTGCTAGACACCATAACCGCAGTGCAAGTGAAACAAGCACGACGTTTGGACGTAATACAAGATAAACTAGGTAAATAAACTAATGTATATTATATTATACAAGAGTATCGTTTACGGCTTTCACAAAAACGTTCTTACAGGGGTGATATGTAACACAATGCTGCTTCTTCTTCTTTCATATGTAAACTCAATGATGGCAGAAAGAGAAAGCAGTGTTTAACTATACACTCGCTAAACTACGTTTATAAATAAGGCCTTATGTGTATATCGATGAAATAATTTAAAAAAGAATACGTTTTCATCGTTGAGCACCTGATGGTAAGTGGTCACCAACGCTCATAGACATTGGCATTGTTAGAGATGTTAACAATCGCTTACATCGCCGATGCGCCACCAACCTTGGTAACTAAGATATTATGTCCCTTGTGCCTGTAATTACACTGGCTCACTCACCCTTCAAACTGGAACACAACAATATCAAGTACTGCTGTTTTGGGGTCGAATATCTGATGAGTGGGTGGTACCTACCCAAACGAGCTTGCACGAAGCTCTACCACCAAGTAAGTCGTTACTTGAAATACGAACTTTAATTCGTCAAACTTTGTATTATTGCATATCTAGAACCTTAATAATTATTTATAATAATTAGTAATTTCCGGAAATTATTATATTAACAATAAAATTAAACATGTTTAAAAAATTATATATGTTCATTCGTAATCATGACATGTACATATGAATGAATTAGAGTTGGCTAACATTTGAACATCACCTGTACAAAGCATAACATGAACGAATATCGTATTTGAAGTCCCGACCTAAATTATATCTGTTTGTTCTCAAAACCAGCGTACGTATACAACGATGAGTCACGACATCCTTATTGTGTCATATCCTAATTTAGAATCTGTACTTTATGTCAACTTTCGCAATATTGTTTACATTTATCATTCACAATTGAACAAACAGGGCCAACGTTTAATCAATTGCTAGGCGAATGATCTATTTATTGTAAATTTTAGATCGCCTGGAAACCACGCTGTCGTTGAAACTTGAAAGGGCACAGTTGGCTGCGGAGAGACTAGAACACAGACTTCACATGCTTCAAACAAGCGTACAGGTTTGTTACATTGATATGATTGTGTGATGATATATGATTGTGTGATTTGATAACAAATGTCTTATCATAATATATATCCGTTTCAGACTTCAATTAAAGAGAGCAGTGACAAAATTGAAAAGAGCCAGGCGAAAATTACAGAAGTAGCCAAAAATTTAACGAATCAAATTAACTCTCACACCCATCTATTGGAAAAAGTAAGTTATCCGTTGCATCGATTATTATAAAATATTCTTTGCGAAAGCTTAAAGCTACTTGAAATTCACTTGACACGTTTAGGTGAGTGGTGCCTATGCGGACACGTGGCGTCGCGGCCTTCTGATAGAGTCCTTGGTTCGAGACGGAATGTCATTGGTGAACGTGACGAGACGCGAGCTCGCCGACGGACTACGGGCGCTCGCGAGGCGACAAAGAGAGGCACGTCTTACGTCAGTGGACGTTGAGGCTACATTTTCGAAGCGTCTTGAAGACAACACTAAAAAAATCGATATGAAGGTAGGCATCTTCAACTACCGTCAAAATTTTAAAACTAAATAATTTCTGTGCGTTTCGTACAAAAACCGGTTGATAAAACTACAATGATGACAAGTTGAAGTGTTCTGATATATCAACCATTTCATAGTTAACGTTCAACACTGCCGCTTGCCGCATTATCGCATGACGTGTATAGAGCTTTGCATAGCTAATAAGTCCGAGGAACGACTCATAAGCTTACCTTTGAAATATGAAGGTTAAAACGAGAGTGTATAACGAGTTACGACAGTGATATTGGCAATAGATACATTAATATTGATATAAGTTTAACTAATTATCTACTCGTTAGTTTATATAATTATTAAAAAATATACGTTACAGCATTAAATTATCCGAGCTTATTGATACGAAGATTTATTGATTTATTCAGAAAGTGAAGCTATAGATTTAACACAACATATAAAATAACTTTTTTAACGGTATACATAAATCGCGGTGTTATGTCATTACAAGTAAACAACATTTGCATTCAGAGTACACTAACCTAATAAAAAGGATTTAAAAAACGAACAGAAGCCAAACAAAGACAGTTATTATAATTAAAATAATTAATATTTATATCATTTGCTTTGCGAATTTATAGTGCCTGTGCGATTTGTAATAAATAATTAATAAGTTAAAATAAAAGAAACTTCGTTTTTGTGGAAAAATTGCATGTTTTCAGGTAAAGCACCTATAGATAAAATTAAAAAGCAAAACCTTAATTCGATATTTAAGCCGTTAGAACCCATTCCGAAATAGCTGAAATAAATATATACACAAAATTTGCTGATTTAATAAGATTCTAACAAACGTAATTATAGACTGTAACGTTACATTTATTTCAGATGCAAGAAGTTTTAGATGCTCAAAAGCACTTTGTTGATTCTTGTCAACGAGTTCAACTCGACGACCCAACGCATGTCGCTGACGTGCTGGACAAATTAATCGACTCACTTATTAACAAGTACGTATACTATGTCCCAATGGCATGACTAGTTAAGATTAACAAATTTAAAAATTACATAATACACATATAGCTAATAGCTCTGCTATATTATGCACTAGAGACAGTTCTTTATTAATATAATATCTTTATTTATAAAAAACATCTCCACCAACATTCGTAACGCCACAATATTTCCGAGACTCGTTTATCGATTAAGATTTTGACCAGGTATGTCATGTCAATTAAGAATTAAGTACGTTTACAAATGTACAAACTTGTATCTTACATAAAATGTATGTACTAATTAATGTAAAAATTAGTACTAACGAATTAGTAACTGATTAAAAAATGTACTTAAAATTTAATAGTATCAATAAAATTTATATTTATATCCATTTAAAATACAGACAGTTGACTAAAAAATAGTACATATTTTGTACATAGTCAATTTATTGCAAAAAAAATCAAAATTTAAACAACTTATTTTATAAAAGAGATAAAAGAACGTTTCTAACTTTTTGCTCACATGCATACAGTGGAGTACTTAAAAGAATTCGCTCTGTAAAAACTTATTATGAATAAATCAGCTTTATTTACAACACATTGTGACTTCACATTTATACAACGATATTTTGTTACCATTTCAGAACGGCTTCAACCTTTCGGGAATTACAAAACATTCAAGTGACAATGCGAAACCATGACAATAAAGTTATGAAAATATTGAGCAATCGCCCAACACAAGTTAGTATAAGTGAGATATTAATTCCATGTTTTATTTTTTCACACGAGTCATTGTCCGAGCAAATATCAACCACCGTGAACGCGACTAAAGGATCACATTGGCTTACTCACCAAAACAAACGTTATAAGTAACGCTTCTAAAAGTAATTTGTTATAACTATAAAAATTTCGATGTTACAGACCGACATTCCATGCAAACGTCTCGAAAATTTGTTCCGAAACACGACACATACTACTTTTAATGAAAAAGAATTACAACAGCTGACGGAAAAGTTCATCGGATTGACAAATAGAGCTGATGCAGCTTTACAGCGATTGGAGGTTCGCCTGACTGACGATACAGAAGAGCATGTGCCAGATTCCGACGTGACGGCCGCCGCAGATCGACTATTTCAACAGCTCAAAGGAATCAAGTATGAAAAGATTAACTAATATAGACATCATAATTGTACAGTAATGTACGGTTTATTAAAAATTGTTATTTATTTCAGAAATGAACACAGCGAAGAAGATTACGACTTGGATGATGGAGATTCCAGCTATTTTGACAATAGTATGAATGATTTTATTGACGAAGATCAAGAGAATCTAAGCCATAGATCAAATGAAGCTAGATTTACAAATGCAGACAGCACTCCTTCTAAGCCCCACCGAAGACATCTGCACAAACATCCTTATGATCGGGGCCCTTTGTAACACATACAGATAAAAAATAACTTTTAAGATTATTAAACATTTTAACTATTATTACCACCTTTTTTCCTTTATTATAATCTACATAAAATGTCAAAGTGTGTAGTAAATTATTCTACTGGAATTATATACGTTTTTCAAGATGGCGGCTTACGCTCGCGGCCTGGGATAACGAAATCTCGGTTATATACTTAGAGGGAACCCTCTAACATAATCCAATAAAAAAATCGAGTAGCGGGATTTTATGCAGAGCGGATGTCCAAAAATCTTGGACTAACACATGAATTTTTTTAACTGGAGTTTCTTACATATCTGTAGTCCAATCAAATAAGTTATATTTGGTAAGTTTGCAATAACTCCCTCCAAGCTGAAAATTGGTATAGGTCTTAGTTATATTAAATAAGTATCTAAAATCCACCCCAATCCTATGCGAATGATTGGAAATTCAATCCTAAGGTTAACCCTAAGATGGTTGGTATGTATGGACTGAACAATTGTTTTTAAGGGGAACTGTAATTTTCGTAATAAATTGAAAATAATTTCATAATAAATTTTATGGCAAATTATAATGGTCAAAACCATGATGTTCCTTTAATAATGTAGGTACCGATAGAAACTCATGCACTTGACACATTAACAAAACTAAATCCTGACTTGTGAATCAAGTGATTCAATAGATTACTTCAAAATGTTTAGTTTGTAAATTTTTTCATTTAATATTAAAGTTACTTTGTTTTAGTTCCCATTCTTTATATTTTAAATAATGTGCATACATAATTATAGGAGGTTCTTCAATATTATTATTGTAATAATTAACTGTTATTCATTTACCATCCATCACTTGTTATCCATCTTGGATTTATATAACATGAAATTACACTGCAACTGCAATGTAAGAAATAAAGATTTTTTTCTGAAAATAAGAGACTTCATTTTGACACCATTTCATTTAGATACAACATGGCATACCAGTACGAGGGCTATCATGCAGCTGAATTTCAAGAAATGTCTAACCTAACCTAACAATTTTTTCTATGTCATAGAAACAAATTTATGTATGTAGTTATCAAACACTGTTTTTATATTGATACTAATATGTTACATTTTTTGAACATGAAGATTAGATGGATTATTAAGCATGTATTTATATAAAGACTAAAACTTATACAAAATTATTTCTTACACTACTGATGAGATAAGGTTAATATGATTTCCCACATATTGCTCCATTTGATGACCGTTTGTTGTACCTTTAAACATTTTTTTTTAACATTTTGACAACAGTTGTTTGTTGCTACCATATTTTAACATTACTTTCATGATTAAAGTAAATTTGTCTCGTTGTGAAATTACATAGACTAAAATCCAAAATCCATGAATATTGATAGGGTGTAGTAAGTTGTTTTAATATATGTTCTTTATTACTTTATAAGGACATTTTTATATAAAATAGTTACTCGTTTATTATTATTAATATGCTTTTTTCCTTTCCTACATAATACTATTTTCACATTAAGATATGTATTTTTTTTTCCCTTTGAAATAGTCTTTAGCCACTTGAACGAAAATCTTTCAAAGGTTATCATACTTAATTGAATGTTACACGATCTTACCCTAAAAGTTGATCCATTTCGCCCTTTGTTTATTTGATTATCA
Organism: Nymphalis c-album; assembly: GCA_963151315.1. Lineage (NCBI taxonomy): Eukaryota > Metazoa > Arthropoda > Insecta > Lepidoptera > Nymphalidae > Nymphalis > Nymphalis c-album. Next base: position 12,622,469 of record OY720591.1, on the reverse strand, counting down.
ATAAATGGTTATATTCTAAAAAAGACATATTTACATGTATATATATGAAATAATGCATTGCACATACCTCAAGTTTTGCACTGTTTTGAAATATTGTTAAAGCCTTGTGAGTCAACTGTGCAAAGCATGAACTAAGCGTTGCAATCTTCTGGCGAGATGTGAATACTACTTCGGGATCCTCTCTATCTAACTCCGCTGAAATAAATAAATAATTGGATTAAAAAATGTTCCTAAGAAATAATACTTAATGTGACTGTTTAATGTAATTTATAGATACTTTTCGAAAAATATAATTATGGGCTGTCCATAATAGGGGTGCTGACAGTCTTCTAAGCCTAAAAGAACAAGTGTGAAAGTGTAAATTAGGAAGAACCTAGATTATTTAAGACCATTTTAATACAGCACATGTTTGACATTTTGCTTTAAATTAAATTCGATATATAGGGGATCCTATTAAACTATATAATTTTGTGTCGAATAGCATTTTCAAGGTAATTAATAGCCAGTATAACAGTGTTCTATACAACGAGAAAACGCAGATAATTGTAAAATAAATGAACAAGTTATAAAAGACATTATGTAAAAAATACTAAAATTAATTGATAGTTGTAAATGGTACTCACACAAAGAAGCATCTAATTCGACACATGCTTTGTCGTACTCCTTTTCTAAAATATCTAACCATCGAAAGCCAACTCCAGTCGTCGCCATCTTCACAATAAACTTGTTGTTGGTTGTTGATAACAATTAAATGTCAATGTGACGTTAACGTTCTAAAATAAAATTGTTATGGCAGGATAAACATTAGTATGTATTATTCTTTTGTTATTTGATTGCAGTTTATCTAATAATAATTAAAAGCGTGATGCATAAAATATGATGCTAAAATAGCTTTATCGCTAGACTCGGATTCAAGTTGGTCTTCTGTTGTCTTACACCTTTATCCCGATTCTTTTTAACCGACTTCTAAAATGAGGAGATTATCTACTCGATTGGTATAATTTTTTTTTACATATATATTAATTTGTTATATCTTATGTTTAGAAATTGTTTCAATTATTTATTATTGTACAACAATAATTAATAAAACTAATAGCAAATCCATTTAAGAAATGGCCTATAAAATTAAAAACTAAGAAACTGTATTTGATGTTTTATTTAGCATACAAATATTTTTAATTTTAATATAAAATTTAAAAAATAAACTTAAGGCTTGTTAACCAAAATAAACTTCTGAATTTATGACGATGACGATGGCCGAATGGCACGGTTGATTTTTATATATAAATTTTAACTGTTAATTTTGGGTAAATATAATATTCATTTAGTACGAACCTGCTTACCTATCCAAGAGTCCAAAAGGGCTCGATGCAATATGTCTATATATTACAGATGTCTATTGATTACAGATTGTTTCATCAACAATTTAACCTAATCAAATAATTCTTTAATATTTTTAATAGTTATTACTGGTAACGTTACTTAAATAGAGAATTAGGTAAATGAAAAGCACGGATAATATTGATAGCTCTTTAATTTAACCACGTAATCATTTATGTACAAAACGTCTACAACATACGCCGAGGAATTGCATCAATGACTTAGTGAACGATTCTCTTTCACAAAGTTTTGTATACATAGGGTTTGCCTCCTCAATGGAGACGAGGCCTAAGCCCGGCAGTGGGACATTAATGTTAACTTGTTATCTTAGTTTTGTATAAACCTAATAACCTTGTTTCATTGGCGATTAACATTATATGTAAAATAATGAATAAAAAAAGTTTATACAGGCTATACATCAACACAAAAAATGTCTAAACGTACTTATTTTATAACTCCAACACCTTTATTTTATAAGCAATGACCCGGACTATAATTTAAAAAAAAAAAAATCACATCATATCAACTACCTAGTACGTATAACGTCATCCTTGTCTTTATTGTTTGTAACGAACTACATTATAAAAACATAGTTAATAATGTTATTACATACATAATAAATAATTAAATAAAATTTAAATATGATGATTAGCCTTGACTTTAACATAGACAATGCATTTCGTTCATCAATATTATTACTTTATTTTACTTCCATTCTCAATGATATACTGGCTCTAGTACACACCGTTAAATCCATTTTATATTTAAAAAAAAAAAATGAAATTCTAGGCAGCAATTCGTACCTCGGCGTATAGGGTAAGCTGTTAATTACACTGTATTCGTACATTTTTTTTACAATTAAAACTATGACTGAACTTATTATTTATACAAATAAAATAAAATATTTTAATAAAAGTATCTAACACTTTCATAATAAATGTGATTTGTATTTATATTAACAGAAACCTGATATTTAAAAAAAAACATCCGAACTTGTAAGCATAAGAACATTACAACAACAATTAGGTATATTAATTATATTGTGCCATACAAACAACAATGTGGATCGATTGTTGTATCATACTAAAATATAAAAATAAAATTTATGTACATAATTACAAGCTATATTTATAAGCTAGCGTTACGTCAAACACGATACAAAGCAACGAAGAGAACAAATTCGTATCCATTTAAAGCTGTTTGAAATGAGTTATTACCTATGACATGGTTTTTATTTAAGGTTCAAACAAATCTTCTTTACACATAAAAGGCCCGTAAGATGTTCCAACTGACCCGACTATCAACGCACAGCAAGATAAAATAAAAAGAGTATTTTTTATTATATTCATTTTATAAAACAGAGACACTAAGAATGGTTTTCGATACATTTTTGAATTAAAAAGGGGTAATATAATTTCCCTCTGCAACTTTTAACTCTATGTTACCGATTCTTTCGAAGTAAGTATCAATATTTTTATTCAGGAAACTCAAGTTTCTGAAATGTTAACTATAGTCAGATAAACTTATTAGATTTTAGTCTAAATTTCGAATGAGTATAGTATAGACCAGAGGTTCCCAAATTGTTTTGTTTCTCATAGACCACTTTCAAAATTTAGCGGACCCCCTGCAACTACATTTCTACCATATTCTCAAAACTCGACAAAAAATGTGACGATTAGATCTAACTATGGAAATTTGCGTTGCGGCTGAGTTTCAACCACGAATTAATAGTTATCGAAAAAAAAAGTGCGAATTGTCCACTAACAGCACAATGTTAGTGTGGATATCAAAACAGTATAGTTGGCCAATCAAAAAAGTGATTCCAATCTAATTCCATCCAATTTTTTACAAGTAACAGTCGCTGAGCTTTTTTTTATGTAAGAGGGGGCAAACGAGAAGGAGGCTCACTTGATGAAAAGTGACTAACACCGCCCATGAACATCCGAACAGGACTTGCAGGTGCGTTGCCGGCTTTTAAAATCTTATCTGCCTACATTGACAGGAGAAGTCAAGCCAACATTTTAGTTCTTCATAATCGAAAGTAACAAATTTTCGTGGACCCTCATGAATTGTGAACCCCGTGGACCCTCATGAATTGTAAACCTCAATTTTTTGCCACGCCAACGTAGACCCCTATCGAGTCTCCCGTGGGCCCTTAGGGGTCCACCTGGACCAATTTGGGAACTAAGGGTATAGACAGTCAGTGACAGCCCACGCAATGGGCGACCAATAAGCGTACAGTATTTAGTTAAAATGTTATACAGGTTCTACACATTATTTTAAAATCTGGCGGTAAGATAAAAATACATCATCATATACTTTTTTGGAATTAGACAAACACGTCCCACTGAAAATAGGTTACTTAATATATATATCTTAACTAGCTGTGGTCGATGTCGCGATGGATAATGGTAGATACATATAGTAATATACAGTTCTTAGACAACATATAATTAGTCTAGAAAAGTGGTTTTCTGACTGAATGTGATCAGATCATTAAGTACTAAATGGAACATATATCATTTAAATATATTTTACAATTATAAGGTAAGTCCAATCCTGACGAGCATATGAAAAAAAATATTTTACACCGATTCAAAACATAATTGATTGATAGAACAAAAGACAAAAAAACATCTGACACATAAATCTATAGAGGCGACGATGAAGCATGTTACCCTTTTAAACGCATAAGGCCTTACTGAAAAACATTGTGTAGAGCCGGTTAGTTAAACAATACTGTCTCCTTCTTTCAAATGTGTAATCTACAATGACAGAAAGAGAGAAATCATTGTTTAACTATACCGTCGCTTAGTAGTTTACAATAATGGCCGATTATTGTTAAGGGTAACAAAAAAGGAACACATTGTAATTTACACTAAACTAATTATAATTACAAGCTTAGAATAACACAAATCAGAAGTCTGAACAATAAATATAAATATAATAAAGATTACTTTTCTTCATCATACATATACATATATATTTTAAAATATATAAAAAGAGAAAAAGTTCCCCAATTTTTTATCTGTGCCATATAAAAAAATAAATTCTCGATTTTAAATAAATTAGTTATCTATTTACAAATCATAAGATATATTTATATCATTCGAGAGCGGAAATATATGGGGGCTAGGGGAAGAGAAGATAATCTAATATGATTCCAAAAAAATGTAAACATAATAAAGAAACATTATCTATCATCAAAATAAACGATCCATAATCAACAAACAAAAGCCTAAACATAGTAATATACACAAAATAAACAACAAAAAATATATATCCATTACAATTTTTGGAATTCCGGTGTAATATTTTGTATATTTGTGTGTGTGTTAAAGTTATTGTATACAATCATTTTATAAAAATACACAAAAGACACTTTGATGATGAATAAATCTTGTTCCTTTAGCTAGAATTTGTAGCTCTATATTTCAACTTTAATTTACTATTTGGTAAAAACTGTTACCCTTACATTCAACAGGCTACCGCTATTTAAGCTAAAATATATTCTAATTGTTTCTAAATGCTTTTTTTTTATTAAAAATAGAAAAAAATGTAACATCTACAAAATCTTTACAAATAGAAACTAATTACATCTAGAAAATTGTGTAAATCTTTTTTACTACTTGCTATGTATTAAGCAAGACGTGTAAAGGTGTGTTTCCAATGAAATATTTGGCAATATCTATTTGCACTTCCTCAAAAAGTCGTCAACAATTTATAGTACAAGACATCGTATCATTTTTTTGACAACAAAAGTACGTCTCCAACTCGCGTTGATGACACAAAATTTGCCAATTATCCGTTTGTGAAAACGCATCTTTAATAAAGTCGAAATTCTAAAGTAAAGCGATATCTAAGCTTTTGAATGACATTTTCTACTATTTGGTAGTATCGCGCATCATTCGTTGTTTATTTGAACACTTTTTCAAGAATGTTACCACAATAAAGCAACAACAATTGCACTCAAGCTAAAATGACAAGTTCCGTCGCTTAAAAGCAAAGGTGCAAAAATAAAATAAAACTTAATGTTTACCGTCACAAATTCAAAGGCATTATATCGGTTTTGTTCGCACACCATTTCAATTAATTCTTCGCCTAAACATTAGTTATCTTATATCTGTATTTATTTTATCGATATCATATATTTTTAATGTGGCAACAACGTGGTAATGCTTCCCCAAAGCAATGAATAGAGACGTTACATAGAAACGCAGTTCTTAAGGATTTCGTGTGCCGATTCCAAGTGGGGTCTGCCCCAGTTTAGTTCGTATTTGTCGGCTCTGGCGACATTCTCCGTCTCTCTTGCTCTCGTAGTTAAGATACGCTGGGGAACGTTCGTCTCTCTTGCTCTTGTAGTTAAGATACGCTGGGGGGACGTCCTTTGCAATGCGTAAGAAAAAGACAGCCGCCGCAGCGCGACTGCCACCCTGCCAAGCGGCATTTTGGGAAAAAATTGTCTTCAGAGCGCCCATAAGAACTGCGCTTCTATGTAACGATTGTATTCATTGCCCATAGATATCGATATTATATTGGCGATGATTTCAGTCCTTGATACAAAAATAGTAATGGTCATTGAACACTATAAATAATCGACGATATTGAATTATTAATAATGCAAATATAATACCATTTGTCATTGAACCTTAAAGTAATATATATAAATTTGAAATTCGTTTCCTTGAGTTCTAGTTTTAACATAAAAGTTAAAACATTCGTTATGATGGATAGGATAAACAATATATGTATTAATTTTGTCAACGTTTTGCTTGTATCAAATATAATAAGACGTGTAATCATCGCCAATAGTTATACAAATATCTATGTACCTACATAATAATTTTATATTATAAAAATAGGTTTGCAAATGTTAAATCTTTTGATACAATATATTTTTAACAATATTAGGAAACTGAAACCTGAACTGTATGACCTTATTGTAATATTGTGCAAATTACGACTAAAAAATTTGCATCAAGTTACCCAAAAAAAAAAAAAGTAAAGTATTATCTATGAGGTAAAAGAACAAAATGTAGTCATTACTAAGATGAATTTAAATACAAAGGGATGGTCACCTTGAACAGAGTGTGACTGCACGTCACACATATTACTTGAGGAGCTATGCATGACAGTATAGACAACCCATTGACGAGACATTCACAGCAAACTCTGAAATAGTTGCTCGGTAAAAAACAATTATTGCTATTACATTAGCTGTGCACAAACTATCAATAATTTAATTCACTTTAGCATAAATAAGCACATTGTCCACAGAGTGTTTTCATTAAGAAACAACACATCCATTCTTCTCGGGCATGTGTCCGTCTGATCGTTCTATCTCAGACAGCATCGCGTGGAACATATCCGTTACAGACTGAAATGTTAATTAACATAAATTAAATACATTAATCTATTAACTTACTAATATTATAAATTCGTTTGTATGTTTGTTACACTCGATCATCATGACACTTTGCACATAGTACGTTGCCTGGAGTACTCTCCCACGTACGCGGGCTTAGCCTCGACCGAAATAGTATTAGAAATACATATTTTGAATGCTGTTACCGTTACTTGCATTCATGACTTCTAAAAATTTGCATTATACATTTTTATTTGGATGGATTAAATAGAAGATAGACCCCTAGTGGCTGTTTGTGTTACTAAAAATGTGGCTGCGCGTGCTCAGAAACTGTTTTTATATTAAACTGTTAGCGAGCATTCCCGCGCGCTGCACAAAGACTATAGAATACGCACGTTTACAACATTAATAATCGGTTATTTATTGGTATTCTTCCAACCTCATGGGTAATTCCAATAATTAATTATTTTTGGTATATTTGAGACATTGTTTATATATTACTTAAAAAAGGCATGAGCAGACTGATGACGAATAAACATAATCATATTTTACATTATAAATTGTGACTGAATTGCAAATAATAAATTATTTTCCATTCAAAATAAGATTCAACGACAGAAATGTGTTAAAAATCAATAAGAATTACGCTTTCACAGCATTTAATTTGGTATGAAGTAATCTTGAACCCCAAGGAATTGAAGAAATAAATATTTTATTTTGCAATCACATCATCCATTGATACAAAAAATGTAACAAAATGTGTTTTTGTATTTTCATAACGTCACTTAAATACTACACAGCTATTTTCCATAATTCGCTTGTATCGTTGAATAGAAAAAAAAAAACCTACCTCTAATATTGGATGCAATAATACTCTGCTGTCCTACTGGCCAAGATCAGAGGCCAAAGTTAAAAAGTGTCCGTATTTATATTTTTCAATTAGTTGACATACAGCACTGAATGATACAAAAGTTATAAGTTTCAACACATTTCATCTTTTCCTTAAATTACCTTTAAAAGTACTCTAAGCTAACATATTCCAGAGAAAGTTGTGTAGAAGTTTTGTGGGTCTTATAAAGAAGGCAACGTAAAATAAGGTAAATATAAGGTTTAAAATGTAAGGTAGGCTTGGACGAAACACTAGAGGTAAAAAATCGGCTGACAAACCAGCAGACAAGTGCCTGTCGTGTTTTGACCCTAGCTGTAAATGGCTCCAAATCTGCAAACGAGTATTCAAGACGAAATTATGCCTGCACAGTTTTACTATATACAACAGAATGCCATAATGTGTGACATAACTGGTTTGAAATAAAAGCAAGACAAAGGCCTTTAAGCTTCATTGCACCTATTGCTTGGTGTATCTAACTATGGTGAAACTGACAAAAAAAAATGGTTCAAGTGATTTTGTACTCCAATGGTAGATTTGCTCAAAGTCAAAAAAGAAATAACTATCACAGCAATGCTTTAGAGATCTAACAACAGTGAAATATTATGATTATTTAAAAGTTTATGGTTTATGGTCATACAGAAATGAAATGGAACTCTGTACTAACTACTACTATAGTTCATTAGTGTCCAATTTCAGGGGTCAAGAAGTTTATCTGTCAAGTCATTCTTTAACAAAAACCATCTAGAACCCATTATTTAATAATAATCTTTAAACAATTACTAAAGGCTGAAAATTAAATTTCTAAGAGAGACTAATGATGTCAGTAACTGACATCAGTAATTACTGATCTATCTGGTGCAAGTTATATTTTGATAAAGACACGAGAAGGAACTTATGTCTTTATCATTCATTCATTTTAAACAGAGTCATTATAATGACAAATACAAAAGACGTGGTATTAAGAGTTATAGTATTTTGGGTGTATCTGCTGACCTTTTCTATTTATGTATTTAATTATAAATATAATGTTTTGTTGAATAAAATATTTGTACCAGAAGCAATAAATTCCTATCAAATAACAACTAGTGTGTGCTTTGTAATTAAATGTTAGTGTTTTTTAATAACCTGTAACGAAATTTACTTGGTGGTAGAGCTTTGTGCAAGCTCGTCTGGGTAGGTACCACCCACTCATCAGATATTCTGCTGCAAAACAGCAGTACTTTGTATTGCTGTTCCGGTTTGAAGGGTGAGTGAGCCAGTGTAATTACAGGCACAAGGGACATAACATCTTAGTTCCCAAGGTTGGTGGCACATTGGTGATGTAAGCGATGGTTAACATTTCTTACAATGCCATTGTCTATGGGCATTGGTGACCACTTACCATCAGGTGGCCCATATGCACGTCTGCCTTCCTATACAATAAAAAAAAAAATAGTATTGCAAATTGTGTTGTTTAATAGACATGCAACTGTTTTATTCTTAATAGTAATTAGTCATTCTTTTCTTTCTTCAATCAGTCAATCTTTTTTGTCCAGGCCTTTGGTGCATATTTTTATTATTTCGATTGAGTTCCCTGTGTCTACATACACATGTGTCAAGCTTGACTTGAGCTTATTTTTCTAAGAACAATATCATGGAGTACAATCATAAAATATGTTTACCTCATTTCGTTTAGCACTTGTTTCCACAAAGGCTGCATTCCATTTTTCCGCTAATCTCTTTCCTTCCTCTGTACTTATCTTTCTTTCTAAATGTAAATCTGTTTTGTTGCCGACAAGTACAATAGGTACACTAAAATTTAGATTTTGTAATATATAAATGGAAATGAAGATATCACAGAACACAGTATAATGATTTTTTTTTACTTTTTAAATTTATAAAACATTTTACAAGAATTTTTAAGGCATACAGTTTAAAATAACCGTTAATTTTACATTAATACTACAATATATTTTCCATAATGCTCTTGTATAAACAGATAGTCTAATAAGTATGCTACAAGAATCTTATTTATTAAATATTTAATGACAATAAGCAAAATTTTGAAATAATACAATGCATGTAAAATAGAGCCAAGTATACTTACTGTATTTTTCCTACCATATCCAATAGCTTATCATATATTATTTGTACTATTTGAAAACTTTTGCTCGAAGTTATGGAGTAAACCAAAACATATCCATGAAAATCCATACTATACTGAAGCGGAAAGATGCTGTATTCATCTTGTCCAGCTGTATCAACTAATTTCACTTCATATTCTGTTGAATTGAGCCGGATGAACTTGGTAAATGCTGGTATTAAAAAAAAAAAAAATTATTAGTATTGTGTTAACATTCCTATCAAGGGGAAGTAATCCTATCAAGGGAATACAATCTTTGAATAACGATTATTTTATATTACACATGCGGATATACACAAAACAAAATTATCTTAGCATAACAAATATAATATAATTACTAACTGTTTTCTATAGTAGGATCATACGAATCGACAAATTGTCCTTCCACGAACTGTATGATCAGTGACGATTTACCTGCAAAACGTTTTTTTTTATTAAACATAACGTCACAACAATAAATTAGACGCACAAATATATTTCGTCGGGAGATCATTTATACTTTACCAACAGATCTATAACCCATCATTGCAATTTTTCTCTGTTTCGATGGCATTTTACCCAATAAATTCAGGATCACAACACTTCACATATAACACAATAAGAATATTTTATTAACTTCTGTAATCATACAATTTACAATCCACACATCTGTCAAGTCACAAATGTAAAATGTCAATTGGTCTACGCACTACCCCATTCAAGGAGTAATATTTCATAGACAATCTCACAAAATTGAATATTTCACATCACTAATGTGGGTATAGCTAAAGATTTAACTGTACTCAAGACAAAAAGTCTTTGAATAAATTTATAAAATAACTTGAAATAGTTGTGTAACGTACTAACTTATTATGTTTACATATTATGGCTCTGTCGTACTGCCTCGTTGGTCTAGTGGCTAGATAAAAGGCCAGACCCGGTGGTCCTGGGTTAAATTCTCAAGTCTGGCCAATAAATAGTTATTGAGTATTTCTGACAGAAAGTTCTCAGTAGCAGCCTGGAGTCTAGAAGTTGAAAGTGTGTACACTCCCGTGCCTCGGAAAGCACGTTGAGCCGTTGGTCCTGCACCTGCACCTCTTTCCGGTCGTGTCGGATTACCGTCCCATCGGATTATGAAAGCTAGGGAAGAGAGAGTGCAGCTGTGTATTCGTACACACTTGTGCACTATAATATCTTCTGTGCGGTTGACTAATCTCTATAGAAATAGGTCGCTATGACCGAAATCGGTCAGGAGAACATTATATTGTTATATAACAATTAAGCTTTGTGATATGAATCAGATTTAACATTTTTATTGCGTTTATATAAACGCATGAGAAAAAGACATAAAATGTAAATACGTTGGCTTAACGTAAATATTATTAAGTAACACATTGATAATATCAAATAATAGTTACTATAATTTTAATAAACTTCATTAGTTAAAAAATCATGGCTACTCCACGATTGCTTTAATATTGATTGGTTTAAGCAAATTCGAGACAATGGGTTATTACTACAACTTTATTTAGTTATTAAAATGGATCTCGTATTGTGATTAAATTTAAAGTTTTCAATTGCCATTATAAGAAAATATATAAAAAATAAAATAATTTAATTAAAATATCTAAGTAGTTACGGAAACTTATAATTTTAAATCGATATTTGATTTTTATTCGTCCCATCTCCATTTTTAATTGAAAAATGACAAATGAGTCATATAGAAATGTCAATGTCTTCAAGTCAAAGTTGTAAATGATAAATTAAATGTCAAAGTATTAAGATTTAAGATCAAATATGAGGATAAATAACATAATAAACTGATTCATTAATATCTTTTTTCGTTAATTTGAAACTCACTATCATTTCGACTTAAAGTAGAATATTAATTTCATTACATAAATTAAAGTGTCTAGCTTAGATAAGTGAAAATGTCGGTAAATATACCAGAATGCCCACCTAGTCTGAAGTCGATTCAACATTACTTAAAAACTGCTGCAGAACATGACACCAGAGATCCTGTTGTGGCTTATTGGTGCAGATTACATGCCTTACAAGTTGGGCTTAAAGTAACTGATAAAAAGACATCTGAAGAAACAAAAGTTTTAATGGGTAAGAACAAGAGGACAAATGCTTTGTTAATTCTCCTAAAAATTGCAAAAACAAGTTATCTCACACATTTGCTATACATATTCTAACTTCTTATTATTCCTCTGTATAGTCTATTAGAAACAAACCTATTTTTTATCAGATTTTATTTCTAATCAAATTATGTACTATCAGGTTGGCAATATAAGCTTTTGTTATATTTATTTGCTTATTACATTATAATCGTGTTAAGTGAAAATTTGTGAGATGTTAACTTATTTTGCTTAATTTAATTAAATGTATGTAACAATTTAATTAATTATGTATAATAATTTCTTTTAAGCAATAATGGACTGGTTAGAGGAAGCCAAAAAGACTTTCAAAGATAATGAAGCTATTTCCAGTGAAGTTGTAGCGCAAGCACATTTGGAAAACTATGCTCTCAAATTATTCTTATTTGCTGATAAACAAGACCAGGAACAAAACTACGGAAAGTAAGTGTAAATTAATATCTGTTATATGTATCTGTAAAATATTACATTATTTTACATACATACATAGGTATATTAAATAATTACGATAGGTCCTGCAATAATTTGTCTGAAACCATTCATATAATAGTAAAAGCTAGTAGAACCATGAAAAAGAAAAAACAATATGCTAGTTTGGTAAAATTCTGTAATTTATGTATGTATGATTATTTATATTAAAAATTTGGTAGACGGACAGATAATAAGTATTTACTACTGAAACATTGGACAAGATCACGATTGGGTACAGTGGTGTGCCACTGGAGAGGACCAATGTCCAACAGTTGACGAAAAGTGGTTGATGATGATGATTATGACACACATTGATGCCTTAAGAAATATTAATCATTTCTTACAACACCAATGCACTACCAACCTTGAGAACTAAGATGTTATGTCCCTTGTACCTGTAGTTACATTGGCTCACTAACAATTGCAACTGGTATATAACAATACTAAGTATATCTGTTTGTAAAGAAAATTCGATGAGTGGATTGTGTACAGTACCAAGTAGTAATGTATAGTAGTGTATAAAACAACAGCAAAACCAAATATGTAATTAATTTCATATAAGAATGATACCTAAAAACTGACTAATGGTGATATACTATTTTGATGCGTGTCTTCTTGAAATTTTTATGATTAATATGGTCAATATCTACTTAAAACCCATAATTAAATCAACAATATATTATCACAATGGAACTTCTTTAAATAGAATTGCTATGATGTCACTTGTCATGACTCAACAGTAATCCAACGTGCATTCATGCATTTTTTAAATCTTAGATTAAATGAAATAATTGACATAATTTTATTCTGCCTTGATTAACATGAACCAAATAGCTTCACCATTGTACAATACTATGGACATTAATTAGTTACAATCATATAAATGCACTGTAGTTATGAAATAATACTGTTTTTTTCATTATTGCAGACAAGCATAATTTTTTTTTTTTTTATTTCATAGGAAGTGGACGAGCATATGGGCCACCTGATGTTAAGTGGTCACCAACGCCCATAGACATTGACAAGAGATGTTAACCATCACATAATTGCCTGTAATTACACTGGCTCACTCAAACTTCAATCCAGAACACAAGAGTACCAAGTACGGCTGTTTTGCGATAGAATATCTGATGAGTGGGTGATGTACCTACCCGGACGAGCTTCCACAAAGCTCTACCAACAAGTAAAAAAAGTATATTTCAAGTTTTATTGGAAATAATCTAAAAGTTATAGAAAATATATGCAATATGCAATGTATCAGGGATAATCATGTGTCTATCTATAAGTCTATAACAAGTTTTGATTACATTATAGAATCTATCTAAATACCTTATTTAATCTTTTTAGGAATATTGTTAAGGCATTTTATACAGCTGGAGTAATCTATGACGTTCTTACAACATTCGGAGACTTGACAGATGAAGCAACTCAAAATCGCAAGTATGCTCGATGGAAGGCGGCTTATATTCACAACTGTCTCAAAAACGGAGAGACTCCAGTTCCAGGTAATATTATGTTTATATTTATAAACATTTATTCTCGTTAAGACATCCAGTCACTTACATGAGAACACAATTACAAAGTAAAAACAACACACCACTTCATTCGTCGCCAATCAGGCACTCACTCAACACTTTAGCTTATTTTCCTTTTCTTTTGTTTTTTTCTTTTATTGTTATTGTCCCCACTAAAGTGAACGCTCCTTTATATGGTCAGCTAGTTTGATCTTGAAATCATGGAATGATTGTACATTTTTAATGTATGCAGGTATTTTATTATATAATCGTGCTCCTTGACACGTCCTTTACGTTTGCACCGTATGACGTCCTAGTTTTCGGCAAGACAAGAAAGCTAGTTCGTCGGCTGCTAGGCTTACGATGTTATTTTATTTTGATGAAGCTTATATTTGTGTGGATAGTTTTGTTGAGAATTTTTCTGATTAAGATACATGTACTATATAAATAAAACTGCCGAATATTCATTATTTTGGTTTATGGTAAATTTTTGTAGAAGATGTTCGAAAAGGATAACGGAAGTTTTTTTTATTATTTTATTTTGTGCTATTTGTAGGTTATCTAGACTAGTTTTTGTGGTGTTACATTTAAATTATTAATCTAATATGTATTATAAATTACTGTCCTATAAATTATAATTATTGCAATGTGTTTTCTTTTAAACATTCATCAAACGGTTATAAATGTTTCTTATCTTGGAGGGCAGTTAGTCCATATGACATATCCCCTTTATTGTTTACATGTTTTAGACAGTTGAAAATGTCCACAATTTTATTGCCAGTTTAAATTTGAAGATAGAAATCTCGTTGATAAATAATAGTTTGTTTTGCTCATCGAGATGTGATTTTTATTTTCGTATAAAGTTAATAACGTCGTAACTAAACAGCTATATTTGGATTTACTAGCTGTGCACGCAGTTTCACCCGCGTATAATTAATAAAAATTAGCCTAGAGCCTTCCTCTATAAAAGTACTATCAAACACAAAAACATTTTTTTTAATTCGAACGAGTAGTTCCTGAGATTAGCCGGATCAAACAAACAAACTCTTCAGTTTTATATATTGGTATAGATATAAGGACTTAAAATATAAATATTTTTTTTAATAAAAAAAATTGGTTGCCTGTAAAGTCGGTATACGGGCGAAAGTTTTACGTGACAACGACTTTGAGTGGTAAAATAATTTTAATGTAAATATTCATTCGTATAGTAGAAAGAAGGATGAAATAATAGTAACAATTTAAAACATTTATTTATACAAAGAATTATATTTAAAACATTAATTTATACAAAGAATTATATTTAAAACATTAATTTATACAAAGAATCTCGCACTGAATTTCATATTAACAAAATTTTATTTTTACCTTTACACATACATACGTATTTATACTTAGAAGGGACGCGTGCCTTTCACTTTTTATGTCTGTCTCTCTCGCTCTTAGGCGGGCTAACCATGCCCGAGTGGAAGGGACGCGTGCCTCTCACTCGCTCTCATTGTGAGCGCATAACGTGAGCGGAGCGTAACGCAGTTTCTTGAAGTGTCACCCGGCAAACCAATTTATAAGACGTTGTCACGTCAAAAGTTAAATTATTAGGCAGACGATCTGCGCTATGACCAAGACTGGCTTGTGACTGAGTTTGCGGTTAGGTATCGGTACACTTAATAAATTCAAATGAAAACGCTATTGATAAATTAAAATGTATATAGGCTGTAACATGTCGTGGTTACTGATTAGACAGTTTAGATCAGGGATAAATAGCTCAGAATGTCATCGTAACATGCGCCAGCTAAACCTTGGTGCTCCTAGTGAAGACGGAAAGCGTAGATATATGGTTTTTAAGTGCGTATTCTAATGTCCGGGGCGCACTAGGTAGTAGTAGTACCGGCGAGTTCCATATACGCGTTTGAAAAGGCGTAATGAGGTATTCCAGCCTTAAAAAAAGAGCTAAACAGAGAGGCAATACGTCACACCAATGTCCGAGACTTCGACTATTCCCATACGGATTCTCGATATCAACTTTATACTTTACTTGACTCCATCGAACATCGTCCTTCGTATTATCCCGTTCGTACGTTCCCATACCAACATAGTCTCAATCTAAAAAAAATATTATTATTACATAAGTAACCTTTAAAGTTTAAACCAATTCTTGTGAGCTTTAACTAATAATATGTACAATACGTATTATACATAACTTTCAACATATTGCAAATTTAACAAAATAAATAGTTACTGATACAATTCTTAAAAAAAAAGTATTATTTTAAAGATAACGTAATATTAAAATCGATATTATTTTTTCCATGATATATTGCCCTTCCATCCACAACCCGTTTAGTTTATGTTATAAAATTCTTAAGTGTACAAAAACAAACACGTGCGACCTTCACGTATTACAAC
This sequence comes from Nymphalis c-album, assembly GCA_963151315.1. Taxonomy (NCBI): domain Eukaryota; kingdom Metazoa; phylum Arthropoda; class Insecta; order Lepidoptera; family Nymphalidae; genus Nymphalis; species Nymphalis c-album. Next base: position 12,606,187 of record OY720591.1, on the reverse strand, counting down.
GGTAGTCATATATTTTCTATTCTTGTCATAACTGCAAACGGATATTTAAATTTCAAGATTTTAATATATTTGTTTGTATTATATTGCTTTAGGTCCAATGCAGTCGGAAAATTCAAGCCAAGACGGCGACCAATCCACTAATGACGTCAGCCAGCCTGGAACCACTAACTCTCAGTCATTCGGTTTCGCCAACATAACACCAGCTACTCCGTCGTTCCCAACTGTTCCCACTGTCCCCACGAGCTTCAACAACGGCCTGCCCGACCCTAACGCGGCCATGCAGGCTGCTTCCCAGTTGCCCCCGGTCCCGTACACTCCCGACCCCAACCCTGGAGGTTTCGTCCCGTACGACCCCTCGCAGCAGCCACAGCCCACACCATCGAACACCTTCTACGGCGATAACTCCACGAGCGTGGCGCAACTTAGTCCCGATCAAATAGCCAAAGCTCAGAAGTATTGCAAGTGGGCGAGCAGTGCTCTCAACTACGACGATGTTAAAACGGCAATTATGAATTTAAGAAATGCTCTCGAGTTGTTGCAGACGGGTCGTGATCCCGCTTAAAATACAGCTTATGTATTGTATAATGTCTATGTTACACTGATTATTGTTACAAAATTTATTTAAAGTACTATGAAGCGATCAACTTTGTTAAAATTATAGCTGCACGTTTATAATTTAACTCGTAATAGATAATATTTAACACCATACTGAGTATAATGGTGGCTTATAGGATTCCATTCTGCTTTTGGAGTAAACTTTTTGAATAAATAATCACAGATTAAATAAGTTCTGCCCGAAGTTCTTGAATAGGGGATGTCCCTAAACAATCTTTATTGATCAAGATAACTTATACCGGAAATATTTTTCTTATGTTTTGTTCTCAACCAACTTTTTAAAACTACGGATTTGAGAAATAATAATAACATGTGATATTATTTTATATAAAACTCTAAATTAAAAAAAAAATGTTCTTGCTTGTTACCACCTCAAGTAGATGGCATTCATCATAATTATAATACACAATTGTGTCATAATAATGTGCTTGGCTGATAGATAGTTATACAAATTTATATTATGATTTAAGCAACATGGAATCATTTAACATACCATATTTATCAATTATTACAAATGAATTGATTCACTCATTGCACCGGTGCTGATGAGTAGAATCTAATATTATATTCAGAATAATAATAATCATTATTGTTTATTATATAGTGTTTATTGAATAAAAGCATGTTTTAAAATATATTTTTGTAATGTAAAAGCTTCGCTTCTCATTGATGCTGAACTCTATAGTCACTTTTATTTGTTACATTAAGTATTTAATTCACATTATTCATCTGACTTAAATTTATAAAAATGTATGAATATTTCAAAATCAAGTCAGCCATCCATAATACATATACGATGTTTTGTATATTTAAAATATTGTAATTTTATTGTTATTTTAAACATGTATTGCTGTTTCTAACGATATTCATGTATAATACTAAATTTCTGTTTAAATATTAACAATTATTTAATTAATAATTTGGTTATTTAGTTGTGTACAAAGGATTATGTATTTAGACGGAAATAAAACTATAAATATATTTTATCACTCATACCATTTATTAATTACCCAACACATAAAACGAGACACTTTATATAAAATCAAATTGTTCGATTTTTTTAAAATAAAATGTTCTTTTTCATTTTCTCTGAAGCTTAGTTATTGCGTGAGGGACCAGACTAAGATTTGTGGGTGATTTGTTAGTATTCGAATCTACGTACCTCTATGTGTATTGAAGTGTAACTAGTATCGATTGCATACTTAATTCGATCCTCTATATAAACACTAGATATAATTTAAATATTACTGTGCACTTACCAATTTGACTAGAATATTTATTTAAATACTTAAAAACGACAGTAACATACACCGCCGACGTTTGTTTCTTTTACGTTTGAGCAAACTCATTTATCTTAAACATCCAAGTATAATGTGAATAATTTAATACGCTATGTCTACCCATAAAGTGGCAGTTATGAAGACCTACATGCTAATTTGTGTAGTTATCACGTGTATAAACCATTCTACGCACACACGCACACACATACAAAATGAACTTAGTTAATAATACCGCTTAAATTAATATCACTTTTAGGTACGATTTCTATGGCGTCTGCAACTTTGCAATAAATGTTTAAAAAAAAAGGTAAAAATTTCGACTTTCAATTATGCAAGAGTAATGAACATGTATATAAAAGCAAAAAACATACGAGTTGAATTCCGTTTTCAAAGTTAAAAAAAACAAATCACAGTATGATAAAATTTCTAGAATCATATAAAATATCTTCGAGCACGAGTCGTGTCCGGCCTAAATTTATATAGAATATCATAAATGTTCGAGAAATTTGAAAAGAAAACTAATAAAGATAGACTACATTCCACTAATCCTTCTTAAGACCGTTTCCATTCTGAGTCGCAGCGGCCTTCTCTAATTCTTCCCGTCGACTTGTCTGATACCTTCGAACAGATAAATATAATTCAAACAACGATTACACTATAAAATTATTCTAAAGCAACGCAGGCGGACCGGTCGAAATAGTTCCATTATTATTTACGCGACAAACGATTCGTCATAGCGAAATTTTTTGGCGTCACGCCAGATGATAGCCGTCCGTGCGATGAAACTAATTTTATTTCGTAACTCATGTTTACATCGCACGGAGATTGGTCAAGGTTCGTGTGGTTACTATCTCGTTACTTCAATGACGTAACACGAGAACGCCCGCGTAACGGCCGTCTTTACGTTATCCACTTCCCAAACCATCGTATGATGTGAACTGTATACATAAACCAACAAAATTTACTTGTCGAAATTAATATTAACCTGGATCAAAGGAAAGTTTGACGCGAGAGATCAGTCTCTAGCTAATTCTGCGTGGATTATAAATAATGACGCAAACTGCCCAGGATAGTTCTCTGTTCTGATTTATTTGGCGCTGACATTCTGAAATGTTTCTAAATAAAATGTAATTGTGTGCAAATAAATCAACTATCAGCTGAACGCTTACACTCGCTGAACTGATACAAATCACTTCAATATGTTGTAGCAGTTGGCCGATTGGTTTGTGGGATATAAAGAATCTCAATTGGTGGGTATCGTAAGAGTCAACTAAGAGTTTTTTTTTTTCTCAACGATACCATCAGCAATTAGCACTTCAACCACCTGTATGATATATTTCTGCGTAATCATTTTTCTTCCAGTATTTAAACACTGTACCGACTTCAAAAAGGGAGTTTCAAGAGAAACGAAATTGTGGTTGATAATATAGAACCAAAAAGCAATATAACATAGCTCACCAAACCACGAGTCGTCCGCTGAGCATGAAGAAGAACACGAGCGCCGGCGCGCAGCGGTCGAAGGGGTCGCCGACCATCACGTGCGAGTAGGCGGCGAGCACCATCAGCAGCACCAGGCCCACGTTCGCGGTGTTCTTTATTTTATCTGTAAGAAATATAGATCATTTATAAATGCTCGGGAAAATATTTGGCAAACAATGCATTTACTTTTTTTATACGCTTCGATTTTCTATTCACACCTTCGTTTGATAGGATTCATAAATAATTCTTATAATGAACGCAGCAAGATGTATTCATTTCTTGCTCCGCAAAGCATGGAATCTACGACGTTATGCTCCTCGTACTTGTCACACTCGCTTATTTATCCTATTGATCACAAATCAATACAAAGATGGGCGGTACCCATCCAGGTGCAATGCACCTGTTGTGAACATGAGAGTCTGACACTGGAGGCTATGAAACTATGATATAATTTCATCATTCACGAGGCACTTACAATAGACTCACTATTGTCAGTGTATCGCGAACTACATAATATGTACGTACCTACATAGCTAAACTGAAAAGTCGATTACTTTTATTATTTTCATTAGTGGGAACCTAAGCGAGGTTACCGATTAAAAAGCAAATTGATAAAAACGTCGTCTAATTGGTTTTTAATAGCTATATATTCACTTACGACTAGGTATAACAGCGAGCGCCAGTCCGAACAGAATTTCAAGCCCACCAACACCCCTCCGATACCATTTAGATGGCACCTTGTAATCCAAGATCGTCGTAAACGGGAAAACTTTGGCATACCTTACATATTCCTTTCTCTGTAAGGAAAATATTTAAATAAATATTATGTACGATTTACATATTTTATTGTATTTTATAAGATACGCAACGTCGCGGCGGAAACTTGTTAGAAGAAATGCGTTGAGCTGGATTATTTTAGATATCTTCATTTTCCAGCTAAGCTTTAAAAATGTTGAATTTCCAGCTGACGATTAATATACTTTTATTAAATAGTCAGACATATTGCTTACATTAATGAGTAAGATCTTTACATAATATAGATAGGTACCTAATACAAAAATTATACCTATTATTATATGTACTCGAATGCATGATTGTAAGACATTGTAAAATTATATATGTATATATTAATATTCGATTTACATGACACAGTTTGTTGCGTACATATTTGTAATTAACAATAGTGACATCTCGGACTGCATTCACTTCGACCAAGAGTCGTTTTACTTCATGTCTTCATGTTGGCAAAATAATACGGGTTGTCTTGGCACTTATGAAAACCGTCAAACATTAATAGAAATACATTAAATAAATGACTTATACAGATATATTAGAAATTCACAAATGAACAATAGTTTGCTCATTTTAGTAACATATATTATGTAGGTACGGTGAATACCGCTTAAATCAGGAATTTATACTTTTATAATTACATCCACATATCTTAAGGTTAAGGCCAAAAAATAAGCTAACTGATGTTACCATCAAGAGATATATTCGCGTGCGTCAAGACGCATTGGCACTGTATGAAATATGGTGCCTTGAGTGCTGCGAACCATGGACTTAAGATATGTGACAATAGGTAGAGTAAGACGGTGAATAGTGCATCCTGGGGGTAACATGGGCCGATGATATAGTCAAAGTCGTTCATCAAAATGATTAGTGGCTTGGGTAAAGAGGCCTATACTCGACAGTAGGATAAAGCAGGCTGTTTATGATGAAAATGAGGGGCATGCCTGAAAGACACTGGAAAATACCAGTTTTATGACATATGGTACAAGATGCACGATAATCAGGAAAACACCTTCTACGAACTTCTGGGTGGAATAGCTGTTTTCCTAATTATATACAGACCGAGATAAATTTGATATCATTTTCAATGTACGTTTTTATACAAAATAAAATACGAGTTGTAGGTAAAATAAAAGCTGCAGATGTCACTAGTTTACGTCATATTAAATACATAATATTACCTATAAGTACTTATAATCAAAAGGAGAAAAATCAATTTCCTTTTTGCATTATTAAATAAATAGTTGTTATGTAGAGTAAAAAATTATCAGTGACCTAGGGGATGTCTGATGCCTCAAAATTTTTGAATATCAAAGAATTGTAAGCATCGAATAATTTCTTCTGTCGCAACAAGACAGCACCACTGGGCATTAGGCGGCAGGCCAAATACTAAAATAGCTAGCCACATTGCTCCGCAACAAAAATCTTAATGCATCTAGCGACCTTTTTAATTCTGTCTCAGCGTCAGCACGTGTGATATTAAAATATGTACTCACCAAATCTTTATGCAATTCCTTCGATATAAAAGGCGTTAGCTTAGTTATTCCAACGAAAATAAAAAAAATGCCCAAGAGAATAGATAAACTTTTAAGGACGATAGATCCCATTTTGTTTTAAAATTCAATCGATATGTAATTCGTTCTTAAATTTTTGTTCTATAACATTTTTATTCACAATCCTAACAATAATGGAACGCACAATTGCATTATCTAAAATAACGTATTTGGTTAAATTAATAACTATAACACTCCAATCATACACCTAGTTTATTATATAGTGCACATATACATGCTTCGATTTAACGAAAAATGCTAAGCTCTACGAGAAACTCTGCAAACGCACGTTTCACCATTCGCGCCGGCGCGAAAAAAATCCATATCAAATATTTTAATGTTGATCTAGATACAAATTATTTGGCATAAAAGACCAAGACAAGGGGTTGCCATTTAAAAATTAATGTTTATTTCCAATAATAAAGAATATAGGTCAATATGTATATATATATAAGAAAATTATAGTATCAGTAATAAGTAGGCATTATTTTTATTAATTGTATGTGTTGAAGCCAAAAACTAAGTTATACAAATAAGTACCAACTTAACGATAAAAAGCGCGAGATTTTTTTTGCATTGCTAAAATTGCTTTCTTTATAGTAATCTATGAAATATTTCTTATCCATTTGAAAATAATTCATTATTTAATAGAATAAACTATTTACAAGCTTTATGCTTCACTTTACCTTATCCGTTTTGCGTGAAGTAATTTTTGTACACTAGTAACTCTACACTTAACAACAACTAAAAGTAAAGGCCGGCATTCTGCAACTCCCGCCCCGCTACACCGACAGAACAATAAAAATTAAAAACTCTGAGTAAAAGTGTTCTGTGACAAACAATAATAATACACTTTATTATTATTAATATTACCGCTAGGCCTACAAGTACAAAAGTAGTGACTGGTTATTTACTTTGTGTGGTCTATGCCAACACATTGCGATCGCATAGGTACACTAACAGCTTAATTTAACTTTGCTTAGTTCTTTTATGCTGTTCTTCTGAGGTAACCACATATTATGTAAAATGAAAACCTGTATAAATATATACATAATTTATTATTTTATGATGACTATGTAGTCAAATGTACCTTAATAAAGTTATGTAGAGGGGTACATAATATAATTTTACTTAATCACATTTGGCAGACTGAAATTTGTGCTTATTTTTGTATTAATGCTTCTTAGACCAAATGGTGTTAAATGATGATTATAGATCATACATGTATTAAAAAATGTATGTATTTTTAAATCAACTGAATATGTTAATCCAGTCTTAAAAATCATTTGCATATATTATTTGTAATATTAAGAGGTACTATTAACTCTCAGTGATGTGATAATAATAAAACACTTCATCAATACAGGAAGTGTTTCAAAATGTAAGAGTGCATAACATTAAATTTATTATTCTAAAGTTACAACAACATTATAATGTGTACAATACACATACAATGTAATTGATTGTTTGTACATTTTGTTAGGTATCATACAAAACAGCAAAATATAAAATGCTACTCTCTACACATAGTCAAAATAGTATTATGTTATCTGTATAATTTTCATTAAGAATCTTTTTATATTCTTGCATAAACTGGTCAGAACCACACACTAAAAATTGATTATCAATGAATGGTGTTAGATCGGTTAATTCTTCTACACCAAACCTGGTGCCAAATATAGGTTCCATGTATTTCAAATTGGGGGTTATTTTTTCTAAGCAGCATCCCAAATAAATTTTATATGAGAAGTTCCAGTAGGCATTATATTTATATAACTCATTTCTAAATAAAACTTCATCTATACTTCTACAACAAAAATACAGAACTATTCTGGTCATATCATCTTCATTGTTTAAAATGTTGTCTATAATAGAAATGAATGGTGCTATTCCTGTTCCTTGTGCAATCATTATGATTCTATTGTATTTGTTCGTTTCCATTTTGTAATGGCCATATGGCCCTCGCCACATTGTCACTGCCCCTAATTCTATATTGTAAAGGTGACTTGATACCAATCCATAATTATACTTTTTAATTATAATAAGAAAATCAAAATCCTCATTTTCATGCTCTTTCAACTTGATAGGTGTATATGGTCTAGTACATGAACAAGAATTTTCATTACAAATATATTTTATAAGAAAATGTTCACCAGGCTTCCACCACACTTTATTATTACATGTATTATTTAATAGTTTGAATTTTAAACATTTTTGTGATTCGGATAACTTTATAATGTCAGTTACAATAAAATTTGTATATTCAAGCTCAGAGATGCCATTCACTTCATTTTTGTTCTCACCACCTTCTATACTCCTTTTAAATTTCTCCAGCTGTCTTTGATAGACATCAAATATACACGGATTACATCCACTATTACAACAATCTTCCTTTCGTGGCTCTATTGGTGGTTTCATTATCTTTATACCTACGAATATAGGTATATAGTATTAGAAATAAGCTAAGTATATGTTTAAATAATATTGTCGACCAAGTAAAGTTCACATTTAATAATTTTTAACTTACGTTGTAAATAATATATAGTTTTAATATATTTACAAATCTTTGAAAAGCAATAAAAATACAATTAGAACATTGACAATATTCAATTAAATTTAGTTTAAAACTAATAAACGTAGTTATAGATTATGCTATATATTAAAATATATGTAGCGCAGGTACATATAATTATATAATTCATAAAAACATAATTGCTTATAATTCAAATTAAATTTTGTGGTTCATGATTGTCATCTGTCACTGTCAAATGTCAATTATCAGTATTACAATATTCATTCAAAACAAAAATGTTTTAAATTGGGGAGTTTCGAATAGTAGAGTGCTTGTAACATTCCGACGTTTGTCCGTAAAGCTGCGTCTGCGGGACTTTTGTGAGACAAACTGTAGCTTTTAATATAATATTGATTTTTTTAATGCGGTAGGCAATAATTTTATACTGTCTGTTTTGTGTTGCAGCTTTATCTAAGTTTTCATAAATTCCACAATTAACACAATTAAAAAAAAATCTTATTTTAAAAATTATCTTTTTATTATTAATGAGTTGAATTTTAAAATGTAAAAATTGTCATCAATTATTTACTTATATTAAGTTGTAAATAAAATGGATTGATTGAGCGCTATTATTTTATTTGTTATTAGTTTCCGCTGTGTGAGTGGGGCTGGGAGAGTCATCCGTCAGTGGGATCCCTTAGGTTACTACCTAGAACATAGGGTACCTACTGGTACTCTATGTTCTTTTCTGTACGTCTAGAAACTTTTCATGAAAATATCATGATCGATTGAGTAAATAAGACTTGATTGTTTGATATGCATAGTACACAAACTCAAGTGTGCATTTATAATATTAGGTAGGATTGTTATTTTTTTTTATAACAGATAGACAAGTGAGCATATTAAAGACTACATAACGATACTATAAGCAGTCTTTAAAAAAAATTTTACTCGGATTTTTCAAAGATATACCATAAAAAAGTTTTATAAAGTTTACGGGGCAAACGTGCTTTGCAGTGTTCCTTATCAAAAATGATATTTGATATGAGATGTGCTCCTTAAAATAATATACAATAATTTAACTTTATTACTTGGATATAGCTTAAAAATGCATACTAAATGTTATCTAAAAACACATTTTCACAATAAAATATTGTGTTAAGCCTTTAAAACAGTACACGCTCCTTTTAAGACGGAGAGGGTTTGGCACGGCTGTTATTTTCTTCGTCTTTAGACATGTTCAATATAAAAGCAAAGTTACTTTACCTTAGTCGAATAAAAGTGTTATAAATAAGTCTTTATTTCGTAAAACGAGCTTTTGCCCACGGCTTGGCCTGGGAGCAAAAGGGGGGGGGGGGGGTCTCTTGTATAGTATTAAAAAGTAACCCATACCCATATCGTTTCTCAGGGTTCAAGCAATTCGGTTCAGTGGTTTAGCTATAAAGCTTAACAAACAATATTAGACAAACAAAATAAGATTATTTCAAGTAATATGAAACAGCAGTGAATATTTGCATTTAAAATAAATGTTAATGCCGTCAAAATATAAAAATTATATTAACTGAATGTTCTTTCTAAATTTTTATAAACAAAATCGATTAATCATTTAAAATTTTTATTTAAATAATTCGTAAAGTATAAAATAATAGCATTGGATATATTATTTTTATTTAATTATTCTGGTCCCCTTTATTTAATTTCAGATATATAAAATATAATTTTGAGCAATATTTTAAAACTTTTTAAACATAACATACGTTAGCGCCCTCTACACCGACGCCTAATAAACACCGGCAAGCGGATAGCGTTCACATCACAGCAGCTCGAGCCCGCCATAATATTCTTTGCCATTGCTATATCGTTGGCTGTAAACAATTTTGTAAGTAGACTTAATATTTTTATTAAAATGTGTTTTATATTATTTAATGCTAATTTAAATTGTAATATTCTTGTTTTATATAAAATATTATTAGCTACAAGTGTTCAGACTATATATTTCTTAATTACCTAATGGCAGACTCCATTAAATTGGCTTGGGGCTCATAAAATAGTAACTATTATTGTGCGTATATTAAGATTTTTAGATCAATAATCTAAGTGTTATTTACTTAAATAACTCTTTGTGTCTTCATTGCAAACGGAAAAGCGAAACATTATCTTTTATAATTCACGACAAGCGTTCGTTAATATTAACAATCGTAAGCGTCCTAGCTAGAGGCTAATGACTTATAGTTTTGTTTATTTTCTTTAACGATTTTCTTTGTTTCTTACATTCAAAGGTGAAGTTCTGTAGCTACAATTTTCTTTTTTAAATCGTTTATGTTTCATTTTTATAAATCTAATTGTTAAATATATATTAATTATATTATATAAAAATTTATTTACCTAATTCTTAACATTTATTTTAATTTTAACAAATATTTTTCCAGGTTTTGCCTTTGTAGGTGTTATTAGATTTTATTAAAATGTCTGATGATGGATCAACAGCGGTGGAGAAAAAAGGCCGTGGTAGACCCAAAGCTAATGGAACACAATCGGTAAATTTTAAATTAGCTATTTTGATTACATTTTAAATGAAAAACAACATTGTTAATATATTTATAATTAAAATGTATGCTATTTTAGGAGGCTAAAGGAGATGTTAAGAAACGAGGCCGACCTGCAGCACCTCCAGCTAAAACTAAAGAATCTAAAAACTCCTCAGATGATGAACAGGCACCTGTAGCCAAAAGAGGAAGGGGCAGACCTAAGGGTTCCAAAAAAAAGGCAGCAGCTCCCAAAGCAAAGGTAATTATTATTATAACTTGTTATTCTAATAAAGTCATTGACTGTTCAATACCATAGTAAGTCAATTATTCTGATTTAAATAATGTGTTCATTTTTTAGAGTGGTTCCGGCGAAGGGCGAGGTCGCGGTAGGCCACGCAAAGATGCACCCCCACCTAAAAAAGATGAAGGTTCCACTGAAGAGGAACAAGAAGATGAAGAAGAGGAAGAAGAAGGCTCTGACCAGTAAACATGTTTGTTTCTCACACAACTCACTCTTAGTGTAATTTGTTTGTCATTATAACCCCTGTGATTATTTAATGATTTCATAAAAATTATATTTGTGAATGCTCTTTGGCACTGCTATCTCGGGGGTTATCGTAACAATACAAGTCTCAAACGAGATTGCTCCCAATTTTTAATCATGTGAGGAATATTTTAAAGAGAAATTAATTATCAGATATAAGATGTCCTTTTTGTGATTATATTGCATTTACTTCAAACATTTTACAAAAGTCTTGCATGGCTAAATTTTGGGTAAACTTAGCTCTCCCTAGCAACGTACAAGTCTAAGATATAATTTGTAAGATCTTTTTTTGTAGATTTATTCTATTTCTATTATAATAGGTATTTTGTAATCTCCTGATTTATATTATAAGAAATCAAATAATACAATTTTGTAGATTATTCATTTGACTTGAAAGTCAAGTATTATTTTCGATAATAAATATTTCATTTTGATTCAGTTATTTTTTTACTCCCTATTTAGTTGTCAAAAATGTATTCTAGTTGCTAATGTATTTCAATAAAATGTTATGTACTGATTTCATAATGATGTATGTATTGATTGTATTGACACTATTGCTATGTGCGCCTATCAAGTAGTGACATTATAAAGTTTCTTTCATATTTGAAGTTGGACTGAAAATATTATTTTAAAAATGAACTTTACCGTGTGTATGTGCGTGAATGTGAAATTTTAGAACAATATTAAATAAATCTATAAAATTCCCGGCTTTTTTCTTGCTTACTATCTATATAATATATAGACTTGTTTGATTAGTTTCATTTAAAAACTATAAAAAATAGTAATATTATGTTGATTAACCAATTACCTATCTCCTATTATATTTATGAACAATTCAGGATTTATTATGATAAATCAGGTGAAATAAGGCTTTTTTGAGTAAAAATTTTTTTTTCGTAATTGAACCAAATAGTTTCGCTTCAATTTTATATTTGGACCAAATATTGTACGATTAATCGCTATACAATATTAACTACTTAAAGCATAATTATTCATTTTCTATCAATGTTTCATATTTTATATAAAGAGTTGTTTATTCTAAACAAAATGTGTTTAAATTAACGATTAGTCGTTAGTGGCTAATAGTTGAATCGGCATTTTTTCAAGCCAAGCACAGTGCGTCCAGTGACAGATCACGAATTATAGACTCAGACTCATAGGGAGAGCGCTCACGAGCAACTTTAGTTGCGGCGACAGTTGCCGCGTCCATGGGCTTGTATGGAGGTGCGCTCACGCGGCAACGAAATAGTTGCTGTCACCGCGAACACAAGGGCAACTAAATTTGTCATTGTGTTGCCAGCCTTAGCAAAACAAAAACAACAATCCGACTTAAAAAAAAAACAGCGGAAAATAGAAAATTGTGTTTTTAAAACATTAAACTACTGTCTTAATGGTGTTTCATATGGATTCGTACGAATTCAATAGTAGATGCCATTATTTACTATTTAAATTTATAGCTTAATAATTTAATAAATTATATATAATTTACTGTTATTATTATTTAAAATATTCATCTCCGTATTAAAAGCAGTAAGTATTAAAGTGCCTTTTATCATAAATAAAATTAAACCAAAAACTTATGCGTCAATAACATTAAAAAATAAATGAATGACTTACTTTCTAAATGGATGCAACAGACAGCTAACTTTAATCTTTTACTTACCTTTAATTTTTTAATCTTTGTTACACGTATTAGACTGTCAATTTAGCTATTCTTCACTCTGCTTAGCAAAAACTTTGATTGCAATCAATTTCATTTTAATTTATAATGATGAATTCAATTTAAATTAATTTAATGTGATTGAATTTGAACTGATTTGATTTAATTTAATTTGGTATTTTGATTTTGTTCGAATGAATTAAATCTAATTTATAATCTGTTTTCAAAAAAGTTTTGTCTCTGTCGCCCTCCGTGAGCGCGCTCCGCTTTGGATAGGTGACGAGACGACGACTGTCGCCGCAACTAAAGTTGCTCGTGAGCGGTCTCCCATAGGGAGAGCGCTCACGAGCAACTTTAGTTGCGGCGACAGTTGCCGCGTCCATGGGCTTGTATGGAGGTGCGCTCACGCGGCAACGAAATAGTTGCTGTCACCGCGAACACAAGGGCAACTAAATTTGTCATTGTGTTGCCAGCCTTAGCAAAACAAAAACAACAATCCGACTTAAAAAAAAACAGCGGAAAATAGAAAATTGTGTTTTTAAAACATTAAACTACTGTCTTAATGGTTTTTCATATGGATTCGTACGAATTCAATAGTAGATGCCATTATTTACTATTTAAATTTATAGCTTAATAATTTAATAAATTATATATAATTTACTGTTATTATTATTTAAAATATTCATCTCCGTATTAAAAGCAGTAAGTATTAAAGTGCCTTTTATCATAAATAAAATTAAACCAAAAACTTATGCGTCAATAACATCAAAAAATAAATGAATGACTTACTTTCTAAATGGATGCAACAGACAGCTAACTTTAATCTTTTACTTACCTTTAATTATTTAATCTTTGTTACACGTATTAGACTGTCAATTTAGCTATTCTTCACTCTGCTTAGCAAAAACTTTGATTGCAATCAATTTCATTTTAATTTATAATGATGAATTCAATTTAAATTAATTTAATGTGATTGAATTTGAACTGATTTGATTTAATTTAATTTGTTATTATGATTTTGTTCGAATGAATTAAATCTAATTTATAATCTGTTTTCAAAAAAGTTTTGTCTCTGTCGCCCTCCGTGAGCGCGCTCCGCTTTGGATAGGTGACGAGACGACGACTGTCGCCGCAACTAAAGTTGCTCGTGAGCGCTCTCCCATAGAGTAGAATTTAATGTTACTAGCCTATTATTTTTACCGAAATGTTTTTAGCACTATTAATGAATAAATAAAAAGGTACATACTATTTCATAAAATAATATTAACTTAGCTTTTCTTCAAATGTCCGTGCACTATAATACCAACAAATTATTAAATAATTCGTTTAATTGAAGCGCATACATAAGCTTCGGAGCAGTGCAATGCTGACAAAAAGAATTAAATTTTCTACAAAAAATGTTAAAACTATAACAAATATCATTATTCTACGAAAATTTATATACTATTCATTTCATCTTGTACATATTCTATCATCCCACACACCGCATACAGTTCCTCTATCCGTTTTCAGTCTATGTCAACTCAATATCTGCCAGATTCCTAACACAAATTTTATAATATATATATTGTATGATATTAAAAATCTAATATTATTTTTTTATTTTTAGTTCTTTCATTGAAATTCAAGTCACAATTGGAAATTTGATAATTCATTTTATATTATTTATAATACCTACAAAGATTTCGAAGTGGTAACACTAGAAGCTTTGTATTTTAGATGTAGATGAGAATTGAGAAATACCGTGAGTGTTGATACCTGCGCAGTGCGCATTTCCCGTTTTATAAACTTCGTTGCCTGCGTCAGTCATCAAGATTTGAGTGTTTAAGTTTTTCGTCTTATAATTATATTTGTAAAAAAAATTGTAGTACTAGTACTTGTTCACAAAAGTGTGTTTTAATTATAAAAAAGTGGTTAACTTGACCTTACTACATAAAACGATAAAACGAAATAACTATTGTGATGTGATGAGGTGTTTCACTGTCGGTGCCGTCAAAAAGTTTTGAAAGTTGTTCAACTTTTTATATTTGAAATAAGTGGTTGTGTTTTATAAAATGTGTGAATATTGGCATGTGATCTTTATTGAAAATTCGTTTTTGAATGTTTGTGAAGGTTGGTAACGAATTTATAATAGTTTTACTAACATCCTTTTTCGCTAAAAATATAACACAAGTTTTAACAATTTCGTTAATGTACATACCTTTTTAATTTAGGAAATAGTGAATTGTTTATGTATCATTAATGTAACTTTTTAGCCAAAAGCCTTAAAACTTTATTAACTTTGAATCTGAATCATCAAATTTGTAGTCTTATTCAGCGTAACTTCTTATTTGACTCAAGACGTGGTTATTGCACAAAGAAACTCAAAGAACATTGGTCATTTAATAATCAAGAGATATACCAATTGGTAAAACTTTTTGATTTTCTTAAATTGACAATATCCAACAGACTTTACTGCCATGGCTAGAGATGCATGTAATTTATAATATACAAACTAAAAAAGGTAAAACATAAAATTGTAAATGTATGCTTAAGGGTAAATAAATTGTCATTAAATGTTACCTATATTTAACATTAATTATACTTTTTAGACTATCATCTTTGCACCTTCTAAATATGAAAAAACAATTTAATATAATACATTAAATTGAACTTTTAGTACTAAGATCTTTGCACCAAAACTTCTTCTAAATCTTTTCTGGCTTAGTAATGCCAGGGTACGCTGCACTAACATTACTATCACATAGTTCTTAATTCTTGAAAACATTATTATTTATTATCAAAGTAATGTTAGATACTTTTATTTAGTATAAAGTTCTTTTATCGATTTTGAAGCCCAGAAAAAATGCCCAACCACTCCAAAATCTAGAGTATTGTAATCAAAAATAACATTTTTTAAAACACGGCGAAAAAATACTGCTCTTATTACACATACAAAAAAATAACATCACGCAAAACAAACACATACTTTTTTTACTTTATTGAAGTAATCTACTACTGCTAATATGCATACATTTTTTAAATATTTTTGTTAGGTAAATGATAGACTTAAACACTACACTATTTACGAGAATGTTTCGGAGCTTATTCCGCCACTTTGCTCCAATGCGGGTTGGTTGAATACATATTTGGAAGAATTTAAGTAAAATTAGACACATGCAGGCATCTTAATGATGTTTTCTTTCACCGTCAATCAAAAGATGAATTATAATCACAAATTAAGCACATGGAAATTCAGTGGTGCTTGCCCTGGTTTGAACCAACAATCATCATTTAAGATTCACGCATTCCATCCTATTGGGCCATATCAGATTTACTTTCTTTAAGTTGTTGAATTGTCATATTAAATAAAATTTAAATTTGCTCAAATGGCATGTAGATGTTGATATACAAATCGTTTAGCTTTGAACGTGTTAATTTTCGGAAGTTCATTCATTCCTGTTTGAATAAAAATTATACAGTTCTCTACAAAACATTATGTAATTGATCAATGTTCGAAATGTTAGAAGAATCGAGGCCCATAAACACCCCGGCAAACCAAAACAATGCGAATCAGAAATTTTTATTTGTCATACAAAATTTTATTTTTATAAGGCTTTAAATTTCTTTTTTACATTAAGTAATATTTTATTGACCAGGCTATCTTACATAAATGCTACGACTCCTAGGTGCGATTCTATAACCGTAAATGAAACGAAAATGTAAACCAAATGTTATGTATGCAAAACCAAAACTGCAGCTATTACATATTGCTGTACAATAAAAAATAATATTTTCGATTATGAAAATTGAAAACATTTATAAGCAACTGCGTTTTATCTGATCAGTTGTACTACAATATTTGAACAAAACGGACTGGCAATCAAGAGACATGGCAGGCTGTTATAATTTTTTGTATGGTAATTGTAAGGCCCACATAAGTTTCATTGGTCTTGAGTCATGACACGTGCTGTGATCCATCGGTCGTGTAGCATTGTATTGAATGACTATACGTACGCGCGCCCTATGCCGTGTTTTGCATTCTAATTGGCTTTGTAAGGGATTTCTGCAGTGCGTGACATAACGTAAACAGTTGGATTAACTACCTTCTTTTCTTAACAATAAGGAACATTTACAAAGCATAAAATCACTCGTATATATAATCCAAGTATAAAACTTATTATAATTTGTATCCTTAGCTAACTATAGAGAAACCCGTTTTCATTACACGACGTAAATTAAAAAAAAAAACGTAAATGTAATAAGTTTTATACGAAGTTAACGTTAGTTGCCTGTACATTACAAACAATAATTGCATGTACAGTAAATAGTTATATGATAAAGTATAATACCATGATCATGTTGTATTCAAAATATTTTAAATAACGAGAAAATACACATTACTTACTATTTGCAATAATAAATAACATCGGATAAAGAATTGAAGAGGAAAACCAGAAATACCTACTAATATTTGAGAACAATATAAGTTTAAACTTTAACACATAAAGCAAAGTGCGTTAATTCCAATATTATGATCAGTAAATATTGAGCAACAACGATTTGTCTAGCTATTCGGTCGTTGCCTCAATGACTCAGGTGTGCTAAGGCCGGTAATATCTATTGTGCGAACTTAATCGCACATAGGTACTATACCGAGACCTAAGTAGTTCATTCTTCTTTAGAATGACTCATTAAAAAACTTAAAATTATTTTAAAAAATACTCCCAATGTAACTAATTGGGATTTTTTATATAAATATTCAATTAAAAATTTGAATATCAACCAGTAACAAATGTCTTTTGACGAAAACAACACTGATACTGATAACATGATATTATTATCGTAATTTGTAACAAAATGTCAATGACACGAAATAATTAGGTGCGTAATTACTTTGTTTGATAGCAAAATATACCTACGTACCTACTAAAAGTTCCATCCTTAGAAAGGATATGTTTCTTTAAATTAAAGATGGTCAACTTTTATGTGCCTAGTAAATAAAATATGAATCATTAAAATCGCGTAACAATTGAGCATTCACGATGATAACTCGTAACATACTAAGAGAGAGCCGAATAACATAAAAAAAGAAATAGATTATAAATAGAGTCACTCACACTAGCACAACTACACTAAGATCATATTAAATACAAAATAAACATCACTCATTGAATTCTACAATAGGTACTCAGGTCAAAAGAATTTATCATGAGATGCGTAACACTGGCCTGCAATGTCGGTTATTATCAATTAAGGCCATTACTGCAACTGCGCTGATGACTGACACTATTAACGCACTGTTAATTTGTTCATCGAATGATATGATAATTCAAATATTAACTCGTTTCAGATAGTATGGTGTAAATAACTACTACACCAGTTGCTGTTCTTCAGATCAAATTCGTCCAATTCCAGTATCGTAAGTATTTAGACTATCTATGTAATTGTTCCTTTAGGTTAATTGACGACCTTCATTTTTTGTCGTTTTTTTTTTTATTAACAAGTTCGAATATTGAACTGTTGCAGGTGTTTGAAATGCCTTTGGGGGTATTTATATGTAATTAATAACTTTAACGATACGTGTTCTTAATTTGTACTTTTTATTGGATATAATGATTATGTTATTTTAAAACTATACAACTTGAAGACCTCGATGATCGTTTTTAATTTCTGTTAGTTTTTGTTTGCAATCGCGTATTAATGGTATGGTAGTGGGTCAAAGCTGGTTGGATGTCCTGAATTTTTAATCAAACCATTAAGCTGCTAGTATGCCGGCACTGTGCGCTTTTCTCTCGTTGATTGCGTCTTTTTACTTTCTCACGGCAGTTTCTACGTGAGGGACATTTCTATCAACGAAATGCTTGCGGCTGACGTGAGTTTGAAGTTAGCACTTTCTTTCTGTATTAAATGTTTAGTTTTAAACGTGAATATTTCCGTTTAAAAACCGGCGATGTTCATTGAGAAAGACTTATAACAAAACTTCCTTTTAAAAGTTTTGCGCTTAAGCTTTATAAATACATTTCTAAATTATGTTTATAATTTTGTTAAATTGTTCAATCAATATACTTATTATAATAAATTATGATATAAATTTATTATGTATCGCACGACGTATCGACAATTCTATACATTTTGATATAAAGTATAAGCCAACTATAACTAAAGTAGCAACTACAATGTCGTCACTAATAAATATTGGAAACGTTTTAAAGTGTAACATACATCAAGCGAAATAAAGAAATGGGTGTTGAAAGAAAGGTACACAGTAGAGGCATGGAGTACCATCATCAGGGCCGATTGCTTCTAATTCAATTAGTCTGCAAGTGGAACGCGTCTAGCTTACTCGCTGACGGGCGCTTCGGGTATTATGAACCGACTTTATTACGTTACAGTTATCGAGAAAAGGAAATACAGAGTTTTTTGTACATAAAAACTTTGCATTTGTTAATATTAAATTATATTTGAAGTGACAAAGCACTTTCGTTTTTTTTAAATATTATCGTCGCTTAAATATGTCATTAGTACTACCTCGGCCGCCGGTTTAAAATGTAGACTATATTTTAAAGCGAAGAAATTACTGGTCATTAAGACATGTCAATGCTCTAACATACATTTAAGTAGTACGACTTTTTTGTATGATGATTAAAATAGAATCGTTAAATATTTTAACGCAAAGCTATTTGTTTATGTTAATCGAATATTAAAATAATAATATGATCATTTGAAATGCAATATTTGACTGAAATAACAAATTATTTTTGTTGAAATGAACCTTTTAAGTCTCCGTATAGCGGTAACAGTTGTGAGAAGTATTCTCACATACGGGCTATAATCTAATAGTGCATTTATTGATTCCAACATTCCAAGCATTCCATCTAGCTCAAGGCGTGCGGTAAATAGAACTCAGCAATCGATTACAGGTTTTTTTTTGTAGTTTGATCTGTGTTCAATTAAATCTTATATTCCCAGAAGTATCACAGTTAATTTCTTGGAAAGTTATTTAAAGTTACAACCTGAGACTGTCGCTAGACAACATTAGTGATTGATTTAGTTGCTTAAATAATTCAGCTTGTATTATTCCTGTACCTGTTATGCAGGTGTCACGCGAAAAACATTTGATTGTTTGTAATGTCGTAGTCGACAATGTGGTAAACTATATTTTGTATAAATATTTACATTACTTTTGATAAAAGTAAACATGATCGTCTATGTATGTTTTGATTCGATATTATGACTAGGGGAACGCTGTCGCTGTAACATTTTACGAAGTGTGCTCAATCATTGTTTTAAACGTACAGCGTTATTATTAACGAACGTGCTCGTTCTGTTATTTCGTCATATAGCAATTTGATTCTGTAGCCTGGTTCCCTTTTCTCAATACCGATGATCGTTCGTAATATTTAACAGATCACCAAGGTCCAGCGGTTTTGTTAAACAATAGCCTGTAATAGTATGTATTACAGTTCTGAACATCACTGGCGTAAGATTTGTATTGTCCGATTTTATCTTTTAACTTCACTAGATTTCGATTCTGACGAAATTTAAATTTGCCTAATTTCCTCTTCGGTTTGGAGTACCTTGTAATATTACAGCAACAAAGTGAAATCTGTTTAATTAATTGCCTATTGATAACAATTTAATTAAATTGATTTTTATAGATAGTGTTTTCCGGACGTATTCGTTATTAAATCCAAATTTGAGCCGAGTTAATTTTTAATAATTAAGTTTGAATCCTAGAAAAAAGAATCAGAAGTAGTAATGTAAAGAATAACATTTAACATGAAAGTAGTCTAACAAACCTAACGGAGTTTAGTAAGGCTGTAATGAGATGTTATAAAAGTACTCAGTTGGAGGAACACTACATACTATCAGACTGAATAATACTAATATGTGGTATTAGCGTTATTCGGTTTTCATAGTACATAGTTGGAACTGTCATTTTTTGTTACCAATGGAAATAATAGATCATTTCCGATAGAATTAATAATTGTATTCGTTAGGCCAGTCAGCTCGAAATATGTTGTAAAATTCCTTTCTGACTGGACTATTAGAGAACAGCTAACTACAATGATACAATTCTAACATGACCTGTCAACATTTAAGTTTTTCGATTTATTTCCATCGGTAAAAAAAGTCACGGTAATAACTTTTTGGTATTAGAGTTTTTATGGACAAATGCGTGAGACAATACGCTGCTGCACGATGGTTTGGTGCCTGGCTCCGATCACCCCATGAACCTGTGGTCGATATGCCGACTCAATCGTTACGTTTTTATTATTACCCCGTCTAAAATGTCATGAAAGATAATTTTGTTTACTTAAAATACTACCTTACAGTTTAGTTTAGATGGTTTTGTAAAGTTGTTAACGATAAGTTATTTTTGTTTGTTTTTATTTTGTTTATACAAATACGCTTTAAGTTTACATACTATTATAGTTTGTTTAGCATTAACGTCAATCGGTCACGGTCATTCGCGATCGCGGACAAAAGTCGAAGTTTGTAGCGTCATGTTCTCATTGTACGTCCGTTGTCCGGATTCGAGAGTGGCTAGACGTGGCGGTGGCTCGCCAAGTCTCGAAGCTCTCACTGACGTACCGGAACGAAACCCGACTGCTAACAACTGCTGCCCTACTATCACTTTGCCAACAACTCTCTAAATATAAAGTTACATTTGCGAGTTTTTTTTACTAAAACAGATTAGATTTATATCAAATTCAGGTTATTTCTTTGAAACTAAAGAGATGGATGGTTTTACGAGGTTTTTTTTTAGAAAGTTATACAAAAAAACCGATAATTTACTTCTAAAAACAGTGATAACTCAGTTTGCACCCGGTAGTGTTTTAACGATTCGAGATAATCTTAATCAGATACGAGTAGAACACCTTATGTACGAACATACGATAAAGCTAAATGTAAGCAGTAATTTAAATCTATCGAGTAATGGAATGTGCACGTATCTAGTGACAGGTGCACTAGAATGTAAATAAAAAACTGTGTTAGCGATACTCGGGGATAACATTTTTAATGGTCATTATGAAAACGAGGTTGCTTTGTATACATATTTGTTACAAATAATCACATTCTATCAAATTGCATTATATGTTAGCTGGTAAATAATATAAAATAAATAAAAGAATAAAGTGTGAGTCGTCTTTGATATCGTAATGTCTAATGGGCGTATTTTTTATGGTTAACATCTAACAACCGTTTTACAATGGAATTCCAAAAAAAAATAAATAACGTTCACATTAACAGTAGATAATAAAACAAAAAAGTGATCCTGTTTTAAAGCGTTTAATTTATTAAGGGCTTTGTAAAATGAATTTGAATTTAAAGGGTATTTTAGTGAAGTACTTTGTCGACTCGACTACTAGCGTGCCTTCTATATGAGTCATATCCCACCTTTAGCTCCATGCTATTGCATTCCAATGTATAATATACATTGCGACCTCTATTGTATAGGTTACAGGCTAAATATTAATAACACGTATTGGAAATTTGGAACTTTTAAAATCCTCGTTTATTATGTCACTGCCAACAGCAATGATGGTACCATTAGATTACTAATGGTAGTCCAAAAACTTGTTGACCCCTTACCACAAGGGCAACAACGCGTTAATGCAACTGCGAGAGCAGGTTTTATAACGTTCGGACGCGTCTTAGATAAGGCGTGGGTTGGATGCATCGGCGACAAATACAGAATGCACTAAGCTGCATAAGTTTGTATTACGTGATTCTATAACAGTAATCAGTTACATAACCAACATGGGAGTCTTCACACAGGGGTCTTGTTCTCATACTTATTTCACACCGCTCGCATCATGCGATCGTCGTACGGATCGCAGACATCGAGTTTCACGATTCCCGTAACACGATTTAGACGAACACAGTGATATGAATGGTGTGAGTGTGTGCGTGTGTGACTTGTCACAAGATTCGCTGTGCATGAAGTAACCGCTAGGATGACCCGACTTTTACAATCTAACTAATAAGAAAACATTATCATTAAATATTTTATACGTGTTGTAACTTTACACATGGAATTTAAAAGAAGGCTATCAGCCTGTCTGTTGATAAAATGTGTTAATATTAAGATATTATTACGAAATTATGAACTGCCCAATTATAATTTTTGAGCGATTTAATGTTTTGAGATATGAGTAACTGAAAATATCAGTACTAGTATGAGTAAAATAGAAAGTGAAACAAACTTAAATAAACGACTAATGAGAACATTAGACAAAAAGCTCATATTATTGTAATATTTAAATATAGCTTTTACTGATTTTTTTTATAAATTCGCGCAAAATCTGCTGTTCCGATTGATATGGAACTTTTAGAGATTAGACTTAATTTTCTGATAGATTCGTTTAAGATAAACATGGGCTATATAGTACTAGGCTCATGTGTTGTAATTTTTGAGATAAAGTTTTTCGTGTCAACGTATTCGGTGACGTTATTAAAATTGATACATGACAGACGATTGTATATCTATGTTACAATTTTTATATTTTTTTAAGTATCAACGACTATTTCAGTTAAAAATTAAAATTATTTTTACAGATACAATTTTATCTACTTTGCAATATACTATCTTTAAAACTACTATTATTGAGATATTCAAAAATATTTAAAGAACGATGGACGACAATACGAGCTGATAGGATACGATACGTTCCACGAAATTATTATTTTATGTATAGAAAGCTTTTGAAATTATTTCTTAGTTATCACAATTGACGTTGTATTCATTGTTCTTCTAACAATAAACATATTTTATATAATATAAAAAATAGCGAATATATACTAATTTTTACTTCTCGACCTGGTCACGGCAGTTGTTCTTAACGGAGATTAGCCAACTACGCAGAAAATATATTGCACAAGCATGTCCGCGGACATGGTGTACTACTGTCATAATCAGACACGAACGGAAAGAGTTCAGGCGCAGATCCAACGGCTGTACGTGCTATAATATTGGTTACATCACATGAGTGTGGCTGACTAAATCAAACCTTGGACAATTTATAGCTACGATTTATCTATACTAATCTATACTTTTTTTACGGCTAAACCACTTAACCAATTTAGATAAAATTTAGTATGAAGCAAGCTTGAACCACGAAGAAAAAGGAAAGAAGGAAAAAGGCTGCTGGTTTTTGTACCTAACATATGCTCATCCTCCTACGCGCTGGTGAAGCTACGGGGAAAAAATAGTATTTAATCCTGCAATATTTTTTACACTTTTTCAACTTAAAATTAAACTTCTACAAAATGTTAAGAGTATTTTAGTCAACATTGTAATGTGGACACATTTTGTTATGTTTTTTTTTTAAATACTTATGATATGGATGCTAAAGTGTTTTGGTTCCAAGGGTCGGTGTAATGTTGCGATACGTCCACTTGTTACGCCCCTATGCACTTGCTGCGGGGGTCGGTGCTCAGTTCACAGTTTTTGCACCCCTTCATTATTTAACTTAATTTGTTCCCACGATACGCTTAAACCCACGTTTACCGTCACCGCACATAAATCGCGTTCTTTCCGTTTCGGACAAAAAAAAAACAATATTTATCTAATTGTGTACAAACGTATATTATACATAGTTCGATATACATACAAAAATACGTGCTGTATGTTGTCAAAGTTTATAAAATCAATCTAAGTGTTAAATAATTTAACACGTTCAATTGAAACTCGGCTCAGAAGTAATAATTTTAATTTCGTCGCTAAGCTACGGTTCAAATTGCGTAAAATGTAAGCTATTAACTGGGAATGGAAAAGAAAAGGTAATACGGCTGACGACTACATTTTTATGCTTTTAATGGACACATATGTAAAGGTGATACTGTAATAATTTATATTTTACATTATATTATTTCATACTATCTAGTAACTCATCGGTTATTTTTACAAACTTATATTATTTTATTGCAATGTTCGTTAATTTTGTTTATGTTATATCTCAATAGCAGAATTAGAACCAGTTCCTAGAACTTATCTTACTGAGTTGAAATTTTATATATTGGCTAATATAAGTTCCGTAATGCATTTTTATATTAAGCAAGACCTGATTGTACAGCCAGGATTGGCTTCAGCCGAAGAAACTTCTTAACGGTTTGCACTAGATATTATATGTAAAAACTTTCTTTTTCAATATTTTTTTATAATTTATTTCTTTTAATAGAAGGATATTTAAACACAAAGACTTTTAGACATTGTAATTTTCGTTTAGATATTGTTATTTATCTTATCATTACACTATATACACATGTTGGTTAATTGTTTAAATAAATAGCAGATTTTAATTCGATAAGATTTTAGCTCAAGATATAACGATTTATTTGTGTGGACTGTTTGAATACCTTGAATGATCATCGACTATCACGCACAATTAGTACACATGTATGTATTACCAAACTGAATCTTTAGTGCTATTCTGTATCTTCTCTTTGTATAGACCTTACGGTGATACGGTATTATGATGTGTGTATCCTACAAATGTTAAAATCGTTCGTATTCAATGTCGCATATTACATTCTGACATTTTGCGATCGTTTGCTGCAATAAATTTTTAGTTTGTTCTCACATATATATAGCTCTATGACGTTCTGTTAACATATCTTTAATGATTTATTTTTTACAAATACGTTTACCCTTGATATATTTACATAATAAATTACATAATAAATAAATATTTACATAATAAATTTATTAACATAAAAGATTACATAGTCACAAACCACTGGATGGTTTGTGACTATGTAATCTTTTATGTTAATAAATTTATTTTTATTTTATTTTTTTTATTTTTAATTATATATTTCTTATGTTTTTGTATAAATTGCGAAATAGACGTAAGCTTTTATGCGTCTGTTTTTTGGACATGGTTTGTGCAAAACTCTGTCACTACTTTTCGAATGATACGTTCGTACACTAACTATAAAATTCAGTTCAATTTATAAATATTATGAATGAAATATATAGATTCATAGGATATTTTATACATATCTCTCTGTCAGTATGTTGTATATTATATTAAAATAGATATACCGCGACGGAACAAGGTCGGCGGCCAAGCGTGAACTTCCGACACGATTGACAACTTCTTGCCTATTGCAAAAGTAGATACAATTTAACGTATACTTACATATCATAAACAACTGTAAATAGACTTGCCTGCTTGATATAAAAAGGAATATACTCAATTGAACTTAAAGTTTTGATAAAAATTAATATTTGCAAGATTATATTTATTTAATAGTTTTTATGTAAAATTTAAATAATTTATGGCATAATTCGCTTATCCATTATCCAATTTATGCGGCGTCGCTAAATTTATATAACAATATACCTATTTATAATTGGCACTTGTAAAATAAAGTTAAAAATAATAATGTATAGTAAATTGGTGGACTTATTAAAATAAGCTCTCTTTCAGTCAACCTTAAGAGGTTGGGAAACTATCTTTAGACTTCACCTTTAATATGAAATGGCATGTGTTATATACATACGTAATAAATATGATAAATACGAAAAAACGCAGATCGACGTCCTAGTTGTTGGTACCGGCAGGTGTGTCATAGTTGAACTTAACGTATTTTTGTTTTAATTATTTTTATTCCGATGCCGCTCTAAGAAAACAAGACTGGCCATTAAGTAACTAATATTTTTGTTTTATGAGTTTGTTTGTTTGATCCGGATAATCTCAAGAACTACCGGTTCGAATTTAAAAATTATTTTTGTGCTGTGTAGTCCTTTTATCGAGGAAGGTTCTAGGCTTATTTTTATTAATTATATGCGGGTACAACCGCGGGGCACAGCTAGTCTTCCATATTAATTGTACCATAGTCTAGTAATAGTTAGATATTAATCCGCATTTATCGCGGGAAATTTATAAGACGTTTGGTGCATGTAAATGCAAGTGTATCAAACAATTATTGTAGTTTCATCGTCTGAGAAAAAAAAAACGTATATGAATAAATCACAGCCGATATCCACGCACGCTCAGTT
The DNA here is from genome assembly GCA_963151315.1 of Nymphalis c-album. NCBI lineage: Eukaryota > Metazoa > Arthropoda > Insecta > Lepidoptera > Nymphalidae > Nymphalis > Nymphalis c-album. The sequence goes on along the minus strand of OY720591.1, from coordinate 12,579,231 downwards.
AGCGACTGTATTTATATTCACTCGACACGCAGTCACAATAAATAATATACCACATTTTTTTTTTATTTATCAAGATTTATTTTCAATTAGCTATAATGTATGTACCGTCGAGTCTAACGTATATTTTACTAATTGAACATGTATGTATGTATGTATGTATGTTGTTCGTACATCGTAGGGAGTCGAATAGCGGAAGCGGCTTTAACCATAACAACGCCGGCTACGATTACTACCGGTACCGGCCAACACTAATAACGGCTCACGGATAAAAGTGAAACAAACACGTTTCCAAGTAACGAAAATATTGTTTGTTAATACAACGAATGACTTCGAACGCTGATAACAAACTTACACCGATATAGTAAACTCAAGCTACACGTTATAAATTTAATATGATAGAAATTAAATTAAATTAATGATCTATTTAATATACATTCTCATATAAAATTAATTAAATAAATTTTCGTACATATTTTGTCGATATGATGTAATTATGCTGTTAATATTGTATATTATGTATAGTCAGACATTTGAAACAATAATGAGAATAAATAAATTATATATCTAGACATATATACTGTAAGTGTTATATGAGCAAGACACGATTGTGTCAGGTCGATATCTGAAAAAGTATAGTTAGCCGTTGAATAGCAAAACTCATATTTTGCTTGAATGAAAGGTAATGTTAATTTCGTTTAGTAATTTGCGGTAACATTTTCCGAATATTTATAGGAGGCGCGCAATTTACGGCGTCGATGCTCGGCCGGTCCATATTCCATTCCGACGGGCCATATGTTTACGTTATAAATACAAACACGCGTGTAGGTGCGCCGGCCGTGCGCCTGCTCATGACGAATGCCAGTTACCGCCCACTTGTAGTATTTTCTTATTTTCACTGCTATTGGTACAATATGATAAAAGCCAATCGATAACGCCTAGTATCGTTACTCAGAGATTTTATAGAATCCGCTTAATTGTTACAATGATTTGGTTAGACTTAACTTTTTTTTTTAAACCTTATCCCGATTTTATTTAGTCGATAAATAGGTTATGTAATTAAGCGCCTGTTGAGTGCTAATTTTTGGAATAATGTCGTTATGTGTTGTTTTCATTTATCACAATCCATTAAATAATTTTACTCTGTCTTGACCGGAACCGACTCCAAAAATAACTGATTAGGTACTGTGAATATTAACAAAACAGTGTTTCCACGTAATAACATATTATTCTTAAGTTAAATTGTATAAACAGGAGAATTTGGTGGCTTTTTCTAGAACAAAAGGGTCGTTTTTTTAAAATGAAATAGGGGTAAGCTTGTCGTACTGCCGAAATGAGAATCATTCAAATGAAATATGTACGAAATTCTCCAGTTTTCCAAGCGTCTGATTCTGAGAAAATGAAGATGTTTCCGTTTGTAATTGTGATTACATTTTCACCAATTAATGTAGGAAATATCCCCGACACACGTGTAGGTTGTAAAGTACTTAAGTATTTATTTAAGAATGAATCGAATAATGAGGAATGCCGCGGTTCACTCTGCCATAACTGATTGAAATTATTGTAATAACAGATTTAGCGCTTGAAAAATTCTACTGTCTTTTGCTCGCATTTTCGTAACTCGCTTTCGAAAAAGAACCATAATTGTAACTTGCCATTATCTACTAGACCATTACGGCTTAGTTTGCTATTATTTGATATTAGTTGCTAATCATTTCGTTGTATTTTAACTAAAATTATTATTGATATGTAAGCGAGTCGAATGACAGTTGCTTGTACCATCATAACATTTCTTAAATAAACGTACACAACTGTATTTTCATAATGTTAATCTAAATGGTCGTCTGCGTAAGACTGTAGCTATGAATTTTAAAATATTATCTAAAACATAAAAAGTTTGAAATTGTATTCTCTAATGCTAAATTCAATGTATATGAATGAAAATACCTCGTTATCGTATTTATCTAAATTATTTTGTACGTTATCTGTACGTATCTGTTTACACGTAGGTGCGGCAAGCTGAACTAACTAACTATTCTTTATGAAGTAATTAAATATATTTTTGGTAATATTATTTTGTAGTTTAATGTATTACTGTACAAACTTAGATATTTTCAATAGTATGTAAATTATACTTTTGTACATATTATAGAGCAATGAATGAATTATTGATGGATAATTTATACTCATTGGCACCTCATTGGGTTTGATTGTTAAAATCGTTTTTGACGTCTATAGTAGAAGTCATATCTGACAAAACAATCGTTGTTAATATTCTCTGAATAATCTATAACCTGTAAATTATTCTTCCGGGAAAGTTTTATATACTGTTATATACTCTAAGTACATAAGTAAGATTAATATCGTGCTATTTGTAGACTAACTAAATGTTTTCATATAATACAGATAGCAAACAAAATAGCTGGTGACAAATGATAAATATTCGCATATATTTTCCAGGCAGCGCTTGATGCGGTGACAGGATGGACGCGGCGGACAAGCGGATGTTGGATCGCGAGGCGCTCCGCAACATGATCCAGCAGTGGAACGCCAACCGCCTCGACCTGTTCGAACTCAGCGAGCCCAACGAGGTAAACGATACGGGACTGCTTTATAGAGATATACGAACTGTGAATTTGTTTTTTTTTTTGTATATAATAGTTAAGTGGATGGGAATGTTCGCTGCCTAATGGTAAATGGTCACCATCGCCCATAAATATTGGTATTTGATCGCCAATGTGTCACCAAGCTTGGGAAAAATGTTGTTATTTCTGTAGTTACATTATTTTGCTAACTCATACTAAGGATTGACATGTGATGAGTGGTAACCACACGGCATTCCACAAAGCTCTAACACCAAGTAAATATAACATATTTACAGATTATAACACTCATTCGCTATGTTTAAGAATGAATTGTTAACAATATTTTGAATTCTTTAGCCGTGTAGCCTCTCACTGTTTCATTGAGTAAACAATCTACACTGCAAACTATAATATTCTAAAGCGGAAAGGTTTGTTTGTTTGAAAACGCTAAACGTATATTCTACAAGCCCGATTTGAAGCTGTATAACATCGCGCTAAGGCCGTTTAACGCGGGTGAAACTGTGAGGGTAAAATTTTATTAATTCTCCATTTTTGCATAGTGATTAAAAATTTATATAATAAATATTTCAATCTATTATGTGAATGTGCGAAAATAAATCTGTCTGTCTGTCTGTCTCGGCTAAACCACTAAGCTTCCTTATTGTAAGCCTAACACTGACGATGATTTGCAACCGATAATATGGCTAGAGATATGACGCATGCAAGACAGAAATAAACGTAAACAACATCGATTCGCCCCTGATGTACGTAATAACTAACAAGGGCAGGTGGTTGGTAAGACGCTTGCCTTACACGCCGCAGGTCGTGGGTTCGATTCCCACCCAGGACAGACATTTGTGTGCATGAACATGTCTGTTTGTCCTGAGTCTGGGTGTAATTATCTATATATATAAGTATGTATTTACAAAAAAAAAGTAGTTTATGTAGTATATCAGTTGTCTGGTTTCCATAGTACAAGCTCTGCTTAGTTTGGGATCAGATGGCCGTGTGTGAATAATGTCCCAGGATATAGAACCTTATACTTAAAGACTCAATGGTGTTTATTAGTGTACTTCTTGTTATCAAAGTAAATGAATAAATTAATTTGCTTGATCAAATAATTTTAATATCATACTTTTTTTTTATTGTATAGGTAGGCGGCAAGCATGTGGGCCACCTGATTTTAAGTGGTCACCAACGCCAATAGACATTGGCACTTTAAGAAATGTTAACCATCGCTTACATCGTCATTGCGCCACTATCCTTGGGAACTAAGATGTTATGTCCCATGTGCCCGTAAGTACACTGGCTTACTCACCCTTCAAACCGGAACACGACAATACAAAGTACTGCTGTTTTACGGTAGAATATCTGATGAGTGCATGGTACCTACCCAGACGTGCTTGCACAAAGCTCTACCACCGAGTTTAATAGAAAAATAGCGCAAAATTAGAAGTATATAGTAATTTCATTAAAATAAATTGTTATCGCATGATATTTATAAACGTGAGTAACGCGATACAAAAAAAAGTTTGCGTAGATAAAGGTTTTGTCAGCATGCCTTATCGTACCAAGAACGGTCGAGATACGAACTCTTCCGCTCGCGTATCGCGGCGCTACCTTACTTTTCATTGTTTACTCTGTCGCTCGGTTACAGGTTTCACAACAAAGGGACCGTAGGGGGGGGGGGGGTGTTATAAAAATTCCTTTAATGTGACGTAGATGACTCTTTTGTCATATCCGATGACATTTTTAAGTTTAGACACGTTATATTTTTATCAAATCGTTGCGAACATCAGTGCAAAATATATGACGTATTGTATATAAGCATATTTTTCCCTCTTGTCTGCATGTCTGTTTGTCCGGCTTAATCTTCAATTAATATTTACACTTGTATGTCCTACCCGTATAATTCGATTATTTTAGGTTTTATTCAAAGGTACTGTTTAGTCTTTAATTCAACAAAGTCGGTCAAGAATCTACGTTAACTCTTAAGTCAACGTAGATATTTATTTCATGTATATCCATTACGCGCAAAATACCGTGGAGCAATATTATTTGAATAAAAAAATATACGTATATAAAGATAATATCATATACATATACATGAAACAAGGGTTAAAAAAATTAATACTTCGGGTCACAACTCACAGCTAACCTGTACCATTGACAACTGTAATGTTATCGAGCGTTCCTCGATAAATAACGTAATTGAAGCCGGAACATTTATAATAACAAATGCAATTGATTGGTCATGCCATCTGATTGTCCTTGCATAAAATAAAAACGATTCATTCAATGTATTGTTTGTATTTACGTAGCAATCAAAGATTTCGGTGAAATTTGGAAACCAGATAACTATAGAGTTGAGAGTGATGTGATGGCTTATAGGAGATCAACAAAATTAAACAATTTTCTATTATTGTTGTTATTAATTCAATATCTATACATATACTTATATAATATAAATGCGGAAATAACCCTGTTACGTTTTCACGTCTAAACTCCTGAACCGATGATCTATTAACATAAAGTATAAACACGGTCTATCCACTCATTTACATAAGTTGGCAATCCAAGTAATAAATTTATTGTTGACTCAGCTTGTAAACTGCATAAAAAACCGATTTGGCAAACTTTTACGGCAGGTTGCCTCCCTGACGCCATAATTCTTGGGAATGCTATTGTTGATAGATTGGATCCCCGCCAGTTGTGTGGTTATGGCGGGTACAATCTTGAATTCCGTCAGAGCGTCACGGCTGAATGCGCAAGCGATCCCGTGGCGCTCCACTTAAGACGGGAAGGGTACCGCTGGTTTTTTAATGGGTATTCCGATGTCCGGGGTACACTCGGTGCCCTGGACATACGGCAATTCCCACATACCCCCCCCCCCCCATGTTACCAGTGGGGGGAAACGCGTCATGCGTTTTTCCAGCGTAATAAAAAAAGGGTACAATCTTGAATGATGAATGCTCTTAAGCGTAGTTCCCTTAGTAAACTCTTACCCCCAACCCCACATGTTGTGAAAATTCTCTCCCACACACATTCCACGTTTGAAATAATTCAATTCCATAGTCAAGTTTAATTAAAAAACTGCGTGTCGTTTGTGTTACAGAACTTGGAGTTCCATGGTGTTATGCGTTTCTACTTCCAAGATTCGGGTCAGAAGATAGCGACTAAATGTATCCGCGTCGCCTCAGACGCCACTGTCAGCGATGTCATTGGTAAGTGCAACTATTTTTTATGTATAATAATTTATATATGAAGATAATAAGAATTCGGTAAAAGCATATTTTATGACTTGATTACGAAATATCGAAGTTTTCTACAATTATCGAAGTAATTAATGTACATTTGTAATCATGTACTGAAACTTATCCAAGTTAATATTGTTCTTAAGAAAGGTGAAAACCGCATCAAGATCCAACGTTTATTATAGAAGAAGTGATCAAACGGAAATACGTGATTTTACCAAACAATAAATTGGATGACTATGATTAAATTATGATAACTAGCAAAATTTTTCTCACACAAAAGTAATTCTTAGTTAATTATTTGATCTCCAGAAACCCTGATCGAGAAGTTTCGGCCGGACATGCGTATGCTCTCCCTCGGCTCGTACTCGCTGTGGGAGACGCACGGGCCGGACGACGAGCGCAAGTTGGAGCCGCACGAGAAGCCCCTGCTCGTGCAACTCAACTGGCACGCGGACGACCGCGAGGGACGGTTCCTACTCAAGTGCCTTACGAACAACGAGGTGACTATTAACTACTGCTGTCCCACTGCTGGGCTAAGCCTTTTATCTCCTTTTGAGAAGATGGTTTGGAACTAATTCCAACACGCTGTTCTATTGCAGGATTGTGGATACACATTCGAAAGGTTTTTTTTAACTAAACCCGTTTAAAAAAATATTCTATTACTTTAAGCATATAACCGATTTTCTAAAGTCAAACTAATGTAGGTTAGAAATAAAAACATAAAAAGGTTATTATCTAAATTATTTAATAAACGTCTATAACAAAAGATGAAGTTAGTGTTTACATTTTTCGAATTCTCAATTTTATCAGACACTACAGGTGATATAAAAGCTTTTATAATAATAAAACTTTTAATAGTTTATTTCATAATTAATGGTCTAATAAAAATTCAAATGAAGATTTCAATTCAATTAACTTAATTCTGATTACGATAAAGTCAGATGATATGATATGTTATAGTAATCTTTGAAATGTGACAAAACTGTACCGATAGAAAAAATAATGGTTCCTTATTTTAACATATAGTACTTACACCGTATATCCTCGTTAATATAACATAATATGTATAAATATATGTATTTAAAATTTTCATATAATTGTTGGTGTAGATTGTTCATAAAGATTAGCTTCTTTAAAAATAATTGAATCATTTCCACATTTATTTCTAGTCTTAAGATGATTATGACAGGCTTGTCCAGTTACATATGCACTTGACCTTCACTTACATCAGATAGTGTATATAACATACAATTTCGCTAGTATTATCGCGTTATTCTTGTTTTTTTTTTATATTTGGGTTAATATAATTTCTTTTTTTTTTCATATATTTATTTATATTTTCTTCATATTATATTGACTTTCAAAGAATATAAGTCAATAAGGATTTTTTCAACTTATACCATTGGCGATACGGTGTTTTTCCCAAATCATCTTCAAGATTAAACAATAAACTTAAAATTTACTTTTAAATGTATTTTTCATCGATACAAACTCTTATCACAACACTATCGGTCCATACCAAGGCCGTTATTACGAACAATCTGAAATATGTTTATATTAAACGCATATCTATAACTGGCCTTTAAAAATAAATGTTCTTTCCTCAAACTAAAAACATGTAAATACAACATAATAAGGTACTTATGACAATATCTTCTTGATTTTGCTGAAAAAATATATAGAAAATGTATTTTTCCTGAGTTCTATTTGTTGAATTAGTATGCTACTACTAGTAGTACTGTTTAATAAATATATAAAGAATTTTTTTTATGTTAACCGAAATATAATCAAAATCGAGACTTACGCGAAAATACGAGCGACGTGACGTGACGCGTCAATCGGTGGATCCCGAAAATAATTTAAGAACTCTCGTAACGATATCGAATTGAAAAAAATCACTAGTATTTTAAATATTTTTTTTGAGATCATAAAAAATAACCTCATCTTCCTAATTGTTTATGGACTTAGCCGAATTTGTAATGATACTCCGTGGAGGTTAAAAATTGATAATTAAATAGTAATTAAAATATTTTATTTGATGCAAGTATTAGGGCGATTGTGATATTTACTTAAAAATATCTTTCTAATATTCTTTTTGAAATCCATTGATGCCAAGTGCCAACTAAACCAAAAAGTAATGTATGAAGTATATTTTTGTTATGTGATGGACTGAATGCCTAGTTCCTTGGTGGTAGAGCTTTGTGCAAGCTAGTCTGGGTAGGTGGCACCCACTCATCTGATATTCTACTCCAAAACAGTAGTGCTTGGTATCGTTGAGTTCCTGTTTGAAGGGTGAAAGAGTTAGTGTAATTACGGGCACAAGGGACTTAACATCTTGGTTCCATGGCAATATCTATGGGCGTTGGTGACCACTTACCAGGTGGCCCATACGCGCGTCCGCCTATGTTATAAAAAAAAAAATAGTTACTTGGTGAGGACGGAGCCTATATAATTCTGGCAATTAATTTTATTACATCGTTATAAATCCATTACATATTTCATTAAAATAAATGATAATATATTGATGTTATCAAAATATTTATTTTATCCACAGTGGTCTCGTGAAAGTGTGCGAGGAAAGACATATGAATATGATTTAATTAATAAGTGTAATAATTTCTTAGCAGCTTCCGTTATCGACTGTGAACGAAAAAGCTGATCAAAATTTCAAACGAAAATTATCGAAACGTGAAAAGAAAGAGTTGAAGAAAAAGGAAAAATTGTCTCGTTTAAAATCCGACACGAACGACGAAAATCGACCCGTCGCCGAAAAACTATACACAGGTATATATGTAGATTGAGTTTATTGTTGTTTTTGATTACTAAATTATAAGTTTTGCAAACACATTGAATTTGGCCGGTATAGTGATGGTACATTAATTTATGGTAATCATTCTATTTTTATGTGATAATTATAGAATTTCTATAATATGTAATGGCTATTAGCTGTTACTCGTTTGCAATGTTTTGCGTATTTTTTTAAAATGTTTAAAGCCTCTAAAGCTTTAAAAGTTCAGACGCTTCAGCTCCGCTCCAGACTGGGCGTTTAGATATTTCTGAAAGCTAAAGCTAAAAATTTATTTTATTCGTACAGTTTTTATTTTATTTTTTATTGTATTCCATTCTTTGTCATAACATTGAGGTTTCGAAAACTTGAGCAATGAATTTCGTGTGTTTAATAAATCAATGTGTGTGCCGTGCGCGCAGAGCTGCCGGAGACGTCGTTCACGCGCAGCATCAGCAACCCCGAGGCCGTGATGCGGCGCCGGCGACAGCAGAAGCTCGAGCGCAAGCTGCAGCAGTTCCGCTCCAAGGACGGCGGGCCCGACACCGGTGCGTTACCGCGGGCCACGGATTGTTATAGTGATACGTGTATTTACGATAAGGGCTACTTGGCAGAGCTTAATTGTCGATTCCTTCATTGTCCAAATTTGTTAAAAAAGAGTACAGTATGTAGAATATTTTAATAAAATACAAGCTATTACCGACCGGCTTGATCCTTTGGATTTGCGTAGAGATGTTGGGTCACTTGCATCCTCTATCGCATATATCACGGGGAGTGTTCTGAGGAGTTGTTTGGTTTAGTCCCGGCCGCTGAATTTCACCACCGGACATCGCGACAGAACTCAAAATTCCATCCTCACCACCTCGATGTCCGGAAGTCCAGAACAGCGCGTTTCCTTAGGCATTTCCTGCCTCGTACAATCATTCTGTGGAACCAGCTTTCGTCGGCGACTATTCCGAACCGATACGACATAAAAACCTTCGAGAAGAGAACGTACTCTTTCCTCAAAGGCCGGCAACGCACCTGCAAGCCCTCGGATGTTGCAGATGTCTATGAGCGGTGGTAGTCACTTTCCATCAGGTGAACCACCTACTCGTTTGCATACTTAAAAAAATATGTCTTATATAAAAAAAACAATCTACATTATAGCACTATATAAACAATACGATTACATTTCGTCTGCCAATAAGACTGTATTTTGTTTAGAATACTTCTAAATTCAAAGAAAATTAAAAACAGGTCTTCAAAGTATTAGCAATGATTATGATATGTACGCAAATCCAATATCGAAATGGTCGCCAATACGATACACTTGGTTTAGCATACCCTATGTACCTATATATACCCTAGTTTGTGTAGTACATAACTAGGGATGTACTTACTACTCCGCTCCTTTGTGTAGCTCAGTGAAATTTTGTAACTCATAACCTTTGGCAAAGCACAATTTTTTTATGTATAAATCATACTACTATGTGACCTTCCCAAATCAAAAATCTATTATTTAATACAGCGTATAATGAGTGATGAGCGAATAATGTATTTAAGAAGGTCAGTAGGGAGTCGATAGTGTGTTCAGTCGTAGTGACGGTAGTGGTCGGCAGGCGGCACGCTGAAGATCTACGGCTCGTCGCTGTGCGCGGACGTGCCGTACAAGACGCTGCTGCTGTCGGTGGGCGACACGGCGGCCGGCGTGCTGCGCGAGATGCTGGACAAGTACGGCCTGGCGCGCCACGACCCGCACCACTACTGCATCGTGCAGGTACCCGACCCTCTGTCGTGTTGTAGTCTATTCATACCCTATTATATTACATTCACAATGTTTTAGTTACATTTAGCTAATAAAATAACACTGGAGACAAATAACCCAAAATATATCTTTATCGTATTTGTTTAGAAAAATTGTACAATTTGTCCATCTATATCTAGATCAGAACGTGATTTCTTTAGAACGATTGTGATAACATTAAAATTGTTCACCTAATATTACCGCGATAAAGTGATTAATTGTAATATTAATCCATAGTCATGTAAGTATACGGTTTGTTTGAATTAGTTGAAACTAAGAAAACCCGCGTGGAATTCAATTTGTGACGAAACTCTTCAAAATATATTATCATTTTGACGTATATAATGCCTATTTCAATTGTACACATAAAATATTTAAATTATTATTTTAATAAAAGAAACATTTTGAGATCACAAACATACACTTATAGTATATATTTGTAGTTATATGCATCCGGTATTAGCTACACAGTGCGAAATATCTGAAATGAAATGTTAGTTGTCTAGTATAGTGTTCTGTATGTGGTAATTTAAAATGCAGGTGGACACAGCGGACAATTCGGAATATATCCTGGAAGACGACGAGTGTCCTCTCGCAATCGTGATGACGCATCACCACCGCAGTAAGTTCTATTTCATTATACATATATATACATTCTATTATATTTATAAATTAGTTTTGTTTTAAAACTTGTATAATAAAAAAACAATAAAATAAAATCATTTTGATATTACTATAAAGTTCGACGCGAGGTAGAGTAATAGCTGTAGTTATGATATACGATGGAAACTTATTCTAAAGTATGCACGTGGCTTGAGTTAATGTTTGCGAATACAATAAGAGTTTGCTCCACGTCTTTGACTGTGTGTCGTAAAGCTGCTTTCATACATTCATTTAATTTCTGGTTCAATTCTTCAGCTGTAAATAATTTATTCAGTAATTTCTTAAGGTTTTATATGTTTCGATGTCGACATCAATAAAGTGAGTTTTTAAATTTCGTTTTTCAATGAATGTGTGAACAGGATACTCAAGTACAAAAATAATAAAAATAAGTTTTTTAATTTGGGAAAACAATCAATAATTTGATATTTTAATTTTTAACCGACTTCAAAAAAAGGAGGAGGTTATCAATTCGCCTGTATGTTTTTTTTTTTTCATTGGTAAATTAGTAGTGTGTCATAGTTTACGCCTTTTTAAAGCGTGCCAATAAATCCTTTGAACAACAGTGCGAACAAACTCCTTTCGTCTAAACCTCTTTTCTCTTAAAATTCCTTCTTTATAGTAAGTATAATACAGTCATTAACATCCTGTGATCTTAACTTACGGCGTCACATTTTATCCACTGAGCCATCTCGGCTCATGCTTTGAAAGCGTTATTATTATACTACTACTAGTTTACTTTTATGTAATTAGTATATTTGTAAGAATCCGATTAAAACAAGAATAATTTATTAATATGAAATATGAAAATAACAGCTCCGGTATTTAAACAATTTAGCTTTTAGTTGTTTGTCATTGAGTTTGCCGATTTGAATTTTAATGAAGTTCAAGTTACGGTTCCCGCGTGAATTACGTATCAAAGTTGTTACAGTAACATAAATGAAAACAGGAGTCGGTTTATAAAATATTCTCTCAATTTACATTCAAATTGCCGTCGAAATGTTTACTCGATACATAATTTATAAGTGCTACGAATTTAACTTATTTTAGGAGAATAACATTTCGTACATAATTTTTTTATATTGTTCTGTTAGTCATTTCAAAAAAAAGTTAAGTCTGAAGCGTTAATTTAGCAATGGTTTTCCTAGAGAAGTAAAAATCGCTGGTTCGATCCTGACCCCGCGAGGCTGTTATCGTCCCCACTTCTAAGACAAGTAACAAGTTCAATTGTAGGGCTATGAGTAATTCCTTTAAAATAATGTACATTGAAAATATTCATTAATGTGATATTAGGATGTCATTAATATTATAAAGAGAGAGTATTGTTTATTGGTTTGTCTCGTTTCACGTAAAAGCAACTGACGCGAGTATCAATCGCGTCAGTTGCTTTTACAGTTTGTTTGTTTGTTTAAAGTGTCATATTATTTAAGATAATACTTTCAGGTGGGTACGTAGACTATATAATATACGATGTTAATATGTCGATTGCGATTTTCGTCCACAGCAGAAATAGCATGGTAAATTTATTATACGCCCGCAAAACCAAGACTCTTGGTAGTAGAGCTTTGTGCGAGCTCGTCCGGGTAGGTACCACACACTTATCAGATATTCTACCGCAAAACAGCAGTACTTGTTATTGTTGTGTTCCGGTGTGAAGGGTGAGCGAGCCAGTGTAATTGCAGGCACAAGGGACATAAGATCTTAGTTCCCAAGGTTGGTGGCGCATTAGCGATGTTAGCGATGGTTTACATCTCTTGCAGTGCCAATGTATATGGGCATGTAAATATTAATAGTTTATGAAATATTGACAAAAAACTAAATGCCATTTTTTTTCATCTTTAATTGTTTATAACTTTTGCATTTTTTTATGTAGCACATAAAAAATTATTATACACGCTTTTGGCACATTTTTCTAGGCGTCATTCCAGACTAGGATCCAATGAGCTATTACACATCATTTTAAGAGCAGTATTTCTCTTTTAGACCATTTTCAACTTGTCTACTAGACTAAACGATTAAGAATGATTTACAATTTATTTTAATGAAAATTTAAATATTGAAGTCGTAAAACTAAAGCTCGAATGATACTAATACCGTCGTGTTTTGTTTTTCTTTGGTAATGCTAATGAGAGGAGTGGCTAGTCTGTCGCTACTGTTACTATACTAGTTATGTTCACCTCAATTTGGACGGTTTCCACAGAATGACACTTTCTTATATAGGTCACAATTCGAGCTTGCATATATAATTGATTCGGATTTTTTTATGGCAATAAGTTTATTTGAGCGAGGGCTATAAATATCCATATTTTAGTTTCAACATCTTATAATATTCAAACAGTTCAACTACGTCAAGTGTGTTCGTTTTCCCGTGTGTGGATAGATGATAAGGATAAAAGCTTATGGCTTTCCTCAAAGTTCAAGCATGCTTCATAGTAAATTTAATCAAAATCAGCTTAGTTGTAAAAGTGTAACAGGCAGAGACAGAGCTACTCTTGCATATTTTAGTATTGATTTGTACGCTTGGAATTCAGTTGAAATTAACTAATACAATTATTGTCTAGAGTTAATTTACACATGGAAGATCCATGGGAATCATTGCAATAGAACGTTACCGAGTAGACAAATATTATGACAGGTCAGGAAACATCTATTGTCTTTAAATTGTCTTCAAAGTTCCTTGTTTGATCAATCACGAATAAATTAATTTTATGAATTAATGTTAGAATTACTTGCGTAATCCTTTGATACACCTAGATTATAAGGGTTCACGAAACTACACAACACAGTCATGAAAACAATATTATCCTATATATATAAAATATATCCTATATATAATATAATAATAATAATAGCTGTGCCCCTCGGTTTCACCTGCGCATAATTAATAAATACATGATAAATAAAAATCAGCCTAGTACCTTCCTCAATAAAAGGAATATACAACACAAAAATATTTTTTAAATTCGAACCAGTTTTTCCTGAGATTAGCCGGATCAAACAAACAAACTCTTCAGCTTTATATATTAATATAGATTTTAACGCGAAATTTAAAAAGTTCGATATAAACAATCTCTTTAATCTTAAACATCGTAGCTGACATATTTATTACACAGAATTTAAAAGTTTTTAATTAAAATTATGTTTACCATACACCGTTCAAAGTTCTTGACGCACGAAAAGTAATCCAAACTTTTTAAGGGTCACCTCCGAATAAACACGATAACTCTGATGTGCTTAACATGCTATACAAGCTATTAACACTAGATTGAATAGAGAAGTCAATTTGACTGCATTTTAATTTAAAAAATAACCGTGCAGTCTAACAACCTTTGGTATCTTTATGAATCAGCACATCACATTCGTCGACCGTATCGTCGATACCAGTCGTAGAGCAAAGCTAGTTCGTCTCAGTCTGTGGTCTCGGTGAAGTTATTCGCGCGTAGACTTCTGGAACGAACAATGCTCGTTGCGGTTCACAATGGGAATATATGAACGGGAGAGCGCGGGCGGCAGGACGCGGCAGTCGTCTCGCAGACGTCGCGCCGCGTGCCGCCCGCTCCGCGCACCTTTCCGAAATGGATTGGGGCATTCGTCGTAAGTTGGAACAGAACAAGTATTCGTAGCGTTCGCGACTTTGCGTTCCAGCGGATTCGGTGACTCCAGGCGCTGTCGCCGCGATCGACGCCGATAGTAAACAAACGCATGTGGCACCGCCGAGTAGTCCGACCGGTGTGTCCGCAGATGCCGGTCCACTTGCCTGTGTTGGTATTTTTAACTCGTTTCGCGGTTCGATGCCCGTTCGTTCGCCGAATCGATATGCATAATACCGTCCTTGAAGGTTTTACTTCGCCAAAGTTTATAAACGTGCCTATGATCCCTTAGGGCCCTAAGTTTAGATCGTACGAACTTTCGCCGCAAACTCGTAAGTCACAAACTTGTTTTGAACTTTGCTACGCATGATTTCGTTCACTTTCTTATTTTACGGCCACTTTCTAATCCACCGTTTATCGTTGCCAATAAAAAAAGGTCGCAAATGTAATCGCGAACCAGTTTTATTTGCCTCGACAAAGGACACTTTATAGACCACTAAAACGACGTCTACAAGTAATTGACCTTTAGCTTTGGCGAGATTATCGCTAATGTAACTTTATAACTGTCTGTATGCTTGTAGGAATAGTGCAGATTACAACAATATGTCACTAATCTTCGTAAACAATTATATTTTCCGAGCATTTAATTTATTTCATCTTAACTGACTTTTATTACATTGTACTTATTGCTTTACAGCAACGATTATCGTGCTTTTATGCTTTGCCTTAATTTGCTTTTTCATTAATTCCTAGATAAGTTTATAGTTAAGACAATAAAATATCTAAGAACATTAACTGGTTTCGAAGTTGTTGTAATTAAAGGGATAAATGTTAAACTAGTTTATATTCGTATATCGCCAAATACTTGATATATGATTGCAATAAACTTTTGATATATGTATTTATATGTAACGTTAATGACAAGAATAATGCCCACGGGTATTTGACCCAATAACCGTATGAAAGAAAGACAAATAGCTCGTATATTAGCTCGGAAACAAGCCCACGGAAAATAGATGCTTCGTAAATAAGTTTACTCTTCAACAAATAAACGTACAAGGTTCTAAATATGTAGCCACGAGGTACATAATGAGTAAACACCATTGCAAGTGACTTTTTTGTACGTTCCTTTATTGCTTTGTCAAAGTAATCATTGTGTGGTAAATAAGTTAAATATAGTCTATAACTAAATGGTAGTGTCCTTTCAAGTCACGCTAATTACGAAAATTGAAATGGGGTTTACATTTCTGAGGAATAAATAATAAGTACATTATCTGGTTATACTTGAACTATACAAGTATAATAACACACCGGTTCCTCATGCTGCCGATCAGTTGAGTCAAATTTACATTGAATATAATAATTAATTTGATTATCAATTAACCCGGCCCGACTTTGCACGTTAGCGATATGACAGTACAGACTTTTATATTTTATAAAAATAAATTTAGTACATCAGTCAGCTTACTAGGTGCCAATGTCCGCCTAGTAATGTGACAATTGCATTCTCACTTCTAAACCCTTGGGATAATGTCAGTCGCCAACCCCACTATTAGCCCGGTCTTAATGCTAACTCGGAGGGGAAACATAGAAATATTAGTAATTATTTAATGATGACAACAGTATTACAGATGACAATTTCATAAAGTAATTTCTGAAAAATATGCCTTATATAAATATAACATGCTATTTCAACCTTAAACTTATAAGTAATCATGATGTTAACTATTGATACTGGTCTATCGCGTAATTTGATTCCAGAAAAACCAAACAACAAAAACATCTCTCTTTTTTATGTTACAACGATAATGAAGGAAAAAATATTTTGTTATATTTTTACTTTATTTACGAATGCTACGATACTGCTTAATAACAGAAGACGCCGCCAACCCAACTACGGAATCTAATTTACTGAGGCGTTATGTATCTCATTTTGATAATGAACATAAGTATTGATGTTTGTTAGTTAAATAAAAGGGTTCTTCCCATGATGGGATTGCACAAAGCTCTACCACGATTGATATCGATTTTTTATATTAGATCGTGGTATGATTTAAATGCTAAAATGTCTTAAATGATCTCGACGAAATAACAGAAAACAAACTAGCTCGTCTGGGTAGATAACACCAACTCATCAGATATTCTACCGTAAAACAGCAGTACTTTGTATTGTTGTGTTCCGGTTTGAAGCGTGAGTGAGCCAGTGTAATTACAAGCACAAATGACATAACATCTTCGTTCCCAAGGTTGGTGGCGCATTGGCGATGTAAGCGATGGTTAACATCTCTTACGAAGCCAATGTCTATGGGCGCTGGTGACCACTTACCATCAGGTGGCCCATACGCTCGTCCGCCTTCATAAGCAATAAAAAAATAAATACAAAAACAAAACTATACAAATTGAGCTCCGCGATTTTAATACTAGTTTTTCGAAATATAATTTTCTCTAGAGAAGCTATTCTATTGTATAACTGCGTCTTACGGCGCGATTATAAGCACGGAGATTTCATCTTTAGTCTTATACAGTTCGAGATAAGAAATAAACGTTATTTTAATTAAAAAACGAAACTAATACTATGGTGAGCTTTATTGAAATTTAGTCTTATGATTATCGTCTTATTATAATAATTGACGAAGAATAATATGTTTAAAATATTTGATTTCTTATCCGTATAATGCCTATCTTATTGTTTTATATACATTAATATGATATTTTAAATACTGTTACATATATTCGGTGGATTTTCTTGTTTAATCGTAAGCCATAAATTAAATGTACGATCGCAATAATATATTTACTTTGTTTATTTTTTTTTATATATTTGAAAACGTAAGTTCATAATTATCGTGACAAGAAAATCATAGTAGTTTTGAATGAGCACACAACGTAGCGGACGTGCGGAATGACCAGGGCTCTTGATAGAAGATCCTATCACACGGACGTGACGTGAAATCAGGCGAAGCATTGATCTACAAAGGGGATGAACTGTCTCCGTCAGTCAACCCTACTTCGGCAAAACTGTATTCACTATAGAGTTGCGATTACAGCTCTTGTATGGCTGACACGCAATTTAATCGTTACTTAAAATAATGGTGATATTTAATTACACGGTATAACGTGTAATTAAATATCACCATCAAGAGCTTTAGAAGTTCAAGTAATAGAAATCTTAACATATATGTAATATGCGATGTATGTTCGTAGAAACACGAAAGTGAACCTTTTTCTTTATATATGACACACGGGTGTAAACTGTAAACGATCGCGTCCCGGCGAAATACCATTTAAAATAAATGCATGGTAAACAACATAGAACAGGGGTTTCCCGCTGAGTTTCTTTCACCGTTGCTTGTCAGGTCTGATGTGTTTACTTCCGAACCTGGTGGTAAATTTTTGATAATCAATAAGCAAGTCTAATGCTATATTAAATAAAGATATTGATTTTGACCAATAACACGTATATTTTTATTACTATTCAAAATTTGCCTACGTTTCAAATGTGTATTTTTTTTTTCTTTTTTAGCTAAGTACTACAACCTTTTTTGGTATATATACAGCCTTGGCCAAAAGTATGGAGCACCCTATAAATGTTGCACGTGCATCATAAATACCGCATAAAACAAAGCCTTTTGTTTATACATTACCTGGGCGACATCTTCAAACGTCTTATGAACAATAGTTTTACTTGGTAGCTTGTAATAAAACCCCTATTGTTGTGTAATTTGCGATTTTACGTTTTTTGGAATAATCACTTTGGAATAATCACTTCGCTAATCACTTTCGTTGTGTACACATGCTGTGACTTAGTGCTCTCTTGCTGTTATTTTGTGTTAACATTATTTAATATTATTCCAAAATGCCTAAAAAGAATGAACTTACTCTGGAACAACGAGTGCAAATTCAAGTTTTGCATGAGCAAGGCAAATCACAAGTTCAAATATCTAAAACCGTAAAATGCTCGCGTCGAGCTGTGCAATTAGCTATTGAACGATTCGTCGCTACCGGCTCACACCTTAGTAGGCCCAAATCAGGCCGCAAACGCATCACCACTGACCGAGAAGACCGAAAGTTAGTAAGGGAATCTTTAAAAAATAGAAAAAAAACTTCTTCTGAGCTTGCTGCTGAACTATCAACGGAAGTTAATAAAACAATATCAGCCAGAACAACTCGCAGAAGGCTTCTGGAAGCTGGCCTTAAAGGCTGCAAAGCCAGGAAGAAGCCATGGCTCTCGGACAATAACAAAAGAGCCCGCTACGCCTGGGCCCTAAAATATCAATATTTTACGAAAGAAGACTGGTCAAATATCATATGGTCCGACGAATCAAACTTTGAGGTAAGTCAGATAATATTATATACAATATAGATAAAACAAAATAAATTAAAATATTAATTAACCGATTCTAAGTTTCCTAATTTCTTAACTATCTTGTTTACGATTAATTTCAGGTATTTGGTACCCCTGGTATCACCTACGTGCGTCGTCGCGTGGGCGAAGAATTCAACCCCCAATGCGTGGTACCGACTGTAAAACACGGTGGAGGTAGCGTAATGGTCTGGGGCTGCATGACTGATTCTGGAGTTGGTGAAATGTTCGTGTGCGAGGGTCGGATGGACTCTACAAAGTACATCAATGTACTGGAATCAGCATTGGTACCCTCGTTTTCTACACTTTTTGGAGACACCAACATGGACGGAGTTAGATTCCAACAAGACAACGCGCCTTGTCACAAGTCAGCCCGCACAATGACTTGGTTTCGGGAAAATAATATAGAGCTTCTAGAGTGGCCTGCACAGTCACCGGATCTGAACCCCATTGAGCATTTATGGAGTATACTGAAGCGTAAGGTCCGGCGCCATACAATAACCACCAAAGAAGACTTGAAAAGGCGCTTACGTGAAGAGTGGAACAATATAAGCACCGAAGACTGTAAAAAACTAGTTACGTCGCTACCTGCAAGAATTTCTGCTGTGATTAAGGCCAGGGGTGGGCCAACTAAATACTAATTTTTTGTAATAATAAACACCATATTAAACTTATAAAATTGTTTCATTTACTTCCGAATGAGCCTTCATAATAAAATTGAAATATATTGGGGGTGCTCCATACTTTTGGCCAAGGGTATATAGAACAAAAGATCGTGGACTAAGTGTTTGCCGCCACTATTTGCCTCCGTTTGAAACTACAAATTAGTTTTGTTCTATTTATATTATTAACAAAGTCAAAGTTTGGTTTGAACAATGTCACAATTTAATTATTGTAAGTGCGTTGTATATTTTAAAAGTTTTTTTTATTAAATCGAGCTATTTTATTCAAACTCATTTTATAATAACACGTAAATTTTTAATATACTACACAAACGCAATTAGCTAAATTATAATACCGCCTGAAAACATTATGGACACTATTTAGTGTGCTCTTCTAATTTCTTAATTTATAAGATAGCTTATATTTTATTCGCAAAACAGCAATACTTGGTATTGTTGTGTTCCGGTTTGAAGGGTGAGTGAGCCAGTGTAAATACAGGCACAAGTGACATAGTATCTTAATTCCCAAGCTTGGTGGCGCATTGGCGATTTAAGCGATGGTTAACATCTCTTACAATGCCATTGTCTATGGGTGTTGGTGTCTACTTACCATCAAGTGGCCCATATGCTTGTCTGCCTCCCTATGCTATAAAAAAGCTATTTCGATCTTAATTGATATTGTTTATAAAGCAAATTAAAATGGTGACAATTTTTTTTTAATTTTAAATAAACTATTTCGTGTAATACTGTTTTAACTTACGGTTATAACAAAACGTGTTTTTTATCGAATATTCGCCGAGCCCCGAAAACTTCGTTCGAAACGTATCACGTCCCAGTTTCGTAAAGGTCACGTCCTAACGTCTATTACGTTACGAGCGCACTACTGTGCTAAGGATAATGGAAGATCATTTTATTTACGTTCCGAAATTTTGTGTTTACTTCAAAATAAATGACTTTATATACGGTTTCAGTAATTTGAATTGCTATGACTTACGGCCGAATACTGAAACGTTACTTAAATATTAAATGCAACTTAAATATTTGAGACGCCGTTAATTTCAAATTTCGCATACTAATTTAGGAGCTTTTCAATGTTAAGTAGCGTTTAACTTTGAGAGACGTTTCAGTATTCGGCCGATTCTATGTATATGAATACAAAATGTATAGTCATCTATATTTTATGCATTCTTGCTATTTATCCGAATGTTATGAAAATTTCTTGGGTTCTTTACGTTCGTCCAAGATGAATACTTTCCCAAAAAAACATAAGATTTTTTCTTTGTATGTTTAACTTTCAATTATAAGTGTTTAGATCTATCCTTCGAGGATCCGTGCTTTACCTGTGCGAAGTCGGGACAGGAAACCAGTCCATATTATTAAAAAGAGCAGTATAGTATAATATTAAAAAGAGTAATATTAATAAGAGTAGTTTTAGAAACATATGACGGAAACGGAAACATTTTTTATATTATGAAATTATAAAGATACATTGTAAATTATTTACCATGGAAACCGCAGATTGCAAATCTGAAAATGATATCACAATTTTGACATAGGATTTCTTGCTTTAATATGGTCTGAATGTTGAATAATGTAGTTAGATGAATTGACCATGTACAATTGATATAACAACAAAACGTTCCTATGTTAATATTATTGTACAAGTAGATAAGTCACAAACGATACAACTACCGTGGGAATAAAAGGTGGGAATAATAGCTTCCAATAATATGAACACGAACAACTTGCGGGTTCCCAAACCAACATAATAAAATATTAACGTAAAACAATCGTATGCTTTTTTTATTTAGGAATATATATAAAATATATAATCTCGTTAAAAGTTGAGACCTTATAAAAAAACTAATATGAACTAACGACCATTGCCTTGCACAAAAAGAACACTTTTTCATATTGTTTGAAAATGCTTCCAACAAAATACTTACAGCCTTAAGAAATCTCCGAGTTTTTAGGCACGCGAGAGTACCGTTAATCCGTAAATACATGTACACCATTCTATAGCCGTAGAAGTTTTTGTCTTAAAAGGTCACTTAACGTTAAAGTGAACGAGCTCTCTTCTCTCGAACGTTGCCAAAAAATCCGATAAGAAACCTCTTAAGTAGTCTTCTCAAAATAAGATCTACTCATCGGAACATCAAGGGAACAAGTAATTCGGGTAATGAGTTTCACGTCGTCCAAATTGACATGTGGCGTGCAAATTAACAAAGAGTAATTTAAATAAATTGATGCCCTCGCCGAAAGTGAAATTAACATTATAATGTTCTCGTATATATATTTGGTTAGTTATTAAAATTTTTGTATTTATATTTTAAATTAATGACAAACTATGGAAATGTAGCTTCATTTCGTTTTACGCTGCAGCAGTGTCGAGTGGCTCTTGTATTCAGAATACCGCTCACCAGATAATACTTGAACAATTTTCATTTTACATCATTCGTATTTTTTCTCCTAGAATAGTTTTTATATTTATATCAACAGCAACGTTAAATTTACAACATTTGAAACACACATGTAAACGGATGCATCTGTGCCGATCTTCACAATAGAGATAATCTCAACTCGACATAATCGAACGCTCAGAGATCGTGTTATTCAATGACGTATTTGCTAGTAGTGACCTACTAATCTATGGGCAGCTATGTGCATACATGGACAATGAACTAGCCACTCCTGCTGGTGGTCGATCGATGGTCTACTTTAGAATAATATTCAAACAAAGTAAATTATCCCCCTTTTTTAATTTAATTACCTTATTTATTGTATCTCGAACACATTTAAACTTTAAGTTTGCTATCTTATGTATTATATATCCGGTCATGGTAACATAAATCCATACTGTTTACTTAACTCACATCTAAATAATTTAAAGTTTTTTCGTCGTGATGTGTTACAATTTCATTGTGAGAACGGCTTTAAACTTTTTCAAATATATGCTCAACAATATCTCTTAAAATATATAACATATTTTTTTTAATAGTATGTGTTCCCTTTGTACGTATCGTTTGATCCATTGCGTTTCGTTGTTTTTGTAATTATTACGTTGTATTCAAGTTAATTAATTAATTTGAATATTTAGGAAGACAGTATAGTAAACATTTTAACAGACACGATGACGGTGTTAACGCAACAAGTCAGACAATTAGCTAAACCCCACGCGCCACGTAAATGTTATTCGAACACGCACAAGGACATCGCAGCTCATCATACACCCGACATTATCAATATATATATACGAGTACTCGTTATTACGTTGTATTTTTATATCTATTGAAAAAATTTCAGAGATCTAATTGTATATCTACGCACCCATATAAATAGAAGTAAGTTTCTCACACACCTACGCAGTCTTTTACATATCGTGATTTGTTCCATATCTTTAATGATTGATCGAGAATTCTCCTTAAGTTAGAGAAAAGAAACTTTTCGCTCAAGCCCTTACTGTACATTTAATCCAAGAACGTTTCTATATCATTAATTAATATGTTAAACTGCGTAATTTCATATCTAGATAAATAAAAATGATGCATTTTCCATTTTCCGTCGTTTTCCCTTGGAGATAAATGCACTGGCTGTCACTTTACCACGTGCCAGCCGTTTCACGGGGATACTGATAAAATTCAACGATACCGACATCTGAATTTATAAAACCAATTTAGTTGTTTTACGTTTTCACACTTCAGAAAAATAGAATACCGTGAAATATCACGACGAATTTTCGATCTAGGTTATAACCGTAAAACATTTGATGGTAATCGTTAATACGTAGTTTTATCGCGTGTGTCATTGGACTGTGGACGCTGAGCTGGGGAGGGTTTATTGAACGTGATAATAATCCCATATAGCACTCTTGATTTATTTCACTAGTTATCAATTGCAATCGTGTTCAAACACAACAGAGATTAAATTTTTAATTAAAAAAAGTATATGAATTTTTATTTTTTTATTTAAACAAAAATACAAGTGGTAAAATTAAACACCGAATTAACATTTAATATTATAATGAAACATCGTTAATCTAATTGAAATATCTCCAGACTTCATTATGTTTTCGCTTAATGCTTAACTTGTTAAAAGCGTCTAGTAACTTTGTTGATTAACTGTACGCTTACGACTTTCATGTTGTTTAATTAGTGGCATTGTTTTTTGTTTTCATAAATAATTAATGCTTTAAGCTATTTGTAATACACTCGTATGGTGTAATAAAATGATGAGGCTGTTTTTAGATGTATCTTTACTAAACGCACCCTTAATGTATTATATTTGTCTTATAGATGTCCTAAATAGCAATTTTATATGGCAGTCAATGATTCTACGCCGTCAAAACAGTTGTATCAGTTTATCCAATGAATTAAAAATGAACAAGTCTCTCGGTCACCATTAAGACGGACTGTTTTTTTTTTATTCCGAATGTTCCGAACCATAACTAATCGTCTTAGCAGGCTGGAAAGAATGTTTCGTCGAACGTGTCGTTTGAACGAAATTGACGATTTACATATTGTAATAAGTATTTACGTCTACGCGCTTATAGGGTATCACGTTTGTTTTATGATATATTTTTTTGTCTTGTTAATAGGTATATATGTGACAGGATGGTCGGGCGTGGTTGCAAATTCGATTGTGCCACGCCCCTGTCAAAATAAAACACATCACATAGTATGGCTTCTACATGACAAACTGAAGAAGTCAATTTTTGATATAACAAAAATAAATGATCATAGCTTGATCATAGATCACTATAAATAACATGCTATAACTTTGTAAATGCGAAAGAGCTGTTTTTAAAACTGCAGTTAGTGAAAGCGGATTAATTTTATGATTAAAATAGATGGCCGAGTTTGGACCACTTAAAATAGGAAATTTAAATAAGATTAACTGATGAAATACAATCAATATTGAGACAACTAACCACCCCGAACTGCCCTTCGTTAATATAATTACCGAACGCCCTTTCTTCATGCGTTTTACATGCTACTAGCTGATACCCGTGACTTCTTCCGCGTTGCACGCGAACACGCAGTGCATATACAAATCGTTGTTTCTTGAAACTTTAATAACTTTTTATTAAATTAAGATATCGCAATAATTTTTGGGCCAAGTGTCTAAGACATAAAATTTAGAAAGTTTCATTGCAATCTATCCAGTAGTTTTTCTGTGATGCGCGCACAACTGCAGACCTTATCATTTTATTTAATTTCCTAATTTAATTTCAAATTCCTCTCTCTTTACTGTCTACGTTTATTTTCATAATTTTCATTATGTTAGAACCACGGGGCTTAGGATGTGCGTGGGAAGTCAGTTAGTGAATTTAGAATTTGATTAAGTAGAGACAAGGCAGATCAAGCTAAACCTGTGCTTAATGATAAATAAGAAAAAACAATACCGGCGTCGAGGTTAAGGAACGAAAATAATTAAAGGTTTATGTTTGTGTCCTGCGGTTTCACCCGCGTATAATTAATAAAAAATATAATGAATCAAAATCAGCCTAGAACCTGCCTCGATAAAAGGACTATACAACACAAAAATATTTTTTAAATTCGAACCAGTAGTTCTTGTGATTAGACGGATCAAACAAACAAACTCATCAGCTTTATATACTAGTATAGATAACATAATATCTTATTTGTACTACAATTAGTCCCAATAGCAAAAGTAAATATTTAAGATTTTATAAGCCAATATTTCAATATAGAAAAATGGTCTTAAAGACTGGTCTATAGTAATTGTTTTAATCATAAAACGGTTAGTTATAACATAAATGTAAACCTCTAACGATATCGTAGCGCTCAAGTGCACCATATGTCTATTCCCTCGCTCTCATAGCCCGATGAGACGGAAATCCAATGATCGGATATAAATCAGGCTTGTGAGTTGTGTCATTATATGTTTGCCGAGGTAAAAGAGCATTAATGGCGCCTACATAACTCCAGTTTATTATTGTTTCTTTTATATTTTAATATACACAATATAACCTATAGTATTAAATAATATGTTCTATTAAATAGTAATTTAAAAAAGTCTTCAATTTATTAATTAAATTATATTATTAGAAGTGGATTTAAAGAATGCGATAGTTATTGTTTTCCATTTGAATCAGATTAAAATAGTTTTATGCAGTAATTTTATGTAGTAATCGTAGAAATTTGAGATAATTTTAAATAACGATTGCTTTTTTACAAATTAAAATTTTTACTTCAAAAAAATATTAAACTGTTCTCCAAAAAACAAATGAAAAATCTTGTTTATTGTGTCAAATAGATTTTTTTGTATAAAATAGGAAGATGGTTGGGCAGATAGGTCAACCTGGTGATAAATAGTCGCCATTGACACTGTAAGAAATATTAACCATTTCCAACATCGTCAATGCGCAACCAACCTTGGTAACTAAGATGTAATGTCCCTCGTGCATATGACCCTCACTCCAACCGGAACACAACAATACTAAGTATTGCAGTTTAGCGACTTGAATAACATATTAAAGAGCCGAGATGGCCCACTGGCTAGAACACGTGAATCATAACCAAAGGTTGTGATTTATGATTCTTAATGAATTAAAAAAAAAGTAAAAAAGCACTTTTTCTGTATAATCAAGAAAAGTAACGTGAGGAGGGTAAATCAAACAAAATAGCGCGTATAAGTCCAGCAGTCTACATAATGTGGCGACTGATGAGTATTGATAAGCTCAGTATTCTGCCTTTATATGAATAAAAAATACATTAATCACTTAACCTTTATCAAAATACCTTTTTTTTAGCTTTATACAATACTAGCAGAATCAGCCAGACCTTGTTCTATCCTGTCTGTAATAAACATATGTATGTAATATATATTTTTTAAATAGATCTCTCTTTATAATATTTTATCAATTACTGATTTAACTGTAACATAAATATACGTCGTCGTATTTTTGAGCTCTATTACTATTCTATAGCAAGGCGTTTGTTCTTCGAATTGCATAATTGGTCTCTACGAAAAACCCTTTTGTTTTAAAGGGATAACTTATAGCAAGACTTATATATTTTACAGTGGATATAGGACTCCCTAAAGGGTTCATATTAAATATTGAAATCGTATAACTCGTTACGAAAATTACATTCTAAATTCAAACTTATAAAGTTTACCTTTACAGTATACGTATATAGATTAGTTACTTTGTCTTTGAATAAAATTTTAGGCAACTATTGAACCTACGTGTAACGTTTTTGTTCTACAAATAAACTAGCACTACGTTTAAAGGTAATAAAAAAAAGTATTATTTGTACAATTACATTGATATCAATAATTAACTTTTAATTATAGCATAGAGTATAATTGCCTTCGAAAGTTGTTCAATATAATATGGCGTAGTAGACTAGTTGTAGTCACAATTAAACCGTCGTGTCGCGCGTCGCGTCGTCGGTTTGGAGTTACGTATTAAGCATAACGCGCCCCCGCGGCGGGTCATGGCTCGACACAATACTACTGCTTCTGTGATATTATGTTTTTCAACAGATCGTTTAGTTCGCAATTGCGATACGGCAACAAAGAAATACTACTCGGTAATTGAACAACATAGTCGTTTCATGGCTTTTGTTGCAGTAATATAACAGTAGGTAAACGGACATGACGGAGGATTAAACTGCATCACCTTGACATAATATAAATATTTTATAACTTTTACTAGGAATGCTTTATATATATAATATATAACTTTATTGTAACCTGTTCTAGTACTATATTGCTAAATTTATTTCGTTATAAGTTATTTTAATTATTAAACGGTCAATTAGATGCATATTGAAGTTATTTCGTTCGTCATGACTTACGTTGCATCAGTAGGTATCTACTTTATGAAAGTGCACAGTGCTTATTGATTTTAATATTTTTCCACTTCAATCAATCGCATTAGATAGTTTATTTAACATCAAATATTTGTTCCACGTGTAAATACTTTGCAAATATTATATTTAAATATTCAGTATGCGAACAAATTTTTTTGTAATTTAGGTCACGGCACCGAATTCGAGTAAATAACATTTTATTCGGCGAATACGTGGTCAAGTTCCTTTTCAGTTTGTTTTGCCAAAAAGTTTTGATCAAAGTTAAAATGACCTTTAAAAGTCAACAATATCTCATTATGTCGTCATCTTTTCTGTCGTTTGGCGTTTAACGGAGCAGAACTTTTGACCGAAAATATAATACGTTCGCTTCTAATATGTATGTATTACATTTATATCGTTTTTTTTATCACTTTTGTTATTAGAGTTCTATTTAAAAGTCATGAATATCGTAGAAGACTATTTTGGTTTTTTAATTTTGGTATATCTGATATTTGAACTCATTGAACAGATTCAATGTTGTGTAGTTTGAGGGAAATTGAATTCGGGTGGGCGCGTGAGCGAGAAGTTTACAAGTGGTAATAGGTGATGTCTCTGTTCGGATGAACGTTTCGAGTTTGGCGACAAGCGACGTAGTCAACACTAATGATGTTGACACTAGACGTGAACAAGTTCGCAGCACCCGTGTACTTTCGTCGAGCTTGCGAGTTGTGACTCTACGTTCGAGCGCACTTTGCACTATAAGATGCTATATTTGACACATTCAGGAACTGTATCCTCTTGTTAACAATTCGTTTTATACTTTCTATGTTATGTTATTTATTATATTCGGGTTTAAATTTCGGTCAGTCGAGTTATTTTACTTATTTTTTTAAAGTAATGAACGTAATGTGGTATATTCTAGAATACGGTACAAGTATACTCTATATAATAATTCGTCCATCTATTCGAATTTGATTAAGTAATCACTTGGTGGTAGAGCTTTGTGCAAGCTCGTCTGGGTAGGTACCACCCACTCATCAGATATTCTGCCGCAAAACAGCAGTACTTTGTATTTCTGTGTTCCGGTTTGGAGTGAGCCAGTGTAATTACAGGCACAAGGGACATAACATCTTAGTTCCCAAGGTTTTTGGCGCATTGGTGATGTAAGCGATGGTTAACATTTCTTACAATGCTATTGTCTATGGGCGTTGGTGACCACTTACCATCAGGTGGCCCAAATGCTCGTCTGCCTTCCTATACAATAAAAAATAATCCTATTTTTTTTCCAAATTTTTTAAACATTTAAGTTATTAATAAATGTTTAACTAAACTTATTGCCCATCATTTTAAGTCGTTTCTGTTTAGATAAGATGGTGCAGATTTTAATACTAAAGAGATAAAAAGTCTACATTTATTTATTTATGTATGGCTGCGTCATTAGACTAGTGGCTTGTTTTGGATGGCAGTCATTATAATTTTTCAAGTTGACCGAGTTGGAGTTGTTTAAGTTATGACTATTTTCAGTAGTGAGCGTAAATCTAAAAAAAAAACAAACTTACTAAATAATCATTTTTTCTAAAACTATATAATCTGAATAGCCCTATGGCGAATCATAAGTAAATTTATATTTTATGGAGCTGAAGTCTTATTATGTTACGGTTCGGACCACATGTTGTTGTACGAAATGACTGAATGCGTAGCGTGTGGGTGATACTTTTGCATGTTGCAGGTATCTGCTCACAGACAATGTTGTTGTTTTATGGAATACCTACTACAATAACTTATGCAATATCTCCTGCATCTTAGGGTTAATAAAGAAAAACATTTCTTATTTTATACTTTACGATAGAGGACATTCTTACAAATAATACTTATCGTTGCAATCTTTTAATTATTAAATCAACGAAAACGTGACTTACGCGATTTTCTTTTATCAATAATAATTAAACATTTCTTATATGTATTACTAAAATAAAGCGGCAAGCAAAGCAGCGAATTGTGTCTTAATAAACTGTTAATTCGTTCAGGTTCCATCATGTTTCACGTCCGACGGCGGCCATCGGACGCGCAGCCTCGCCGCCGGAAGAAGAAGACGGGCGTCGGCGCGGGCAGCGCGCGGCCGGGCAGCGAGCCCATGCTGCTCGAGGTGGCGCCCGACGGCTCCACGCTGGAGAACGGCCGGCGCGTGCGCGTCACTGATGTCGTTGAGGTAACGTGTACAGAACTTACATACATCGAGAGATATGGAATTATAAATTATTTATATGTATTTGAAAATACATACATAAATCTATTTCTAAGTTTAATTGTAGAGATTTAAAAAAAAAATGTAAATGGTACCGGTAGTAGACAAGGTTTGCATTACTGTAAACATAAATGATCTTCATTTATAAGTTATGTATTTTGATATTGTGATAGGAAATTATGTAGGTGTAAACCATGCTGTGGCAATTATGTGTGTTGAATGGATTAACAATAAACAAATCCGTTTTAAGTGATATAATCACATAATGCCTTGGTGTATACTTTGTTAGCTCATTTATGGAAACAAAATCTTAAGCTAACACGTAACAGTTGTCATCTTAATGTAACCGATACTGCGCTATTTTTAGAAATCACTTTAGATTCGAAACTTCAGTGAAATTGACACTTATAGTCTGTGACAGGAATCAGCTCCGCAACGTACGCGCTTAGAAAAGTTAGACAACTCTGATATTGATACTGCTCGAATTATGTAATGTATATTTTGGTTAGAATATTACTGCATCATACATTGGTTGGTTATAATGAAAGCTTTTTACTCCTTCAAAAAATAATTGTCTGGGCTATTAATAAATCTAGGAGTGCGAGTCTCGCTTCGGGATGCGTTAGACTTACAGTTACATCAAAATATATTTCTAACATTCTGTTCACAATTATGCCGTTCATTTGATATAGGGGCTTTGTCGGTAAAATGTATATATATTCTTTCCAATAGAAAAGTATTGATATTGTATTAATATCATAAATTTGTTATGATCATGGGCGAATATGACGACTTACTAACAAATGGCTCATTTGGTTCATAATGTAAAAAAAATGTTTCAATTTTTTTTTAGTAAATACCTTTTATGAAATACGTCGCTAATGTCGCATATTTCAAATATATCTGGTTATCATTACCATATTAACGCCGTTTCGTGATTCGCGCTAGGAATGTTAAGCAGCGCCTACAGCTCTCGCTCGATGAATGCGAAGTATCTCACAACGACTCGTATAAAACCATTAATCATTTATTTATGCTGACAGACGTCGTACCTAAACTTCATGCCAAAAATATAACTAAGATTGCAAACAAATAGATTGATGAACCGAAAGTCGAAATTAGAAATTAATCAAAATATATTATAATCCGTCGATATTAAGGTCGAAAACAGCGTGCTCGCAAAGCAACCTTTCTTATATTTACCCTGTCATCTTGATTGAAAGAATGGCTAAAATTACAAACATCCGAATTTTCTTTTAAAATAAACACCGTACTATTTAGAGTATAACATTATACATCTTGTGTATTTTAGAAACCAATATTAGTAAAATTCTGATTAAAAGTGAAGTTTAACGCAAAAAGGTTGACTAGTTTATAACTTGATACAAATGGTTTCTCTATGTATGAACTAATTTAATATTTTCTCTTTCATTAATCATTTTTCATGAAATTATCCGTGTCATGTCTGGCGAGCGTAAGCTGGGATCTGTGACTGTATCTGTTTATCATAACAGGTTATCGTAATGAATATTTGTTGACATTGTTGTAACACTAATACGACCATGTCCAGGTCGGTTCAGGGAATGGTACAGCGTTACAGCTGTACGGTCCCTCGATTCAGCCGCGACACTGCGTCGTGGCGGCGGCGGAGGGAGGCGGCTACACCGTCACGCCGCTGCATACAGACGCGCATGTTTACGTTAATGGTCGACGTACGATGCACTCTCAGCGATTACAGGTAAGCTTTGAGCTGTTACGACTTGTAATTCGTTTGACAAACAAACATTGACATCGTTTTTACGGCTTTCATATGTTTTAATAGTATTGTCACATCGGATACATATAACATCAATCACATTGATTAATACAATAAAGTTTTCGTCCGAATACAAGTAGAATAGAACTTCAAGATGTTCTCATAATTGTCTTTTATTTATGAGGATGATTTGTATATAATTAGTAAATATTCTGCTGCACGTAGCTTTTGTAGAAGATTTACATGAATTATTGAAAGTAAATCGACAGTGCCACTGGCGCAACGTTCACTAACATTGATTTGCCGTTGATTGATTGATCAGCTATTGTGCTGCTAAAGAAAATAACTCAACTTTCTTTCCTAGTATATGATTACTGATTTATTTAAATACAGCAGCAATCATATCATTAGTATTGTTCATATCTTCCAAAGAAATGAGGGTAGGATCACATGAAATACCGAGATATACGGTAACTAATACGGTACATAATAAAAACAGAAGTTTACAAAAGTAATTAAAGAACTCCCAACCTTACTTAAAAGTGCATTTGGCAAATGGCTTATCTTCGTATTTGCCGAGAATACCAACAGCCACTGTTCGCTGTCAGTTCGATGTATTGCACGTACTGCTTCTGCCAACTGCAGACGACACTAATAGTATCTGGAAATCGAATCTTGAGACAAAGATAAATTTAAAACTACAACTATGACGACGATATTTTTAATATTGAGATCCTTTGTCGTTCCGGAATATATGACTGTGACAAAGGTGACATGGACACGATTTTTCTTAGATAACGTCAGTTCCTTTTTTTATTGCATAGGAAAGCGGACGAGCATATGGGCCACCTGATGGTAAGTGGTCACCAACGCCCATAGACATTGGCACTGTAAGAGATGTTAACCATCGCTTACATCGCCAATGCGCCACCAACCATGGGAATTAAGATGTCATATCTCTTGTGCCTGTAATGACACTGACTCACTCACATTCACAACAATACCAAGTACTACAGTTTTGTGGTAGAATATCTGATGAGTGTGTGGTACCTACCCAGGCGAGCTTGCACAAAGCCCTACCACCAAGTAAAATTTGGATACGAATTCGACCTCGATGGAGACATCAAATTATTTGATACTTATCTATGATATTATAATGCTATTCACTAGTTAAATTTTTTTATCTTAATTCTTTATTCGTTGTTATTTAAGTTAAAGTTTTCTTTGTTTCGTTTTTCGTCAATTAGAGATTTTTTTATGTTTTGAATGTTAAGTAAACCAATAATTGATATATATTTTGTTCCAATACTTTATACGTACAAGCAATAAGGCATTTTTTTGTTAATGTATAATGTTGGCTACCTATTTGATAAAATAAAATGTTTAAAAAAATATAATACTGTCAATTGATAATTATTAAAAAGAAAATGTTGATTTCACACCGGTTCAAAGACCTCTTTAATTTGAGCGCATATTAATAGAAGCATTTCATTGTATTTTTTAATAATTGTTGAAATTCATTGTACATTATAATTGACTTACAGTCTAGAGACCTAAAATATTATCTCAGATATCAATTACATGGCCAACTGTGTAAACCCGTAGCTGTCTAATAAAATATTAACATGACATGCGCGGTGCGCGGCGCCCAGAGCCCGCGGCCGGTTACTATACCTACGTTTTGTAAACAATTACATAGACTGTACGTTCCTTTGTAAAGTTCCATCAAAGGCTACCTTTATCCTTTAGATCAGTTTTGAATATTCCATTACTACTCGACGGAGATTATTTATAATAAATGAACTCTTACAAGACTACAATATGTTATTTTTGTTTTCTCACCAAAGCACGGCTGCTTGCTCAAGTTTGGCCGAGTGTCGACCTTCCGCTTCGTCGACCCAGCTCAAGAAAACATCATGAACAGGAACCTCTCGCAGTCACAGCACTTCGGCTCCGGCTCCATATACGACAGGTGAACATCCCTCCACCATACCGTTGGACCGATTAATGTTGTGAATAGAAAATTATATTAGTGCATTGGAATTGTATTGCTATTTTTATATTATGTAGCTTTGTACTTATACGTGCTGAGCATAGAATAGCCTAAAAATTTCACATAGAACACTTCTAGTTTTATACTTTTAATTTTATTTCTTAATTACTGTACTACTTTTGATCCGTCACCGTATCGTCGCTTTTTCTAATCACTGTTAACGGTTGTGTTTTATTATGTTCGTCATCTATCATCGTTGTTTTCTTTCGTTGCATGTTTCTGTCACTGGCTCACCGACATGCGCTTGTGTATTACCATTATCGCGTTAGATCGCCGTCGGGCGAGAACAGCGGAGCGATGTCTCCGACGTCGCTGGCCTCCCACCAGCCGGACGGGTTAGACTCCAACGCTAACGTGAACGACGCGGACTACCCGCGGACCATCAGCCCCGTCTCCCACGACACGTACGGCTACAACGCCAACGACACCATCACGCCCTATAACAACAACACGCTCAAGTTGGACAACGAGTCGCTCATGATGTCGCAGCACCTGAGCGACTCGAAGGACGACTACATGCGGGACGAGCACTCGGGCTCGGTGTACAACGAGCAGGACCAGAGCGCGGCCGGCAACCGCGGGCCCAGCGCGCAGTACAAGGACAACTACGAGACCACGTTCGATCTCGAAGGCAACGTCGAGACGAAGAGCATCTGTAGTGCTAAGAGTGGGGGATCGGGACACGACAACAGGTAACCTTCCTTATTATCGTCCTCGCGTGTAAATGTCCCTTTATATTCTTCATCGTCTAGCTTTTAATGTATGAGTTTGCTATGGTCGTGAATATAATCGATATCACGTTATTATTTATTTCTGCACTAATCCTTAACCATAATTTAGTGAGTAGAAGATTACGAAAGAATTTTATTTTGCCGTACCGTGACTCGGCGCATAACGTGCGACAGGTTTGTTGGATTATTTTATAAATGGAAGCGCATAAGACTAGCTACGTAGAGGTGCGAGTGTATCGCGTGTGCCGGCAGGAGCGGCGTGCTGGGCGCGCGCGGGGCGGAGGCGATCCTGCCGGCCGTGCTGGAGTTCCCGGAGGCGGGGCAGGCGCAGTTCCTGGGCGCCGTCGTGTCGCGCCTCGACCCGCACGCGCCCGCCTTCAAGCTGGCGCCCGTCTACACGCTCTACCTGTGCGCCAGGTACGCTCCGAGCTCGTGCACGTCACTTGTAACTCGCTCCGTGACGTCTTGTAATCACTCTTCAAATTCACTTATAATATAGAGGAAAGTCTATTATTGTCGTGGATAGGACATGTGAAGCTTAACCGAAAATTGTCGTTTCAAATCAAACTAAAGATTACTTTGATTTACTTAGTTTGTAATTCCAATTTATCTCCTGCTCGGCTTTGAAAGAAAATATCGTGAGGAAACCTGCCGTGTCGGATGAAATTCTGCGACACTCACCGACCCGCATTTAAACGGCGTGGTGAAAATTATTAATTGACAGCGCAGTATAATACAGAATTCAGAAAGGATTTGACAGACACGACGTGATGCCGACCGCCCGACACCTATCTCCTTGGGAATGCTTTTGTTACTCGCTTGATTTTCTCCTATTATATAATTGAGCCGTTTACGTGCTCGATTGATGGGTTCGCTTATTAAAATTTACCGTTGTGGGCTCTCACTAAGAGCTGGCCATCGAAACCTATGTTTTAATTAAACGAATGTGTAGGGCTCACATATCATTTTTATCAATGTTTTTATTTTTATAATTGGCGACAATGATTACTGTTTCAATAACTAAATAATCATTTCACTTTCAATTGTAAATAATTGTAAAACAACTCTTCCTCCAAAACTCCAACTCTTGTCGTTGTTGTTAGTCGAGGTTAAAGACGATATTTTGGAGAACATACGTTTATACAAATACTATAAAACAATCTCAAGTACGAAAACGCGATATGATTTGATCAGTTAAATTTACTTGTCCTTATTTATTTTCTTTATAAGGGTACATGTATTCTAACAACAATTGTGAGTCAATACTTTACAACATTTATTCAAATTTAAAAATTATACATTTTTTCAGGCTTTATACATTTGAATATGTATGTATATTTTGATATGGCATTTTGTAAAAAGCTTTAAATAACGTAAAAAAATATGCAAACAGAAAAGCCTTTATGCGGTTTCATGCGATGTAAAAAATGTTTAGAAATCACTGAAACCTTAAATACGAAAACATTTGTCATCCGAAAATAAAGAAAGTATTAAATGTTAAAATCAATATTTTCGTCTCAAAATACTGTTCTACCATAATATGAAATCTCCCTCTTAATATCCGCAAAAGGAAATGAAACATTTCAATCTTGATTTTGGATATGAATAGAAATGTTGGCTAGCCAAATAAGGTTAATAATATTTATTGTCCTTACTAATATTATTAATGAAAAGTGAGTTTGTTTGTTTATTTGTTTCGCTTTTACGAAATAAAATTTTGCATTTACGTTGCCAAGGGTTCACCCTCAACCTTAACGGTACGCCGCGTGCAACAACTAGTTTAATATAAGTTAGTTGGAACTTTTTCAGCCGAAACAAGTAAGAACTCTTTGTCTGACACTAAAAACTTTAAATTGGTTTTGGAGTGTAAGAATCATTGTTCTATTTTTAAAAATGTTCGTATACAATTCAATTTCCGACTAACATATTTTAAGTATTTTTCAGACGGAGAAAATTAACCATTGACCGTAGAAAGGTTTTGATATATAAGTTTATTATTCCAGATATCGGGCTTCGACCCACTACCGGCCGGAGCTGACGCCGACCGAGCGCGCTCACAAGCTCACCGCATTCTTGCACCACGTCGCCACTCTCATCCACGCTACCGTACAGGTATATTTTATTTTATTGTCCTACCTCAATCAAGAAAAATAGTCGATCCCTTATTAATATCATCCTATCTTAATGAATCAAAACTCAATTAGTTCACACTTCCGGAGGCAACCTGCATGACATTCTGCAATATGAATCATGACAGACACATTAGAGTAGTGTAGTGGAATAATTAATTAATTTAATTAATACGAGTACGATCCCAGCAGTAAGGCATTTACAAGCTGTTGCTTTACTTTTTTGTCTCAATAGTCCAATAATCGCCGTCGCGATGGGAAAGTAAGAGGGTCTAATTTGAGCTTTTGTTCTATTGCTGCAAAACAATCAAAGTACACGAACTTTACGCTTTGTTGCCTTAGTAATCATAATTCTGGTAACTTTTTTTAGGAACGGTGTACGGATTCGGCTGCTCAGGCGTTTTGGATGGCGAACGCTAGCGAGCTTTTACATTTCCTAAAATGTGATCGACACATATCATCATTTTCCACGCAGGCTCAGGACCTGCTGCCGACGACCGTCCAGAACGCTTTTAGGTAAGAATCGGTTTTTTTTTTATTGTATAGGTAGGCGGACGAGCATATGGGCCACCTAATGGTAAGTTGTCACCAACGCCCATAGACATTGGCATTGTATGAGATGTTAACCATCGCTTATATCGTCAATGCGCCACCAACCTTGGGAACTAAGATGTTACCTCCCTTGTGCCTGTAGTTACACTGGCTCACTCAACCTTTAAACCGGAACACAACAATACAAAGTACTGTTGTTTTGCGGTAGAATATCTGATGAGTACTGGGTACCTACCCAGACGAGCTTGCACAAAGCTATACCACCGAGTAAATTTACCAATTTACTTGTTACATTGTGTAAAAATATTGACTTCTTAGTTTCTACAGGACTGGCTCATGAAATATGAGCCGTCGTAACATCGAACTCCGTGTAAACGTCGTAAACAAAATGATCTTTGACTTCCAGCAATCTAGTATCGTGCTTCCAAGAGGAGCTGTCGCGCGCGCTGGCCGAGCTGACGGAGGCGGGCGCGGCCGACGCCACCGAGGCCACGGCGCCCACGCTGCAGGCGCTGGCGGCCGCCATGGTGCTGCTGCGTCGTTGTCGCGTCAACGCCGCGCTCACCATACAGCTCTTCTCGCACCTCTTCCACTACATCAACGCCGTCTGCTTCAATAAGGTATCTCTCATTTACTTTGGTTCCATTATAGCCGCTCACACTCGCTATTATATCGAGACTGTAGCCTGTTTTAGCACCTAGCACCTGTGGAACAAAAGCTATATTCTCTATATATGATTTCGCATTTTACAGTTGGTGACTGAGGCGGGTTCGGTGAGCGCCCGCTGGGGTGCCGCGCTGTCGGCGCGCCTGGCGCTGGTGGCCGCCTGGGCCGAGAGACAGGGCCTCGAGCTGGCCGCCGACTGCCACCTCGCCCGGACGCACCAGGCGGGTACGTACCCGCGCCTCCGTTTTCGCCTCTTCGAGGTCGAGAGTAAAACGTAACGTATCGTGCACCGATCGCAGCTCGGCTGATCGCGGGCTCGTACCGCAGCGCGGAGGAGGTGTGCGGCGCGCTGGGGGCGTGCTTCAAGCTGAACTCCGTGCAGGTGCGCGCGCTGCTGGCGCCGCTGCTGCCGCCGGACCTGGTGGACGCGGCCGCCGCACACGCGCGCGCGCGCGCCGACGAGCTCTACCGCGCCGACGGGCGAGAGGTACGCCCCCCCCCGCTCCCCGTCCCAGCCCCCCCCCCGCTCCCCGCGCCGGAGCCCCGCTGACGCCCCGCTCGGCCGCAGATCGCGCTGGAGGAGAGCGTGTGGCTGGGCGCGGCGCTGCTGATCCCGGGCGACGGGTTCAGCGCCGAGGTGGTGCGCGGCGTGCCGCCCGGGCTGGCCGAGTTCGTGGCGCCGCTGCAGCGCGGCGGGCTGTGCCGCCTGGCGCACCAGCCGCACGCGCTGGGCCTGTGGACCGTGTACATGCACGGCTACGGCGCGCCGCCCGCGCACCAGCCGCCCGACGGACACCCGCGCGTGCACATCGTGCAGCTGCACAAGAACACCAACGGCATGGGGCTCAGCATCGTCGCCGCTAAGGTGAGGCCGGAGGATCGACCTCGAGAGTAGAACATTTAAAAAAAACCATTGAGATTAAAAATTATAAATCTTAAATCGAAAATTTTAGATAGCTTTTAATACATAATAATTAGTACTTTTACTTACTGATCGCCGATTAGTAATTGTGTTCGCTCGCTTGGCTGCCGTTAGGGTGCGGGTCAGAGCAAGCTCGGCATATACATAAAGTCCGTGGTGCCGGGCGGGGCGGCGGCGGCGGACGGGCGGCTGGCGGCCGGCGACCAGCTGCTGTCCGTGGACGGACACTCGCTCGTGGGGATCACGCAGGAAAAGGTACGGAATGTTACGCATCTATAAATTTACAAAAATAATTCATATGTGGTATGTATATTAATGTTGTTAATTAGAATTGAAAGTTCGAACTTACATTCATACTCAAGCAACTCACTCAATATTTTCACGCACTGTACTTACATCAGTGGAAAGTAGTAGGTAGATGCAATATTTGTGAAAAGTAATTAATATTACTGTAATATAATTTATATATTATATAAAGATATATTTATCAGACGCGAAGAAGCCTAATTAGAAAATAATTTTTCAAATATATTTTGCATTTTCATTGCTTGGATATTTACGTGTGGTCGTTAGAGTTGCAACTGATAATTTTAAAATATATTATTACAGGCCGCAGAGTATTTAATGCGGACGGGTCCGAATGTAACGCTCGAAGTTGCGAAACAAGGCGCCGTACTCCACGGACTGGCGACACTGCTACACCAACCAACCTATAATCAGCGTCAAGGTAAATAATAGTATTAATTGAATACGTACGAGTTATTTAAAAAAATGTTGTCACTGATAAATGTGGAAACTTTTTGTAAAGTGTAGTGATATCATGTGTATGTATGTAATACTCGTTGTTTGATTTAGTAGACGAGGAAGTGCAGTACGAAGATCGAGCGCGTCACAATTTCGGAAAGTTTACGAATCCGCACCCCGCGTTGTTGAAACCGGCCTCGCCGCTCACTGAACTCGTTACTGCAGGCAAATTACATATCAACGTGTCATATGTTTTGAACATTTTATTTGCGATTCGTTTTTGTTTTTGATGTTGATTTGTCTTCCATGGATATTATCTTTTCTTTATGTTTTGTTTGGTACAGTTTTTACTGTTCTTCGGTTCATTGTTATTTTCTGCTTTTTCATTATATGACTTGCGTTACTTGGGGTGTGATCTAAAAGTGTCTCTAATTACAGGATGTGGTCGTCATAGTTATCGTAATCGATACAATGTCCCGCAAGACGAATCTTCCGAATCTAGCACGGACGAGACACCGGAGTGCCAACCGCACTACCACGGTTCCATTCCTAGACTCATCATAACGTTAGATCGCGAAAACAATCAATTACGAGAGGATTTGTCTCCGGAGACGCCGGGTTGCCCTCAGGAACTCCGGAGTAGACCCGTGACATCACATCCGATTCCGATTTTTACTTTTACATGTGAAGACATGGATGAACAGCAAGCTAGCGATGGTATATCGCAAGACACGCATGTCCCGCAGCTACCCCCGCCCGTGCCCGAACCGCCAGCCAACTACGATCTGTCTAGTGAGAGCGGTGAAGCAATCTGCTTGCCGCCGGAAATGAAACCAATCGATACTAAACTCACATTAGATTTGTTCAATTCTCGCGCCAAGGATGACGAATACAGACGGAGATGTACAGGTATCGACGAATGTGTTAGCGCCTGCGAGTGTTGTCGAACGCCGCAACCGGAGGCCCAGCTAATTCCTTTTATTGATGAACCGAATTCTGAGCCGGTCATATTCGAAAACGACTGCGTTCACAACAAAGTAGCGACACCCAAAATACGTAGGATACTTCCGTCTCTTTCACTAGACCTGGCCGACGATAGAAAATCGATTACGTCAGACGCTGTTTGCCAAACGCAAAATTCTCCCGACACAAATTCAACAGAGCCCGAAGTGAAACATCGAGAGCATGTCTTTAAAAAGAAAGAAATGCGACCTTGTTTTAATCTGGAGACAAAAAATATTCAAAACATTCATTGCCGATTAAGAAAAACATTGTTTACAATGACAAAATCACTTTCCAGTAAATCTGACGATACTGAAGTTCCGTCT
This sequence comes from Nymphalis c-album, assembly GCA_963151315.1. Lineage (NCBI taxonomy): Eukaryota > Metazoa > Arthropoda > Insecta > Lepidoptera > Nymphalidae > Nymphalis > Nymphalis c-album. The sequence goes on along the minus strand of OY720591.1, from coordinate 12,538,603 downwards.
TCATCAACGACGGACACATATGACGACGAATCAAAGGACTTATCGCTTTATAACAAATTTCCTCCCATAGCAACAGAGGCTAAGCAGATGTTAGATCCTATTGACAAAAAGTCTTGGAAATCACCGGACGAATATCGTCCAGCTTTCGGTAAAGTTAAAGCTTTAACAAAACATTTTAATCAAATAAATCTCAAGTACTGCGTAAAGAGCTACAAGCGTAACTGCCAATCCAGTCCCAATCTCAGCACGGGAGGATTACAAAAGAAATCTTTCAAAATGAAAGAAATCTTACCCGTGAGTACTAGTCTAGCCGATATTCAATACGAATGCAATAAAACCGATACCGATGAGGTTCAGACCGATAAAATGTCCGAAGACGAAGTCAAAAGTATTCTAATACAACTCGAGGATTGGTCAAAATTCGGATCTCGCGGGAGTGAAGACACACTGGCTCAGGGAAACGAATTCGAACTGCCCAATCTCCCTTCCGAGGACCACACCGAGACGAACGCATCGACCACCGGAAGTTTCGTATTTAACGAGATCGTCGATAGGAAACCCAAAAAGATCACCTTGGAAAATATAATACTGAAGTCCAATCTATCGGGCCTCGACCCGAAGCCACCCCAGCGAAGTAACATATTTAAGAGCGAAAGCTTGGATAAACTGGACGACTGCCTCGCGAGACGCGGCAGAGCTCCGCGCGAGCAGGGCGGCGCCGGCGGCCGGCCGCGCCTGGCGAGCGCGCACAGCTGTCCGCACGTGGCCGCGCCGCCCCTCCCGCCGCCTGCCCCGCCCCCCGAGTGTAAGCCGACTCACACACCGAGCATGAAATAGGTGTGTTCTACACGCACGGCTTCCTGTACTTATTTGGTTTCGTTTATGATTTCATGTAGGAGCATGGGTACTATTGTGCGGACGTTTATTTGTTTTATTTTATCGGATCGTGAGTTTATTATTTTTTATCGTTATTTTTTTTTCTAGATTTTGTTTCGTTCCTAGCGGCACCTTTACTACTGTCGTTTTTATAATATTTTCGTTTTGGGCACTCATCTGTTACACGAGCACATTATGTCATTTTAGTTGCGAATAATGATCGACGTCTACTATTACAATGTATTCGATGAAGTCAAATAGTCTTTACCATTATTATTAAACACATCACTATGTCCCCGGATAATGTACCGTCGCCTGTCGCAGGCGCGGGCCCGGCGGCGCGGCGCGCGTCGGAGCGCGACCTGCCGGCGCGGCTGGCGGCCGAGCCCGTGAAGCCCAGCAAGAGCACGCCCGCCCTGCACCACGCGCCGCCCGCCCCCGCCCCCGCCCCCGTCGCGCACCCCGCCGCGCACCCCCCCAGGTCAGTGCCACTTTTTTTTTCGAGCCGCTTAATAATTAATGAAAGAATACAATTATGTTCAACTTCAAAGTCAAAATCTACTACCGCCTCGATTAACCCTGTGAAATTGGAAATCGGAGGCACCTAGTTCGTTCTCGTTCCTCTATCTACAAAATGCATACAATTTGAACGCAATTCGTCTGCAGCAGCAACGTGTCGACGCTGAGCGGCGGCGCGAGCGCTGCGTGGGCGCACAAGTCTCGCAGCAGTCACAACCTGTCCGCGCAGAGCGGCGACTCCTTCTATCAGAACCTGTCAACCGTGCACGCGCATCAACACCATCCGCTTCAGGATAGGTCTGTTCTCCTAATTTTTTAAACAAATCTTTTTAGTTAACCTTATTGGTTTATGAAGAATACTAGCTACCCTGCCTTAGGGTTTGTCTGAGAACGAACATTCAAAGACAAACGTTTGTATATATGGTCCAAACACCTTCTCAGATGTCACAACTCACCAAAGTTTCAATACAATTAAATTAAACGTTTTAGGAACATAATAGTATGAATAAATTAATTTAGAACGAATACGCATCGAACTATTACAATTAGTCGAAACAAACTATATTATGTATAGATCTCATAATTATGTATTTTTGAATATATTCTAATACCCATTTTCATTTTATTATCAGATGGTCGTCACTTCGCAGCTCGACCGGCAGTGGGCGACCGCAATCGGCGCATTTTTCTGCAAACAGCGCCGATCAACCGAGTGAAGCTGGAAATACATTACAACATCAAGTACTTACTTAAAATTATTACTCCTTTTCGTAATTTATACCGTAAAAGTAACTACAGTGATATGGATGCGGCTTATTACCCGCTTTCTAATATGGCGTCTTCGATCAACAATACTACTAGATAACGCGTCACGAACAAAAACAATACTCAAATGTGGCACCGACCATTAAATGAAGAAAACTATGTTAAATTAAGTTTAATAATTTCAATCTAAACTATGCCTTGTTCCCGAGCAATAAAGTGCGGTTTAGATTGTATTGACATTCACTTACGAATTGCGATTAACGGGTAACCTAGTACATTATTGATCAAAGTATGGCGTAGCCACCTTCTTAATAATTTCGATTAAGCCTATTTACGCAACTAATATACAGGTTATTTATTATTTATATTATTATTAATTATTTAAATTAATACTTATTTTTGTATGAAAATAATATCTAACAAATTATCTAAAGTCGTAGAATAAAAGTTGTTGCTTATGATGTTAGCTATCAAGTCCTGCGAGGTTGCTGGGTTATTAAAAATAACCCTGTATATATCATAGTTATGTAATAATTGTATTTGTCCTACAAAATATCAGGCAGATACTTAATGTTAATGAGGCAGATGACCAAGAATAGGTCCTTGGGGTGTTCCCACACGCACTGAAGCCTCAGATATATTTTTCCCAAGTCTAATCCTCCTAAGTCTAAAACGTTGCCAAAATAATGTTATTTTTCTTTAGGCCAACTCTGCAAATGCAGCGAACGCAAGAGCAGCTAAACTAGCTGAAATGTCTGAGGAAGTGACAAGACGTCAACAGCATCAACAACAATTGCAACAGCAGCAATTTCAACAGCAACAACAATTACAACATTTACATCAGCAGCAGCAGCAGCAGCATCATCAACAGCAACAACAGATGCAAGCTCAACAGAAGGCTAATGTCCATCTTTTGAACACACAGCAGAACCAAGCGCAAATGCATTTACATGCAAGTCCGCAATCGAACTTAGGTCCAATGCATGTGCACGCAAGTCCGCTCCCGAATCAGAGCCCCATGCACGTGCATACAAACCAGCAGCCGAGCCAAGGACCCATGCACGTTCATACAAACCAGCAGTCGAACCAAGGACCCATGCACGTGCATACAAACCAGCAGTCGAACCAAGGACCCATGCACGTGCACACAAACACGCATTACGGCCCGCAGCATAATTCGCCCCAACTGCCGCAAGGAATGCATCTAAATATGCACACGCAGTACATGCACACTCAGACACCAGCACAGGCGAATAATCAAGTCTATCAGAATCAGAACCCGCAGTCACAAAGGTTAGTTATATATATATATTATCTAAATATAGTACTGTAGGTAAAAATATAAACGCAAATAAAACTAATTATAATAATTGTTGCTCAGGTATGAATGGTACCCGCCGGGTCCACCGTCGCCGCAGCGATCACAACCGCCCGTCGCGCCTAAGCCTAATGCACAGGTAATTTACATTTAAACTTTTGAAATACAATATGCCATATTGTAAACCAGAAGAGTAAAAGTAAAATTCGGTTACAAACAAAAATATAATTAATGGTGTACTATAAGCGGTCTTACCGCCAAGGAGCAATCTCTTCCGGTTTGCCTTTGGGTCAAGGACATGAGGTATGTAAAGCGCTAAATAAGCGGGTGTAATTTTGGACAATTATACCATCAAATTAATACTTACGATATATACTCAAAAATATTCATATTTAAATGAACATACTATTCATTTTAGTGTCCTTATACCTAGCTTTGTTTTTAATCTGCGTTGTCAGTGTCACCAGAAAAAGTTTTCTCACTTTCTTTCAATATTGTGTAATTACACTTTTAATAATGATATGTATAGAACTGATTTATTCTCAACTATAAACTTGCTTTTACAGACAAGAAGATCAGAAACAGACTATGAAGAACAATACAATCAACATGCGCATCAGATGCAACAGACTTCAACCGTTCAGCCCGACGATGGTACCCATTTAATTATAATTATACGAAAATATTTATTACTAGCTGGTGGTTCACCCGCGTATAATTATAAAAAATCATAAATATTCTCATCAGGACTAAACAAAAATATTTTTTTAAATTCGAACCAGTAGTTCCTGAGATTAGCCGGATCAAACAAACAAAATCTTCAGCTTTATATATTAGGATAGATTTATAGAAGATCACACAACATTACAAAATGTGATATTTACCTAATGAATACATTTATAGAACATTACGTAGCGAGCGCGTCCGAGCCTCCAGCGGTGTCCGTGTACCCGGTGGGCGGCGCGGGCGGCGCGGGGGGCGGGGCGCGCGCGCAGCCCGCCCACAACCCGTGGCAGAGGGAGGAGCGCGAGCGGCAGGCGGAGGCGCGGCGGGCTGCCAACCGGGCGCGCAGGTACGTTAGCATGAGAGAAAGTAAATACTCGTATATTTTAACCACTGATATATTTTTTAAATAAAGTTAATTTAAATTTCGATAATTTGTTATATAGGGACGCGACAATCGCGCATCTAGTGTCTCTAGGAGCCACGCGCACGCCGGTACAGAATCAGCAACTGCGCGCGCTGCAGCTCGAGCGAGACTTCGAGCGTCGCGCGACGCAGCACCAGGTACAGACATAACATAAACATCGGTAAATACTCTGAACCGAATACCTACTTATAAATTATATCATTCGCAGGACGATTGCATAGGGGCAGAGGGTGGCGCGGAGGAAGAGAGTCCCTCTTCGGAGCCGGAGCAAGAAATAGAAGCCGAGCTGGAAGTCCAGCCGCAGCGACAGCCCCCGCCCCCCAAGTCTATTCTCAAAACGAATACGCGAACGGAGCTCACTAACGGATATACTATGCACACAGTATGTGAACGATGTTTTCCGTGCCTTGATAAGACGAATTACCTTTTGTTAATTATAGTATGTGATTGATCAACAGAGCGCGAGCGAGGAGTCTCGCATATCGGAAGTTTGCAGCGGTGTGGCCAACGTGTCCGTGTCGAGCGTCAGCACCGGCACCGCCGCCGCCGCCGGGCCCGCCAACCCGCCACCGCCGCCCGAGCGCGGCTCGTCGTTCGCGGTGATGGCGGGCCGCCGCCTCGAGCCGTCGCACGCGCCGCTCCCCGCCACCCCGCCGCAACCCGCGCAGCCCCCGCACCCGCCGCCCCACCACGAGCCCGCCGTCGCCCCGCCGCCGCAGTAATTATTACAGTTTATATATACATTCATATCTCAATCGTGAAGGAAGCCAGAATGAATTAATGAATGTTGAATAAAAATAATGAGTCGATAACAATGTCCCATTCCCAGGTCCCCAGTGAGCGGCGCGCGGGACAAGCGCGTGTCGTTCCACGAGCGCGCCGCGGCCGACGCCGCCCCCGCCGCGCCGCCCGCGCCGCCCGCCTGCTCGCCGCCGCCGCTCGACCCGCCGGCCGGCCGGGAGGACCCCGACGTGAGTCCCCGCGCCCGAGGTCCCCGCGGGCCGCGCCCCCCGCTATAACCCCGCCGCTCGTTGCAGCGCTTCATCTCGGAGGCGGAGAGGATGCTGGCGCACGCGGCGCACACGCCGGGCGTGATCGGCGCGCAGGAGGTGTACCGCGACCCGCGCGCGCGCCGCCTGGCCGAGGCGCAGGCCCGCGCGGCGCCGGCGCCCGTGCCCGAGCAGCTCTCCTTCAAGGAGAAGATGAAGATGTTCGCGCTCGAGTCCGGCGAGGCCTCCACGCCCAAGGATAAGGTGCGCATACCCTTTGCCCTGTAGTGGACGCGCGGGAGTTCGTTGACGATTTCGGGCCCTCGTTCGACGACGGAGTCGTATCGATGCTTCCGAATGACGTCCGGGTCCGTCGGCCGTCGGGTCACCGCACTAATACTTTGGAATATTGTTCCGCAGGTGAAAATATCGAGGGCGCAACGAGACATTGATGCCGTTCGTTAAATTATAAATTGAAATTATTATTTTTTTGCATCCGTTTTCTATTCTATGATGTGTGAGAGTAGCGTTAAGACGTCCTCGATCGCGCTACACGCGTGGAGCGATGCGTGTGGGACGCGAAGACGCTAGAAATATTTAATAAAATTACTGACGATGAGTCGTGTCGATGTATCGATTTGTATTAATATTAAAAGAAGGAGGGACAGACGACGGTACTCTAGAAATAATATTGGTATTATAAAATGATATAACTATTATAAAATATCAGTATTACTACAACAGTTAAAAAAAAAGTAGTAGTAGAGATTTAGTCTTTGATTTATGATCGATACGGATGGCAATGATTACGGACCAGAGAGAGCTTTTATATTTTGGAAGTTATTCCGCGAGTACCATTTACGGATATCGGCACCAATTTATATGTCCAACGTAGAGTTAAGTCAGGTTTCATAGAGATATATTTTATAACAGGGATTTTGATTGGTAATTCGATGTGTCGCCTTAGCAGCTAGTGCAATGTTTTACAGTGATTTTATAGCATCTACCATTTTATATCGAAATTATTTCATTATATTCGAAATTTAGAAAATTATATTTAATTCGATTTTTGAAAATATCGATGGCACAGTAAATATATTATGCAGAAAAATAAACGTCAAATTTTCCGTGTGCCATTATTAAGATATTTAATTATTATAAATATTTTATATGTATGACACTTTCCTCAGAAAGGACCAATATTAATTAAACTAGAAATCAGTGGGTGCCTTTGTGTGTTTTAGTAAGTAATCAATTATATATCGCGGGCTTGCAGTGAAGGGTCGATTACCTATCGATATGTTTCTGATATATTTCATAAATTAATTTATTCGAGATTTCATCTCTGTAAAATTTACTATGGATAATCTATAAAATAAAAGCTGAATATTATCGAACGTTTCATTGCAAGCCTCGTTTACTCATTTCCTTAAACGAATTCTATATTCTAACATTTAATCTTCGTTACATTCCAAAGAATGATTCTAATCTTTTCGTTTTATGAAGCATTCCTTGACACATCCTACATTGTACTCCGGTGTGGTCGGTCGGATACATACATACATGTGGACGGTCACATAAATAATGTATGTGCTAATTGTTAATATAAAAATCGTAAGCAATAAATAAAAATGGGCCTTTTGTATATACAGGTTATTTAACAATTATTGTGTTAAGCACATTCTGTGCCAAATTTTTACACTGGCGGTAAATATATAATTGGCGTAACCGATTGAGACGACAGCTTCACATAATACACAGGTCACAATTTCATGGTTGCTCTTCATGTAGCTAAATAATTATCGGGTTTATCTCATTGTGGCACCTATTTATTGTATATAATATAGTTTGTAAGATACTATCATTGTTTTGAGGTTTTTCTACGCCCGTTGTATATGTAAAAGTTTATTTAAAAAAATACAATTATATCGAAACGTTAACGTATAAATGTGTAGAAAGTACGAGGCCTCTATGAACGTAGTGTTTAGCTTAGTGACTGGGAAACGTTGCGTTCTCAGTATTTCACCCAACGATAGTCAATTAGCAAGAGTAAATATTTTATAGAATTGTTTCGGCTAGCATGTATATAATTATATCCAAGGGGGCAGAGTCGTGCGCTCTGTTCAACGTGGCCTATATAAAATATGTCAAAATATTGTAACTGAAATACTTCTTACAGAAATTGTTTTGCTGATGATAGCAATTATTATATCTACATTATTAATAGAAACTTTAAAATAAATAAATTAATTAACAATCGATTGAATGTTTCATTTATATACCTTACCGTTAATGATATTTAATAATATGAGGAAACCATATCAAATTTCACAGTGCGTTGATGCTTTCTTTACCGTGGCAAGTCGACAATGCACAAATCTACGCACAATGCACAGATGGAACTGAACAGATGGAACACTAGGTACGAGGACATAATTAGCGACTATCTGGTGCTAAAGGCCTGGAAGTCTGATCTGGAACACATCTATGCTGAACTTATCTAACAATAATTTCTACGGATTCATCAGTCTCTACTCCGACTTCTAAATATCCCAATACGAATACCCAGAAAAAAGTAAACACTTTTACGTGAATAAAAATTCGTGAACTTGTCGATTGTGGGTCTACCTTTTGTTGATTCTTTTTTATATATATATATATATATATATATATATATATATATATATATATAAAGAGGGGGCAAACGAGCAGGAGGCTCACCTGATGGAAAGTGACTACCACCGCCCATGGACATCTGCAACATCCGAGGACTTGCAGGTGCGTTGCCGGCCTTTGAGGAAAGAGTACGCTCTAAAACTACTGAACGGATTTTTCATACGGTTTTCACCAATGGATTAAGTGATTCAATAGGAAGGTTTACGTAATATTTAGTAATTCATTAATTTTTTCTGTAAATTTGTTGAAATATGACGATAATTGTTGAAGAAGTCGGAAAAAAACGAGCCGATTGGGACATTCATCGAAAACGCTGTAAAATCCCTTTGAATTATAACAAAATAATGTATGGTGAATTTGTTCCCCATTCATAGATGTAAGCCTCTGGTTGTAAATAAATAAATACGTATTTCAGGGTTTTCGAAAATCTACCCCCTAATAGGGTGAAATAGGGGTTGGAAATTTGTATGGCGGGTCCGTCATTTTTAATGTTAGAAAATTTAGAAAACAGCTTCTGTATAGAAATAATTAATACGTTTTTTGGGGTTTTTAAAAACTACTACGAGGTTTTATCTCGGTTTTGTTATTTTTCGTGTAAGTAAATTCAACCCCAACGGGATAAATGGAAACATAAGTATAAAAAAGGGTCTGATCTGCTTGAAATTTACTGTTTTCTGTCACAGCTAAATATATCTTAATTAACATCTTTTATTAGTTTTGATTATGTTGCGGGCAAAGCCGCGGGTGAACCGCTAGTTTGATATAACCTCACAAACGTCATTGTGTTCTTACTTTTCGGGCCGTTTTTGAAGCGCTTTCCGCTAATCTAGTATATTATTGATCGAAGAATGAATGTATCTGTATTTAGCATCCACAAGTGAAAACTGAAGTCTATTCAAAAATAGAACAGAAAATTATATAAATTACTCACTCAATAATTAATCTTGAAATTCAAATACCACATTAATTTGAACATATCACAAGTCGCGCCAATAATGAATTTATTACTTTACCTTTATGTGCACTAGCAAGATGGCGGCGGTTTTAAATTTGCGCGCTTTTTTTAAACAACGCTGTTGTATGGACCAAGGAGACTTCTAACTGTATATATAAGACACACTTGGGCACAATAGAATTTAATTTAAAAGTGATTAAATTGTAATTATTTCCGTATACTGTCACTTAATTCACAATTGTTCGCAAATGCTATTGATGAACATTATACTTACTGGAACCCTAGAAACAAGTTGACTTTATTAAAAACAAAAGACTATAATAACGAATACGTTCAATCGTCCGTATACGAATATTATCAATTCAGATTATTAATTTAGTCATCTTGCGCGACAGTATTATTACGTTCAAAAAATAAATAGAAAATATTTTAAATAATTAACTTGACATTATGTGATTATTTATAAAATTTTCTTTTACTTTTTAAATATTGTATTCTTCTTTTTAAAATAATTGTATTTTTGGTTTATTGTAATTCTTATTGTATATTAGCTCTATAATAGAACTATTTGTGGATGATGTAATTATTTATCTGTAAATTAAAATGCAAATAAAAAAATAGGTGTGAATGAACTATGTTAATTTTATTATTGTTACTTTTGTTGGTGATTCCAATAAATAAATAAATATAAAGGTTGATTTGTAAATAAAAAAATAAAAATATTTTTAACAGTGTTTATATTTTGTTTGTTCGAGGTTATTTTACATATGTTTGTACAAGTTTCATCGCAACACTTAGTGATAATTTCATTCAGTGATAACTGCGATAGAACAATCGGACTGACGGTCGAACCGCACAATAACGTAATAAGCACTAAATTATATATCAAACGTAATGAACGCGTTATTAACACATGTCGATTTGTCAAAGATCGCAGGTACGAGACACGAGTCGTCACTGAATACAGTAGTCGATGTAGCCGATGCATCATTAGTAGACATTATATTCAGGCTTTGGTGATTTTGTGCATTACAATTTATTATAAAATTACGTCTACAAATATAAAACTCGAGTATATCGTGCAACTAAGGCTAAAAAATTCTATCACCATAGCCTTCACATTTATACAATTTAAGTAAATAATATTCGTACAATATACTTAAACTTTCTCAAACTATGAAAACTGATTGACGTGAGACCTGTAACAAGTGATTCTTATCTGTATTATAGACTTTTCGCTATAAATATAATATTTTTTAAGTTAAATGAGGTTTTGCGTTTACAATTTAACATAAGTTGGCATCGGAAAGGAAGTCGAATCTCAATATAAGACTTAAGCCTACAACAAATTTACAATACGTAACAATTTACTACATTATTATAATATAATATCATAATTCATACTTAATATTAAAGCTTGTTTTATTTTCGCTTAGGAAACGGTGAAATTAATTTAACCATATATAAAAATATAATTACGTTTTAACAGGTATTTTGAAATAAACGCCAATTGTAAAACAGTACAACGTAAAAATAATATAACTAGTACTGGCGAAGTCGGCCGCGACTGTCACTTGTTCGAAATGGCGTCCATAGGTTAACTATAGAGTTATAGACTATAGTTCATACAAAAATACACATTTATAAGCGAGTCACTACTAACGTTTAAAATACATCTTCATCAGGGAACTCGGATCAAGTGACGATTTCACGGCACGATAAGGAAATAATTGAGTTTATTAGATTAACATTGCAGGTTGCAGAAGATCGATAGAAAAATAAAGAATAATCATTTTTTAATATTTAATCTATATTTTAACTATAAATATACTCTCAATCTATATTTAATATGTAGAAATAGCAATTGTTAGGGACACGATACACATTTTATTGTAACTTCTTTAGTCGCCTCCGGAACAAGACCCAAGTTCTATTCGGGCGCCCGTGTAAGTGTTGAATTATCCCGTGCTGATAATCATTTATAAAGTAATCGCTTCGAACGCACGTCGGTCGCATAACGACATATAACAACAATGGAAGAATCAATATAAGAAGACTCATTTACTAATATTTAAAAACAAAATATGTACTCAACGCAAGCGCTATCCAACGTCACCCCCACACGGGTGGCGGTACATACGAACCGCTCCGCTCCGGCGGCGCAGTCCTCACAGAGGAGAAGCGATACGGGTTCATCGGCAAAGGGGACGATGGAATCGGAACAATGTACAAACTTCAACGTTCCCATAAATAAATCATCAAAATGGACACAAAATGCACAACATAGTGGAAGATATATCGGAATGCATTCAGAGGCGCGTATCCATCACCTCACAAGTACGGGAGGTATCGTATTCGTATGAAACTTATAAAAATCGGCTTAACGGGTAGCTAATAGAGTCGAGTAGCGGCGGGTGAGCGCGGCGGGTCAGTGCGGCGTGTCGCGCGCGGCGCTCCAGCGGTCGAACTCGATGCCGGAGTCGGGCGAGGCGCCGTACGGGGCGCCGCACGGGGCGCCACACGGGGCGCCGCACGGGGCGCCGCAGCCGCAAGCCGCGCCCGCGCCGCCCGCGCCAGCGCCCAGCGCCTCCAGCACCTGCCACACACGCCCACGGTACAGACGGCGGCCACACTCGCGTCAGACGCGGTCACAGCGCGGCGCGCACGGTGCGCACCTTGGCCAGGCTGGCGCTGTGCTCGTGCAGTCCGAGGTCGCGCTCGAACGAGTGCAGCTGGCGCATGAAGTGGAAGTTGGGCGCGATGTCCGTCTTGCGGCTGCGCACGAGCTCGAAGGCGTCGCGCAGGCACAGGCGGTGGCGCTGCATGAGGTAGGCCAGCGTGACGGTCACGGAGCGCGACACGCCGGCCACGCAGTGCACGAGCACGCCGCAGCGCGCCGACATGGCCTCCTCTGTAAAAATAGCGCCGCGTTAGTATCGTTCTAAGTTTATTTTTAGTATGCCACCCGAATTGTGACAACTGTGACGGTTCGGTTCAGCTCATTATCATTCACCGTGCCATCTCGGTATTACTTCAGTGACTACAACTAATGAAAGCATACTCTTGCTATAGTGTTAATGGTATGTAATCATGAAGATCCTTACCTATAAACCGAATGGCTTGCGGGAAATGCACGGCGAGGTTCTGACTCCAGTGGTCAGCGATCGGGATCTTCAGGTAGTTGATGCCGCACCCCTCCGCCTCGAACGTGTTCGGCAGGTCCGGCGTCACGTTCAACACGTACTGCGAACATTGAAAACATTTTCTAAATTTAAAGTCTCTTTTATTAAATAACTCTATGTGTGATTGTCGCTTTTCAAAGGTCGATGTGCAATATTTATTGACGGGCACTATATATTATTAATAATAATATATTAAAATCTGGAGAAACAATCAGGACTATAGTATACCTTAATATTGTGCCTGGCGAGAGCGTTGCAGTCCTCGCTGTTGGTGGAGTTGCCGAGATAGAGGTTGGGTAGTATCTCGATGGGGAAGTCTTGGTGCACGTGGGTGTGCGTGTCCTCGCACTCCGACGACGAGCCCGACGACAGCGCGTCGTCGCAGCCCGAGCCCGATATGCGGAGCGAACTGGAAACACAACGCGATGACAATGTTATAACAAACCAAAATATATGCCTCGGATATATACATACTTACAACAGCATTGATTGATAGTTTACTTATTGATATATATTTTTCTTTTATTTTCGTAATTTTCTCAAGTCTGCCTCTAAGATTAATGTTTTGAATATACCATTCATTCTGAAATCGAAAAGGCAAAATGCCAGCGTTCTGACTATTGTAGTGATGACTAATAACATTTGTCTAGGACTTTAAAAAAAATGTAAATGATAGACCTTTGACGTTCAAAAGACAATGTGGAAGACTAGATAAATAATATTTCTTCTACGTCTGATACTTAAATTTAAAAAATATGTGATTCGTCACGTCCTTAAATTATTTATAAATCCGAAGCAAATCAATAAAGCAGACATTCAGGCGTTTGATATTCCGATCATCATCGATCGTTTGAACATTTGATAACTTTTTTTAAAACTTGATATTCGTGCTAAAGATAGATTCTTCGCCACCATAATAATAATGAAAATGATATTATGAATAATGGTTATGTCATAGCATTCGATAATATCGATATATTCACAGGCTAAGTTTATAACAAATTTTAGAACTAAAAGTGAATACGGAAAAATGTTTGAACAATTTTTTCGTATTGGAATTCATGATGAATAAAACGAAACTAGAACCATGAACATATGATTGAATAAGAATAAGATTCATGTTAGATGATCATCTAATGAACAAAATCTCTTAATTTTTATGAAGACATTGACGATCGACCAAGTTGATTGGTATTGACTTATTGAGCTAAACTTTAATGACTACGAACATGTTATCCAAGTGTTTGTCAGCACTCTAAATATTGTACAGTAAAAGTCTATGCTTATATGTCTAATGCAACTTTTTGAGTAGCCATATAAAAAAAATTTGAATATGTAATTATGTAATAAAAAGTCACGTGTTACTCTGCGCGAGCTAAGTTATTATAGTAATAATTAATCAATCAGTAAAAACACATACATACTCATTACATATATACGTCACTATCATTATTATCTCAAGAGGTTGGTAGTTTATAAATTATCAAAACAGAAGTTACACCTTTTACGCTTCAATAAAATATTTAAGAAACGTGAGAAATGAAAATAAGTAGGTAATTATAATACGACCCAAATATACTATTAACCGTCAAACACTTCGTTAACTTCTCAGCTGACCAATACTGGTTCTGGTGTGATAATGAAAAAAGTTACAAGTACCAAGTAAGTATTGACGGTTCGAAAGGGCTTGTAAGAGAGCCTATAAATAATATTTTTGTATAATATTTTGATTTATTATGTTGATCATTAACTTCCAAAGTCCAATGTTCATTGCAGAACCTTACTACACAATAGGTATTTAAATGTACAATATAGGATTGAATTGCTAATTAATTCATTTTTAATAAATGTATGTAAGATTAATGGTGAGTTGACGGACGCGGCCATGGAAGGCACCGCTTCCCGCTGCCGCAGCTGGATGCGGGCGGCGCGGCGCGGTGCGGACGCGGGCCGGGCCGCATCGATCGCGGCCCGCGGCGCTGCTCAATGGGGGAGGAGGCCGGGGCTCACCATTCACCTGCCCCCGTGGATCAATGGCCGCCCACACGGCGTGTCCTTACTCTACCACCCCGCCATTCCCCTCGCCACGCCACTCGAGCCCGCGCGACGCCAACGCGTCTCCACCCACGCGATACTTTCCCGGATTCGCCCTCTTAATAGTCTCCGTCATTCAGTTTGCCTTTATTGAAAACAATCATATCGCTCAAGCACGCCACCGACGCGACTTCGAATATATCGTTATAAATGAATGAATGGAATAAGAGAACGCCTACGATCGATTACCTATTTGGAAAAATAATACAAATATTTTCTTATAATATTAATATTTTTAAACACATCAAGTACTCGATACCTTATACTTATATTATATTATATGTAATATAGTATATAAGTGTGATGGAAATATTTATGCAGCGTAAAGTTTGTCAAACAATATTTGAATGTTTCTCAAGAATCTATCGATTTTTTTTCCATATGTTGCGAATATATCAATAAGAGTAGAGTCGTCGTCAGTAATGATTATTTAATAAAAATGTTATTCGCCAGTTTGTAGGCAGTAACGAACTAGGTATATGGTAGCGTCAAAGGCGCTCGCTCGCGTAGGCCGAGCGTGGGCGAGCCTCGACACGTCCATTCAGGGGAGCTCGCCCACGCGCCGCGCCATTCTGATCTGATAATGACTACAGAACTATTTCGTTCGATTTTAATGTGGGTGTACGGACAAATTTTATCACGAGCCCACCTGCTTATTTACCAATGACCGTTTGTATTTCATTAAGCATTCTCTTCGTTTGTATTCTATCATTTCATATTTATCAAAGCTTATATCAGTAACCGATCGAGTCGTCAAAGTTAAAATCATTCGTATGTGTTTTTAACGTAGTACATGCGACTTTAGAACTTACAAAACGTTTTTTTTATGTGGACGCATTTAAATTGCACTTAGCCCGCCCATCAACCATCAGTCATCGTTAAATATTAAATTAACGTTATATAGTAATTAGCGTGCATGTATGTTGAATATTAACTGAAGTTAATAATATTACAATAGTAATTGGACCTGTTTAGTAATAATAAAATTTCGTAACGAATGCTAGCAGAACTATAGTAATTATGTACCTAATGTATAAGGGAATAACAAATACATAACTAATTATAAATAAAAATGAATGAATATATAATAAAGCTTTAGAATTTCTTATTTCATTTATAGTAGGACGATGAAGAACTGTTGGTAGTGTTGCAAATGTTTTCATTGAACATTTTTGCAATATTAATTAGACATATTACAGATAACTAGCGAAAGTATGTTAACTACATTTTTTATGCTTCATTTCTTATAAATATTTAAACAGAAAAAAAACAATGATACTTAAGTGTCGAGGCCCGTTTTCATTACCTCATTTTACAATACTTTGTGTTTTAAAAACGATAATCGTTATTTAAAGAGTAATTCATATAATATACTATCAAGTAATGAATTATAAAGGAGTTGTGTAATAAAATGATGCCTACTTCATACGAATCCAATTTGTATTTGAATGGAGGCGAGCGCGGGGCCACCGGAAGCCGTGACACGGCCGGTCGCGTTATTAATGAACGAGCTCTACATAGGCGTCGGTACTCGGTACCGCGTATAAAGCAGCCGAGAATGGAATACGTGTGAAACGATCGCAGTGTGTGCGAGTTAGAAATCGTTATAGCGAGCCGGTTAATAGTGTGTAGATTACAGAGCGGGTGCGTGTGGGCGTGCTGTTTCGTGCGGTGCGCCGGCGCACAGGAATGCGGACCGCCGACCCGCCCGCAGCCAATGACCGCCTGCAAGGGACGCTTTTTTAATGCCTTGCTTACTAGTTCTCATCCTGCCAGGATTAACGAGCTAGGCTGTCCGAACAAAGACCTTTACCGTCTGCATTCTGAATTAATTCTAATCGATTTTCTTTCGAACAACTACTATAGCTGAACTTTCGCGCATTTTATGTATAAAATATAATACATTGTGCATATATAATTCCTTTAGTTAATATTCATGTTTATCTAGTTTCTACTTTAAACAATAATTTAATTAAAAACAATGTTTTAAGAGTTATGATCTAAAACATTCATCGAAGCAAAATTAAAACATTCACACGAAATAAATCTTCTGTTATTTTATTACTAACTGGTTACACACAGTTTTTGTACTAGTCTTGCAACTATTGAATGAAACGGCCTTGAAGTAATTCGACCGCTCAATGAAAAACAACGGACAGCGTTCGTTAGTTGATCAATGACTTGAAAACAAAATACAACGTGGTCTCTGGCTGCGCTTTACAATTCCTACTAACCTAACCTAACTAAACTACATAATTATAACAAATGAGCGTTTACCTAGAAAATATGACGTCATATAAATGTACTAACATCTCATAACATCACACTAATAATAATTTAAACGGACCGTCACAATGAAGTAAAATCAACGTGAATTATTACACCAATACATATACTAACGTTCCCTAAATATTCCAAACAAAATGACAAATAAACAAGTTTGACATTGTATTGACGCGATATCATTGGTCTTGAGATCTTGTATAATCTGTGATTCATTATGAAATCGCGAAAAAATGGCGATTTGATCGTCGATGGAATTATTTTCGGAGCTTTGGAAGTAAAATTAAATTGAATATAAGTATGGAATAGTGTTATATAATAAATATAGATTAATCGAGAAATGTTTGTAATTCGCATATAATTTTTAAATGTAGTTTATCTTTTCTTCTTCAATTTGAATAGTAAATAGTAATCTATTAACCCAAAATATGTCGAGTGTAAGCTTTTTGTTACAATGAGTGTAAAATTTATGCATTATGAAATAATAGCATGAAGATATAATATATAGTTATAACTGCTTTAGTTTTAATTTTGTTTAAACTTATTTTCAGGTAACATCGGTGTAATTTGTACACAAGCAGGACTTGCGCCCAGGGACCCGTAACACAATGATGATCTATGAAGTCGTATAAAAAATACTCAGGGTCAATTATAAATTCTGAGTGGTTTTTCACAGAAACTGAAACTTATTTATTTGACATTGAGTCACAATTGTTATTATTTACGTGAGCGTCGATTATTACACGCTTTCTGTTAGTTTCAATTGTGCCGAGATAACAAATATGTATGAAAACCAATCTAGAAAGACGATTTTTATTTAGAACTATTTCGAACTAGTTTCCGCCTCGCTCGTTTTAGCAATGCCCCCCCCCCATTGGTTGTCAGGTGAAAGGTAACCTTGTCCTTTTCAGTACCCCTAACAACGTATATGCAAAATTCCTTGCCGATCGGTTAAGAATAGTTAAAATATGAAAGCGTAACAAACAAACAAACACACCTTCTTATTTTTAATATTTATTGATATCATATCAATTAGAAACTTAGACTTCCAATAACGATACAATATTTTGGTAGCATCGAGTTGGTATGACAAGTGTCACTACAGGCAAAAGGAGATTACATCTTAATTGCCAAGATTGGTAGCGCATTGACGATGTAAACAAATGATAATGAAAAAATTAAAATAAGAAATGGTTAGAATTTCTTAGACAACAACAATTTCTTTGCCCAATTATCTTATATTTAAAAAAAAGAGTTGCAACGTTGGATAGGATAGTGTATATTATATATTTAAACTCGATTAATAAAACTAAAGATTTTTGTACGTTACAAAAGCTTTAAAATTTTAATTGCCATTAATAAAAATATTAAAAAAACACACTTATCATATATTTATACTTATTACATATCAATGGAAAACAGATAACAGGAACACGTCACGACTGAAATACTTAATAGATAAAAGATTCATTAACGTATTTAAATCGTTTTAAAATTTAATGCTATGATTGATTACAACTGATTGTGACAAATGTGTTTTGTTTGTTTATCACACGTTTTGTTTTTAACCGACTTCAAAAAAAGGAGGAGATTATCAATTCGTCTGTATGTTTTTTTTTTGCGAAATGACTTCCGGCATGTGTTATAAGTCTGTAGTAATTAATTAATTATTTATTACTTTCGTTGATCTAGCTGCTAACGATAAGGTTGAAAATTCCGATATTCTCAAGTGCCTGGGATAGCATGTAAAACCGTTGATCACGTTTCTGATCTTCGTCCAGTCGTGTCAGAATATCATCCCAGATATTCTGACAAAAGTGTATAGGGAGTGCTGAGCACTCACTTGTGCACATATCCTACGCAAATATCTCCGAGTATCTGATATTGGTTGCCAAGGCCGAAACATGGTTTAAAATAATTTTATCTAATTAGCTACTTTTAAAAATGTATCATCTAACTTCCTTCGAAAAATTGGCACATAATACATTAATCATAAAAATTGAGACTGATTCACATAAATATACGCGACTGACGTATATTTTTAGACATCACGCAAACTTTATTTAGAAGATGACGAGTAAGTTGAATCAAGTGAACGAGTTGTTTATTGGTTTAATAAATGAGTTTGGATGTGAGACGAGACGTGTCCGTGGCCGTGATGGGACGAATTCGTGAATGGAGTCACGAGAACGATTCTCGCTGACGTCAGGCGCCTTCGTGACGTCAAGCCGATAACCTCCGATGCATAATACTTTGGACTTATCTCTCTTATAGCGGCGAAGGAGAAAGTGTACCAACATTTTTATCGATATGCAATATTTTTGACACTATCAAAATTTTCTATTTTTTATCTTCTTTGTTATCATTTACAAGAGTATCATGGAAAATTAGAAAAGTGCAGCGCTATTGTATAAGAACTCACTCCATTATTCACCCGTGACAAATGTTGACAACCGATTTTACATATTATGGTGATCTACTATTTCGATGCTTGTATTCTTGAAATCATCATGGTCAGTGACGTGTCGTATCGCTTTCTGACATATCACGACCGATATCTGCGATGAGTTTCGAGTTTATTTGTACCGAATAGCCCTACTAGTCCTACTACCTACCCTACGTATATGACGGTGAGATAGAAAATGTCGTACATTATTACTTGAGGTCACGCTTCAGACCTTGAAACTGTAATCAGATTGCATTCGGGATGTTCATACAAAATTGGAGCAACTATGTTTTTACAATATTAATAGGTTTTACGCTTTTCTTAATGTTCATTGGTTAATATAATAATATTTTTAAAATCCCATACAGACAAACTTGTCTCAATGGAAACTAGCAATCTACGTAGGAGATATTATAGTGCACTGACTTATACTCGAAAGCACAGGTGCACTCTCTATTCGCGTACTTTCATAATTCGATCCGACATCCGGACGGAAATCAGATACTACCGGAGTGAGATCAAACGCAGGACCGACGACTTAATGCTTTCCGAGGCACGGTAATGTTCCTGCCAACTACCTAACGACGTAGCTACGCGTACTTTTAAAACGTTGCATTTTATCAAAAATAAACAGAAATTGACAAATTGAATTATTGAAATAAAAATAAAAATTTACTAGACAAATTGTAAGTGATTTTTAGAAGCTTAAATGTATTCACATTAAATATATCGATGAGTAATAATATACTGTATAGTGTATACCAATATTATATTGACGTAACGAGTCTTTATTAGGTGAACGATCAAGGACCATGAATATTTTAAGGTCAATGTAATCTCCAAGAGCCAACAAAAACAATAGTAAAACCAACACATTTACAAATACTGTTTTACCTGTTTTCTTTCAATTTTTTTATTTATTTCGATAAGATATAGAATTTATTTGATTTTATCTACATATTTTTAATTTGATTGCAAGCAAACTGAAATTTAAAATAATCCCTTATTCATATTGTCTGATATTTTTATATAAACTGTCGCTTCACTAAGCGAATACTAAATTCTTACACCGTGTATCTATTTATAGACATAAAAACGTTATTATGAAAGGGAAACTCGTAGGCGGAAAACGGATCAAAGGCAGAAAACAGAATAAAGACGTTCTTTTTTCGGACGAATACAATAGAGGCAAGAAAGGAGTTATATTAAGTCGGATGACGTCATACGCGACTAGAGCATTGTGTGAAACTAGCGATTGTTACGTTCACGACGACTCGTTCATGGGCTGATTGTAAGCACGGTTTTGCCTCGACGAGCACAATATAGTGAACGGTTCCGAGTGCACGGGGCGATGTATGAATGGCGCGGACGCCATTGAAGGCGCAACTTGCGTTTCTCTAATGCAATACATAACACAGTTCGCTAACCGCACACACCTACATCAATGAGTCGGTGAGTCGGTGTGTCGGTGTGGCGGCGCAGGCACGAATGTTAAATGAATGAGTTCATTAACCATTTTTTAATTTTATTACTTATTCATGTGTGCGTTTCGCCGTCTTCATCGTGCGCGCGTCAAACTCCTCAATACAAGTTTATATTATTTTTATCAATAAAGTACTAAGTATAAATTTAGTCACTTTCATTTTCGTTTTATCGTTTAAGTTTTTATTAGTTACTATAAATATTTTTAAACTACTATATAAAAATTGCAAGTACAATTTAATTAGTTTACGGTTATAATTTATAAGTTTTATTTGAGAAATTATTGATAAAACAACAAAAAAAAAACAATCTATGTTAATAATATTTTCACTATCATAAGACTGGTTTCTTTAATGTTTTGTCTGAACTAAATAACGTCATAAATTAATTGTACTAAGTAACAAAACCAACTCAATATTTCTGTTCGTACTTATGAATGAACTGTTTAGCATTGACAAGCTATTATAGAATCGCTTGGTAACCTTCAACGGTCGTACTTATCCTACGTGTGGGACAATTAGATGGAGCGTTACAATTCAATGCTTTTAACTAAATATCGTTAAATTTTCTTACACTATGACTAATGACCTTCGATTTTATACAGAATTTTAGCGTTTATTTACACAACGCCCACTATGACGGTCTTCAATGAAACGAATATAAAAGATAATGTTTACATTAAGATATTTTAGAGTTGATTCGTTCAGCGAGGCGAAGCGCGAGTGCCATGTACTTCCTAACATGGTATCGATCAAGTATCGACTATTATATCAATTAAGTGCCGTATATACTTATTGCGAGTAGTATATAGAATGCAAGTAATTAAACACAGCCGGTAAGGGCGTATCTTGTGAAACTAGCATCCACATCCACTCGGTATGGGATAGGTTTGCTCGTCGAACGACTTTTTCTATAACGATAAATTGTTATCGAGGAAAAAGTCCCACGCGCATGAAATCGGATTCCCACGCGTGCTGGTTTTTCTCATTATTAGATTCCAATCAAACTCGCTGCGTAATATTGCCGAGTGCGTTGCTAATACTGCATTTACTGTAGGCAGTTGTATCAATCAATTTTGTTTCACATAATAAACTACTAAAGAAGTGGTTACATGACGAGAATCTTAACCGATGAATTCGAGTACAAACCCGGACGGACAAAACTCATTTAACCTTATTAAATGTTTTTATTTCCTGGTGGACGAAAATTTGCCAAACAAAAGGCCTTTAGTGTAGCAGGTGGAAAATTACTCAGGAAGCTGTTACTAGTAAAACGTTATGTTACGTAGTACCATATTTAAAGTACCATCTACTCATCAATTAATTTACCACCAATTCTTTTTGAAGATTTAGTGAATCGGTGCGATTTATATTGTTTTATGCCTTACATAAAACAATATAAAAAAATAGCTATATCTTTTTTAGCAATGATTAGTGGCGCAGTGAATAGTGATATAAGCAATAGATATAATTAGTATTTCTTATAATGCCGATGCCTATGTGGTGGTCTGGTGACCAAATTACTTCTAACTAGTCAAAGTTCGTTTAATTTTGACCACGGCGGTCAATCTCAAGAGTAACTAGCGAACAACAGAACATATTATATTGCACAAGTCTGCGCGAACACAGAATTTCGTCGCTCTCATAATCCGATGGGACCTCTGGGCCTACATCTAACCAGTAGACCAACGAAGCAGTCCAGACAAAGCTAATATAACATTACTAGCGTTTTTCCCGCGGTTTCACCCGCGTAGTTCCTTTCCGTTGGAAAACGGGGACAAAATATAGCCTAATAATGTTACTCGCTGATAATGTAGCTTTCCATTGGTAAAATAATTTTTAAGATCGGCTTAGTGGTTTAGGCGTGAAAGCGTCACAAACAAACAAACTCACTTAAGCATTTATAATATTAGTTAGGATTGTACGTAGTTATGACGTTGATAAATGCTTTTTAAATGTGTCGTACAATCGATGATCTCGATCTGTCTTACCGTAGTCCCATAAGCGGCAGATGTGGCACGTGCTGCGCGTTGGCCTCGTTGCACCACTCGGGGTAAGCGCGACGGAACTCCGCGAAGTCTCCTGGCGAAAACACAATAGACCTTTGTCAAGTTATGCAAGTCAGCGTCTAATCGACCAACAGATGAGAACTATTGACTATTTCTTATAAAATAATAAATGTTCCAAACGTTATTTATAATAGGATACATTGGATCCTGATGCTATGATAAAATTAAAACTATTTAAAGTATAAATTTGTTATGTAAGAAGTTGCTACCATGTGATGGTCAGTATGCGTGACCATTTGTTTGTAAACTTATCTGACAAGTGGACAACGGGACTTACGATTAGTGGCAAGCTAAAAAGTAAAGGTATAGGTATTATAAATACTTCTCCACGATAAACATACCACATAAATATTTGTGCCAACTTTTATCGCGTTGAAACATCGTCGAAGTATATTAATCTAAAACACATAAATCAACATCCATTTCTATATGTACATATATTAGATATACGTACCTACGTAACACATAAAGCTGTGTACACATTGTAAAGCTATGAATATCAAAAAATCTCTTTCATGTCGTATTACGGAGGAAGTCGAATAATCATAAGGGGCCGATAGTGTGGTTTGAAATCTAAGCACGTATAAATTAATAACCGATTGTGTTCCGAGAGGCGTTTTAATGCGCGTCCAGTGTTCCGAGCCAGCTTTAGCCGACATTTCCTGCGCGCCTGCCGACAGTTTCCTGCCGTCAGCCAATCCCATTGTCATGGTAATGTTGCTCGCTCCCATTACGCTCATCATATTTGCAAAACAAACTACATACATCTAATCTTTATATTTATATATTTCAATAAAGTACTCCAATTTTAAAAAAATAAAATGTAAGTACCTATTTTTTATGATAAGATAAACAAAAGATTCGTTCTTAACGGTTGATATGAAGTTCGGGACAAACTAACGAAATCGTTAAGAATTATGGAAAGTGAAAACACAAAAGTTTCAACAGTCATCCAGTGCAGGGCGGCTCGCCATGAATAATGAATTATGTAAAAAATTGGGCCGAGGCGGTGTTGCAGATCGGCCACAGCACGCAGCCGCGCGACATCGCCGGCGGGCGCGGAGCGGGGGTGGCGCGGGTGGCGGGGTGTCCGCATCGATCCGGTGAGTCATCGCGGCCCATTCATCCGCCGCTCTCAATGAACGCCGTATACCCCCCTCCCCGTGCCCCCCCCCTCCCCCCTCGCACGTCTCATTGCCAGCCCCCACGTTTATCCTTGGTACCAAATACTCTATAACATTCGCCCCTCGTCGACTGAATCAAATCCCTTAACCCGTTACGCCCACGTAAAGAAAACGTTATCATTTAACAAGCCGAGAGGTTTACGTAAACACCCACGGTTTGTTATTTTAGTAATTCATTAAAATGTGTACAATATAAACCGCCGAGCAAAAAGTTTTAACTTGAATAGCTCTTTTATTTTTTATCGAGATAAACATAGTGTATCTACTATGTTGTAGATATACGTAATTATTATAACATTTTTATATAAAGACTCGGTTGTCTTTTTAGGAAGTTTTATAAATAATTTAATTGTTTTGAGAACTTATTATCTTCCATCAAAAATATATATCTGCTTGGCCTTGGTGATACATCACTATATCAGTATGGTAACCACTGAAACCACTTAAATGTATTTATTAGTCAAAGTACTCCCACCGGTTTAGAAAAGAAAACGTCCAGAACAGATAGACCAGTGAACGAACCACTATTGCGTTTTTTTTTTAACATCAATACTAATATATAAAGCTGAAGAGTTTGTTTGATTCAACTAATCTCGGGAACTACTGGTTCGAATTTAAATATTATTTTTGTGTTGTCCTTTTATCGAGGAAGGTTCTAGACTGATATGTTTCATTATATTTTTATTCATTACATGAGGGTGAAACAGCGAGGCACAGCTAGTTTTATATAATGCCCAGAGATCATTTTCTATTATCAAAGTGTATGAGGTAGAAACTTTTTGAAAACAAACCTAAACTTTTTTTCTAACGCAGTACTAAAAATGTATATTATTACTGCTATTCATATTAACATTAACATATTAACATTATACGCATATCCGATACATCTAAAAACAGCGGAATCTCTGATTACACAGTTGACATAACACGAATATAATTGCTGTTGGGATGGGGTGTTACAACGCGGAGGCGGCGGGCGAGCGGGCGGGCGGCGTGGGAGGCAGGTGCGAGCCTTGGTCTGCGTCCTCCGCACTACCGACAACCTTGTGCTACCCACTACTAGTTACAAGGATGAATACTAAACACGAAGATTTCCATTATTGTTAACTTTTAAGAAATATCCACGCTAATTTAAAATAACGTCGAATTGTTGTATTTCGACTTCAACTGTAACGTTACAATAATACAATATTATATGACGTCACGTTTGCTCAATAAATAAATTAAAAAAAATAGCGAAAATTTAACATTATATTGCTAAACACTCGAAAATATCCCTAACTTAATTCATTCATTCACCATTCTTTGCTTCGAATAGAGATAAAAGTATAGTAATAGAGTGAATCTTGTCGTATTATGGTTGAAGAAACAATATAAATTGATATATTATAGAGACCAAAATAAAACTGATTTTGCCTGCCCCTGGCAGTCTGGACTGGCAACAATATCTTATCAAAAAGCAAAATACATTAATCGTATGACTTGAAGGTTATCAACTCTTACATCATCATCAAACCAATATCCAAGCACTCAAGGGAATACCTAAAGCACAAGGGACGTAAAATCTTAGTTCCCAAGGTAGGTAGCGCATTGACTATGTAAGGAATGGTTAGTATTTCTTACAATACCATAGTCTATGGGCGGTGGTATCCACTTACCATATGGTGGCCAACTTGTAATTCCAAAAACTTTAAACAAACATTTTAAATACTTTTTTTTCAGCCTTTTGCCATCCACTGCTGGACGAAAGCCTCCCCCATAGAACGCCAACCATCCCGATAAATACTTAATTTAAGCTATTACTAAAGCGAATGTCAATTATTAATAACGTTGCATCAAATAAAACCTAATCATGTCATATGACAATTGGTTTCAATTTGAAGAAATAGTGGGCGAGATATGCACACAGCCCGGCGACGATTGACATTATTTACTGAAAGATAGGTCAATTGTATCAAGACTATCAAGTGTCCAGTTTATAGCGTCTTGACATTAAAACTGTCGCTATAAATAGAATGATACTTCTATACTAATATATAAAGCTAAAGAGTTTGTTTGTTTGACCCGGCTAATCTCAGGAACTACTGGTTCGAATTTAAAAAAATATTTTTGTGTTGTATAGTCATTTTATCGAAGAAGGTTCTGGGCTGATTTTTATTAATTATACCCGGGTGAAAACGCGGGGCACAGCTAGTTATAAATAATAGTCACAATATATTTTATATAATATAGAAAAATAGGCAAAAAAAACGACTAAGTGCTTTTTTCTGATATTGTTAATAGATATTCTTTTTTTTTATTTTGGTTTGGTTGGTGTCAATTTGATTACCGTTATTAATAAAAAACAAATTAAAAGTACAACTAAAAAAGACATTACGAAAACCACTATTTGAATGCATACAGGATAGATGTTACATTGCATTTAGTGAATTTATGATAAGCAATCAATAATAATAATTAGTCGGTTAATGTAATATCAATATTTAACTTAGCTTCTCGGAATATATAAGATTGACGTCATTGCATTCAACTCTTCTAAGAAACCAGAGTATATTAATATAGGACGTTCAACGTTCGAACAAAAATAGAGGTGTTAAAAAAAAAAGGGAAACATGATTCCTAGTTTAAATTGGCCTCGCATCGTTTTACGTATCTTCTGAGAATATATAAAACAGATTACAGATCAATCTGCGTCATTTGCTCTGCTTAGATTTCTAGGATTAGATCGAACAAATGTTTCACCTACATCTTACAATATAGTCACATTTCTTTATAGAATTCTGTATAATTGGTTAAACAAAGATCTTTTACCAGCGACGCTCGAACAATAAACTCTTAAACATGTGAAACAATTAAGAAATGAGTCGATTTCGAGTTAATAATGGTTGTGGCGCCGTCCGACATGAGATAATTTGCAGATAATAGTATCAACTGCGCCCCGACCTCGTCCTCGTCCTACCATCACTGTACTGTTAGACAAGTTGATGGGAATTTACTGATAATGAATAGAATTATAACCACGTTCCGATATGAAACAGAGATGACCCAGTGGTTGGAACACGTGAACCTTAACAGAACTAGTAGGTTCAAACCGATCAATCAAAATTATCATGTAATTAAAATGGTTTTGTTGTTTGCACTGCAAGGAAAACATCGTGAGGAAGCCTGTCTGTATCGGACGAAGGCTGCACTGACATGTGTGACCAACCAACCCGCTTTGGAGCAACGTAGTGGCTCAGGCTGTTCCGTATTTTATTATATTCTTAATTATTATATTGTGTTATGAAACAATTAACGCTTATAAATGTTTTTTTCTTGTCAAACAGACTAAGGAAGCTATTCCAATGTTAATTTAAAGCAGATAACAAAAAAAGCGTATAAGAATTATAACGATCTATTGAGATTCACAATTAAGTAATAAATTATAATACAAAATAGTTTAACACAGTTGTTAACTCAGGATCAACGATGCGAAACGAGACGAAATACAACTTGAACATAATAACGAGGACTTTATTCAAGCAATTTGGTCACTTAAGTTAAAATAAATTTGTGCATAAAAAAAAGCATTGAATCCATTTTGTACGTTACCTAGCGTTTAGCCCGCGGCTTCACCCTCGCAGTTCCCGTTTCCTTGGGAATACGGGGGAAAATGTACCCTATGTTACTCGCTGATAATGTAACTTCCCAATGGTGAAAGATTTTTTAAAATACTTAGTGGTTTAGGCGTGTAAGCGTACAAACAAACAAACTCACTTAAACATTTATAATATTAGTTGGGATTTCTTGATATATTCTTTCAAGTTCTTTTTATTTACGACTAATAAATTAAGAATTTTCTAATTTTATACAATACTATCATATTGGAGAGTTAACTTGCACTTTTTGTGGCAAATTAAAAAAAATATAAAATGTTCAGTAATTATTGTCCTTATTTATGAACGTTACTTAGCGGCTGTATAGTTTAACCCTGATTTCTCCCTTTCTGTCATTCCGGATTTGACAATCGAGTGAAGAAAACACAGTACTGATTAAATAATTACCCGCTAAATAACGTATAGAAATAACGCCGTATAATGTTAAATATAAACAATAAAATCAACAATTTTCCGAAAACGTGCAAAATTGATCACAACAATAACATGATAACAATTAAGTTGTATAAAAAAAAAACAATTGTATTAGAAACAAGTCGACCTAACAGGCTTAATTGCAATACCAGTTGACGGCGTTCCAATTTCTCAAGATATCACTTCCCACTACAATTCCATTACGTATGAGCTCATTATGTCCGGTTACGAGAACCAGATGCAAGCCATTTCCTACGTTATTAAAATGAAAAGCATCCGAGACGAGATGAGCTGGCAACATCCTGTTGCTTATATGTTCTGTTATTTATTATATTAATGTACCTAATACTAAATTTACAAAAGAGTAGCTTTGAATAAAATGAGATATGATATTAGTTACTATAGTTGTCGAGACTTTGTATAGGCCAGGTTAGCTGCACACTCTTTGATTTTTTTTTATAGAATAGGTAGGCGAACGAGTCATTGGCATTATAAGGAATGTTAACCATCTCTTAGATCGCCAATGCGCCACCAACATTGGAAACTAAGATCCTATGTCCCTTGTACCTGTAATTACAATGGCTCACTCATCCTTCAAACCGGAACATAACAATATTCTGTTTTGCGGTAGAATATCTGATGAGTTGGTGGTGCTTACCCAGACGAGCTTGCACGAAGCTGATTAAAAGATGATTGTTAAGGTTAGAAGGCCGGATGAACCAGTTTAATTACAGACACAAGGGACATATTATATTGACATATCTTAGATCCATCGGGTTGGGGCCATATTAACGGTATATGAAGTGTTTTACACTCTAGAGCAGTGTCTATGGACGAAGGTGACCACATAGTAAAAAAACTGAAAGATATAAATCTATAGATAAAATTAGTGGTCATATTCTTAATTTACAATTAAATTGGAATTAACATTTTTGATAATATTTTAGTTGACTTAATGGAATTGGCGGGACGTGAGTGAAACAGGAACTTATTAATAAAATTGCGGCACTCTTCCGTTCGACGAAGACCGAAGCAACGCAGGCATCCGGCCGCCTTTGATCGTGTGTTTATTAGTGTTAATGCTTCATTCGCGGTGCTTTCGCCAGCCACAACAAACCGTGCCTCACAAATAGTCTACTTTTATACATACATACATACATAGTCTAGTTTTACTTGGTGGTAGAGCTTTGTGCAAGCATGTCTGGGTAGGTACCACCCACTCATCAGATATTCTGCCGCAAAACAGCAGTACTTTGTATTGCTGTGTTCCGGTTTGAAGGGTGAGTGAGCCAGTGTAATTACAGGAACAAGGGACATAACATCCTAGTTCCCAAGGTTGGTGGCGCATTGGCGATGTAAGCGATGATTAACATTTCTTACAATGACATTGTCTATGGGCGTTGGTGACCACTTACCATCGGGTGGCCCATATGCTCGTCCGCCTTCCTATACAATAAAAAAAAAAAAAAGTCTAAATCTATACACTGATTACACTATATACTTTTAATTGGTAAATATTTAAATTACTATTAATGTAATTATCAGAAAAAAACTTAAGATCATATCGTCGGCATTTTATTATAATTATATTTCACTACCTCTATCCCGGGATTCCGTTCGCTACTCATTCATTTAAACACGGGATCCGGGTTCAAAAAGTGCAATAGTTTAGTCGTGCTGATGTAACAAACAGACGAACTAGATACAATTCCATACAACTTACCTAAATGAGACAATCGCTTTTACAGTTTAAATTCTATTAACATTAAATCCGTGACTTAGAAATATATAATAGGTAATAACGACTAGACTATTTCAAGTTGTAGTAAATGATAGTAAATATTGTCGTCAGCAGTTGTATTGTAGGTAATACTGTGATTCATTACTAGGTACATACATATTATACATAATATACGTTGTTATGCAATTACTGCGCGTGTTAGTTCATAATATTTCCATCGCATAATCATAGAGACCGTCATTCACATTTTATCGAATACGTAATAAGCAATTATTTACTTGTACGAAGATATTGTATTATTTTATTAACCCATAAAATATACCATAGACGGAAACACAAACGAGTTCGACTTAGTCCGGCGATCATAATCTATCGTCTCGCATTGAGGAGCACAATAAGTAGCAGACTTCCTCTCCCACGTTTGGAAGAGCGGATGCCTCGACTTGCGACCTCCGGCATTACTTTTAAGACACATAATATTCATTTAACGGCCGAACGAGACGTACCATAGAGTATAGACAATTCGTTTTACTGTTAAACGCACTTATCATTTAAAATAAAATAATGTACAGTACAGACATTTATATGTATATATTTTTTATAAGATAGGTAGATGGACGAGCAAATGGGCCACCTGATGGTATGTGGTCACCAACGCCCTTAGACAGTGAAAGAAATGTTGACCATCAAGTAAATGTATATAAGGTCATATAATAAAAGGTCAATGTTTAATAAATCGTGCCAATTTTTTATTAAAAAGATTTGTTAAATATAAGAGAAACGAACTAAATAATTAAATGGTAATAAGAGTAAAGAGAAAAGGCAGGCCAATAAGCCACTGCTGGGTAAGGGGTTACCTTTCAAACAGAAGATTTACTGGTGGTAGGGCTTTGTGCAAAGCTCGTCTGGGTAAGTACCACCCACTCATTAGACATTCTAATGCAAAACAGCAGTACTTGGTATTGTTGAGTTCCGGTATGAAAGGTGTATAAGCCAGTGTAATTACAGAAAGAAGGGACATAACACCTTACTTCCCAAGATTGGTGGCGGATTGGCGATCTAAGCAATGTTTATCATATCTTACAATAAAAATGTCTATGGGTGTAGGTGACAACTATCAGGTCACTATGCTATGCCATGTCCGCCTAACTATTCTATAAAAAAAATGTTTTGAGCTTATTTTAACATGGTCTTTACATGGTATTTACCTTACAATATTTTTGTCATGGACAAGATGAATTATAGACAAGATTAAGCGCATGAACTCTGCAAACTATGTGCATATAAAAGATATGTATGGTTGTTCTAATTTGATTCCATAACCTTTGATCTATGTTCTATCTATTAAGTTATAGTGGCTTTGGAAAGCATTTGTAAAAACTTCCATTTTAAAAATATATTTGACAGAATAATTTAAGGTATTGTGTAAAAATGTACACAAGAAACAAGTTTTCCTAAAAAACTTTTTTGGAACTGAGGAATAGACCATACCAGTAAAAGCATGTGAATGTACCACAGCTGGGCTAAGACCTCTTCCCTTTTTGAGGAGAAGGTTTCAAGCTTATTTCACCACACTACAAGAATGCGGGTTGGTGGAATACACATGCGGCAGAATTTCAGTAAAGTTCAAGCGTGAGATATCAATTAATAACAAATTAAGCACATAAAATTCATTGGTGCTTTCCGGGTTTGAACCCAAATTAATCATTCTTACCACTAGGCCGGAGGAGTAGACCATGTATTCTTTTTATTGAATAAAATAAATAAAAATAAATGACACATAACTTTAAATAGGACTTTGATAAATATTCAATTGAAAATATTATAACACTTGGATGCTCTAGCTTTTAAACATAATAATAAGTATTAAAATGTGTTTTGTATCCATCTCAAAAAGTAAAGTAATGTATTCAGATATAATTTTAGATGTTAAGCTGAAATAGACTTTTTCTAATTATTACATTATTTTTGGTAAGTGTATTTAGTACTAATAGCATTCATTACTTCTTACTTCTGCTTTGTATATAATTTTATTCAAAGAAGTACTGTTTATTATATCAGATCTGACCCATCTGTGCGATAGAATAAAAGTGATAATTACAGGAAACTACTTATATACTAATAAGTTAATGTGAGTTTGTGGTATACCTTCAAGGCAGACGACCTGCACGCCATCTTGCTTAAGACGCTTCAGCAGAATCCCATGCACAGAGTCGGGATCCCGCGGAGCACCATCGCTGTATAAGACGAAAGTACCCCGCGTACAACAGTGGGTGATTCGCGCTTTGAGTTCTTTACATTGGACAGTCGATACCAGCTCGATTTTGCCTGCAGCTAATCTCCTCAACATTATACTTGGAATGGAGAAATTCACTGCAGAACGTATATGGGATGCTGAGTATTCATTCGACCCTCGACAATCTATTAGAATTGTATCTCTTTCATCTGAGCGTAATTTTGCTAATAACCACTCCTTAGAAACTAAGTCATAATCGCATTCTGAATCTGTAGGCATTTTGTATTCACGATGTACTCCTCTGTTTACAAGGAATTTAAATAGCCTGTTGCACTTCTTCACTACTGCGTTTAATTCATGAACTGATTGAGTTTATTAAGATTATCATTGTTAAAGTCACTAAAGATACACAGAATGTTTCATATCTTCTCTTAATATAAAGATCTCATACATAAATAAACACTACACAATTTTCACGTCTATAACGAGCGAGCTACTCTAACGTTAGACAGTGTAAGGCGTAACAGCAAGAGCAACAACCAAGTGCTCTTTTTATTATTGCATTTTCTAGTGTTGCTTGGAGTTGCCAGCTCTTTAAACATAATGTCCCTACAGTACATTTGAATGCAGTTGACTATCAAAATATTTAAAAACCTTTTTTTTTAGACAATTACTATTTGAAACTTCTTACAAAATATTCAATTATACAAATATAAACAATTGAAATCTAAGTTGACCAAAATTTTAAGCAGTACTATGGTAAGTCTAAGTATTTACCCCTACATATGAGGTGGAATCCCTAAGCTAGCAACATCGATTCCAATAGTGTTGCTTACAATAAAATATAAACTGTCTTAATAAGCCATAGATAACAAGCTGTAACACAAGCGATATTTGATTTTTATATATATAAAGCTTATAATAATTAAATAAAAAGTGATAATATACATAAAAATAATAATATATTTTTAAAATTACCGTTGTAGTAAAGAAAGATAATATAATATTATTTTATTCGTAATGGCAGCACTGTTCATTAGTTCTGTCACAATCTGAGTTCTGACTAAAGTGATTTCGTTTTTATTTTATAAGATTTTAATTTGAGTTTTCAATTTAAATTAGATTCATCCATAAATAAACATTAAACATACTTTAAATCCGTGCCTCCGTTTATTTCTCAAACATAATGGATGATTTATACGATAATTTGGAAAATTATAACGACGTTAATATAGTTGATGAGGTATGGAGTTTTAGCGCCAATTATTATTTTGTCATTTTTGTGTATTAGTTATAAGTAATCCTTAATATTAAAAGTTTAGTTACATATTATACTTTGCAACTTATTATGTTACAGTGCATCGACTCTTTTTTTAATATAATATATGTTTTTACAGTTAAAATGTGAAAATAGGGAACTAAAATTGAAACTCGAAGAGATTTCGAAGGCAATGGCTCAGTTACAAAAAGTAAGCAATTTCTCAGGTATCACTTTAATATTTATTCACGACATCTGATATCTCATACATATTGATTGCATAATTCATCCAAACCTAAGATTAAATTTTCAACTCATTTAAAAAAAAATACATTACCTACAATGATAAAATAACCAACTATAAATTCGCATGGATTTTTTTGGTTTAAGCATTTGAATAAAGGAATGGATGTGCATTGATATTTTAGAACATTTTACAGGATTTTGACAAAGTAAATTCTGAATACAAGAAATTGGAAATTAACTACTCCTCATTATTGAAAACAGCACGCGCTGAAATTGAGAGGAAAACTGAAACTATTAAAAATTTAAATTTTGAGTAAGTCATTTTTTTCCATTACTTCTGTTCATAATATTAGAAATATTAAGTTTTTTCACTACATAATTTTTTTGCCTTTCTATTGTATTGTAATTGTATGATTTACCCAAGCCAAATTATACTTTGAGAATGGATTCAAAAGCCTGAATTTATTATATTCATGTAATCAAATGGAAATTCATTGTTTTTATAATGAATGAGGTTATCATTTTTATTATTTATTTGATATCTTGGTTAAAATTAAATGAAATTGATTACTAATTGAATTTAAAAATGATTGGTTTGGTTCCTTGACCAAGAACTTGTCTTCTTATCCGTTATTATATTTCTGTATATGGACACCTTAATTTTCAGAAAAGATATGATTGTAATAAATGCATTGAAAGAAGGAAAGAATGTCTTAAAAAGAAACAAAGGTAATTTTAATAATAAAGAAAAGGGTGGAATGTATAACAAAACAACTGTTTCTGATGTTGACAAAGAAAAGCCAAATAATAAAGTGGTACCAGAGAGTAGTCATCACAAAAATAATGGGTAATATATGTGTCTAATTCATTTGAACTCTATTATTTATTTTTTTTGGATATTTAGTGAGTTGGCCTGTTTACATAAGGCCACTGCAAAACATTGTTACATATTTCAGTCCTTGTATAACTAAAGGCACAAGGTATATAACACCTTAGCTATCTACCATATTAGGTTTGTTGTTTTGGAGGAGGGGTTTATATCATTTATGGTGTCAATCAAGTTGACATATTGGGAATATTGTATTGGTTAGAAATGAACCTGTCAGTAAAAATTAATCTTCAAATATTATATAACCATTAACCATCAGCTATAGTTTCTGTGTATATAAATAATATCTCTTGAAGTTTATATATACCACAAGCTTAGATTTTATACATCCCTTTTGTGTTATTAACATAAAAATGCCAAATTATCCAATAAATAATTGTTGCAATGGAGATTAATATAGGAATCGACATTCAACATCGGATTGACATAGGAAATAATTATGATTAATACTGTGAACATTTTCAGAGTTGATTCTAGTTACGCTCCATCTGGAGATTCCATCTCTGCCATAAGTACTGGATATAAGTCTACATCTAGTGAAGAAAAAGCCACTAAGCCCATTGAATCATGTGTACAACCTAGAAACAAAGAGAAAATTTCAAATGATAATCATAAGGATGAGACTTTACGAAGTAGTAAAAACATAATTAATAGAAGAAAATCTGTGTTAGGATTGAGGTGAGATGAATTTCAGGTTTAGACTTGACTTGGTTTAGTTTTGACTTTGTGGTAGAGCTTTGTGCAAGCTCATATGGGTAGTAACCACCCACTAATCAGATATTCTACCGCAAAACAACAGTACTTTGTGTTATTGTTTTCCGGTTTGAAAGGTGAGTGTGCCAGTGTAATTACAGGCACAAGGGACATAACATCTTAGTTCCCAAGGTTGGTGGCACATTGGGGATGTAAGAAATGCTTAACATTTCTTACAATGCCAATGTCTATGGGCATTGGTAACCACTTAACATCAGGTGGACCATATGCTCGTCCTCCTACCTAAACAAAAAAAAAAGAGTAATTTATAATCAAGTATTTGTGTTGCATATTTTTAAATTGTTCTTACTAGTTTGTATTTATTTATAGCATACAAGAACCAAAATTTAGTTCCGATGAAGATGTTGAAGCAAAACATGCTGCCACAAGAATATCACCTCTTAGAAGTGACTTGAAACATAATGAATGGCATGACACTAGAGACTATAGGATAGAACCTCAAGAATCCCATGAGTCATCCAAAGAACATTCTAGATTTAGGACAAGTAGATATACAAACTATGAAAAGTCCAGAAATGAGGACAGACATGAATCTTTCCATAAACATAGAAGGCCGTATAGTCCAGAAAGAGACCAGCATAGATATATTAATGAACATGCTGAAGATTATAATTCAAGAGGAGGTTATGGTAAACGAAGAACATCGAGGACAAACAGTCCTTCGACTGATAAATATAACCGCTCAAAGAGTCGAGACAGAAGGTTTAACTATGAACGAGAAAATTACCGCGAATATAATAGACATCCTAATCGATACTATGAGCATAATGCATTGAAGCACAGAACACGAAACGAATTTGACGAGCCCTGTAGTAAGAGACAGAAAATTAGTGCCCCGGAAACAAACAGTTATGTGAATAATAAGGAAAGGGAAATCACTGAGAGAAATCATGTTTCGAGATCTCAATATAAACAAAACTCTTCTTGCCAGTCTCCTGATTATGTAAATGTCGATTCTCAACATGATGTCAAAGGTATGTTAACTTACAAATAATTAAACAGGGTGAGGTGGATATTTTCAACTTCAGAAGGATATAAGCTATTATGAACGGTTAAAACTGCTTGCCTTGATTAAAAATCAGTAATTAATATAGTTTTAAGAATAATATGAAAAATTATATTTATCATAAATAGAAAATATATATAGAATAAATTAAAAAATTGGATATCAATGGAATTATAATTTCACATTGAAAAAGAATGATTACATTCCAGTAGTGTGAATGTTTGACATAAGTTTGAAATGAATTGTTATCAATTAGTTTGGTGTGCAAAGTAAATTCAACTCAGTTATGGAGGTTGATGATGTTATGGTCTTCCCTAAGTTATAATTATAATAATAAACCCATACTAAGCTTGTTATATAGTTGTATATCAAACTTTAACCAATATCTAATGCATATATATTATACGTAATATTTTGACCTGATATTCTTATAGGTATATTTGCTTTAAATGAATGTATCAGACTGTAAACTATAAGAGCTATCTGTCTGTTATTATTTATATCCTTAAATATACTAGTCATAAAATTTATGCATGTTTTTCATTAAGAAAAAAAAATTATTCCTACAATTTTTTCAGAAGTAATGAGCACAGCTGAATCAAAACATGAAGATCCTAGAATATCAAGTAAAAAATATATATTAAAAACATCCAATGACACCACCATATTGTCAACAGTGGTTGGTCGAAATGTTGAAATGCAATGCGTAGACAAGTCTCTTTGGAAATTTGAAAAGTCAGATGTTCCAGCAGCATTGTCTAAACCAATATCTGATCAAGAAAATGATGATTTATTAAAAGAAATATATATGGATATTCACAATCCAGAGTTAAATCACTCATTGGAATCGGGCGAAATACATGAATTGAATGATGACCAAGAAACAAATTATTCACAGGAAACTGATAAGAATCATGATGATATAAGCGATGGAAAAAGTAAAGGTAATACAAACGAGTCTGAAACTAGAAATTTGAATGTATCTAAGGAAAATGTTGATACAAAAGCTTTTGAAAAACCATTGAAAAAATTTAAAATACCAAAGATTAAAAAACCCGATAAATTGGATAAAGAAAAAATTTTAGCCCACCAAGAACCCTGTGATATATCCATGAAAAGTTATACGAATTTGGATACTAATGTTGAAAATCACAAACCTATTGTACAAAATATTGAATACATGTCTGATAAACAAAATAATAAAAAGAACAAAAGTAAACATGATATTAAAAACAATTCAGAATCTCATAAATCTATAATTGATAAAAGAACACAAGAACCCTGTGATATATCCAAGAAAAAATATATTAATTTAGATAACTATGTTGATTTAGATACTAATGTTGCAAATCATCAACATATACAAAATATTGAACAAATTTCTCATACACAAAATAATAAAAGGAACAAAAGTAAACATGATATTGAAGACAATTCAGAATCTGATAAAGCGATAAGTGATAAAAGAACACAAGAAATTATGAGAACCATTGAAGGTGATTTGGAATTAAGTGATGAAGCAAGTGATATTGATGATCCAAATAAGAAAACAAATGAAAGCTCACAAGAGCCTAAAATTATCCTAAAAATGGATAAAAACTCAAATTCTACTATTATAACAGAAAACAATCATGATGTATCCTCCTTTAAATCTGAACCAATAAAAGCTGACAAAGTTAAATCTTTGACAAAGGATTCTTCCAAGGAAAGTAAGAAACGAAAAAGTAAAAAGAAATCATTTGAACAAAAGGAACCACATTCTGTTACATTAGACCAACAAAATGTAAAATCTCATAATACAAAAAAATTAAAAGAAAAAGAAAGCAAGCAAACGGTTTCTAATCAAACTAAAAGTAAATTCAGTGATTTATTCGGCGATAGTAGTAGCTTAATAACGCCCGATGATCTTGGCTTAAACAACATTCAAGTACAGCCAGTGGATAAATATACATCAATATTTGATAATACTGAAGATGCAGTAGACTTGAGTGGCGAGGATATTGCTAAAACACTAACTAGAGTCAATAAAGTTAATGCCTTTGATACTGTTCTAGATAAATTACATGACGAAAAAGTCTCTGAACCCATTAAAAATAATTTCAGTGTAAATGTAACAGTTGTTAATGAAAATTGTGAAAACAGGACAGAGGATAAACCATCTATAAATAACGTTTATGAAAATACGAAATCAGACACATTAACAGATGCGCCTAATATAGTTAAAACAGTAATCATATCTTCAGGAATTCAACCGGAATGCTTATCCGAAAGTGGAGAAGTATTAGTAAATAAACCACAAATCGTTGCACCTGCGCTTGGAGCCATTACTAATAATCCTAGTTTGAAAAAATGTCCATTAAATAGTATCAAAGCTTTGGCAACATCCACACCTCAAAAATGTATTGAACATGTTGATGTTCCTGCATCGCTAAGAGATTCTCTCGATACCAATACAAATTTGCCTACCGATGATATTAGTGCCTCATCTAATATGAGTAATTCTACACTAAACAATACAAATGCACTTCAAAATGAAGCAGACATACCCGATGTCAGAATTTTCGTTAGAAGAAGACGAAAACCTGTGAGAAAGGCTACATAGTAGGTTATTTTGAAGGAATATGAATTAGATCTCAGTTTCAAAGTTTTATAGATGCTAAGATAACAATATTGTAATATACTTATGTACATTGGTTTTCTTAAAGAGTTCTAGTGTAATATTATTACACCTTGTAATATATTTAAGCCGGCTTTTCACTAATATGGAAAATAAATGTGCACAAATAAAACATTTTTTTCGAATAGCGCCAAAAAATTAGTTACCAAACGATAAGTGCACATTCATATTGCTCAACTTATTTTAATAGAATACTTCGCTTAGATGTATTATATATTTTATTATTATTTATTTGATCGCTCCACCGATAATTTTCCTCAGTGAAAAGCCATATTTTAGATTTAGTCAATTTGTCTCTCTTTAAAAAGGCACAGACTGAACTTAACTTTTATACATAAAATAAAAAGAAAAGATAAATTATTCCCATAGCAGTCTTTATTTTCCTTACAAATATCCCTAAGTTTATTAAGTAATTTATTGTATTCACATCGTTTAAATACATATAAACATTCACATTCATAATACAACTTACATAAAGGTTTTATATTTACAAAAAAAAAATACATTAATGATGCATTTTGATTTTACATATATGAATAGAAAACTGAGATATTAAAACATTTCTTATAGACACATTTAAATATTATCCTTTCTAAATGAAGAAGGAAAAAAGGCGAACAATTAGTCTAATCAATCGCCATGCGTACTACAAATAATTTTTGAATAATATTTCTTATTTATAACTAAAATGTTTTAAACTAACTACAACAAACACAATTTCACAGTATCAACATCTTCGCTATTCGAGACATTTATACCGAACAAAAACAATACATAACTTAATACGTATTACAATTTTAAATAAAATATCATTAACATTTTTATTATTTTATAATATTATTTTTTATTCGCAAATAGAATTAACGTAAGCGTATAGACTTATTTTTATAAATTTAATGAAATTCCAAACATACCAAAAGGTGAAATGGTTTTTTATACTTAGTTCATTTCATTACAGAGTGAGTGATATGCGTCGATTTCGCACGACGGGATTATATGAAGTTGACAAAAGTAAAAAAAAACAACAACGGGTTGCACTCCATGAGCCAGTGAAACCTTGAATATTAACGTTGTGCATTTTTGATATTGCACGAATTGTTTTAATTATCAGTATAAAAGTACTATCATTTATGTGAAAAAATACAATATTCATTTATTGAGATATCGTACACAAACATGACAACTTATATTACATTAAAAATTTAACACTTCAGAATCCGTCTTACCAATTTTCAATCAGGGTCACGTGACCTGACGCGAGTTTAACATTTTTTACCCATCACAAAAAAAGTGCCGCTAAAGAAGTTTTCACTTCAAAAATATGAATTAGTCGTATCAAAATTTTTTAATCGTTACTTAATCAAATATTTGTCAATTCATTCTGTACTTTTCTCGCGCTAGTTAAACTCAAATTTGTTTATTTACCCTTTTTCCTTCTACAATGCAATTGTACATTGATTTTTTAGGCTTACACTACAGGCGCGATATAAGTTGGCCGGACTGCAGTCTTACCAGTAACAGCGCAGAAACAGTTGTTGAGGTCAAAAGCGCGGGAATTGCGGGCGTATGTTTTCGTATGAAGTTTTATTGTTCTAACGATTTTAATGCTGTTTATTGTTTTAAAGGATTCATTCAATGTTTTCGGTGTGTACCATTCCTTTTATTATACAAATAACAATACAAACCGCGACTGGTTTATCTGACGCTTAGTTAACTTATGATACATAACAGATGTATAAAAAGATAACAATCACTAGGTGAAAACACTGCTTAAAAATGATGATACCTTCCGGTCCCTCGTGACCGCGCGCCGCCATGATTGATATGTCATAATTTCACGCGCAAGCGCCTCGAAGAGCGAGCATCATTCCGGCCAACTTAGTTCGCGCGTATTATACATATAACATTAAAAATATATATATTTGTATTACAAAACAGTATTCTTTTTTTACAAAATAAACCTTAAAGCTATTGGATTCTTTGAATCAGCTCCTTAAATATACTGACGTTTTCTTTATGTGATGTCAACTATAATAATAATAAGTATTTATATACATTAGCACCTTATATTTTTAACAATATAATGTATATATGTTAATATGTTGTTCACAAACCAATCTATTATAAACATACTACTTCATCATAGGAATGGACATTGTAGTGAATATAATTGAATATACATTTATTGCCTACAAACTTTTAACATAGACTTTATATAAGGAGAATAATTGTTCATTTATATAAACCAGTTAAAAATCTTAACCGTTCAACTTATGAACATAAACATATATTTAACTAGTTTCAATTAAACTAGGAATGTCACTAATTTATATACATTAATACGAGTATGTATTATGCGCCACGCGCTACGTGACTAACTCTACTAAGAGATGAATAATTAAAAAAATATTTATGTTTAATCACTCAATATCGATTTGATATATAGATCGCATTTGCGAAGGTGATTTTTTTTGCCTTCAATATCTGATGCAAGAAAATTACTACGAATTTCTTTGACCACGATGTTGAGCTCTGTGAGACATTCAGATATAATTTATTTTTTATAAAAACGTCTCAAATATGAAATAATCGATTTATAAATTTGAACAGTAATACATTTTTATCAAAAAAAAGCTCTACTAACGAACACAAATACGTACCTACACTTAAAATTATCTCAAGTGATAACAGTCATCATTTTAAAAATATTATTTAGTTTCGAAGACTGTGATGTACCTACCGGACGACACTCCTAACGTAAATATAAATATGGCAGAATGAATAAATTATTAGATTATTTTGTAATCGAAAATAGTCAAAACGTTCCTCACAGCTCTCCGCACCGTCACTAGCGACACCGGGGCGGCGCGCGTCGCAGTGCCGTCGCTAGGAGGAGGCGCCCCCCCACAGGGCCGGCGGCGGCGCTAGGTGTCGCCGGGGCGCTGCGCGTTGGCCAGCGTGCTGATGATGTTGTTGGCGAGCGGCACGTCGAGCGTGACGACGGGCCCGGGCTCGGCCTCGGGCGGCGCCACGTGCTGGTAGCAGACGGCCGACGCGTGCCCCGAGCGCACGGACGACAGCGGCGTGCCGCTGCGCCACGTGTTGCTCGCCGGCTCGTAGATCTCCACCACGTCCAGGAAGGCCGTGCCGTCGTAGCCGCCTGCGGACACGCGCGGTGAATATCGGCCGCCTGCGACGCTCTCTCTCCGTCTCTGTGTCGCGACCCTCACCCATGGCGTACAGCTTCCCGTCCAGCACGGCGAGCGACAGCGCGGAGCGGGCGGCTCGCACGGGCGCCACCTCCTCCCACGTGTTGCGCTCCGTGTCGTAGCGCTCCACGGTGGCCAGCTGCGCCGCGCCGTCGTAGCCGCCCACCACGTAGATGTACTGGTTCATCGCCGCCACGCCTGAACGAGAGCACCCGGTTACTCTTTGCCGATTTTATCCCCGCGAGGACTGCCCGCGGCAAATACACGTTTAAAGTTTGCGGGTTTAATACCGAGAAGATTCGAGGACGGTATACCTGCGCCGCTCCTCGCGTAGTGCATGGGCGCGACCTCTGACCAGCAGTTGTTCTCGGGATGGTAGCATTCGACGGAGTTGGTTCGTCTCGCACCGTCGAAGCCCCCCACCGCGTACAGCAGACGGTTGACCACGGCCACGCCCACGCCCAGTCTCGCGCGTCCCATCGACGCCACGTATGCCCACGCGTCCTTCTCAGGGTCGTAGCTGGTCGAGGAAGATACAATATTTAATAAGTTTACACAGAGATTCATAATCGAAAAAAGGACCGAATATTTGACATCTGCTTCGTACAGAGGGACACCGAGTCCGACTCGTCTTTCAAGCGAACTCACCACTCGACAGTCTTGTGATACTCCGTGCCCGCCGAGCCGCCGACCGCGTACAACAGCCCGTCCATCACCGCCACTCCGACCTGAGAGGGTTACCAATGCACTATAATATAAGATCGATCGTTATACGATACGAGTACAACTAGTAACGATATATTTTGGCACGGTACTCACGCGATGGCGGGGCGTGGCCATGGGGCTGCAGGGGCGCCAGTGCTCGCCGGCGGGGCTGTACACGTCGACCCAGTCGCTGTCGTACGAGGAGCCCGGCGACGTGTTGCGCCCCCCCACCGCGTAGAACATGCCCTGCGGACAGCGCTGGCTATGTACCACGAGTTACAACCGTACACGTGTATATACAAAGAAATTCCCATATATTAAATGTTAATACGACAAAATATATAACGAAGACGAGCTCTAATTTTCTAATTTTATTGTTGTTTTACTCGGAGACGAGTCATGAAGCATACGAACGAAATAAGTTTGGATGTGGTGTGTCTCCTCGCATATGAAATGATTATAAAATTGAAATTTCTTCCACTTAAATTCTAATTAAACAGTACAACTCGTCCAAGGAACTTATGTGTTGTTAATAGAGAAAGCTGTCAGTCTGTGAATCAAAAATATATATAATAATCTATAAGTGATATGATGATCACGATAATGATTAACTAATAAGATATAAATAAAAAGTGTTACCTTAAGGAAAGCAGCTCCGAGACCCGAGCGAGGCACGGTGAGTCTGGGCAGCGTGATCCAGCAGTTGTCGTCGATGTTGAACGCTTCGAAAACGTCGATGGAGTGCCGGAAGTAACCGCCCGCCACGTAGATGATGCGCGGCGTGTTGGGTCGCCGTTCTTTTACCACTGGCTTTTTGTGTAGCGTCAGATCCTATAAAGTTCAGATACATATGTAAATAATATATATAGTACACTAGCCTGCCTCGCTGATCAAGCGTCTTGATATAAGGCCGCAGACTCGGTGGTCTTGGGTCCAATTCCCAGGTCGGGCCAATAAATAGTTATTGGGGGTTTTCTGTCAGAAAATTCTCAGTAGCAGCCTGGGGTCTGGAACTTGGAAGTGTGTACACTCCCGTGCCTCGGAAAGCACGTTAAGCCGTTGGTCCTGCGCCTAAACTCTTTCCGGTCGTGTCGGGTTGCCGTCCCATCGGATATGAGAACTAAGGAAAAGAGTGTGCACCTGTGTTTGCGCACACACGTGCACTATAATATCTCCTGCGCAGTTGGTTAACCTCACTTGAGATTGGCCGCCGTGGCCGAAATCGGTCTGGAGGACCTTATTTTTATTTTAGTACACTAGCTGTGCTCTGCGGTTTCACCCGCATATATTTAATAAAAATATAATGAATAAAAATCAGCCTAGAACCTTCCTCGATAAAAGGACTATACAACACAAATATCATTTATAAATTCGAACCAGTAGTTCCTGAGATTAGGCGGATCGAACAAACAAACTCTTCAGTTTTATATATTAGTATATAGATAATAATTAAGTGGTGTTAGGGCTTTGTGCAAGCTCGTCTGGGTAGGTACCACCCACTCATCAGATATTCTACCGCAAAACAGCAGCACTTGGTATTGTTGTGTTC
The DNA here is from genome assembly GCA_963151315.1 of Nymphalis c-album. Lineage (NCBI taxonomy): Eukaryota > Metazoa > Arthropoda > Insecta > Lepidoptera > Nymphalidae > Nymphalis > Nymphalis c-album. Next base: position 12,494,256 of record OY720591.1, on the reverse strand, counting down.
GGGTTTGAAGGGTGATTACAGACACAGGGTACATAACATTTTAGTTCCCAAGGTTGGTGGCGCAGTGGCGATGTAAGCGATGGCTACCATCTCGTACTTAATAACATAAAAAAATAAAAGTTGTCATATTCGTTGTAAACACAGTAAATAAGAATATTTATTCTTGTAGATGCGATAAAATGCTATGCCCCTTTTATTTTACCTGTCATTAAACTAGCTCACTCACCCTCTAAACGAGTCAATACAAACTATGGCTTTTTGGTGGTAGATCTATCATCAAGTAGGATCTTTCAATACAATAAAATAAACAATCAAAAATACTATTGCCAAAAATATAAATACTTTCACAATTGAAAACTATAAATGGCCATCACGACCTTATTTGAAGTTCTTTAGTTTGACATGTGTCCGTAATTTTTGGAATCGTTCAGCTAAAATTCAGCAGACATACGGGTTAACTTTCGTTCAATATTTAATTAAAGAAACAAACCTTAAATATTTTGGCGAGGTACTCCCTGCAGGCGGGCACTTTCTTGAGCACGGAGCACGTGCTCATCTGCTCCTTCAGGAAGCTGGGGGTGAGGTACTGGCAGCGAACGGCCTGCAGGATGTGCTCCATGCGCGGGTAACGTCGATCCTCGTCGAATTTAACCTTAGGGTTAACAGTTAATATTTTACTAAACAAATTTTCATAATTATACCATAACGGATTTAGTTAATGTATAGCAGTGGCCGCCAACCATTAGTCTTTAATTATCTACAAAAAAAATGATATGTCTATACTGTTAATTAATGTTATTTTTTAACCTTGTGGTCCCTGCTAATGACGAGGAAATCAAAGTGGTCCCGGTCGAGAAAAAGTTACGATCCTCGGATGTATAAGGTCCTCCAGACCGATTTCGGCCACGGCGGCCAATCCCAAGAGTGATTAGCCAACTGCGCAGAAGATATTATAGCGCGGTGTGCGCAAACACAGGTGCACTCTCTTTTCCTTTGCTCTCATAATCCGATGGGACGGCAATCCGACACGACCGGAAAGAGTTTAGGCGCAAGACCAACGGCTTAACGTGCTTTCTGAGGCACGGGAGTGTACACACTTCTAGACTCCAGGCTGCTACTGAGAATTTTCTGACAGAAAACCCCAATAACTATTTATTGACGGAACCTGGGATTTGAACCCAGGACCACCGGGACTGCGGCCTTATATCAAGCCACAAGACCAACGAGGCAGTCAAAAGGTTGGGATCCTCGGATGTACAGACAGCAGAAGAGCGTTAGGAATAGTAATTTATAATCACATGATTAGTAAAGAGAAGTTTCGGGTTGTAATTACAATTTTAGTATCGAGTTTTTTTTTTTGTAAATCGAATTGAATAGAAATAATATATCAACAAAAAGTATTTACTGAGATAAAAATTACACAGTCACATATAAAAATATATACTATTTTTATCGTTAATACGATATTATATGTCCGTGATTAATCAAAACTGTATAGTCACGACACACGACTCTCTGCTAATATTTATTCAGCAGTTTTCATGTATTCAGATTACGTAGAACTCATCCGTCGACTTAATCGTGTAATAAAATGATTACGGTTTAGTGAATTGCGATTTTTATTTTATGATAATAATATGGGATTACTACGCCTTATTTAATTATTTTGATAAATTATATTTATTAGTCAATAATAGTTTTATTTACGGCCGAATACTGAATCGTCATTCAAATATTAAGTGCAACTTAATTATTTAAGACGCCTTTAATTTAAAATTTAGTAAGTATGCGAAATTTGAAATTAACGGCGTCTTTGTTTATTTACTTTAATTAATTTAATTGACAGTCTTAAAATAGCGTATACTTTTTTTAAAGTTTACTTACAAAGAATGTACATTTTTTTTTCATTTGCATTTTAAGTTAATCTATAAGTGAGGTATAATTTTTTTATTTTTAAGTTAGTTAAGATTGTACTATTCTGCAAAATTTGGCAGAAAATCTCAATAACTTTTTACTGAGCCGACTTGAGAATTGAACCCAGAACCTTACGATAGCCACTAGCGACTAGAACAGCGAGGCAGTAATAATTAATTAATTACTTTCATTATTAATCGTCATTACTAAAGTGGGTTAAACCTATTATAAATTTGACGTCACTAGAAATGTTTCCGTGTCGCGTCAGACGTGATTCCCGTAAATATTATTTACAAATTATAACCAACAAATATTAAATAATCTACAATTTATTTTAAATCATTATATTTAATTACAAATAATTGTTAATTATTTCGTTTACGTTACGTTTTAAGATTAAACATTTGATGAGTTAACGAAAACGAATAAGGAAATAGTCGAGTTATTATTACACACAGCTATTTCCTTAAACCATTATATTAATATAAGGAGCCAATGTAAACATTTTTTTTATTGTATAGGTAGTTGGACGAGCATATGGGCCACCTGATGGTAAGTGGTCATCATGGTGGTTAACCATCGCTTACATCGTCAATGCGCCACCGACCTTGTGAACTAAGATGTTATGTCCCTTGCGCCTTTAATTACTCACCCTTCAAACCGGAACACAACAATAACAAGTATTGTTGTTTTGCGGTAGAATATCTGATGAGTGGGTGGTTGGTACCTACCCAGACTTGCTTACAAAAAATAATCAACTAAAGATTACCATGATAAATATAATTATTTGTTTTTAATATATAACGCAATTGTTTTCTTTAATTTAATGTTTCTGATATTTAATTATAATGTATTTATAATTATGCTTATTTATGTCATGTTTTATTTTACCGTTCACTCTATTTCATTTCTTTACCTACCTCAGACTAAGAGTTCAGGCGCAGGACCAACGGCTTTACGTGCTTTCCGAGGCACGGGAGTGTACACACTTCCAACTTCCTGACTCCGGGCTGCTATTGAGAGTTTTCGAAAGAAAATCTAAATAACATTTTATGGACCCGACCTGGGATTTGAACCAGGGACCATCGAGTATGCGGCCTTACACGTAGGCACTAGACCAACGAGGCAATCAAATCGACGTAAATAAATAATATTTGTATCATAACTTACCCAACTCAACACGGCGTTGTACACTTCCCTCTCTTCTCTCACGTTGAGCTCGTCTTTCCGTATCAAGCATATAAGTTCCTGAGCCGTCAACTGCAGAAATTCTTCCTCTTGACAAACCTGACGTTTAACAAAATAAATAAATTACCGATTATTTGTAACATGGTCAAAAAATTATTAGATATTGTTTGACCTTTCTGTTTATTACACAATAAAGATTAGGGGGACCAATTATTCCACTAAAAAATTGTCGCTATATCGCAATCATGTGTCGTTGCCATCTAACCGTTTTTCTATTATACTAACAACAACAATTGTGGTTCTGTCGAAGTCGGACCGGAATAGAATCGGGAACATATCGTAACCGTTAAAAAATTGTAGAGTTGGCGCTCAGTACGGTCAGACAGCATCTCTTAATTTATTATAAAAAATGTCGACTATAATGAAGATTACCTAGCGAAGTTACATAAGATACAAACATGTTATTAAGTACGCTATTAGCTAATCGTACTCTAACAACTAAATCTACCTTAGCTTTTAAGAACCTATTACTGTTATATATCTTGTTAAGACGCTGTAACAAATATCATTGTGATAACTTTTAGCTAGATCTAGTTGAACAAACAAAAATACGAGCCGGTTGGCGTGGATGGTGCACGCTGTAGGTCGTGTATTATATATGGGATTATAGGGGATACGTTCCTAGGTGGCAAAATAAATAACAAAAAAATTAATAAGTTTTTGACCATATTGATTAGTTGTTATCATCAGGTTTAGGCAATGGTTTAAAGAACTTTGTAATTTTTTTCTTGATTAGCAGTTTAAAAAGCTTCAATTCAGACTAATATTCAGGAGTGGCATTAGCGATTTGCTTCTTAAAAATAAGACTCCGTTTCATAGACGGATTAGTTTGCATAAAGAAATCACAATGACACGGCATTTCTTTCAAGTGCTTGATGAAGCCTTTTCTTCTTCTTCAGTGACCTGCGGATTTAACATTTTCTCCAAATCGGTTCCAGTCAAATCTACATCTCGCGATTCAAGCAACTCCTACATGTCACTTGATTCTATCTTGTCGTATTCTATTCGCAATTTCGGCATTATTTACAGTTAACGTTTAAATTCGAAAAGAGATGCAAACGAATCTCCAAGACGTAAAGATTTCTCAGCATCGTCAGCATTTCTATTTTCACTTTTGCATTTGTAGTAAGGTCTGTTTTACTTTTTTATTAGTCTATTTGCCGACGCGTTTACAAAGAATACCGAATCCTTTTTTTTATATGTACTGATTAGATCCGCGAAAAACGAAATCTTTAGCCGCGAATATAGGGATTGGGTCACAAATCACAATTTTTTCATCCGCGAATAGTGAAAATGCGAATAAAGGAAGGAGGAGTTTTTACTATATATCAGTTGTCTGGTTTCCATAGTACAAGCTCTGCTTAGTTAATAATGTCCATGAATTTATTTAAATTTCATACAAACCTTAGGGTATAGGGAATAAAGGGTCATAATGAAATATCCGAATTTGTAAAAAATACGTACGTGTGTCTATTATAAGTTTATCCGAACGTGACCGTTATCAACTATTACTTTTCCTAGAAGCTATCGGGGATTCCCACCGCGAAACTAGATTAAACTTCAATTACTTCAGTTTCTCCAAAAGTATTTTCGAAAGAAATATAACTCGTGTTGAATTTTTAATTAATTATAAATCCTACTATTTATGCAGATTTATGTATTTTTTATCATTTCTTTATTTAATTTGCAATGTTTGTTAGTTTGTTGAACGACTTCCTCTTATCTTATGCAGTTGAAACTTTACATATTGCAAATTTTATTTATGTCGAATACAAAATCTTTTTTTTTAAATGATATTATTAAATTATTTATGTTTTGGTACAACACGCGTCATTAACAAACATTTACAGCGAAAGTATATTGATGAAGTGTAATCAAGATAAAATGCAATGATGTTGCTGTTTTTGAGCGTACTGCTGTACTAACTTAAAGTATTTATTTACCTAATCATGATTGCAAATATTTTATAACAATCAAATTATTTTACACACATAATTTTAAAATTTGTATATAAAGTGATCATATCATCGAATTTGTTTGTTGTTTTAAATCATTTGAACTCGAAACTGCGCAGATCGTAGACAATCAAAATTATTAATATACATATATTCGATAGAAACGTCCCATTGGACGCAATCCCGAGTAGAAAATGTAAAGTACAATCTATTCTACTACGATCCACAGATAAGTCATTATTATTGTTAAGATGTAAAGTAGGTAGGTAAATATTCGTTTCAACTTAAAAGAAAACATTGATATTTTCTCATCTATTTGCGCGCCTCGAGTGTGATGCCAGCTATATGCCGTGACGTCAAGCGACATGAATCCTTTCCATACCATCATTGCCTAGCTCTTATATTATATACGTTAATGTATATTAATATTTTTATTTATGTTTATTATAATTAGAAAACCTTTTAATAACCAACAATTTCGATGTAACACGTCCACCGTCTCGTAACGACCACATTTTTCAAATTACACTAACTACGGGTTATTACCCGAAAATGACTCTTCAAATTCGAAATGTAAATGACGATGATAAGTGCATTAATATCGAGTAACTCGAAATCCTTATCGGTCCATATAAACTCGTCATTGCTTTTTTTTTAATAAAGTGGCGATGGGACATTATGCGGTTATTTGAAGGGTGATAAATAATTTATAATCACGCAATTGCAGATAAAGCTAAACATATTAAACTAATACTGAATTAGCCACTTTGCCAATGTTGGTTCAAATTCGGGCAAGTAATGCTCAGTTTGTATGTAAACGCAGACAGGTCAAACAGCGGATGGGGCGGGACGCGGCGAGGGGATGATGGCATGAGGGCGGCGCGTTGTTATTTTTTTTTTATTGTATGGGTAGGCGGACGAGCATATGGGCCACCTGATGGTAAGTAGTCACCAACGGCCATAGACATTGGCATTGTAAGTAATGTTAACCATCGCTTACATAACCAACGCGCCACCAACCTTGGGAACTAAGATGTTATGTCCCTTGTGCCTGTAATTACATCGGCTCACTCACCCCCCGGGACACAACAATACAAAGTACTACTGTTTTGCGATAGAATATCTAATAGTAGTCTGCGATAGAAAATCTATTAGTAGTCTCACATATTATGTAGTCGGCGTTAGGCACATAAAGATCCCGGGCCCCGTGTAGACAAGTCGATAGCATTTTGCCTCGAAATCATTGGCGTAGCTTGCCTTTGATGGGCCCTTTATCAAATTTAAGTGCTGTGGCGACCTTATTTCATTCACAAAATATTAGTATTTAGTCCCAAAGAATTGAAAATATATCGTATGTGCAAATCAATTGTTTTGTCATTGAATCGAGTACTTATAATGCATAAGTTAGCCCGGGACTCCTTCGATCGTGGGGAAGAAGAAGACGCCCCTTCACATTGGAGAACCGCGGTAGAATAAGCTCTAAACCTTAGACGGTTATTATACACTGATATTTTTACAATTAAGAAACTACTTACTTGTGTAAAATGTCTTTCAATGAACTGGTTCGCCTTCTGTTTGAGATCGGCGCAGCCGTGCTGCTCCGCGAAGTTCGCGATGCCGATGGCGTTGGACGGGTCCAGCTGCCGCTCGAGAAACGCGCAGCACGCGTCTATTACGTTCGATATCTGGAACACACAACTACAATATATGTCCTTTCACATTCTAATAATATTTTTACATACTTTAATAAACAACGTTACACTGTCACTGTCACGACACAAGCAAATTATTGAAAATATTAAAACATACATACAACTAACACTAATAAAACATAAATTATACAATAATCGTATAAAAATAATTTGTAATTATTCCGACAGTCTAATATTGTTTAACGTACAAATTACAATACAGCTCAAGTGGTGAGATGTCATATTTTTAACCGGTGCTCCTAATAGCTATAATATATAATATATTAAATTGAATAGGTAGGCGGACGAGCATATGGGCCACCTGGTATGGATGGTAAATGCTCACCTACGCCCACAGACATTGGTATAGTAAGAAATCTTAACCATCGCTTACTACGCCAATGCCCCAGCATTCAATCATGGCAATCTAACATGTTTTTTTTTTAAACTGAATATCAAACCAAAACGTATATAGTTTGATCTTTAAATTTAAAAAAAAATGTTACATTTCAATCGTTTCGATTCTATACCTCTATATTTTAATGTAAACAAAATCCTTGAAATATTATAATTTGAATAAAATTATCTTTAACGTTTTTTTTTAATGTCAAACTCGCATTTGTTTCGCCATTCTATTTGACTACACGTTACATTAGTCCTTCGATTGTAATAAAATAATACAAAACATGCAACGTCATTTAAACATTATATATGCGCATTTATAATTTAAATAGTACCATATCCATTTGAATTTGTTAAACAGAAGAAATTAACGTAATATTTCTGAGCATTGGATTATATATCATTGGTCAAGGTCTGCGGTTATTGTTTTTAAAAGCAGACAACTATTCTTCGGGCTTCATATCTATACTAATATATAAAGAGTTTGTTTGTTTGATCCGGCTAATCTCAGGAACTACTGGTTCGAATTTAAATATTCTTTTTGTGTTGTATAGTCCTTTTATCGAGGAATGCTCTAGGCTGATTTTTATTCATTATATTTTTTATTAGCGCGGTGAAACCGCGGGTCACAGCTAGTTATATAATATATTAGTTTCTCCGCTTTTTTAAATTGCAATGGTATGCGCATATGGTCCACCTGATGGTACGTGTTCACTGACGCCCATAGACATTGGCATTGTAAGATATGTTAACCATCGCTTACACCGCAAAATCGCCACTAAACTTGGGATCGAAGTTGTTATATCCCTTTTGCTTGCAGCCACAACGATAACAAGTACTGCTGTTTTGCGGTAGAATATCTGATGAGCGACCGCCATACCACCAGTAAACTAAATATTCTGTAAGTCACCCTTCAAACTCGAAACTCAGCGCAGAAATCGGTCGAAAAATGACAGAATGTGGTATGGACATTGACCATAATAATTATAATATCTCAAGAATACGCCCATCAGTATAGTATAACACTATAAGTCGGTTGTTAACATTTCACGTGTGAGTACTGAAGTGTTTTCTTATATAACAGCATTGCCATTCTACTTACAATTTGTCACTATCGCAATCAAATCGAAACCAAATCTTTACCGTTAACCGTTTTCTAAATTTAAAAAAAAAACGACCTTATTAGTTGTGTTTCGGTCGAAGTTGGATCGTTAGAATTGGCTCAGTTACGATTCAACTGAAATTTATTTTGTGAGAAATAGAATCGAGTGCTGAATTTAATTCTTTGCTTAACCTCATAATATTAAATGAGCAATTCTTGTGTACATATTTAATATTTTTATATAAGTTTATTTTGTGTATCGGAATGGACTAACAGCCGAAAACAGCTCCAGCGATTTGGATCAAATTTTTTATTTAACAATAAAATGCAATTATTGAGAAAACAAACAGTCATTTTCTTGTAACTAATCGTATTAGAGCCGGGCGAGGCACAGATCATATCACCGATGTCACGTACGATGGAGAAAATATGAAGAGTATTGATAGGTGCGGTTGAGTTTCCGAAGTTAAAACACAAAACCTATATTGTCATGATGACAATATCATTTGATATGTTATATATTTTTTTATCATTTTTGTATATTTAATTTTCTCCGTTACTTTTTGCAAACATGAGTAATAGGCGGTAAAAGTGAATTAAATATCGGAATACTGGCGCAGTATTTAATCTCATTATTCGAAAGTAGAAAATAGTTTATTGAAAAACAGTATGAGCTATATATTCGTCTAGTACTAAAAAAAAGTGGTGCAAGATTGTCTAACCAAAGTTACACTAAATTTATATTCTGATGAGCTAGACGAATCCTACTTCAAATGAATTCAAACTTCAAATGATAAAGAAGGGATTAATGTAGATAACATTAATCACTTCTTTAACACGAAAATTATTCATTCAATTATTAAATCATTCAATTATTTAAAAAAATGATTACTAGATTCGATTCGATTTCCTGTCTGTCTGTATGAACGCGATAAACCCCCTTTGAATTTTAACAAAATAATGTATGATGAAATTGTTCTGCTTTCATAGATCTACAGAAAAGTCCGCGATGGCATATGACTATCTTTTAAAGATAGCTAACTATACCCAAGCCAAAAGCGGATATGATATTAATCCTTATCAAATTAAATACATTATTTACTTTAAGCATTTCATGTATATTATAGTTGCCCTTTTTACACCATCATATTTACTCTGCTACTCTTTTTTTTTTTTTTTTTTTTTTTTTTTTTTTTTTTTTTTTTTTTTTTTTTATGTAAGAGGGGGCAAACGAGCAGGAGGCTCACCTGATGGAAAGTGACTACCACCGCCCATGGACACCTGCAACATCCGAGGACTTGCAGGTGCGTTGCCGGCCTTGGAGGAAAGAGTACGCTCTCTTCTTGAAGGTTCTTAAGTCATATCGGTTCGGAAAAGTCGCCGGCGAAAGCTGGTTCCACAGAGTGATTGTGCGAGGCAGGAAATGCCTTAAGAAACGCACTGTTGTGGATTTCCAGACATCGAGGTGATGGGGATGGAATTTGGAGTTCTGGCGCGATGTCCGGTGGTGAAATTCAGCTGCCGGGACTAATCCAAACAACTCCTCAGAACACTCCCCGTGATATATGCGATAGAGTATGCAGAGTGACCCAACATCTCTACGCAAGGCCAAAGGATCAAGCCGGTCGGTAATAGCCTGATCGTCGACAATTCGAACCGCTCTACGTTGAATGCGGTCAAAAGGAAGAAGCTGGTACTGGGGAGCTCCCGCCCAGAGGTGAGAACAGTACTCCATGTGGGGCCGAATTTGCGCCTTGTAAAGTTTTAGGCGATGGTCCGACGTGAAGTACCGTCTCGCCTTGTTGAGCACTCCAAGCTTTTTAGAAGCCAATTTGGCTTTAACTTCCAATTGACCGCGGAACTGAACAGTGTTCGAAATCTCGACGCCAAGTATACCGATACTGGCTGTGGCAGCGAGGGGAGTATTCTCGAAATGAGGGGATATGACAAAAGGAGATTTTTTAGCGGTTAACGCGCAAACTTGTGTCTTATTGGGGTTGAATTGGACCAAGTTCAGTCGGCCCCAGTCCGAGACCTTGGTTAACAAGGTCTCGACTTCAGACACAAGTTTGTTCCGACACTCGTCGACGTGTTCCCGAGAAATATTAGCACGGCCGGTGTAATGGACGTCCACAGTGCTGTCATCCGCATAGCAGTGAATGTTACTGATTTGTAACATATCATTGATATGCAGAAGAAACAGAGTAGGTGAAAGTACGCAGCCTTGTGGAACACCAGAATTGACGAATTTTAAGTCAGAGCATGCACCGTCGACAACGACCTTGATGCTCCGATCTGCCAAAAAATTGGTGATCCACTTGCACAATTTCTCGGGAAGCCCGTAGGATGGAAGCTTGGAGAGTAGCGCTTTATGCCATACCCGATCGAAGGCTTTCGCTATGTCCAGACTGACTGCTAATGCCTCCCCCTTGGACTCAACCGCCGTAGCCCATCTGTGAGTAAGGTAAACTAGAAGATCACCAGCTGAGCGACCCCGACGGAAGCCGTACTGGCGGTCGCTAATCAGCTGATGCTCCTCTAGGTACCGCAGGAGCTGGCAGTTAATGATGGACTCCATCACCTTGGAGAACAAGGAGGTGATAGCAATAGGCCTATAATTTGTTGGATCAGAGCGATTGCCTTTTTTAGGGATCGGGTGCACTAAAGCCGTCTTCCAAGAATTCGGGACAACGCCTAATGTGTAAGAGTGGCGGAAAAGACGCGTTAAGACCGGTGCCAGCTCGGGAGCACAAGTGCGCAGCACAATCGGAGGAATGCCATCGGGCCCACTCGACTTATGGATGTCCAAGGAAAAAAGTGCTTTACGAACTGCACTCTGCCGGAATTTAATTTCCGGCATCGTGGTATCACACCGCAAGATTGTCGGTGGTGTCTTTCCTTGATCATCAAGAGTCGAGTTGTACGCGAAGAGAGATCCCAAAAGGTCGGCTTTCTCTTTCGCAGAATGGGCCAACGAGTCATCGCTCCTGTGCAGAGATGGAAGGGACGGCTGACAGAAATTCCCTAAGACAGCCTTAGCGAGAGACCAGAATGCACGTGTTCCCGAAGGAAGACGCACCAATCTCTCGCCAATCCTGCCTATGTGCTCCGATTTCGCCTTGGCAATAACACTTTTGAAAGACCTGGAGGCAGAGTTGTATTCCTTTTTAAATGCGCTGGTATTTACATCACGCGATGCCGATGCTTCAGCCCAGGCTTGATAGCATTCTACCTTTCGACGTGACGCCGTTTTGCAGAAGCGACCAAACCAAGGCTGGGATCTGCCGCCGATGGGTATTGCAGAGTACGGAATGAAGAGTTCCATACCCTGAAACACCACATCAGCGACCGAGTCAGCAACGACATCGGGATCATCCGGCGAGAAACAAATCCGCCCCCATGGGTAGGATGCAAAGAAGGACCGCATCCCATCCCAGTCCGCTAACCTGTAGTGCCACACACGGCGACAACCCACGAACCGAGGCCGTGAGGTGCGTGTAATCGGCACTGTACTCCGGACAAGGCAGTGGTCCGACGAGCCAAGAGGAGGCTCTACGGAAACATGGTACCCGTCCGGATGAGAGGTCAGCAGAAGGTCTAACAGGGAAGGTGTATGGTCCTCCACATCTGGGATTCGCGTTGGCGAGGTAACCAGTTGTGTCAGATCATATGCCAAGGCAAAATCGACCACAGATCTCCCCGCATGATCGGTGGTACGTGATCCAAGCCATTCGGCATGGTGGGCGTTAAAATCGCCAAGAATCACGATCTCTGCGGATGGGATCTGCTGCAGCACGGAATCTGTAGCCCATTGGATGTGCTCAACGAGCCGGTCAGTTTCGGCATTACCGCTATGGGACCTATATAGGCACGCGTAGATTCGCGGATGATCATCGCAGTCTACGCGCAGCCAGAGAATGGATAGGTCCCTCCCTTCAAGATGGGCGAGGCGACGAGAACAGATATCCTCTCTGACGTAAACACACACTCCAGCCCGTGGCACAAAGGAATGTTCCAACTTGTACCCCGGGTAGGAGAGGAATGAGGTGTCCGCCGGAGACAATATCTGGGTCTCGGTTAAAAAGAGCAAGGCCGGCTTCGCCGTCTCGAGATGGAAGTGGACGGCGTTTAAGTTGGAATTCAGTCCCCTAATGTTGCAGAAGTCCACAGTGAGGGTGGAAGGGGTTGCCTTAAGATGCCTGCTCCGTTTGCCCCGACCATTTAAGAGCGCAAAATTGCCCCCCCCAGAATTCGAAGGGCAGCCTGGGCATCCCTGCTCAGGTGGTGTATGTCCTGAGCATGGATGTCCAGAGAGGGATTGTCCACCGCAGGCGCAGATGGTACCCTCCTGGGGTAGTTGTTCTTTATTCTGCGCACTCATTTTGTTGGGGGGGGGGGGGATTGGGCCTCCGGAACTCTCACATACCGAACGAAACGCGGTAGCTTGGCTACCACTTCACGCCGATTTTAAGTGAGAGAGTGGTACTTCCCCGGGCGTGCCGGCCCATTCGGCTACAACCTGAAGGTATGCAGCATGGCACTACCACTATAAGAAAATCTCTATACTCTGCTCGAAGCCGGGGCGGGTCGCTAGTTAATTAATAAATTATAAAACGAATATATCATAATCGATGTAAATAATATATTTGATGCAATAAAAAACAATGCTTTTTAACATGACTCACCGTTTATACTGGTCGATAAGAAAAATAAACATTATAATTTAAAAAAAAAAAGCTTTCGATAGTGATATGACGTGCCAGTTTCGGACTCGTCGATGAGAACGAGCCGTCTCTAGGGTTTTACCGTTTCTATATACCTCCTTCGTTATGAGATCAGCAAAAAATAGGAACACACGAATCTTTTATACTTGCAAAATTAAAACTTGATAATACAATTGAAAGGTTCAAATCTAAGAAAGATTTCGTTATATATTGACATCGCGTATATATATACTACCGGTACTTCCAGCGAGTTAAAGTCTACATAGAACGCCTATATTGAATGACAAATATATAAAGAAAAAAAAACCAGGACCAGGAACGTTCGCGGACTTATATCGAACAACTAAACAAAGTTTTGTAACAATTGGATGCATTGGAACGGCATAGCCACGAATAGATCTACCGACATTTATTTTTTATATATTAAGACGATATCGCTTCAATATATATAAGCATAGTACCTGGAACATGGTGGCGGCGGGTAGGAGCTGGCACACCGTCACCTCGGTGATGCGCACTTTCCCCGTGTACATGAAGTACACGAGCCACGCCATGGCCGACGGGCACACGCCCTGCAGGCGGACGCGGGACATCTCGCATTCCTTCAATCCGCTCGTAAACATTGCCTGCGACGAATTGTTTAAATATAAATAAAATATATATCGTCTATGATCAAACACTGTCCAACCACCAGACGTTAATAATTCCTTCTGTTGTGTTGTGTTGGAGTGAGTGAGCCAGTGTTCTTACAGGCACAATGTAACTAGTTCCTGTCAATTAATATTTCTTACACCGCCCAAAATATTATATATGTAAGTGAATATTTAGCAACAGTTATATTCAAAAAATAAAAAAGAATAGATTGAACTGCAGCATGACTGTAAGAGCTCAGTCTGTATCACACAATCTCACGTCACAAATGACGAAAATCGTCGTGCGATGATACGCTATTTTAACCCTTGCATCCTTTAAAGGTAACAATTAATACAGTCAATGTCGTGTGTATCACTTTCTGACATTTCACGATCACGACCGTGAAACGTGATCGTCATAGAACACGATCTGCGATGCTTCGAATATATTCTTACAGCAGTTCTGAAGAAACGACGATAAGCTTGTTTCGTGGTAGCAGTTACATAAAAAGATGACAGCAAAATTGTAAATTCCCTTACTTACTAACATAAAGCCTTATATATATTAATAATTAATACATATTATATATATTTAAGCTTTTTTTCTTGTATTTTGTTTATTTTCTGTGTGCAATAAAGCTGTTTATTATTATTATTATTATAAATTTTAAAACGTCACGGCGTAATTATAAATGCGCGTTTATCGGACTAATTCGAGTACTATTCATGAACATACGAAATATGTCATTGATTTTAGCGAACTCTATTGGAATATATTAAAATGTATGTAACGCATATATAACAAAATAAATGAATACATAACGTTACATCAGCGATACTTAGAATAAATTGAGTTTAATACCAATCTATACATATAAATAAAATTGGAGTGTCTGTTTTTAGTATTGAAATAACCGCTTTTTACTACATGCATAATGCATGTGAATATACATTTATATACGGTACATACACCAAAAAAACATTTTTTACAATTTTTGTTTGTCTGTCTGTCTGTTTGTTCCGGCTAATCTCTGAAATGGCTGGACCGATTTTGACGGGACTTATATTGGCAGGTAGCTGATGTAATAAGGAGTATCTTAGGCTACTTTTATTTTAGATTAAACAAAAATGATTAATTTTTTTGTTAAATTCCACGCGGACGAAGTCGCGGATACAGCTAGTATTTTATATAATTGATTCATACCTTAAAATAAGGACTTCCAGCGGCTAAAACCACTTTATGGACGTGAAACAGTTCGCTTCCTACTTCTAAAACGACGTCAGTCAGCATGTGATGCGATCGCATTGTAAACAACATCTGGAAAGAAGAAAAAACATTATTTACCTAATAGTTATATAACATAAACAAAGTCGAGATTGCCCAGTGGTAAGAACGCGTGAATCTTAATCGATGATCGACGGCGACGGTTCAAACCCGGGCAAGCACCACTGAATTTCATGTGCTTAATTTGTGATTATAATTCATCTCGTGCTTGGCCGTAAAGGAAAACATCGTGAGGAAACCTGCATGTGTCAAATTTCACTGAAATTCTGTCACATGGATATTCCAACAACCCGCATTAGAGCAGTGTCGTGGAATAAGCTCCAAACCTTCTCAAAAAGAGGAGAAGAGGCATTAGCCCAGCAGTGGGCATTCACAGGCTACTACTGTAGTTATATATATACATAGCCATGTAACAATCAATGATAAATTACGTCAAGCTATGGGCAATCAATTAACATAATCCAGTCAAGGCTATGACTCTTTTTTTCTTTATCGAAGTTAATATTTGCAGATCATTCTTTATAAATACAACAATCTGTTATCAACAGTCGACATGGCTCAATAGTTAAACACGTGGAACTCTATTAGAGATCGCGTGTTCAAATCATAACAGGCGTGAGGCGAAAGTGTTGACATGTGTCGTGGATTTTTCAAGTTACCATGGTGGTCCGAATCCGATTTCGATACAAAAAAAAATTATAAGCATAATTGATTTTTTGAAAATTATGTGTAAAGTGTATAGGAAATATTGTAAGCGAAGCCGTCCATTTAAAAAAAAACATATTACGTACCATTATAATATGGTGTCTAATAATAGTAAGGATAAAATTCTGGGAAGTAATGACTTAAGGGACGAACTAAAGGAAAAACAGGCTTTTTAGAGTGAGTTGTAAATTTAGTTTTTGGTAAACTTCTTAACTACATAATATACTCAACGGCCATTTTTTACCCAGTTTAACCAAGACCTTAATGAAATATAAACTTTCCTTATGAATCACTGGATAAAACCACTTGAAAATCCGGTCAATATTTTTTGAGTTTTTGAGTTTGTTTGAGTTCAGACAGACAGAAAAACGCAGCGCGGAGACTTTTGTTTTTATAATACGTAGTGATATAAAATGTGCAATTTCATTATTGTATCGTATCGTACCGAAAGTAAATCTTAACTACCTCGGTAATCATTAATACAACCCTTTTTTTTTTTTTTTAACGTGGGGAAACCCTCATGGGTACCCTCTGAAGGAGGGTTATGTCGGACTCTTACCGACTAAAACCACCACGGTACCCTTCTCGTCTTAAGTGGAGCGCCACGGGATCGCTTGCGCATGCTACCGTGACGCTCCGAATCATTAATACAACCCAGCCAAGGTTAACTTATTATTTTCTTTATCGAAGTTCGTTGATTTATTGCCGGTCATTCCTACATGAATTCGACAATATGTTATCAACAGCTAACAAGGCTGAGTACATAGAGTTCACGATCGCGGCCTCATATCACAAAGCTATTTTTTTAATGTGCATTATTTGTGTTTTAAATTTTAATCCTCGGCGGTAAAGCTCCATGTGGAACAATCAAGTCTATATTTTCAATTGGTTAACAGAAAATATGTTTAATAAAACTGATCCATACGTTTATGAACTGAATTTCTTTGGCCCGTTCTTTACAGGTTATAGACCTGGGATTTGGCTATCAATATATAAGTGAAATGCTTTTTATAGCCTATTTCAATCACAATAGGAATAAACCCAAATAAACAACTTGGACACCGCATTAATGCGATATCATTGGTCGAGATAATGAGTAATCTATGACAATCACTAACTATGGACTCGCGAAAAGATGGCGTTTTCAATGCCCGCGAAGTTATAATTGGAACTGTGTAAGTTAAATTAATGTGGTTATAACTAGTTAATTGGAATAGCGTTGTATTATAAATAAGGGTAAATTAATCAAGAACTGTTTATAGTGCATAATACAGCAGAACGATTAGAAAAACGCATGCAATTTGTAAATCTACGGTGTGTTTACCTTTATTCCTCTGATTAGAATATGGTATACAATGTATACCATATTTAATTACTCATGTATACTTTACATTGAGTAATTATATATTCTATTAAGAATATAAATATAATTAAATAGAAAGAAAATAAAAATTATATGGGACGAAAAAGCTATTAACATATTGTTCTGTGTGTGTTTTTTTTAATTGCATAGGAAGGCCGACGAGCATGTGTGCCATCTGATGGTAAGTGGTCACCAACGCCCATAGACATTGACATTGTTAGAGATGTAACCATCGCTTACATCGCCAATGCGCCTCCAACCTTGGGAACTAAGATGTTATGTCCCTTGTGCCTGTAATTACACTGGTTCAATCACCCTTCAAAAAAGTGTTTACAAAATTACATGAACATTCGATTTAGTAAAGTATTTTATACTAAAATATCTAGTATCTACCCGTCCCGGCTTAGGACATAAAAATTGTACATAAGAGGACAAAAATACAAAGAAAAAATCTTGAAATTTTTTTTAGTTAAGAAGTTTTTCAACAGTTTTGACAAATGAAAGGTCGAGAACGCCGGTAGAGGACATTAAAAAAATAATTTTTATTTATATTGAATGAGTGAATAAAGGATATAGCGTGAAGGATTATATAATTTTATATATATATCTCCGAGCCGCAGGTCTAACCCCAACAAACCCACTTAGTGATGTATTACGTTTTGTACTTTTCAAATTAGTCAGCGTTTGATCAAGGCCTAAGAACGCTTTTAGATTCCATACCACAGATAATAAATTGAGTGATTAAGTGACGTCACAAGGCTTCCCAAGTTATTGTCTCGCACAATGACCGTATTCGATCTTTGAACTTAGCGTATCTAGTATATTATTAAAGATAAGATAACAACATTTCGTGAATGTCTTTCGCACTGAAATTATAGTATAATCAGGTTACATTTAATTTGTTTTGTATATTAAATATCAAATTATGCATATCTGATATACAGATTTTAAAGGTAATTAACATATTTGATACTTATTGTAACACCAACATAACATAACAGCTTGCTTATTAATTAAACGAGTCGTTAATATTTATCACGAAACCTTTAGTAATATAATTAAATAAATTAATTAATTTTAAAACAAGATTATGACACTGGAATAAACTCGTACGATTGTTATGTTGAGAAATAATTTAGTTTACAAACTTGTAAACGTGAATATTCGCCGAGTCATGGCGTCTTGCGTTATTTTAACATCCTGTGATAACGACTTCACATTATATGTACATAAATGTACAACAGGAAAACCAGCTATCTAAAAATCTATACTAATATATAAAGTCGATGAGTTTGTTTGTTTCATCCGGCTAATCTCCAAAACTACTGGTTCGAATTTTAAAAATATTTTTGTGTCGTATAGTCCTTTTATCGAGGAAGGTTCTAGGCTGTTATTTATTCATTATAATATTTTTATGAATTATACGCGGGTGAAACAGCTGGGCACAGCTAGTGTTATAATATAAAGGTTTGAAATGTATTACATTGATTCACAAGCAGGTCAGTCTTTCAACAAGAAGTCGACACATTTATATTTATGTAATAGTCATTGTACCTAGTAGAATAACAATAAATAATATTTTGTTTTGAAATATTTTAATAAACTGTTATTATTTATTGAATTTGAATAAAATAATAATAAGATGTCTCGCTACACAACACGATGTCGCATGGTGGGTGATTTTGTAATTTAAATATGGTAAGTATTTGAACTTACATTTGATATATACCTATATGATTTAATATGGTACTACTACTTGGTGGCAGAGTTTTGTGCAAGCTCGTCTGGGAAGGTACCACCCTCTAATCAGACGTTCTACCGCTAAACAGCAGTGAGCCAGTGTAATTACAGGCACAGGGAAAATAACATCTTAGTTACCATGGTTGGGGCGCATTGGCGATATAAGCGACGGTTAACATCTCTTACAATGCCAATGTCTATGGGCGTTGGTGACCACTTACCATCAGGTAGCCCATATGATCGTCCGAATATCTTTATAATAAAATTTAAAAAAAAAATCCCGAGAAAACTCGAACTTTAACTAAACATTGCGGGTGTACTTTTGTGTGAGTTTTCGTGTACTTTATATGATTTTATAATATATTGTTGAACTCAGCGGTGAAGGTAAACATCGTGAGGAAACTTGAATGAGTCGGACGAAAACCTTCCACATATTTATCTATCAACCCGGAATGGAGCTGCATGGTGGTGAACGCTCAAAATCTTCTCCTCGATAAGGAAATGAGGCCAGTGGGAGGACATTTATAAGCAGTTACTTTACTTTCTTCACTTTTAATACTTTTTAAAGCTGAATCTCCGCAAAAGTAAAATTGTAAACTGTTATGCTGTGTGGAGGTTTCTATATTTAACTCATTAGCAAACATTGACTCAACGTCAGATAAGTCAAAGAAACAAACCAATAACCACCATCAAAATTCAAAGTTTATATTTTAATAAAAAAAATCTTGTATAAATTTTCAATTATTCTCGTATTTTCTTTATGAAAAATTGCAATATTTGCAAACACATATATAAATTGGCAATTAATTCAGTCAATACGCACCACAATAAATATAAAGATACGTAAATTTTAGTGTAACTTATTTTTTAATAAAA
This sequence comes from Nymphalis c-album, assembly GCA_963151315.1. Taxonomy (NCBI): domain Eukaryota; kingdom Metazoa; phylum Arthropoda; class Insecta; order Lepidoptera; family Nymphalidae; genus Nymphalis; species Nymphalis c-album. The sequence continues at coordinate 12,474,619 of OY720591.1, read as the reverse complement.
ACGAAATTAAATAATTTATTATAAATATTTTTTTCTTTATTATTTTCCACGAAGTTGTACTTTAGAAATAATTTCATCCTATATCTTTTCACAATGTACGGTCACACCTATACAAATACATCATGCAAAGTAAATGACTGCACAAATAACAGATACAATATTATTAAATCTCAATGACTAGACAAAAATCTGAAAATATTAATGTAAAATTTATGAAAGTGAAATATGGCCGACGTTAATGGATTATATACATATTATTAGTATACATATAGTATTGGTCGGTTGTTTTTATTTAATTAAATATAAAATATGAAAAGGTTACTTAATTTTTTAGCAGTGGAAAAATAGGAATTCTTGTTTTACGATAAACATTATCATAATTAACGAATAGTGATAGGAGTACCTAATTTTCATACTACTACCTAATACCTAATTTTACTCAAACCAACTGAAAAAAAACATGTGTGCAATTCACACAAGGTAGAAGTGAAACTTTCAAAAATTTTGACTTCAACTGTATGATACTTTCTATCTCATTTTCTCCCACGTTAAATCTTATGAATTTATGTGTCTGTCTCTTACCTGTCGTTTTTTCCGTTGCATCCGGTTTGAAATCACAACGATTCTAAAGAAGTTTCACTTCAAAAACTCTGTTCATATTTTGATAAATGTTTCATTTATTAATAGAACAAAACAACTTGGGTTACTTAATAATAATTCTCATTCTGAAGATCTTCGCCCATTTATATCGTCTCGAATGAACGAAATATATGAATATGAAAATGAGAATATATCGACTTTACCTTCATAAAGTCAGGTACATAGTTTCCGAGGCAAAACGTCATATCTCCGATATCGTTGTTGCCGCCGTAGGGTCCCTCGAACAGATCACAGTTAATAGGTGGCATGTCGTCCAACAAATTGCGTCCGACGCCATCTTCCGTCTCCATCGTTACTGCGAACAAAGTATTATAAGAATTAATTTATATTAAAATATTATAATGTATAATAACTTTATTAAAGTATTTTCTATATTCAGTTCACATAATATCGGTCCTGCGCTTGGGGTCGGATTACCGTCCCACTGCTTTATGAGAAGGTGCATAACTATAACATCAAATGCAGATACCAAGATGGCTAGTGTCCGTTGATTATGTAACCGCCTTGGACGAAATCGATTAAAATATCAAAATGTCAAATCTGCTACGCCCCTATTCGCTCTCAAGATGAATGTCATGTCTTTAAACATTCGTTAAGTATAAGTAGTTTGTATAGTCATTCACAAGAAACAATAACTAAGTATATATGTTAATTAGGATAGTAAAGTAACGCAATAAATTTATCAAAATTGATATTAGTATAGGTATTTAGGGCTGGCAATAGCCGGGAAATCCCCTTTCACAGTCGTATTTCGATTTAACTTGTAAACTGCGCAATAATAACAAGAATTAGTGAAAACAAAATATATTTGACTAAGTTTTTTAAGCTGAGCGTCCTTTTGAACAAAATTATAGTATACTGTTGTTGGGAATTACGCACAGTTATTCTTTGAATTTATCATTATAATTACTAATTAGTCACCATTTACTTTAAGCTATTTAATTATATGAGATAAGTATAATAAACAGTGGAAATTGTGGCTTCGAAAGATATTTTTATCCGTTTCTAAGTTTGAACTTTGAATGTTAGGTACCATCATTTTTTCTCCGTGTAAGAGTACAAGTTGTATATTTTATTATACTCTTTTATTTTATTTATAAGTTGACTTAAAAAATATTATTAACAGTGACTTACCAACGTATTTTAATAGTGAATCAATCATGATTATCGTTTATAAAAATCCAGTTAAATGCAAGAAAATATCACACACTTCACAGCCAAAGTACAAATAAAATTATTTATTTTAAATTATTTATAAATTTAATTTCGTCACAAACATTTAAATATTCGATATATAGTAAAACCGGTGCTCATATCCTCCTGAGCGATCGTCCTAGCCGCCGCGGACGCGGCAACTGCTTAACTTTCGAGTTTTTTTTGTCGCATCACGCGGTCAATTCAGCCCACTACACTGACTCAGCTAAAATATTTCAATACAATATTCTCCTGAATATTTACGCATGTACTGAACTGTTAATACGTACTCAAATTATTGACACGGTATGATGACAGACATACGTTACGACTTCTTTATTATCTAAATTTTATTAAATATGAGCACGTTTATCTTAGCCACGATAATATTATAATATCTTTAATTTATATGCTACATACAGCAAATCAATCAGTCTTATAAAAATATTTTGTATGGTTAAACATGTTAAATCTTAAGAAATAGTTATTTTTTTTTTTGTTGAGGAATTTTATTGAAGGTATTTCATGCAAGGACTCTTTGGAGCAGAGTAGTAAACATTCACACTTAAAGAGAGTACCAGATCTAGCAAGCTTTATGAAACAGACATTGTTAGTCCAAATTGAATGAGTCTAAGTCCCCAGGGATTATCTTAGTTTATGTTATAAAGCTCATGTACTCATACACTGGACTCGTGATTATCTTATATGGCTGAATATGTTGATGCCTTGGGTTCAATATCTGCTTTGAGTCAAATAAAAAGTTATTGTGCATTTTTGCTATGAAGTATGAAGTAGTAGCTTGGGTCAGAGTTTACAGTTTCAAATATTACTAAATTAATTATTAATATCAGAATAAAATCCTTTATAAAAATAAATACTTTAAACATCAGTTAGAAAAACTGGCTTAGCAACAAGGAAGTAAGTAACAAAAACAATAATCTAATAATTATGTTTCAATAATAAACAACAATAGATACAAGAAACATATTGTGAACTATTTAAAAATAAAATATTAATTATACAATGTAGTTACAACTACTAGCTACTGGTATATATATAAATATATATATTATTCTGACTATTTAATTCCTACAGAGTGCCAGTGTACCATTGTGTTCTATTATCACTAAAAACATGAAAATTCACTTTCCTTTATGATAAATATTTGAAAATATTGATTTTAATCTACAAATGTGTAGGTAGTGGGGACACTCATTTTTTTTATATAGGAGGGGAAAAACCGGCAGGAGGCTAATGAAAAGAGACTACCATCACCCATGAACTCCTGCAACAGTGGAAGGCATGGAAGGCATTGCCAGAATTTAAGAAATGAGTAGGCTCTTATGATGGTTCCATCATATTGGTTTGAAAAAATCACAACAGTGCAAATGTAATGAGCAAAATAAAATGATGAAATGTAGGAAATGCAAAACTTGGTATTTAGATATTGTGTGTGATATGTGATATTGGAATTTAGAAATAAATTTATTAATAACACATTTAAGTTACCGCACTACTATAACACATTTAAATTTTGCAGTATAAATTCATTTTTATTTATGCAGTTATATATAAGTGAACCACATAGCATGTGAAAATTGTAAATAGATCATATCCTCTTGAGTTATTGTTGTATTCATTTTCCATACAAGATTATTGCTTAGAAGAAAGACGACAAATAGAATACTAGTTGTACCTTTTTTTTGTATTAAGCAATTAAGAGCTTAAATATATAACTAGCAAATAAAAATTAGTGCAAATATTTATACATAAGTGTACAATCTGCACAGAGAATAGATGCATATAATTACTATGCAGCACTAGGGCCTTTTATCCAGCTAGCTATTCCACTAGCTGTGGCTCAGCAGCCACTACTTAAGTAGAGTACAAAGTAACATATACTTCCATTGGATTATTAAGTATCTTTGAAAACCACCACTCTTATTATGTTAGTAATAACATAGATATTTTCAGATTAAAAGTAGTTACATAAAAAAAACACATTACCGGTTAAGTATTAAAGTAGATGATTAAGATAAAGGGTTAACACAATAGTTAAGAATTTTATGTGCTGATTAAAATTAGGAATATATAAATTTATATTATTAGACATATTATTAGCATTTGAAATTTGTATTTGTATGACATATTAACACATTCAAATGAATATAATTACATTTTCCTTTTAATATTCTCTATTCAGTAAGTATCATTGGATGTTTATTTTATAAAAAAATGTCATGCTTTCATAGTAAACTTTTGGTTGTAAAAAATATTTTAGATAGTAAATAACTTACCTTTAAATATGAAAGGTTAGACTTAATCAAAAGTGGATGTAGATAATACTATGTTTTACCATCCTTTGTAAAACTATTTTATCTTTATTATTTCACAGTTCACAATTATTAAAATAAAAAAACTTTTGAATAAACACCAACTACAATATCTTTTTAGCAACTATTTCGGTTTTCCATATATGCTAGGTTATGCTTTTTTATAACAATGTAATTAAATTATTATTAAAATTCAGTTATGCTCATATAATTCTTATTTCCTATCACCACAGATGACTATTATGTAGCTACATTAGGTAGCTACGATATCACTATGACTAGTGACAATTGACAACTAAGATTTGACAAATGACACAATATTAGGTGACGTAACAATAACATCCTTGTGAATATAAATTTTGAAAAATGTCGTACATAAGAAAATCAATCTTTGTGATATTATTCAGGATTTTTTAAATTTAATAGTTTTAATCCTTCAAACGAATATAAATTCGTAGAAATTACAAAAAAAAAACTATATAAAAACAATTCTATTAAAAAAACAATGGAGTAGAATATTTTGAACTTTCCAATTTATTTCAATAAAATACTTAAATTTAAATGAGTGTTTAGTTTACAATTGTAATATAAAATTTCAATAAGTAATGATAGAAAATGCATAATATAATTTAAGAATAGATCTTAAAAACGTAAACAATAATTTTATAGTTAATATATTTTAGAATGCTATAATTTTATCTATAATTTGGAAATAAGAAAATAAATTTAAGCTGTCAGTTAGTAATGTTTATTGAATAATAGTAATAAAACGTTTAAAGTAGTCCAATTTTCCAGTATTTTAATCAAAATCAGAAACATGCGTACATTTATATATTTATTGAATCTACGTTAAAAAAATATACTGGCATCCCACGTATAAGCTGCATTACGCATTTTGCAACTATTTAGTATTGTTGTTATAATCTGTGTTGTCTTTGTGAATATTCGACAATGGCAGATGCTAAGCAAGGTATGTCGATTTATTTCGTACAAACAGTTACAAATTCTCATGTTAATTTATTGAAAATGTGTATCTATACATATTTTAACCATGTCATATCTCATAAAGACTACTTTAAGAGGTTCCACTAAACCACCGTTGCAGATAACCATACTTTATAACATCAGCATTTTTTTTCAAATTCATCTTATTACCTTATATTTACATTACATTTTATACAATACGATTTGTTATGATCGCTTGGTTAAATAACCTTATATTACTAGTAGGTTGACCTGTAAACATGATCTACTAGTAATGTTACCTCTAAAAGTTCAAATGTTTTGTGTTGTTTTTTACGCTTTTTTCTTGTAGATATACACTTAAATGTATTAAAAAGTTCTAAATCAGTGTTTTTGAAAATCTTAGCAGTAATTGATTGTTAAGCGGATTGGATAACAAGTCCTTCGTTTTAATGATTTTTCGCTTGAAAATGTGCAATGGCGTATTTTGTGATTGGTTGTAAGTAAACAATGTTATGGAACTTTAACTTGGTTTTTAGGTAAAACACCTGAAGACTTTTACAATGGACAATCACAATCTCGAGTGGTCCTTGCCAAACCTCGTCTTGGTGGATTTGGGACTTCTAGTTTTCCTTCCAGTTCAAGCAAAAGCTGCAACCCATTTGGTATGTAAAATTATTTTAATGAAGGTTATAATTATTACACTAATAAATTGGCCCTATTCTTGTTTCTATTTAATAACTTCAAATGGATTATAGTTGGAAAATATTTTAAATTATTTATTAATCAAGTAACTACATAAAGTAATATTATGTCAATATCAGAGAATGAAAATTTCTCTGATGGGTTATCTTCATCTTGTGTAAATAAAATTGAGTCCAAATTTGTTGTAAGTTATAGATTTATGATAGATGATGATAAGATGTCAAATGTGAACTAGCAAAATATTACAAGGAACATGATTATTATAGGGACAATGCAAACATTTTATTCATAAAGATATTTATTTCTTTGCAAAATACTAGCTCTTAAGCCATTCTCAGCCAAAAAAAGTGGACTCAAGAAGATTCTCAGTTTTTTTTCTTTATTCTTAATCATTTTCCAAAGACAAAAAGATTAATATTACGTTAATATAAAATTCAGTAATTACAATTTAACTGATATTTTAAATGATTTGAGAATTTTGATTAGAAATTAGGTGGTATTTGCATGGGATATTTATGTAAATTTACGTACAAATCATATAATTGTAATAAGTTTGTGTCATAATTTCCAAGTGCAACATTATAATGAAGGGCACGAGTTCAATGTGTCCAAAACTACTCAAAATATGGTTCATTTCTCAATATTTAAAAAAAATATCTTTAGAATTTATGGTTGGCAAATGGAGGAAAAAAGATATACAGATATAAAGGAGAAATAGGGGAAGTAAATCTTCACCAAAGTAGTGGCAAAATTTGAGCTTTTAAAATTTAATAAATCTGCTTTACTTTATGATAATGGGTGTGACATATTGTCTTTTTTACGTGTCTATTAATTTAGTGATAATGCTTCTTTAAAGCCATCTGCTTTTTCAAGAAAATGATGTTTGCCTAACGTCACCTGCGACTAATCACCTACTTAAGTGGTTGTTAACAATCAATGCAATATTTGGTGGCAAACTAATAATTGCAGATATTTGTTAAGCTTTTGTGGGAAGGCTGTAAAAATCCATCATACCTTTATGGCATCATTAATTTTCAATAGTCTGAGTCATGGTCTAGTGGCAAGATATAAGGTTGCAGACTCAGTTGTCCTGGATTCAATTCTCAGGTCAGGCCAGTAAATAGTGATTGGGTTATCGTGTCAGAAATGTTGTCTGTAGCAGCCCGGAGTCTGGAAGTTGGAAGTGTGTACATTCCCATGCCTTGGAAAGCATGTTAAGTCAATGGTCCTGCGCCTGAACTCTTTTGGTCATTTGCACCTGTGCTTGCGCACACACTTGTGCACTATAATATCTCCTGCACAGTTGGCTAATCTCTCATGAGATTGACCACTGTGGCCGAAATCGGTCTGGCGGACCATTATTATTCATTGTCAAAAACTGTATACAATTGTGGTTGTGCTTGATCTCAAACAATGGAGAATTGCCAGATCTGATATATTTAGTTGTAGTAAAAAAATTGACATTTATTTTAATGAAAAAGATATATTTAATTAATTAATGTATTGGCTATCAATGTCAGTGCTAAGCGTATGTTCTCATTTGAAACCAATTACTTTTGTAAAACCCAAGATTGTTTTGAATTCACAATTGTCAAAAAAAAAATACTTTTCAGGATCTGTCTTACGTCCACCACAGTTAAAGCCAGGAAACAATCCTTTTCTTAAAGTGTCTGAGCCAGAAGGAGGCAATGCAGACAAAAAGGATGAAACAGTAACATCAGTTGACACCCGACTAAATGAAACAAAAGATGAAGAAGCACCAAAGTTTGTCCCTTTAGGATCCAGTAGTGTTGCTCCAAGGACCACAACGTCAGTTCCAACACCAGCTCAACCAACTACAAGCACTCCATCAAGTGGCTTTGTTTTTGGTCAGAATTTGAGTGAGAGGGTAGTGATTAAAGAAAATGTAAATAATGGTGAAGCATCCATAGACCACAGCTCTTCCAATGGTTCATCTGAACTGCTTTTTACGAGTGCTGTGGCGTCGGCAGTAAAAGAAAATGTTCAGGTAAGTTTCACTTTATAATGCACAAACTGCTTTTTTCAGTAACAGCTGTAATAACTAAGAGACTTATCTCCAGACATAGTAATTAATTTAACTTTAATATAAATTATACTTGTTTAATGGCAACAGATAATGCAATTGGCGATAAATGAGTTAGTATTTTGTCAGATTCGTGAAATAAAATTTACAAACCACTGTTCAAGAGTTTATTTTTGTTATCAAGTATGATCCAATTAAATAATATTTTTTGTTCAGGTACAAGACGAGGCGGCCGTGGAAGGTGGAGAGGGTCTCGCTGCAGCAGCGGCTGAGTATGAACGTTCACACGCGCGGCCTCCGCCCCCCACCTCCTACTGTACCATGACTGGCGAGGAGGACGAGATAAATGTACTGCAGGTAAATTCATCCATACTATTTTTATATCTAGCCATTTGTTTAACAAATTAAGAAATTGTACAATATATCACGCCACGCTGTTCTTTCTGTCAGATATCATGTCGACTGTTCGCCTGGGAGAGCGGCAGCTGGCGCGAGCGCGGGCGAGGCGTGCTGCGACTCAACGACGGCTCGTCGGGCGGCGCGGCGGGCGGCGCGGCGGGCGGCGCTCGGCTCGTGGCGCGCGTGTCGGGTTCGCTGCGCGTCGTGCTCAACACCAAGCTGTGGCCCGACATGGTGGTGGAGCGCGCGGGGAACAAGTCACTTCGGATAACGGCTGCCGATGCTCAGCAGCAAGTTAAACTGTTCCTCATCATGGTAAGTGCTTTATGTAAAATCGAATTTCATGATTCGTATAATGTAATTGTATGACGCGTGTAACGAGGCGTGAAGAGGCATCTTGCAGGCCGGCAAGGCGGAGGCGACTAGTGCTAATCATTCTTCATGATTGCACTAGCCGTCGTCGCGTTTGGACTTTGCTATCACTAACCATCAGGTGGAGTAGTCATTAGCCCTTCCGGGCTATAAAAAAAAGAAAGAAATCGATTGAAAGTCAGCATCGCTGAAAATAAAGAGAGAGACTTCTTTTAACAGTATTATGAAATACAATAATTTTATATACCAAGTTGCTTCGTCGTCGCTATAGTCGCAGGATTCTTCCTTGAACTTTGCTTCGTCTGATTTTCCGCGTTATTTTCTACATTTTTTCCCTATAAAAAAGATTCTTCAGCTACTTATGCGTTTCTACCGAATGTCTGGTAGATATAGTAAAAAATAAATCCAAAACTTATTTCCGATATGATAATTTCTGAATGAATGTTTTAGGGAGCGCCGGCTGACATCTCGCAGCTACATAGGGCATTAATGGCTCGAATCTCACTCAGTAAGCGTAGTTCCATTAGTCCCAAAGAAGATGAAAACTCACAAAGATCAGCCGAGAGACTGGAGGCAGCTGCTGATGAAAATGATTACCTCGAAAAGTCTGTAGATGATTCAAATCAGGATGATGAAGGCTCTAATTTTGACGAAGAACAACTGACAGAGGATGCTCCAACAAACAGGCAAAGTGATGTCGGAAAAAATAGAATACAATGTTCTGATGATAAGACTGATGATGAAAAATCTAACATGAGTGAAGATATGTCTGAAGATAAAGAAACTAAAGCACTAAAACGGAAAGAACCTGTCGATGACGAGACCTCATCCAAGAGACAGTGCCAAGAATGTTAGTGAGTGTAAATAATTGTCTCAGTGTAAAATTATGTGATGTTATCTTGGAATAAGTACTTCATTTAATCAATTCCTTGCTGAAAGCTATAAAATTAATGAAGTAAATAAATAGTAGGGATATTTATGATTAAATTAATAAAGCATAATGAAGTGTTGGTATAGTATTAATGTAATATCTATTATCGAAAACAAGACCCGATTGGATGCATTGTGATGAATTAATGACATCTATATTTCCTAGTTATAAAAAAAAAGTTTGGCGATTGTTACAAAACATTCCAATGTTTGCAATGCGAATTCACTAAACATTTGATTCGGCCGAAGCTGAATACCAAATACATATACATGTGATTTATTTTCTGAAATATAATAACAATAAAGAGTCTTACTTATATTTGCTTCTTTTATTTTCTTTATCTATGACCATTATTTCTTATTTAAACAAGTTGGATTTTATAATATACACTAACAACACTTAGGTGAGTCAGATTGGATATGATGTTGGTTATGATGTTGGATGGATGGATGTTTGGCCCCTAGGATTGGTCTGACAGCTTACAAAAATCTATTAAACTAGTCCCCTAAATATCACAGATAAAACATCAAGTGTCAGACTGTAAGTAAGGTTGTGATTTTTTCTTTAGATATTTAAAATATCTGGCAATAGAACTGCGGACATGTATGTGGAAGTATTCATTTCAAATGTTTTACAATATTACCTACAACTTAGGTAAGATTCAGTCGTCAGACTGGAGTGAAGTTAGTACAATTTTAACTTAACTGTAAGCCCTGGTACCTGCGAATTGACTGTGGACGACACGAATACTACACCTAATGTACATATTTTGTCGGCGGCCAACCTCAAGAGAGATTAGCCAACCGCTCAAGAGATATTATAGTGCACAAGCGTGTGCGCAAACACCGACCCGGTGGTTGAATTCCCAGGTCGTGCCAATAAATAGTTATTGGGTTTTTTGACGAGCCCGTTGGCGTGGTTGGTAAGACACTTGCTTTTCACGCCGCAGGTCGTGGGTTCGATTCCCACCCAGGACAGACATTCGTGTGCATGAACATGTCTGTTTGTCCTGAGTCTGAGTGTAATTATCTATATAAGTATGTATTTACAAAAGAAAAAGTAGTATATGTAGTATATCAGTTGTCTGGTTTTCATAGTACAAGCTCTGCTTAGTTTGGGATCAGATGACCGTGTGTGAATAATGTCCCAGGATATATTATTATATTATTTTCTTACAGAAAATTCTCAGGAGCAGCCCGGAGTCTCGAAGTTGGAAGTGTGTACATTCCCGTGCCTCGGAAAGCACGTTGTTCCTCCGCCTGAACTCTTGCCGGTCGTGTCAGATTACCGTCCCGTCGGATTCTGATTCTGAGAGCTAAGGAAGAGAGATTGCACTTGTGTTTACGCATACACTTGTGCACTATAATATCTCCTGCACAGTTGGCTTATCTATCTCGAGATTGGCCACCGTGGTCGAATATATAGATCCTATTTAGATTCATGTGTATAAATTTTATAAACTTTGAAACACAGAAAATTTTCAACCATTCGTTGTTCTGATCGATGACAATTACGTTAAGTTTTATATTTATAATGTTATGTATATGAGTTACGTACGTGTCTTAAGAAAACATTTCTAAAATATGACTTCTATGGACAGATACTTCCTTGAGACCATTTGATAAAGTTCTTTATTTTACCATCCTCTAAAATTATAAACACCAAAACAAAATAAATTAAAAACTAGCTATATAATATTTTTTACTGTACATATACAAAAGCGTTAATAAACTCAATAGTTCGTTGTTAATTGAACTCGCACCTAATTATATACTTAGTACAACTTTTCGTTCCAATCACAATACTAATTACATGTTTTAGTAACCTGCAATGTGAAATCGGACTTGGATACCGATGATTCCGTACAAAATCAATATTTTTTATGCCAAAGTTATATATAACAATAGTAAAAATAAAACTTATACTTACTTGAAATAGTTAAATATAGGTTTTGTGACTATTTCATACTTTTATTACAAAATAATACAAATCACAGCATTGTTACTTTAACTATTGCCTCCAGTTTGCATTTAAAATCAATAACAATCATTTTACCTATATTAATGAATAAAGCTAGCTGTAGCTTTTTTTATGTTAGAGGGGGCAAACGAGCAGGAGGCTCACCTGATGGAAAGTGACTACCACCGCCCATGGAAATCTGCAATATCGGAGGACATGCAGATGCGTTGCCGGCCTTTTAGGAATTAATTAATTACGAATTTTAACAAAATGTTAAAAAAGTCATTTAAATTAGATATTACAATCCTGCGTGGCCTGCGAAATCCGTCAATAGAGATCTATATCGCAACGCACATTAATATTACATCTACGATAATTAAGACAGAATTTAGGTTACGTCATGTAGAGGACGTATGAAAGAGCTTTTTTAACCGACTTCAAAAAAAGGAGGAGGTTATCAATTCGTCTGTATGTTTTTTATATTACCCGGGAGGACAAATGATTCCTGATGGTAACCCAGCTTACTCCTATAAGAGAGTTCCATTTGTAAGAGGCGCGATAACGAAAAGATTATTTAAGTATAAGAACGAAAAATATTTGATTTGCGTGCTTTAAAAATGTATTAATGCAAAATAAGAATCATGTGACGACACATTAAAAGCTTTGATTATATATTTTAGACGACATAATTGTACAAAGCTCAGTGTTAAATTATAATTTCAAGATGAACTGCTCCTATTGACATAAGGGATAAAGGTAAAATCAAATATATTTTTTTCCTAAAGGTATCATAAGAGAGAGAACAACTAAACATTATCGAAAAATAGACATTAACTACACATTAGTAAAAACTAAATACACGAAAATTCACAAAGCATCTAATTTTATGATTAAGAGTGCTTATTATGTTAAATATTTAATTATGGCAAGGTGACTAGTGTGTTTTTTTATGATTTATGTTGTTTACTAAAGTATACACACATTGGCCTTAATAGAAAATAAATACAGCATGTTATCATTTTCTTCAAAAATAAATATTATAATTTTATAAGCGATATTGTTAACATTATTTAACATCGTCGATTACAGTAAGCTAATAAAAATAATATAACTTCTATACTAGCTAACGATAAGTCATCAACTTATTTTTTGGTACTTAATATAACAATATAATAATAACCAATAAAAATAAATAAAGATGGCAAAAATGAAAAAACACTACTGTCCTGTTGAAACACGAACTTAAAACTAAAAAATATCAGTTGGTCAGTGTCACTTGGTTAGATGTAAGGATTCTAATGATACACAATATATCCAAATCTGTTCAGGCATTTAAAATTTATGATGAAATAAACTCGTATACATACATAAACCCTAAAAATGACACTCCTTTTTTCGACAGTCGTGTAAATATTTACATTATTTCTTAACAGCCTGTAGCTTAAGCTTCATTCCACAGATTTATATAAAAATTGAACGTCCGTAATTATCTACACAAAATGTACGAAACATTTGAAGCATTTCGACCCCATTTTAACGCCCTTGCGAGATTTGGGTATTTTAAAATTGTTCCAAAAAGAGAAGTCACATGGAAAGACACATTACATTATTGCTATCGCATTTTTGTTTGGATTTGCGTAATTACATATAACTTACAACATATCATACGCGCCATACAGGCAAGTAAATATTCCACTGTTGGGTAAAGGCCTTTTTTCGTTTCCAAATAACATTTGTACTTGATATTATCGCGGTACTCTAGTGTGAGTCTGTTGGATGCATATGTGAAAGTAAAAGACAGTTTTTTGAAGATGGTTTATTTTGTCTGGTAATAAATAGGTAAGATGGCTACCTAAACCGTAGACAGACCGACGTTTTGATTGTAATTTGTGTATAGTTATTTCTCCGTTCCTTGGCCTCGTAGCAGGAAAGAAGATATAACGTTATAAACTCGCAATACGAATCCTGAGATTAGAACGATCAACTTTTTAAGCTCTCATATTGTTCTCATCGTTGTTATAATTACATAGATCAACAATCCTTTCGTTTTAGGCTCGAAACTGTACCAAGCAGCTTGTCGGAACACTATTTATATTGCTTACAACTTTGAACACTCTTGGGAAACAATTATCATTGAATGTACGAGTAAAACGCGTTGATAATGTTATTGCTGTAATTAATGGTGAGTATTTTCTTCGATGTTTTTTTATATAGATAAGATAAGATAACCACCACCACCTGATGGTAAGTGGTTACCAACGCCCATAGGCATTGACATTCTAAGAGATGTTAACCATCGCTTTCATCGCCAATGTGCCACTAACTTTGGGAACTAAGATGTTATGTCCCTAGTGCCTGTAATTACACTGGGTCACTCACCCTACAAATCTTACCTTAAGATGGCCATCTCTATAATGTAAATGTTGAAATGTTCGCGTTCATCTTGCGATAATTTGACAATACTCACTCTTTTGTTGGATCATTGTTTGTTACAGATTCGCTGTTTGCACCGAAGAACGTTTACCACGAAGATATTATGCGATCAAATGCCTTATCAATGTCTCGCCTTTTAATGGCCTATCATATTGCAATTTTAATATGCAGCGCACTCTTTATAGGCTATCCACTCATAGATAATGCTTTAGGTAATGAAGTTTACCTGACTGGATATGTGCCGTTCGATACAAGCGTCTCCCCTGCGTAAGTATCTTTGTTGGACTTATTTTTATTTAAAATAGGAAGGTTTGGAAGACGGACTAATAACAAACCTAATGAGGCACCGCCAACCATTGATAACCACATTGGGAACCCTACCATATAAAACCATATGATACCGGTTAGCACCGATATGTTATTAACCCCCCATTTTAGTACAGTAACAGCCTGTGAATGTCCCACGGCTGGGCTAAGGCCCCTTCGTCTCTTTTTGAGGAGAAGGTTTGGAGTTTATTTATTCCACGCTGCTCCAATGCGGGTTGGTGGAATAAACATGTGAGAGAACTTCAGTGAAATTTGACACATGCAGGTTTCCTCATGATATTTTCCTTCACCGTTTGGCACGAGATGAATAATAACCACAAATGAAGTATATGAAATTCAGCTGTGCTGGCCCGGGTTTGAACCCACGATCATCGGTTAAGATTCACGCGTTCTTACCACTGGACCATCTGGGCTTTAAATTTTAGTACATTATATTTTAAATATAACCGTTTTGTAATACTGGCTACTAAAAGATTATTATTATTATTATTAGATGTTTATAAAAAATTCAATTTTAAATTTAGATATTAAAAATTCAATTTTAGCAATAGTTATTATTAGTTATTAAGTTAATATATATATATATATATATTTATCTCTCTACAAAGTAACAGCGACATAAAAATTTCAGGTTTGAGATAGCTGTAACATACTTGGGCATACTCATATCATTACAAGCATACGGACATGTAACGATGGACTGTACCATCGTTGCATTTTATGCGTTTGCTAAACTTCAGCTGCAAATCTTAAGATATAATTTACATCATCTTGCTGACGAAGTAAAGTCCGAAGGCACTGTTTTCAAAAAATTTGCCGATGAAGATTCGGAATTAAGACAAAATTTTCACAATAAATTTGTCCAATGCATAAAACACTACGAACGAATTGTATGGTAATTACATTTATTTATTATATTTATATTGAAAAATATACATACGTTTGACATTTTAGTCAATTATTATTTAAATAGATTATATTACATATTAGTCGCTTGTGATGGCCCAATTAGTTAATGATAGAAAGTTGGCACGTAAACTATGATGTCTCTCGCGACGATCGTCCGATCAGTCGGACAATCATCGCGAAATCGGACAAATCAGACTGTTACGAGTAGTGAGGTTTCCTTGCCACTATGCTAATCTTTGAATTTGGTCGTTTGCAATAAATAAATTGATGGTAAAAAAGCATCTCGAAAAACCGTGTGTATGCAGTAGTGTGTAGATACTGAGGTTCCTTTGTCTGGAGCCTATACTGCAAAAATGCTAACCGATAAAATACATTGTCATTGAAACTTTTATCTTGCAAGATTTAAGCTAAACAAACATTGCAATTTCAATAAAAAAATCTGATTGTAAGATTAGGCATTATATTGATTCATGTTTCCAAACGTTCGATCATAATGTATTTGAAAATCGTTTTTTTTTGTAGGTATGTCAATGAAATCGAATCAATATTCAATGAAGCAATGATTGTGCAGTTTTTCATAGTAGCCTGGGTCATTTGCATGACTCTTTATAAGATAGTTGGAGTAAGTAGGTATTAACAATCTAATTGTATAATTTTGATGATAAACATCAGGAACATTAATTATTCTTTGTTAATTTTCTTTCAGCTTCCATTATTTTCAGCAGAATTCTTTTCAATGGCTATGTACCTTGGTTGCATGCTGGCGCAGCTTTTTATTTACTGTTATTACGGAACACATCTTAGAGTTGAAGTAGGTACATTATTATTCATAATAAAGTTAATTATAGTTTAAAAAACTAAAAAACACTCGGCACGACCTCAGCTCGGCTGCACTAGATTTGGGGGATCGTTGTCAGGGGTGACATAGGGGGGGACATATAAATTTTTGTATTGTCATCGGTCTTTAATTCTTATGCAAAATTGCAAATCAATTCTTGAAGTGGGTAGAAATTGCATTGAAAGATTCTGTTACACAGATACATACAAGTCAAGCTACTAAAAGCGTGTTAAAAAGTTATACTCTTTCACAAGCTTCCGTTGTTACATCGTGAGCTGGAGATACACTTGCGCCGGAATTTCATCTAAAACTTACCGCTGTTTTCACGTTTTTAAATTAAGTTAAATTATCATTTAAGTGAGACCTCGAAGTGCTCTTAATATGCCTCTACCATCTCAATCGCAATCAATTGGTAAGAACAAGCAAGTGGTAAGAACGCGTGAATCTTAACCGATGATCGTGGGTTCAAACCCGGGCAAGCACTGCTGAATTTTCATGTGCTTAATTTGTGATTATAATTCATCTCGTGCTTGACGCTGAAGGAAAACATCGTGAGGAAACCTGCATGTGTCAAATTTCACTGAAATTCTGCCACATGTGAATTCCACCAACCCGCATTGGATCAGGGTGGTGGATTAAGCTCTAAACCTTCTCCTTAAAAAAAAAAGGAGAAGAGGCCTTAGCTCAGCAGTGGGACATTCACAGGCTGTTACTTTACTTTACTTTTTAAATAATATATTAGTATATCGTTAGTATATTGTTATATTTTGTTTTAATTATTTTAGAGTGAATTGGTGAATGAGTCAATCTATCAATCGGATTGGTTGGCCTTCTCTCCTGGTTTCCGTCGTCGCCTGATTGTGATGATGGAACGTTGCAAACGTATGATTGAACCTCGCATAGCCCGCGTGATTCCTTTATCTGTGGATACTTATATTTCTGTAAGAAAAAAATATAAGTATGTATATTGTCGAAGTTTTATATAAACCTATTTATTGAATGTATATTTTTTACAGGTCTTAAGGTCATCTTACGCACTCTTTACGATTCTTAATCGTAAATAATAGTTTATTTTTAATCGTTATAATAAATGAAATAAAGTAGAAAGGTTTAATACGACAGTTGTTTTTTTTTCTCGTCAATATTTCTAAGTAGGTTGGTATATATTAAAAGTAAAAAAAAAAAATCCCTGTTTTATTTTACGTACTAGTTATGCGTGATGTTAGACATTCATTATCCCATTTATTTTAATGATGTAATCTATATAAATAAAATGATAGAGGTCTGCAGTTGTGCGCGCATCACGGAAAAAACGACTGGATAGATTTCAATGAAATTTACTAAATTTTATTTCTTAGACACTTGGAAAAAATGATTGCGATATCTTCATTTAATAAAAAGTAGTTAAAGTTTCAAGAAACAACGATTTGTATATGCACTGCGTGTTCAGTGATGTATGTTTAAATAAGGTTCCTTGCGATCTTTTTGATGTATTTTCCTGCGTACATAAGAAAACTTTGTTAATATATCAAGCAACGCGGACGAAGTCGCAGGGCTAAGCTAGTAATGTATAAAATAAATATACAAAATATATTGTAAGAAAATGTTTTATGTGCTTACTTATTTAATATTTTTGTTTTCTCAATTTCAATCAATAAACACGAAATTTAAAACTGATTATGCTGGAGGAGAAAATAGGTAGGTACATATATATTTAATTACTGTGTTTAAATATGTATTTAAAAAAATATCCATTTTATACAGGTTTTCAGTTTTCAGTAGTCTGAAAATATACGATTTTTAATTTGGTATTGGTATAGATTATAAACTGACAGATGTTAGGTACCTATATTATATTTTTTAGTTTGATTCAATTATTGTTTATCGAGTTATAACCTTAAAATGTAGTTATTGATTTTCCTCAATTATTTTGTTGTTTAGATATTTAACAACAGTTGTCTTTTGTCGGAATCTGAAAATAATAACGACTTTCAACGCGCTATAAATAGTTTCTCTATCATTTATTTGCCGCAACATTCTCATAAACTTGTAATTATTTTAAGAGTCGCATTTTTGTGTATCGCTTAAAATCTCGTTGGGCGAAGGCGGGCGGAGGCGGTTGACTCACGGACTCCGGTAGACAATCCAGGAACCCGCCTCTTCAGTGCTCCGTACGTCGTAAGTGCCGAAAGTCGTGTAAAAAGTTGTATCCGGCCGCGAATAGCGCGCGTGGAATTTCGTTTATAAATACGCGACTGCGGGTGGTACGGTCAGGCGAAGCAGCGTGTTTCTCGCTTGTCGCCTGTCGGAGGCGGCGCGGCGTGCGTCGGGTGCGCGTGCAGAGTCTACGACGACGATGCGCTCGCGGCGATGATATTCACCGGCGGGGGGGCACGTCGTCGCACCTCGCCCGCGCCGCCGCGCACGCGCCCTCCCGCTTACCAGCGTCTATGTGCTGAAAACGTAAGTATTATTAAATCTTTAACATTACGGACAATACTGACAGCTTATAGTAGAAAATATCCGTTTCAAAGTTTCAAACTAAAGTTATGTTTGATCTTCCTTCACGGACCAATTAATTTCGTGGCAAAACAAACGAAGGAGCGTATTGTACCGTCGAGTCATGTCATGCGTCTGCGTTGTAACTAGAAGCGTGAGCTTAAAAGCTTTTGGCCTGGTTTACTTTTATTGCTCTTTACAAAAACATTATCGATTTTCCGTGGTTATATTTGTTTATATATTATATTTAACACAACATTATAATATACAGTATTATAATGTTGTCAACTCAGCCATAAAGAAATTTGTTGTAATGTATTTTTATTTTCAATTAATGATTTTTCAAAAAACGTGCGTGGTGCGTTTTTTTTATAATGAGTGAAATGAAGATGGAAGTAGCTAATAATAATAAAATACAGAAGCACAACCAAATTTACACTTTCATAAACCTAATAATACAACGAATGCACACACACAAAGACGCAATTGTATATGTTTCGTGTTTGTATAAAAAAAAGTACAAAAATTAATATTACCGCTGTTGATTACGATTACAAAATAAATGTAACTACAATTGTTAATTTTACAAGGTGTTTATAGAAACAATGACAAACTTTGTGAAAAACTTGTGAAGATAAACTTGTAACATCGAGTTGATCTTAGTAACTTATTAGGTACTTAATAGGTACACTATTTATCATGTCAGTCTGCAGGTCGCGGGGACCCTGCTCGAAATGCCTCGGACTGCACATAACGTTGCCGTTGATCCTGCACTTAAACTGTTGATTGGTTATAAGTGTGCACCTTGGCAATTTAATATGCCACATTAAATTCGACGTAACAAAGGGTTGATTACTTTTTCAAATGGAATAAACACTACCGAGTAATTAGGTAGCTATATCAGTACCTATATTATACAGGTGAAACATAAGTTTTGCTTTAATGAAAAAACAAATTATAATAAATAAATAGAGAATACATCTCAATTGTGTATTTGAGTTTTTTTAAACAATTGTGTTTGTTTTCTTAAGTTATTTATGGGCAAATGAATAAACCAAATGTACCTGCAAAATCAAGTAAAAGATTACCAATTTAGCTTTAAACTCGCTCTTAAACAAAAACATTGTCTTGAGTAAGAAAATAGCCGAACTCGCATTTCGAAACAACCACAGATATTTATGTAAGCTTATAAATTTGGCGTACAAATGTAAACCAGTGTTTAAGAATCAGAGTCTGCTTATTTCCAATTCAGATGACAATTATTAACGATCTGAATCAATGGAAATCGATTGCAGATAACATGCCATCTGGTTAACTGGAATGGTACAGGAGAGTTGGGTAAGAATCAAGGCTGAGTGGCGTAGTATCGAAGAGTAAATGCACGGTTATAAATAGAGAGAACTAATGCGTTAAACGTTTGATGGAATCGTTGAATGTATTGTAAATTCTCATAGTAGAACCGCCCGCACAATAAACATAACGTATAGTTGGATTTTAAGTATAAAAATACTGATACAGAAAATTAGGAGTTGCTCAAATAACAGTATCTAAGTAATTTTATTTCAAATCTATAAATGCTCATAATAATTGTGTTGTATTTTTTTTATTTTAAATTATCTGATATATGCACTTCACTTATGTATTTTACGTAATTGATATAAACATGATGATAGGTACCAAAATGCTAATAAATTGATTATAGCAGATACCGAATTTCGAAACAACCCTCACTACCTGGTTCTCTATGTTCTTAAATATGTTACTCAACGCTATAAGGGTCATTGTCCTTATTTACAAATAAAAAACAGATTAAATTAAAAAGTATAATTTGATTTCTTTTATATAAAGGTTGTAACACTATGTGTCCGACCCGTGAAGTGGTTATTAGGTATCGTGAGTCGGTTCTGTTTATGTAAACATTTTTAAAATATTATGCAAAAAAATTACCCATAAAAAATATTAATTGTCATTTTCAATTGTAAATGACGAAAATCTCATGGACAACTGAGGTCATGACCTCGTGTTCTAGCTACCTGATAGGTAAGAGCTATTTAGTTAAATTACATTTAATTAAATTGTCGTTATTTAGTTAAATTTAAATTTTATTCGGGGTAAATTTTTTGCTTAGAATTTTAAAAATGATTACATAAATAGAACCAACTCACGATACCTAATAACTACTTCACGGGTCGGACATTTATTTTGTTACATCCTGTATATCTATAACTTAATTCTAACTACAAAACAATTATGATTTATTAATTAAAATTTAAACACTCCTACAATGTTTACAAATTATAAAAAATGTGTACCAGTTTCCGCTCGCGACGTCGACCGCGGTTGAGTGTTTCGGTGGGCAAGATATAAGGTACCTTATGTTGTCGAAATATAATATGTTTATGAAACATATATTTATCAATAGATGTTATAGTAATCACTAGAGAATTACTTTACGTGAATGAATAGTTTTGAATGAGTCACGTATCGCAATGACGCGGCTTCGTCAGATACGAGTATGTCAAACAAATTTACAATATTAGCCATTCGTTCACACCATTTCAGCAGCAATCGGATTCATGCCAGAGAATTCATATGAGACCTTGAGGTTGCGACGTTTTCTTAGCGAATACCGACGTATCTAGTAGCGTGATAGCGTCCCTTCAATTGTAAGGGCGCCATATTGGTGTAAACACAATGTAAATAAACAAATAAGATCATTAAGTAGGTAGTTGGGGTACGCTTCTGGCGTTCGAGTTGGCGATGTACCGACAATTAACCACAACGGAAGTGGGATGTCTCTTTTGTTTCGGGTATGTTATTAATTTTGTTTTGAATGTCGACCATCGAAAAATACATATGCTTTTCATTTGAATACATCCATGGTAACTCGTTTTGATTATTAATTTTAGTTTTTAGAAGAAAATCTTCAAGAATCGAGTTGTTATAGTAATTATTTTTTTGTGTATATAGTATAGTATAGTGCAATAGTAGAAAATATCCGATTTTAAAGTAAACAGATAACCAGAATTCGAAGTCCGTTTTCCTGTACAATAGAACCAAATGTTTTTTGTATTAGAAATTAGAGAAAACGGACGCATACGAAACTCGTGCCTATAATTGAGCTGACTCGTGTATCTTTTAAAGCAGAACAGAGAAATAAAAGAACTTCTACTTAGCGTAAGAATTATTTATGTATGACGGCGACTTAGAACAAACACAAACTGCGCTACTTATATATATAAAGTGAAAAGTAAAAAAAAATACATTTTTAGCTGTAGCCTTACCATGATTCCTGTCACAGTTGATACGTAATAACCAACCAACCTTTCCATAAAAACTAGCTGGACCAGTAGCAAACCTATTTATATTAAATATTCTATCGCTTGATTAAAGCCGACCTATATATTTTAATTATCACTATTCCATTTCCTTTATCTGTAACATTAGACAATAATATGATTTTTCTATCGTATGTCAACCAGATTTCCACTATAAACAAACAACACTATTCTTCAGAAATAAACGCAATGAGAAACAAGAGAGATAGTTTGAGAAATGGATATAACCCACTTGTCTATAATAGCCTACGAGACTGTTAATTTACAATAACAACTTTCAACAACAACAAACAAAACAAATTATATATAATAAAATTATTTTAGGCTTCAGCAGTGGTGGGCTTATCAACTAATATGTAAATAAAATGGTCGTCAAAGACATGCCGCTCAAAAATATTTACAATGTTTGTTTAAAAACTTTATAAACACAAAACCAGCTATTATTATTGTATTATAGATAGAATATTAATCGCTGGTTTAGTATGACTGACTAATTGCGACGTGAAAACATTTTATGTATAGTTATTTTTGGAATAATTTATTTCATATATCATACAAATCAAGGGATGGGTGTTCGTTCGCTTATGAGTCATATATTATAACTATAAATTATAATTAAAATAAAGTCACCACCATAAAAAACGTACTCTAATTAGACATACAATAAAACTATTAGTTAGTAGTAACTAGGTAGAGCTTTGAGCAAGCCCGTCTGAGTTAACCCCGTTAAACAAGAATATTTAGTGTTAGCGTTTCGATGTGAAGGGTGAGTCAGCCAGCGTAATTCCAGGCGCAAGGGACATTTAATGTATTAAAGCTAATAAACCGACTGTGTTCACACTTGTGACGAGAAAAATGTACCCATTGATATCACTATTGATTTAATATCAGATATGAAGTATATTTTTAATTACAATTTAATTCATTTAATTACAATAAAATGTGATTAACTGTGTGTTATCTATGAATTATGCTTGCACAAACTGTCGTGCCTTATTGTCTTGGCAACGTATACTTGGAAAGCGCCCAGACCGACATTCTTCTCTCCGACTACGTTAACGTGTATGTGAAAAAAAAGTGTTAATTAATATTGGTCCTATAGGAAAGATTGGTTTAATATGCCAGAAAATAGAGAATTCTAGAAAGAAAGTAGAGAGGCTTTTGCACATCAGTGACACACCAGGACACACAAGGCTGATAATAATAATATAATTAATATTGCATATCCTGTACATACATGTCGGCGGAGACCTGCTCGGCAGACGCTATGCTCGGCAGCGAGAGGTCTCCGCCATTGAAAGCCTCTGGGGCCCATATAACATATACTTGGTGGTAGAGCTTTGTGCAAGCTCGTCTGGGTAGGTGTGGTACCTCTCAGATATTCTACCGCAAAACAACAGTACTTGGTATTGTTTGTTCCGGTTAGAAGGGTAAGTGAGGCACTCTAATAACAGGCACAAGAGACATAACATCTTAGTTTCCAAGGTTGGTGGCATTGGCGATGTAAACAATTAATATTTCTTACACTGATAATGTCTAAGGGCATTGGTGACCACTTACCATCAGGTGGCCCATATGCTCGTCCGCCTAGCCACCCTATATGCCGCCCCATGGATTATGAGAGCTAAGGAAAAGAGAGTGCACTTGTGTTTGCGCACTCACTTGTGAACTCTCTCCTGCGCAGTTGGCTAATCTCTCTAGAGATTGGCCGCCGTGGCCGAAATCGGTCTGGAGGACCTTATATATATATCCTATGTAAAAATCCTCCGACAGTATTAAAACTTAACCCTAATAATATAAATCAGTGGCTTAGTCTGCGTGGAGTTTATTTTTTTACGAAAATCCTCTTAAGAACTTACATTTAACCCTTTAGTAGTTAATTTAAGTAGAAGTAAACCATAGTTTACTTCCTTAAAGGATCAATTAAACAGTATGTCTGTCTTTTAGGATCAAGCTTGCTTCATTCCAAAAATCATTTAAATCGGTTGAATGGTTTAGCCGTGGAAGCGTTACAAACAGACAGAGTTACTTTCGCATATTTAATATTAGTATAGATCCTATGCCAGTGCTGAAAAAATTAAAATTTTTCATTTACCAAAAAAATTAAAAAAAAATTGTGAACGAATCCGTTAGTAACCACACTAGAAGGCCTGTATCTTGGGGATAATAGAAGTACATATTTATTTACATTAAAACCTTAAATAAATACAAATAAAAATTAAAAATAATTATTATACAAGTCGTGACGGCGTGGAATGGTGGCAAGAATGCTAGCAGAAATTCCTCTTTGAATCGCAATTCCGATTCTCTGGTACCGAAAAATGAACCAGCCCTCCTGTCACCAGTGGAGGCAATAAGACGGGGAGTAATATTTTGGATGAATTTTTTAGCACTATTACTCCAAGGTCCAAGCGTTTCAACTGCAAACGGAATAAAAATATAATTTGGAATAAGAGACGAATATTTGTTATGTTTGTTCGTTTCAGCTTTTTCCGCGGCAGCTCCGGCTTTTAACATTGTTTCCCGGATATGAGACAGGAGCCAGTGTGTCAACACATTTTGCGTGCAACACAAGGGCCTGGACCCGTTTCCAGGGAACCAATGTCAGTTCGTCAGGTCTCTTGCCATCATCACGACTAATTCCGTGAGGCTCAATAAGAGCAGGAACGTCAATGGTGGCAAGAGCCCTTTTTATAGTATCATTAAGAGAACCGTGGCGGAAAAGCCTCCCTGAACTCCTTGGACTAGAAAGACCGTGTAAGCCAACAGAGTCAAACTCTTTTCCACACGGGCACCTGTGCACAACTATGTTCCCAGCCGGAGACCTATTGTTATGCGAAAACATTCATTATCTAAAAGCGTTCCATGATTTTTAGTGACCTAACTCTTTAGTTGATAAAGCTAGAAGCCGTGTACGGTTCTTGGCGTTTGTTAAATTTTGATTCAAACTTTGTAGTGTAACACGAACTAGTGGCGAACCCCTATCTTTTTTTTTGGTAACTTATCGTTTTTGGGACATTTTACCTTCCAGTTTTTTATTGCCTCTGTAACATTTGTAATTTTCAGTGTATTTGATTTTAAAATATGTGAAGGCCTGAAATGCTATGTACAGAAGAGAGAAAGGCTGGAATGGCAACACTTGAAATGAACATGAAAGTTAACATTAATTTGAAGCCTGAAAATTTTCTGATTTCGTACCCGATCTAAATAAAGAGAAACTTTTTGGGTCTCCGATAATAATGAATATATCTTAAATAAACATTCTTAGTCATCCTTATTTACATAAATGACTCGTATATGTGAGGTAACAAACACGAGGTGATGTAATTGTTGACGACAATATAATTATTGTGGCGATAAGCTCGCTGAAATTGTACATCAATTTAGTTTTAACAAAATCAGTCGATTGTAGTTTTTTATCGAACAGGTTTTAAATCAAGGACTGCTGAAGCATTCCTAAACATAAACATAATGTATTTCATTGTTTTGTTATAGTCTATTTTTTTTTATATCGCTGTACTTATTAATATAATGAGTTTAGTAATCTTACGATTTCAGTGGTTGCCAGGCGGAGGCGGCGGGCGCGGCTGCGAGCGAGGTGTCGGTGAACCAGAAGTGCGCCGCTCCCGCGCTAAGCGCATCACGCAGCGGCGCGGAGCCATCAAGCACCATAAGTAAGTCTACTAACATTTCAGTCATTTATTTCATAACCGAAAATATTATTTCACCCACATATCCTGGAATATCCTGAAACATTATTCACACAAGGCCATCTGTTCCCAAACTAAGCAGATCTCGTACATGGAAATCAGACAACTGATATAGTACATATACTACTTTTCTTTTGTAAATACATACGTATATATATAATTACACCCAGACTCAGGACAAACAGACATGTTCATGCACACAAATGTCTGTCCTGGGTGGGAATCGAACCCACGACCTGCGGCGTGAAAGGCAAGTGTCTTACCAACCACGCCAACCAGCTCGTCATGATTCATATATTAGAAAAATGAATCTTTTCACATGAATCGCTTTATTCATAGTACATGGAAAGTTATATAGTAATAAATTATAACTATACTTTCTAATGCCTTAAATTCTTAGTCATAATTCGTTTCCACTTATCCGTTTATTTGGAATCATAGCTAGCCACCTTCTTGCCTCCGAAACTACTTACGGTGGGCTAGTTAAAACAAAACATCTGTTGGTCGACTCATAACCATTTCACTATCCCGTATGTGTCACATATATGTCTTGGTTAGGAATCGTTTAACTATTGCGTCTTTTATACGGACTGGGAAGTTAGGGTTGCCAAGAGCCAGAAACTACTCTACTATTCTCAAGAGAGATTAACCATCTGCGATGAAACGGGATATTCAAACGGAAAGACTTCAGGCGCAGAACCGGATTTATTTTACGAGATACCGGAGTGAAAACAATGTCGACTTTCAGATTCAGATAATTTATAGACAGAAAATATCAATAACAATTGGTTTGGCCGGAAGTTTGTACCCTGGACCTCCAGATCTGCTTTCTTATAAGTCACCCACATACCCACAAGGCAGTCTTATTCATATTGTAATAGTAGGTAGTTGCGAAGTGATCAAACAACGTGTACTCGAACTTCAATGAAAATGTTATCATAACAACACCATTCATAATTGTTCCCTTGGTACATAGGACGAGGAAAATAATCGTTTTTAGAATAGCCATGTTGATTTTGGCAATCCCATCCGTCAATTAGCGTGTCACGTCTGGTATGCACGCCAATCATTTGTCTCGTAAATTAAATCATTGTATGAATTAAAAGCAAATCAATTGGTTTCGATTGTAACAATCTGATTACCAATGTATATTGTTGTTTCCCAAAAAATAAATTTTACGCTGATTATAATTTAATTTGAAATTTTTCAGAAACGTGACTCATATTCTATCGTTTTAATATTTAACTCATTACGGACAATGTTTTTGAAGTGAAAACTTCTTTAGCGGCGTTGTGCACTTTTTTGTGATGGGTAAAAAATGTTAAACTCGCGTCAGGTCACCCTGATTGAAAATTCGTGGGATGGATTCTGAAGTGCTAAATATTTAATGTAATATAAATTGTCATGGTTGTGTACGATAGCGCAATAATTGAATATTGTATTTTGTCACAATGATAGTACTTTTATACTTAAAATTAAAGCAAATCGTGCAAAATATTTCCCAAACCTTTCCAAAATATCAAAAATTCACAACGTTAATATTAAAGTTTTCACTTCTGCCGGCACTCCCAGAGTGCAACCCGTTGTTTTTTTTTTAATAAAAATACTGAGAATATATTTATTTGTAATATCAATTCACATATTAAAATACTCAGTAAATAATATTAGTATATACTTGTAATGTTCTATTGTTCTCTTAAAAGTAAACAATAATTTCAACCGTGAAATTCTCAAATATAATATTAGTTCGGGTAAAATATAACAACATGATATAAATTTTCTCAATTACCGCAGTCCGCATGGACGGATCGCTTAGTTTATTAAATATTGTATGTTAATACAACATGCAAATATTTGTTTATATTTTAGTTCTAAAATTAGGATAGAGACGCTAAGTGTACGTAATACGTATTCGATACAACTCGCGCGCGACCATTATTATCATTCATGATATTATGCCAGAAGCTCACGTGTAACTGTCAAAACAACCGTACAAAATTTTAATGATAAACGATATTTGAACGGATAGAATATGAACAAAACAGTATATTTGTTTTTGACGTGACAACGACTAATAAATCGATGAACGCTGGCTGCATGCACGAAAAAGGATGACTCATTGTCCCGTTACGCTCATTGCCCCGTTACGCTCATTGCCCCGTTACGCTCATTGCCCCGTTACGCTGATTGCCCCATTACGCTCATTGTCCCGTTACGCTGATTGTACGCTCGCGCCGCATCTATCTGTTATGACTTATGACGTTGTCACGTTAAACTATCGTCCGTAAACCAACTTTACAGATAACCATTTTTTTATAAATAAGGTAAACGCCGAGAGCTCAGTACACTACGTACAATTATATTATTAAAGTGATTCATGTGTGGATTGCCGAATATATGAATACAGAGGAATAAATTCAAAGTATAAAATGTTTTTCATATCTCATTGTTAGATCACAGCAAATAGCTTCATAAGATAAATTGTGCTGTATTTGTTTTTTCACCATGTGGGCGTCAGTAATTTTATAGAATTTCAATTGAAATGCTTCTTATTCGCTTAACGTAAAGTTGAAATAACATTTTTACATTTATATATTATTTTTGAAGTAGAAATTCGGGCACGACGAGAATATAATTTTAAATCGAATTTGAATGCAACGTTTTTATAGGTTTGAAGGGTAAACGTCTGACTTGAAAAGTTTGTCCGTACTTTTGTTGTTACTTGAGCTTTTCCCCAATAGGTTCAAAATTGACACAGATGCAAATATTAACATATTTTTAAAATTTACTTTTCAGAATCCACGAAGTTAACGGGCATCGCTTCGTGGCAAAATTTTTCCGGCAACCAACATTTTGTGCGTTCTGCAAAGAATTTCTGTGGGGATTCGGCAAGCAGGGTTACCGTTGCATCGTATGCCAGACAGCTGTCCACAAACGCTGCCATAACAAGCTGTTGGGAAAATGTCCTGGTTCAACTGCCTATTCGGATGCCACTGTGGTAAGGATAATAAAACAATGCACATATGTTTTAGTAGAAATAATAATCATCATCAAACAATTCTCGAGTTTTGACTTGAAAATCTCACGTTACTGGATTATTAAATTATATCATAAATCTCATGGCTTGCTAATACCAATACTTACTTTTTATAAGGGGTAAGAAGAAAAATACAACTGAGTCATCAAATCAATCTTAAAATAAACTCAAATAAAAATAGAGTTTTCTTTGTTTCGTCATAAATGCTTCAATAGTTAAACGATAGGAAATATAAGATTTATTTGTACATTACCTTGCTCTATATAATTTCAAAGTGTCAATAGCCACGCGATACGTGCCGCTAAACGTGAATTATTATATAATATTACAAGTTCCGCTAATGAATGAACCGTTTTTTGTTTTTAATAACAAGTATCCGCTATTATTAGTAGATATAATATTAAACAGTTTACTTTAATGATCTGAATCCAGATTTTGGCAAGTTTTCTATCAAAATTATATTTATGTCACCATAAACAATATTTATTAGATCTTAAAAATTGAAAATAAATATTTTCAGTTCCTTTTTGAACAAGTCATGTAACTAGGATTCTGGCAGATATGGAAAGCTTTTAATGGCCTTACTTATAAGCTTTGACTAGCAGCTGCTAACTTAGTTAAACAGTGACGGTTTTACTTATCAATTTTGCTGTTAGTGATTAGATAAACAACGATCTGTCCTCTTCTTTTACTGTCAAATCAAATATGACAAAAAGAGTGAAATCAGTATTCAACTAAACAACTGCTTAACAACAACGATAAGTAAGGCCGTGATATCGGTCTTCCTGTCATTATTGATTTGAAATTTAAAACAAGACGGCATTGTGCAATTGATCACCCCTAAACTATGTTTATAAGTTATTAATTTATATAAAAAACCGATGTATGTGTAAAAAATATATCGGTTTTCTAGGCCTTTTAGAATTTAGACAAATGCATTGAAGTACTATGTAACTATTTGCTAAAGGTTTAAGCCTTTATGAGCAACCTGTTCAACATAAAAAAATATATTATACAAATTCTCAAAAATTCAAAGATAATTTTAATAATAAATAATTTTAAAATACCTTGGATACCTTAGCTTCGTAG
This sequence comes from Nymphalis c-album, assembly GCA_963151315.1. Lineage (NCBI taxonomy): Eukaryota > Metazoa > Arthropoda > Insecta > Lepidoptera > Nymphalidae > Nymphalis > Nymphalis c-album. The sequence goes on along the minus strand of OY720591.1, from coordinate 12,444,879 downwards.
AATAGTCTACGAACAAAAAATTAAGTAAAAATAAAGTTAGTTTTTTATGATTTCATAACAATTGTAAAAGATGTATTTTGGATTAACATTAGTTGTATTTTGAAACTGTAATGTATTTGAAACTGTAAGAATGTAAGATGAAATTGTCGTTGTATTTTGAAACTGTAAGTATGTAAGATGAAAATGTAATGAAACATATAATGAATGGTATGAAAATGTTGAGGTAAAATTTTAGTTGTAAGCTGGTTCCTGTTTTAAGAGCCGAGTGGCTGGAACACGTATCTGGAAATCCAATGATGCAGGATTTCAACGCGGCAAACACCACTGAATTTTCAAGTGCTTAATTTAATCTCGTGCTCGGTGAAGGAATGAATACATGGTGAGGAAACCAGTCTTTGTCGGATGTAATGTCCCCAAAACCGTATTAAAACTGTATGGTGGAATAATCTCCAAGCCTCCTTATAAAGAAAGGATCCCCTTGCCTCGATAAAGGATATTTATAAGCGATTATATTTGTCTTCATATATTCACATAATTTCTTTGTTACAGTACCTGAGAGAGCGATTCAAAGTGGACGTGCCTCATCGATTTCGGCCGCATCAATTTATGTCGCCGACTTTTTGCGATCACTGCGGAGCACTCCTTTACGGATTCTTCAAACAAGGACTGAAGTGTGAAGGTAAATTTTATTTTCATTGTCTCATTTTAAAAGACTTTATATATTTTGTAAGAAACGTAATTTTTATTTAATAATATATTTGGTGGTAGAGCTTTGTACAAGCTCGTCTGGGTAGGACAACCCACTCATCAGATATTCTACCGCAAAACAGCAGTACTTTGTATTGTTGTGTTCTGGTTTGAAGGGTGAGTGAGCCAGTGTAATTACAGGCACAAAATACATAACATCTTAATTCCGAAGGTTGATGGCGCATTGGAGATATAAACAATGGTTAACATTTCTTACAATGCCATTGTCTATGGCTGGTGACCACTTACCATCAGGTGGCCTATATGCTCGTCCGCCTACCTATACTATAAAAAAGTCACACCCACAAGTCCAGACGGCTTTGACCTTTATCTATTTCATATATAAACGTGGAACGCAGTCTTTAGTAAAATTATTGTACAATTATTATTTGATCTTTCGTTTGATTACAATTTCTAAACTTTTGAATAAGCTTTTAAAAATCCAAATAATAGCGTCCCTATCAATTAGTTCTCTCATACAGATCGTATGTTATTGTATTTTTGTTATTTTTTTTTGTATGTAAACCTTGGTGTCAAAATGTTTTTTTTAAATAAAGAAATTATATTTAAGGGCGTAGCTTGTCGTTTTCGATTTAATGTTAAAAATAATATTCATTATTTCTTTAACCATGCAAATGCTGCGAGTAACACATTATGCATGAGCCTATTTGTTTTTATTGACTAACTTTTTTTTCTTGCAAATGAATCTTACATTACTTGCTTTGCTGACAGTGACATCAATTCACAAGAGTGTCTTAAAAAAGTTTTACATTAAAACACTTCAAAGTAATAATGATTTCCTATGGATTACAAAAAAATGGTAGTAATAATTGCAACATTTCTGTCGGTATAAAATCAACGAGCATGTATCTTATTTAAAAAATAGAATAATAATAATTATTAATAGTAATAAATAAGTGTAATATTTTATCAATACAAAAAAATATAAACAACGATAAGACTATATTTTAATACAATTAATAATGATGTTATATAAACCTCTACATATAATTATTTATTCGTAGCTCTATGCTACGAAGGCTACGAGATATGAATATCGTAATCAAAACAATTTTTTAACTCTCTATTTATTATATAGTAATACTTAAAAGTACAATATATTATGGTTTAAGAAAAGGAAACACATGTTTGAATACAGCATTTTGAAAACAATATTTTGAATTACAGTGTTATTGAGTGAAAGGCAGAAGGAAAAAATATGGCCAACCCTTCGCTGGAAAAGTGTGTAAAGCGAGGGCATCGGCGACATAAGCGTCAAACGTGATATAGTTTTGGACATATAGTATAATTTTATCTTCCACGTACAATAATTTTTTGAGTATCTGTATCCAGCACGATCCTATCGTCATGCCTCTGGTGGCCGTAAATTGAACTAAACAGCGCCATTAAGTCGACGTATCCCCACTACTATTAATAAAAAACATTGATCGGTGAAGTTAAGACACTTTTCCTTTAATACACCAGATCGACTTCAAAATACTGTAAATGTGAATTGAAGATATCGCAGTAATATCTTGAACGCTTCTAATAGAACAATCTGCAGACTCCTTAAAAACTTTCATCACTTGGGCCTCCTACAAAAATAAACCCACCTTGGCTGACATCGACTCCAAAAATAACAATAATTGTAAATACATTATCAACCACTCAATACATTCGTACCTACATATTGATGAGTAGAAAATAGTAAGTTAATTATCAAATTATAGAAGTATACGCAATTATTTTTTTACTTTTTAGTGCATATTAATTTGTTTTTCCTATGAAGTCGGTTTTTGTTTTGTTATAATTTTTATTTATTTTTCGATTTTTAGGGAATCTGAAGTACATTCACTAATTTGTAGAATATGGGTAGACCTACTAAACGTGCAGCTCATATGAGACAGCGCCGTTTATATTATTATTTAAATATATTAATCTAAAACAGTGAAACGTAAAGAAAAATGCATTTTGGTACTTAATTAATAAATATTAGTTAATATGGTTAAATGTATGAATATAAATTAACATGTTTTGATTAAATAGATTTAGTTGGTGGGGTGTTGGGCAGCCATAACATAATCAAATAGTTATTTCTAGTAATCATTAAATAAACTGTATGTTTATAGATGTTGTGTTATACCATTCTTCACCATAAAATATGACGGAATGTCTGTATATTAAAAACTGGGGAAGTATCTATATTATCCTAACTAATATTATAAATGCGAAAGTAAGTTTGTTTGTGACGCTTTCACGCCTAAACCACTAAGCCGATTTAAAAAATTCTTTCACCAATGGAAAGCAACATTATCAGGGAGTAACATAGGCTACATTTTGTCCCCATATTCCCACGGGAACGGGAACTACGTGGGTGAAACCGCGGGAAAAACACTAATAATCAATATATAAATATACATAAATATAACATGTATATAAGAGTATTATTCTATATATATATGTATAATTTTCAAAATTGGTCTCAACTTTTAGGAGATGTTCAAATATGTTTCAATTACAAACATATACATATATACTAATGCTTACATGCATAACTCATATTATAAAGAGGAAAGATTTGATTTTTGTTTGATTTTTTATTACGAATTAAATCAAAAACTACTTGACCGATTTTAAAAATTCTTTCACCCTTAGAAAGCTATGTCTTTACCGAGTAACATAGGCTATATTATATTTTCAAAATCTTATAGATCCCTACTTAAAATGGAGCAATGTAACCCAACGTATCAAACTGTTGCCTATAAAAGTAATTATTTCGCGTGCGCTGCGAAAACTATTGACGGTATATAAAGAAGTGTTTTATACAATAGTACTACAATTACTACACTTGATCATAACGATGTTATGGTAGGTGAATGAAAAATCAGGATAGCCTATAAAAGATTCGGCCGTGTATCGTTAGTTTGCTACTGAGAATTGAAGATTTCCGTTACTTTGTCATGGATCCTATAATCAGAATCTAACCAAACTGTCATCAAACAAGCGTTGAAGTACACTCTTTCCAATAAAAAAAAAATCTTCGAAATCCGTTGAATAGATATCGAGTTATTCGTCCATTTGTCGCGCACATACCTCATGCAAATTTACGACTTATATGGTTTTCTCATGGATTCCACTGTCAAAACTGGACCAAAAAAAAGGGACCAATGGGAAAGCACCAGCTTTCAAATAAAAAAAAATCATCGAAATCGATTCATCCAGTCGACAGTTATGAGGTAACAAGGTCAAAAAAAAAACAAAAAATATACAGACGAATTGATAACCTCCTCCTTTTTTTTAAGTCGGTTAAAATGGCAAAAGTGACGGTTAATAATTCTTAAATTACATATGTTTATGGGCAATGGTGACCACTTACCATCTGACGGATCGATTTACATGTCCTACCTATTTTATTTAAAAAAAAACAGTAGTATGACAAATGCTACAGTTATACTGTAATATATAGGAATGACAAGATTCAATATTCAGTGTTCTTTTACCGTCCGATTGAATAGATACTTTGTATCAGCAAAGTACACTATGTGTCACGCGAGATGTGTAGTATTGTTGTTTACAAAGAAAATAACGAAGCAAGCAAGGCATTAGCTGGATTTATTATAAGAGTTCTAGCCAACCGACACGAGTGTGACTTTTGTGATGCTTTCATTTTTCACTACTCTCATAATTTCAAGATATTATTATTGTCGATGCTGGTTATAAATTATATTTTTTAGGATATATTTTGTTCAGGATAAATGTAAAAAAAGCAGCCTGTTAATGTCCACCTCTGGGCTAGGACTTCTCCCGTTTTGAGGAGAAATTGCGAAGCTAATTCCACTACGCTTCTCCAATGCGGGTTAAATGATACACGTGTGTCAGATGTTCATCCGACTGTGCAGGTTTCCTTACGAGAAATTATTTCATCGCTGATCACGAGATGAATTATAAACAATCGTAATCGAACCACTGGGTCACCTCGGATTTTTCCGAGTTCGAGTTCACAAGAGTTTGAGGGAATATAAAGTATGCGCAGTTGGCTAATCTCCATTGGAAAGGTCAAGAATCGAACCAGTCGAAACCGACTAGGAGGACGTATTATGACTTTACATATTGTGATCTATATAATAAAACAGATGAGACATGATACTTTGATACTTATTATAGTTAACTAGCTGAGCACCGCGGTTTCACCCGCGTATAATTAATTAAAATATAATGAATAAAAATCGGCCTAGAACCTTCCTCGATAAAAGGACTATACAACACAAAAAATGTTTTTAAATTCGAACCAGTAGTTCCTGAGATTAGCCGGATCAAACAAACAAACTTTTCAGCTTTATATATTAGAATAGATAGTACACATAAATAGGTTAATTTTAGTTTTCAGTTGAACAAACATTCATATTTTTTCTGTAATAGCGTAAATTTGACGAAGAATAATTTATTACGTGCTACATTAGGTTTGAGTATTTTATATTGGATTGAAGAGTTGTTATTACTATTAGCCAAAACAATAAAATAAGACCAGAGGATTGAACACTCAAATCTCAATCGAAGGTCAACGCTTCAAACGCGAGTTTAAGCCCGGTCAAGTACCTTAGTTTTCATGTTCTTCGCGATGAAGGAAAACTCCGTGTAGCTGTATGTGTCGGATGAAACTCTATCACATTTGTATCCACCAGCCTACATAATATGTTCAGGATAGGAACTATGTTCAGGATTGGGAAAGCTAAATTACTTTTACTTTAATAGCTATTACTTTATTTACTTTATAATTAAAGAATATAATCGTTCAACTGTCTTGTTTTTTTTTTTTACTTTTGTTCAATTTTAACAGTATTGTCTGTGATTAAAACCTTACTCTTGATTTTATAAGAAATTATATCCAATCGATTGGATTAAATTCGATGCCTATTTTCTTAACACATAAATTTGGCGTTGATGTTAATACAGTACTATAAATACTAAATTCTATTATTTTTAGCACTTGGATCAAATACATTATTTTAATTGTTTTTTATCATATAGCATAGCTTTACGAAAATAATATTCATAGACACAAAATAAACCATTTTAAAACAGACCCAGGTACATCCTCTAAATATAATGATTTCGTATGATGATTTATTTTCGTCATTCAGTGCTAGAACCGAGCCAACAAGTGCATTAAGTTGTTTACGGATATGTTATTTTAAAATTTCAATTGGTCTATACTGATTTCAAATTTTATTAAAATCTCCTTGTGAAGGCTTAATAAAAACTATTATTGTCAATGATACGTCACCAATCAATCAACCGGCTAGTTAGGCGGGCGGGATTGTGGGCGGAGCGCACACCTGCGCTAGAGCGACCTTCCCAGTCAGTCTGCGTCGCGCGCTTGCCCGACATCGTTGTTGGGTAAATATCGCGCACAAGAACACTATCGCGTTATTATGCCTCTGTTTTCGGATCATATAAGCAACATGTATTACAGTGGAACGCCGTCTTATACTAGTTCGTCATATAATTACAGTAGTTCAGTGTCACCATATGGATCGTCATACAGTGCATCTTACTTAAATCCAGGGGGTAATTATAGTTCTCATTCATCTTTGGGAGGGTACTCTCGAACTCCCTTGACATCCCGATGGTTAACTAGTGGAAGTAGGGTCTATTCGCCAATATTAAGTACAATTTCAGAAAAAGGAACTTCAAGTCCAGTGAGAATAAATAGTCCTCGACGGATACCTATAACTAGTCGAACCTATATACCTTCAGCATATACACCTCGACCAATTAATATAAATACAGCTGATATTGATGTTTCAAGAGATAAATATCGAACTAAAATATCAGATTCGAATTCCGCTCCAGTTACCGGTTTACCCCCTAGGCGTAGTAGTCCAATCGTAGAAAGAGATAATGGTCATGATAAACCTGATACTGGTATTGACTCTTCGCCTGGACCCCATCGTAGTACCATTAAAAGAGATCGAACGGTAGTTAGACTTCATACTGTAAAACGAAAAGAAAGAGATTCTCCACGTAAGTCCTATGAAGATTCAAAGTGTATAAATGATGATTGTGAAAAGCAATCAGAACAAGTTAAATGGAGAGAAAAGTTAGCTAGCGACTTAGCATATAAATCACCTAAGGAAAAGAAGTCTTTGGGAGCTAAATTAGTAGAAAAGTTTACGCTTAAAGATAAAGACGATAGTGAATTCATCAACATAACAAAAAGAACTCCTCCGAGACAAATAGATAAAGAATTATTATCTGAATCCCAAATACCGAACGAAGCAATACCATCAAATAAATCTTTAGGTAGACGTTGTTCTATGGAACTTTTAGCCGAACAAGCTTCTTTACTGGATACCCTAATAAGGAGAGAGAATTTAAGTACTGTACCCTTAGATTTAAGTAAAATTGGCTCCGAAAATTTGCCTAGCTTATCAGATACTGAACCAGAAAGTAACAAAAAAAGAAAATTATCAGATCAAGAAAATCCTTTGACAACTACAAAATCAGACCATTCTCTACATGTTCGTCTTTCAACTGTAGGTTTAAAAGACCCAAAACATGCAAAAAGACGCAGTTTAAGAAAGTCTTCATCGGGTGGCAGTATTTGCAAATTAGATCGTATAACAGAACTACCTCAAAATACAACGAATATAGATGTTACTACTATACCAGAAAAAAAAGAAACGAATAAAGTTTGTAATAAAGAAACAAATAAAAATTTAAAACCTAAAATTAAAACAAAAATAACATCTACAGTAGAAGTAACAACACCATCACCGAGCCCATTAAAATTTATTGTACAACAAGTAACCGTCGAAGAAAAACTTGTACCATGTAAAAAGGGTATAATATTCAGCAGTACAGTAGATGAGGAACCTACGATCAAAAAAGTAGTGAATTTAGAAGGACATAGAAAAAGCATAAAATTAAAGACGAAACCAAAACCAGAGGTAAGCCAAATCAATAGTAAAGAAATAATTTTAAAGACTGAGAAAATTGACTCGTTACCAGCAAGCGATAAAACGACTAATGAAACTCCACTTAAGGTATTAAAAGGTCATAGGAACAGCTTTAAATCAAAATCAATTGTTGAAAATCTTGATGTAAATTCTTCAGAGCCTGACGATGGAAACTTTTGGGATAAAATCGGTAAAAGAGAAACAATATATTTAATCAACAGAAAACAAAACATAGACGAAGCTAAAGAAAAATCGAAACGGTTATATTGGTTTCCGGAAAATGATGAATCTGAGATAAATGATAAAGAACCCATTGACTTGGAAAAAAATACCATTGACAACAATGAAGATAGGAAAGAAACAATTAAAAGCACCAATGAAGTTTTGAATTCAGAGCCAATATTGGAAGAAAAACAAGTAAAGCCTTCTATTGAAAATAAACAGATTATTGATACAAATACTGATAAAGAAATTAAAGGAATAAAGTCCTTACATAGTGAGGATAAAAGCTGTAACGTTAATGATAATTATAACAACAACGTTTCAAACTTTACTGATTCAAATAATAAAACTCCTTCTGTAGAAAAAAATACAGAACTGTTACCTATTTCAGAAATAAAAGACTCTCTACCTAAAGATATATTAAAGAAGAAGAGTAAGGAAGCAACTAAATTAATAACGAAAATTGATAAGAATAAAATGGAAGATAGAAATACAGACATACTAAGTAAAAGTGTGGGCTTAACAACAGATATAATTGCTAATGCAAGTAAAGATTTAATCGAAACTACTTCCTCATGTGAACATGACATCACAAATAATATTGTTAAACCAATAAATAAAGAGGTAGATGCAATAGACACATTAAACAAAAGTCTAGAAAAAAAACGTACAGAATTAAATGTAACTAAACACGAAGGGCTTATTACAGTTGATAGTGATATAAAAGAAAATAAACCAGAAAAAAGTAAATGTGAAGAAAAAGTAACAAAAGTTGATTCTGTAACTAAAGACTCAAGTGAAATTATTTCGGAAGAGATTTACTATCAAAGTAGTGAAAAATTACCGAAAGGTATTGAAAACGATGGATTAAATTCCTTAGGTGTAAACTCATCTTTAAGCAATGATAATAGTGTAAACATTCCAACGGATAATTGCGAAAATAAATTTTCGACTTCTAAATCGATTGATAAATATACCAACGATGAGATAATAAAAATTGATACAAAACCACATAGACTAGAAGAACTTCCTTCTTCCAGTTCCACTTTGCCTGATGCAAGACCTGTAAAAAAGGAAAAAGCACCAATGGTTCTTATAGCGACGCCTAGACCGCTGCAAAAAAAGAAACCTCACGTTATTAATTCATCCTCATCTTCTGAATCTTCTGATGACGAAACATCTGATGATGAGGACGATGAAGATGAGTCTGGATCCAGTGAAGCATCTGCTGAATTTTTCGAATGTGAAAACAATCCTGATGGAAGAACTTCAACTGGATCTAATGATTCCGGCTTTGATTCATCAGTTCCGACGTCTCCTTCAGGATTTTTATGTACAAAAAAAGGTAAAAACTCTAAGAAATAATAAGGACATTTATTGTGTGTATCAAAATTACTAATTTGTACATAATACACAACTATTGCTAAGTTTTTTTTTTTTTTTTTGGGCATGAAGGCATTGCATGGCTTATGCACACTAATGACATAAAGAAAAAAAATGAGTCGAATCATTCATAAGGGCCAAGCAAAGGTATTATGAATTTGTTATAGACTGCGATGTTAATTGTCATCGAAAGTGTGAAAAATTGACGGCGAATTTATGTGGAGTTAACCAGCGGCTTTTAGTTGAAGCATTGGCATCACGTACTACATCAAAAAGAGGTAGGTTGTCAAAATCATATGCTATAAATCATTTACCTTAATCGCAATATTTAATTATAGTAAAATATTAATTGTAGATAAAAAAGAAAATTTATTATGTTTCCGAAAATAGTTTAATTAGTGATGTTGTGGTGCCGTGTGTGCATCACGAAGCTGCTATGAACCAGTCACGTTAGCCGAAATAATAAATATTTCAATGAATAACGCGAAAGTGCAATAGTTACATGGAATACCGAATTATATAAGTTGTTATAAATAACGTATCATAGTGAAAATATATCGTTATTATTATTATTAAAATTATTATGTGAACAAAAAATCCGCACACTTTATTTACGAGAAGACGTAAAATCAATAATACCTCAGTACTTGAGTTCCCGTTGTGCGAAAGATACGATGATCGGCGATTTATTTGGCGGGCCTTCAAAACGTCACGTATTTTTATCCGTCCAGACCGCCCGCTTGTTTGTTGGCATTACTCGTTAGTTGTATTGTTTTAGGGTGTTTTAGCGAATTTATAAACATTAATCCCAAGCTTAATTAGTAAAAAAATATAGTAATTGCCTCATAAAACTCTTATTTTGCTTGAGATAGTATTTTGTAAAAATATATTCTTAAATAAACAAACTTAGGTAATCTTATTTCAAGTTTGCTTACTTGAACAAAAATATTTTCTCCGTTCCGTGTAACTATTCCTTTTAAATAGTTCAATATTCTCGTTTTATTCTAACTTACCTAATGGATTCTTACGTAATTATACTGGGATCTAAAAGTTTTATAATTTATTATTTTTCTTTATATTTATAATTCAGTTAAATTATCGACTAACACCAACTTTTTTAGTAATTAATTAGGGAACAATACTTATATTGTACCGAAGCTTTAACGAATTACATTGTATTAAAACTCCTTGAAAACTTAGGGCGTAGTATTTTATCATATTTATATGCAGGTGGAGACATCCCCAGCACCTCGACGGGAACTACAGCTTCTCAAACATATACCCACGACGTCTTAGAACAAGAGTTGGGTAAGAAAATATATCTGAAACTCCTAAAAACTAAATACGTATTAAACACAACTTTATTTAAAATTATTTATTTCAATATTTCTTCTAATAACTACTTTTCATTTGCTTTGCCTGCCGTGTATTAACTTGTATACCTATATTTATTTGTTTTTACTTATGTACTCTTCATTCATATTATTTTTATTTAAAAAAATCCATATTTATTTATAACATTTGATAATGGTGAGTATCTGTTTTGTATATTATGATTCGTCAGATTTATTTTAGTTCTATCGAACAAACTTCTCAATGATCTCTATTTCGGAATGAACTTTCGTTCGGGAACTGGAAAGTAATAAATAAAGGCTTCTTGACACAATTGGCAAAAAGCAAATCGTATTTCGAAACTTTCTAAATATATCCTCACTGAAAACGTGAGGACTTTCTCTTTTAGCTCTTCAGATCGTATTAGAATCCGCATTCCAAAGAAGATAAAGTCGGGTTTTAAATTTAAATAGGTACACACACTCACAAACTATATTTCTTGAGAAACCTTTTATTTACATATTAATTACATAAAAAAAATCCCTGTGAATTATGTCAACCAAATCATTATTTACAGTAATTTAACTTATTAAAATGACAATAACATATTGTAATTTTTGGTACATTTTATTCAACTGTTAAAAATATGTACTGTTTATTGGATTGTACTAAATAGGGCTTAAAAGCTTTTATTTAAATTGCCGCTTCTCAATTTGAAGTATTTATAACCATGCCTACTTGCGATTTGTGTTTACCTACAAACTGTTTTGATTCTATTCATATATTTATTATTCAGTATATGATTCTTTATGAGTTCTATAAGTTACATTTTAATTTAGAGAAGTAATACATGTAGTCGATATTCAGTTATTCAATAATTTTTTTCTTGTTGACGTCTATGGTATGTACATAAGTTTTGACATGGTATATATTATGTACCTCTGCTCATTAAAACAAATACTAAAAATTTATCATCATTCTCGTTATTCACGTATTATTAAGTAATTACATACAAAAAACAAGAGTGTTACATTATTACATAGAATGTTTGTCAAAATAAGGCCAAACTTTAAATTCCTTGAATTGGTATAAAGGGTTATTGCGAGGCCAAATGTCTGTCAAGCTTGTCAGTCACAGATGAAAGACGTGACATTATCGTATAATTCGTATGCAAAACAAAAACCGGTAAACAAATCTGTTTTTTTACGTTTCATTTTGTTACTGAAAACTTAATACGAGGATAAATAAAGCGAAATCTATTTATACTATTACTTTACAAACAAACAAAGATCGGATTTATATTGGTAATAATTTTTTAGTAAAATAAAAAATACGCTTTATAATTTATAATTAACAGTAACAGAAACAGTATAAATTGTTGAAAAAAAATAAAATAATAGTTATGATTACCTATTTCTCTCATCTTTGCAAACAAGCTATAATAGTAAGGAGGTAACAAACACAAAAAAAACATACAGACGAATTGATAACCTCCTCCTTTTTTTGAAGTCGGGTAAAAATAATACTATTTTGTCGTTATTCATTTAAATAAATAAAGATTTAACAATATGGAGTCGTTGCGTCAAAACGTCTGCCATAATTATGCAGTTCAGTTGAATGCAGTAGAAATAAAACGGTGTAATGTTTTATTTGCCATAATTATTCAAATGAGACATTGAGTTAATGCATTGCCAGAACAACTAATTGTAATAATTACTTACAACGATACATGTTGTGCGATAATTATAATACGATTTAATTCTGGCTGAAATAGACTGTATTATATTTAACACTAACCCGAGTATAATTAATAAAAATATAATGAATAATATCAGCCTAGAGCCTTCTTCGATAAAATACAACACAAAAATATTTTTTAAATTCGAACCAGTACTTCGTGAGATTGGCCGGATCAAACAAACAAACTCTTCAACTTTATATATTAGTATAGATGTGTACCAATTATAAGTCCTAAATTCGATATTCAAAAATTAGTTAGTATGAATTAAAAAAAAAACTACATTTAAAATATCTGATTTTTTTTACCTATAGCTAACGAAGAGCTAGGACTTACAATGAAATTATAAGAGTTAAACCTAAGTAGATTAGGTAATAACTACACATGGGAAACGAAATCCATGAATTGAAATGAGATTACATATATGTACATTTACATTTTCTGATGGAAATTATGAATACACACTCAAATTTTATAAAATAAATTACCTATAACTTATCATAAATTTTCAATATTTAGTATCGACCTTGATATAGCTGCTTGCAGAGTATTTTTAGAGCGCACGTGATTTTTCTAACACTATGAAACAATTTTGTCTTAACTTATACGTATTGTGAAATTGTTTATACTACTTTATTTTTATTAGAAATATACATTTATCTGCCGAATTAAAATAAAGTTAGACTATTTTATTACCTTTCTACAAATAAGAACTTAAGTAGATTTAGAATGTAATTTGACATAGTGCATTCGATTTTGCTGAAAATTTGTTTAAATAAGACAATATGGTAAGTACTTTCTTCGTAATGGTAACAATCAAAACAAATTATTTTATAGTCTTCACTAATCTCCGATACATGAAAATGCATCATGTCTATAATAATTAGGGATTGCAATCCAGCAAAGTGGGATCCCGCAATCCAGCTGGATCCAGCATAATTTTAGGTACTGCGGGATCCCGCAACAGCTTGCGGATCCGCAGCTTGCGGAGCGGAAGCATAAAATCGCGCAATTTCATTCAAATTTGCCGCCTTGAATTCACTTCGCAGCGCGTGATTTTTATAAATTTACAAAAGTGTTGTAGTCCAAGAATTATAGCACCAAAAACGCATCTACTCGATTTTTTTATAAGATAAGGTTAAGGGTGCCCCCTAAGTGTAAAACCGAGTTTTTGTCATCCTAGACCGCGAGCGTCAGCCACCATCTTGATTCGTTATTTTAGTAAGAAAAATTAAGACAATTAGTAAACTTAAATCTCTTAATAAAGAAGACTGATTATAATTATCTCAGATAAACATTAGAAGTAATATTTCTAGTCAGCTAAAGTGCAAAGACTACAAAATTACCAAATATTGATATTTGCTTTGAAGTTGAGGTTGAATTGAGGTTTTGAACTTTTAATTAATAAATAAGTAGTCAAACAGTAAAATAATTCGTCAATTAGAGGCCCTGGTGGAAATTTTTCAGAAAAAGTCTTTACTCTTTAGAACTCTGAAAAAATCTTTAGAACTTTAGAACTGAGTGTTTCAGAGAAAATGCCGAAAAATTTCCACCAGGGGGTAGTAAGATATTGTTAATTTTTGTAATTTTGAATAAACATTTAATCATACCATAACAAATAATACTTTATTAAATTCTAAATAAAAGCCATAACTTTTGCGGGATCCCGCTGGATCCCGCTGGATTGAAGCCAATCCAGCAAAAAACCCGCTGGATTGAAAACAGCGCTGGATTGCAATCCCTAATAATAATGTAAATTAAATAGCTACGAGAATAATAAGTAAGTTCTTACACATCGTAAATTACACCTCTCAAAACGGCATGAGTTTACAATCGTATGGTATAGGAGATAGTTTTAGAAATCAGAATATTTTTTTTTTACCTGTTAACTCCATTTTCTTATGTACTGATTTTCTCTGAACTATTTTAAGATGGTTTAATACGATTAATTGTTTTTAACTTCTTCCAGAACATTCGAAGGCATACGAACTCTTTAGAAAAACTGGAAGATTTACGCCTCCCGCAAGATTCATTCCACGATTCAGAAAATATACAATTGAGGATTTTCAATTTATAAAAGTCTTAGGCAAAGGAAGCTTTGGCAAGGTGAGTTTTAGCTCTAGACAAAACTTAAGAATAATAGCACCATACCATAACATTAATAATATTTTATTACGAATAATAACTAAGGTATATTTAAATTTAAAAAATACTCATTAAATAAAATCCATAAGCAACTGAGCAAAATAATATAAGAATAGGTGCGTTTTTTCTTTAGTAGTATTTGTTACAACAAAAGCATGTTTCTTTTAAAATTCAATTTTGTTGGTCAAGTTCTTATTAATTTACTTTCTAATAAATTTCACCCCTCTCAATTAACAGTGTTGTCATTGCTTTTTAATTTTTATCATGCAGGGTAATTAGGTCAGCTGATGGTAAGTGGTCATCTCGGGTGGACTTACAATAAGGAAGCCTGTTTGCTGGCCTACCTTTTTAAAAATATAAATAATAATAAAAACGAACGCATAAATCAAACTACCTTATCTTATCATCTTAAGTGGGTTTCAACATTTTACGATCGAATCGAGCATCGAGTGACTAAGATTCCTATAGAATATCTTTGATCTGACGAATAGCCAATGTTGTTTCAAAATCAAATTTTAATAACACAGTATTAAATCTTATTATACATACGAAATAGGTTCAATGACAATAACATTAGTAGAAGAAAAACATTTTAAAAGCAACACATTTTTAAAGTTCCCATTTTAAGTTTTTAATATTTTATTATGTTTCTTATAGTATTCAAAAATAAATAAAAAGTATAATGTTACTGTTAAACATAGTGTAAATAAGGGACGGACGTATTTTTCTAAACCAACGTATTATTTTCTGTCGTTGACCCAATTGTCAATAGTGTGGAGTGCCAGAGAATCGACAAATGCTAGAGCTAAATTTGGCTTACAATGTTTACAAAGGTACTCATAAATATTAGGCCTTTGATTTGAAATATCGTTTTATTTTTTCTCATTAATAATTTCAACAAAAACATATATTTTTTATAAAAATAAAGTCTTCGCCGTCTAGCGCATCTTACACATGCGGATATTTATGTAGGGATCTTATATCACAGGGAGAAATAATACGACACAATATGATTATTTTTATTTAACTGCATATATTGTAACTTAATTTCACAAACCAGTTCCACTTTATTAATAGATCCGAATAGAATAAACGTACCTATTAAATGAAATAATCTGTACAAAATGGCCGTCACGGCCGATTGTTTTTTATACGTTTTTTTAATGAAATGATCGATAAAATGAATTCTCACTGTTAATTAATATTACAATAGTCTTATTCAATTGAGTTAAAACTCACTAGCGTGTTAGAATTATATAATGAGGAGAAACTATAATTAAAGTTAACAATAACGGATCATACGCAGTTCGTACAATAAGGCAGTGCGCAGTTTGTCACAATAGTTTATCAAATATGTCTTTCAGAACGTAAACATGCATCACGCATATCGATCGCAAATCTACGCTGCCTGTTCTAAATCGTTTCGTTGTAGGCGAAATCTACTTATTTCTTGGCAAATTCCCTATTCTTATTTTTTTTTATATTATTTTTAGAATGACAAGTTCGTGTTTAGGTTTATTTTGCAATTTTATTGTCCACATTCAAGTTTCATTGAAAAACATATGACAATATCTTTGATGATAACACGTAAGAAAGTGGTGTAGACGTTTATCTTTTAAGCGTAAATACATTTGTAATTAAAACTAATTTACTTACTATTAGATATATTTAAATAGTAACAATTTTTTTGTTTTGGCGCACTGATTGAATTCATCATGGCCAAGATTTAAATAGAACGTGTTTTAATTTAGATAAAGGTAACAAAGAAGCGACACAAAGTTTTCAGTATTATTCAGCATAAATTCTTTACTGTATTTTTACATACAACAAGTGTACTATTATGTTACCGTACCTCGAATAATTACTCTGCACTCAAGAATTTGATTCTTATATTTATTTAAATAGGTAATTAAAAAATTACTTTGGACTCTTTGCTAAATTACATGTTAATAGTGGATATTTAAAAAAAACAATTTATATGTTTAAACCTTGCTCTACCAAACGATGGAGCTGAAATCTTACACATATTTTTGGCGCTTCTGACGATAGAAACTAATAGGGTTTTTTTGATTTAGTAAAGGTATTATACAAAAGAATTTTGTAAAGGGTTTTACAGAAATCTTATTTAAATTGAGCATAACTTAACCGATTTCAAAATAAAAAAAAATAAAGGATCGTGTTGCAAACATAAATATGATCACACTTAATACGTTTTTGTCAATAATTGTTTCAACGTTTCGAAATTCAAAACGCATAAAAGTAAATATATCTGCCCCACTAACAAAAATATATAAAACGAAAGTGGGTTACTGGAAAATGTTTTGTTATGCGACTCTTAAAAACTGTATCATTTTTTAAAACACAAGTATTCTCAACTAAATTCTGTTGTAGTCAAA
This sequence comes from Nymphalis c-album, assembly GCA_963151315.1. NCBI lineage: Eukaryota > Metazoa > Arthropoda > Insecta > Lepidoptera > Nymphalidae > Nymphalis > Nymphalis c-album. The sequence continues at coordinate 12,427,957 of OY720591.1, read as the reverse complement.
ACTTTTTTTTTTAAATTGGTGGTAGAGCTTTGTTCAAGCTCGTCTGGGTAGGTTACCATTCCTCAAATATTTTACCGCAAATGTATTTGGTACTGTTGTTCCAGTTTGAAGGTTGAGCGAGCCAGTTTATACATGCACAAGGGACATACTCGTAACATCTTAGTTCCCAAGATTGGTGGCGCATTTGCGATGTAAGAAATGATTTACATCTCTTACAATACCAATGTCTATGGGCGTTGGTGACCACTTATCATCAGCCGGCCCGTATGCTTGTCCGCCTACCTATGCTATAAAAAAAAGAAAACAAAAATCATATAATTACCTTCTTTTTATACATATATTACCGCTGGATTAAAAAATAATAAAATACAAACTGGTGACATTATATACGGTATTTCTTATGTAAACAATTTAACAACTACATATCGAATTAATTCGTTTTATATTTATAACGCGATGAAAGCATAACTAATTTATGTCGAGAAACAATTTAAATTGCATGTAAACTATTTCATAATAGTGGCGACATTAGACGAGGTGTAGGTGGCAATGTGTCAGTCATAGTAATGCTTCTTATTAAATGTATATTCCAACTCTCGGACTCTCGGTCGATTTATTCTACTATATTACAAATACGATACAGATAATGTAATAACGTTAGATGTGTTCTATTTTTAAATAGACAAAATTGTGGTTGATTCAAAAGAGCGAATGACAAATATATCGTTAACATATGACGCTTATGTCTCGGCAGCATGGAAATGTCAAATTATATTTATATCAACATGTTGAGTACGATGAACCTTCCGAGGAACAGTTACAGTAGGCACGTTGGCACCGTAACGAAAATTTTCACTGCATTGATATTTATCAGAATATGCTATTTACGATATGATACTTTTGTTTATTAAGTACAACAAACCTCGTATGCAAACTCGTAAAAAATTTTTGTTTGATGTTCCCAAAACCAAGAATAAGTATGTACGCCAAATGTACGCAACAGCTTTTTTTATAGGTCGTGTATAACGCATAATAATATTATATTCAATGATTATGATTTATTTTATTTGTCGTTAAAATAAATGAAATGTAATATTAATTTTCAGTTTAAAAAAATACTTACAGAATAATTGTATTAATTTGATCATATTTTATTAAATTTTAAGTAATCCATAATCTTATATTCAATTGTTATTTTTTATAAATTGTAATAATATATATTTTTTATTTTTATTAATATTTATATCAATCTGCTATGTAATGATTTTGATCTAGTTAATTGTGAAGACTTGATTGGTTTATTTCTCTGTAATGTGATAATTTTTATAACTGTTTGTCTTCCTTAAAATAAATAAATAAACAATATTTGGACGACTAATCCCAACATCACTAGTGGACAAAATTCTATGTATATTTATTTGCTTGTAATTTAGTTAATTTTTATTTACGGTAAAAATAGTAGATTCATAATACATTGCCGATTTAAAATTGTTAATTATTCAGTAACTTGTAGATAATCATCAAAAGGATGCTGATACATGCTTATCAGTCGAGTCACGAGTCAGCTCCATACTTGTGTTCTTTGTGTTCGGTCTCGATTATCTATATGGATCGAAATCTGGCAGAACATAATGGCAGCTTGCCACCTGCATTTCTCCTTTACCTGCCCTGCAAGTATTACTACATACACGGTCTATTCTCGGTTTTGACATCACTGCCCACATTCGTATGAAACGTCAAAGACCACGTGTCAATGGCCTCGGCCTCGTGTCCATTTGTAATCGATATCATACTTTTATAATTACTATATAGAATAGATTTATAATTATATTCTAATTACTCACACCTGCTGTCATAAGACAATACCAAAATCATTGTCATGATTCCTATTACATCGTAGCTACATAATGTAGGTATTGCGTGTAGGTACTTATGTATATATATAATATAAAGTATTTAAGTATGAGTTTAAAAATTTAATAAAGCCTGTAGAAAATAATATAGCTCAATTAAAATATCAACTAAAATTAAACAAAGATCTGTGTTTCGTACCCCACTACACATATCGTGTAAAAATAAATTAAAAAAAATACATTTGGTTACACAATTTCAACAGTTTAATCAATTAGAGTAATCCTAGGTGTTCGTCTCATTAGGCACGTGTTTAGAGACGCGGCGGCCGTGTTCTGGAACGTCTTCCCGGTTTCTCGGCTCACGGCCCAATTGCCTTTGACGATGGGCCAAATTACGGAGAAAGCGCTAATTTATTAGTATTAAAATGAAAACCTCGTACACGTTGCACGCTTGTCAAATATTTCTTGCTCAATAAATCAAAGTTGTTATAATGTTTTATGGATAAACATCAAAACGACATAATAACGACATTAAATATCAATTCGAAGAGCTTTTATGAATTTTAATGTTATATGTAATTAATAATTTAATGTCTTGTAGCATTTTATTAATAAAATAGTATTTACATTGAGATCTTACAAACATTTCAGGTTATGTTAGCGGAATTGAGAGACACGGAGTACTATTACGCTGTTAAGTGTTTAAAGAAAGATGTCGTTTTAGAGGATGATGATGTAGAATGCACACTCATCGAAAGAAAAGTCCTCGCGCTTGGTACAAACCATCCTTACCTCTGCCACTTATTCGCGACTTTCCAAACAGATGTGAGTACTTATTAGGTACATACTTAATTAGCTATATATTTTTGATTGACTTTTCATTTGTTTCAAAATCAATGGATGATCTCTAGTCTTCAATACATATATACGCAAATAGGTTTTGTATATGTGTTTTGACGTAATTAGAAGTATTGCTTTGCATTTAAATGTTTTAAAATATTTGGAAGGAACAAAGTAGACTACATCGATTTCAATAAAACGATGCGTGGGTGAAATGGTTATTACTTTTTTTTTTAGTCTCATCTGTTCTTCGTAATGGAGTACTTGAACGGCGGTGACCTAATGTTTCACATTCAACAAAGCGGCCGCTTTCCGGAAGCGCGAGCGCGGTTTTATGCGGCCGAAATCGTGTCGGGACTTAAATTTCTTCATAAAAGAGGAATTGTTTACAGGTAGGAATTTAAAATACTGTTTATTACGTCTTGTTGTATATTGTTGCGGGGGCGCCGAGGTGAAAACAAAAAGGCCCAAATAGTAAAATGTTACTGAACCAATAAAAAAAGTGAATTACTTCCACTTTTACAAAAATAATTCCACTGTGATAGCTCTACAAAAAAATTATTAAAAAAAACTCCGCGATTCCACATCATCAAAAAATTAACACAGTGGGTGCCACAAAATTTTTGCCCGGGATTTCAGTGGCCTCTAAGGCCTTCTGATAATAGCTTTATAAGGATTGATTTATAATTGACTAGGTTTACATAATACGATAATCGTTACATATATTTGTGCAGAGATTTGAAATTGGATAACATTTTACTGGACTTCGACGGTCACGTGCGGATAGCAGACTTCGGCATGTGCAAATTACAGATATACTTGGACAAGACCGCGGACACGTTTTGCGGCACACCGGACTACATGGCACCTGAGGTATTAATATTTTATTTTCATATAACGTCATTTGTTTGCCCTTATTTTATTTTTTGTGGTCTAGTGACCACAGTACTTCGTTATGTATTTTTCTCTTCCATTCGTCTCAGTCTGGTATTAGTCATACGTGAGTTCCATTCGCGGACTATTTATATTTTTTGCTCTTTTAATTTGGTCATTCTATTTCATGTTTTTTTTTAATCAATGTAATAGTGTTATAATTGTGTTTTTCAGATTATCAAAGGTCTAAAATACAGTCAAACTGTTGATTGGTGGTCATTTGGTGTATTGTTATATGAAATGTTGATCGGCCAGAGTCCATTCAGTGGTTGTGATGAAGACGAGCTCTTCTGGTCAATATGTAACGAAATGCCCTCATACCCGCGATTCCTGTCGTCTGAGGCTCTTAGCATATTAACAAGGGTATGTAAACATTAAAAATTAAACTGGAAATCTTATTTTATAAAAATATCCCATATCTAAACTGCGATAACGGCACGCGTAGAGTACTACTGTGTTTATTTTGAAATAATTGTTTGACAGGAATATATTCGAGGACTTATATGTTATAACAGTTATGAATACATATATTATATGTATATGTGCTAAAAGTATTGTGTGTCCGTAGCTTTTGGACAAAGACGCGCGCACGCGGCTGGGGGGCGCGGAGTGTATGCACGGCGACATCAGGGACCAGGACTTCTTCCATCCCGTACAATGGGATCGTCTCGAGAGACGTGAACTAGACGCGCCCTTCAAACCACGCGTGGTGAGATTTCATCTGTTCTTATGGCAACTATTTTTGGATTAGTTTTGTTTTGTTTATGCTTTGGTATAAATAATTTATTTTTAAATGTTAAGGAAAAGTAAAACCAATATTAGAGTGAATTTAAATAGTTTCGTGTTCGTTTGAAAAACATAAATATTGAAATTAAAATCAAAATTGTTACAGAGACATCCAATGGACACTCAATACTTTGATCGAGCTTTTACGGGCGAGCGGCCCCGACTCACTGCTGTCGAGCCCCAGGTCCTCAAATCGATGGACCAGGAACCATTCAGAGGATTCTCGTACACAAATCCCAACGCTACAGACCGCTAAAATAGACCTTCCTATTAAGCAATAAGGTTTAAATTTTAATAACACTATGCCATGTGAATATGGGAAAAGTGGATTAAACAAATAAAAGGACTATAATCACAAGACAATGGGTAAAGTAAATTGCGGTTACTTGTCAAACATCGATTATCGGTCAATGTTTTTGTATCAAATGGAGTGAGGTTTAAAAAAAAAACGAACGTTTTAAGCATTGAAATGTTTTATTTATAACAAAATGGTTATGTAATATAAAAATTGTACATATCAATTAGGCAGAGTAAAATCGTGTCTGGTACACAAATGTTATTAGATGAATGTGTCACTATGTTGTATTCATATTTTATATGTAATAGTTTACATCGGTTTTTTTATAATGTAAGTAGATTTTCATCATATTATAACGAATGTAACAATATTTAGATAATAAATGAGATAAACTTATATCTTTACTTAATTCTCTTATTTACATGGATATTCATATAAATTAAAAATATTACCAATCCCTTAACTTTTCAGAAGTTGGAAGCTTGTTGAATATTATGAAATATTTTTAATCCGCTTAATAAATATTGCTCCAAAATCGGATGCTCTATATGGGACCTTTCTCGACTAAATGACTGAAATGACTCCACCTGATGGTAAATGGTAGTAGAGTCCAAACGCAAAGACGGCTATTACAATAAAAACAATATAATAAGAATAATAAAAACAAAAATCTGATATTATTATCCGATTTTGTAATTGCTTATTAAGTTTTTTTTCTTTACTCCAACCTGAATCATGATGCACCTTTGCATCATAATTATTAAAATTTAAAAAAAAAAGTATCATGTCATTACTCGTATATCAAGAGGTCATAGATATCACGTTCAGTGGTTACGAATAGATGATGAGCATTTTCGTCTTCATAAACGTCCAATGCGGTGATTTTGTTTAATTTGAAAGTTTCTGTATAATTTTGTAAGTAGAATCGTAGCTCTGGTGTTGTTACGTTTTTGATCAAATTACTCGTAAGGAAAATCTCGATCTGAATAAATAATATTTTTATAAAATACCTACCTAGAAAAATTAGAAATTCTTGACGCATTCTGTAAATCAATTATTTAAAAATACGAAAAAATCTTTATAATAACATATGTGAAAGTGAAACGAGTTTAAAATATAATAATAATTTGAACTTTTCCTTTAATAAATTACTATCAGAAATAATAATTACGTCATAAACCAAACCTTGCCATCTTCGTATCCCAGCAGCAAGACGGGCCCGTGTTCCATCATACACGTGAGTCCCGGACAGGCAGCTGCTATTTGATCATCTTTTTGCGAGTGGATTTGGAACTCTTTTTCAGCAGACACTTATTAAAGGAAATATTTTTATATATTATGTTAATGTAGTCATTTTTACATAGTTACGGTTTTACAGGTTTATACATATAGATAAGAACAAATATTTATTGCAAATTATAATTTGTCGTAAGTTGCGTTTACTTGGTCCTGTGCTATCACGCGTGCATTAATGCCACACATTGGATGAAGACGAATAAAAATATGGTAAAAATTAATGCGTACGTCATTTTTACGTTTACTTGGTGGTAGGGCTTTGTGCAAACTCATCTGGGTAGGTAGGTACTACCCAATCATCAGATAATATACCGCAAAATAGAAATATTTAGTATACATACAATGTTTAAAAGAAACCATTTGGCACGAAAGACAAATATTGGGGTTTTATAGACATTCCCAAAAATTTTATTAAAAATCACATATTCATAAATTTAAAAAAGTTATTGTAATTTAAAATACCAATTTAGTGCCCTAATTCCCCAACATAAAGCAAATATTTTGAAATGTGACAACACCAGATTCGTTAGGCGGGTTCTTTGAGTGCTTTGGAACGCCGCTGACACGTGTAAGGCCGTGACATTACTACTCAGCGCGATATTGTGCGATTCTATTTGCCAACTAAAATAAAGAGCCACAAATCACCTAGCTCACAATCTCGGCAAATGATCACAATAACATTAACCACACAGCTTATAATAGACAGAGAAAGAAAAATACATAAAATAAAAATAAATTAATGAGCGTAATGGAAGACTGCCCTAAACTATTACCAAATATTTTATTACTTTCTGTTTGTACACATTTTTCATTGTTAAGCCGACACTGGTTCATGCTGAAAGGCGATGTCGGCTTCTTTAAAGAAGCGGCGGAGTGAGCGTCGGCACGTGACACGTGACGTAATGTTGCAGAATAATCGATAGAGTATCCATAATAATGCATTCGATAGATAGTACCTATTGCAATACCGATTAGTTTTAACCAAAACTTATCGATTTTATCGATGGTTTTGGACTAATGGTTTAATGATTTTTCATTAACTAAATTGATAGTTCAAAACCATCGATGCTATTAATTATCGAATGACTTACTATCAATAGTATCGATAGTATTAGGTTAGGTTTAAAGAATTGATTTTCTCTTAAGAATATTACTCTATTCATTTAACGAGAAAATACAAAATAAATATGTTACAAAATAAGTCGATACAGGCTTAAAAAATTATAACTATTATAAACTAAGGATTTTACAAACTATGGCAAAATCTTGTATCTTATTATAACATATCTTAGAATAGGTACACTTGGTGGTAGAGCTTTGTGCAAGCTCATATGGGTAGGTACCACCCACGCATCAAATATTCTAACGCAAAACAGCAGTACTTGGTACTGTTGTGCTCCGGTTTGAAGGGTGAGTGAGCCAGTGTAATTACAGGCACAAGGGATATAACATCTTAGTTCCCAAGGTACGTGCACTGGCGATGGTTGACATCTCTAACAATGTCAATGTCTATGGGTGTTGGTGACCACTTACCATCAGGTGGCCCATATGCTACTCCGACTAACTATGCAATATAAACATATTGTTTTCATTAGTATTATTTTATTAAATAATAGGTACATTATTATTGTAGTATTGCTGTTATCAATATTATCGATAAACTATCGATACAATTGTTTTCACTTAACTAGAGATAAATAACCGATTACCTATAACTCACTCACTTAGTTTGGCTGTTTGGCGCTTAAACTTTTTGCGAGTGGTCGCTTTGTAGCTGTCCTTGTGTTCCGCGATATGTTTTAGGTTTTATGTAAGTATGAGTAATTATGACCAAATTAAATCAGAAGCAAATGTGCTACAACGCGTCCGTGCAAGCCATGTACAGCGGTGCCAGTAAAATTCAGTTTCTTACTACTGTAACCGAACGAAGAACAGCTGATCAACTGAGGTCATGGCCATATGTCCTCGCTACGAACGCTACGCGATAAGTAAGCACCTAGCGAGCGCTATCGTCACGCCTGTGCTGCCATGTTATTGTCGTCATTTTATTTAGTTAAATATTAATTTTATACGGAGTTTTTTTTTTTGTGTTATATACCTAACCCTATATTACGATACCTAATAACCACTTCACGGGTCGGACACGAATTTTGTTACACGCTGTATAGTGTCCCGGTTACATAATATCTAAGTTCCAAATATTGTTGGCGTATTGGTGATGACAACATTACCTACAATCAATATTAGCCATCCCTTTCGATGGCTTATATTTCTTACAACACTAAGACGATGGTGATCACCGACCATTAGGTGGCGCATTTGCCACAGATAATGGTTCTACTATTTAAATACATCCGACTGTATTACACAAAGTCTTTTCATGAAGTAAAAGATTGCCAGAATAAAGATAAACTCACCCGCACAGAGCGCACTGAAGGTCCCAAACATATATGGCTTCGTATCCAGGTGATGCATGGGAATGTCCAATTGAAAAACCTTCTCAAACTTCTTACAAGACATATCGACGTGAAGAACATCTCCGCTGTTCAGTAAAATATACACTTCCTCCTTGTGTATGTGCAGACCACATATGGAATCTCTATTGCCATAATATTTTGCCATAAATTTGACATCCCATACTTTACATTTATCAGCTTTGTATACCCACAAAACATTAACTATATCAATAACATAGCAACAATTTGAATACACCCTGAAAAGTAATGATTTTATTCTTTCAGTTGTTTCATACTAGTAATATTATACATACTATATTTGACTGCCTCGTTGATCTAGTGGCTCGATATAAGGCCGCAGACTCGGTGGTCCAGGGTTCAATTCCCAGGTCGGGCCAATAAATAGTTATTGGGGCTTTCTGTCAGAAAATTCTCAGTAGCAGCCCGGAGTCTAAGGAAAAGAGAGTACACTTGTGTTTGCACACACACTTGTGCACTAAAATATTTCATGCGCAGTTGGCTAATCTCTCTTGTGATTGGCCGCCATGGCCGAAATCGGTCTGGAGGACCTTTTTGCCTTATTATACATACGGTTGGTTTGTAATGGTTTTTGACAACCGCTGATGTTGAATTAATTTGATAGGGCTCGTTTAATCTATAGACAATGACTACTAAGTAGACAATAAACTGAATATCGAATACTATAATAAATATGATTTAATAATATAAATTAACCGTAATTTCTTAGTGTGGAATCTTTTAAAAGCAAAGGTATTAGGAAAATAAAAATTCATAAGGTTAAAATAATTTAAAGCAATCATTCTTTAGATGAACGGTACCCGCTATAAACGTAGTGAGATCGTTCGTCGTTTCATTCGTGGGCTCCTAGGAACCCCGCGAAAACTCGCGTAATAAGTATAAATTAATTAGGCATCATGAGTTTTTTACAATATTTTTTTTTTCCACCATATTAGTTATGCCCCACGCGCATATCGTAAATAACTACACACACATGTTTTAAGTCTACTTATGATACGCTACTTTGCTCCGAGCATCATTTAACTCTAAAACTAAAAAGCGTATATTAACTGGCATCCCGTCATAAGCTTGTTCTACGCTAACGCTAAGCATTGAGTAGGTACTATGTCTTTCAGATTAGCTCTATCGATCGATATGGAACTTGTACCTGTAGTTTTGTTTAATAATCTTTACTATTATTATAAATAGGAAAGTGATTTTGTCTGTTTGTTTCGCAAATCTTAGCTACTCAATCGCTATCATAAAAATTTTCATACACTTTCAAAAAGAACAAAGAGTAATCTAACATCCTCTCAAATGTGGGCAAAGCTGCGAGCGGAAACTAATTATTGATATTTTTGAAAACGCATAAATGTTAGTATACAACTTACTTGTATGAAATTATATTGTAAACCACAGCTTTTCCTACTACTTTTCTATGAGTACAATCACAGTTTTCATTATGTAGTTTATTTATAAGGGTGAGCTCATTGTACCCAAACACATCACCCTCCCGTAGACTGAAATTAGCACTCAATGAACTACTTTCCTCATATTTAAGACCCTAAACAAATATATTATTAAAAGTATACAATACTGATATAACTAATATATAATATGTGATTGACTACTAGAGAAGATTGGAAAAAAAGGTTTGAATCTTGCAAATTTGGTAAGAGCTTAAATATGATTCATTATCAAGACTGAACAATTATTTGTCTAGATAAAAACTGGGTAAGTCTTTTATCCAGCGGCAGAAAATTTTTAAGCTATTTCCTTACGCTATTATAAATGAAAATAAATATAATATATTTATAATGAAGTTATAAACTAGTTTCCATAATTCATTTTTATTCTCAAACTTACATGTTATGTTAATATTTTTCATAAGTGTAAAATTTTCTAGGGCAAAGTACTTCACATCCTTATTAGTCACAATTACAATATTATCTAAAATGAAAAACCACAATACATCAATAGAGTTTAATAACTTATATAATTGATAAAAAGGGCTAATATATTGTTTTAATATTATATTATTACCCTTATAAACACAAATGTTCCTAATAGCTTCAAAGGTATAATGACGGCAGCAACAGACAGCTGCATTTTTAACACTATACTCTATCGCTGAGCACATTTGATAATATCTCTACAGCCTAATGTAGATTTCTCACAAAAAGAGAGGCCTTTATTATCAATTCCATATTTTACCATCTTGTCCCAGATATCAAAATGCTATGGAAAATAAAATTTGTCAATGACTTTCGTATTTAATTGAATACCCTTGTTTTGTATTCATAAAAATCTAGTAAAACAGGCATACTTGACAATAATATTCAGCAACGCCGCCCCAATGTTTGTTGACAAACATGCAGTTAAACAAAGATTTAAAATCCAATTTCCTGAATATTAATAGTAAAATATCAGCTGGACAGTTCGCCCAATAAGATATGTGTTCACTTGAACACACTAAAGACATGATTATATCTAGAATAAATATTATACGTCTGATAATTATATTGGAACCTGGATTATAGTTTTTAATTTTGAGGAAACAAATTACAACTACTATAGTATTTATTTCTTTATTTTAAGATAAAAAAAAGAAAACAACGAACAATAACAACAATGATCAATGATAACATACGGCAGGTGTAGACTATCAAGTGTCAAGTGTCAACTCCTCAAGTGTCACAGACCACATTCAAAAAATTGGTTGCCTGTAAAGTCGGTATACGGGCGAAAGTTTTACGTGACGACTTTGAGTGGTAAAATAATTTTAATGTGAATATTCATTCGTATAGTAGGAAGAAGACGCGTGCCTTTCACTTTTTATGTCTGTCTCTCTCGCTCTTAGGCGGGCTAACCATGCCCGAGTGGAAGGGACGCGTGCCTCTCACTCGCTCTCATTGTGAGCGCATAACGTGAGCGGAGCGTAACGCAGTTTCTTGAAGTGTCACCCGGCAAACCAATTTATAAGACGTTGTCACGTCAAAACCACAGAATAATTTTACATGTATCTCACAGTATGTCTATGTAAAAATATCGTCAATGTAACATAATGCTAATTTTATTGACTACAAAATTATTCATCAAAAAAGCCTAAATATTATTCATGAATAAAATTAACTTGACAGCTTGATTGGTTGAAAACAACCCAATACCCAATTATCGAGGGTAGAGATAAGGAGAATCATCTCATATGGCAGAGAAGTTAAAAAAGTGTCCAGCTGTAAGCCATAAATAACAGTTCAAAAACCTTCCAGAATTGCACTAGTGTAGACAAAGGTATGAATGTAGCAATTGTAAACGAATTGAAGTATTTAGTAAGAGTTAAAAATTGAATATTATTGTCGACTACTACTAAGTAACTACTACATAATGACAATCTGAACTAATTTCGTAGTACAATGTAGTAAATATCACCTTAAAGAATTATAGTTAGAAAACGTGTAGCAAGAGCGATTTTATTTCATGAAATGTGAATAGTACGTTTATTGGATTTTTATCATTTATTTTTTTTAAACGTGTGTGGCCAAGTCTTCAATGAGCAAACTGACCCGAATATGGCAGAACAGGAGAGTCTCGAATATAACGAACAAACGGCTCGTGCACACACTGGTATTCTCCATTTTTCTATACGGCTCGGAATCCTGGACAATTCGCTCACAGGAGAGGAAGAAGATCGACGCGTTCGAGATGTGGTGCTGGCGAAGGATGCTACGCATACCGTGGACGGCCAAGAGAACCAATGTATCGATCCTGCAACAACTCCACATAAAAGCGAGACTGTCAACTATTTGCTACCAGCGTTTCTTTTTTTAATTTTGGTCATATAGCGCGAAGGCAGCCCAACAGCCTGGACAAGTTGATGGTGCTTGGCAAAGTGGAGGGGAAATGACCGCTTCCCAACACGGTGGCTGAACCAAGTTACCAACCTCACAGATCTCCAAGTGACCATAGCCCTGAGAAAAGCTGAGGACAGGACGGAATAGAGAAAACTTATAAAGAACGTGACCCAGACCCTGGAACAGAGTGGATACGACCTTCAGCAATGAAGAGTACGACCGAGAAGAAGTGAATAGTGAGAACAGTTACGGGTAAAATTGTGTTGTGAAAAGTTGTCCAAGTGGACGTAAATCCAAAAACAAAAAAAAATGTTCGCCTCAGCCTTTTTTGTATTTCCAACAGTATGTAAATCAATTTTATATAAAAAAATTGTTTCATAAACCATTGCTCATTTTTATAATTTTTTAATCAATGAAAACATATTCATTTTTTAAAATTAAATCTGATGCTAATACTGCGCCGCCCTAATTTAATGCATTTTGACGGACCCTTTTTCATGTACCCAGATGATTATCCTAACCTCTACCCTCCATAAGTCGCGTGAAGGAATGCTTTCGCCTTTCTGAATTCGGAAAATCTTATGAAAACATTTGTCAATGCTACTTTTAAAGTGTCAAGAAAGGCGGGAACTTTCGAAGCGAAAAGGCGCGTTTTTGAAACCTCGTAAAATTTTTATTTTAAAATTTTGAAAAAAAGTAATATTAATACATTTTTTTCTAATTAATATTGTTATGGGGAGAGGGAATAGGAAAAAACGTAAAAAGGAAGATGAAGGCGTACAAGAGTCAGTCGAAAATTCGGATACTGATAGTCAATCTTCGGTGTTCACCGTAGCGACAGAAGACAGTAGCAATAAGCATTTAAAATTAACAACTACGAACGGCGTTATCCTGAGAATGGTGCTGATTTTGAATATATAGTTTTTTATGAAAGTATAGATAGTATGAAACCTATTGGAGATAGGGATATGATGTCTCTATCATCCAATTTAAAAAGATACAATAAAGGAGTGAAACAACTATTAAGAATTAATAGATATAAAATAGGCGTATTGTTCGAGCGACCAGGGCTAGCAAACGCAGCCTTAACAAATAAAAAATTTTTAGATAGTTTAAAAATGATAGCCAGTATACCTGCTAAAGCCACAGAAGTAACTGGAGTTATAATGCATGTTCCATTAGAGCTGAGCAATCAGCAAATTTATTCGGCCATTGATAGTCCAAAAAATGTAGTCAGTGTAAGAAGATTCATGAGAAAAATTAAATCAGATAATTCTTTTCAGTTACAGCCTACTAAAACTGTTTCTATAACTTTTTCATGTCCTGTCCTGCCGGAGAGTGTAGACTTGAACAGCTGGCGGTTTGAGGTGAGACCATACATCCCTCCAGTCAAGCAATGTCTACGTTGCCTCCGGTATGACCACATAGCTAAATTTTGTAAAAATTCGGATAGATGCTCTATTTGTGGGAATAACCATAATTACAAACAATGTTCTGTTGACATTAAAGATGCTAAATGCTGCCATTGCAGTGGCAAGCACATTGCAATATCTTCTCTGTGCCCGATAAAACAAGAAAAAATAAAAGAAAACAAAAATAAAGTAGAAAGAAAATCGTATGCATTTGTTCTAAATGAGAAATCGTTTCCTCCCATATTAAACTCCACTTCTCCTTCAGATCAATTTGTTTCCCTTCTAAATTCAGATACCGTCCTCAACACGCTATTACATTCAATAGTTAAACTTATCACTTTAAATAAGATTAATGAAAAAGAAATTTCAACACAGAATATAAAAGATGTCGTTCTTGAAACTTTCAATAAATTTAACAAAAAACATCATAATTAATGGATTCTTTAAATATTATGCAATGGAACGCTCAGAGCTTACAATGTAATCGACATTTATTTACACTTTTTTTAAGAGAGAATAATATCCATGTTGCCATTATTTGTGAAACGTGGCTTAGACCTCATCATAAATTTAATATTAAGAATTATAGTTTAGTTAGATTAGATTCAGGTAATCATCATAATGGAGTTGCTATATTAATACATAAATCTTTAGATTATAAAATTATTAATACTATTTATGACAGTTCTATTCAAAATGTAGCTATATCCTTAACTTATTTAGAAAAACAGATGTCAATTATTAGCTTTTATAGTCCCGGTACTTGCTCACCAACATTTTCAAAAGAAAAGCTTAATGATTTAATTAAATCTATTCCTCAACCAATATTAATTGCTGGAGATTTTAATACTTTAAATACAGTTTGGGGTTGCTCCATGACAAACAAAAGAGGTCGTGAAGTGTTAGAATGTTTTTTACAAAATGATTTAATTCTTTTAAATGATGGTCAAAAAACTACTGTAGGTACGCATATTTGGAAACCAAATGCTTTAGATCTTGCAGCTGTTTCTTCATCACTAGCTTTGTCATGCTGTTGGAATGTGGTAGATGACCCAATTGGAAGTTACCATTTACCTATAATAATAAAAATAAATTTTAAAAATAAAAGTTTTAATAGCCAAAATATAGGCAGTAACATACTTCTAAATAAAATTAATTCAAAACTTGTAGATTGGAGTGCATATGAAATATTCTCTAATGATTTATTATTAAATAATAAATTTAATTATAATAATCCTTTGGAATCATATCATGATCTTATTTCATTATTAAACTTAGCTCGGGATAAATCATTAATGACTAAAAATAAATCAGTTTCTAAAAAAAATTCTTCAAAAAGATATAAAAAACAAAGAATCCCATTTCCATGGTGGAATTATATATGTTCTAAGGCTGTTGAAGATTCTAAACAAGCTTATAAAGAATTTAAAAATGATCCATGTATAGAAAAGTATCTAAATTTTAAAAAATTACAAGCTTTGAAAAAATTTGTTTTAAACAGAGAAAGACGATTAAGTTGGCAAACTTTATGTGAAACTTTCAATAGAACTTCATCATTGACTTACATTTGGAATATGTCTAGAAAATTTAATAATTCATTTTTACCGCAAAACAATAATAGTATACCCGATTGGACCTACTCATTTCTTAAAAAGTTTACTCCTGATACTGTCGAGTCATCCTTGTGTATAGACAATCATTTGGATAATAGTAAAAATAGAGACTTTCTTATTAAACCCTTTACTCATCAAGAATTAGATTCAGCAATAAATTCTCGAAGAGATACAGCTTTTGGACTTGACGGTGTTCCATATAAGATGTTAAAACATTTAAAAGAAAGTAGTAAATATGTTGTTTTAAAGACATTAAATTCCTTGTGGAAATATAATTTAATTCCGAGCGAATGGAAAACTGACTGTTTGATACCTGTTCTAAAACCGAATAAAAATATTAATTGTTACGATTCATATAGACCGATTGCTCTTACTTCTTGTATGGCTAAAATTTTTGAACAACTTATTAAGCAACGATTAGAATTTTTTATAGAACAACACAATATTTTACCATCAAATCAATTTGGTTTTCGAAAAGGTCGTTCTTCGAGAGAGAGTATAGCAAGCCTTCAATTAGATATTTATAGATCTTCTTTACAAAAAGAATGTTTTATTGCCGTTTTTTTCGATATCGTTGGAGCTTTTAATAACGTCAATTTACAGATTCTGACAAAAGAATTGGTGTTGCTAGGTATACCAAGTAAACTAATTAATTGGATATTTAATTTCTTACATGGTAGAAAAGTTTACGTTAAAAGTTGTGATTCCATAATAGGACCTAGATATTCTTTCAAAGGTGTATCTCAAGGGGGGATTTTAAGCCCTTTACTGTTTATCTTGTATATACGTAGATTGAATTTAATTTTAGACTCTAATGATATAAGTAATCTACAATACGCTGATGATTTAATTGTATACAGTAATGGTTTAGACATTATTAATTGTACTAAAGTTTTAAATGAAGCCTTAATTAAGTTACACAATTACTTTGAATATTTAAATTTAGATGTTAACATAGACAAGACAAATGTTGTCGTTTTCAATAACAATAATCATTCAAATTATATAATGTTCGAATATTTTATAACAATATTGAGTTAGTTAAAACAAATGAAACCAAATTTTTAGGGATACTTTTTACTCAAAATTTAACTTATAGTAAATATGTTGATTACGTTGTAAGTCGAGCTTTAAAAGCTTCAAATGTAATTAAATCTTTAACAAAAACTTATTGGGGTGCTGATCCAAAAGTTTTGTTGAATTTTTATAAATCTCTCGTTCGCAGCAACTTTGAATATGGTTTTTTATGTTTTGCTTCAAATAATAATTTAATTTCTAAATTAGAGGTTATTCAAAACAATAATTTAAGAGTCATAACTGGTAACTGGCAAGTAAATGTTTTGAATACTAAAACGAATACATTTGTTTACGAGATTAAGGACATTTGGTTTAAGTTACAACAACAAAATATTAAGGTCGAATTTTTGTGGACACCAGCACATATAGGAGTTGAAGGAAACGAACGAGCTGATTACCTAGCCAAATCTATTACAAGCTGTAATGTCAATAATCCGATGACTGAAAATCATAAGGTACCTCACACTGACTTTTTTGCATTAGCAAAAAGCGCGATGATGCAAGAATGGAAAAATGATTGGAAAAATAAAACTAAATTGAAAGGCTCTTGGTATGCGAGTATAAATGAAGATGTAGGCAAAAAACCCTGGTTCGCTAAATCGCCAAATTTCAACGGAAGAAGATATTATATAATACTAATGCGTTTGAGATTTGGACATTGCCGTTTTAACGCTCATCTTAGCAGAATGGGTATTATTTCCTCCCCGTTGTGCTCATTCTGCAATAATAGATATGAACAAACTTTAGATCATTTATTTTTTGATTGTCCTAAATTTAATATGGAACGCCTATTATTTATAGACAAATTGTTAGAAGTTTATAAACCACCAAAAATTATCCCGCGCACTCTTCAAGACCTTTTAAGGAATACGGAAGCTTACAAAACTATATACGAGTATATCAAATCTACAATTCAAGACATTTAAACTATACCTGGATTTGAAAGAATTTTACTCTACTTGAATGTTTCTACTTTCATTTAAACGGAAGACATGGCTTTATGCCTTACAATTTAATTGAATATGAATAAAAATTACAAAAGACTTGGCTGTACGGTGTAATACTTTTGCCTTTTCCCTCTAAGGAAAGAAAAAAGCGAAAAAAAAAAAAAAATTTTAAAGTGTCAAATTGTCAATGTCAATTGTCAAAGCAATTCTTAGGAGAGCATTGTTTGAAAAGTAAAATATTTTTGTAACTATATATTGTAGTTATTAGTAAATAACAATAAGTTAACATGGTAAGTAAAAACAGTTAGTTTATTCTATAAAATAGTATTGAACCGGTGCTATTTTCATGACTTCGTTTTTATTTACATGCCATAATGTGTATATTAAAGAGTTCCTTACTATATTTATATATTAACTCATTCAAACATAATTTAACGCTTTGTATATCATATTATGCTACAGTAATTATGTTTATTTCGATTTACTATTTTGGGTTTTAGTTTAAATAGTTAAAAATGGCGCTAATACTTAAGATTATTGGTTTGTTGTTTTTTATATGTCTAATCAAAACTATAGTGATATATTATAATATTGTTATTTCGTTACAGGCACGAAATGCAGAGAAAGCCATGTAAGTTAATAAATAAGAATTTTCTCAATGCAAAATCAAATATCATATTTATGCTGAAAATTTATTCAATGATTCAATGCATCCCTTTAATTGGTTGGCATTTAAAGAAGAAGAAGTTATAAAAAATATCCATTTTTCCCTGCAATTCTTGATGTGATTTTTAATACTATGCTAACTTAAAGTTAGTATAGTATTAAAAATCACAATATTATGGCTAACCAGTCCCTAAAATTCAGCCTGTAAAGCCTGTACAGCCTGTGCAGGCTGAAAGCATATTATTTCTCATTTTTCGTTCACTTTATAGAGTGTCACAAACAATTTTTATTGTACCATTTGTTCATAATTCATTTAGTAGAACAAGTCAAATTAATTCTAAGTTTAAAGGAGAATGACCAAAAGTGGTCCAAATATCCACCACTAACGAGACCTACATTGACTTATCGACCCACTAAACAGAGAGTAACTTTTAGTATGTGACAAAAAAAACTGTCAGGAAAAGTTATGACTATATGAAAATTAATAATAGTTTACCTAGAGTAGTACCAGATACTTGACACATCTTGTGTTTTCTTTCTTTCAAAATCTATTTCAGACAATACCTGACACAGAACTTGACTTTTCATTCAGTTTCAACTTTTTACTGATTCCATATTTTTTGTTGTGGTCTGGTTATAATGACTCATTATTTAATAGACTATTTTATCACATAGGTATTGATAGAGGTGGATATTTGGAACAAGGTCCATACATTTTTGATCATTCTTCTTTATTCTTCATATAATGCTTAAGGTTTATATTTAAAAAAAAAAGCGAAACTATCTAAGCACAAGATTTTTTTATTTTTAAAGGACGACATTAGCGCGTTGGCGTGCTGCACAAGTACAAGAAGCGGGAGGGCAAAGAGAGCGTCGCCCTTACCTTGCATCCGAGTGCAATGATCTACCACAAGCAGAGAAATGGAGACTTCAAATTGTCAGAGAAATTGCAAAAAAAGTTGCACAAATTCAAAATGGTAAGTTACATTATAAAGCCATAATGCAAACTTAATCTTACAGGCATATTATATGAATTAAAAAAAAGTTATTCAAATGTTTAAAATCTATTAGGCTATGGTGGTACTAACACATAATAAAAACATTACAAAATTATGTAGAGTTGTAATATTTTCTACAATCAAGATCCAGCTTAGTCAAAAAATAACAGTATGGCTGAGGAACAAGTGAATGAAGCAAAGTCATCATTTTCTCAGTCTCCAAGAGAACCGAGCATCAGATCACGAAATGATTTTGAACCGACTATTACACATGTGATGCCTACAGAAAAGGTTCAATCGCCTAAAGTACAATCACCTATAGCCAGTACGTCACCAGTCACTACTACACCTGCTTCACCCCTTAAAGGTTCAGTTCAGGTGTCACTAAAAAGTCAAAGGAGTATCAAAAATGACTCATTGGCATCACAAGTAGACAATAAAAGTTTAAGTCTAAGAAAAGATTTTCAAGACAACAATGAAGAAAATTTAAGACAGGATTTATTATCTAGTCCTGATGTTTGGAATAATAATAATAAACAAGAAGAAGCTACGGAAAATACGCAGCGCTTACAAAATACTCCTGTTTACAGTAATATAAATAAAATATCAAATATGAGTAAAATTTTAACAGATGAGGCCAATGCGTTGCGGGAATCGATAAAAAGCTTGTCTGAAGGCATTGTTCGCACAAAACAAGAACTAAAAGTTCAAAAAGAAGATGTTAATTTTCCGTATCATCTTTTTTTGATTGAAATCATAATTAACAAAATTAATATGAAATGTGAATGTTTTGAGCTAGATTACAATAACTTGGTTATTGCAGCGACATTTTTAGGAAAACCACCGATAACCCTCTACGATTCTTCGTATGGAAAAATCGATGATTTTTCCGATATTAATGTTGGAAAATCAGCCTTGTTCGCCATGACATATGATAAGATATGTAGCATTCAAGATTTCATAATTAATTTGTCATTAACTAAACAACCGCCTTGTTCAAATTGTGTTTCGAAAATTGCCGAAACGAAAATAGACTATACAAAAGAGTTCGTAGAGCTACGAGAAGAACTCTGCAAGAAGTGGACAAAGGAACAACCAAACGACAATATAATCTGCACAACGTCGACTCCACTAAACAGAAATATGTATTATCTGTCTTGTGGTGATAGCGGTCACAGCGATTCAATCGGTATTATTGAGTTAGCAACTCGAATGTCATTCCTCGGGAAAGAAATCACTACAGCGTTTTGCGCTTCCTCAAAACCCAAATGTACCTCAGTTCTGACGAAAGAAGACAATGGTATGTCAATGTACTCTTGTCAAAACGTTGAAATGGATGGACAGGGTAAAATCTTGTTAGATGAAAATACTCTGACGAGAAAGGAAGCGCCTAAAAGTAACCACACGGTTTCAGCGAGAGGTTGTGAAAGTCCGTTATCTCAATTTTCAAGCAGACAAGGATCCCCTAAACAATATTTAAACAAGAATGACTATATTAATAGATATCAACAAGGTATATATTTTGTGTATTATATTTAAATTTACGTTCCTTTTCTTACTTGTCGTAGTATTCAGTTTTTCTGCCAAGTAATTCTTCAGTAGACACTTGAAGTTAGGAAGTTGACACTCCCGAAAAGTATATAAAGTTATTGTCCTGCACTTGATCTCACTCCGGTTGAGTCGGATTGGGATTATATGGAGAGTATAGACAGTGCCAGGCCCGGGATTAGATATCCAAGGCTACAAGGTCCTTTGAGGCCACCTCTATTCCGAAGTGGTTAAAGTAAAATTATAGTATTACTTTTGGCTCGATTTTCCCCTCGGATGACTGGTGTCTCATAGTCCTTGTAGCCAGACGCACAAACTGACACACTATCACTTGCGCATTTTTTACATTTTCAGATGATTTGGCAAAATATGATGAAATATTTACAAAAATGAATAAAAACGAGTTAAAAATTCGAGTTCCTAAAACGACTAAAATAGAGAGGATGGGTAAATATGACAGAATACAAGAGCTATGTTCTTGCGAAGAGACACCTTACAACACCGGCGATCAAATACAATTCAGCTTACCCAGAGAGGTGAGCTATCCAGACAAGATTCCAAATACATATTCAACAAATTTGAACTACACGTATAAGGGCTATGACAACAGAGATAGAAAAATAATAAATGTCACTCCATCCAACTGTCCCGCCCCAATTAACATGGAAAAGAAAGTTCACCCACAAAAAGATGTTTTTATATTAAAAATAGGCAAGAAATTGGAAACTCGCGATAAAAAAACTGATCTGGAAATTGAACTCGTAACTCCAAAGGCTCCAAGCGATAAAATAATAATTGATAACAATCACATTTCTCAGCAATGCAGTTCTTGTACATTAAAAGACAAACCATCTAAATCTGATAAGAAGAAGGATAAAAATAAAACTAAGAAAAGCAAATCAAATTTAACAAGTAAAAAAGGCAAAGCCAAAAGTGGGGCCAAGTCAAAAAAGAAAAAATAATAGAAACAAGATACTCAGTATAAAAAATATCAAACATAAACAGCAACAAATAAAACATTAATTTTCGTTCGCGTTTTATTTGAGTAAATAATATGATCGAATTTGTTTACAGTAATTAGCCCACGATAAATTTTATTAAATTTAAGTAGACTTAATATAGGATAAGAACTATAATAAGAACTTTTTGATTTATTATTTTGGGAAGTAGAACGAAGTAGGCGTCACCATTTGACGGCTTTCTGATGGAGAGTGAAAATCGGCCATAGACAATGGCAATATAAGAAATATTAACACGTAAATGCAAGCAGCATTGTGTTGTAATGACAGGTTTACTGATGGTTTTATAATACTTTTAAATCAGTGAATACAATGTGCTACAAAATGCTGTTCTGGTTTGATGGTTAATTGGCGAGTGATACTGGCTAGAGGATTTGTAAAATCCATTAAGTTCATATTTATTCTATCGCCAAATACCAATAATTAGGTATTTTTGCGCTAATGTTTGAAGAGAGAGTGAGCCAATGTACCTAACTACAGGCGCAAGGGACATAACATCTTAATTCGCAAGGATGGTAGCGCATTGGCAATGTATTATGCAAGTAATAGTTAATATTAGGACGCCAATTTTTTTCCATCAGGAGGCCCGTTCGCCTATATTTTTGTAGAAAATTATGTTTTTTTAATAGTATAGGTGGGCGGACGAGCATATGGGCCACCTGAAGGTATGAGTCACCAACGACCATAGACAGTGGCATTATATATTTCTTTAAAAAATATATATATCGCATAATAATATGTGTACCCGTTAGTAGACCTATTAAACTATTTTTGTGTTATAGCTGGTCTCGGTGAGTTCCGTATTCGAGACTTAAACGATGAGATCAACAAGCTGATGCGAGAGAAACGTCACTGGGAAGTACAAATAAAGTCGCTCGGCGGACCCGACCACGCTCGCGTCGGGCCGAGGATGTTGGACCAAGACGGTAAAGAGGTGCCGGGGAACAGGGGATATAAATACTTCGGAGCCGCTAAAGACTTACCAGGTACATATTACATTTGTTTACTGAACTATATCAACTTGGTGGTAGAGCTATGTGCAAGCTCGTCTGGGTAGGTACCACCCACTCATCAGATATTCTGCCGCAAAACAGCAGTACTTGGTATTGTTGTGTTCCGGTTTGAAGAGTGAGTGAGCCAGTGTAATTACAGGCACAAGGGACGTAACATCTTAGTTCCCTAGGTTGGTGGCGCATTGGTGATAAGAGATAGTTAACATCTCTTACAATGCCAATGTCTATGGGCGTTGGTGATCACTTACCATCAGGTGAACCATATGCTCGTCCGCCTTCCTATACAAAAAAAAAGTTTAACATAATAATAATAAGCATAATATCCTGGGACATTATTCACACACGGCCATCTGATCCCAAACTAAGCAGAGCTCGTACTATGAAAACCAGACAATTGATATTCTACATATAGACTACTTTTTTTCTATAAATACATACTTATATAGATAATTTAACCCAGCCCAGGACAATAAGTGTAGAACCCACGACCTGCGGCGTGAAAGGCAGGTCTATCTGGTAAGTTGGCATCTACCAACCACGCCAACCGGCTCCGCGTCGCCAACTTTATCACTTACCTTCACTTACCTTAGCCTATTCTAATCGAAGGAGTAAAGAGAAACAATCCATAGATTTATATTTTCCATTCCATGGGATTTGCTAATAGCTCTGCTGTGTAAGCTATACAAACATTTCTTGATTAATATATCTTTATTTTTAATATAACACTTCCATTTAACTACTTAAATCTACATTAATTTTACTTCCAAAGTTTCGATAACAACTTCGCCGACTTTCGATATCTCATTGTAACGCAAATCCATTATGTATATCATAGATTGTTCAAGATGTCGACCACTAAACACATCAGTACCTTCTTCAGTTTGTCAACTGTTTTTATTTTTTATATGGCTACTGACAAGACTTAATATTATCGATGAGAAATCTAATTAATTATAATATATTTATTACTAGTGTTCGCTAACAGGTTCGCCCGTATGTGAGAAAAGGGGGAGATATTGGTGTTGACGGGAGGGGGGTAAAAAGCACCTTATTACCTTCCTCGGGGTTCTAGCTAAGGAAGCGTAACAGACAGACGGAGCTACTTTCACGATTATAATATTAGTATAGATAGCTACTATTTATGTTGTGTCTATTACATAGGCGTTCGCGAGCTGTTCGAGCAGGAGCCCCCCGCGGCGCCGCGACGGACTCGCGCCGACCTCATGCGAGACGTCGACGCGGACTACTACGGCTACAGAGACGACGACGACGGACTGCTGTTGCCGTTAGAGCAGGAGGCGGAGAAAGAAGGTATTTTTGTCTCTTTCAAATAGACGCTGACACTAATTGAATAGGCAACTAGTAAGCAAGCGCGTTACATCTTATCATCGCATATCACCAGGCTCAACCGTTATATATGTTTATGGTCTAGCAGTCTAGCGTTAGTTTATAATTAATAAATATGTATACATATAAACTACTCTTTACACCGACATTGCGACAATCGTGGGCGTGATTACACTGGTATACCGATTTTTGTTAGTATAATGGATGAATGCAGATAAATCATATTATAGATTTATCGAAAACTTTAAAATAATTTCGAATTAAGTTATCAGATATAAACTGGCGATTTGTGAAGGTTCGCTTATACATAATAACTTTGATTAGTTGTAACCCACAACAAATATCGTGTAAAAATGTCTTAAAATATACGAATTTTGAACTTCACAACCAATTATACTTAGCGAATAAAACTTTAATCAGCTGGTTTATTTCACAACTATTATTTGTTACTTATTAAATATACATAATAATAAAGACTCTCACAGAGATCTACTGAAGTTATTTTTTGCATCTGTGAAGCAATGTTAATAGGACTATTCACATACTTGATACAACATGAGTAATAATCATTATTAATGTTGATCTTCTAGCAATAGAGAAAGCGGTTGATGAATGGAAAAGAAACAAAGAAGAAAATAGAGATCAGGAGACGACTGAAGAAGAAAATATTTATCCAGAAGATGTATGTAAATTACTCATTTATACTAGTTTATAAGAAGTTAGTATTGAATTTATAATTAATGTTT
This sequence comes from Nymphalis c-album, assembly GCA_963151315.1. Classification (NCBI taxonomy): domain Eukaryota; kingdom Metazoa; phylum Arthropoda; class Insecta; order Lepidoptera; family Nymphalidae; genus Nymphalis; species Nymphalis c-album. The sequence goes on along the minus strand of OY720591.1, from coordinate 12,403,240 downwards.
TTTATTATATTCCAGCCTGATGACAAGAGGATAGAAGATGAGGAAAATGAAAAACCAATAGAGACATCTCATGTGGCTGTCCCATCTCAGAAAGATGTAGAGGAAGCGTTATTGAGAAGGAAAAAACAGGAACTTTTAGAAAAATATGGTTGTCTAGATGTAAAAATGGAAGAGAGCTAACGTATGAATAAATTTAGTTATAGGATATTTGTAACTATAAGAAGCATTATCATTTTATATTCCCTATTCTCCTCTAGGATAAGTATAAACATGGGATATTAAAACGAAATAGGTTTTATATATGTATGCTATTTATTATTCTTGAAAAATTTTTTATTGACCAGAACATTTTATTATATGTTCAAAATTAAGCAAAATATACAAAGAATTAAAAAAAATATATAAACGGGCTTAATATTAGTTTAACTCTAGGCCCTAGCAAGCGTCTATGAAAATTATCTAGGAACAATCGCACTAGCTAAACGAAATTAAGTCCATCATATGTATTACGTTAATTTTTAATAAATTTATTAAGAATTAAATTAACTTAATTACATTTCCAGAAAGTTAAAATGTTAATAACATTTATTTAAATAGAACCAAGAATATAAGGAATGTACAAACGCAAAAACTTATTAAACAATACAACAAACACCGTTGAAACTTACTTATTATAAACTGAAAACGAATATAACACTAGTGTAGCGTTCCATGAAATAATTATTAATGATCATTGAGAATCTGATATACTCCATTTGACTGCGTTCTGTTTTAAATATACTTATAAAAAAACTAACTGAATATTTAAATATTGAAGCCTAAATACAAATTTAATTTTATTAACTGGGTAAGTACTATCTCAGACTTTGTCTGTACACAAATTAATAAGTAAACATTCTCATATACGTTATTTATATTGACATTCATTTAGAATAATTTTTTTATTGCCACATCGCCAAATTAAACATTTATAGTTAAACAGTTGTTTTACTACGAGTCATTATAATAATGTATCAAACAACTGTAACAACAAACAAATATTAGAGAATAAAAAATAGACATTAGAATACAATTCCATCTAATTAAATAATGGAACTTATAACTTTAATGAAGTTGATTGTTTTGATTTATCAAGTCGAGTATTACCTTGTCAGAAAGAACACTAATGGAAGATTATGCTTGTAAATTCTAGGTGCTCACACAAATTGTTTATACTCTCTCATCTATACATAATATAAAAATAAATAAATAATATGATTCAATACAGACAGGCACCAGCTATCATAATATAATGTGCACCAATGAATATGTTCATTCTTAAAATTAACATTATTATTTTGGGGCATGTGTTTTCAATTTATATAATACACACATTTCATAATATGAGTCTCTGTATGTATTAATTCGAAATAGTCTTATGAATTACATAATAAAGCTGCTCTATGTATTTACTAATAAGAGAATAAGATTTGCCTTAACACATATTGTTACAAGTACATGGTTAAACATTTGAGTAACAAGAAACACTGAATATCATTAAAGAAACCTCGTTGTTTGAATAAAACGAATACATTCAGAAAATATATGGCACATAAGGTAAAATACAACATTAAACAAATTATTGTTGTTGCACTTACTTATATGAACATGACTGCCACTAGACAATGATAGTCTCAGGGCTCCACTTCTCATAGGTCTGTCAGTATTGGTAACCTTAGGTAAACCATTACTATTTAAAATATCTTTGCAAATAACTAAATAATATAAAACTATTTTCGTAAAATTGATTTAACTGTAAAGAAAAGTTAGCATCAGGAAATTGAAACGGCTTTGTGTATAATTTCCCAGCCAGTTGCCTATACAGATAATTCAGGACTGCATATGATAGTATATTTCAATTAATAAATATTAATTTGAATTTAAGTATCCGCACTTATAAAAGATAAAAGTGAAAATTTTCATCTACCAACCGTTAAATATTTAACTAGTTGACGGGTAAGCTAAATAAGCATGCTTATATATTTAGACACTGTTTACCGCGTTTCTTTAAAATTGAACTTTATTATTGAACACGCATGATCTATTCTCCTATGTAAATATATTTGAACGATGAAATAATATACGCAGCGGTTATGTCGAGGCATTTGGACCTATCTATTTTGACTAATACTAAAGGATCGGCTACCGTGGGTGATCACGTGACCTTAAGATTGGAATAAGTTTTGTTGCTTCGCGTCGCTTTCGAAATCGCTCCAGGCGTTGTTTAGCTCCATAAATATCATTTTCGCTAAGTTCTCGTTCGGCGTACCCATTTGCTGAAAACATTAAGTTGCATTTTATGATTTTGTAATTATATTCTTGTAAATTTTATTTTCTGTCAATAAGATTTTCTGAAATAATATATATTTTTTTAATAATATAAAAAAATAAGAATAAAGCAGTAATATTGGAACTTTTCATAATTAGAAATTGTAATTGTACAATAATATCACTCTGAACAAATGCATAAACTTAACTTAAATTCAATCAGTAACTGATTATTATAACATTAAATTGATAATAGAATGTACATATTTCTGTCAGTCCTACACTTATTGAATATTTATTGATATACATGTCTATTAGCATATTGTCAATAAATATGTTTTTTTTTCGTACCTATAAGGGATAATCGGGAGTTTATTATATTAACATATAACTAACAAAGTTACCTTCTAGTAAGGATAGGTTTCGGAGAGTACACGTAGTTGATAAGATATGATTCCAACAGTACCTTATCGGGATGCACGGCGAGGCAGGCCTTCCGGTAGTGGCGCTTGACGTCGGCGGGCGACACGAGCTGCGCCATGTCCACGCGCGCCCAGCGGCACTCCGCCCACACCACGCCGTGCAGCGAGCACAGCAGCGCGCGGATGTTGGCCTTCTTGCCCTCCGTCTGCCACGACACACGCGGTTACAGATAATGGAATGGATGGTAGGCGGTCGGGCATATTGGCCACCCGATGTTAAGTTGACACCACTGCCCATAGACACCGCCACCAACCTTGGGAACTAAGATGTTATGTCCCTTATGCCTGAAGTTACACTGACTCTCTCATCCTTGCACAAAATTCTACCACAATCAAATACAATTACCATATACAACCAAACATAATATTTATATATTACGAATGCCACATCTACATCAGTACGTACCCATTCGTGTATTTTCAATTTGTCAGGATCCATCTCTTTAACCATTTCCTCTTTCCGCATGGCGTTCATCGTCTTCGGCCCGGTCTCGCGTTTAGCGAAGTCGTACCCTTGGCTACCTAATAAATCGCCGAATACATCACCAGTCTTCTTAGTTTTCTCCTCGGTTGGAGGTTTCGTTGTCTCAAAGTGAGTACGACTGGAAGGAAAAGCTAAATTAAAATACGGGTTGAATTGAAACATACACAACCTCCATAGAATAAAATATTTAATTAAAAAAAAACATTTGGCAATATTTTTGGAAATATTTCCAAAAATATATTAATATTTTCCATAAATTATATAATTTTTGGAAATATTTGGCATTATTTTAAATTTTTCACTTTATAAGCAAAGTATTAAGCAAATTGACATGATAGTACTACTAGATAAATTAAATCTGTACCTGTAATCGGGTTGGTGCGCTGGCGACCTGGCGGGGGTGTGCGGCTGGTGCGCTGGCGTGTGCGCAGGCGATGCGCGCGGCGTCACCATGGGAGTGACCATGGGCGTAACGAGGGGCGTGGTCATGGGCGTGACGGTGGGAGCGGCTCCTGGTAACCCCGCCCCTAACATGCCAAGATCCGCAAAGGGGTCTCGTTTCCCAGAGCCTTGTTCAGCGTTACTTTGTTGACGCGCTGTAAGACAAATAAGAATAATTATAAAACAATGAATCATCTTGTATAACGATTGGTTATTTATTTATTGATGAATAAATATACAAAAGCAGGAGAAAAAATGTAAAAATAATGACCGTCGTCTTTAACCGGCAGCGGTGTTAGCAGTGGCTCCTGCTTCGGCAGCGGGTCGTTGAGACCGAACGGGTCAAAATTGTCGGTCGCGTTCACGTTCGCGCTGCCGGCGGTGGTCGTCGGCGGCGGGGGGAGGTCACCGAATATCGATTCCGATACGAATGGCTGAAACAAACTTAGGTTAAGCGAAAACGGTCTGTATCTTATTGCGTTCAAAAATTTTCTCTAACATACAGTGAATTTTCAGCATAATTTTTAGTTTCAGCCAAACAACAAAAAATTACCGAAAACGCAATAGTAACCGAAATAGTATCTTAGTCTGCAAAATTCACCTGCGGGTTTTCGGCGACTTGACTGCTCAGGAAGTCCCCGAACGACTCATCGGCGGGCTTCTCCAGCATGCCGAAGAAGTCGAACGAGTCGCCGCTCTTCAATTTCTCAGTCTTCGTCTCTTCAGGTTGTTGTTCCGGCGCCGGCTTGCTCGCGATGTTGAGCAAGTCAGCCGAGTGCGCGGGCGGCGCGTGGGGCGCGGGGGGTGCGGGCGCGGTGGGCGCGGGGGGCGGCGGGCGGTGCGGCGCGGGGGGGCGCCTCTCCGCCTCGCGCGCCGGGAACTCCGCCGTCACTGATAAACGATTTACTTTTAGTTGTCTACTTTAAAGGATACAAGAATATTATGCAATTTAATCAACATAAAATAAAAAATATTATATATTTTTAAAAACATGCACTACAGTGAAATCATATAAAGGTGTGGTTTTAAAATTGATAAATATATTTTTGAAAAGGCAAATTGTGATATGATAACAAAAGTGTGAAGCATAAAATTATAAAATATTAGTAAATAAATAAGTTTAAAATCTACATAAACACGTCTACACCACATCAATAACATACTTGACGGTATGGCCGTTGGGTTTCTTCGGAGATTAGCTGCGTTAATATACACATAATAAATTTAAAATACTTAAATATATAAAATAATTTCACGTCGACAGATTAAATAAATAAATGTTTTTCAAATAGATTTTTTCAACGTTTTGTCCACTTCACTCAAACGAATTCTCAATTTTTTTTTATCTGCTCTTATTTCTAGAATGAAAATGTACTCGAACCATGTGAATGTACCAAATACTTCTTCTTATAAGTGAACGTACATATATTAGCTATTTATGTATTATCTGACTCACCGAAGTTGTCTATGGTCTCGTCTCTCTCGAGCGTGCTGGAGAATAGTACGTCCGGAGTCCTGACGGGGTAGGAGTGGTCCTCCTCCCAGATGTCGCTGCGAGGCTTGCGTCGCTCCCCGTTCTGCACGACGAGGCTGATGACCACTGACACGTTGGACGAGAAGTGCTCGTTCACCGGGCCCGAATCGTCTATACCGTCGATTTCTGATCTAAAAGTTTCAAAGTATATCATTAGTTCTTTGTAGTAATTATTTATAAATCGAAATGCTAGATTTTATTAATACAATAATAAAAAAAAATCTCCAGGACATCATAATTAACTTACTTATAATGCGAATATAATCTGTGTAAAAGATTAAATATTGTTTTTAATGTCCGTCCTTGTAAGCAGAATCTACATCCCGAACCAGTGATGCCTTTACAATTAATTTAATCTTTTAAAATAGAATGTTATATATTACATTTTAAGTTTAAATTTTTAACGTACGCTCACCATTTTGGATTTGTTATTTTCTAATAATATCTACAACTACCGAATCGCGTAATTTAAAGTAAATTCAGCAGTCACCATTACGATCGCCGACTAGTTAATCACCTGACTCCATATATACTTCACCCAGCAGTTTATATTACTTCACTCTATATAACATATCGAACGTTTGTACGTCTAGAGGGCAGGGAGTGTGAGCTCGGCGTACCTGGTGAACTTGATGACGTGCTGGTCGTAGTCGAGGAAGCCCGTGTGGAAGGCGACGGACAGCACGGGCACGCGCTGCAGGCGGCCGAGCTGCTGGCGCAGGTGGAACACGCTCACCGTCACGTCGCCCACCACCGTGCTGTCCAGCGGCAGCGTCACCTGCCACCACACCCGATAGATTTGTGTTGCTTCCTCGATTATTCATTTTTACTTATCTATTACAATATGTAACGAGTAACAATATCTATATTATCTTAAATACCCTCACGCTCCTATTAACGGATATGACACAATAATTACGTTTATTAAATTGAAATATAGTATTTTTCAATATGACTGTCAATGACGTACACGTGTGCGCACCATTGTGACGATACACACCCGCGCGCATGTCAAAGGACTTACACGATTTATTAAAATAATTAATAATAAGAAGAAGTCACATAGAACTGTTGAGTTTGAAGTTTTGTTCCAAAACGAAACAAACCAATTTAAGTAATAAGTTTATAAGAATTTAGTATGTATATAATTAGAAGTTAAGTTTATAATTGTAGAATATACAATCTATATAAATAAAATTATAGAGGTCTGCAGTTGTGCGCGCATCACGGAAAAAGTACTGAATAGGTTCAATGAAATTTTCTAAATTTTATTTCTTAGACACTTGGCCCTTATCAAAAAAAAATAAATGATTGCGATATCTTCATTTAATAAAAAGTTATTAGTTTCAAGAAACAATGATTTGTATATGCACTGCGTGTTCAGTGATGTACGTTTAAAAAAAGTATATTTTTGCTTGCGATCTTTTTTCCTTCGTACATAAGAAAACTTTGTCAATATATCAAGCAACGCGGACTAAGTCGCGGGTATCAGCTAGTATTATGTAATAGATGAAACCTCACCTTCCCTTCCGTCATCATAAATAGATGCATACTTTCATAATTTCTCAATGGAGGTGATACCAATCTGTCTTCGTTGTATACTTCTAAAAATGGCCGACAACCGTCCCTGAAAAAAAAAACAAATACACTTCGCTTTGATAGTTCCTTTATTTTTGTATTTTTATTATTATTATGACTACCTCAGTAGCCCGGACTGACTGATTGACTAGTTAATCGGCAACAGCGGCCATATTCAAAAGAGACTAGCTAACTTTACAGTATATATTATAGCGCACAAGCGTGTGCACAAACACAGGTGAACATTCTATCCCTTCACTTTCACAATCCGACAGGACCAAAGAGAAAACCCAAAAAAAAACAGATTCAATAAACATATCTCATAAATCATCAAGGTCTAAAATATTCATAATGTTTATGGTTAGTTTTTCTCAGCAGAATGTTTCATTATAAGGTGATAAGTGATAGCTCGACTTGAAAACCGATATACAAGTTCTTACATTTCATATAGTTTATTTTATGTTATAATAAATGAGTAGTAACCTTGCTTTAGTGAATAGCGGAACAGGCTGTATCGTGAGCGACACCAGCGACACGGGCCTGAAGTGCGGCAGTATTGGCTCAGGCCTGGAACAAGAAAACATTTATATCATGTGTAAAATAAAAAGCAATAGTACCAGCATATGGGCCGCCTGATGGTAAGTGGTCACCAACACCCATACATTGGCATTGTGAGAAATCTTAACGATCACTCATCGCCAATGCGCCACCAACCTTAGGAGCTACGATGTTATATCCCTAGTGCCTGTAATTACACTGGCTTACTCGCACTTAAAACCGAAACACAAACAGTACTAAGTACTGCTGTTTTGCCCAGACGAGCTAGCACAAAGCTCTACCACCAAGTAAATTAAATCCACCCTTCAAATTCTTTACACATAATAATTAGTTTAAAAGAAAATGGAAGTCTTATTTATCTATAAATACATTAAAATATTTTGAACGGTTAGTTGATCAATTTTAATTTAACATCGCCCTTAGACTCATATCACCTCTATATACGAAGTTGTACCAATTACTACTAATACATTTTCTAACGCACAACTGAATATTTGAAATCGAAATATACTCATACTATAACACAGTTGCAACTATTCCTTATTTATAAAGGAAATAGTATTAATAATGGTATAGTAAATGAACAATAAAAAAGAAAAAATATTACGTACCTTATAATATTATTCAGGTAGTACAAATACCGCAGCTGGCTCGGGGGGAGGTTGATGGGCGTGCGCTTCACCGCGAATATTTGCAGAGCGTCCTCCGGGACCGACACCAGCCTCGCGTACATCAAGAGCCCGCAGAGCAGCAAGCACGATCTAGATTTACCATCCTAGAATATAAATCGACTTCATAAAACATCTTATTTCCAAAATCCATAGAGTTATTGGGTAAAAACTATATAAAAACTAGTTCAGACAAGTTACAGGGATAAAAGAAACGGTTATTGTTCGTAAAAAGGCACGGCCAAAAAGTCCTCCCTTTTTTCATGCCTCAAAGATTGCAACATGTGGATTGGGTGGGATTTGTCTTAGCGTGTGTTTTGCTATAGTGGACAAACTGGGAGCCTGAGACGAGCGCTTGCGAGAACAGCGCCTCGGCACAGATCATTAGCGATATAGTGTGGTGTGCGCACCTGGCAGGCGAGCACGAGCGCGGCGCGGTCGGCGGTGGCGAGGTAGCGGTACATGCGCTGCAGCAGCGCGTAGGTGGGCGCCAGCAGCGGCGCGCGCAGCTCGTCGGCCGCCCACAGCGACGCGTCCGCCACCAGCTGGCGCCGCGGGAAGCGCGCGCGCGCCTCCAGCGGCGCGAACACGCAGTACTTGCCGCCCGGGTGGTGGCTCTCCAGGTACAGCTGCGGGCCAACGGGGAGGGAGCCTTTAGCCGGCAGCGGGACATTTACGGATCCTACTGATTCGTTCGTAACGAATTGCTTTTTTATTGTATTCTTTGGAACCGATTTTGCAAAAAAATATATCTGAACAGTTAGTTGACATCTTGACAGGTTTTGTGTGAAAAACTCGCCAAAACATTTTGTCTTTGTGGAAGATTTTGTGTTTGAATGTTCGTGACGCATCATATTTCGGCGGTAAACTGGTTTGTATTTAAATTGAGATAAAGATAGCTATAGACAAAAATATGAATATATATATAATTGAAACTTTTATACATACCCTTACGTCTTCGATATGATTAGTCTTATATGCACTCTCCAATAATTCCGACGGATATGACATCACTATAACGCGGCTCGTTATATAGCTAATGTCGAGGTCCGCTCGCGCTATTGACCTAGGAAATTATAAGACAGATTTACACACATATTTATTGGAAGAATATTAATTTTAAAAAAAACAGAAGTAAATTTTTTTTCTGAAGTGTGATACCTTAGTATTCGTTTTTACAAAATATATAAGCACTCAAATTAATAATATAATAACTTAATAATATAAAAGCTCCATACAATCACTGCGTAGTGCGTACTAAATATGATGATAAACATGAATTGTCTTAAACTTACTGCTGAACAGTTTGCATAACTTTGGACGAGGTATCCTTTAGATTTTTCAAAAAGCTTCCAGCACCGTCCTTGATAGATGAAAAGAGACCGCCAGAAGGGGGCGGCGCTTGAGGCAGCGGCGCATGGTAGTGCGGCGCCGCGGGCGGGCGCGCGGGCGGTGGGGGGCGAGTGGGCTCCGGTGGGTGCGGATTTACTGGCTCTTGGCTCTTTGGCACCGGATCAGCGGTCGCTGCAAAATTTAAAAAAAACTTTTGGCGGGCTGTCATCCGAAAATATAAGCATGTAATATTTTTTATTACCTTTTATTTAATTTAGTTATATTCTATATTTTGATATAAAAAGATTAAATTTTTAATTTATATTTTTTGTAAAACATAAAATATATCACAATTAAAAATTAGAAAGAATAAATTTTGGTATATTGAGTCCAATGTTATAAATTGTAATGTCTGTTAACATAAAAACACATTTTAATTTTTTTAATTCTATATTTATTTCTAACTAAAATAAATCTTTACACTTTTACATTTTTTTTTCACTTACGTTCTAATAGTAACAAAAATATTGTAGCGTTTTACTTAAATAAAATATGTTGGGTAAATATTGCATTAAATTCAATTCATGTGATGAAATATTAAACATACAATATTTGTAGATCATACCGTAGTTCCAATTTCAAAAACATTTTTTAAGGGTTTTTTAGTTCCAATTTCAAAATAAAAACATTTTTTTTAAGTTTTTTAATCTATTTTAGATAACGTTATGTTTTATAGAAATATACGTCAAAATTTCATCACTTTCCTTATACACCGTACCTTTTTTTTTAAGTAAAATGTTTTTTCAATGTGTTTATTGTGCGCAAATTAATCTGCCAATGTCACGTGATAACGTCATATTCTTAATACAGTGCTATGTTTTATTATTTCGACCGTGCTTTGCAGAAATGTTCCAATCAAAGAAACACTTAAGAAACTAAGCTAAAAGTTATTGAGATTTAAAAGAAAAATCCATTTGTAATGTAACAATAATCGTTTTATATAATGTTTATGTATATTATTCTGGGTTGGAACATTTCTGCACAACACGGTCCATTTAACAGTTATGATACAATTAATGTGATATCAAGATTAAATTCTAAATTCAAAAAATAGCATATTATCATAGTGTAATAATATACACAAGTAAAGATTCAACCCGGCCGCTTGTTACTAACAAGATTCGAAAGAAAAAGCAATATGAAGTAGAGCAGAGACTTAGCTCGCATCGTCTGCGGTACTTCCCCTACGCGCCTATACTGTCACTTAGGGATGTCAGTGTGCACCAATAGCATAAGCATAACTACATATATATAAATTAATTAACTTTGACGTTTGCACATCTATAACGATGAGTGTACATCCATTTTTTGTATGTTCTTTTTTTTTCATAATGACTTTTTACGTTATTCGCCTGGCAGCATTTCGCACCGCGACGGACGAGTTGATTCAATATTAGTATTTATTACATTATGATATTACATAACATTTTATAAAAAAATAAGCTCAATATTAAATAATCAATATAAAAATACAAAAATATGTTTTAATTACAAATTGTTATATATAATCATGCTTTGCAGTTACGAAGTCAATTAATTTTTGAGGAATACTTTCGAGCTATAATATATATAAAATATTCTTAAAAAAAAAAATTACATAAGGTTTCATACGTTGATAAATGAAATAAGTTTATTGTAATAAATGCTTACTTCCTATCACTTAAAGGCTTGTGAATTCGTTCGCATATTAAAAAAATAATATAAACATAAATAATAATGTGTTCGCGTAAAACCCTTTCAGATAGACACACTATACTATCATTTTATTTCAAAAGAAGAAAGATATTGTACACATCCTACGTAAATTAAAAAAAAAAACCAAACTTTTGCGTATCTGCGAGTGTTAATTAATTTTATTAATGGCTGTTCGAATACGGACATATCAACAAATATAACTTGAACAGAATTAAAAAAATAATGCTCTGTATTAACTATCGCATCATTAAATTGAATTAGTCTCTCGATTACTTTCGATTCTTAAAGAATTATTTTATGAATACTGTTAATTCACCTGTTATAACCATTGCTTATTTTAATTTATATAATACATTTAAAATACATTGCTAGCAAAAAACGGAATTATTTCCTTAAAATACGGTAACTAAAAACTATCAAAACTCCTTCATGGACTCATTATATGTAGAATAGTACATTTATCTAACAAAAACAAAAAAAAAACTTGTTTTATTTTTGCTTATTAAAAAATCTTTGGAAATACAAAAGAGGACAAAATGTATTCACAGATAAGGTCATAATACATCACAACGTAACGATGAATAAATAAAAAGTTTTTATATGTTGCACAGAAAAAACTTTCTTTATCACAAATACTTATTATCATAGAAAAATATGTTTTCAACACAATTTCGAATTTACTTTTATGATAAAAATGAATAAATAAAAATACTTGTGATTTACAAAAATAATTAACACTTAATTGAAATTTATTAAGAGCTAATATTTTTCCTAAAAATTTTTCAACAATATATATATATTTTTTTGTCTTTTTACTGGAATGTAAAAAACATTCTTACGTTAATACATTTGCCTAGTTAATTATATATTTTATTATTGTCTAAGACCTAAATCTATAGGATTTCCGTAAAAGCATTCTGATCAGATAATCTTAAAATAAAATAAATATCTATATAATTTAGTTATTTTTTGATTATTTTTCAAAACGAAATTAAATTATAATTCAATAAAATAATCTTAATTAAATAACAACAAAAAATAATTACTTAAGCAGTAAATAAAATAAAGAATCCCATAAAAGCGCCGCACCGCAAAAAAATACATTTAGTATCGTGTTAAATTAACACAAATTACGATCCATGCCGAAAATAGGAACCATTGAATAAACGTGACCTTTCAGTAATGCTTAAATGTCAATTGAAATTAATAGCACAGATATTTAAATAACGATGACATGAGCGTTTCTTTATTACCAAAATAGATTACAAAAGATCTTGATTCAAATGAGAAATATGTTATGGGAGATAAGATATTAACAAACAAATATTATAAAAACAATTAATGTTGGTAAGATTATAAGTGCTTTTATAGATTAATATAAATTTTGTTAATTTCATAAGCATATCATAGCGTTCAGATTAGAGTATAGACAATTTAAGTGTAAACATTCGAAATAGTTTTAAAAAGTTTCCGTTAAAGCATAACGTCAAATGTAACAGGTTTGGCACGAGTTTAGGGAATAGGCAGCGCGGCGCGATATCGTTGTCGAATACTAATAAAAAAATCAATACTCATCGTTGCGAGCATATCCATTATCTCTAGCAAGCTTTCAAGATGCGAGCGGAGGTCCAAGTATTCATGCGCCACGTGTCATTTAAACGAGAAAACAATCGGGCATCCGAAAAAGTTGAAAACACCTAAAATGAAAAAGAAAACGTGATATGCATGGAGACAGAACGAGTCCTCGTCTGAGTCACATGCCTTTCAATCCAAGTTACTAAATAAAATAAAAATAACTCCCAATTTCAAATATGGAATATAACATTATTAATTTCTGAACGTTTTAAATAATGACAAGAACAAAGGCATGAGACTCATTTTCGAACTATAAAGAAAAACATGCAATGAATTAGCTCATACTAAAAAAACAAATAAGCATCGACTAATAAATAATTACATGCAAATCATTACAGTATAAATACGATAGGTGAATTCGAGTTGCAATTTCTTCACTTTAAACAAATAAATATAAGGAAGATGGTACACTATACACGATCACTACTGTTTGTAATAATATTGAGCTTTTGTAAACCGTTTACTGATCTAATGAAGATAACGTTTGAATTAGCGTTTTCCTGAAAATGTTAATTATGTAAAATTTCTATTATCTTCAATGTAATACCCAATTTTCTAGAAGCATACATAGATAATAAATACAAGCAAGTTGATATCACCAACACCAATATTATTTATATTATTATTGCTAAAATTATAATTGTTTCGTTAGCCTAAATTAAATCCTGAGCGTTTTATCGTATAAATGATTATGTAAATGTTACACTTTTTGAATTTAAATATTCTATAAATTTCAAACATAAACACTATTTGAGAAAAATGAAACCATAATTTCGGAGAATTACATATTTATCGTTTAACCTAATTCTGGCATTACGTTTTATGGTGACGTAAAATAGAACTTATGAAAATGATATATACTATGAAGAATCCATGCGTCGCTAGATTCATTACGGAGTGTATGGTGTAAAATCATAAATAGAAAGTGTGGCCTACAATTTCGAAATCTTATCGATTCTCTCATATATATAAATTTATATATATGTACTTTCTTACACAATTCATTAATTTACTCTCTTCGTTTTAAGGTAATTGATCATAGGAGTACGTTACAATACATGACGCACGTATAACATATCACCTAAGAGGTTGAGCTTTGTAAACCTTACAATTGTCACCGTTACCAAGTAAGACTATTTTCTTGGAAGTGGGTGAGATGCCAATTGTCTAAGCTGTTTCTCCAATACATTAAAAATTTAAATTTAGAAATTTGATTGTAAGCCTGCCGTAAGCTAAAAAAGTATTTGAGAGGTAGGATTTATTAGAGTAGGAAGACCGTGATAGCGTAGTAAGGAAGGTTAACCGCGAAGTAAAAGCAGGATGGTGCATGGTGGTGTAAGCGCATCCAGAATATGTTTCTTCATCGGAGTAGCACGCGAAAGCAGTGGTAAGAAGAAGTCAGTCCAAGTCGAAAAGTAGCTGAGTAAGATCAAATACTAGAGATCGAGATTACTTGAACTCGTTATCGGAAAATCGCAATGGTGTACTCGTTTAGTCTAACGTTCTGCGCGAAAGTAGGCGTGTGCGCGTGTCTGTTTATCAGATGAGTATGGTGAAAGACTCCACTTTATGGTTTGACTCTCCTGGCGTTTTTTTCTTCTTTACAGAAACAACTGGTAGAGCAGCTGGAAGTTAGTATGGGGTAATGAGGGGCTCGAATGCCTCGTATGGAGGAAGTTGTGAAGTGTCCCTTCCTCTCTTGCTAGGAGACGCCTGGGACTGACCACGTGTTACTTTAAGTAATCTCAGTAGTCGCAGTACGCACGTCGCGTTCGAATCACGATGGAATACGCAAGCGATTTAATTCCATTTAAAGCCTTGAAAGGTTCCGTTGTATCTTTAGTGAAAAGCAGAGTCCAGTTTATTGTGGACAACCTACTTTAGTCAGAAGATAAATACCGTACATTCACGCGTTATAAAATGACATACATACATCATTTTTAATAACGTATTTTAAGAATAGTGACTTGGCTCTTAGTGGAAGTATGAGCAAGTCCCGAAGAGGATATGACGTCCAAACTATCGTCATATCGTCCGATAAAACTAACACTATATCTATAATATTATTATCTAATCAAGCATTTGCAAATAGTTAAGATAATATGGAAGTGATAAAAGTTCGAAATGTGTCTTTCTGAGTGAATAAACCACACAGTGGTTTGTGTGTGTGCAGTGTGCACCCATAATTATCGGAGCAAGGATATAATCCAATTGGGAACTATCAGAATATCTGAGAGCTTCGACCTTCTCCTTAAATAAACTAGGAGGCCTTAGCCCAGCAGTGGGACATTCACTGGCTGTTGCCTGTTACTGCTTAATAACGAAACAAAGCTATATTAACCTTTTATTACTTGAGTACTAGTAAGGTGACAAAATAAATAACAATTATTGCCATTATTTAGGACATACCTTTAACTATTCCAAATTTAGAAATACTCAATTGTTTTAAAAAATACAAATAAACAAATGCACAATACATGGCGAAAAAGCGTGACGTCACAAGATAATTTAGTTTGATTACACATTTGGAAATTTTTATATTAATAATTTCATCCTCTTAATTAGGCTATCGTCCTATGAGAATTTGAGATGGCCCAGTGGTTGAAACGCGTGAATCACCACTGAAGTTTCTTTTGCTTAAATTATATTTATAATTCATCTCGTGCTTGGCGGTGAAGGTAAACATCGTGAGGAAACCTGTATGTGTCTTATTTCACTAGAATTCTGCCACATGTGTATTCCTACAACCAACATTGGAACAGCGTGGTGAAATAATGTCCAAGCCTTCTCCTCAATAAAGAAGAGGCAGAGGCAGTCCAGCAGTGGGACATTCACAGGCTGTTACTTTTATGAGAATTTAGTTGTAGAACATTTGTCGACAAAACGCCCCGTAGATGTCGACTACCCAAGACCCTAAGCCACGACATTCACATGATCTCGCCGAAAATAATAGTAAAATCAAAGAAGTGAAAATACCTATGCCACCAATTGTTTACCTACATTTAAAGCATACATGGTGGGGCGAACAGACAAAATATTAGGGGTTGGTCCGCAACAACAACATCGAACCAGGCGCGTGAAAGCGCGTATCAAACCCGAAAGGAAAAATCTGCGAATAATTTATTTTTTTTTTTTTTTTTTATGCATTTTTTATTACATAACAAAAACAAAATCTTATTAAAATTTTCGATTAATTCAATTTAAAATATAAATTCAAAACAATAACTACACGTACAAATATAAATATGTAATAATTGTTTATAAATATGTTATTCTCATCTTATTCTCAACGGTAGATAACATAATAAAGAAACCGGCACTAATCAGATTAAAATGCCACCAAAACAAAAACTCCGAACGATTTTCTGACTGACACTTAAAAACAAATGAAGCACTCCCCGTATTGTTAAATTGTCCATCCATCTGTACTAAATCATTTTTCATTTAAGGCAATAACTCGGCTAGCGACGGATCTTTTTCAAACTTAGTAAGTTAAGGAATTGCCAGCCGATCATTCTCTAACTCGTAGACAAGTAGATTTAATCTGGCAACATTATTCATAACAGATAACAAATGTCAATATATAATTTATAAAATTTACATTTGTACTATTATTATTTTTAATTTTAAGCTCCTAAGCATGAGAACTAATATATTTACAATATAACTTTCACCAATTAAAAATAATTATATTAAATGAATAGTTAATACAATTAATATAAACAAATAATCACCAATTGCAATGTGCTGTTTGATAAATTATATAACATTAGTAAGCGTTTATTACAGATAAATGTTAAATAAGTATGATTAGTGTAGCTGTAGTTTTATAATCATAAGTGAATTTACCCGTGTTATGTTATCCACGCAAAATCCCTTTGAAAGTATTCCTCCTTTAAAGTAACTGCATCAACTGTTTATAAATAAATAAAAAACAAACCAATAATGATGATAATATATCCATTTATTTCCCTTGTAACTAACATAATAATCATATAAATAAACAAAAAAAAAATCTTGAATTAACTCTGGCAACATTTTTTTAATACGATATCGCCATTAAATAAACGCTTGAGCTGTTTTTAACGTATAACATGTACAGTTATTACAAATTTATACTTTCCATTAACATATGATATAAAATATTAATAATTTTATCACTGATTTTTATATTTCATATTGTCCTGGGAATTCATAAATCCATGATTTATGTCACCAATTTGTACAATGTTCTTTTTTTTTAATTATCTTAGAATTATATTTTAAGCCTTCGACTAGTTAAATACACCAATATAATGTGATTGACCGTTAATTAAAAAAATATATTTAAACAGTGCTGGAACCCAAGCCACCGAATGTGTTAGTGCAGACTAATTAGTCTTCATAATGGATTCCCAAATGTTAGTTAGCAATTTATGAAACATTATAATAATGTATTATATATCCTAAATTCAATTATAATGAACTTTAGACACAAATATAAATCGATGATAAAAATTAATGGAAGTTTCATCACTATGTAGGAATGTCTCGTCTATCTTCAACCATATGCATGTCTATTACATAGTTAATATACGACTAAGTATATAAACAATACATTATGCGTGTAAAAATATATTTTTATGATTACTCTTCTATGGGGTTTCATGATTATTTTTAATGATATAATTATATATCTTAAACCTAGAGGAATGTACATGACTTCATTAAAAATCGAATAAAACAGTGCATGTAAATATAGTGAACTTATCTAAACCTATTATAAAGCGCACACACTTCATAAATGTGTACCATATTTTTGGTAATAATATTCTATTATTTATAATATAATTTATACTGATTTATAGCTTTATATATGGAGGTAATTTTAAATACCTATAGACTCATATATTTAATTTTATTTATAGTCCAGGCATACCTGGTGCATAATATAAAGCTTAGGGGTTTCTCTAATCAAACCGTGACTATAATTTATAAATCGGGGACTAGTAATATTGATTCGATTGAAACTAATTTAGACCATAAAGTTTTTAGCTTCGCTCAAGCAATATAATCATTGTATATTTACTGAAAACAGCATCCGCATTATTATATTATATAATATAAATAAAGAAACATGAAAAGTCAAATAAATGCTATACTACCTTCGATCGGCCAATTATCCAATGAATACATCTTACCTTTGGCGATGTTCGTTTTGGCGGTAACCGACATTGGAATGTTAAATCACATTTGCCGTTAATTAACTAATAAACTCAGATGGAAACAAAGTTTATGAAAAAAAAAAAATATTAAAAAAAAATTTGAGTGTAAAAAGTCAAAAAATACTTGACCATTTTATAGCTCGAGTTGTAAATGCAACAGAACATAATAATGGACCGGTAGGTATGGACAGCTGGTCGAGGGGATCGGTTACAATTTCGAACGGTAAGGCGCTCCGGTTATCACATGTGTCGATGGGCCGCGACGCGTCTTACGATATGGTAGTGTAATATTTACTTGACTTCTTATTACCTGGCGAGCTAGTGGCCACAGATTGTTCAACTTTTTTACGCTCAAATTTGAGTGGTTGCTTGAGATTGACGTTGTTGGACTCTGCTATCGCCGCCAGCCGCTCCAGGACGCTGCTTATCGACAAACGCGCCTCGGGGTTCACCGCCAGACAGCCATCTGTGGACGAGTACACTTATATAACACGCCAGCTGCTACACCTTCAATTCAAAATCTAGTCGTAGTAGTCGTACTAGTAGTCTACTAATGTCGATTATAGAGTATTTGGTCAGTTATTAAGTAGCTACTATCAAGCCGGTCTATCGGTAAGCTTATGAGGCTGCAAATTCCATAGTTCTTGAATGAAATTAAATACTTCAAGATTGTATGCTTATTTCTTAAAAAAAAAATTGTATATAACCTCCTCCTTTTTTTGAAGTCGGTTAAAAAATTAAACATAATCCATTTAGATCCATTTATAATGGTGACCAAATATTTGTTCATATTCAATGACAGTTTGTAAAATTAGAGCGCCTGCAATTAGCATAAATAATTATTATATAATAACGTGACCGAATGAAACCTGTTTGCGACATAAATGTTTGTAAACGCATATAGAAATATTGCGTGCAGATTCAGCCTTGAATGTTTTCTGTCAACGCACCTAAACAAACTTTTCTATAAAAAAAACTTAATTTAGTTTTTACTGTGACAAAGTAGGTAATTATTGTTATTACTCATATTTCAAACATTGCTGCCTATATAAATTTCATACATAACATAACATTAATCAGTTAAGCAAGCAAACACTGCCAAATAACATCAAGTACATTACTTGTATACTTCAACAAATAAATCATTAAAACCAAATATTCAGTGGTAATCAATTCGACCTTTTTAACGCTGGAAAAACGCATGACGCGTTTTCCCCAAGGGAACAGTGTGGGGGTATGTGGGACTCGCTGTATGTCCATGGCACCGAGTGCACCCCGGACATCGGAATACCCACTAAAACACCAGCGGTACCCTTCCCGTCTTAAGGGGAGCACCACGGAATCGCTTGCACATTCAACCGTGACTAATCAATTCGAACTACTTTAGCACAAGCTTGGACTATACACAGACAATATTATTTCTAATATAGTTTAACTATTTAAAAATGTAAAGAATTAAATTTGAATTTAAAAGACAATCACTTTGTAAATAGTTACAATATAACTAAAACTAATGTTACAATTGTATATAATGAATAGCCTAAAATATTCTTTATTATTATTACATAATATTGCAGTGTATAAATTTTGGAATGATAGTGAAGCAGAAACAAACTGAAAGAGAATCACATATATATGTACATATAATGATATATATTTATAGATAAAGCATTGCATTTTGTTTAAAATGGTTAGTTCACAGAATGGTGGATTTGGATGCGTAGGGCATCTGCCAGAATCGTTTATCAGAATAGGATGATTTGAACAAAGTAGAAACAGTTTTTATTGCACCAGCTGGCTATTAATATTTAACAATAAAAATAATAATTAAATAATCAAATACTTACTTATTACTTCATGAAAGCATTTGTATCGTTGATCATTGGGGCTTATATTATAGTTTCCATTTAAGATGGCCAATTTAGCTGAATCTTCAAATGGATGCTGCATATAGCATAATGTGTACAGGATACATCCCAGAGCCCATATATCCACTGCATGATCTATTTTACGATTATCCCATGTATCGAGCATTTCAGGGGCTCGGTACATTGGGGTAGTGAATTGGGCCAACTGAAAAAGATTATGATTTATAATAGAAAAATAGGAATAGTATAATTAGACATGAAATTTGACATGTGCAGTGGGCACAGACACTAGAGAGCACAATACTTTTAAAAATAATTAAATAAAAAATAATTAACTTTTGATTACATACTTACAAATGCACACATATCATTGACTTATTTACATTTATTTACAAAAGCGTATGGTATTTTTTACAACTGAGTATGGTTATCTGAACTGAACTAAGCTTATCTAATTGAAAAATACTTACATTTTCTTCTAACATATTACGTTGATTCGCACTCCAAGAAGGATTTGGGGCAAAGACATCAGTAGTTGCAGACCCAAAGTCACATAGTTTAATTGTACCTGAAAAAAGTCAGTTTACTAAGGAACAATATACAACAAATCATAAAAATTATATATCAAATTATGAAAAACAAAACACTGTGCAAGCTCGTCTGGGTAGGTACCACCCCCTCATCAGATATTCTACTGCAAAACAGCAATACTTTGTAATGTTGTGTTCCGCTTTGAAGGGTGAGTGAGCCAGTAGTAGTAATTACAGGCACAGGGGACATAACATCTTAGTTCCCAAGGTTGGCGGTGCATTGGCGATGTAGGCGATGGTTAACATTTCTTACAATGCCATTGTCTATGGGCGTTGGTGACCACACCATCAGTTGGCCCATATGCTCGTCCACCTACTTATACAATAAAAAAAAACAACACAACTTTGGGCTAAAACATGGTAATGTCAAACAATAATTTGCCTCAACTAAATATTTGCCATGAGTAATCAAACTCACTATCATTAGAACAGAACCAGCTATAATAATATGTAATGATTGTTTACATGATACAGATATAGATATAACATGATATTACCTTCGTTAGAAATTAAGAAATTTTCTAGTTTGAGATCACGATGCGCTATAGGGGGCACTTGTGCGTGCATGTGCTGCACAGCCTTACATGTTTGATAAAATACCCTCAGTATTGTTGGGAGCGGAAACGCTTGCCCTCTATTCTGTAAAGCCTCCATTAAGCTTCCTCCACTACAGAGATCTGTTAGTAGCAAATATTCACCCATGCCGTGGGTAGTCTTTGACTTATCAATAAATGAAGCAGCTACATATTTAATTACATTGGGATGCCCGGATAATTTCTTTAATATACTAATCTCTTGTATAATATTCTTATTGGCTTGTTCATCAGCAGCCATTAGCCTTTTTAAAGCATATTCCGTACCTGATGATACATCTTGAGCAACAAATACAAATGCAAATCCACCTGTAATAATTATTTAATAAGTGATTTTTAATGAAAACAATTATTACAAAATATAATCTTTAACATAATCTGTTTTATTTTTGGATCTAAGCCAAGTTATGTCATAACTTAAAAAAGTTAGGATAACATTAATTTCATTGTAAGTTTTAGGAAATGCAAGTTATTCAGTAAACTATTATAGACATAAATATTTGCTTATTTACAACAGTTTATGTACAATAAGTTTAATTTAATAATAACAACCCTTCTATATGTCTAAAACAGATGTAAAAATATTTAATATTAGAATTTAAATTATTGTGTTCTAACTTGTAATAAGAACAAATATATAATTTATGACGGGAAGTATATAATTGTTGAACAATGAATTCTAACGCCCCCCATCCACTTTTATAGCATACAGTGACCCAGTGCTGCTCCATAAGAAATCTTTCTTGAGTTAAGCCTACTTTAAATAAACGTTATATTTTGTTATTTACCTTCTGCAATTACTTTTTTCACTCTTAATTTCATATTGCCTATCTCAACAAATTGCCCAACGAAATCATTATCACTGCCACCGTTGGCACCTGCAGAGCTGAAGTACCCCATTGCAGACTTGAAAACACTCATGTTGATTCACGTTTTATGTTAACTTATTTCAAAAATCACAAAATAAATAGACACATATTAATTGATTCTAAATCTTGGATACATTTTTAATCATAAACGGCCAGGCGAGAACAGAGAAAAAGGTATTTCGCAGAATGGCAGATTGGTTTCGTAAAGTGGCAGAATTAAATGTTACCATATATTAAACTATTAAAAATGAATATACATGTTAAGATATAAGAAGTCACTAAAGTATAAAAAAACACAGGATTATTACAATCAATACATATGTAAAATATGCATCATACAAAATAGTTTACTTTTTAAAAATATTTTTTTGTATTAAATACCTTTAAATAAACTCATTACAATTTACTATGTTTTTATAGTGATGTTCGGTTTCAATAAAGAAAAACGATTCAGAAATCAGATGAAACATAAACATTGTCTACATATAAATATAATCAGAAGAAACTTTAAAATAAAAAAGAATAATTTTCAAATTTGGTCTAAAGCCATGTTTATCTTCCAAGTTCCTACTTTTTAAATACAGTATTGTAAGGAATTCATTAAAAATAACATATATAATTATATCAACAGATGCACACTTAAGAGTTTTATTTATTATTAATTATGTCCTTCATATCGGTTTTGGTCACTGTAGCCATTTTCTACTGAGACTGAGAATTCTCCAATAAATTATGAATGATGATAAAAAATTGTTATGGTACATGCGTTTGTGGGTTCACAAAACATAAAGTTATAAGATGGCATACAATTAATTAAGAACAATAGCATACATTTAGTAATAATAAACTGATACTGTTACATATGACAATAAGAAATTATTCATTCAGGACACATAAATGTAGCAGACATAAAGTTAAAACAATTAAATGTAAAAATGTACATAATAAAAAAACAAAAGAAATTAAACATTAAGTAATGAATACAAGGAAACAAAAATAGAACTATATATAGTAAAATTACAATATCCACACATTTATATGTTTATCCACAAACACATTCTTATCTTGTTGCGATATCTGCAACCTTGATATGTGCTAAAAAGGTACACCGTTCAGCTTTTATGTTGGGTTAGAGTTAGAACCCAAAACTGTTTTTCAATAGTACCCTTTGTAGCTGTGACAAACCATGACAAAAAATGGTTGTCTGTAAAGTCGGTTTACGGAAGATAGTTTAACTTGACAACGTCATAACAAAACATTGATGAAATGACTGCAATCGAGTGAAAGAGAGATAGATGCGGCGCAACCGTACAATCAGCGTAACGGGACAATGATCGTAACGGGACAATTTTCGTGCATGCAGCCAGCGTTCATCGATTTATTAGACGTTGTCACGTCAAAAAATAATTTAAGAACCACTTAGCTATTTAAATATATATATATGACTGTTTATAACAAGGAAAATAGATTTTGTTGTTAAATGTAAACATCTCTTTATATTAATTAAAAATGTAAGTAAAGTAATAACGGTTTTTTAAACGGTCATTTAAATTTTTCTTATAGATGAAGTTATTGCTCAACCCTAGTTGTACGGTACTGTATTTCCGTACTCTGGTGCTTGTTGTTTAGTTAGTTATTGTTATTGATATTCACTTGGATTTGGTTGACACAAATCTGTAGACTGAGTGTTGTGTGACATGTTAGAATAAAAAAAGTATTTGATATATTATTACAAGATTATTGTTATTATTTATATATACAAAGATAACTAGGCTAATGTTTATCAGCCCTAAAATTAAGAATGGGCTTTGAAATCAAAAGGTTTCAAGGTGACGTCGACGAAGAACTTATATGTCCCATTTGTTCTGGAGTTTTAGAAGACCCTTTACAGGTTGAACTACTTTAATAGAAACGGTAACAAAGGAATACGCGAATATCAACTTATAATTTGTTTTATTTTGTAGGCACCAACTTGTGAACATGCATTTTGCCGTGCATGCATAACAGAATGGATCAATCGTCAGCCGACTTGTCCAGTGGACCGACAGGCGGTGACCGCATGCCAGCTGCGACCTGTTCCAAGAATACTACGCAACTTACTTTCGAGGTAAATCATTTTACAAATGTGTTGTTATAACACGAAAGTACTCAATAACTTGTGTAACTTTCAGGTTATGTTTTGTTCTTTATGACTTATGTGTTTTATATTTTAATAGTTAACATAAATCATTACCTTACAAATGTGATTATAAACCTTTAAAAAAACCAAAGGATCAATGTCACTCTTACCACATACAAAAAATCCTTTTCTAGTATTTTAGTAAGTTTATCCTTTGACATAGTTTTGTATATATTCAAATTTAAAATAGTGCATGTCAATAGCTATATACTTAGTGTATGGCCTCTGGTTACAGGTGGAACAAATCTTGTATATTATATGTATGAATATTAATTAAATATTTAAAAAATATTCTAAATAATTATAGCAGTATGTGTACTAAACACTAACTGACAACATTGACTGTTTCATAATCATATTAAAATGTTTGCAGACTTTGTACAGGCTGTGATAATGCACCTCATGGATGTAATGCGGTGCTAAAACTTGACTCATTAGCTTCACATTTAGTTGAATGTAAGTATATAATAATTAAAAAAAAAAAACTTTAACAAACACAATACATGTGTGCCTAAAATTATGTTATTTTAGGTAAAATTAAAAATTGTGCCTTTAGTCTATTTGTCAAAATGAGTCTTATTTAGAGAATCCCCATCGGATTGTGCCTTGTTTCCACTGCCTGTCAAGATTTCAGTTGTTACTTCGATGTTATCAAGTTGTCCATAGTAGTAGTACATGACATTTGTACAGTTGTAAAAGAGAAGTCTTGACAAGAAGGTGGTTGCTCTCTTGCACCAATTGTTTGTGCCTCTCAACATGTGAACTTTTCATCTCTAGTGTTCAAAGATGTAGGTAACATCAGTGTTTTTGTACTCCAGTGTTTACCTTTTTTAATGTACATAAATAATTTAATTATGCTATGAGTTATGTACATTTTTTCATTGACACAACACTTGTATAGTGATATACAATACACGGTCTTTGTGTTACTTTATATTAGTTGTGAAAGGTTTAGTTTATAATGTTAATATTTCTACTTTTCCCTTTCATTAATTAGTTTTTGTATGTCTTTTTTTATACTTAGAGTGGGTACGAAAATAGCTTAAGGGGCAAAATCAAAATAAAACTTTCAATTTGAACATCTGAATTTCTATTTCCACTATAATAAATCTGAACAAACTGGATTTGGCTTCGTAACTCCAAAACTTTAGTTATAAAAACTGTTTGAATGTAATTACCGACACAAGAGACATAACACCTTTAATCTCTATGTGGCTTGTGATTGCCATCGACAGTGAATAATTAAGGCTTTTTAGTCTAATTCCAGAGCCTAGATGTCACACCTGCTTAATAATTTGCTAGTTCACCTTACTCTTATAAATTAAAACACACTGTGTTCTTTGTTCTGTTAAAAGAAAGACAGTTTCAATTAAACATATAAGTAATTAAATGTTGACTTTAAAATGTCATGATTTTGCAGGTGAATTCAATCCTAAAAGACCAATGCCGTGTGAGGCAGGGTGTGGTCTGGTTATACCGAAAGATGAACTTGCGGAACATAATTGTGTTCGTGAATTGAGAGCACTTATAGCTACGCAACAAGGAAAGCTAACAGATTTCCAGCAGGAACTTGCTGAACAACGACTTATTATTAATGAACACAAGCGTGAATTGGCTCTTCTTAAAGTTAGTTTTGGAAACACATTTCTAATAATTTCTTACTGTAGCTGCTTCAAGTAAAATATAATATGAGAATATTACACTTACAAACGGAAAATTATAAATTTACATTTACTAATTTTTATATTGCTATCATATTGAATATATTTATAAAAAGATTTTTTTATATTCTTATATTGACTTTTTTAAACCACCCCAAGGAGTTCATGCGAGCTATGCGAGTATCAAATCCAACTATGCGAGCGTTAGCAGATCAGATGGAACGTGAAGAGGTGATCCGTTGGGCGAATTCTTTGGCTCGCGCGCGTGTTACGCGTTGGGGTGGCATGATCTCTACACCGGATGACGTCCTGCAGGTGGTAATAATCACAACAGCGTAGCTGCGCACAAACCGCTTGCGTGGCGTGTGTGAAGCTATGCTATGGAACATGAAAATATAATTTGCATAATATTTTAAAGCTTAGGGTCTTGGTGTGAGGGATGTGTATGATGAATGAAATTTGTTGAAAATGTCTGATAAGCAGTAGAAAACATGAATGGAAAACAAAAGTAATAGGTGTTCTCACATTTTTTGTGCATTCGCGCAAATTGAATGTGCATTTTTTATAAACATAGATTTATCGATCAATCTTAACTGAATTTAGAAACTTACTTTATTTATTTAATATTCAATAAATCCAAATCCAAAAGTCAAATAAATAATTTATCCTTATATTAAGAAATACACGACAATGTAGAGAAACAATAATTTATATAAGTATAATTTATTGTCCTAAGTGGCCTAAGTATAATTTATTTGAATACAGATGATGATTAAGCGAAGTTTATCGGAGTCAGGCTGTCCTCCTCACATTATCGATGATCTTATGGAGAACTGCCATGAAAGACGGTGGCCACCTGGTCTATCTTCCTTAGAAACAAGACAAAATAATAGAAGGTTTGTTCCACAACTTTACTCCACATATTTAATTAAATTAAAAAAAAGGTGCCCGTAACCTTAACTCCTATTTTATTATGTTATCCAAACTAGTAAGGCTTTTCTTTCTATGGTATTTACAGTAAAATTTCTATTCACAGATTATATGAAAAATATGTATGTAAAAGAGTACCAGGAAAGCAAGCTGTGCTGGTATTGCAATGTGACAACACTCATGTTGATGAACACATGATGGTGGAACCTGGGCTTGTCATGATATTCGCCCATGGTATAGAGTAAAGTGAAAATAAGACTCAAAATTCTCTAAAAGTATATGCGACTACATATATTTGATGATAAAAGCAAACTCCAGCTTTAAATTCATCATAATTATTATAAAATATTTGAAGTAACAGTGTTGCTAGGTAAGAATATTATTTGATACCAATGTGCTAAAGTACAATAATTAGAATGTTGGTTTAATATTCTACAAAATGAAGTGTGAAGGTATTTGAATGATATCTTGTTTTAAATTGGAAAGCTAAACATTCCTAAAGTACTCTTAATTGTAATGTGACTTTGGAATTATATATCTTTATTGTTATAGTATATTAGAAAATATACTTTCAAGGTCCGGTCTTACTATTGTTTTTAGATTAGTGATCGAGTGCTGTGTTATGTTAGTAATATAAAATGTACTTGTGTCGCTCTTTGTATTGTAAAAGTATTTAGTTTTTACTTCTTACGTTAATATTGACATTTTTGTTTAAAATAAATTTAAAAAAATCTGTATAATGTGATATTGTTAGGACATAAAATTATTTTATCATCTTATTTCCCAGTTTTTTTAAGGGCAAAATTTTTAATATATTTTAAGTCGATTCAGAATAAACTTATAACAATTTTTGTTTTTTTTTTATTCGTCTGTCATATTAGACTTTATATCGCTATAACGCACGTCGCTTATTTTATTAGTATTACTTTTTTTTTAAATAATAGTATAAACACAATTAAAATTGTCAATATATTTTTTTAATTGCTAACGTACGACATGATAGTATGACTCCTGCTTTTTCATTAACGCAATATAATATCCTGTCCAAAGACCTGGCTGTACGGCTAATGCCTTTGCTTGTTTGAAGAGGAAAGAATTATATAGACGATGTCAGTGTCAACTGTCAGTGTTAAATGTCAAGTGATATTTTGTATGTCATTCTATTTCGTTTGTCGGCTAAGGCGCTTTGAACAAATACAAAATATTAAACAATAAATTATATTGCTAATGTTTAATTATGTCTGAAATGGATATATCCGAGAGCAATAATGAATGCTCGAATGATTCACGTAAATTAACATTTCTACTTAATAATAAAATAAAACTTTATAAAAGGATGAATTATATTTACAACTGTTTATTCCAGTTCTCTTGGATCGAGTGTTTCTGCGACTTGGGAATGCTGATACTGATGAACAGCTGGAGAGTTGTTTAAACAGATTTCTGCCTCCTGTTATATTGAAACTTTCGTCTCCTCACGAGCAGGTTTGTTAGCCATCATATATTCTATAATGCTCTTATAACTAATTTATTTCAATTTACTTATAAAAAAATTAATTCTTTAGGTCTTTCAAAAATTTGTAAGACTATAACATTCTACATATAAATTGTGTTTTTTTTTTTGTATAATTAGTATTTATAAAATAATAAGTGGTTTTATTATCAGATACGTACTAAGGTGATGGAGTTGTTGATTCATGTGAACAAGAGGGTTAAATGTCGAAACGAAGTGCAACTCCCAGTCGAGACTCTACTCCAGCTTTACAGAGACCCTACTGCCAATAGTTTTATTATTGTAAGTTATAGATTAGTAGTAGTTAGTCATGAATTATTGAGACACATTTAGCTGGAATTACCTGGAGTTTAAAGTAATACAGGGTTATTTTTAATGACCCAGCAACATTGCAGGACTAGATAACTAACATCATCAGCAACAACTTTTATTCAAAGTCATGCTTTGGACACAACTCAATACATGAAAAAAATATTTTACAAGTTTTTGTCGTACTGTCGTGGCATTTGTAGGTATATATTTCATTCATACACGAATGGTTGACGCGTCGACCTTTGCGTTGCGCCTAGATTTATAAACGTTCAAGCGGGAAATTAAAAAAAATAACCCTGTATATTCAGAAATTTATAACTTTCTAAAGAATTTGAAATAGTTGTAAATACAATAAGTTGTAATAAATTATGTAAATTCAATATAATACAATTGTGCTTAAGTCACTGAATCTAAAATAATCAATACAATTAAATACAATATTTTGGCAATTACAAATGCATGTCTCGGCTAATTTGGATAAAATTAACAATTTATTTTTTAGAATTTTTCTATAATCTACATTACAATGGGTTTTCCACGACTTCCTAGAGATAAACAAATGAGTTTAACACCGTCTTTACTTGAGGCAATTGAGAACAAACCGACGGCTCACCAGGATAGGTTAGAATTGTGAATTATAATTTTTTTGTATTTTTTATTTTTATTTTTTAATGACTTATAATTTTTATTTACAGCATTTTAATTTTGGTGATGCCTTTGTTAGGAAGTATAAAGGAAACTGATCTTAACTTCAAAGAGAAGTCTAAACTGTCAATGTTGATCTTAAAATTTGCAACTGATATTCTTTTGTTGCCCTATAGGTAAGTACTGACAATATAATTTGTAATATATACTACATATTATAAAACAAAGTACTCCGCGGTTCCTGTCTGTCTGTATGAACGCGATAATCTAAAAAACTACTGAAAGGATTTTCTTACAGTTTTCACCAATAGACAAAGTGATTCAAGAGGAAGGTTTATGTGTGTGTTGTTTTCTGTAAAATTGTTGAAATATGATGATAATTATTGTTGAAGAAATCTGAAAAAACAAACCGATTTGGAGCTTTCAACAAAAACACTGTAACATCCCTTTGAAGTATAACAAAACAATGTATGGTCATCACACCGAGCATATTAACGCGTGATGCAACCGCCCGCGCGCCCTCGCGACTCCACCGTCGCCCACTGTGACCCAAAGCTGACAATACCACAACAGATTTATGTTTAGGAATATTTTCTCTGTCTCCCGGGCGAAGCCGGGACGGGTCGCTAGTTAAATATAATTTAAATATTAGTATAATTAATTGTTTCATAAAAATATATTGATACCAATGTTTATCTAACTGTTCATTGTGGCAATTGGTTTTTGTTACCACTAGGTACTACCACTAGGTACTACCACTAGGTTCTACCACTAGGTACTACCACTAAGTACTCGTATTATATTCCTACACAGCAGTACTTAGAAAAGTTCCGGTCGGAAGAGTGAGTGGGTCGTGAGAGTGTTATTGCAAGCACAAGGGTCATATCATCATAGTTCAAAAGTGTGGGTCAAAAGAGTGGTGAATATGAATGGTGCCAATGTCTATGAGTAGTGGTCACCTCTTACTTATCAGGTGGCGAATTTACCTGTCTATCCCATCCTATCTATATTATAATTAAATTATATAAACAAAATCGTTTTTATTTCTAGAGCATTGCCCAATCCTGGTGAGAGTGACTTTCAAGTCCCACCAGGAATGAGTCTGAAGTCGTACAAGAGACTCGTTGAAAAGAATCAAATGAACCCCAATCAACTAGAAGAGGTATTGTTAAAATCTATCTTTAGTATTAATACTTAATAAATATTTTTTTTACTGGTCTGTATTATTTCATTATGTAATGTTACAAACTTCGTCGGTACTGTGGCTAGGTATACCTCGTCGGATTGCCGTCCCATTAAATTATGAGAATAAGGGAATAGAGAGTGCATATTAGTTTGTGCACAAACTTGTGCACTTTATATGTCCTGCACAGGTGGCTAATTTCTCTTGAGATTGGATGCCGTGTCCGAAATCGCTCATGAGGATATCATAGTTAATGGATATTGTTAATATTAATAACACATGTCATTTATTTCAGATGAAACTGTCAATCGTGAATTTCATAAGTAAAGATATATTCAATATGAACGACATACTCGTACCGCTCATCGTCGCTGCCGCCGATTCTCGCTTCAGTGTCGCGAATCACGCGAATAGTCCTCTAATACGTGTAAACAGGTATGATTTATATTATTAAATCTCCCAAGTTAATTTCATACCCTGTTCTAATTGTAGAAGGGATTAAGATATACAAACCTTAGATTTACTTATTCCACGCGACTTTCGAATACCTGTGCGATATTGTACAATACCTGTGCGATATTGTACACTACGAATAGTTTCCTAGCCATTTCGATAAGAACTTTGCCGAATTTCAAAACAATATTATTGCGCGAATTCATATTGAATATAATAGATTATTCAAGATCTCGCCTATTGTATACAGGGTTATTTTTAATGACTCAGCAACCTCGCAGGACTAGATAGCTAACATCAAAAGCAACAACTTTTGTTCTACGAGTTCGGACATAATTCGATACATGAAAAGAAAATGATTTTAAAAGTTTTTGTCGTACTGTCGTGATATTTGTAGGTCTATATTTCATCCATAAAGGAAAGGACGACGCGACGCGTTGAACTTTGCGATCCGCGTAGATTTATAAACGTTCAAGCGGGAAATTAAATCAATATTTATTTTTGTATGAAAAAAAATTCTAACGAATTATCAAAAGTCGTAGAATAAAAGTAATTGCTTATGGTGTTAGCTATCTTGTCCTGCGAGGTTGCTGGGTCATTACAAACAACCACAGAATTGGTTGAAACGTGCTATTCTGTATGTAATGCTTTATCGCTTTTGGAAATCAGTTAAGAGGATATTGGTATAGATATAATCTCTTATTTGAAAGAAAAATTACTGACTTACTGATATATTAATTTAATTAGGATCTCCAAAAAAGTCACCATACTTACATTCCATTAAATTGTGGAATAATGTTTTATGATATATGTTCTCCTTCAATTATAGGAGATCACATGAAGTACATTAAATAAGAAGTTATGTTACATAATGGTACTATATATATTATTGTTAACTTGCAGTTCCGTGGACTGGTCGTTGCCTTCAGTCGTGGGACCGTTGTACTCCCTGTACTTGGGTACGTGGGGAGGAATGAAAGTGCCCCCAGATGACCGCAAGGTATGAAATATTTTTTCATCCCCAATTTAAGCAATTTATTTTGATAATACTGGTATTATAAGAAATGTTCTACTTAATAGGAAAATTTATAATATTATTGTGTAGGATAAAATCTTACACATGTTATTTTTGCTTGTTTTAGGTTCCAGCCTGCACGAGACTGCGTCTTAAGTTGATTCAATATTTGAATAAGGCAACTGGCGCCGCTGTTATGTTTCCTCACTGTGTACAAGTTAGTATAATTCAATACACGACACTTTCCCTTAACGAAGATGGTCAATTACAAGACGGTAGTTTTGACCGTAGATTTATTATTTATATATTTATATATACCGTGTTAGAGAACTGTGCGTGCCAGTTCCGCTGAAATTACATATGTTTGATTTATGTTTATAATTCATCTCGTGTTCGGCCGTGTGAGAATATATCGTGAGGAAACCTGCATGTGTCAGACGAGCATGCAAGCAGCGTGGTATAATAAGCTCTAAACCTTTTCTTCTAAAAAGGAGGGGAGACCTTAACAGGCTATAACTTAATTAAAAAAACGTACTCACCCATACACTGTGTACTGATACGCTTAATGTACACGTACTCGCACGCGTAAACGCACACATGAACGTACACATGCACACACAAAAAAGGATTACTTTACAAAAATAAAATACCAATATTACATTTTTTTGTTGCAGGTCGTATTCTCGTCTCTATTTGATCCGAACACTAATACCCGTCTTCGCAATATGGCGTTGATGTTTCTGCTAAATGTGATCAATAAGTTAGTTTTTTAATCAAATTTATATTTATTTTAGTGCACTTTTTAAACGTTAAAAATATAATTATTATTACAAGTAAATAGTTTAAAGTGTTTATTATTATTTAGATTTAAGGAAGTGCAAATTTAGTGCAATACAAATTTTGTATTTTATTATATTAATGAATAAAATAAAAATATTTATTTTTAATTAGCGGAGACGAAAATCAAATGAAAAAAGTATCCACGGTATTCCTTCAAGGATTACTGAAGCTGATAAGATCTGACGAACACGCGGAACACCAGCCGAAAGCGTATATGTGTTTAGGTATGAATCATTTATTAAGTTGTTGTTATGACTCATGTTACATTATGACCTTTTTTAATTTATTTTAAATAAAGCTGTCTATTCATTACATTAAAAAATAATACTTACTGTATTGTGAATTGGTTAAGTAAAAGTTTATTGCAAAGAAGACAAAATTATTTTTAGTTAGTTAACTTATTTTAACTGAACGATTATTTTGAATTTAATTTTTGTATACAAAATATGAATTGAATTCTTCTAATATAAGTAAAATGCGCCATAGAATAAAAACTTGCAATTTTATTGATGTAAAATTGATTGTTTTGAATATTAAAATTAGAATTTTGAATGTTTATGTTTTTTCCTCTCTAATGGCCGAATGAATGGCAAAATTTAGTATGCGAAATTTGAAATTAATGGCGTTCCAAATAATTAAGTCCCACTTCATATTTGAAAGACGTTTCAGTATTCGGCCGTAAGTAATGTGTTATGTAAAAAGTTTTCACATGTGTTTGCACTCTTTTTTACATTTAACTCTTTCGTACTACAGGCAGATTGGCGATGAAGTGCCCGAGCAGATTTAACAATCAGTTCTCGTTATTCGAAGAGCTCGTTAAGAAGATTCCGGATGCTGTACCGGAAATGAGAACCGCCCTGCGAGATGCCCTGTTAGAGATGGCGGTTGCGTATAAGATTAACACTGAGGGTTCGTATTTATAAGCTTCAAAATGCTAATATATTGTGAAATTCATTAAATATGCTAACTTGCAATAATATTATGACTTTGATGGTTATTAAGAGAAATTATTTATTTATTATTTATTAATCCTCTAATTTCTAAAGATTTAGAAAATATATTTTTTCATATAAGTGAATTATAATATTCCTTTAACAAATAAATGATCTTAAACCTGAAATTAGAAAATATGTGCAAAAGATATCTTAACAGGAGCCGACGCTTGAGCTTTTAATATCGTTTTATCAATAACATGTTAATTTGTCTGTAAAATATTAATCTTGTAAGCTGAAGTAGAATAAATATCAGAAATAATATCTATCAGTATAAATATCTTTAAATTCAACAGATAAAACAGAACCGATGGATACAACGGAAGTAGCGAGTACGTCCCAGTGCGACAACATGGACGTGGAGGAGAGTTCGGAAAGCAAGAAGTCGAAGCTCAGCCCGTTAGATGAGCCGCAGGCACTTGCTCTGTTTGCACTTCTGGACCAGTGAGTCACATTACGATATATTTGAGATAGAAACGCAATATTTATATAGCACACACATGCATGTGCATCCACTTGATGGTAGTTGTGTGTGCCAGTGTAATTACAGGCACAAGGGATATAACATCTTAGTTCCCAAGGTTGGTGGCACATTGGCGATGTAAGCGATGGTTAACATCTTTTACAAAGCCAATGTGTGTACGTTGGTGACCACTTACCATCAGGTGGCCGGCCCATATGATCGTCCGCCTTCCTATGCAATAAAAAAAATTGCACAATCACACTTAAGGGCACACATACATATAATCATCATTAATTTTTTTAAATCGTAAATTAGAATCGGAATATTATGGATAAATGATGTTGAAAATTAAAGAAAGGTAACTTAAATACGAATTTCAATTTTGAAATTAAATACTAGACATAATACAATGAAACTACAAGATTCAGTTCTCTTTATTTATTAAATTAAATTATTTCGTACATGTAATAAGATTTCAAACATAAATATTAAGTTATGTTTATAGTTTTTATATTAATAAAAACTATAAAAATAGTAAACTAAATTTTTTTAATATCCTAAACTAAGTTTTGTCTTTAAAATTTTCTTATTTTGATCAAGTTTCAAATGCCCAATGACTGTTATTTTATAAAATGATAATTTTAAGATGGCTTTTTATATTTCAACTATCTGATACCCGCGACTTCGTCCGCGTTGCTTGATATATTAACAAAGTTTTCTTATGTACGAAGGAAAAAACATCAAAAAGATCGCAAGCAAAAATATACTTTGTTTAAAAATACATCACTGAACAAGCAGTGCATATACAAACCGTTGTTTCTTGAAACTTGAATAATTTTTTATTAAATGAAGATATCGCAATAATTTTTGTTTTTGATAAGGGCCAAGTGTCTAAGAAATAAAATTTCATTGAAATCTATTCAGTAGTTTTTCCGTGATGCGCGCACAACTGCAGTCCTCTATCATTTTATTTATATAGATAACATATGTATTATACATATATGACATAGAACATTTTCTTATAGTAATTTAGACAAAAGTTAATTAGTTATGATATAATATTCTATATTTCAGTTACATGCACAGCGAGGAATCAATGATCCGGTACGTTGCTATGAGATACTCAGCGACTGTCTTCCCTCAGGACTATATTCCATCGAGATATCTCCTACTCCTGGCCAGCGGAGACAGGTATATATCTTACATAGTAATATGTGTCTTTAAATTTATACAATCATATTCCATTTAACAGCATACTTTTCTATTACTATCTACTAAACATACAATATACCAATTGTGACTGTAATTCGTGCATACATGCTGTAACAAAAACCCTGTCCGACCTGTGAAGTGGTTGTTAGGTATCGTGATCGGTTCTATTTAGTAACGAATATTCGTTACTCAACTGTTATTTATTTAAAACAAGGAAGTAACTGTTTTCCATCTAGATATCTATTCTGAATGACATTTTTATTTGTCCATTCTAAAAAATAAAAAATCATACGTAAATAGAAAGATTATACTTATAATAAGTATATTTCCAGCCAAGACGACGTGTCGACGGAGGCATTGAAATATCTATATGGGACATCACGACCAAACGAAATAGAAGACGTAGTTAACAACGTCTCAGTGAAAGAGACGAATGTAGCGAGTATAGACGAGGATGTCACTAAGAAAGACAAGGACAGGAAAGAAGTTCAGTTCAAAGTACCGAATTTTAAGGATGTCGTTAATTACATATGGGATCAGATGCAGAAAAGGAAGAAAGGTTCAAATGCTAAACACAGATTCGTCATTAGCAATCAGGTGTTGCAGTTTCATCCGCAAACATATCAAGAGGTTGGTACTTACAGTGCTAGTTAAAATACCTAAAGTTTTGTTAAAGTAGTAACCGAAAAATATCATGCAGCTAGTACAAGGTCCCATTTTCTGTTATAAATTTGATGTAGCTCTTCTTCTTTGTGTGGTTGTGGCTTACAGTTGTTAATTTGTATTATATATGTCGAATTAATCGTATGCCATTTCAGTATATTATATATTGTTTGTGTTTTAAAGATTCTGAGGTACCTGAAAATGTGTTTAAACCGCGACGCCAACCTAAAGGATTGCTCCAACCATCCCAACGCTACTTCGCCGATCCTTGCTAAATATTTCCACGAGAACTTGCTTGAAACGGAATCGCTGGATAGATACCTAACTATGATCACTTCCCTCTTAAATGCTAGTCCAGGTAATATAATATAATATAAACACTTTTAAGGCATATATTTGTTAATGTAACACAACACCCTTTTGGAGATATTAAATTATTATTTATTTATGCTTGCTCTTATCCCATTTATTTGGAGAATGGGCCGATAAGTGGCTGCTTGAATAGTAAAGCCTTGGTTTATTTTTTCAATTTTGATTTAATTTATCTTTAATTATAGAACAAATATTGTCTATGTCAGTTTAATTTTAAACGAATGTAAAACTTTTAGGTGTCATGGCACTCACTTGCTTCCTGGATATTGTGGGATGCGTGCCAAAGAAGATGTCAGAAAAGTATACGAATATTTTGCCCTTCCTCAAGAACCTTTTCACGACCAGCACTAAGGAGGACATTCGAGGAAACGCAGCAGCTATCTACGCCATAATCACAGTCCATACGAATACAAAGGCAGCCATCGAAAGCGAGATCAATGAGTTTGTATCGCAAAGTCAGAAAAATAAGAATTTGGAATCTCAATGTGGTTATTTGATCGCGTTCACGTACTTGTGCGAGAGATGTATAGTGTTGTCGAAGAAAGGAAATTTCGGCGGTAAGGGCTTCAATCCGAGTAACTGGGAACCTTATAAGGAAGGCGCTCAATGCTTAGGTAAGAAGTCATTAATAAGTAATGAATAGAATAATATATTACAAATTAAATATGAATAAATTTAAATATGATATTTACTATAAATAATTAATTTGTTTTTAATGGAAGACAATTAAATTGTCAAAGTAGCTAATTTACAATTATTATAAGCAATAACTAACCACCTTAATTATTTAAAAAAATGTTACCTTAGTGACAAAAAACTATTACTTTCCCTTAAAACATAGATTTAATTTTAATCATATAAGGCAACTATGTCACAATAAAAACAGATATAACATTTTTTTTTCAGTAAATTTCCTATCCAGTCCTCAAACACTTCTACTAAGTTCATCGTGCACCGCGATATCAATATTGGTCCGTTGCAGTGCTTTGCCTCTACCCAACATTTCGTCAAAGCAAGAATCGCTCTTACAATCGGATAATCCGTTTAAAATTGACCAAAGTAACGCCTCAATGCTCGACGACGATGTGACAAAGTTCTCAGTTGCCACCAGACTGTTCAGGATCGTCGACAACGCGAAACTACCATCGAAAGTCAAAGAGCGATCGCTCTTTACACTTGGCTTGATGTGCTGCGGCGAGAGGTTACCGTTCGCAAAACAAATTGTTCGAGGATTTTTGCAAATGGCCAAAGACGTGAGTACTATTCGATTTTCGTTTATTTTTGTGTTGCCAGTGCACAAGTAATATTGAAGCTTTTATTTATTTTTATGTTGTTCTTTCAAATTTATGTGATAGCTATTGTAGAGTTGGTTTGTAATGACAATAATTAATTATTATTATTCTCGATCAATCAAAAGATCTCTAAGAAAAAACTATACACGTATAGTTCTGTGTCTGTAATTTTTACTACATCAGGACGTGCTAAACAATTAGAATCAGTTCTTCATTAATTGCAGATCAATCGCTAATAATTTTATCAATATTCCAGAGTAAAGAATTCGAAATTCATCTGCAAATAGGCGAATCGTTAGTATTATGCGTCGAGGGCGTTAACTCAAACGAGAACAGAGATCTGTGGACCGAATTGCCGAAAGAGGTGATATATAATTAATTGTTTTATAATTATTTAAATATTTATATTCATAAATATTGTGATTTTTATTTTTGTTTTCGATTAGGGTGAAGCGAAAATAAAAGATGTTGATGCGTTGAAAGAGAATGACGAGCTTTTGAAGTGGTTGCTCCTCGAATTGTTCACAATCGGCAGGCAACCGCATCCACATTCAAGACAAGTAAGTCGAATTCGAAATATTTATTCAATATATGTAGTATGTAACTTGTAAATATACTTTAGTAAATAAATAAACAATTAGTAGGTTCTGGTAGAAGATTAGTGAATGTTTTGGCAAGTTCAGTTGATTATGTTTTTGTTTGAATTTCTTGTGGTGTTTTCTCCCTTTCCAAAGTGAGTTAATTAGAGTCAAAGTCAAAATCTTTATTCAATATTCAAGCGTTACACTTACTTATTGATTGTCATAAATCTACCACCGGTTCGGAAATAGACACCTCAGACCTGAGAAGAACTGGCGAAAGAAACTCAGCGGGTTTTCGTTTTTATATATCTTTATGATTTTGTATATCTTTATATGTAATGTCATAATAGCCCTTATGATATTTGCTCAAAACTGAGAGTTCCCTCTTGGGTAAATAACATCTTTCCTATTAAGGATATATAGCATAAACTACCACGGCACTCAAATTGACTCAAATACATGTATCATCACATCAGTCTGCCATCATCGCCGATGTTCATACTAAGCTTATAAAATCTGTAAGCTAGATTTAAACATGGGAGCTTTGTATAAAACAATACTTATTAAAGTTGAATTTATCTCACTTTTATGTATGCCATCGAATTGTCATAAAAATGCTGTTTAATTGTTGTAGGCAACTAGCATTTGGCTACTGGCTCTGTTGAAGAGTTGTCCCGAGCGAGAGCCGATAAAGAATTCTTTACAAAAAATGCAGGAGATGTTCATGGATTTCCTATCAGAGAACAGCGGTAAGGCGTCAAATATAATAAAATATAGTGAACCATTTTTTTTTAAATAGGCAGGTACAGTTTGAATATGGAATATGTTCTCATATATTTTTTTAAATAATGTTACAGATATAGTTCAAGATGTTGCGAGCAAAGGTCTAAGTCTCGTCTACCAGAATTCGGACGAAACTCGAAAGAAAGCACTAGTTGCAGAAATCATAGACCAGCTCACCAGTGGTAAAAGAGCCGTGTCGCAGGTCACTGAGGACACAAAGTTATTTGAAGAAGGACAATTAGGGAAAGCCCCTACTGGGTATTTAATTAATTAATATAATAGATAAATAGTTCATAATTCATAAATATAAAGAGGACAGTATTTTTTTTAAATACTATAAGGATTATATATATCGCATCGTATGCTCCTAAGGCAGGACATTTAATGCCGGTGTTATATCAGTAACCACAAACTAAAATAAATGTACTAAATATCTAATAGATACTTATATATACATAATACCCGCTGGAATTGACCCCGACCCCCGGGGAATTTAAAGCAGGCTAACTGCGCCAACGGGCTAGTCAATTATTGAACCTTATTAAAATAAATAACAAATTATACAGTGTGTAACAAAAAGCTCTGTCCGACCGAGTTAGTTCTAAAATTATCCATGAAAAATATTAATTGTGTTCAACGATTCACGTTCACGTGATGGTGGTAAACACATGGACAACTGAGGTCATGACCTCATGTCCTAGCTACCCGATATGTAAGAGCTATAGCGCTGTCGCCCGCGACTGTGTTGCCATGCCAAATTTATCATTTAATTATATTAAATTTTTTTCGGGGTAAATTTATTGCTTTGTATTTTAAAAATGATTACATAAATAGAACCCACTCACGATACCTAATAACTACTTCACGGATCGGACAGGGGTTTTTTTACATAGTGTATAATGAGTGTTTGTGTTTAAAAGTACCTTTAAAATTTTGTAATTTAGATCGAATTGAAAATTTTTATGAGATATTTGAACATTATTCGCGTGGTGATTATATCATCTTTGGTCATTATATCATATAAGCATGATTATTTAAAAGATTGACAAAAGTGTACTTCTTTTGAATAACGAAATCCGAAAGTTCCATAGGGCTAGTTCAGTAATATTTAGAGTATAAAATGATTAATAAATATTTTGTATTTTTTAGTGGAAATCTCTCGACGTACAAAGAAATCTGTTCGCTCGCTTCGGATTTGAATCAGCCAGATCTCGTTTACAAATTCATGCACTTGGCTCATCACAATTCAGTATGGAATTCAAAAAGAGGTAACGTGTAACGTTATTTATGTGATTTAAGCGAATAAGATATCAGGGAACTAGATTCACTCTTGTTATTATGTTTTTTAATTATATTAAAAATATTCTTCCTTTGTACTTAAAATTAAAATCAGATATGACGGGGACTCAGTTGCAAATAGTTAACGTGCTTTCCGAGGTACGGGTGCCTAATTCAGTCGGTCGGAGTGAGTGAGTGAGAGTGCGTGTACGCAGGCGCGGCGTTCGGGTTCCAGTCGATCGCGGCGCAGGCGGGCGCGTCGCTGGGTGCGCACGCGGCGCGCATCGTGCCGCGCCTGTACCGGTACCGCTTCGACCCCACGCCGCGCATACAGGCCTCCATGGCCTCCATCTGGCACGCGCTCGTGCCCGACACGCAGCGCACCGTGAGTACCCCCCACCACACACACACACGTCGTGCCGCGCCTGTACCGGTACCGCTTCGACCCCACGCCGCGCATACAGGCCTCCATGGCCTCCATCTGGCACGCGCTCGTGCCCGACACGCAGCGCACCGTGAGTACCCCCCACCACACACACACACGTCGTGCCGCGCCTGTACCGGTACCGCTTCGACCCCACGCCGCGCATACAGGCCTCCATGGCCTCCATCTGGCACGCGCTCGTGCCCGACACGCAGCGCACCGTGAGTACCCCCCACCACACACACACACGTCGTGCCGCGCCTGTACCGGTACCGCTTCGACCCCACGCCGCGCATACAGGCCTCCATGGCCTCCATCTGGCACGCGCTCGTGCCCGACACGCAGCGCACCGTGAGTACCCCCCACCACACACACACACGTCGTGCCGCGCCTGTACCGGTACCGCTTCGACCCCACGCCGCGCATACAGGCCTCCATGGCCTCCATCTGGCACGCGCTCGTGCCCGACACGCAGCGCACCGTGAGTACCCCCCACCACACACACACACGTCGTGCCGCGCCTGTACCGGTACCGCTTCGACCCCACGCCGCGCATACAGGCCTCCATGGCCTCCATCTGGCACGCGCTCGTGCCCGACACGCAGCGCACCGTGAGTACCCCCCACCACACACACACACGTCGTGCCGCGCCTGTACCGGTACCGCTTCGACCCCACGCCGCGCATACAGGCCTCCATGGCCTCCATCTGGCACGCGCTCGTGCCCGACACGCAGCGCACCGTGAGTACCCCCCACCACACACACACACGTCGTGCCGCGCCTGTACCGGTACCGCTTCGACCCCACGCCGCGCATACAGGCCTCCATGGCCTCCATCTGGCACGCGCTCGTGCCCGACACGCAGCGCACCGTGAGTACCCCCCACCACACACACACACGTCGTGCCGCGCCTGTACCGGTACCGCTTCGACCCCACGCCGCGCATACAGGCCTCCATGGCCTCCATCTGGCACGCGCTCGTGCCCGACACGCAGCGCACCGTGAGTACCCCCCACCACACACACACACGTCGTGCCGCGCCTGTACCGGTACCGCTTCGACCCCACGCCGCGCATACAGGCCTCCATGGCCTCCATCTGGCACGCGCTCGTGCCCGACACGCAGCGCACCGTGAGTACCCCCCACCACACACACACACGTCGTGCCGCGCCTGTACCGGTACCGCTTCGACCCCACGCCGCGCATACAGGCCTCCATGGCCTCCATCTGGCACGCGCTCGTGCCCGACACGCAGCGCACCGTGAGTACCCCCCACCACACACACACACGTCGTGCCGCGCCTGTACCGGTACCGCTTCGACCCCACGCCGCGCATACAGGCCTCCATGGCCTCCATCTGGCACGCGCTCGTGCCCGACACGCAGCGCACCGTGAGTACCCCCCACCACACACACACACGTCGTGCCGCGCCTGTACCGGTACCGCTTCGACCCCACGCCGCGCATACAGGCCTCCATGGCCTCCATCTGGCACGCGCTCGTGCCCGACACGCAGCGCACCGTGAGTACCCCCCAC
Organism: Nymphalis c-album; assembly: GCA_963151315.1. Taxonomy (NCBI): domain Eukaryota; kingdom Metazoa; phylum Arthropoda; class Insecta; order Lepidoptera; family Nymphalidae; genus Nymphalis; species Nymphalis c-album. Next base: position 12,361,015 of record OY720591.1, on the reverse strand, counting down.
CACACACACACACGTCGTGCCGCGCCTGTACCGGTACCGCTTCGACCCCACGCCGCGCATACAGGCCTCCATGGCCTCCATCTGGCACGCGCTCGTGCCCGACACGCAGCGCACCGTGAGTACCCCCCACCACACACACACACGTCGTGCCGCGCCTGTACCGGTACCGCTTCGACCCCACGCCGCGCATACAGGCCTCCATGGCCTCCATCTGGCACGCGCTCGTGCCCGACACGCAGCGCACCGTGAGTACCCCCCACCACACACACACACGTCGTGCCGCGCCTGTACCGGTACCGCTTCGACCCCACGCCGCGCATACAGGCCTCCATGGCCTCCATCTGGCACGCGCTCGTGCCCGACACGCAGCGCACCGTGAGTACCCCCCACCACACACACACACGTCGTGCCGCGCCTGTACCGGTACCGCTTCGACCCCACGCCGCGCATACAGGCCTCCATGGCCTCCATCTGGCACGCGCTCGTGCCCGACACGCAGCGCACCGTGAGTACCCCCCACCACACACACACACGTCGTGCCGCGCCTGTACCGGTACCGCTTCGACCCCACGCCGCGCATACAGGCCTCCATGGCCTCCATCTGGCACGCGCTCGTGCCCGACACGCAGCGCACCGTGAGTACCCCCCACCACACACACACACGTCGTGCCGCGCCTGTACCGGTACCGCTTCGACCCCACGCCGCGCATACAGGCCTCCATGGCCTCCATCTGGCACGCGCTCGTGCCCGACACGCAGCGCACCGTGAGTACCCCCCACCACACACACACACGTCGTGCCGCGCCTGTACCGGTACCGCTTCGACCCCACGCCGCGCATACAGGCCTCCATGGCCTCCATCTGGCACGCGCTCGTGCCCGACACGCAGCGCACCGTGAGTACCCCCCACCACACACACACACGTCGTGCCGCGCCTGTACCGGTACCGCTTCGACCCCACGCCGCGCATACAGGCCTCCATGGCCTCCATCTGGCACGCGCTCGTGCCCGACACGCAGCGCACCGTGAGTACCCCCCACCACACACACACACGTCGTGCCGCGCCTGTACCGGTACCGCTTCGACCCCACGCCGCGCATACAGGCCTCCATGGCCTCCATCTGGCACGCGCTCGTGCCCGACACGCAGCGCACCGTGAGTACCCCCCACCACACACACACACGTCGTGCCGCGCCTGTACCGGTACCGCTTCGACCCCACGCCGCGCATACAGGCCTCCATGGCCTCCATCTGGCACGCGCTCGTGCCCGACACGCAGCGCACCGTGAGTACCCCCCACCACACACGCACACGTCGATTACAAATATTAACACACTTTTGATTACAAATATTATTTCCGCGTTTTTCTTTTGTAACTTCATTAATTAAACGAGATATTCCACAGGTTCACAAGTATCACAAGGAGATACTGAGCGACCTGGTGACCAACCTCACGTCGAACCAGTGGCGAGTGAGGATGTCGTGTTGCAACGCACTATCTGATCTATTGAGGTCAGCGAAAGAAAACTTATTATAAACAGTTTTATCGATTGAGCAATTGTAAAAGTAAAGTGTATTTTGTATTCGAGTGATGGTATTTGTAAGTTACCATAAATAGATCCGACTCACGATACCTAATAACCACTTACGATTATAAGAACGAGTCGGACAGGGTTTTTGTTACAGCCTGTATGAGTAGTAGTATAGTGAGCGTGTGGTCACAGGGGCGCGCAGAGCCTGCAGGCGTCGCTGCCGCAGCTGGCGAGCGTGTGGACGCAGCTGTTCCGCGTGATGGACGACGTGCACGAGGGCACGCGCCTCGCCGCCGCCTCCGCCGCCAACGTGCTCTCCAAGGTCCCGTCCGCACGCACTGCCGTACCGAATGAATGGATGAATGAATGAAGATTTGTATGACAGGCATATGAGTGGCCCATATTATTACAAAAATATAATAAAAAAACTAGCTACAAAACTATTAATACCTTTTTTATAAATTAGACTAGCAAAGTATGAGAAATTAAAACTTATGGGACACAAAATTGCAATGAAAGAAAGTGTGTGCGTTCAATTGAAAATAATAAAAAAGTTTTTCCGCAGTTATGTATTCAAGCGTCAGATGTGAACCAGGGTAAGGACGGCAAGGAGATAGTGTCGGTTATATTGCCCGTGCTACTGGAGACAGGAATCACGAACCTCGTTCAAGAAGTCAGGAGTGTTAGGTGAGTACTACTTGTGAAAAAAAGTTAAGTTGGTAAACAGTCTGATTTATTTCTAAATGATATAGATAACATTTTAAATTGGCTCTGCTGCGTTCGTATAAAATAGCGACTGACTTCATGTTAAAAATATTTGTATTACGTACGTAGTACTATTATTTATTTCTTCGTATTGCGATGTTTTGTAGTAAGTATGTTTTAAATAATAAATATTCTATCTTCTAACACGGCCATAATTTGACTTTATTCTTGAGATATTTTAATTTTATATTATAAAATTCATGGCAATATGCGATAAAGTAATCTTCGTAAATTTTAATAAATAATATATAATATCTATAGCAATATCTTTGTTCCCGCTCTCTAGAATCCGGCTCGAAGGACCATTTCGAGTATGCAATAAAGTTCACTTTTTTGGTTGATTTGTGGATAGAAGTAAAAGATGCTTATGATCAGTATGAACTTTACTTTGTAACTGCTTCAATGGTTGATATTTTACGCTGCTATACTGAGCGTGGCGAAATCAGTCTTAAGTAACATTCTGAACTCAATAGTCTAAACTAAATAGATCATAAATGAATTCTCATATACACTAATGACTAAGTGAATGTCCAAGTGAATACTAGCGTTTACGTTCGTTTTCATAATAAGCGAAAAACCTTTTTTTTTCATTTGGGCCCTAAAAGATTACTTACGCCACTGTATTTTCTAAGACAAAAGGTACTACTAAAGCCATCTTCTCCAGATACCCTTAAGGCAAATATTATTTTGGTATACTATAACTATTCGCCTATGATCGCAACGTTTAATATTAAAATATGATGTATCGCAGCTTACAAACGGTGTCGAAGCTGGTGACGGCGGCGGGCAGTAGCCTGGCGCCGTTCTTGCCGCGACTGGTGCCGGCGCTGGCCGGCGCGGCGGGCGAGCTGGAGTCCGCCAAGCTGTCCTACCTCAGCACGGCGCTGGCCGACAGCGGCTCGCGCGAGATGCTGGACGACATGCGCGCCAGCGCTGCTCGCCACCACTACACCACCGACACCATCGTCAAGGTCGGACACGAACCCTATTCACATATATAATGTTTTAGTAATAATGATAAAAATTTATCTAAATTATATAACGATATAATTTCGGTATCGGTGATTAGTGCTATCAGCGGAGACAGGGAAGTTAAACAAAGAAGACAGTCTTAATAAAAACGATTATGACTAAACTAACTTTCTCTTCATCTTTATATTGACAGTGTATGCCGTATATAAACATAGAAATCATGACGGAGATGTTACCGAAAATACTGGAACTGTTAAAGTCTCCTCAACTAGGCACGAAAGTGTCGTGCGCACATTTCCTAGTGCTGGCCGCGCACTACCTGCGGACGGACCTCGAGCCCGTGGCGGGGAAAATCATGACCAGTCTATTGAACGGAATCTTCGATAGAAACGCAACCATTAGAAAGAATTATGCCGAAGCTCTGGGACAAGTATCCGCTTATGCGAAGGTAAATAATTGTTTCTTGTTTTTCATAATAAATATATTTTATCTTATTCAAACTAAAACTTGTGTACGCATTCATTGTTCTTTTACACATTTAATTATAACACAGTTAGTATAGTCATATTAATCGTATGATTCATTCATATTAAAGGACTAACGTCATTCAAATATGAAGTAGAACTTACTTATTTGAGACGCCGTTAATTTAAAATTTCGCATACTAAATTTGAAATTAATGGCGTTCCAAAAAATTAAGTCCCATTTAATATTTGAATGACGTTTCAGTATTCGGCCATAAGATATGTATCAAATGTTGCAGCCTCAATCAATAGAGAAATTAATGAAGAAATTGGTGAATCTATACGAAACAAAGGAGGACGAAGCGTCGAGATCTGCCATCGCGCTCACTCTGAAGTCTGTCGCAAAAGCCAAAATAGAACACATAAAAGACAACGAGGAGATTTTGGCACCCGTTGTTTTCTTAGCGATGCACGGTCCTAAAGAGGGTGGTGAGATTAAAAATAAATTTAATAAAATAAATTCTGAATAAGTGTGTTAAATATGTCGTCATTGGAAAGGAAGGAACTTTAAATCGTCTCATTTTGGTCGAAATAAGTTACAATTACAATATGTAAAAAACCACCTGTCCGATACGAAAGGAGAATACAGGTGTACCGTAGACATCACAGAAATTGATATTTAAAAATCAAATATTCATTAAAAAGAATAAAATTAAATATTAATTTCATTCGAGGTAATTGTTTGACTTTTTATTTTGAAATTGATTACATAAATGAAATCGAACCACGATACTTAATAACTCTTTCACGAATCGGACAGGGTTTTTATAACACGATGTATAAATCGTCGGAGTTGGATTTTTAACCTCAATGTCTGACCTCAGGGCAACGTATCTGTAGAACCTAATAACGTCAGTATAATGGGACACCACCCCCCAGAGTCGTCGTCGGTGGAGACGTTCGAGGAGCTGTGGTCGGACATGAGCCCGTCGCGCGGCGCCGGCGTGCGCCGACACCGGCCCGCGCTGCGCCGCGCCCTCGAGCGCGCGCTCGCCGCGCCCGCCTGGGCCGACAAGATACAGGTCAGCGCCACACTCCCGACGGAGGCAGCGTACTTAAGGCCATAGGGGACATTATATCTTAGTTCCCACGGTTTGCGGCGCATTGGAGATGTAAGCGATGGTTGACATTTCTTACAATGCCATTGTCTATGGGCGTTGGTGACCAGTTACTATCAGGTGGCCCATATGCTCGTCTGCCTACTATACAATAAAAAAAGTCAATTCCAATTCTATAATTTCTCCACTACAATTCTAGTGTTTGACGTTTATTGAGTGACGTTATTCATCGCTGTACACTCGCTTTGCGCATTTCAGGTTGGGTAAGCCAAATTAATTCCGAACACTATTGACATTACGAATAAATAAATCTGGATTTACATCTTTCAGGCGGCAAAAGCAATATCTACAATGTGCAAGGAGCTGTCCGGCGACCTAGGGGAGGACAGGGAGCCGTTTATTCGTTCCGTTCTCGCAGCGATACAGGGAAAGACGTTCGACGGCAAACATCACCTTCTAGACGCCTTAGCAGACCTTTGCGCGTGAGTGATATTATATATATTCATTAGAATATTATAGATACAATGTAAAATCGTGTCCCAGCTCCTACATATTATTATTGTATATTTATCTTGAATATACACCTCAAGTGTTTATATGTTTATAATCAATAAACATGTCAGTAAGGAAATCGATAATTATCGAGAAATACAATATTTATGTTGTCATTTGCATCGGGCCGTTCTATTTTGGTATCGTTTAAAACGAGTACAAGTGTATCGAGTAGTGAGTGGAGCGGGTCGGTCGCAGGGCGGCGGAGGGCGCGGGCGGGGCGGGCGCGCTGGGCACGGCGTGCGTGGAGGCGCTGGTGGCGGAGAGCCGCAAGCGCTCGGCCGCGCACCGCCGGCACGCGCTGGGCGCGCTGGCGCGCACGCTGCCGCACGCGCCGCCGCACAGCTTCCACCAGCTCTACGACATCGTCGCGCTCATCCTCTCCAAGGTGCGTCTAGCTGCCCTCGTGTACGCACTGACGGCGTGGTGTAATCGATTGTATATTGTTTTATTTAATTTAAGTGTATTTATATATTTATGTCTGTTTGGATGTGAATTTATTTTCTCACAATAGTATACGTAGGGACGACTGTCGCACAAGTATTAGGAGTTGCTAAAAAAGAAAAACAAAACAAATACAGTAAGATGATGTAAACAATGTTATACCTGCATTGTATACGTATTGTTTAAAAATTGGTGTATTTTATTCTAATACATTTAAATTAATGACATTTATTATTTATTCATTACACTACCTCGGTATATATAAATCTGTTTTGTTTATTGAACGAAACGCTTATCTCGACAGGATTATTCTTTTTATGACTTGGTAGTGTACAAGTTTTGTTGTAAGGTTCAATTAAGTTAGATAATTGTTTTTAGGATGAACACTCGCTGGATAAAGAATCGGACGAAGAAGACAATGAAGGACTGAAAAAGAGACGAGAGGAACTAACGGCGTTGAAGGAAGCCGCTTATGATTTATTGGGAAAAGCTTGGCCGAAAGATCCACACACGCAAGGTGAATTCAATTGTTCGAATATATGTGTAATATATATTTTATGTTATAGTTAAGCGGAATGGACAATGGACCACCTGATGGTAAGTGGTCACCATTGCCTATATAAATTGGCGATATCGGAAATATTACCCACTCATTGCATCGCCATTTCGCCACCAACCTTGGAAATGTAATAAAAATGAAAAACTATTATTAACAAAATTATGATATTATTATTTTATTTTCAGAAAAGTATCAAGATTTATTCTTTGAGCATTGTTCAAAGTCCTACCCGACGAGCACTCGGTCGACGCAACTGGCGATGTTGGCGTCCCTCGCGAGCGTCGTGGAGCGCCTCGCGATACTGAGCGCTGCGGGCGAACCGATGGAAACGGACAACGTGTCCTTGTCCAACCGGGACAAAGCGATCAGCGCTGTTACCGCTCACGTTGCTAACATCGTGGAGTATACACTCAGTTAGTAACACTTTAATTATGTTTTTTGAAGTGAAAACTTCTTTAGCATCGTTGTGATTTGAAAGTCGATGAAACGAAAAAGCGACAGTAAAAAGGGAAGACACATAAATTCATAAGATTTAACGTGGGAGAAAATGAGATAGATGAGAGATGGAAGCATAATACAGTTGAAGCCAATTTTTTTTTTTATTATTTTGTGTTTACATAACGTGGATTAACATAATTTTTCGTTTTACAGAGAATAGCAATCAAGTGAGACATAGAAGAGATGCACTTAATTTAATGGAAATATTGATAAAACAATTGCAAGGTAAATAATCTTAAATGTTTAAATTTATCTGGTATGCTCATGCCAATTTATAGTTGTCATTCTGATCCACATCAAAAATATAATTAACTTTTTTTTTAACATTGTACCAAATACCATATTTTAAACATTAATTTGAGTTTGAGCAAATAAGCTTATTAAATTCTTGAAATTATAATTTCTTTTTTATACTTGACTATTGAATTTGACTTAGAAAAGCTGCATATTGCTTACAGCGTGATGAAAATTGAAACAAACTTTCCAGTTACCTAATATACCTTAATGCATTACCGATGTTATTGTTTATTTTCTATTCCCGCAGAACTCAAAAAGACAGATGAATTAAATCAGTTAAAGGCGATTTACCAAACCTACGCTCAAGATTTATCGAAGGAATCTTCACACGAACTGCGAACCAAAGTAGATAATATAAAGGTTTACTTCAAATAGTAAATAATACCAGTCACCTTGTGTTCTTCATACCAGACATTGACGTGAAATGTAATAATCTTATCTTATAATAAAATGTTTCCCAGAGAATGTTTTGTTTTCAATGTCTTAATATGATCTTTATGATCCCCCAATTACTTTTTGTGTTATATACAGGATGTAAGAAAACATGTGTCCGACCCGTGAAGTGGTTATTAGGTATCGTGAGTCGGTTCTATTTATGTAAACCTGTATATGTATCTGCGACAGTATATTTCAGTAAAAAGAGGGGTAAAGACAAATAAATAATATGACATTGCATTGATGCAATTTCATTGATCGAGATCATTACAGTTAATTTTTTTGACACAAATTTTGTCTACAATTTTAATGCCAGCCCTGAATTCCAAACTAGCTTTCGCTGTGTTTTGGAAGTCAGTTTATTCCCAGATTTTAGATACATACTTTTTTATATACAAAAAACAACTACAAAAAAAAAGAAAATAATGACACTTTTTTATACCAATGAAAGCTATGTACTAAAATAACCTAATTATTGTTTGTGGAATAATCTATGATTTTCATTATATCGGCGAAGTGCTTACCGAAATTTGAAAGTAAAATTAAAGTGGAGTAATGTTGTATTATAGCTAAATATGTATGAATCACGAGCTGTTTGGACTGTATTACGTAACAGACCTATTAGAAAATCGGATGGAATATATAACTTTAGTCTTGTTTATCTTTACTCCATATTTGTTATAGTTATTGACATCCCAACACTTTTGTGAGTCTACATTTCATTGACACAATATTTTTTTATGATTGAGGGTAGCGCGATATTTAAATGCCCCAGTATGCATTATGTTGCCATCATTTCATTGTCTATGGTAAATAAGCTAAACGACTACATACGACTATATAGTGGATAAATGGACATCGAACAATAACAAAAAATGTATAAACACACGGACATATAGTGTGTTTTAGAATGTATAGGGACTGTTAACGGGTTTAACTGTTTTTTTAAAAAAGTAAGAAAATATAGTCTATCATAAACTCTGAAGACACTGAAGACTCTGAAACTGAGAACATTTTGACAAAAAACAAACATTTCAGTTTATCACATATATTTAATGCAACGCATTTTATTAATGGAATGGAACAAACAATAACATAATACATTATAATATTAAATTGACAATTACTAACATCTGACTACAGTTTATTTACAAAAACTTAAACTAGTAAACGGAAACATTATTATTTTTTTGATAAATAACTACACATTTGATCGCTTCAATGTTGTTTTTTACTTATTATGAATATCATTCTGACATTACCTTATATGTTACATAGTGTGTATTTCAAATCTATTTTAAGTTATGCCAAAGTACCAAACTAACTTCAGTGTGAGCTGTAAATACTAAGTACCTCTAGTTTGTTACTTGTCCAATAAAAATATGAATGATCTAAGAAAGCCAAAAAAACATGACTGGGGTTCGGGTTTTACAAAATTAAAATTATTATCACCGATATTACATTAAGACAAACAAATGCAATACTGTAAGATTTTTCATGCATTAAATATTTATAAAAATTATAATACAATCGTTTGTAGTTTTTTTAAAATATAAATATTTTGAATTTTGTTACCATATCAATCAAAACACAATATAAGAAGTAAATATTGATTAATATATTAACTTATTTATTTAAAGAAACTAGTTTCCGGCTAATGACCTTGTCAATTCATGGATTCAACTTGCACTGGAGCAGCATGATAAAGTATGATCCAAACCTCAAGAGAATAGGCATTACTCCCAGCAGTGTGGCATATACATATTTTATTAATTGAAGAGTAATGCATGCATACAGTTATAGCTCTATTTACTTTGTAATACATTAAATGTCGTAGTTATATTAGATAATAAATAAATTGATAAAATCTCATAAAAAAAAACTGCCAACAAATTAATAAATTATTTGCAAGATTATTGTATGGCAATATAATATTAGTAACTTATGCAAATAAAGCTTAAATTATTAATTAAATAACAAAAAACAAAACATAAATCATAATTATTTTTGTACAAAAAAACATCACTAGTCTTAAAATTAAGCGCGAGATATTACTTTACTACATTTTATGTGAAAAATACATTTAAATATTACAACTAGCATGTGAAGGGTTCGTGAAGATATACATACAAATTGTGACCTGAAATTTCTAAACAAGTAATTTATTTTGTTAGCTTCGATAGCTGCTTTTGTGGTGGTAAAAATGACGAAGACTTTATAAATTGAATACTTGTATTAATGATAAGTAAATAATTATGAGATGACGAACTGATGTGTGTCGCGCACACGAGCCCACGTCGACAAGTGAAGTAGTTGACAGGCGCGTCCCCGCACCCCGCGATGATATGTAGTGAAGCGCCGCAACATACTCCCCGGGGTTGAAGGATTCTTCAACAGCTAGATGTCTCCGGAAGAGGGCATATGTTATTGTACGCTCTCCGAATAGTCCCTTTTTTGGTTAGTATCTCAGCGACCCTGTTCACCCCGTCTGGTCCAGGATGAAGTTTCGTTATCCTGCCCAAGACCCATAAGAGCGGTGGCTGAGTCCTGTCCCGGACGAGAACCATGGAACCCAGTTCCAGGTCCCTGTTGGAAGACCGCCACTTGACCTTCTGTTGCAGCGCAGTCACGTATTCGTGTGAGAAACGCTGCCAAAAATGCTGTTTTAGTTTTTCAATTCGCTCATAGCGCTCCAGTTGTTTGATGTTTTCATTGTCTAGTGGTGGCTGAGGAACAGTTAGAAAAGTTCGTCCTATGAGGAAGTGGGCTGGGGTAAGGCAGGAAAGGTCTGAAGGATCTGAGGATAGAGGTGTTAAAGGACGGGAATTAAGGATTGCCTCTATCTGAACTAAGCAGGTTGACATCTCTTCAAACGTTAAGTGAGTTAGGGAAAGAATGCGCCGTAGGTGATGTTTGACGGACTTCACAGCGGATTCCCACAATCCACCGAAGTGTGGAGAGTAGGGCGGAATAAATTTAAAATCGATACCTTTATTTGTAGCTTCTGTCTGTATATCATCTGAATAAGTTTTAAAAAAGTTATAAATATCGTTACTTGCACCAACAAAGGTAGTTCCATTGTCTGAGGAGATGGTTTGAGGCTTTCCACGACGACCGATGAAACGATGAAGAGCAGCTAGAAACGATTCTTTTGATAAATCTGTCACAAGCTCCAGATGTAAGGCTTTAACTGCAAAACACACGAAAATACATATATATGACTTCGTAAGCCTACAGCCCCTACCCTTTCGATCGGCAATCAGCACTGGCCCAGCGTAGTCGATACCCGTATGTAGAAACGGAAATACAAGGTGCGTTCTATCTCGCGGTAAGTCACCCATTATGGGTTGAATAGGTTTTGGTTTAAACCTAGAGCAACGTATGCAGCCATGAACAGTACGCCTGGCGAGGCTCCTCCCCCCCAATGGCCAGTACGTCTGTCTAACGTGAGATAGTAGCATGTTAGGCCCCGCATGAAAGGAATCTGTGTGAAATTTGTGAAAAATGATTTTCGTGAGGTGATGTTTGGAGCATAAAAGAATAGGATGTTTGACATCGTAAGTGTAGTATGAGTTGTTAAGGCGTCCACCAACGCGTAATAAACCATTACTGTCAATGAACGGAGACAGTGAAATTAATCTGTTTTTCTTTTTTAACGATTTATTTAATAATAGTGAATTTATTTCATCTGGGAACATCTCCTGTTGTGTCGTGCGTAATACAAGTGACTCTGCAACGTTAAGTTCTGATAATAACAAAATGCCTACAGTTTTATTAATAGTATTTCTGCAGTTATTTATGAATCTGTATATATAAGCTACTGTTCTAATTAATTTTGTATAGTTTGATTTTTTTTTTGTACTAAGTGTAAAATAATATTCTCTTTACTTATGTTTGTCTGTTTGGTATGAAGTGAAATTTCTGGAAGTGGTATATCTTTCTGTTTTGTTGGTATTTGAGGGAAGTTTATGTATGAATGATGAAGGAAGCTAGGACCCGTCCACCACAAACAAGAATCGATGAGGTGAGTAGCTTTTACTCCACGAGAGACCAGGTCTGCGGGATTCAATTTAGATGGTACGTAGCTCCAACTATTAGCAGATGTAGTGTTTTGAATTTCACCGATTCTGTTTCGAACGAAAGTCTTTAGGCGACTAGGCGATGTATTTAGCCAACCAAGAAGTATCATCGAATCTGTCCAATAATAACAATTATTAAAAGTTTTTGTTAGTGATTGTAGAACTTTAGTGCAAAGCCTAGTACCGAGTAAAGCGCCGCATAACTCCAGTCTGGGGATAGTGACAGGTCTTAAGGGTGCTACTTTATTTTTGGAAGCAAGAAGACGGACACAAACTCTTCCTTGCTCATCAACTGATCTCACGTACACACATGATCCGTATGCACGTTCCGAGGCATCTGTAAATGTGTGTAGTTCGTACGTAACTGACGCATCGAGACAAACCCAACGTGGTATGCGAAGTGAATTTAAAGCTACAAGTGAATTAATAAAATTTAAAAATTTAATTTGAATATCATAAGAGACCTCGTCATCCCAGTTGCATTTGTCGAGCCACAATTTCTGCATTAGAATTTTTGCCTCGACTGTACACGGCCCTAATAAACCTAGAGGGTCGAAGACTTGACTAATAAGAGATAAAATAACGCGCTTCGATATTTTCTTTCTATTAGTCTGAATGTTTATAGAAAATAAAAGATTGTCTGAGTTACAATCCCAATTTAACCCTAATGTTTTATTGGGAAGTGAATCATTCAAGTCTAAGGTTTTTTCTGATTGTTGTTGATTTGTGTTTTGCGTAATAGAGTGTAATATAGTTGTATTGTTTGATTGCCATTTTCTTAAATTAAATTTAGCAGTATCCATAATTTTTGTAACATTTTTAGCTAGTTCGATGACAGAAGCGACAGAGTCGCCCCCACTGAGGTAGTCGTCGACATAAAAATCTCTGCGAATTGAATTTTTTACTTCAATATCGGTGCATGTATCTGCTAATGTAACTAAACATTTGGTCGCGAGGTATGGCGCTGATGACGTGCCGTACGTTACTGTGTTAAGTGTATATGATTTAATTGGTTCTGTAGAATTAAATCGAAATAAAATCTGTTGTAGGTGGCGTTGAGAAGGTGTAACGAGAATAGCTCGGTACATCTTTTCTATATCGCCTGAGATTACATATTTATGTTGTCTGAATCTGAATAAAATAGATAAGAGATCGTCTTGTACAATCGGTCCTACCATCTGTATGTTGTTATAAGACTTACCCGTAGTTGTGACTGCTGACGCGTCGAAGACAACTCGTAACTTGGTCGTTGTACTCGACTCCCGAATCACCCCATGATGAGGTAAGTAATAGTTAATATTTTTATCTGACATAATTTGCTTATTTTCTGACATATGCCCTAAGGCTAGATATTCTGACATAAATTGTAAATACCTTTCTTTTAAAAGTGAATCACGTAAAAATCTGCGCTCCAAGGAAAGAAGACGACGCTTCGCCGCTGCGTAGGAATCCCCGAGTACTTCAGGTGAGTCTTTTAATGGTATTGTGACTACAAACCTGCCGTCGCTGTTTCGTGCTGTGGTCTCCGCGAAGGTTCGCTCACAAGCTCGTTCCTCCTGTGATAAGCAGCGCTCGCAAGATACCGCCTCCAGCTCCCAGAACCGGTTAAGCATTGACTCATCATTTTGAAGAAAGTGACAAGAAGAAGAATGTTCTGTATTATTTTTTGTGTTGTTATGTTTTGCGTGTGTATGTATAATGCCTGAAACTAACCAACCTAATTTAGTCATTTGCAACTTAGGACGCTGCATACCTAAATCTATGTAATTGTTAGTTATAACTTCCCAAAATATTTCTGCCCCGAGCAGTATGTCTACAGTCGAGGGAATATTGAAAGAGGGGTCTGCTAGTTGAATGCCCGAAGGAAGAGGCAAATGTGTGATATCTATATAATTATTTGGTAATAATTTAGTAATTTCTGGGAGAACAAAACATTTTAAATCAACATGATAACCACCCGAAATAGACTGGATAGTTATGACGCAAGACTCTGCACTATAGGAACATTGATTGTTTATACCTACAATAGTGGAGCTCGTATCATGTTTCGTCAAACCTAGTTTCTCACAGAGGTGCTGCGTGATGTAATTAGAAGTGCTGCCGTTGTCTAGTAGAACGCGAGCTGTGCGAAGTCTTCCTATAGAATCCATCACCTTCACCAACGCTGTGGAAAGCAGTACGGAAGAGGTTTTAGTATTTTGTATATAAGTATTTGTAGATGAAGTGAGTGTTACTGGTAATTCTGTTTGATTTTGTATGTGTGTGTGTAAGAGTGTATTATGTTTAAGCTTACAATACTTGCAGTGTGATAATTTACAATGTTTATCTATATGACCTGGACGTAAACAATTTTTACAGACCTTAAGATTATTTATTTTTTGTAAACGGCTATTGACGTCAAGGTTTCTAAATTCCTGACAACTAAATAAGAAATGACTCTTTTTGCACATAGGACATGTAGTATTAATATTATTTTGCTTTGTATCTGTTTTTTGTATGTGTTGTACTTGTAAATTAAATGTATTTTGTTTTTGTTGAGTATTCTGTTTATATGTCATTTGTTGTTGTATAGTGTCTAATAAATCAGATCTGTTTGTTAAAAAAGTTATGAATTGTTTTAGAGTAGGGTAACCTGTTAATGTACTACGAAATTCTTCCCACTCCTTAAAAGAAATTTCATCTAATTTTTTAGACATGATATGAATAATAAGCGTATCCCAGTGGTCAGTTGGTTGGCCGAGACTGGCAAGTGCACGCAAGTTTTTATTAGTGACATCAATAATGTTTCTCAAACACTGACTTGATTCTTTTTGTGCTTGTTGTAAATTAAATAATGCATTAACATGATTATTAATTAAGAGACGTTCGTTGTCGTAACGATTTGTTAATAAATTCCAAGCTATTTGATAATTATCTGCAGTGAATTCTATATTCTGTACAATTAAAGACGCAGTGCCTTTAAGAGCAGCGCGTAAATAATGAAATTTATTAATGTCACTGAGACTTTTATTATTATGAATAATAGATAAATACGTATCTCTAAACTCCAGCCAGCGCTGAAAGTCGCCATCGAATAAGGGCAAGTTGATTTTTGGCAGCCTTACGAAGTCATGATGCACGGATTCGGTAGATGATGAGTCATATCTATGACGGAGGTGATCTCGTTTCTGGCGCTCTGCATTCGTCAACGATGTGGCTTGAGCCACAAGCGAATAATATTTATTCTCAAATTGTATACGCTCATCGAACTTCCCATCTCCCTCAGACAATATCTCGAACTCCGTCTGTAATTTATCAAATTCGTTATATGTAATTTCTAATTTTGATAAACGTAATTCTATTTCCGTTATCTGTAAGTCTGTTAACGGCTGAGTTATATCTATTGTTTTTAAATAAGTACTAAATAGCGTAAGTTTGCTTTTAACATTCCCGCGTAATTTAATAATATCCTTAATACGAGCTTCAGCCATTATTAATTAATAATATATAATAATAACAAGTTACTAAATGAGAAAGAATAAAAAGTGCATAAAAAATTAAATGAATGTAAAGATTAGAAATGATTTACGATAATGCAAAGCAAGCGATAGGTAGATATAGCTAGATAAGTAGATAATACAACAGATGGCCGGCCGCCACGCGGCACGCGATAGCAGCTCGACGCAGTAGCAATGCAATAACAAGATAATAAATGCATATATAGCAATATAGCGTTGAGATAGATGCGCTGCTGCAGTCAGCTATTGTAAAAAATATGTTCATATATGATAAATTGATTTACAGAAAATTACGTTTAGCGTTTAAGATATGAAGAGATGTCAATATGCTATAATAGTTTACTTTAAATTGGATAAGCAAAGAAGTTAAAAGGAAAAGATAGGAAATAAAAAGGAACGGACTCACTCGATTATTATTTTTCGTATCCGTGTTGCTCACAAGGGCCAAAGTCCACTTCTCTGTTATTCTGTTATATTTTTGTTTCTGTTAGTTAATCCCGTCAAATTATGATGTTAATTTGTTTCCTATGGTGACTTGAATGTTGTTGTAAATTCGTTGACTCCAAATTGTAGACGTCGCGACGTCGGCGACCACGCGTCTTAGGTAGGCCACGTGGTGACGTTATATGCTTGAACTGGATGATCTTCAATATGAAATGATCTGCTTCGTCTTCCTTGAATATCGGACGATGAAAAGGTATCCTCGATGTAGAAAACTTGCCTTTCTGCACAGGTATCCTTTGTGTGACTTGTCCACGTGGGCGCGTGCGCGTGCGTCGATAAGAATGACGCGTTTTTCTGTAATTTCTTCGTTATTTAAATATTTCACGGGCGAAGGACCATTTGTTAGCTTCGATAGCTGCTTTTGTGGTGGTAAAAATGACGAAGACTTTATAAATTGAATACTTGTATTAATGATAAGTAAATAATTATGAGATGACGAACTGATGTGTGTCGCGCACACGAGCCCACGTCGACAAGTGAAGTAGTTGACAGGCGCGTCCCCGCACCCCGCGATGATATGTAGTGAAGCGCCGCAACAATTTATAAACTATAAGAAATATTTAGCACACAAAAAAAATACGAATGTTTTTTTTTAATAAATTTATAATAAATAATAAAACTAATTAAATAAATTTATAATAAATTAATACATAATTCCGTTATTGTAAAGATATAGGCCAATATTTAAATTTAATTTGTCCGTAGTCACAATTATATAACATTAATAATAAAAAACAAAATTTTATACATATAACACTAGCTGCTCGTTCAAACTTTCTACGGTTAAATAAGAAACCCAATCGCAGTACCATCTACCGGCTCCAATCTTACGGCCGAATACTGAAACATCATTCAAATATTAAGTGCAACTTAATTATTTGAGACGCCGTTAATTTAAAATTTCGCATACTAATTTCAACGTTAAGTAAGCATTGAACTAAGTGTTTGTTTGAGAGACGTTTCAGTATTCGGCCGTATATCATCCAGGAACTGCATGCAACTACAATATCTTACTACTCCAAGTATTTTAATTATATATTTATTATGTACTATTTTCATATGATTCAGCTGAAGATTAACATATTTACTATTATTATTTACAATCTTATATGATGATCAATTAGTTATCAATTGACAGTATCCCACAATCACTAGTGGATTCAGATATTCTTATATAAGAAAAGTTTAATTATACAATTACAGCTGTACCCATTTTGAGTAAAAATACGCATCTATATTAACTTGTAAATAAGACATTGTTGTAATGTCTTACTGAAAAAACTACTAAGCAAATATAAGTAAAACTTACACCCGGAGAAGCGGATTTCGGAGAAGGCAGTTTCGTCGATTTTCAATCTAGATTCTAGACTATTGACGTGGGAGGTTTGAATATCATGTTCTTGTATTAAATTACATATCATACAATTACTGAATTAGGACATAATTATTTCATAACATTTTTTTTGTTTAAGCTTGTATAAAAAATGTACCAATTTCGATCAACCGAGTCCACATTTCTTATAACCATTACAAATATCAACTTTTTTAGCGTCACAATGTTGTAATTTCAGAAATTTCAATCTTAGAAGTTTATAATATAAATTAATAATTCGTATACAAATATATATATATATTTTTACATACTCATTAAGGATATCATGACACATACATTAGGCCAGAAAAATATTTGCAAACAGGATCTTTCATTAATTATACGCGGGTGAAACCGCGGGGCATAGCTAGTAATACATAAGAACCTTAAGGCATCTATATAAACCGATACAAGTCACAATATATACATATATAACTTTAGCATATTCACATTCACTTCCGAGTAAGTATACCTTCACAAACCGTTCGCTTATACGATAAGAGTATTCAAAGTATATCGTAAACAGCATTAATGTAACGTGCGAAGCGTGAGCAGTTTGTATTAAATGGATATATTCTAGTGACGTACGGTCATCAGAAAACTATCGATAAAAGTTATCCGTAATCCCAGTAAAAGTATCGATAAAGAAACAATATTTTTTCATTTATTTATTCAGATGTTAAATGTATATTAAAAATAGTCCAATTCGTACTATTCGTTTTCCTGAAATCATTTTCCAACTTAGGATCACCTTAATCTGTAATAACAGTTTAAAACTACTTCTAGTAACGAGTGAGACCCTATATACCGTTTTTTTTTAATGTAGTTTTGATATCTTTGAAGATAAGGGTAAGTTGGACGTTATACATTGTTTGTGTCACTCATGGCCGAATACTAAAACGTCATTCAAATATGAAGTGGGACTTAATTATTTGGAACGCCATTAATTTCAAATTTAGTATGCAGTATTCGGCCGTTAGTCGTCTAGATCTGCTACACGTCGTCAAACAGCCCGCGCGGCGGCATGGTCATCTTGTCGCGTCGCCGGCCGTCGGCGTCCGGCCCGGTGCGGACGGCCGGCAGCGCGCTCTCGCCGAAGCGCTGCTCGATCTCGTCCTCGATGGTGACGTCACCGGGCCCGGCGCGCTGGTAGCCGCCGCCGTCGCGCTGGTACCGCTGGCTCTCCGGGCTCGGCGTGACGTAGTAATCTGAGTCGACGTCGTTGAGCAGCCCGGTGCGGGCTGGAACGTGACCGACGTGCACAATAACTGATTGTATTATCTGTGCTATTTAGTGACGTGTGTTAGTAACGTGTTATAGTATAACTATGGTAGATGATTGGAATGTTAGTGTTACTGTAATTTATGTTAGTGACATTGTACCGGTGTAGATATATTCAAATCATCTTTATTTTAATAAACAGTGCTTTCTTCAACTATTTAAAGATACATAAATATTCTTCTCAAAAACACCTCACAGCTTTCATAAAAAATTAAGTTAATTTGTTTTGTGGTCCATCCAGTTGCGAACCAAAATTTATAAATTGAATATTTCTTAGTATGGGAAGAACAAAATATGAAGGGCACACATCTGCTGCTCCTGACCCCGAGTATTGATGTTATCGATACAATATCGTTCTGTATAACAAAAGTGGCCGTATTACCTCCGTCTTGGTTGTCCCTGGCGGCTCTGTAGTTGGAGAAGCGGTCGTTGTACTCACGGCGACGTGCTATCGATTCTTCAGCCCGTTGACGTTTGCGTTTTTCTGCAACAAAATTTTATTTAAAAATAATTATAACAATATATAGTTAACTTAATAATATATTTTACTCTGTGGTATAGCTTTGTTCAAGCTTGTCTGGGTCACACCCACTCATCAGGTATTCTACCGCAAAACAGGGGTACATGGTATTGTTGTGTTCCGGTTTGAAAGGTGAATGAGCCAGTGTTAATTACAGGAACAAAGGGACATAAAATCTTAGTTCCCAAGGTTTGTGGCGCATTGGCGATGTAAGCGATGGTTAACATTACTTACAATGCCATTGTCTATGGGCGTTGATGAACACTTACTATCAGGTGGCCCATATGCTAGTCCACCTTCCTATACAATAAAAAAAAAAAATATATATATATATGTATATATATATTTGTTGTGACTTATTAACTATATATATATATATATATATATATATATATATATAGTTACAAATTATCAATTTATTAAAACGAAATTATGTAAGTAAGGAACGATACATTTTTAATAACAAACATAAAATAATATATATAGTTAATTATTATAATATATAGTTGGTGTGCCAATGGAAGTAGTATTTGTAATTCTTTTCTCGGCCAATACATCACCAATAATAGGAACTAAGATGTTATGTCCCTAATGCCTGTTATTGTACCGAATCACTCTCCCATTGAGCGGACTACAGCTACACATAGTATTAATGTTAGCAGGAGTAATCGATAAAGTTAAAACAAAATAACCTCGCTTAACAATCTCCCTCCCTTCGTCTACGAGGTCGCTAGTGAGCTCGTCGTCGCCAACGAACTGCTGGAAGCCGCACAGCGACAGCAGCCGGCTGCCCAGCGAGAGGTAGGTGGCCAGGCACAGCAGAACTACCAGCATCGGGAAATATATGTTGAATCCCTCCGCGATGATACCTAGCACGTCCATATGACCCATTATCTGTGAATAATATGAAAATTAATAACATAAAAAAAACGTATTAATTATTTTAATATAAACTTTTTTGTATTGAAAATAGGTTTGAAGACTGTCAAAAGCGCCACCTGATGGTAAGTGTTCACATACAATTTTTTTTTATTAAAATCGGTCCAGCCCTTCATTTCAGTTTAGTTTAGTAACAAACACATATAGAATACTTTAACTTACGTACCTGAGTGTAATATGTTTCCATGACCCTCTCTTTAATAACATGCGAGTCCATGTGCACCAAGCTGAGGAAGTTGAGACACATGGCGGGCGTCAGCCGGCAGACCATCATGCCGGAGAAGATGAGGCTGTACTCGTTGGTCTGGTGGTGGGGAGCGAGGTAGTACAGGTTCAGCAGGCGGATCTTCAGCACCGTCGAGTACGCGCAGTAGAACATGTACCCGATGGTTAATGTCGATATAGTCTAGAAAATAACATATTAATATCACATAAGCTTATTGTCTTATTGGTCTGGTGGCTAGATTGTCCGATTGAAGATCAATGGGCCCCGAATTCGAATATCGAAAAATTGGCAGTGTCAAATTTCCGGGTCTCTGAGAGCAAGTGCATGGGCACCTGAACTCTCTCCAGACATTTGCCGTCAAATCAAATCATTAATAAGGAAACAGACTTATTATAACTTGTGCTTGCAAATACAGTTGTACAATATAACATCTTTTGAGCCACCTTTACGCTTATAAGGGTATTCTAATTAAAATAAATTAAAAAATTAACTTACCACAATAGCAGTATAATTGTAATGTTTATTTGCAGTGATGACTATATTAGCGAATATGGACAGCACGGGCTTCTTGCTGAAGAACGTGACCTCGGACCACACGACGGCCACCGACATGACGCACGTCACTACTGCCATCGTTTTCAGAAAGTATTGCTTGAGGAAACACTCCCAGTACCATTCTAGAACAATTATTTATGTATATTATTTATAAGTAGCATGACTTATTATAACGTTCCGCTTGAGCCGAGCGAGCAAGCGAGAGCGCGGAGCGAAAGAGAGGCACGATAGACCTAAGCGTTCGGCTTGTGACGCATCTATCTCTGTTCCACTCCATCGGCCGATGCGTCGGAGTATTCATTAGTTTTTTATTGATGAAATAGGTAGGCGGATGGCCAACCTGATGGTCACCACTATAAGAAATATTATCCATTTCTTATTTTGCCAATGCGTCACCAACCTTGGGAACTAAAGCTTATAAGCGTACTATACGCACAGACTCAGTTACTTACTAACAATCGAAACTAAAATGAAGCGTCTTAAAATAAATAAAATCTAGAATCACCTATAACAGGTGGATAGAGCAGCCGCTGTATCCTGGGTCGGGGCGTGTGGAAGGTGTGCTGAAAGCGCTGGTCGGGCGAGCGGCAGTTGGACGAAACGTCCTCCAGGTGGTATATCCGCTCCAGCATTATGCCCCACTGCGTCTCCGTGCGTTCCAGAACGTGTAAAAACTTAATAGTCTGCGAATAACGACAATATGTTAAGTTTTTTCAATCATTAAATACTGTGATTATTTAAGTAAATAAATATAATATGTGCTTTTGATAAATACAATTATTTATGACAATTGACAGTACATCATGATTTTTATTAATTTATTACTATGATATAATATGTTATGTATAGCTTATTAATAAAACCAATAATATATATATTAAATTGATTTCTTTTTTTTTAAATTTTTTAATACAGGACTTTGTCTAAGCAATAAGCTTAATGATAAACAAATGTTATATAATTTAGATCGAAATCGATCCACAGTCCACACCCATCTCAGAGACTAGCTCTTCAATATGGGAAAGAAAAAGTGCACAAGTGTGTGCATTTGTGCACTGACGATTTTTTTGACGATTGACGATTCTTCTTTGAGACACATCGACACATTATAAACTTCTATGCTACTAGGTATGGAAATAATAAATTAAGCAAATATCACAATGAATCAAGTCAATACAGTTACTTGGGGGTAGCACTTTGTGGGAGCCCGTCTGGGTAGGTACCAACTACAAAATTTATACATATAATAATAATTATTATTATACCTTTATTATACATATAAATGTATATATAAATATATGTATATTATAATCGATTTCACTTACTTTCTTATGCAAGTTAACGAGTGACTTGAGCGAAGGCGGCGTAGGTCTTTCAGGCGGCGCTCGAGAGTTAAGCTTGTCACGTAGTTGGATGGGCAACTTCTGTACTATCGTCTCCACGTGCCGGTGGAGGGGGTGTCCGGGACCGACCGCTGCAGTGACGGAGCTTAGGCTCTATAAAATTCAATTCAAATTAGTCTACCAACGAGTAGCAAAAATAATGTTTTTTCATACAATTAACTAGTTGAGATATGAGCGTTTTAACATAACCCTTTTTCCAACTACTGGCGGCTTTTGAGACTGCTATGTCACATAAAACTCAATAATGAATTTGAACCATGGTCTCAAGGATCTGCAACCTTACAAGTCAGCCACTAGGCCAATAAGGCAGCATGATTATTGTAATTTTTTATAAAATATATGTATGTTAGTTGTCCTAATAAATAAATAAATGATAGTGTAAGTTGTATAGTAATTACCTCTAAAATTGCATCAACAGTTTCTTCCGCTTCACATTTATCTGTACTCAATTTAGCTATCTTAAAATATGTGTAATTTAAGGTATAATTCTTCTTTGAGTTATTCCATAAGTTTCTCGGCACTTCAACGAGGGAATAGCCGAGAAGTAGAATTAGGAGAAATAATCCCCAGGTGTTGCTAGCTGATGATGCTATAGCTTTGATCTTTGGTCCATCTAAATATATTCCCGGTTTCAAAGCTATGTATATGAGCAGTATACCACATATGAATAAGTATGAACCGTAGTATATAGCATTATCGACCAATGCTGATTTCAGTTTGCCCTTCACAGTAAAGTCACCGGCCTTACTGTACGACTGCATCATAGGCATGATAAGCCTGTAATAAAATGATAAAGTTATGAAGCTTAGATAACACAAAAATAATTCTGTTGCTATGGCAGGTAGTATGCTGAGTATTTTATTAATTAACCAACCCTGTTTCACTTCATATTGGTGGGATTATAAATGGAATGACAATTTGGTCAATACAACTCAGAGCATGAATATGTGAGTAGCACGCATAGCACATGAAAAATACATTGATGGTTGTATAGAAGACTATTTTATTTGAAGGAGTAAAGACAATCTCATTTATACATATTCCATATCAATTGCTAATAGATATGGCGAATTATGCACCATAAACTGTTCATATTAATAGACGTTCAAGACTCCTTTCTATCCATGAAGAATATTAGATTAATCAAGATTTCAACCAAATATGTCAATAAATAATAATACAAAAAGTACAAATGTTAATAAATCTTATACCATGTCAAGCATTGCGAGGTCCAGTATACTATTCGCCACAGATTAGGAAATACAGAATCTGGTACAAAGCTCCACGGTTCTTGACAATGTTTCTCAGGCGGTGCTGCTGTACTCGGAATACTTATCTCTGGTGTTGCAGTTGTTGTATGTGTCGAGTTATCTAGGCATTGCCGATAAAAAGTCTGAAATAACATACAAGCATATATTTAATAGTCAGCGATATCAATGAGAAAGCATTGTCTGTGGAAGAAGATAACTACCTATCCTCAGAGAGCCTCTTTTGTTTTCAAACAATAAATAATAATATTAAGAGTAAACATTTACATTTTAGTAGTTTAAATTCATTTGAAATTGTTTGTTATTGTTAAGGATATCACATTATGTCAACTGATATTGCAAGTAAACTATAAACAACAAACTTTGTCTTTTTAGCGCTTTAGTAAATTATATTTCGCAGTAATATTTAGAATAAGCTATTATCTAAATAGGCGGCGATATGATATCTCTACGCATGAATTTGAGGTGGAAATGTGTTGTATCTGGTAGAGCTTTGATCCCTAATCATTTAATATTCTTACTCACATTTTCAGAAAATGCGCCGTTTTTGAGAAAATTAAGAAAAACTGTTTAACCTCTAAATTAGTTAAATATGAAAAATACGATGTAATTTATCACTGTAAAAGTAATTTAACACACATAATTTGGTCCTTGATAAAAACAATATCACTCACAGTAAACGAAAATGCACAATTTTTGAGAAAATTAACAAAAAAATATTTATAACTCGAAACGGGTATTATACGAAATTACTGTCATTTACGGTAAACATAACATAGATAGAAATAACAAATAAATTGGTAAATGTTTGATATATATATAGACTTCAGCCTCTATGGTTTAAAAGTTTATTATTAATATTATGTTATTTTATTTTAAAGCAGTTACAAAATCGAATCGGCCAACCCCGACTCCACTTAGTCTTGTCTAACTTACCCCTAGAGTGTTTTTTTTAGAGCCGGAGGCGCGGAGGGAGTGCAGCCCCCGCCTGCCGTAACAAAGCACAGGCTCCAGCGTTAGCTGGAGCCTGTGCTTTGTTACGCAAAGGCGAAGGGGCTGCACTTCCCGTAGCGCCGGAGCCGTCACAATTCGAAATTTTGGTGATAAATGTTGTAATTTTGAGATTAGGTGTCGATTGTCGACGCTTGTCGATTTTTTTAATAAATTGTGCAATATTTAAAATTAAATAATAAAATAATTGATAAAATCTAGGCTTTTTGGCTGTATGTTAAAGACCGGTGTAACAGTATATTCTCGATGTACAATCTGTGCCCATGAATGTTAAGCGGCAACTAAAAATTTACAATAGTTTTTATTGACAAATTCGAATGCAAACAACGCTTGTAGTGATTAAGTGATTAATTGTTATTTTAAACACTGATCTTGAAGTCTTACTTAAATTAAATGATAAAAATACCTATTTTTATGTTAAATTCCTGCAACGCCGGAGTCGTTACAATCGTAATTTTGGCGATAAATTTAATATTGAGGTTAGTTTTACAAGGTCTTTTTTTTCACTTTTTGTAAGAATTGTTCATTTACTAATAATGGGGGTGGTGTCGTGAAGTAAGAGACGTAGCCTCCTCACCACCTCTACTATCTGTACTATCGTACTTTGTCCCAAATCACCCCCAAAATTCCTGCTTAGGGATATCGTACTCTGCCCTCTAAATACTCACCGATGACACATCCAGAGGTAAGATGAACATAATAACAAATGAGAAGTACCATGCTGTCAAAACGGACACAGTTACTAATATGTGATTTCTATAGCAATCACCATATCGGTATAAAAGTGTAGCAGCTAATATGAACGCCGATATTATTTCAATCACAAACAAAGTATAAGCCATTTTACTTAATTGGTTTACAGTTTAACAAAAAAAATAAGTCACATATGTTAGTTTTTCTTAGCTAGTTTTTGTTTTTCTTTCCACACTTGCACAGCTTCGTGTTGTAATTGTTCAAAACGAACTTGCGTTGGAGATTTTAATGGTAAAAGTATAGGCTTTTCAATCTCATACTCGGCAGGGCATTCTTCATAAAATAAAATTCCCTTGTCTGGTAATATTGGATCAAAGTCGATAATCTTTTCTTCTTTCTCTACAGCTTCAGACATTTTTGATAAAAATAATCTGTTGTGACATTTTTGACAACACTCTCTTATAAACTAAATCGCTAATGTTTTGAAGGTGCCAACTATTTTCAAAGGTATGTACTATTTTAATTTTACTTTTTGAGTAAAAATAATTGGTTTCTTAGATCATCACGTTTCTAAACAAATCAATTTATACGTAAAGAGACAGATTATAATATAAAGTGTTGACATTTGACAGATGACACGAAGGTATTGTATATATTTTTAAGTAGCGTTCAAAAGTATATTTCAAAACAAATTTATAAATAAACTAACAACCAAGGCAAGTTAAATAAAACCGTTTAAAAAGAGAGATTGTTAATATAAAATTAAATATTTTTATTATTATTAATTATTATAGTAGTTATGTACTCTTTTGTCATATATTATGTATGTATATATTATATTTCGTTATTATATTATTTATTTGATAGACATTCTTGTTTAAATTTAAAAATTGGCATGTATAGGATGCCATTGGATAGGAATACATTCTGGGCTGCTGTTGTAAAACCATAAACAATTGCTCTACAAAAGAGTTATTGACTATCCAAATGGCTCACAGGAGTAATAAGATCGTTCGAAGTTTATTCAGTTTTTCAATTATTCAGCCTTCCACCGAACCATACACTCATCTAGATCACTCAATCAATATATTTCCGCATTCCATTATCCAAACTATCTAACGGTGGATTTTTTTTATAATATTAAATATATTTAAAAAAAGGCCTAGAAAGACCGCAGTCGGGGGACTCCCATCAGGAACGAAGTTCTAAGCGATATTTTTTCAACTCAAACCGTGTTTTACCATGTAGATTTTAATTGATTATATTTCTTTATTTTTGTCACACCAAAAGCACCTCGACTTCCTTATTATATCGACCTCCTAAATTCGAACGCCCAAAGCATCGCATTTTGTAGCATTTGGTACCTAGGTAAAAACACATTAAGTTATTCATCGCTTGAATATAAAAAATAATTATGCTAATTAAGTACCTACTTATTTCAAATAGTAAGTAACTACACTTCTTTTTTGTACAATATAATCACATACTTAGTAACTTACTTAATAATTCGCCTTGCTTAGGCGTAATTTTAAAGTGTTATTAAGTCGCCACTTGCTTTAAGTAGAAACATTATAACGACGTATAATCGCTTAATTACGTTCTCCAAAAGCCACCAGCTGCGTGCAAAATGGCGTTAAACTTAGTTAGCTCAGAAATTGAACAGTAAAATAGTGTCTAAGCTGCTCTAAAACCGACTCATAATATAATTTACTTTTCATATGATATTTTTATGCTTTTCACGCTTAAAAATAATCATTTACAGTCTGTAAAGGTTGAATGTTACGAACATTAGTGACTACTATTATTAATAATAGAAATTTTCTCTGCGACTTACAATATATGCCTATACATATAAAAAACGGAAGGCTGTTTGTGGATCCCGTGTGTATAATATAGAATAAATAGATAAACTTTATATTTTTCGGGAAAAAATCGTATGGTAATGTCAAAAGTATTATTCCAAACATCATATTTCGAATCGTTATTGCTTTCGAACAAATAGGTCGAATTTCATACGAATAAAACGGACGATGAATATAAATATAAAAACATGTAGATAATTACTGAAAAAGGTTTTGTCGTTATTTTTTAGCATTAGGTATTGCTCTGGTGTGTAAACTTATTATAAATATAATAATAATGGTCCTCATGACCGATTTTCGTCACGGCGGTCAATCTCATCATCATTAAAATACTGAATACAATTATGATAAATTGAATTCATATATATTTATTTAAAACCCATATAAAATAACATTATTTTTATGTGAACAATAATAAATAATTGTCTTTCTGACCGATTTCGGCCACGGCGGCCAATCTTTAGAGAGATCAGAAACAGCGCAGGAGATATTATCACACAGGTGCACTCTCTATTCCCTAACTCTCATAACCGATGGGACGGCAATCCGACACGACAGGACGGAGTGTACACACTTCCAATTTCCAGACTCCGGGCTGCTACTAAGAATTTTCGACAGAAAATCTCAATAAAAATTTAATGGCCCGACCTGGGAATTCCGATGGGATGGCAATCCGAGACGACCGGAATAAGTTCAAGCGCAGATCCAATGATTTTAGACCAGACCAGATCCAGTCCAGATGAAATATGTTGTTTAAAAAAAAATACTTTGTTATTGGTTGACTGCGTTAACCTACCCCGATGATAACCTGATGCCATCCTTATTTAATAAAATTAAGGTTGCATCGCTTATTGCAGGAATATAGATTTGAAGCTGCCTCGTTATGCCCAGCGGTATTTGACGCAATCAAGATTGGACTAACTACTATTCCAGCGACAACATGCAACATTGAACGTTCATTTAGCATGAAATCAGTTTGGTATAGACGTATGCACATAAGCAAAACAGAACACTCATCGGTCTGTTCTGCTTATGTGCATGCTCGGTGTTTGTTAAAGGAAAGTGAGATAGCATTAAATTAATTGACAATATGTTGAATAGGCTGTGCACGAGCATAGGGGTCAACAACGCCCATAGACATTAGCATTGAAAGATTGTTAACCATCGTTTATTTATTTATTTATTGCTTTAGAAATACCATCGGCATATTCACAAATCATATTTAGGAAAAACAACAAAAGAAAACTTGTACAGTGTGATACACCATTACAGGTTTACATTTTAATATACATTACATACATCGCCAATGCTCCAGCAAATTACACTGGCTCACTCACCTTTCAAACCGGAACACAACAATACCTACAAAACAAGTACTGCGGGTTTGCGGTAGATTATCTGATGACTGGGTGGTACCTACCCAGACAAGCTTGTACAAAGCCCTAATACCAGTAAAAACAAGTAGTATCTCTTATGTTATTTAAATTTCAAATAAATTATATTCCCTAAGCTGTGTATTAATTAAATGTGCAATAACGTATACACCCTATAATATCGTTTCGCTCTCATTGGTTTCATTGATCACCGTGTTTAGCAATGTGGTGGATTTATTGCTATCGGCTGAAGTAATATGGCAGTTTTATTGGCTCCGAGGGTTTGTTATGGTTGAAAAGCGGTTTAATGTTGAAATTGTTCCTCACATAGTTTAGGAAAAAACAATGTTTATGTTATTTTTAATCGATTTCATAAATACGATGTAGTATTTATATATAAATATATATTTATGTCTGTTCACCGATTACTCGGAAATAGTTGGACTAATTCGGATGCTTAGAACTTAATTGTATTGAGATTTGAGACGCATGGTCTCAATTATTTTTCTTTGACTTAAAAGAAAAAACTATTTGTTGATGAATAAATCCATAATTATTTCTCAACTGTCGAAGCTCACAACATTAACATTTTTACTCTACTAAGAGCAGCATACATTACCTTTGCGTTTTAATTGTGTCATTATCTGTACCCCTGACAACGTGTGACATGTGGGCAAAGTTTAATTATTATCAGTTTAGTAGTTAAGACGTAACAGTACGAGCACACCCACCCATTTCGCATTTATTATACAGTAATGATATTAGCATGGTATTATACCTACCTGTCACCCTTCACACTCAACACTGCAATACATTTAATCGGTGTTAAGCAATTGAATAATTAATTAATTCGTACAGCCCACTCACACACGCTTACCGTCGATTTTAATCCAAGGGTGCAAGGGCTTACAGTAACAGCCTGTGTATTTCCCACTGCTGGCCTCCTCTCCTCTTTTGAGGAGAAGGTTTGGAGCTTGTTCGACCACGCTGCTCTAATGCGGATTGGTGGAATACACACGTGGCAGAATTTCAGTGAAATTAGACACATGCAGGTTTCCTCCCGATGTTTTCCTTCACCGTCAAGAACGAGATGAATTATAATCACAAATTAAGCACATTAAATCAGCGGTGCTCGCCCAGGTTTGAACCCACGATCATCGGTTAAGAGTCATGCGTTCTTACCACTGGGCCATCTTGGCTTATATACATTAATTAAAATAGTAAATAACTATGTTGTAGATTGTCTGAAACTTATGTAATCTATATTTTGTTCGTTCAATTTTAACATGAACTCATACAATATATCCTACAACAGAACTTACCTATAATGCTTATTACATTAGCTACATACACTTTTGTTATGTTTTATTGGATACAAAATTCAATATACTCAATAAAGAACAATGTTAGACCTTCGTCAAATGTTCTATACGCGTCGAATATTGTTATTTTTATACTTCAAGGGAACACTGAAATACAGAAATAAATAACTGACGATTATTGTATAAGAAAAACTGGTCAAGTGCGTGTCGAACTCGATGAAAGTATTTCGTACTCTGCCTCCTTGGTTATTACTAGAGAACAAATGATGAGAAGATTACATTTTGAATATACAGGTGTAATAAATATTATGCAACAAAATTCGTGTCCGACTCGTGAAGTAGTTATTAGGTATCGTGAGTCGGTTCTATTTATTTAAACAGTTTTAAAATATTATGCCAAAAAAGTTACCAAAAAATTGCGAAAATATTATAAATTAAAATTAATTTTGTACACCCTGTAGAGAAAATACTACGCAAATAATACTAAATTAAAAATGACAAAAAGAAAAAAATAGTTTTTAGTGGAATTTAACTTCATGGTCTCGTTCAAGTCTCTGGGTATGTACCACTACATTACATCACTACATCAGATATTATACCACTAAAACACAAGGGAGTGTATATAGGATGATGTTAGTAGAAATTTCATTTTAGTCTTTTGAAATATATGTATTTTTTTATATAATATGAAAAGGGAGCATCTTCAATTTTTATTTTTGTAGTTTCAAATTTAATTTGTTCGTATTTTTCACATGTTATATACAGCTTTTCTCTTTTAGTTTACTTCCCAAATTGAACCTTAAAAATAGGAAAAGTTTGCTTATGCCATTCATCTGTGATTAGAGCACCTAATTCCATATCAGTTTCAACTGTTCGGAGGAAATAGCTTGTGGTGCAGATACGAAAATTATCATAAGTGATAAGGCGAGGAAGAGTTTTTCCATCGAATGTATGACTCTAAAAAAGGTGCCACATTCCTGTCACTTTTGCTGATACACGTAATGAATATATAAAAAATTATAGAAATTCAGTTATCTAATATTGTTTTCACAAAGTTATTGCAATTCCAATTCCATTGATTCATAAAACAATGACCGTTCATTTTATTCATGTGGAAACACAGGTGCTGCAATGACACTCTTTCGATTCGAACATATTTTAATAAATTATTTAAATACTATATTAAAATGGGAGCTACATAATTAATGGACAATTTAAACATACAACATATTTATTGAAGTGGATACGTCATTATACATACAGTTGGTTATTTTAATTAAATGAGAAAACTCTAATATTAGCTATGTAAGTGTTCGTTATTTAAATAACATGAATTTACATTACATATTATGATTGGAAATTTCTAATACCTATTAAATATTGTCTACGAATAAATGTTTATTTTTCGTTTTCAGTTTGACTTGACAAATTGCACTTCTAATATTTAACAAATATTATTATAACAATACAATATAATAGTATTAATATATATTTATAAGTCGTAAGATAATCGGGCAAACTGCATGTAATCCAAGGAAAGTTTTCACAGGCAAATTGTTTTTTTTTTACCCTAAAAATGTCTCGGACGATTGTGAAAAACCTTTCTTAAATTCAAATTATCCGATCCTTTGCAGTTGTCCTAGAATTGTCGCAATGATTTTTTTTGACCGATTATCCTACGACATATACAAGAGATAGCTTAGTGAATAGGACAGATAATATGATCTTTAAAAAATCTGGTTTGAATCCGCGCAAGAAACATTATGTTTTCATGTAAGTACACAATTTGTATTTAGTATTTATGTTTTGGAGTAAATTATGTCAAACATAAAATAAATTACGAGAGAGTTAACTAAATAGACGAAACTCTCTTATTGTATTGTATAATACTGTGATTCAGACGTTTATTCGTTCAACATTATCATTTTTCATAGTTTATTGTTTATTATAAATTAAAATCGATTTAATGCTCTTTACATATAAAATGATAATGTAAATTACTCGTGTAAATAAGGTCCATTTTTGTTTCATAAAAATAATAAAAATGAAAATTGTACAATGTAAATTTCTGTACATTCGAGGTTAAGTTAATTAAGAAGTAAGCCAGATTTGTCGTCTTAATTTATTCACTCTTCTTTATACCGCAGCGCTTTTATAAGGAAAATTTTGTACTAATTTTCGCTTTTATGTTGTTTATGATCGTTGGAGTAAGGCACAAAGGAAGGCAAGGCCGTGCGCCTTGAAATTTGTACACACACACACACCTACACATTCCCTAGATATATTGATGGTTTTAGTTTATTTTCTCTTCAGTTTAAAGTTGAATATTTATTCGTGCTTAATAAATTTGGCCTTCTGTATATAGAGAGTTGTAGAAAGAGAAAAATGGGAGACAACAGACTGATCCTTGCTCAGTGGGAGGCACGAGACTGATCTATCCATACTAACATTATGATTTATTTGTATTTAATCGATAAACTCTGAATCTATTGAACCAATTTTTAATAATTCTGTCACTTATTATAGTAAGAAGTAAATTTGGCATAATAATTTCAGTAATCATAATATTTCGGACTAAAGTGACGCTCTGAGTTTTTATATTTGCACGTACTATTAGAAATAATAAAACTCAAACGTTAAAATGACAAGATGTCAGATTTCGAAAGATTTACGCTCCCTAAATTTTGCTGCCATAGGCCCGGGATTCCCTGGCCTATAGGGAAATCCGCTACTGATTATATAATATATCGGAGCCGTAAAATATCAATACTTATTATACAAAAAGGAAACTCAAAAATGCACTGTTAACGCAAACGTCTGTGGCGAAATAAATTACCATAAAAAACTTGATTAGTTTTATAAATTACTAACTGTGCACCGCGGTTTCATCCGTATAATACTATAATTAATAAAAATATTCCTAGAGCCTTCCTCGATAAAAGGACTATACAAACAAAATAATTTTTAAATTTAAATTGTATTTCCTGAGATTAGCCGGACCAAACAAACAAACTCAATATATTAGTATAGATTATCAGTTTTTTTTCATTTTGATTTCGACGATTATATTTAAATAAATAACATAAACATAGGTATTATTAGAAATTTCACATTTCATTAAAAAAGATTCTGTAAAGTTTTACCGTTATTTTGTCGGAATAATATTCGAATACAGCGCGATATTGCGTGAATCGAATAACGGCTTAACAATTTTATTACATTTTATGTGAGTTCTGTTTTTGTTAAATCGGAAAAGTTTTACAAATATTATCTTTATTGTGTTTATCTATCTATGTTACAAAGATCTATCATATGGAGATTCCTGAGGTTGTATTCAAAATGTACTTTTAAATATATAAATTAAAATATAGCTGATGCAACAATGCGTCCGAGGTGGCCTTATTATGTAATTAAAATTAAATGAATTACTAGATTTATGTGCAATCGAGAAAATAGTTTTAATTAAGTATAAATTGCAATATCTATTTTAATAATTTAATTGAAGTATTTTTCGTCCGGTTACTTAGTGCAAACGTAACTTCTATACAAATAAATACTAAATATTTGTATGTCTGTTCTCATGATTTCTTAAACTATTCTTCCTGACGCAAGAAGGATAAGAATTTTACCTCACATAATATGTATCTTTCAATATAAACATTTTATAAAGACCATATTCCGAAACTTGTACGCGTACTGCGTGCGCGAACCCTGAACGTGGAGTCAGTAATAAAATATGTAAACATTTAGACGTATTTTACTGTGACAATTAGACTCAAACAAATTACTTGTATGTTACTGGAGCGAAAATCGAATTCGCGGGATGAGAGAGTCAACAGTATTTACGCTCACCGTTATTACAGAAAGTCTTATAAGCCAACGATAATATTGTAGGTTCTGATAATAGTACCTGATGATCAAGAATAACGAATATGACTTTAGTAAAAGTGTTATTATTGATGAAATATTATTCACACGAATTTGAACCTTATGCAAATACAGCAACGGCAATATTTTACATATCACATCTGCTATCTACGTAATAAGTATATAAATACTAGTCAACAAATAACTGAAAATACCAGTGTTGATTAAAACAAATTAAATGTCTGCCATGCAACTTTAACCCTTAGCATAATTTGACATTATTTGGCTCAAGATTCATTAACAACATTGTTGCTAATGTCGCACTTTGTATAAAAAGATAATGGCTTATACTTGAGATATTATCTAGTGTATATATCTTACTTCTAGGTTGTATGGAACTGCCTCATTGGTCTAGCGGCTAGATATAAGGCCGCGGACGCGGTGGTCGCGGGTTCAACTCCAAGGTCGGGCCAATAAATAGTTATTGGGGTTTTCTGTCAGAAAATTCCCAGTAACAGCCCGGATTAAGGAAATTGAAAGTATGTACACTCCCAAGCCTCGGAGAGCACGTTAAGCCGTTAGTCCTAAGCTTAAAATCTTCCCGGTCGTGTCAGATTGCCGTCCCATCGGATTATGAGAGCTAGGGAAAAGAGAGTGCACCTGTGTTTGCGCACACACTTATGTACTATAATATCTCCTGCGCATTTGGATAATCTCTCTAAAGATTGGCCGCCGTGACCGAAGTCGGTCAGGAGAACATTATTATTATTATATCTTAGAATATATCTTAGAATATTTGAATTTTCTATTTCAAAATAAATAAGAAACCGATTATAAAAATTTACTCTTAGCAGCCTCTTCGGTATGTAAATAAAAAAGTTATATTATATAATTTTACTCAATTAAGCATAAGAAATATAAATAAACTTTTTGAAATCAGTTAAAAAAATACTATTAATAAAAAATAATCATTCAAGATTTATACTAAATATATTGTTGGAATTAAAGGATTCCTTTTAAAAATTAAATAATAATAAAAACCATACGAGTACATTATTACTTTTTTCTAGAAACTAAAATTTAAAACTGGCTGTGACAAAAAATTCATGACATGCCTCGCTTTATTAAAAATTTAATAATAAAAACTATAACTCTAAAGAGGATAAATTATGCAAGCTTTGGGGAAGTCATTTAAATTTTCATTAAAATGAATTTCTCAACTTTATCCATATTTATAACAGTGACCTTTAAAAGGTCAATCGCTTATTATAATATATAATATGCTTATGTTATCCTTACTTAATTAGCGTTTGATTTCTACTCGACTTAAGTGTCCTCGTTAAATTCAAATTGAAATTAATTAATATAATTTAAGAGCACTTATCTTGTTCTGTTCAATTAACTATTTCGACTCTTATCAAAATAGATAAGAATACTAGCTGTGCCCCGCGGTTTCATCCGCGAATAATTAATAAAAATAAGCCTAGAGCCTTCCTCGATAAAAGAACTATCCAACACATTTTTTTCAATTTGAACCAGTAGTTCCTGAGATTAGCCGGATCAAACAAACAAACTCTTCAGCTTTAAATTGTAAATCTAAACCATTCTCGAATCCACCTGAAGGTACACAGAAAATTTCATTAAAATCGGTCCAGGTCCGTTTAGAAGAAGTTCAGTGACAAACACACGCACATAAGAAATATATATATATATAAAGATAATCCATCATATAGTCAAAAATTGTTTTTACATAAATAAATATCATTGTTATATAGAACATAAAGAACATATGTGATATCATGATGTGATCTTGTTATACAGGGTTATTTTTAATGACCCAGCAACCTCGCAGGACAAGATAGCTAACATCATAAGCAACAACTTTTGTTCTACGACTTCGGACATAACTAAATACAAGAAAAAAATAATGATTTTACAAGTTTTTGTCGTACTGTCGTGACATTTGTATGTATATATTTCATTAATACACGACAGGACGACGCGACGCGTCGAGCTTTGCGGTGCGCGTAGATTTATAAACGTTCAAGCGGGAAATTAAATTAATACTTATTTTTGTATGAAAATAAAATCTAACAAATTATCAAAAGTCGTAGAACAAAAGTTGTTGCTTATGGTGTTGGCTACCTAGTTCTGCGAGTTTGCTGGGTACATTTAAAATAACCCTGTATAAAGCGACTGCTGTTACCGAAAAGAAGATCTATTTTTAAAATGATTAAATACATTGAAATTAAAATAAAAAATCATTTATTCGATGTAGAAGCAGTATAGTCATAGATAGTAAAATAATAAAATACCAATGGTTCGTTAATAATACCTTAGCCTTTTCTTTGTTCAATTATATAATTTTATACAATTTTTAATATGATAAAGAAATAGTCAGACGAAAGTTTCATTCCCAAGGGTCGTTATAATCTATGATATATTATGTTTTCCGAAACATATATGTAGGCAGTACAGGTTTGAATGATATAAAGAAAACATTTGGTTTGTGGATTCGATGTGTTTGTATTAGGGCGTAAGGGAACAACCGTTGTACAAAAGTTTATCTTACCAAAAACGAGTGCACAAGTTCAAGTATGATTTATAGATTAAGCAACCTATTCAAATAATGATTGTTTTCTTTAGAAATTTGAGTTATTATTGAATATGGTGTATAAATATTGTAATTGTATACTTTTGCTTTTGAGTGTATTCAAACATCTTATCTTAAGTGAATCTCTCTTCATTAAGATTTGTACAAATAAGAGAAAATACATTTTCTTCAGTTAAATAAATGACCTGTCTGATTCAGGTGAGTTGAAAACAGGCTATCCAATAGTACACTTTCATATTTATAAAATAAAAAGGAAGTAGATGAAAGCTGGATTATAATATTTAGAAAATTATTGTCTTACTTTTTTATAATTCAGATAGACGGATGGACAGATAGGCCACGTTAAGGTGAGAAGTCACTGTCACTGTCCAAAGCCATTGGCACAGAAAGAAATATTAATCACATCACCATTGCACCCTAGCTTCTTCTTCTTCTTCTAAGTCGTTATCTTCATTACTGAAGGTCGTGTTTAGTATGACGAGTTGATCGCTCGTTGCACTATGCTCTTCCACGTGTTTCTGTCTTCGGCGGTATTAATGGCTCTAGATATTGGCAGGCCAGTTTTTATTTGGTCTGTTCAACGGAAAATAAGAACTGCGTAGGGAACGAAGATATTATGTCGTTTGTGCCTTTAGGTACACTGGTTCACTTACCCTTCTAACTCTACCACAATAATACTAAATATTGCTGTTTGGTGGTAGGATATGTGATGGATATGAGTGGTTACTACCTGCCTTCCAAGATGAGCTTATAAATGTCTTTTGTCGATTTTCAAATCAACAATGACATAAAGAGAAATCCATTATTTAGCCACATTTGCTAAACAACATTAATTTATGAATAAGGCCTCTAATGTAAAAGAAAATGAATTTAAAACACTTCTAGAATATTATTATTGTAATTTGTATCGTGCTCCTAAATATGAGATGAAGTTAAATTGTCATTCATGTCGTGATTCGCTGAAAAAAGACGTAAAAAACCTTAAAAGTTTCAAGTAAATTGTGAAATATGTAGATCTGGCGTTCCGTAGTAAAGCAATTTGGTGGCTAAAGTTTTATTTTGCCAAGTAATAGACTGGGTAAATTTCCAATATCGTTAAGTTACTTATTATTCTGCAGCTATCAACTAACTTCGCTATATAAATAAGAATTTGTTGGTCCTTTATTTTCTGTATTAATCGGGAACTATGAATTTAATTTAGGTATGGGATGGATGTGAGCTGCCCAAGATCATCCCACGATTGGCGTTCGATAGGCTTCCGTCCAATAGTGGACGGTGATAAGCTAAACAAAAGTGAATTTAATCTCAAATTTCTCATTTTCTTTCTATGCCAATTATATTGCAATATCATACAAAATGATTGCATACTTTACTGTGAACGCTATAGTAGATACAAAAGAATACAATACAATACAATTTGTTACATAGTTACATACTAAACAGTGTGTGGTAATTTCTTAAATCAAATCAATTTAAAATCCTTTATTCAACATAGAAACATTACACTTACTAATTGATTGTCAAATTGAGAACTACGACAGTTTCGTAAAAGTAATATCTGACCTGAGAAGAACCGGCTAAAAACTCAGCGGGTTGATTACGCAAAAACGACGGAACGTATTTCGCTGACTTTTAGAATAGACATTGCTTACATTCCGGCGAAAAAAGCTTTCGTTAGTTATTGTACAATATATAGAACGTGTACTTATAAAAATAAGAGTCTAAGAATGAAATGATAATGATAATAACAAGGCGCAGCATCTTTTATTATTACAAAGATTATCTCGAATAAACAGACGGATTCAAACTGGTGAAATTAAATGTTTTTGATGTCACGGACAGAGAACGTAATTTCGGAACTCTTTCAACGAAATTGCTGGAAAACTTGTAGGTCGCGGGAAAGTGAAAATTGAATCAAGCACTACGGAGAAAATTGTCTGCAGCGAAGACCGCTGTAATTTGTTTTGGCCCGAAATATTTTGCAAGTCATTTCTTTGGGCCTCTTTATTGATAATTTTCTGAATTACTTAAGCCTGATTAGTATTAGAAGTTAAAAAAATCATATTATTATAATAAATTATAAATATTATATGTGTGTATGAAGCGTGTCAATAACGCAGTATTTTACTGCCGAACAGATGTTTAGATCAAGCTCTTTATGTATATATATATAATGTGACTGCCTCGTTGGTCTAGTGGCTAGGATTAAGGCTGCAAACTCGGAGGTTCTGGGTTTAATTCCCAGGCTGGGCCTATAAAATGTTATTTAGATTTTCGGTCGAAAATTCTCAGTAGCAGCCCGGAGTCTGGAAGTTGGAAGTATGAACACTCCCGTGCCTCGGAAAGCACGTAAAGCCGCTGGTCCTGCGCCTAAACTCTTTCCGGTCGTGTCGGATTACCGTCCCATCGGGTTATGAGAGTTAGGGAATAGAGAGTGCACCTGTGTGTGCGCACAAACTTGTGCACTATAATATGTCCTGCGCAGATGGCTGATCTCTCATGAGATTGGTCGCCGTGGCCGAAATCGGTCAGGAGGACCATTATTATGTGTATATGATGGTTGAGTGAGCCAGTGTAATTATATGAACATAACATCTCACATCCTAGTGTCAGAATTGGTTAATAAGTTCTCGCAGTGCTAAGTCTGTTGGTAAATGTGACAACTTACCATTAGGTAGCTCATTTGATAACTTACACTTGCATAACTTAAGAGAAATTGTGAACACATGTTCCTAAACCGGATTTTATCTCGCGTGTTCAATCAATCGGGTTATCTCGGTTCTAATTATACATTAACAAGTGACTGCATAATATTCCGGGTTATAACTATTCACAACGTTCAGAGTAGAAAAGATATCGCAGAACCACAACGTTGTGGCATCAATTCCATCGCGCACGAAGAAATTTTTATCTTTGTCTATCTATTATCTGTTATCTCTTATCTTCCAAAACATGGAATTCTTTACCGTATTCCCCTCCTCTTATGACCTGGATTCCTACAAACGAGGCGTGAAATCTTGCATGGGGCGGCTAGTGCAAATCACTCTTACTGCACTAGCCATCGTCGCGTTTGGATTCTACTACCACTTACCATCAGGTGGATTAGAGTCATTTGCCCTTCCGGGCTATAAAAAAATAAAATACACCGTTCATGTAACTCTATTGTAATCATTTTTCTTTTTTATTATAGCTTACCAATCACATATTTTAATATTCGTTTTTTGGGCTTTATAGAGATTGCCTAGGATAGGACCACTTGTTCTTAAAATACTAACCACAACTTTCTGAAAAAAAAGTCATTGGTCAGCAGATGATAACGTCATCGGCAATCAATGAGCGCACAGTATTTAGACCTAGGTCGAACATATTTATTTCTCGGCAGATCACGAGATTAATTACGAACAAAAATTATGCAAATGAAAATCCAGTGGTGCTTAAGCGGTCGTCGGTTAAAATTCAAGTGTTCTATTCACTGGGCAATCTCGGCTGTTATGTGCTTATGAAGTACGTAAATATATATATCGCTGGCAGCATTGAGGTTAAATTATCTTTTTTGTTAAATGCGTCTAAAATATTTATACTTCTCGCGGGCGGCTTACAAGGTCCAGCATTCTTTATATACTTTATATTTATGTTTTTTTTTCAAGCATTTTGATTCTTAAAAACAGATGAACAGATAAACAGAACAATGAAAAACAGATCTCTACAAACTAGTACAGCAATGCACAAAGGTTTGAATATTTTCGCAAGTTGTCTAAGTTTTTTACTGGTGGTAAGTCAAAGCTTTCAAAGCGAAGCTACGATATTTAAAATATTTATTTATGTATTCAACTATAAAAGATAAAATGAAAAGAAATTTTTTTCAAAGAATGATGATATATCTTTTACATGAGATCTCTTGTAGAATAATCTTTACAGGACATAATTAAACATTCACATAATCACAATTATATATGTTTATTGTAATAGTCATTTTCTATATAGTCGTCGTTCTCTATTGAAGAGCAATACTGATTCTATGGCTGAATTATGAATAAGCCTAAACGTTCACACATATAAATATGTTATATGTATACATATGTAATATGTGTATGTGTGATACAAATGTTATATTTGATTAAAAAACAACTTAATTTTTTTATAGATTTGATGACGTACATTGATGTGTCAAATTTGTTTTTTTTTTTATCAAACAAATCTTATCGTTAGATATATTAAAAAAAATATATGAAAAATAGGAAAAAAAATATTACATGTCAATTATTTAATAGGCGATAGGGCTATATATAAGGCCGACTGGGTAGGGAGTAATGACTCATCATCACCAAGCATTTAGGAAATAGGTTCGTGGCAGAGATTGGATCACGATTGAAGCTGAGGCTGGAGCTAAGAGGAGCGAATTTGAACAGAAACTCCCTGAGTAAGAATGTATCGGAAATCATTAGATCGATAAGGGAGCGAAGAATTTATACGCAAAAGTCTATAATTTAATATACAATGTATATTGCTATGTACGTAAAAATATAATCAGCGAGTATATTAATACGAATATCTAGTT
Organism: Nymphalis c-album; assembly: GCA_963151315.1. Taxonomy (NCBI): domain Eukaryota; kingdom Metazoa; phylum Arthropoda; class Insecta; order Lepidoptera; family Nymphalidae; genus Nymphalis; species Nymphalis c-album. The sequence continues at coordinate 12,320,435 of OY720591.1, read as the reverse complement.
TGTAAATCAAAATCGATTCTATATACTCCAACTTATTTACTTACGGCTTACGGATATTAGTTAAACAATGCTTTGTCTTTTTCTTTCAAATGTAAAATCAATAAAGACAGAAAGAACGAAAGTGTTTAACTAAACATCAGCTAAGTAATACTTAAAGTAAGGCCGTCTGTAACAATAATAATAAATTAAAAAGTACTACGAATTACTGTGTTCTAATTCAGTTACGAATGATTGAGCTAGCAATATAGGTATATGATCTTAGATATTAAAGAAGTCTGTTCAATAACGACGCAGGGAGCATTATAAAAAACATAACAAAAAAATGGTTTATTTATCAAATTTTATTTTGTTATTCAAAATAATAATGGAACTGAAATATTAAAACTTTGGAGTTACTATGTACCTTTAATGCAGGATAAAAAAAATTATTTAATCAATTTACATATGTACATTGTACACTGTATATTAAATTATCATTTAATTTACTGTTAACACTAACTAAGAGCCTACTTTATAAAAAAAAATAAACAAATAAAAAACGCGAGCTAAATATAGGAATAGGTAATATTCAGCTGTCAAAGCATTGTCATCGAGACAGGCTCAAATCTGACAGATATATTGAAAATTCACAATGCGGCCATACTGACACCTCATTTGCGTATCACAATGAAATGAATACGACAGAAATGGAAATCGTCGAATGGGAATAAGATCTTCTATTGTAGTTTATACTTTTATTCCGTCAATAGTGTGGATGAAACAAAACAAAGGAATCTCGTGAATTGTATGGCTTTGTCAAAGCCGTGTCGATGGATTTATGTATACATTTTGTATGAAGTTATTTAGAAATTTTATTAGTTATTGATCGAATATAGGTAATCTATAAATATTATATTATTTTGTGTAAAATCTACATTCCGATCCGTTGCAATATAATATTGTAAAATGACTTTTAACGTGCTTGAGAGTTAATTAAGGCTTACTTACCGTATTTAAATTAAATAGTACCTGGATGACCGAGCTTTGCTCGGTATTTTTTTATTGGTAAATTGTGTGATTTTTCGAAATTATACAACGCCATCTACTGGAGTAGCTTTAGTGTTGTTGTGTCGTTGCTCTCAATTAAAAAAATACTCGCCAATAGATGTCAGGAAGAGTTATTGATTATTATCGATAAAGTTGATTATTGAAAATACGAAGAAAATGTCATTTTCTAAAAATGAAACCTAGCTAGATCGATTTATCGCCCCCGAAACCCCCTATGTACTAAATTTCATGAAAATCGTTAAAGCCGATTCCGAGATTCCGATTTTATATATATATATACAAGAATTGCTCATTTAAAGATATAATATTTAACTAATTATTTTGATTTGAACAAATACTTTTTTTATTTAAACATTTAAAGCAGACTGGCAAACGAGTCATGGTCACCAGTGCCCATAGACCTACACAATGTCAGTAATATTAACCATCCCTTATATCGCTAATGCGTCACAAACTTTGGGAAATAAGCTGTTATGTCCCTTGTGACTGTAGTTACATTGGTTCATTCATCTTCAAACCGGATGGTAACTGCCCTTTTGGCTCCTGATTTTCCCCTCTGGCCCGGTTCACCCCTTCTTAGTCAACCTGTGATTTTATATTATTTACGATTTTTGATATACACGAATAATAGTGATAGTATAGATTAACAACGATTGGTTTTCAACAGAATGACAGTGCATTAAATTAATCTGTGATGTGAAATATAACCTCCTCTAATCCACGCATCTAGTTGGATGCAACACATCCATTAGACTTATTAGCGATCGTTTATATACAAGTCAGATAAACGTATCTATCGAGTAATTTATTTTCCAACAGTTTTATATAAGTCATATCACGTCACGTCATACATTGGTGATAAAAACGATTTATATAAAAATGTTGAATTGTTGAATTGATTGATACATATATATAAAAGAACTAACTGATACCCGCGACTTCGTCCGCGTTGCTTGATATATTTACAAAGTTTTCTTATGTACGAAGGAAAAAACATCTAAAAGATCGCAAACAAAAATATACTTTGTTTAACTGTATACTGAACACGCAGTGCATATACAAATCGTTGTTTCTTGAAACTTGAATAACTTTTTATTAAATGAAGATATCGCAATCAAATTTTTTTTGATAAGGGAAAAGTGTCTGATATATAAAATTTAGAAAATTTCATTGAAACCTTTTGCTTTTTTTTTATTTTATAGGAAGGCGGACGAGCATATGGGCCACCTGATGGTAAGTGGTCACCAACGCCCATAGACATTGGCATTGTAAGAAATGTTAACCATCGCTTACATCGCCAATTCGCCACCAACCTTGCGAACTAAGATGTTATGTCCCTTGTGCCTGTAATTACACTGGCTCACTCACCCTTCAAACCGGAACACAGCAATACAAAGTACTGCTGTTTTGCGGCAGAATATCTGATGAGTGGGTGGTACCTACCCAGACGAGCTTGCACAAAGCTTTACCACCAAGTGATCTATCTATCTATCCAGTAGTTTTTCCGTAATGCGCGCACAACTGCAGACCTCTATCATTTTATTTATACATAACTGAGTGACTGGCTGACCGAGACGCTATGGAAAAAGGTATCTGGCTAATAGCCAGAACCTAAACGGAAATTATATTAAAAATCGAGAAATTGTTTAAGAGCGCACTAAAAATAAGAACTTCTAATGCGATTTGAAAAATTCTCCTTTGCTTTGTTGGAAAAGGTTCCGAGAAGCGGAGCATTAAAGGTAAATGAAAATCTTGCACACTGTACATTTAACCACCGTTCTGTTTTACGTACAAAATAGGTATTACTTAAATATATACAAATATAAAGTACTTAACAGTTTTAAAATTAATCGACAAACAAATTTATTTATTTTTATAATATAGAACGGGCCAATGGGCTTGTAAGTCACCCATACACATTGAACTGTGAGAAATTTTAACCAATCCTTGTCGCCAACGCGCCACCAATCTTGGGAACTACGATTTTGTGCGCCTTTAGGTAAACTAACTTCAAATCGGATTATTCCAGTTGTGATGTAACAATACATTTTCCTGTTTAGCGGTATAATAAGCGTTGAGTGGGTGTTACCTATCCAGACGAGCGTAAATAAGTAACCACTCCCAAGTAATATATAAACTACGTGTTAATAAAAGTTCATTGTTTTTTAACGTTACGGTTTTTGATTATAATAGTAGTCATATATCTATGAATATATACCAATTTCCATGATAACCGGTTCAATGGTATAAGACTAGGTGTAAAGCGCCATCTAGCGGAATCAAAGTAGATAAGTAGTAAAATCCTTTTCGATACACTTATTCACTATAAGTATATGTACCAAGTTTCATAATAATCGGTCAAATAGTGCCTAATAATATAAGCATCTAAAACTCGTTTAAGATTAATATATAAAGCAGATCTACTAATATGTATTTATACATTATACATTATATATATACATATATATATATATATATTATATTTCGTTAATAAACTGCAATTAAACCAACATTTCAACAGACCATTTCAAAATGCGCATTAGAGCGTTCTCCAAAAGGAAGACGACTTGCATTTTAAACCGACGTACTTCAACAGAATGACTTTTAGACTATTGTGAAATAAAAATATAGCTTTTGTTATCTCACTGCGGGGCTTTCAAGAAACTAAATGCAGTCATCTTCAAACTGGTATTATTTTTATGTTCACTGTATATAGTGCAAATATAATATCAAAATAGGTATTATATAGACAGAGATTACGGCTCTTTTTTTATTTTTAAATAATTAACCAAACCATATAAAAATACACAAAGCCTACATGTGTTAACAAAATATCACAATGATACAAAGAGTCATTGGCCGTCCCGGATAGTTTAATAAAAGTTGACATTTTGTTTTTAAATTACTTAAATATCATATTTATTAAATTTACATTAAATTCTCAAATATTTAATAATAATATGATCATATCAAATCTATTTCGAGTTAGTTATGAGACCAAAATGTATTATTGTATACCAAGTGTATATAAAATCTATAGAAACATTTTCGAATTATAAAAAGATTAAAATGCTTTAATATCCAATTAGAGCATTATACATTTCATTCGACATAATTAGCTATAGAACCTTGAAAGCTTCTTTTAAGTTTTATTTGCAGACGGGTTTCTTGTTATTTATAGAATATTTATTTCAATAACAGTTTTGTTCTTATTTTTATTTATTCGGGTCTGTTCATACTTCCTAATAGTTTAGGGATGGGTGGAGTCATCGCGGGTCGAGAAGCTTAACTATAAAGAGTTTTTAATTAACATTGTGACTTGAATTCTATAAAATGTAACCAAAACAATCGTTACCATTTAGTTATTTTTTAAATGGTCATTTAAAAAGCATCATTACGATTTTATCAGTTTCAAATCAAGGCATGATACGAGATCTCTGGCGCCTCAATTTGACTATGGCATTACGAAATATGACGGAAAATATTTACGAAAAGCAAGAATAATTTTTATCGTTTTGAATCTAAGTTCTGGAGTTAATAGATTTGGTTCCAATTTAAAGGGATCTATCATACTATTGTAGCAGTTCTGATAAAAAAGTCAGTCAGATGTGAAAAGTTGATGTCGTTGATTAATTTTATAATGAGAAATAAGTTACTTTATTACCAGTACTTTTTCCATATCAAACTAATTATATTTAAGACGAACTGTCAATAAAGGTGAAATCTAAACTTTTTTAATAGCTTCGTGTATAACAATGAAAAATAAAGTTGTGCCTATCGTTGCTCATTCAAACTAAAAAAGTACTGCCGACTTCTCGTCGTCATTTTAAACTTTCCAGACGTTTAGTTTTAGTGATTTTATTTGTAGACTTCAAAATTGTCGAGAACAGTTGCATCGATTTGAAATTTTAAACGAAAGAGTTGACAATATTTTGTTATATTATTTATTTCTGATTTTTGAATATATATTTTTTTGGTTTTTCATTTTTCCTTTTTTGATATAATCTACAAAAAAATAGGATACAACAACCTAAGTGGGGGATCAAACTCGGTAATCTTTTATTCGCATTTTTTTGGGTAAATCTAGTTTAAAGAGTAAGTTCGCAGTAAAATGAGGTTGATGATGATGATGATCTGTCTGATTAAAAACATAAAAGCCTATTATATTCTACCCTAGAAATACAATAAGAAATGTCCTCTAGTCTTTAAGCTGTAAAACATTCACATCACGAAATTAAACAACTTTGTGTTATGGCTTTTAAAAAAACACCCATGACGCGTGGCAAAGAGCACAAAGCGAAATTTATACCGAGACTATTATGCGATTTGACTACAAAACGTTGTAGCAACAAGGAAAACCCATACAAGTACCTACGCAATGAAAATTTTATAATTTGACATGAAGTGGAACATTTACAGACTGTTCCTGAATACTGTACTGTAATTTGTGATACTTGCGATAAATTAACCATTAATATCTTGAAACATTAAAGACAACATGAGATTCGTGCTCGCCACATCAATAGATTAAAGCTTAACTGCGAAACTGCAAAGCGAAGCTACTTACAATAATAATAATATTATAATATCATATACTAAATCCTTCCTAGAAACGCGCTGTAAGTACTGTGTAAGGTTTAATGTTTATTGGTATAGTGGTTTTTTAAGTAAGTCATTTCTCGAGACGATATATACTCGTATTTTATGTATCTGTATGTATTGCTTAAATGTGCTACAAAGATTTGTAAGTTTATATTATTTGGTGTGTTTTCGTTAAACTCCAGGACCCACTTCACCTTTTCTTCAAAAGTAATTTAAACTTGTTAAATAGTTGTTATCGTGTATAAATATCACAAGCGGTGACTCACAATCACAATATAGAGTTATATTGCTTTTTGTCATTCTATATATGCATTTAATAAGAGTAATGTGCCTCGTGGTAACACTCGCCCCAAACTTGGATTATAGACACCTTTGCGGCGGCATGGCAGCCATTTGGAACCGTCGGAGAAGTATGGCACGGTGATTTTCGTGAATGGCTACTCGACGATGATGATTGAATGATTGAATTGTTATTTTAAAATTAACATGTTCTCGTCGGTATGGCGGGCTGTAAGTCACACCGGAGAAGTATGGAATTACGCTACCGCCTACTTCTTTTTCCATCGACTATCGGAAAATACAAGTTTTTTTGTGGAACAAAACGTTTGTCTTCGATAATTTATCCGATACGTTCGATTGGGTCGCCAGTACCAGCGCTATGATCATAATTTTCATTTTATTTATTACGTAATTAAGCCCCTAGTCGCCATACTGGTGCAAATGACCGGAAAATTTGTGTCAGTATCTCCATTATATCTTAGGTATTTCATACGGTTTGAGGCTAGATTACACTTATGTTTATAACTCTAGAAGTTACTAGGAGTACATGATATAGCCCCGTATAACAAGAAATTCTAATATATCTTATAATCTTCCTTAACACTACGGTCTCGGTTTGAATTCAATTCGTAGCGTACGACTTCTTTTGATCGACGTTTGAACGCCAGACGTAGAAGACGTCTCGATCACAACAATAGTCGAAATAGATAGATAGAAGATAAACAGTACTCTCGAGTGGTGTTTATTTAAATTTTGACATTTTGTACTGACGCTAAGCATGGCGTTTACGCTGCAATCGTTCGAAATTATTGGAGCTGCGACGCAGCTTTTGAACGCCGCCTACGACGTTACCACTAGGTGGTAGCGCTTTGTGCAAGTACCTCTAGGTAGGTACTACCCACTTATTAGATATTCTACCGCTAAACAACAATACTTAGTATTCTTCCGTTTCAGTTTAAAGGATAAGTGAGCCAGTGTAACAACAGGCACAAGGGACATATCATCTCCGTTTCCAAAGTGAGTGGCACATTGGCGATGTAAGCAATGGTTAATATTACTTGAGACCATTACAGGAGACCTGCTGTGGTCTCCTTAAAACGGCCGGTCGTACATTTCTATAGCAATCAACGTGACGCGGCTTCCAGTGTGCCGCTGTAAGCGTCCGATGGCGTTTATAGAAGACCCCAGGCTAAGAAGACTTGCTAACTTAAAAATAAACAAATCTGGTAGAACTTGAGTATAATTCGTTCAAACAGGAAAACAAACTAAACTCTTCAGCTTTATACAATAGTATAGATTTTTAAGGGTTATTCAATTATTAATTTTAGGATTGCGTTATTGCAGCCGCGTAAAAACTAATCGAATTATTAGATATATATTTTAGACAGGCGTATATTATTTTTCTTTTATATAGAAAATATAGTTTTTAACCGAAAAGAAAAAGGTTCAAATTATGTTTCCTGAGTAGAATTTAATTTTGGAGATTAAAATGATTATTCTCGAGCGTTCATATTTATTGTTCCGAAAATGTTAAGAGTTCTCAAGTGCTCATTAAATCTCTTCGCTTAAAACGTTTAGTCGTTGAATATTGCATTATTACATAAGATACTTGACCATGTTCATTATTTTTAAATAAATAAATATAATTTATATATTTTGTTCATGTAAAATATCTATTGATGGTATTCGAGGGTAAAACGGACTCGTATGCTGACGGCAAGAGGCATGACGTTTGCTTATGTCTTCATTCTTCTTTCCGACGACATCTTGCAGACACTTTCTAATATTTTCTGTTCGCAGTGCGTGTATTAAAAACTTCATTGCTATATTATGATAATGAAAAGAGAAATATACAGGATGTAATAAGTGTCCGACCCGTGAAGTGGTTATTAGGTATTGTGAGTCTATTCTATTCATGTAATTATTAAAATTCTAAGCAAATATTTTACCCCGAATAACATTTAATTTACCTAAATAAGGATCGTGTTTTCTTACACATACCTGTAATTATTATGAATGGAACTCGATGTTTCTAATCTACCAGCCTGTGACGTCATGTGACACACTTCACACTTTTTTTTACACAACCTCTAACTCAATAAATTTGTACCAATATTTTAAAGTCCCTTAGAAAACATTGCCAAACGTATAATTCGATTTAAGTAGTGTTTTGAAAAGAAGAGAGATTGGTTCAGGAAACACATATGGCGATGATCCAAATTACTTTCGAGATAAAATCTCTCAGCGGGAATCGAGTTCGTTACTTACCTAAGTGCGGTATAAAAGTTATTACGTACGCGCATATACAGAAATACGTTAGAACAAACTTAGTTTAGTATTATTTAGATCGCCTTTTAACGTTACATCTGATCTCAATAATTATACAAATAATATATGAACTAGTTAAACGTAAGTGTAACTACTATTATTTATTTTAATTTAATTTAAATATTAATATTTTAGTCATTTTAGAATTATACAATTGACTTAGTCTTAAACTCATTCTATAACTGTTTGCTTGTATTGTATAAGTATTTAGCTATTAAACATTGCTTTATTGTACATAATCGTATATATTTCCGTTGGTAGTTTTAATACAAAATAAATAAATATACATTAGTATTTTTCGTAAATGATCATCAGTACATAGGCTACTTTATAAGTGTGATCTCAAGGCTCTCCAATAAAATAAATGTTATTGTAGTTTTTGTCAAGAAATCATCAACAGGCATGAGTAAAGTCGGCAGAGTTCTACAAGCGAGCTTCAGAACGGAAAATTGCTCTAAAATGTAATTCAAACCTAAAAATAAAATATATGTAAAGTATATTATAGTATCAAGGGTTAGGGTCTGGTCCAGTTATAAAATTTCTTTAAATGACAATAATTTTTTTTCGGGGCAAACTTTTTTGCTTACAATTTTAAAAATGATTACATAAATATTAAAAAATCAGTCAGACAGGATTTTGTTACAGGTTACAGGTTGTTGTTGTTTTGTTTTGTTTGTATATTATATAACATTTCTTAAAGTTCTTCTTCTTCTTCTTCGAGGCACTCTTGTCAGAGTGGTCGTGGTCGCCATGTAGTGTTAAGAATTAAATTCTTAAAGTTAGGTGCTCCTAAAACAAACATCCCATGAAATGTCTTGACATAAGGAAAATATAAATATGTTTCTCGCTAAGACCGATATTCTTGGCTGTATTATTTACATGACAAGAAGTATAAGCTATAAATGTTCTCAACGTTTACTATGCAATGATAAAAATCGTAGTTTTGTAACTGAGACTGTAAGGTAGTGGTGGTTTGGTGGAATACACATGTGAGAGAATTTCAGTGAAATTTGACACATGCAGATTTCCTCACGATGTTTTCCTTCACCGTCAAGCACGAGATGAATTATATAATCACAAATTCAGCACATGACATTCAGTGTCGCTTGACAAGGTTTGAACCCACGATCATCGGTTAAGATTCAAGCGTGTTTACCACTGGGCCATCTGTATTTACGACTTTATTTGTATATTGTATGTACTGAATAGAAATATTGCGTTACGATACGATTTTTTTTATATATTAATAAATGTATTTATAGTTCTTTCGACTACTAAGTTATAAGTTATCTAATCTCTAATTAAATTGTTTATTTTTTCACGAAATTCGATATTGAAATACACATGACTACAATAAACAATATTCAAAAGTTTATTTAGTAAATTATCTAGATTAGGTGTGAAAGATTTAATTTACAGTTGAGATAACATATGGGATAAAATTGTTTATTATAATTAACTTATTTACAAAAAGACGAATCCAATTATTAAAAAAAGATCGTATATTATCATTCGTATCTGTGGCAATTGTTTTATAAAAAAAAATCTTCATTGATGGTGAATGGTTAAGCTGATGTAGATTGATTACGAAACCTTTGACAAATAAAGGGAAAAAATGGCGCCAAAGTAGAGTGCCAAGTTTTGCGGCTGAAGCAGCGTTTTTTGTGAGAGCAAATCTGTGTGGAAAATTCGCATGTTATAATGACTTGTATATTTCAATTTTTTAAATATCGTCACGTGATTAATGGGTTCAGTGAAAGGCATTAATAGACTATGAAGGTTTTGCTTTTAAAAATTGTTAATGGATCCTTAATCAAGTCGACTAATTGTTTTTAACGTCAATCGAAAGTATCCATTAGTGAATTAATATAATAGTCATACATGTTCATTAATTATTGTTTGGATAACGCCTGCGCTAGAATTTCAATCGATATTTTGAATTCTATGTCTATGAACGTAATATGTGATCTTTATTCAGAAGTATGATTATACATAATTAGCTCTATAATACGCTTACTGTTGCTTTTCCAGCGGAAAAATAAAAAAATACATCGTTTTATTTTCAATAAAAATTAAATTATAAATATATATTTTAATTAAACTGATTTTTAAAGATATATTAAAGATAAAAAAAATTTAAATATGTCCTTAAGAATCCTTAAGAATACCAAATGAAAATTCATCAACGATATAATAATAATATTTTAAGGACAACTTTAAATGCAACGCTTTGTGTATAATAAAATACACTTCACGTGTATAATGAGTTGCATGCGCTATAATTTAAATAAGCTTAATAATATTGAAGATTACATTTACGGACATTCTCGTTACAAAGTAATAATATCCTGGGACATTTTTCACACACGGCCATCTGATCCCAAACTAAGCAGAGCTTGTACTATGGAAACCAGACAACTGATATACTACATATACTACTTTTTCTTTTGTAAATACATACTTATATAGATAATTACACCCAGACTCAGGACAAACAGACATGTTCATGCACACAAATGTCTGTCCTGGGTGGGAATCGAACCCACCTGCGGCGTGAAAAGCAAGTGTCTTACCAACCACGCCAACGGGCTCGTCCGTCAAGTGCCGTTGAATTCCGCCTTGATTGCATTATTTATGCATGTTCCTAGGACCAAGTGCTTAAACGCAGCGATTTGCATTCGCTTTCAAAACACAACGAACATCTCAGTAACAGCCTGTGAATGTCTCACTGCTGGGTTAAGGCTTCTTCTCATATTTTTAAGGTTTTAGAGCTTTTCAGTTTAGAGAATTTCATTGAATTTTGACATATGCTAGTTTGCTCACGATGTTTTCCTTCACCGTCAAGCACGAGATGAATTATAATCACAAATTAAGCACATGAAATTCAGTGGTGCATGCCCGGGTTTTAGTCTACGATCATTGGTTAAGACTCAAGCGTTCTTTACCACTGGGCCATCTCTTACCTAATACTTTATACAAAGTACAAAATAACCTTATACAGAATTCTTCTTGTTTGTCACTGAGCTCCGTCTAAGCCGATTTTGATACGTTCATAACTAATCAAAATAATAGAAAGATTAACCATATAGATATATAACAAAATGTTATGGAAATTAGAAAAAAAATCAATATATCATTTATATATGTACCTTTGTTATATACATATATACATCCCTATTATTCATGTAATAGCTTGTAAACATATTTTGAAATTTATTTGAAATTAACACTACGGTCTACGAGTATTATATATGAATCTATCTGTGTCTGATTGTACAGTTTTAATCTAGCAACAATGAAAATGTTAGATTAGATCTCCCCCAGTTCACGGATTTTGTTTGTTCTGCTCAAGATTAATGGTATCGCTAAAAATAGAATGCTTTGTCATTGTAACAAATTACTTCTTACAGACGCAACCCTTGACAGCGGAACAGTAAAATCTCTTTCGTAGAAGTGCATTGTGCAACTGTATTAGTTCAAGTAATTGCTGTAAAATGTTGCTTAACAAAATATTTAACTTGGTCAATGTATAAAAATCAAAAATTAATCTGTAAAATACATTAATAATTAAAGTTTTAATTTACACAATATATCTTTCTTACATATCTTTCTTTCAGTTAGTGGTAGGATTATGTGCAAGTCCGGCTAGGTACCAGCAATATTGTTGTGTTCCTGTTTGAAGGGTGATTGAGCCACTGTGTGTGTAGGCACAGATCTTTTTTGTTCCTTAGGTTAAGGGCGCAATGGCGGTCTAAGGTAGGATTAATATTTTTTAAGTGCACTTACCATCAGGTGGTCCAATAGTCCCCCTATTTAATTTATATATTATAAAAAATATATAAATTGATATGAGAACTATTTATATTACGGACTTGTATATTCGTACAAATCAATATTAAAAATAGTTAGATACTATGCAAATTTAGACCGCGTCAAATAGTGATGGATGCCAGCAGCATTTCCAGTTGCACCGTATTCAAATTCTCAAGACGAAGACAAAAAATCCCGCAAAAAAAGCCTAAATTGACATAGAATTTATTTATTACAAATATAAGTTATTTGAATGAAGTGTATATTGATTATTATTTGATTTGATATATAGCTGTGTATAGTGTTCTGAGGAGTTTGCACATCCTCACCACCTCGATGTCTGGAAGTTTACAACATCGCGTTTCCTAAGGCATGTCCTGGATTGCACCATCACTGCTTGGAACCAGCATGGGTGGTAGTCACTTTCCATCAGGTGAGCGTCCTGCTCGTATGCCCTGCCCTCTTACATAAAAAAGCTCTCGAACAATTTCAATTAGAAATCCTTATAGCCGGCTGCTTGAATAAATAGTGTTCAAATTAATTCAAATTCAAAATTCAAATATCTTTATTCAATGTTGAAGTGTTACACTTTCTTATTGATTGTACATATAAATAAATCTACCAATAAGTACGCTTTAACGGGTAAACTATGAATTTGATGAAATTTAGGATGAAGTAAGCTTGGGCTTGAAAGGCTTCATTTTATACGAAGCTCACTCACGCGGGCAAAGTTTAGTAGTATTATATTTCCTATATATACATGTCATAAGTACATAATATAAAAAATATTGCGTCGATATAAAGTTTGAGTAGAATGGAATATTGGACAAATTGCGGCTGACATGTTGCGTTGTATTCTCTGAGGATATGGTCTGAAATTTTAGTTTTGGAAACATTTCATTGTGGATTAAATTAAAAGAGTTCGCGTGATAAAAAAATATTTTTTAGATTTCAAATGACTTTTCAACTCGTAGGTTTTAAAATGAAAGTTCTTTGCACGCAATGAGAATAAAACTTTAAGTTCGAATTTTATAGCAACGTACAAGTAACGCTTGTGTAAAGTACTTCTGGCGCAACGACTGTTCACTTCTATTACCTCTATTTACTGAACTTTTATTTAGGTACGTCTAAATACATTTAACTATTTCGGCTAATAGGTATATAGGAAGGTCAGAAAACGAATCGTTACATTACATAATTATTCTATGTCAATATAAGCCGAGATGGCCCAGTGGTAAGACCGCGTGATTCTTAACCGATGATCGTGGGTTCAAACCCGGGCAAGCACCGCTGAATTTCATGTGCTTAATTTGTGATTTTAATTCATCTCGTGCTTAACGATGAAGGAAAACATCGTGAGGAAACCTGCATATTGTGTCAAATTTCACTGAAATTCTGTCACATGTGTATTCCACCAACCCGCATTGGAGCAGCGTGGTGGAATAAGCTCCAAAACCTTCTCCTCAAAAAGAGGAGAAGAGGCCTTAGCTCAGCAGTGGGACATTCACAGGCTGTTATTACTATACTACTATTACGAATATAATAATACTCATCAGATCTCGGATTGGATATAGATGGATGGGGATAAAAGTTGAATGGATGGGAAAAAAGATCCTGTGCAAAATCATTGTATATTTTTTCACAATTGCGGTAGGTTTTCTTCAAAAAATCCAACCGAATTGAAAGACGCGGACATGAGTTCCGAATATACACGAACTCAATTTAATTTGTTGATTTATAGTTTGTAATTATTTCCATGAAATAGTTGTTATACTCCCATTGTTCCGCTTAGTTTAAGTTTAGTATACTAACGACCGAATACTCAAACGTCACTTAAATAATAAATGCAACTTAATTATTTGAGACGCCGTTAAATTCAAATTTCGCATACTAATTTAGGAGCGTTTCAATGTTAAGTAGTGTTTAACTTTGAGTGGCGTTTCAGTATTCGGCCGTAAGAGAGAGAGAGAGGGATAGAGATTAAGAAGTGCCTGTGTCTACTTTATTTTATTTTTTAATTCGTATCGAGTATGAAGTTAATCTAGAGAGTGGGTAGAGCCCTCTTACATCTTCTAATAAATTGTATTATAATAATATTGTATTCGTTTTTATTCTTTATGTCAATATGTCCATGTAGTTTATTTAAAAAAAGCAATTTACATTTCAAATTATCATATGTGATAATAACTTTTGACTTGTGTCATATTGTCATATGAAACTGTGAACAACAATTCACAATGGAAGTACAAAGAAACTGCTACGAAAACTTTTGCGGCAATTGGCTACGCTGAAAAGAAAGACAACAATTCGGTTTCAATCAAACTTGTTCTAGTGTACAGAAAAATATAAATCAATATTGGATGTATTTTTAGGAATCAGGATGGAAATAGGTTAATCAAATAAAGTAAACTTATATTGACATATTCAAAAATAGAACCATGAATTTAAATTATAGACATACAGAGCTATCGATTACGACCGAATTGCAGAAGAATAATGCCCCACGTACGGGCGGTTACAATAAATCTACCCACGAATTTAATATTAAAAGTCGAACAATATAAATAGTATATATACACGATTACTTATTTAATTAGATAACAATTTATATTTTTTTTACATATTATATTCAGGTTTTATTTACGCTTATGCCTTTTTTATTATTTTGATTGAGATTGAGGTACACTGTGTACAGTATGAGGTACAATGTATCTATATCAATAGTTATGTAATATTATAAAGACGAAATATTTTTTTGTTTCTTATGGAAAAACTGAAGGTACTGAACCAATTTAAATAATTATTTCACATGCCAGAATTTTAGGTAAAGTTTTTCACCGGCGAGCGCGTCATGAAAATTATAAATATAAATTAAGCAAATTAAAATTCAGTCTGGGCTTGAACCCGCAATCGTCGGTTAAAAATTCACGCGTCTTAATCACTGAGCCAATTTGACACTAAATACTGTTACAAAAAAAAATCGTTGACTGACTTGATTTTGGTTCTTGAAATATAAATACTTATTTTTTAAATCAGCACACGAAAACTCTTTTTCTTCTTATACAATGTTTAACCGTAAAATGTAGATTGGGCTTCAAAGCTTTACTCTAATTGTTTTTTGACGAAACTAAACTGTAAAACGACGACGAATTTCTTTAAAAGAATAAAAATTCTAAGTGACATCTTCCATGTTTTGATTGCGTTTTTGTTATTTTCATTAAGAGAATATTTATTTTTGCAAGCTTTCATATAACTTTCCGTATAATAGGGTGTACACTCATACAAAATGTTTATATGATGTAATTGGTCGAGACCTTGAATAATTAAATAATTTATAGTATTCATAAAGGGACCGTCAAATAATGAGGTTTTGTATATAAGTGTGAAATCGTTAACGGAACTTTGGAATTAAAAATAAAAAGGACAAGTCGTTAAGTGGACTAAAATACTATATTTTAACAAACATATATTGATCAAAAACGGTTTGTTTTATATAATAAAGTAGAGCAAATCGCATGCAATGTGTAAACCTAAGGCCCTTTGTTATTCCTACTCCAGCTTTGATTGGAGTTGGCTATAGTTTGTTGATCATAAAACTGAATTTTAAACTAGTTCTACACAACTGGGTAAAAGTCCATAGTCGTGCGACACGAATTTGAGGTGGAAATGTATTGTATCTGGTAGAGCTTTGGTCCCTGATCATTTAATGTTCTTACTTACATTATCATAAAATGCGCCGTTTTTGAGAAAATTAAGAAAAACTGTTCAACCTCGAAATTAGTTAAATATGAAAAATACGATATAATATATCACTGTAAAAGCAAATTAACGCGTAAAAATAGTTATATATAAGTTAATTAAAGTAAGACTTCAAGATCAGTGTTTAAAATAACAAATAATCACTTAATCACTACGAGCGTTGTTTGCATTCAAACTTGTCATTAAAAACTATTGTCAATTTTAGTTGCCGCTTAAAATTCATGGGCACAGATTATACATCGAGAATAGACTTTATACACCGGTCTTTAACATACAGCCAAGAAGTCTAGATTTTTATGAATTATTTTATTATTTAATTTTAAATATTGCACAATTTATGAAATTAATTTTTTTTCTTGAATAAGACACCTAATCTCAATGTTACAACATTTTTACCAAAATTTCGAATTGTGACGGCTCCGGCGCTACGGGAAGTGCAGCCCCTTCGCCTTTGCGTAACAAAGCACAGGCTCCAGCTGACGCTGGAGCCTGTGCTTTATTACGGCAGGCGGGGGCTGCCCTCCCTCCGCGCCTCCGGCTCTAAAAAAACACTCTAGGGGTAAGATAGACTAAGACTAAGTGGAGTCGGGGTTAACCGATTCGGTTTTGTAACTACTTTAAAACCTACATGACTTTGCCTTTGCCTACAATGTTATGTGTAATATCGAACTTATCGTAAATTGGCGGGAAACGTTTTGTTACATGATCATAATTATTTATATTATTTTTTATCTATGTTATGTTTACCGTAAATGACAGTAAATTCGTATAAAACCCATTTCGAGTTATAAATGTTTTTATTAATTTTCTCAAAAATAGTGCATTTCAGTTTACTGTGAGTGATATTGTTTTGATTAAGGACCAAATTATATGTGTTAAGTTGCTTTTACAGTGATATATTATATCGTATTCTTCATATTTAACTAATTTCGAGGTTAAACAGTTTTTCTTAATTTTCTCAAAAACGGCGCATTTTGACGTGACAACGTCTTATAAATTGGTTTGCCGGGTGACACTTCAAGAAACTGCGTTACGCTCCGCTCACGTTATGCGCTCACAATGAGAGCGAGTGAGAGGCACGCGTCCCTTCCACTCGGGCATGGTTAGCCCGCCTAAGAGCGAGAGAGACAGACATAAAAAATAAAATTTTGTTAATATGAAATTCAGTGCGAGATTGTTTGTATAAATTAATGTTTTAAATATAATTCTTTGTATAAATAAATGTTTTAAATTGTTACTATTATTTCATCCTTCTTCCTACTATACGAATGAATATTCACATTAAAATTATTTTACCACTCAAAGTCGTTGTCACGTAAAACTTTCGCCCGTATACCGACTTTACAGGCAACCAATATTTTTTTATGATAATGTAAGTAAGAACATTAAATGATCAGGGACCAAAGCTCTACCAGATACAATACATTTCCACCTCAAATTCGTGTCGCACGACTGTGGACTGCCGCCCACAACTGTTTAAGCTGGAATCACACACTTGTATACGACAATAATAGTATACGATATTACATTAGTTTAACTAAATTTGATTAGTTACATGTTACATAATACTTAATAATAATAATGATAGTCCTCCTGACCTATTTCGGTCACGGCGGCCAATCTCAATAGCGATTAGTCACCTACTCAGGACATATTATTGTGCACAAGTGTGTACGCAAACACAGGTGCACCCTATTCCCATACTTTAGTAACCCGATGGGATGGCAATTTGACACGACCGGAAAGAGTTCAGGTACAGGACCAACGACCTTACGTGCTTTCCGAGGCACGGGAACGTACACACTTCCAACTTTCAGACTCCGACAGAAAATCTCAATAACATTTTATTGGCCTGTCTTGGGATTTTAACCCAAGACCACCTGGGCCCTACATGTAACCACTACACCAACGAGGCAGTCATATAATATTTAATATAATAGGGTATGTAATTAACTGTTGGATTATCAAATAAATAAATATATAAAATAATAAACTATACCATTGAAAATCATTGAAATATTTTTTATTATTATACTAAATATTAATATCTTACATCATAATACATTAGTATAGCGCTATGTGCATACTAAGAACGTTATGTACGTTAAGCAATTCCTCTAAGACCGAGTTCTTGAATATATAAACCAGCTGACATGTGCATTTGGGAGCGAGTAGGGATTTCCTGAAACTAATTTAAAACTTCATTGATTGAGTTGCGGCTTCCCTTGGCGCTGACTTGTTTCACATTCTTATTGGCTCTAACTTTTATTGATTGGTTTGTTTATCAATTTAAGTATAATTTGAATTAAATTCAAATTATTTGCTGATTTAAAATATAAAAAATATAATAGCAGTGAATTACGTCTGTAATAAGAGATGATCGCACGTTTTTTTCTAGAAGGTTTTAATATGTCATATTATTATATGATAAGATGCGCTTCACAGTTTGCTTAAAATTTAAACTATTGACGTAACAAGAGTGAATTATATTTATATTATGAGACAGCTAATCGTCAGTGGAATAAACACGTTTGCTCTTAACCGGATTGAACAGGGTGAATATCGGAATCATTGAGAAATTGTATATGAATGTTGTTTTTAATTTTATTCTGTGCTTGGTCGCATGTTTAAATTTTTTGTTATACGAGTTCTTTGTCTAAATGTGGTATCACCCAAACTTGAAATTGTATTAAATAAAACAAGATATATTTTTATTGTATAGGTAGGCGGACGGGCATATGGGCCACCTGATGGTAAGTGGTCACCAACGCCCGTAGGCATTGTTAGAGATGTTAACCATCGCTTACATCGCCAATGCGCCACCAACCTTGTGAACTAAGATGTTATGCCCCCTTGCCTGTAATTACACTGGTTCACTCACCCTTCAAACCGGAACACAACAATACCAAGTACTGTTGTTTTGCGGTAGAATATTTGATGAGTGGGTGGACCCTACCCAGACAAGCTTGCACAAAGCTCTACCACCAAGTGATATCATATTATATTATAATTTTATTATTCAAAAGAATATAGGCACAAAATATAGCCGGTGATATCGGTTATCACAAGATATTAATTTTACGACGTTGGCGTTATTTCGCCTAGATAGCTTCGACGTGATATAGTTAAACTTATTTTCTTAGGATACTTGAGAAAGATGGATAACGCTCATCTATTACTCAGCCGAGCGCTGCCACTGGTGTTTTCGATCTTCGATTGTATAATATGTCACGCTAAACATGGACGGCAAAAAAACCTCTTGATGATATATTTTATAATAAATAGGTACTTACATTACAATATTAAAGCCATTTTGTTCAATACGACATGATTTTTACACTGGTGATATATAAAGTTAATTGTTATTTTAAATTAAAATACTAGCTGTACTCTGCCCGCGTTAATCCGCTACTTACTAAAAATAAATTTGAAGGACATTACACAAATATTGAATTTATTTCGAGTCATTTTACGATTTTGGACTGACATTGCCGCCTTAAACAGTATCTCCTGCGCGTATTGCCGGTTTATCTGCAATTATAATTGATGGTATCTTTAGGATTAAAATATATTTCTTTAAATTCAAAGTGCTTGTAATTTAATTAAAATTAAATAACTTGTTGTGCTACAAGTTCTGCTAGTCATAGCTGAGATAACTCAGAGGTATATTATACACGTTGGTCTTAACAGGATAAAAGATTTGAAAAGCATAATTAATTTATTTTTGTTCTTAAAATATTAAGACAAATGAGTGCCGGCCAAAGAAAAAGGTCCGTGCAATGGATAAGTCTCGCTCTGTGGGAAACGCCTTCAGGATCACGGGATCCCCTACGCCAGGTATACCATTATTCTGTGAAAACTAATAAATAATATAAATATTTTTTTTTTTAATTGTGCAACTAACCCTAACTCCTAATATGTTAGAACGTAAGTCAGTTACAAGAATAAAAAAAAAACGTTGTTATTCAAAAAGAGATCTTTAACAGTAAAATAAATATAAATCGAACTGAAAGGGGCAATTTAGGAAGAGGACTGGAACGCTGGCTTTTTCTCATTGTTGGATAATTAAGGACATCTAAAATGTCGTTATAATTTAAGTCCAGCGAAATCGCGTGTAACCGCAGAAACACGTTCCGACATTGCGGCGGTTTTGTTTAAATGTGTTTAAATTATTTAATGGAAACCAATTTTGTTATTTAAAACCATGCGAAAATACTTCTGTTAATTTATGAATATTTGTTTAAAAATATATAACATGTTCAATTTGCTGACTTGCTATCATTATCATTTAAAATATTTGTATCTTAACATTCATCCAACATGAATGTTGAAAATGTTAAGAAAAGTTTGAGACGCGGACTGGTGGTAGAACTTTGTGCAAGCTCGTCTGGGTAGGTACCACTCACTCATTCCGATTTGAATGGTGAGTGATTAGTCTTATTATAGGCACGAGGGACAAAACATCTTAGTTCCCAAGGTTGGTGGGGCATTGGTGATGTTAGCCAAGGTTAACATTTCTTACAATGCCATTGTCCATTCATTGGGCGTTGGTGACCACTTACTATCAGGTGACCCATATGGTCGTTTTTAAATTAAACTTTTTATAATTTCAAAAAAGTTATTAGTTGAATTTCCTGATACAATCATAAAAAATTTGCATGTCAGAAAATCGAAATAAACGCTTACCTAATAAATATTTCCAACAGAATTGATACAAGTACTTAATTTTTTAACCAAACTCTTCTCGAGCGTCATTTTAGTTAACACATTTCTTAATAAGCCCTTAGCAGGAACAAGGGCCGGGTTAAAGATTAATGAGCAATGCTAGGCGCGCAAAACAAAAGAAAAGCGATGTTACAAACAGTTACTCTTTAACGTGGACTTGTGAAGGATTTCTTCAGGCTCCTCGTAGAAACGTTCTCTAGCGACACAATGGCTGGTCATTATGTACGAGATGTGTCAGCTAAGAATATCGCATTTCGTATTTCACTTAGTAACATAAATTTAAAGCAATCTTGAAATTGGTTGCTATAACTTTGGTAAAAAAGAAAAGGCATAATGCACCAAAACATTATTATTAAAGTAAAATGCTAAAGATATGATTGTGTTTATAATATCATGCTTGACGGTGGAGGAAACCCGCATGTGTTTAATTACAGTGAAATTCCGTCACATGTGAATTGCACCAACCCGCATTAGAGCAGCAAGGTGGAATAAGCTCCAAAACTCGTCAATAAGAGAGGAGGCATTAGCCCAGCAGTGGGACATTCACAGGTTGTTACTGTTACTGTATGACTAGAAATGGCTAACATATAATATGTATTAAATATAGAATGACGTTTTAATCATATATTTGTTGTAACAAAGGTCTGACGCAATCATTAACAAATATAAAACTGTGAATCGATAATCTATTAAAGGAATGGAACCTTTAGTCGTCCAGGACTATTACTGTGTAAGGCGGGTGTTAAAAGGAAATTACTGGCACTTTGCCTTGGTTCAGTTTAAGCAAATTATTCAGGGCCGGAACCTCTGCCGACCAAGTCTATTATTATCACTGCCGAGTTAAATGCACCGCCTTTTCGATCATTAAGGTTGGGATAGATTCTTTTTTCGTAATATCCATTTGCTTTAATTTTATGAGACGTCGTGTTAATTTTTTTAATTGTTTTATGTATGACATGAACTAAATACGCCAAGGTTGAATTTAACGTATAATTTTACCACTTAATATATTTAAAATTCATTATCATCGTAAATATATTTTTTAAGTAAAAAATACAAATAAATTGTTACATATATGCATGAAAAGAAATCCTAAATTGAATATTAATTGTCACAATAAGTATATACGTATGTACACGTTTATTAAATTAAGAAACAAACTGTTACATCATATTTAATGAATATTATTCGATTGGACGATTTTCTTTAGAATTTTCGGATAGTGCTCAGGGCTCAGTAACTTCAAAGCACAATCTAATTAGCGACTAAGTACTTAATATAACGCGACTGAGTGAAAATTCAATAGGTTTTAAATGTAAAATACTAATGAAATACTTGTAATATTTTATAAATATAAACTAAATCAAGAGTCTGTGTTCACTGCAAGGGTTTTTGAGAAGGTTGTATTAAGTTCCGCATCGCTACTCAAATGCGGATTGATGGATATGAACGTGCAAACATTTATCCAGCTCGTGCAGGTTTCCTCACGATGTTTTCATTCACCGAGCCCGAGATATATTATAAACATAAATTAAACACATGTAAATTATTTCGTGCTTGCTGAAATCTTTGGTTAAAATTCACGTTATATAACTTAGTGGTACGGCTTTGTGGAAGCCTGTCTGGGTTGGTACCAGTAACTCATACTATGCTCTATCTATTATTCTTATGTTTCAATATGAAGAGTGAGTGGTCTAGTGTAACAGACATAGGGGACATAGCATATTAGTTCGTGAATTTGGTGGCGCAATGAAAATTTATATTTAATATTTCTTATAGTGCAAATGTCTGTGTGCGCTGTTAACCACTTTCCACCAGGTATTTGCCTGCTTGTCTTCTATATTTTTAATAAAAATTAAAATATAAGCCATTAAAAGGGTTTATGTTTGCACGAGCTGCTCCCGTTCCGCTTCTAGTAAATTAAAATAAAGCAACTTTTTTTAAATAAAATATAAAGTACCTAACGTTCCATGTCATCTCAACTTATATATAACTTATATACTATGTTTAAAACATATTAGAAGTCGTCGAGTCTTGATCGTAATTAAACAAAAAAAAAATTAAGTAAAAAAATAATTTTAAGTTAAACGCTTTTATTTTGTATGAAGATAATATATTTAAAATTTCTATCAAGTCAACCGCTATAATAGAATAGTCTTCCAGACCGATTTCGGCGACTTCGGCCAATCTCGAGAGAGATTAGCCAACTGCACAGGACATATTATAGTGCACAAGTGTGTGAGCAAACACAGGTGCACTCTATATTCCCTTACTCTCATAACCCGATGGGACGGCAATCCGACACGACAGGAAAGAGTTCAGGTGCAGGACCAACGTGCTTTTACGTGCTTTCCGAGGCACGGGAGATCACAGTTCAAATTTCCAGACTCAGAACTACTGAACTCAGAGCTACTGAGAATTTTCGACAGAAAATCTTAATAACATTTAATTGGCCCGACCTAGGAATTAAACCCAGGATCATCGTGCCTGTGGCCTTACATGTAGCCACTAGACCAAGCAGAGGCAGTCAAACGCTATTAATGCTATTTCTGTATTTACTCAAGTTACGCTTCGCACTTAACGCGTTCTAACCACAGAACCAAGAGACCTTCTTTCACTTATCTTATGCTAACAATATTAAAAAGTTATTGACAGGTTTAACTGTTAGGAATATGTTGTTTACTTGGTGGTAGAGCTTTGTGCAAGATCGTCTGGGTAGGTACCACCCACTCATCAGACATTCTACCGCAAAACAGCAGTACTTTGTACTGTTGTGTTCCGGTTTGAAGGGTGAGTGAGCCAGTGTAATTACAGGCGCAAGAGACATAATATCTTAGTTCCCAAGGACGCGCGGACGGTGGCGCAATGGCGATGTAGGCGATGGTTAACATTTTTACAACGCCATTGTCTATAGGCGTTGGTGATCACTTACCATCAGGTGACCCATATGCTCTTCGGCCAACATATACAATCAAATAATCCCAAAATAATCAAAATAACATATTTTTACCTGCAGTTTCATTCCAATATAAATTGACTGACTTGTATTGACTCCGCAAATAAAGCTAATAAAAGCAACGATTAAAAAATATATTTGATCGTTTGTTCATAAAGTTGAACTGGATGTATTTTATTATTTTACTTTCTTTACAAAAAACGTTGCTCTTTGTATTAACGAGAAAAGTTTTAACAAGATTTTAGTTCTAGGAGTACTAAGCTCTGTTTTCTAACTGCCTCGAAAATAAAACAAAGAAAAAGTATACTTTCTACTTTTTTTCATTATAATTTAAAAGAATGTTATTCAATATATATATTTTATGTATAAGGTACTAGCTATGCCAGGCGGTTTCACCCGCGTATAATTAATAAAAATATAATGAGCCAGCCTAGAGCCTTCCTCTATAAAAGGGCTATAACGCACATTTTTTTTTAATTCGAACCAATAGTTCCTCGGATTAGCCGGATCAAATAAACAAACTCTTCAGCTTTATATATTAGTATAGATAAGGTGATTTATTTTGTTATATTTAATATTTTAATTACGTTTCCATATTAAATTTTAGCACTAAGTAATATTAATGAAATATTCTTTAAAATGTCGTTATATTTTTAGCAATCCCCAAAAGTAGAAGGTAAATAAAAAATGTAAATAATTCAGAAGCGGAGCTAAAATGTTGAGTCGGAGTAAATTTATTCAGAAGAGCATACTTCGAAATACTATCCTGTGCCACGTAACCGTCGCTGACTGCTTAAGTAAAGCTCTTATTGCGTTCGCGAAGATATAATATGCTATAGGACATTTTATAATATAGCAAAAAAATAACCTTCGATAAAAAGTAAATACTTATCGTATTTGAAGTTTCTACATTATTTGAGTTGATGGCTTCAAACGAAACCCTGTGGCATTCCTTAACCGCGAAAATTCGAAGGGTTAACCTTCACATTTGGTTGATACGAGGCTTTTGTGTTATCTACATAAGTATATATATATAGTTCAGTTCAGAAGAAAAAAGGTACCTACCTTTTTTCTTCTATTTGACAAGGGACTTTTTTGTTTGGTTGTGATTTTTTCACTTTTGTGTTAATAATATGTAAATTCATATTTTTTTAAATTTTCAATACGCTTAAATTATGGTTGAATTTCGTAATCATTTGAATGTAATACCGGCGCCAAGTTGCAAATACCTATTTTTCTTCTAATTTCTAATACTTATTTATGGTTTCATTTTGTAAGCTGGGCGAACACTAGAGTGTTGCACAGGCACCAAGTCTGTTATGACAGGAGAGGTGATCTCTATCCAGTAGTAAGATTTGCATACAAATAAGTGTACGTCATCAAGTTGTATTTGTACTTTGGTTTAGTTTTATGGTAAAGTTGCTCGTGGTTACACAACCAAATATTACTAAATAAAAAGTGGTAAATTAGTGTCTTTCAGGTTATACGATTGGTTATACGATATGTGGTGGTAATATGGTAAAATTTTAGTTACGAGCTGACATTAATTTTTGACGTGACAACGTCTAATAAATCGATGAACGCTGGCTGCATGCACGAAAAAAGGATGACCCATTGTCCCGTTATGCTGATTGTACGCTTGCGCCGCATCTATCTCTCTTTCACTCGATTGGCCTATGCGTCCGTCATTTCATCAATGTTTTGTTATGACGTTGTCACGTTAAACTATATTTATATTAAAGATATATAGTACGATGAAAAGTGAGCCTTACTTAATTTTGAAATATGCAATTACTATGGTAGCATAGCAACAAGGCGGCAGAGAATTTCGCGATCTACTCCTCTTAGAAAGTGATTACCTGAATACCGTTGCATACATTTTGAATATATACTTCGACAGTGAGCTGTGTCATAAATCTTTAACCTACTGTAATGTTTTAAAATATTGGATGAATAATAAAGATTTGATTTCCAGTCTTTCTCGGATAGTCGCTTGTCTAAATCTCCTTGGGAATGATTTTATCTGAGGAATTGGTTCTTTCTGCCATACAGGTGATTAATGCTGTTACATACTTGATTGGTTTCTAGCAAAAAGTCTAAAATAAATCCCTTATGTACTTACGACACTCAGGATATTTTACTCTTAGACCAAAGAATAAGGTTTAGTGAATGACAAATAAATGAAGACCAATTAATTTAGAGACCATAGAGGTGACATAAGACTAACGTTGTCGGTGTGTCCGTAGTCTTATCAGTGTTTAAAAAAAACTCCGATATACAAGATTGTTTTTTATGGATTTTCAAATATCCCACGGATTTCCATATTAAATTTTAGCACTAAGTAATATTATTTTAATATTCTTTAAAATGTCGTTATATTTTTAGCAATCCCCAAAAGTAGAAGGTAAATAAAAAATGTAAATAGTTCAGAAGCGGAGCTAAAATGTTGAGTCGGAGTAAATTTATTCAGAAGAGCATACTTCGAAATACTATCCTGTGCCACGTAACCGTCGCTGACTGCTTAAGTAAAGCTCTTATTGCGTTCGCGAAGATATAATATGCTATAGGACATTTTATTATATAGCAAAAAAAAAACCTTCGACAAAAAGTAAATACTTATCGTATTTGAAGTTCCTTCATTATTTGAGTAGATCCTCTACTTCAAACGAAACCCTGTGGCATTCCTTAACCGCGAAAATTCGAAGGGTTAACCTCCACATTTGGTTGATACGAGGCTTTTGTGTTATCTACATAAGTATATATGTGGAAGACAAACTAGTTCAGTTCAGAAGAAAAAAGGTACCTACACCTACCTTTTTTCTTCTATTTGACAAGGGACTTTTTTGTTTGGTTGTGATTTTTTCACTTTTGTGTTAATATCATGTAAATTCATATTTTCTTTAAATTTTCAATACGCTTAAATTACGGTTGAATTTCGTAATCATTTGAATGTAATACAGGCGCCAAGTTGGAAATACCTATTCTTCTTCTAATTTCTAGTACCTATTTATGGTTTAATTTTGTAAGCTGGGCGAACACTAGAGTGTGGCACTGGCACCAAGTCTGTTATAACAGGAGAGGTGATCTCTATCCAGTAGTAAGATTTGCATACAAATAAGTGTACGTCATCAAGTTGTATTTGTACTTTGGTTTAGTTTTATTGTAAAGTTGCTCGTGGTTACACAACCAAATATTACTAAATAAAAAGTGGTAAATTAGTGTCTTTCAGGTTATACGATTGGTTATACGATATGTGGTGGTAATATGGTAAAATTTTAGTTACGAGCTGACATTAATTTTTGACGTGACAACGTCTAATAAATCGATGAACGCTGGCTGCATGCACAAAAAAGGATGACTCATGTCTCATTGTCCCGTTACGCTGATTGTACGCTTGCGCCGCATCTATCTCTCTTTCACTCGATTGGCCTATGCGTCCTAAATTTCATCAATGTTTTGTTTTGACGTTGTCACGTTAAACTATCGTCCGTAAACCGACTTTCCAGACAACCACTTTTTTTTGTTGCGTATAATTTTCAATGATCCAAGTCCCTTTCTGACATATCAAGTTGTTTATTATATAATAACTTTATATTGTATTATATACGCAATTTTTATATTAAAGATATATAGTACGATGAAAAGTGAGCCTTACTTAATTTTGAAATATGCAATTACTATGGTAGCATAGCAACAAGGCGGCAGAGCATTTCGCGATCTACTCCTCTTAGAAAGTGATTACCTGAACTCCGTTGCATACATTTTGAATATATACTGCGACAGTGAGCTGTGTCATAAATCTTTAACCTACTGTAATGTTTTAAAAGATTGGATGAATAATAATGATTTGATTTCCAGTCTTTCTCGGATAGTCTCTTGTCTCATTATTCCCATCTCCTTGGGAATGATTTTATCTGGGGAATTGGTTCTTTCCGCCATACAGGTGATTAATGCTGCTACATATTGATTCCTAGCAAAAATCGATATGTCTAAAATAAATCTCTTATCATGTACTTACGACACTCAGGATATTTTACTCTTAGAACTAATAATAAGGCTTAGTGAATGACAAATAAATGAAGACCAATTAATTTAGAGACCATAGAGGTGACATAAGACTAACGTCGTCGGCGTGTCCGTAGTCTTATCAGTGTTTAAAAAAAACTCCGATATACAAGATTGTTTTTTATGGATTTTCAAATATCCCACGGATATATTTTGTGAAAAAAAGCTTGATATATGACAACACCTCGAATACGGTTATAGTCTAATATTCACAAATTAAAAAGAAGTATCATTCGAATATTTTTTTACTTAGATATTAAGAAAAGGTGACGGACGATTGAAAATTTGAAGGTGAATTCGCTCAGTGTTGACGATGTAATTGTAAGTCATGTGCATGTGTTTATAATCGTGGGAAAACTTGCACGTGTTGCCTGAAGTTTCATATGTGTATATGAATGTATAAATAGGTTCCAAATATTACGTTAAGAGAAGACCAGGCTTTTACATGGCATTGGGATATTAATGTTACTTTAATGTTTTCTATTAAACATTACAGTTTATTTTTAATTTTAAGTTCTATAAACTTAGTTACTTCTATAAACTTATAGGACATACTTAGATCGTTTTAGACCCGTATTTTAATGATTTTTATATTATAAGGTCTTAAACTTGGCCTGTAATTATGATTTATAGATTTCAGTTGTGAAAGGTTTCTTTATTAATTTATTTTCAAACGACCCCATATGTGGGTTCAGTGGTCAATGTAAATAATTATTTTGAAAAAAAAAAAGACACATATCAGAATTAAATAAACATGTAAGCAGCTTAGTAAATGAATAATTTTCAATATCAATGTTGTAGTAGACTTAGAGTTTGTTCAGTGGACAACATCCCTTGTGAAGGTCTTAGAGAATAGGCTTAGTCCCTTTATATATGCTTTGCAACATCCCTTACTGTAGTACTCGAGATAAAGCAATAAAACAAGGGCTAATATGGTTTATCCTTCAAACAATTATGTAACTGATAACGTGTTTGTTATAAATTTTAATTAAAAGCCTGAGAATAAAAGTAATTATTTTACGAATTATAGTTTTTTTTTAATTGTGACGCTTTTGTTAGATGTAGCTGTTGCACCCTTGTGGAACGCAGCGTGATTTTAAAAGTCTAGTCTCTCTTAATGGATGGACTAACTAACTCAATTTTATTCTACTGACTGCCATCGGTCCAAAGATTACTTCAATTTACACATAAACTTTAATTTCAGCTTAATATTGTTGTAAGCACAGATAACAATAACCTTTATTAAAAATGTGACATCTTCTCTAATTTCCTAAGCTGGTGACAGGAGGGTTGGTTAATGTCTTACCTAGAGATTTAGAATTGCAAAACATTTTACGGGGAAATGGTGCTAGCATTCTTGTCACGTTTTTACAGTTACTATTTAAAAATTTCTTAATGTACACCAAGGTCTACGTAAAATTTTGATTGATTAAAAAATGGAATTTGGAATAATTAATTAAAAATTAGTTATTCCAAATTCAAAATCATTTTTATACATACATTTCAAAATAACTACACACACATAATTTTATTAGCATAAATTTGTTACACAATTTGATGTAATTAGCATAAATATGTTATAAAACCGAGTAATGCATTTTACATTTATTATCATTACATTTCATTTGTTTCGCCAATTTATTCTGAAAGATATATTAATGAATGCCCCGAATGTTATACGAAACAATTTGTCGATGCGGCAAGACAAAATAAATAAACGCAATCGACGTTCACCGATACAGATTTATTCTGTAAACTTTAATTAAACGATGCCACAAAAAAAGTCATTCAGTATTTTGTACACTATTTTCAATGTTTAAGAAGTCCGGTAAGCCAATGAGGGCTTACCATACCGTATATACATTTTTTTTTTCACAGATTTTCTGTTTTGATCTCTTTCGAATTCTGAGGAGAATACCACTTGTCAGTTTTTGATCACAAATCCCAACTACAGCAATGGGATGGAATGAGATTATGTCACTACCTACAATATGTTACCGACCAAATTTACAAAATCAAATTCAAATTACTTTATTCAATATTGAACTATTACACTTACTTATTGATTGTCAAACTGGAAATTACTACCGGTTCGGAAAAGAAACACCCAGCGCTGATAAGAACCGGCGAAAGAAACTCAGCGGGTTGTTTCTTTTTTGTCTTTTACAAAAAAATATAATAAGAAATAGACATACAATATAATCAAATATACACATATAATATAACCCAATGTATTAAAGTATTTAAAAAAACTTAAATTTGTATGTAAAAACGAATAATATTTCTCCATAACAATTTATATTAACTTTAATTTTACTTCTACAGTTCCAATAACAACTCCGCTAACAATCAAAACGCCATTGTTATACGAATATTTAATGAATACAATAGATTATTCAAAATCTCGAGTCTCGACCAATGACATCGCATCAATTCAATGTCAAAATTGTTTGAATTAATACATAAATTCAATACATAATTAAAATTGTTTCATAGGCCATTAGAAAAATGTCAATCAAGGCGTTATAACCGATGTGTTTTAACGTGATGGCAATTTGCCAGATCAGTCCTCGAAAGGTCTTCAATATTCAGAACTATGCATGTTTTTTTATCATCAAAGTAATTACCGATATCGGAGTTCGCAGCTACTTAATCTACGTTACATCAGTCTACAAGTTCCTTAATATTATTTTTTACTTTAGTGATGGTAATGGTAAAGATTTGAAAATAAAAGTCTATATATAATTAAGTGCCTTTTACTAACTTTTATAATTGTAGCTTTAAATTATACATAAAACATTATTTGTTTTTGTTATCCCATTATACTAAATACTATTTAACGCCTACTGGGGACAAATTTTCAATAAACCTTTCTTAGTATAAAAATATAAATTACGGAGATTTGTACGTAAAGTTTTAATTATGTAATTGTATTTGTATATAGTAAACACATATATATTTTTAATTAAATATTATTATTAGAAAGTATAATTAATTCAAAATAATGTAATAAATTCCAAATTTGAAGTAGATCTAATAAGTAATTTAATTAACATAGCCATAAACAATACATAATACAATAAACAAATACCCTAAACATATCAGGGCACTAAGATTTTCATCATCCTGCTCCATTGCTAGTTAGTACTCTAGTATACAAGTCTCAGAATGATTTTTTACTATGCATTGTTCTATATTGACGTAATGACAAGCCATTATAACTATTCTTTACACCTTTGATGCGCTGACAACCATGGAAATTAAGGTATCATACCTCTTGTCTCTGTACTTGTCTTTAGTAAGGCTGACTCACCCTACAAACCGGTATAGAATATAAAAATAATAATATCTTTTTTTCACATTTTTCACACACATTTTTCACACACGGCCATCTGATCCCAAACTAAGCAGATCTTGTACTATGGAAACCAGACAACTGATATACTTACATATACTAATTTTGTTGTAAATACATACTTATATAGATAATTACACCCAGACTCGGGACAAACAGATATGTTCATGCACACAAATGTTCGTCCTGGGTGGGAATCGAACCTACGACCTGCGGCGCGAAAGGCAGGGTATCTACCAACCACGCCAGCCAGCTCAGAATAAATGATGAGTGTCTAATTAATAACTATCTAGACACGCTTTCGTACTAGGGCTTCGGGTGATACCACAAAGTGACCAAACTAAACATATATTTTGTTAGTATACAATAAAATAATTTTGTGAAATTTTTACTTTTAACTAAAAATGTATAATAAAAAGTCACTTTGTTACAAATTATATAAAAAACGGTATGACGTAACACTAATGGTTGCGCTTGTCCATTAGAACAAACGTGCTTCAATTTATGTGTTGACGAATCCCCGAGGAGGCTGCTGGCATTTCGCCACCCAGCTGACCCGTATCAGAGGTCAACGCACACCGTCGTTATTTAACTAAATATTCATTTTTGTATCTTACATAATAGCATTATTGTTTATCAATGAATAGTCTTTGAAAAAAAAAATCTATATTTGAATATGAAATGAATGTTTTTTTTTTGTTTTACGTGACACAGGTCTTCGGCCATTTAGTTTTTTAAAATATATATTTTTTTAAATCTCTGAAGTAGAATCAATGATGACAAATACAGTTAGACAAATGAATTTGGGGCTTCGTTTGTATCAAAAATTCGCAGTTCTAGGAAGCTACAATTAAGCAATTGCGCATTTAATGTTTAAGACAGACTGCTAAACGTGCGCGAACCATTTTTATAAAGAGGGTGACATTTTATAATGACAAACAATTTTTGTTCTAATGCAAAAAATCTTTTTGCTTAGAATTTTAAAAATGCTTACATAAATAGAACCGACTCACGATACCTAATAATCACTTCACGGGTCGGACAGAGTTTTTTGTTACCTGAAGATCTAAGCATACATAGGGATAGACAAACAGTGGGAAGCCACTTTGTTTTGACATATTATGAAGTAATATTTGTTACTATTACAATCAAATAAAAAAGTACTTTTAATAAATCTATTAAGAATAACTTTATCACACACAGGAGTATATAAAAGGTATATATTGAAAGATTATATAAGCAATAAAGCCACACAATACAAAGACAGACAGTACAGACAGACGAAACATCGTCATCGTATTCAGGATATTACGATAGAAGTAAAGGATTTTTAATATTGACAGCTCGTAGCAGTCGACTTTATTTTGTATTCTACTCCTCATTTTCGTGGGCATTTGAAGACAATTGGCTTTTGGCAATGTTGAAAGTGGAGGCAATTTCGATTGAAAGAGATTCAGAGTCGTGTGTTAAAATTTTTTTTTATTCATTCATTCTGGCGATTTTTTAAAGACTTCGTTTTATTTTGGGTTTCTTTTGAAGTTTCATTAGACTGGGTGTCGTAATTTAGCCAAAGGAATTAATAAGAGACGTTTAATATTAAAGAACTCACAAACAAGTGATTAAATATTTTTCGTGTAGCTTTAAAAACTATTAATATCTACAATCTACATATATGAAGTTAAAATATAACAAAACTATATTATGTATCTCATTTTAAGAAAAAGTAATTGTCTTATAAATATACTCCAGGTGTTTCAATATGTTCCAATTTGTTTAAAAGCGATAAAACACTGTGTCTTATTGTGCTTCGTACCTTATAAGATTGTTAGTATCTTCACAAGTTAGCTTTTACTTACATTGCGTTAATTTCTTGAGAACATGCTTAATAACAGTCGTCTAAACGTGTCTCTCGTTCCAGAAATCGATAATCGATAACTTTTATATTCGACTCTGGTTCAAAATGTAGTCTTATCAAACAAAATTTTTGTGAATGTTTAGTAGGCGATCGGTTTCATGAACAAGTGTAAGAAGAATCGGTTGTAGTAGCGAAAATTATAAGGAGGATGTCGTGACGGTATAAATTCATGATAATGATTTGTTTATGAAACTGATCCCGCAAATAATATTAAGCAATAAAAAAAAGTTGAAACATAAAAAAAAACAGTAAAAAAAGAGAATAAAAAGAAAAAAGCCGGACTTCTTTTTCAAAATATAACCAATATAAGTCGTATCAAGACTGTATATGATACTGCTTTATGCTTAGGATTTAATCCAAAACGCAATTTTATACGTCATTTAGTCCATCAGTTCTCACATTGCGTGTTGACGGCATAATAATTTCAAATGACAGGTCGATACAGAATTCAGAGTAGGCCACAGCTTAATTGAGTTATTAGTCGGCGGCTTTATTACCTAACACGTCAAGAATAAATTGTTAAATGTTCATTTGTCATAATCTATTTAGCTATATTTTTATTTATTTCATCGAATTGTAAGCGAAATTATGTAATAAGTGATGTTGTTATCTTGTTACGAGTTACGAACAAAACGAGTAGCGAGGTTACGAGTTATACACCTGCTGAAAAAAAATATCAGGACATAATATGTTTTATTTAACGAGATATTTTAACAGATAACTTTTTATATATTTAAGTAACTATTAACATTAAAAATTATATATTTTGCAATGATTTTTTGCCAACGTTTAATCACAATCCAAACTTAAGTGCTATGATGATAGTAGTCTTAGTGATTGATGCCCCTCTTATCGATTTCGGCCCCAGCGGTCATTCTTAAGGGAGAAGCTAGCCTGCGCGGGGGTCGGGGGATATTCCGAAAATGTGTGCAAATACAAGTGTACTCTATTATATCTATTTCGCATAACTCAATGGAAAGATATACTCGACACGATCAAAAAAAGTGCAGGCACACGACCAACATGGCTCTAAGTGATTTTCGAAGCATGGTAGACAATACCAACTTAAAGACATCAAGCTACTAGTGAAAAATTCTCAACAGAATACTAATCCAATTTTTTTTTATTGACTTGGGTTTGGATTACTAGATCTCGGGAATTGCGGTATATTAAACTGGTAATCACACACACTACACCAAAACGGTAGGTAGTCATTCTTCAATCTTAATGATTCCTGTACCTCTCGAGTACCACTGTGATTGATTCTCAAATGTACCGAGGTTGAGTTTACTAAGTCGACAGACAAAGGGAAAGTCAAATAGTGTAACCTAATCGTTTGTTTATATTGCGATTCCGATTTTGTTTACAAGCCGTTCTCCGATTACAAAGGAAAACGATTCCCTGATTTATTCTATAGTATTGCTGTTAAGCGGTTGAATAAGTTATGAGTGGGTGGTAGGTAGGTAACCTAGGCAGACTTGCACAACTCTACCACCATGTGAATAAGATTCGTTGATTGATCATAATTTTGTCTTCAAGTTAACATTTTATTATATCCTTAATAAC
The DNA here is from genome assembly GCA_963151315.1 of Nymphalis c-album. Lineage (NCBI taxonomy): Eukaryota > Metazoa > Arthropoda > Insecta > Lepidoptera > Nymphalidae > Nymphalis > Nymphalis c-album. Next base: position 12,286,028 of record OY720591.1, on the reverse strand, counting down.
TGGTGGTGACCACCTACCATCAGATAATCCATTTACCAGTCCACCTTTCTATATTATAATAAATATTAGTAAATGATTATTGAGCTTAAATCAAAATTTAACAAACTGAATTTCAAAAATATTTTAAATATAAAAATGTAAGCTAAATTCAACTACTAAGACGTAAAATTTACACATAGCTCCCAACAACGAACAATTTTCATACAAAACTTTTCTTTCGCTAGCAATTCCTGCCAGAGTTCATTCTTTAAAGAAAGTGTAATTGCATAGTTCGTAGAGGCTTAGCTCTTCCGTACATTGCTATTAATATTCCTACAAGAGCTCGACTTTAATCCACTCGTAGTTGTTCGGATCCAGCCTGTATTCACCTTGAATGAGGTACGCTTCCAGGATCTACATTAAATCGAATATTATAATGTGCAAGTATGGTTCGTTCGTTATTTGGATCAATTGTTGGTTAGGCTAGCAATTTGGACCTGTAGTTTCGGATATAACGCTATTTAAATATTTAAAAAACTGACGAAATTTTTCCGTTGTTTTTTTTAGGTCCGAGGTATTTCTCATCAAACCGGTTGTAATTTTTTTACAATCAGTAAAGTCTGATGCTATTATATTTAAATAAGTCTTGCCGCTTCGGCATGTGAGGGGGGGGGGGCGTTGTATTAGGTGTAATAAGTCTATTTTTGTACACCTGGCTTTGTTTGAAAGCGCGTACAAAATTTCCTGATTATTGATTGAATACTTTAGACGTTAGAGCGTAAAAAACAAACGAAATCTCACTTTCGCATTTCAAATATTGGTAAGTAAATAAGGATTTAAGTTTGACTAACAGGCTAAAGAAAGGTATGGAGTAAATGGTACAAGTATTATTACTGCGAATAGCTTGGCTCGATACTCGTTGTGTTATATTTGATTATACTATTACTATTTAAATAATATAAGACTCAAAGAGGCCATACAAAGAGCAAAGTTTCAATTGGCTTGTCATTTAAAATGTCAGCGATAAAGACATTTTTGATTGTATGAATTTAAAAATCATGCGGTGAAATCTCATTTATCCCGTGCGAGCTTAGGACCAGTAACTCTGATAGCACGACATAAACAGTCAACAAGTGACGTACATACAGGTATAAATATAATTAAAACAATGTCGAAAGCTTTCGTCTGAGCGCGATATTGTATCAATTTATAAAGTATTAATTTAAAGTCCACAGACTAAAACAATCTTCTTTTCCTATATCACTTTAAACTTTGTATAAGACTGAAAGTTTATTCTTAAAAAAACCTAGTTCATTTAATTAGCCCGACCCGAAATTCACACCTAGGGACTCGTAACTCGTGGCCTTCTACGTATGACGGCCTTTTTTTCTAGGTGAAATTTTGGTCTCTCAGAATCCACATAAGCTCATTGCTTTTTTTTTATTGCATAGGAAGGCGGACGAGCATGTGGGCCACCTGATGGTAAGTGGTCACTAATGCCCATAGACATTGGCATTGTAAGAGATGTTAACCATCACTTACATTGCCAATGCGCCACCAACCTTGGGAACTAAGATGTTATGTCCCTTGTGCCTGTAATTAAACTGGCTCACTCACCCTTCAAACCGGAACACAACAGTACCAAGTAGTGCTGTTTTGCGGTAGAATATCTGATGAGTGGGTGGTACCTACCCAGACGAGCTTGCACAAAGCTATACCACCAATTGCTTATGTAGATTATTGACATTTATTAATAAATCTCTTATTATAAAAGAGTTGTTTAATATCGTGACAAGCTAACTGCATATGGAATGAAAATAATAAAAAAGAAACGAATAAAAGTTATATTCCAATATCACGAATTCTGAATACAATGTGAATATTTTTAGTAAAAATAACTACACTATCTGTATGCCGGTGTCACATTCATGTATGCATGACCAGGAATAGCAATACTTCCAATATGAAATTTCATTAAAACCGATCATAAATGCGCGTAGCAGTTTGAAAGGTGAATTTGGTTTTTATTTACCCTATACGAAAATAGATCAATCTCTATTGAAGCATAAAAGAAAAATATATGCGACATTCGTTTCTGAACGGTGAATCAAATATTGGATCTCTTTATACAGGCTCGTTGTGTACATGTATGAGTTTGTGTGTGTGTGTGATATTTCCTACTTATACAATATTGAACGAAAGTATTGAATATGAAAAATTCGTTCAGGAACGATTTCTATGGATGTAATTTGATAAAGAGGAAAAATTTCTATCTATTCAATGCTTTGATCTATAGACGACGGATTATGGAGTTTATTTATATAGATAATCGTTGTCGCATATGTATGTCAGCGACTTCTGAACAACTGAAATTATTAAAGTTATATTAACATTTTTAATATATAATTATTTGTAGTGATGATTGATGGCTATTCTTTATTCTAATAGGTGCGAGGCGAATGGAAAAAAATAGTATATGCAAGTCAAAAGGCATCAACTTATATATACGAACACGACACACACTCACACACACACACACATACAAATGCGTGAATGCTAGGCACATTCATTCATTTTATATTATTAAAATCTCATATCTACACTTATTGCCTAAATTTTAAAATAAAATTATTTTACAACAATATGTATGTTTTAGTTTTATATATATTCAAAAATAAATAAATGTTGGTCATACATAAATAACTTGTTTTAGTGCTAACAAATATTTATACACCAATTTCGTTGGACCCAATTATTGGAGCTGGTCGAGTTATTAATAAATTTATTAGTCGTAGCATAGGTTCAGTGATTTTTGAGGCGCAGCACATACTATCAAACATTAAATAGTATTACACAATGATGATTTGAATATGAAGACCAAATCATGTAGGTGATCGACTGAAAGTTCATGTAAAATTAACTTATTTTAATATATTTGTTAAATCAGACTACATTCAATATAATGTTTCACAGAATAAGATATTTATAGTAAAATATTTAAATTTAGAATGTTATCAGCAGTTTCGAATAATATTTACATACTTCGAAGGCCTTAATAGCAAAAGTTATAAAGATATTGATCTGCAACTTACTTGGGACTGTTTACTGGTTGTTTAGGATGTTTTAAGGTACAGAATACAGATGGTGTACTATCTACGATCTTCGCAAAGAATTCTCATTAACATACTTAACACTTAATAAAGTAAAAAAAGTAAAGTAAAGTAACAGCCTGTGAATGTCCCACTGCTGAGCTAAGGCCTCTTTTCTTTTTGACGTGATAACATCTAATAAATCGACGAACGCTGGCTGCATGCACGAAAAATTATTTTCGCATTTTCCCGTTACACTCATTGTTCCGTTGCGCTGATTGTACGCTAGCACCGCATCTAACTCTCTTTCACTCGATTGCAGTCATTTCATCAATGTTTTGTTATGATATTGTCACGTTAAACTGTCGTCCGTAAACCGACTTTACAGACAACCATTTTTTTTGAGGAGAAGGTTTACACACTACTACTTATTACATAAATATTAACATAATTTATTTGATGTTTGTTTAAGTAAATTTATATCTTTACTCATTATGAAGTTTTCTTTTGAGAAACAGTTTGTCTGTTTGAATGTTCTTTACGCAGGATGTAGAAGTTTTCTATGTTTTTACATCACATTTATTAAGAATTATAATTTAAAAGCGCATCTTAAGTTTTAAAATTTCAGTATATAGTATTACACGTCTGCCTCGTGTTGCGATCTCATTTATACGACGACCGGCAGTATTTTAGATATTTTTTTTCCATTGCATATATTTACAAACTCAAAATATAAATAAATAAAAAAAAATAGTATAGTTATTTTAACGCAAAACATTTTTTTTGCGTTTGATAACTTCTCTGTTTAGCTCATATCAATTTACGCTACAAAACTAAGGTGCCAACCCAAAAAATGTTAACAATGGTAAACTATATGAAAAAGGCTGATAAAATCCAAATTAAATCTCGGGATAATTCGGTATTACTCACGATTTCTCTAGTATTACAATCTCTTATCAATCACTTGCTATTTTTTTCTAGGCAAATGTCTCTTCCACCTTGATGGTAAGTGGTAGTAGAGTCCAAACCCGACGATTATAATAAAGCTTTATTATTTTAAGTATAATGTTCAAAAGTTAAAAATATAAAATTGCTGCTGGTATTATATCTTCAAGTCAATAAAATATTTTTATTTCAATACATAAACTTCATATATATATACGAGACAATGTATTTAGTCATGTGCGAAGTATATACTACCTTAAATTAGTATATACCTGGCAAATGCTTAATGTTTTATTCCAATTATCCACGTTAAATAACTGTCGCTTAATGCCCGCATGTAATTTAAATTTAAAGTAGTAATTAGTACAAACGGAATACCTCTATACTCTGAAAAATTGGCTCATTAAATATTCACTTCGTTCACGACGGTGTCTGTACCGCAGTAAAGCAATTTCATTTCATTTATACATTACTTTTTATGAATGAAACCTTAATATTTGATTATGAACCGATTCCTACTTAGTAGCTAGAATTCGTTTTAAATTTTTATTTATGTATTAATAGATACAACATTCGAAGAAGGTATTCTGATATGAGGTTATATACCTATTTTTTTTATTATATAGGTAGGCGGACGAGCATATGGGCCACCTGATAACCTGGTAAGTGGTCACCAACGCCCATAGACAATGGCATTGTAAAAAATGTTAACCATCGATTACATCACCAATGCGCCACCAACCTTGGGAACTAAGATGGTATGTCCCTTGTGTCTGTAATTATACTGGTTCACTCACCCTTCCAACCAGAATACAACAATACAAAGTACTGCTGTTTTTGCAGTAGAATATCTGACGAGCTTGCACAAAGCCCTACCAAGTTAAAATGCTAATTTATTTCATGTCATATATCATGTGAAAAACAAAATATAATCTGTGGTTTCAGTAGAAAATATAGTGGGTAGCGTAAGAGTACTTTGCAAGAATGATGACGCCAATATTCCGGTATTTAATATAAATGAAAATTAGAATTGCGAACGCTTGCCATTTTAGCCACCCATCTCATTAGAATTTAAGTACTTGCATTGTTATTAGAGGTGACTTGTTATGTCTTAGTTGAGAATAATACAGGGTCATTTGTAACGACCCAGCAACCTAGCAGGATTAGATAGCTGACACCATAAGCAACAACTTTTGTTCTACGACTTCAATACTATAATTATCTGTCATTTCATATCTAATATTCCGGACGATATACTTTTTTAATGTGAAGATAAAAAGTCGAATTTGGTTTAAGCAAAATACTTTGTAACGAACATTTTATAAATAAGTAAAAAAAAATGATTAAAACAAACATTCATTTCAATCAAGATATTATTTTTTTCATGTTTCCAATTGAAAGTAATATTTTACTCTATACTTGCCACGAAATTAAAAATATCATCAGTTTTTGTATAGACTTAAAAGTATTGAAGTATTTTTGTTCCAAGTTTCAATATTATTCTTTTTTTGCAAAACACTTTTATCCGTGTTCAGTGACATTTAATAGCGACTTCATTGTTCTGAAGAGCGGATAAAATGCTACTGTCCAATCGTCGATTGTCAAGCCTGACCTCCCTCTGGAACGAAATATAAGGTCAACGAATAACAAGCCACGTAATTGTCTTTTTACTCTACTTCGGTAAATCGAAAAGGTTTAATAATTATTGTGTAACTGCAGAATTTAATATTACTGCAGAATTTGGAAATGCGTCACTTGTAAGTTTGGTACTTTAAAAGTATTATCTTTTAAATGTTATTAATTTTAAGGTGATAGTTACTTGTTTAATGTACATAAAAATTATGGGTTATAAAAAAAGAAAATATTTAGTATCTTACAAGTTTTCCTTCAACAGATTTTTATATCAACAGATGCTATGTGTATCAACACAAAATTGATTTATTTCGGCGATACAAATTTACAACATAGCGGTGATCAAGAATATAAATTACACAAACAAATTCTGCTTCATTTGTATTGTTCAAATATATAATTACGTACTGAATCCACACATGGCTTAACGCGTTTGCTTAGCGATAACTCTTTGTATAACCGAATGTGTGTGATCGCAAATATTATCAAAACCACAAATAATTCAAATATATAAATTATTATTATTATAAACTGAATTAACGACGGTTCAATGCTTGTACCAATCGCAAACGGCCATCCCAATGTTGCAAATATTTCAGAGATTTGCTTATATTTAAAATTATCATCCCTCAGAAATTACACGACACACGCGACTAGTATTCTTTACTTATAATATACATATATTATGGATATTCTATTGCGTTTGATATAATACTAGCGTTTTGACCGCAGCTTCATCCGCGTAGCTCCCATTCCCGTCTGAATTCGGGGATAGAATATAGTCTAGGTTACTCCCTGATAAAGTAGCTTTCGGGAAAGAATTTTCCAAAATTGGTTTAGTGGTTTAAGCGTAACAAACAAACTCACATTCGAATTTATAATATTAGTTGTGATGATGAAAATTCTAAGTTCTTGGTAGGAATGAATTTAATAGACTCATGTGCTTTATTCACGATTTATTTTCCCTCGCGTTAACTCCAAGTCAGACGGTAATAAAAACCAATAGCTCTGGGACCTGTACGTAATTCTATTAATGTTTATTATCAACGCAGCACACGCTGAAGGTTTAGAGCACATGAACCGAGTAAGACTCGAGATGTTTTCAGGTACAATGTAGATTGTTTATAGCTTAGTAATATTCGATTTAATACGTAAGGAAATCATCTATTGTCATGTTATGTCATGGAAAAATATTTATATGTTGGACCTCTGTCTATTGCTCATTGTTTTTTTTCTATTAAAAAATTGTGACAATATTTTATTGCACTAGATGACGTAGCATCAGGTTTGGGGATAAAGGGCCAACTGTGTAATTCGACGTAATTTTAAATGCAAGGATGGAACAAGGAAGTTTTTTTTTTTAAATATGATATTTTTGTAACTGCACTATCAAATAGGTTTTATATATATCAGATATTGTTTTTAAATAAAATGATAAAGAACATTTTATACAATGCAAAGGTGTATAAAATGATTATATTTAATTACTCAACTTTTATTTTCCAAACATAGAGGCGAAAATCAACCGATAGTTTTATGCGACATGTAATGTATTAATTATAAAATTTAAAAATACATCACTATACTGTAACACCGTAAGTCGATTATAAATATTTTACGATGTAGTACGTTTTTTTAAACGCTTAATTACTTTTCATCCAATTAACGAAAATAGTATTAGGGATTAAATTGTATTTAAAAAAATTGCGTCGTCATTATTGTCGCAAAAACAATAAACAATTCACTATGCAATAGACAAAAATGCATAATAACTACAACGTATTACGAGTAAAGTCAACTTAAAAATAAGATGAATTTTCATATGAAGTATGATGAAAAATATATTAATTGTACTTCTCCAATTATTATTTTACACTGAAACAGCGCTTCGGTACAAGATATTAATTATATTTTCAGATATTGTTTCAGGATTATAAGGGTCTCTCCAGTGACCCAATAAATCTCTACAAGCAATAGTTTTATCATCCAACCACTGTCCGTGAACGGAATCCTTAACACAATTCTCTTATTCAAATTTAGAATTAGAATTGTTCAACTAAATCTGATAAATATTACGAGAGAAAATATTTTTAGTAAATTATAGTCTTGCCTTTTAAAGCCTTGTATATGATTTTTTTTAATGAAATTGCATTTTGTTTAAGTTAAAAGGTAAAACTGTAGATCTAATAATTAATTTATTGATTTTTTAATTAATGAAAGCTGAATTTATTTCAGTTTCATTATTATCTAATGTAGGTTATAATATTTTAAGTAAAGTTTTTACAGTCACCGAGGCTTTTCACTTGAAAATTCACAAACCTGGGTTTGAACCTGCAATATTTATTTTAGATTGACATGTTTTTACTTGTTGGTAGAACTTTGTGCAAGCTCTACCGAGTGAAAGGATTCATATAGCTATAACAATATGTATGATTTTATATAGACACAGACCTAGATTTAGTTCATTATTATTATAATAACAGAGCAAAGTTACAAAATAACATTACCCCGAATATAAATAAGTTAACTTGTTCGTATTTCTAGCTTGATAATTTACATCCGTGTCTTTTGAACTGAATAAAATATGTGACGTCATATTATTCAGGTGCTTTGAGATTTTTTATCAAAGTTTTTATATGAGATTTTTTTATGGTTTAAGTATTTAAAAGCTTTTTTTTTGGTATTATGGTAGGCGGACGGGCATATGGGCCACCCGATGTTAAGTGACCACCACCATATACATTGGCGATGTAAGAAATATTAACATAGTGGTAGCGCCTGCACAAAGTCCTACCACCGCATAAAGCTTTATGTTTATATACTTAGGTTAATTGCTCATAATATTATATTTATCACAATTTATTGATTTCTTATGAACTCATTTCCTCCAATATACATAAAATTTAATTAATTTATTATTTTTGGCATATACAGTATTTTTAATATTTTATTGGAATTTATGTTGTATATTGTACATTAATGCCTCGTTAATGTGTAAATTGTATTAATGTGTTGTGTAACAAAGTATTATACGTTTAAATATTTGGTCCAATCTCCGCCATCTTTAAACAAGTGCACAAGATATTATGGTACTTATAACAACAGAGATAATTGTGTTATAGTTTTAAATAAAAATTATAGTTATACTTTTAAACACACACACACACACACACACACACGCACACACACATACACACACATACACACACACACACACACAGAGAGCACATGCGCGTATAGGATTTTCTCGCATTAATATAAAGCAAGAATGTTATTTTTTTTTAAACTGTATTATAAAATTGTAACCTTATGTGGCCTAATATATTTAGTCATAAGTAATAACTGTACAATCATTGTAAAAAAACGCAGTTGAATGCAAGTAAAAATAAATAAATAAATAATAACCACAAAGACTTTTGACAAGAACGTGAGACTTGAAGAATGAAGAAGATAGTGAGATTATGTGATTAATTCGAAAGAGTTTCGTGGCGTGTGTACCAAATTTCTTTGAAAATTACTAATGCATGTTCTTGATTTTTTTACAATATCAAGTATATGTTATTATTACTATGGTTAATTTAAAAGAACACAGCCCTAATGAAATCAAAGACGGAAGTTCAAACATTTATCTGTCCTAAAAATAAATCCGTTTAAGTAAAACTCGATAAGATTGGAAGTAAATTAGAAATTTCACGCTCGAATGAAACCTTTATTGAGAGATCTTTTGCTCTCCAGACGATATTCAAGTTCCACCTGATGGCATTTTATTGAAAATTTTAAGACTACGAAAGAAGTTATTATTAATTAAAACGTCTATACTATTTTTTCTTTGATAAAAATCACATTGAAACATAAAGATTATATTTTATTTCTTTTGTTTGAAAAATTATGAAGAAAATTGTTCAAAAGACTGATAATTGTAGCTATTTTTTGTTCTATCTAGAAATAATCTAAATATAACTGTAAGATTACAGTTTAAATGTCCTATTCTAAATGCATCCATATGTGTTTAAATAAGCACCGAAAGACAAGTTATAATTTTACAAAAGCCTATGTTTGATCGTCTTACATATAATATTACTCGTAATTATATTACTTAATGAACTTTATTGTGTAGTTTTTGCGATGAAATAAAAGTATTACCTATCTTATTCTCCTTATTCGAAGTGAACAAAGTCTAAATTTGAACGACTATATGTGGGTTGAAACAGAATTCTTCGAAGAATATTAATAGAAATGTAGGAAAGAGCTGAGCTTCTCGTAACTATGCAATTACACTTTCTTTAAATAATTAACTCTGGTGGAAATTGCTAGCAAAAGAAAAGTTCTGTATTAAATTAAATATTTAATAGTTGGAAGCTATAATTATGTATAAGTAACAAGTTCATTACTTACTTATTACTTAAAACGGTATCATTCGGACTTTCAGCACGAGGGCCCTTTAAGTAATAAAAAAAAATAACGGTGTAGGAATAAGGAACACAAACAAAGTCATATTTAAATTTAAATATAAAGATGAAGATTTTAAAATTTTATTACTGTTGTCTGAAAATGGCTCTTTAACAACCTTTATTACGCAATAATTTTTCAGTTATCCGCCTTGTTTATCTTTGTAGAGGCAATTATCCTCTTTTATAAATTATTTTATTCAGTGTTATAAATAAGACGAGAACTTTTAGCTCGTGTACATTATTACAATATCATTTACATGTATTGCATTTGTACTTTTAATATGCAATGCATTGGGTGTACTTTTAATAGAAACAAAATAATGTTTAGGCCTTTTTACTTTTTCATGTTGAATTGACTTTACTTTACTTTAATATGGTTACACAGGCAGGGTTAAAACAGGGAAAAATCCTATTTCAAGCTGGCCGTTATGAAATTTGCGGTAATAAGCATGCTAATTTTCACTGTTGAATATTTAACACTTTGTATCTTTTAAAATTATACTTTTAAAACGATATTTAAATAAATATGTACTAAATTTTTTTCTGAATTACGCTTATGTTTGGTTCGCTGCGATAGTCACGACTTTTTAAATGTAGTGTTGGGAATTTTGAGTTTTATTTCAATAACCATATTGTGGTACAATCGTCAACCGAACTCGGCAGTGGCTTATTCACATCGTCTATGATAAAAACCCAGAGAGTTTAAGCGCGTTAATTTGATGTTATCGCAAAATTAAATCATTTTTAAAATTAATCTTGATTAAATTTGATCTGTTATTTCCGTTCTCTTTGTTATTTTTTTTTATGAATTTTATTTTCTAATCGTAAACCTATTAATTGTTACTTATTCAAGTACGTTAATATTTAATTATAAAATTGTAATCGTAGCAAGAACACTATGCATACAGTTTTTGCTTTTAAATGGGTGTGCATAAGAAATATGTACCTTACATATTTCTTATTTTGTAAATGATGTATTGTCATATCATTTATGTAACATCCGCTAGCAAAACGAAATAAATAAATAATTAAATAAGACTTCGCAGAGTATTCGTATTAAGAAAATTAGATTAAGCAAAAGAAAACTTAAATTTAACTATACCATATATTTAAATCCAAAGTGTAACAACAATGAGTGCGACAAAAATATGTTATTGGCAAGGTGTCTGACCTCTGATGTAGGTCGGTCTTTGTGGCGTATTGCCAACTGCTTCTTGGAGAATCGACGAGGGATAACTTTCCAGATTTGCATTTCGCATTATCTGCATACGCACCCTCCGAAAAGACCAACGTCTATTAGGCTTTTACTGGCTGTTATTGTCTAAGTTGTCTAACGCACCGTGAGACATGCTGACAGGGTATAAACATATATTTAAAATGTAATATATAAACTATTAGAAACATTATGTTATTGAGTCACGTATTAAATATATATATATATATATATATATATGAAGGATTCTTCTCCAGATTTCTTGAGAATAAATATGTCTCATCATCATTCATTATCAAAGATAGTCTAGATAGATATCTTGGGTAGATATCCATACGTACGTACGTATATGTCTGAGAGCTATATGGAGCACATCCCAGCGGAATAAATTGAGATATGTGTTATGGAATGTCCAAACAAACAACTTTGTCATTCTCAGAATAGGTAATAAAGATAATTTTATTGATAAGATATTCGAGTCTTTGTGATATCGGTCAGCACAGTATAATTAATACGTTTTATTTGTTGTAATAGATGATATTTTCTAAATAAGTAATCGCTCAATTACTTAGATATTAGTGACTTTGTCTATGTCAAATTAACACAGTTCCCTTAAGATTAATTATTTCACCAGCTTGCCCGTTAATTTAGTGTCAACGAGATGAGTTTATTTATACGTTCGTCTCTATTTATATCCCCATTTACTTGATATTTATTTCGTTTTATCTTTATTGTAGGTATCTACATTAACTCTTTGTAATTGGACATTATTTTCAACGGACAAAAGATAGCGATTATATATATATCATTATACGTATAACTCTAGCATACGGATTGAGATAAGTATATTGAGATTGATGAAAATGAATAGAATACGAATTAAATGTTTTTTTTTTTTAAGGCATAGGCAGGCGGACGAGTGTAAGAGCTACCTGTTGGCAATTGGTCACCAACGCCTATAGACATTGGCTCTACCACAAAGTGAATTTAATCCGTTTGTATTCTATTGATTTTCTTCAGTCTCTCTATTCTTATATCAATCAGCAAAATATTTACCTTTCATTCTTTACATAATTCGTTCAAAACATCGAGTCACAAATTTATGTTTTTAACCTGTATATTATCACAAAAAAAACATAATAAATGAACTTCCATCCATCACATCAAACAAAATAATAAAATACTATATTATAAATTATAATCATATTAAGTTCGTTTTTTTAGTAAACAAACTGTTATACTCAATAGTTTATACGTCGTTTTACTTAATTTTTCGTTATTTTACGTATTCTAAAATGTGAAACGTGCTTTATTTATTAAACTTTGTAGTCTAGAAAACATCAATCTACGGCGCTCGCAAAATTATCAGCTCGAAGAGATGTGAATAATATATGTTTCTAAAACCATTAAACGTAAGATGCATATCTCACTGAGACCGTCCCATTCATTATAGTGCTGTTGTGCGGAAAGCAAGGCTCTCTTAGAAGCAATGTTTGTGGTACAAGTTATGGGTTCAAAGCTTGAATTTTGTATATAAATATTTGATTATTATTCACTAGCTGCTGTGCTACTTCATCCTTGTTAAATTTTGTTTTATTTACGACAGAGGTTCCCAACCTTTTTTTGAACAGGGACCACTTCGATTTTCTCACACTCTTTTTTATATTTTTAGATAAATGCCTTCATTGTACAGACACACTGTTTCACTGTTTTACGATATATTTAACAAAAATGCATTTGCCTGCTATATTGCTTCCGTTTTTTTTTATATCTTTTTAATGTACAGACAATCGGGTTTCTATAGTTTTATTATATTTAAATAAAGACAACTTTTTTTCACTGTGAATTCTATGAAACAAAATTATATAAAATTTTTCTTAAGCTAAGCTCTTACTTTGCAAGTTGTTAAAAATCTTTTCAGTAGTTTTCGAGATAAATGTTTATAAATAGGCAGAGAAAAAAGAACACAGATTCTTTTACACTTTCTCTATATATTTTTGATATTTTCTTTGATATGTTAATTGTACAGCTTCAAACATTGTGATTTTGATGACTCTTTTTATAAAAAAAATAGTTTTATAAAACATTCAAATATTACTTATATTAAGAGCATTCTAATATCTAATGAGCACGTTAATATTAGATTTGTATAATAAAATCTGATGATGGAGTTTTAGCTTCGGATATCCTGCTAACCTTCCTCGGCGACAATCATGATCATTATCAGTTTTGGTTCAGGGTCGTAAACAGAGTAAACAGGTTCCTTCTAGGAAAGCGTGCTACACCCTAGACCGCGTCGTTGCTTACCATCAGGCAAGATTGCGGTCAAACGCTGGCCTATCAATGATAAAAAAGTACCTTTTTAACCGACTTCAAAAAAAGGAGGAGGTTATCAATTCGTCTGTATGTTTTTTTTTTTTTTTTTTTTTTTTTTTTTTATGTTTGTTACCTCATAACTTTCGACTGGGTGAATCGATTTTGATGATTTTTTTTTTATTTGAAAGGGGTTGCTTCCCATGGGGTCCCATTTTTTTTTAGTCCAGGTTTGACAATGGAATCCATGAGAAAACCATATAAGTCATAAAATTTGCATGAGGTATGTGCGCGACAAATGGACGAATAACTCAATATCACGCCAACCGATTTCGATGATTTTTTTTTTATTAGAAAGAGTATATTTCAATGGTTGTTTGATGATAGTTTGGTTAAATTCTGATTATAGGATCCATGACAAAGTAACGGAAATCTTCAATTCTTAGAAGCAAATTAACGATACACGGCCGAATCTTTTATAGGCTATCTAGATTTATCATTCACCTACCATAACATCGTTATGATCAAGTAATTATAGTACTATTATAAAAAAACACTTCTTTATATACCGCCAATAGTTTTCGCAGCGCACGCGAAATAATAACTTTTATAGGCAACAGTTTAATACGTTGGGTTACATTGCACCATTTTAAGTAGGGATCTATAAGTTTTTGAAAATATAATAAAGCCTATATTACTCGGTAAAGACGTAGCTTTCTAAGGGTGAAAGAATTTTTAAAATCGGTCGAGTAGTTTTTGATTTAAATCGTAATAAAAATCAAACAAAAATCAAATCTTTCCTCTTTATAATATGAGTTATGCATGTAAGCATTAGTATATATGTATATGTTTGTAATTGAAACATATTTGAACATCTCCTAAAAGTTGAGACCAAGTTTGAAAATTATACATATATATATATATAGAATCGTATAAGTACTCTTATAAACATGTTATGTTTATGTATGTTTATATATTAATTACTAGTGTTTTTCCCGCGGTTTAACCCAAGTAGTTACCGTTCCCGTGGGAATATGGGGACAAAATGTAGCCTATGTTACTCCTTGATAATGTAGCTTTCCATTGGTGAAAGTTTTTTTTAAATCGGCTTAGTGGTTTAGGCGTGAAAGCGTCACAAGCAAACTTACTTTCGCATTTATAATATTAGTTAGGATAATATAGATACTTCTCCTTTTTTTTAATATACAGACATTCCGTCATATTTTATGGTGAAGAATGGTATAACACAACATCTATAAACGAACAGTTTATTTAATTATTACTAGAAATAATTATTTGATTATGTTATGGCTGCCCAACACCCCACCAACTAAATCTATTTAATCAAAACATGTTAATTTATATTCATACATTAGTTAACCATATTAACTAATATTTATTAATTAAGTACCAAAATACATTTTTCTTTACGTTTCACTGTTTTAGATTAATATATTTAAATAATAATATAAACGGCGCTGTCTCATATGAGCTGCACGTTTAGAAGGTCTACCCATATTCTACAAATTAGTGAGTGTACTTCAGATTCACTAAAAATCGAAAAATAAATAAAAATTTTAACAAAACAAAAACCGACTTCTTAAAAAAATTAATATGCACTAAAAAGTAAAAAAATAATTGCGTATTCTTCTATAATTTGATAATTAACTCACTATTTTCTACTCATCAATATGTAGGTACGAATGTGTTGTGTGGTTGATAATTTATTTACAATTATTGTTATTTTTGGAGTCGATGTCAGCTAAGGAAACACTATAATATACCTAGCAATAATAATACGGGAATCTTTTAAAAACATACACATTACAAATTGACTTTTATTCGCTTCGTTAAGTTGCGCGTGCGACACAAGCACATCTCACCTACAACTATGTATGTAGTTATAAGCCCACCTTGGCTGACATCGACTCCAAAAGTAACAATAATTGTAAATCAATTATCAACCACACAACACATTCGTACCTACATATTGATGAGTAGAAAATAGTGAGTTAATTATCAAATTATAGAAGAATACGCAATTATTTTTTTACTTTTTAGTGCATATTAATTTTTTTAAGAAGTCGGTTTTTGTTTTGTTAAAATTTTTATTTATATCAAAGCACCGAGCACGTCACTTAGCGTTATCATCGTCTCTAATTTACTTCTATCAGCTATTATGTCTGTGTCATCATGTCACTCCACCTAGCAAGATAATCTCTCGCGCTTATCACGTGTGTCTCATTCCGCAAAAAAGCAGTTTATGCATTTATTCACACTTGCTCGTATATATTTTATACTAAAACTCAACGTTTTTATTCTTCATTTGTTCGTATTTGTCGAGATAGTTGTACCAATGTATTCGAATTTTCAAAGCTATCTTGCGTTCAAATTTAGTACTATTTTTTTATTGCATAGATAGGCGGACGAGCCCATATACATTGGCGATGTAAGAGATGTTAATCGTCGCTTACATCGCCAATGCGCCACCAACCCTGGGAACAAAGATGTTTTGTCCCTTGTGCCTGTAATTACACTGGCTCACTTACTTACAACAATACCAAGTACTGCTGTTTTGCGGCAGAATATCTGATGAGTGGGTGGTACGTAGGTATTATCAAAAAGAGTACTATAAATTTGTCTTCATTTAAATATAGACGTGCTCAGAGCACAAAGCTCTTCCACCTCTCTTGTCTATAAAAGTAAGACTGAAGACATTATTCTTAAACTCTCATGCCTGTATGCGAGCATCAGACTCTTGTTAACGCAGAATCAGTATATTGAAAATCATACATACATATGCTATATATAGATAGAATATACATTATTGTACACCATAACGATTTAAAAAAATACATAACACATGGATTGTCATACAACTATGACGGCATAACCAATACATATATTTATAATATTGTACATATAAACAAGTTTCTTAACTTCTTATAGTAGCCTATGCCCCCGATATCCTTATCCTTAAATATTATAAAACAAAGTCCCCCGCGTTTCATGTCTGTCTGTATGTACGCGCTAAACTAAAAAACTACTGAAGGGATTTTCATACGGTTTTCACTAATAGATAAAGTGATTCAAGTGGATGGTTTACGTGTATAATTCATTAATATTTTCTGTAAATTTGTTGAAATATAGCGAAATTTGTTGAAGAAGTCGGAAAAAAACGAGCATATTGGGAGCTTTCATCGAAAACGCTGTACAATCCCTTTGAGTTATAACAAAACAATGTATGGTGAAATTGTTCCCCTTTCATAGATCTACAAAAAAGTCCGCGATGGCATATGTCTATCTTTTAAGGATAGCTAACTATACCCATTTTAATGTTTAAAAAATGTTTACATAAAAATGGTAAAATTGGAAAGCTATAAAAACGGATATGATATTAATCCTTATTAAAATAAATACGTTATTTACTTTGAGCATTTAATGTATATTATAATTGCCCTTTACACCACCCAATTTAAATCAATATCTTAGGAGTAATCGTAATTTTAAAATTATCGCGCACTAAATAAATTCAGGCGGTCCAACACCCATCATACAAACGCGTGATGCAACCGCTTCCTTAAATATTATAAAACAAAGTCCCCCGCGTTTCATGTCTTTCTGTATAAACGCGCTAAACTAAAAAAGTACTAAACGGATTTTCATACGGTTATCACCAATGGATAAAGTGATTCAAGAGGAAGGTTTACGTGTATAATGCATTAATGTTTTCTGTAAATTTGTTGAAATATAGCGATAATTGTTGAAGAAGTCGGAAAAAAAACGAGCCGATTGGGAGCTTTCATCGAAAACGCTGTACAATCCCTTTGAGTTATAACAAAATAATGTATGGTGAAATTGTTCCCCTTTCATAGATCTACAAAAAAGTCCGCGATGGCATATGTCTATCTTTTAAGGATAGCTAACTATACCCATTTTAATGTTTAAAAAATGTTTACATAAAAATGGTAAAATTGGAAAGCTATAAAAACGGATATGATATTAATCCTTATTAAAATAAATACGTTATTTACTTTAAGCATTTAATGTATATTATAATTGCCCTTTACACCACCCAATTTAAATCAATATCTTAGGAGTAATCGTAATATTAAAATTATCGCGCACTAAATAAATTAATATGTATGAAATGCATTTCTGTTAAGAAAAACTTTAGTAACGGTTTTTTTTTTATTTTGAAGTTGATGATTATTTAAAGAAAGCAGTGGACTTATTATGAATTCCTGTAGTTTGACTTAATATATTTATAGTTACTTCAATGGCTTTTAGTAAAATTTAATTTATAAAAATATTAAATAGCCCGCCGCCTATCTACGCCGTTGAGTATAATTAAAACCATAAAAGAGCAAGCGTACAATTTTTTTTATTCTATCAAACTACAGGCACATAGGGCATAACATCTTCGTTCCTACGGTTGATGGCGCATTAGCGATGCAGGGAATGGACATTGTTTGAGCATGCACTATAATAAGTGTACATGTGATAAGAGTTCTCACTAAAATCAACCAAGCCGGTCATTGAAAACGACAGGTCTTAGAACTTTTGGTTGTCATAGGGTAGCAGTAAGACATTGTGTGTTTAGCATTTTGTTATTTGCACTCAAAATTATGGTAGCGTAGCTATTACTTTACGCCGATTTTAAGTGAGAGAGTGGTAATTCCGGCTGGGCGTGCCGGCCCATTCCGCTACAACCCGAAGGTATGCAACCTGGCACTATAAAAACCTACCTATTAATAAATTACATACAGGTAAAGTGCGTCTTTAAGCAATCGCTAGGGACTTGAAAAACCGCAAAACGGACAACCATCGATGACGTATTCCTGCATGCGAGTCGCACACCCAGCGATGAGCCGATGACCGAATTCTTCTCCCACAGTGTACTGCTGCATAGTGTCGCGCACTCACTTTGTCATCGTCGTAACTTTTAAAACATTTGTCCAAATGATATAGTGTAAGAGACAAAAGTTATCTTCTTTAAAATTCTTATTGTTATATTTTGGTCAATTTATAAATTAATAATTATTAATAGCTTTATTATATTTAGCTATTTGTTATTTTGATGTATTAGCTATATTATTGTAAAGTTTCATTAAAATCCATTCAGTACTTTTACGTGAAAGGGTAACAATTAATGTCCATACATCCATACAAAATTTCGTGTTTATTATATTAGTAGGAAATAGAATTATTATATACCCTGTACTGAACATATATAAACTGTACTGTATGGGCGAATAAATCGATTGGTGAATGTTTATATCTTATTGATTAAAAAATGCACGGGATATTATTTTATTTTACCCGTACGAAGTCGGGACGGGCAGCTAGTATAAAATATTTCTACATAAAGAGCACATCATTCTATAACGTGACAAAAAAATTACAAACCAACAGACATCAATATACAGTACTTATGATATAAAAAGGCAGTAAATCAAAGAAGTCATTTTTATTTCATTTTCATTTTGTAATTTTGCTTTTGGATATAATACGTTGTAATGGAATTGATTTTGAAATTGTTGGAGTTTGAGAGCTCAATTTATTTTGATGATATTGAAAAACGATTATCGAGGGATGCGTAGGCGTATGATCCATAACAAGTTCGAGCACCACAATTTCATAAAGCCTTGACACTCTTGAAATGTTTTCAGTTGATAAGCCATTTATTCTAAGGATTGTATTTATACATAATACTTAATAACATAGTTAACCTAGTTAGTTTACCCAAAAAAGAAAACTGCCCAGTTGGTCCAGTGAATCATAATTGGTGATTATACAAGCTCAGGCAAGCTTCAAGTGGGCTTAGTGGGCTTAATTCAGCAGTGAAGGAAAAATTTACAATAATTCGCATTGGTGCTGCACGGTGAAATAAGTTCCAAAAAACTGCTTTTTCTCCTGAAGACTGAAGTAATGACTGTAGATTTTTTTGCTCAGTGGTGAGATCATTTCAGGCTGTTTACTTTAAATAACAGCTTCGTGTGTGTGTACACAGTACGTGCATTATGTTTATACAAACTTAAAACTTTCCTCTCTGGGATTCTCTTTTGCACACAATTTTATAATAGCACTAATACGTTTTTGTTTTTAAGTATCCATTAAACATCAATATAATGAAGTAAAAAACTACATATTTTATAAGTTGATGACTTCAATAACTTCACCAAGTATGTGAAGGTCAAATCATGGAACTGAACTCCAAATCAGTTCCACCCAACCGATTGGTCTGCTTATTAAAATAACAATAAGAAGCTTAGTAATTTGTTTCTAAAGACTAGAAGTTTGTTTTTAAAAAGACCTTTCTTAATGTTAAATTTTTTTTGTTTACATACTATACTTACTATACTTAATTAATTATTTTTTTCACTGTTCTACGAAGCAAATTAATATATTGCTTACAAGATGTTATTTATGTCGCAACGTCCATCCAAACCTTTGGGCCTAAATTGTGGTACACACTAACGACGCTTACTCACTTTAGGAGAAATAGAAAAAATGTAGTTTTAGATTCAATTTGATAAATAACATTTCTTCTACAAAAAGTAAGGTTTACCAACCCTAGCTCAGAAGGTGACGTAATATGAGAAAATAGCGAGCGTACAGGATCGCATAGAATTTGGTCATACAGAGGCGAGCCAATTACGTAGGTCATCCACGGAACTGCTATAACGACCCCTGTAGCCATTGTCGCAATTGCAAAGCTTAGGGTCTATGTCCACAGAATACGATCTAGCACAAGAACTTTATCAAGTGGTCCGTGTAAAGCTTAATTATTCAATCAATTTGGATGCAGAAGAGAAAAGTAGTACAGAGACGGTTTTGCGGTAGAATATCTGATGAGTGGGTGGTTAATATCAGACGAGCACAAAGCTCTACCACCAAGTAAAGCCATGTTTTTTAATTGATTATATTACTTTTTTTTTGTCAAACCAAAATGCATCTCAACCTCCTTTATATCGACCTCCTAAATTCGAACGCCCAACGTATCGCACTTTGTAGCATTTGGTAAGCACAGTATCAACGCTACTTCGTTATATGACGTCACCGTCAATCACTCTACTATATAAAAGAACTTCGTTTCAATAGTAGTAGATTATGTCAATATAAGACAATTATGTAAGAAATTGTTGTGTATCTTCAATAGTATTTAAAAAGCCATGATAGATGTTTAAGCGCGATAAGAAAAAACAGTATGAAAAAAAATATAGATAGCTAAATAATGGATTGCAAACTGTAGACGAGTGTGGTAAACGCTACGATAGACGACAAGGGCGTTTCTGTGCGGTGGATACGGAACGCTTTCTTATTTCTCAGTATATATAAATAATCAGACTGAAGACGCTTAGAGCGCACCTAAAGCCAGTAAAAATTCAGACTTCAACCCATACAACGACCGGCAATGTTCTATGTATTTTTTTCTCCTTAATACACGCGTACACAATCAATGTGAATACGTATTGTGATACGCGTGTGTGTACTATGTCGTAAGTGTGAGTTGAATGGGCTTATTAATATGCACGAGTAATTATTTTCAATTTGATTATGTATCATGTTTATTAGATAGGCATATATGATCCATATTATATAAGCTATATTATATAACCATGAGGATGACATTGAGTCTTAGTTAGTTATGCGAAATTGAATCAAGAGATATTGATAAATGTTATCAAGATTGTAGTTAATTTTTTAAATATAGTTGAAGTAGGTAACTAATATTACATGATCCAGTGGACAACTAGCCCACATTTTCAAGTAACTAGTATGTTAGGTTCCACATAATTTGGACTAAGCGATTAAATCCAACCATTGAAGATTGCGTTGAAAATTGTATCTAATACTAGTAAACTGCGCCTCGGGTTTGTCTGCGAATATATAACAATATTTATAAATAACTCGAATCGACTAAAACGCTTTAAAATAAAATAGGATATTAGTGATTTTATTATTTATCATTAATCCAATATTTATTGCGCCATAAAGCTATACAGTGATATTATTTTACATAGCGTAGTATTTTCTATAGATCTTTTTTAAACCTACGATTTCGTAGTACACTAATTTAATATTTAATTTATATTTTAAAGAGACGTGTAAAAAATGCAAGATAATTACTTTTCAAATCAAGATAAATTTATATATGTAATTGTGAAAAGCACATCAAAATTTGAGAAAGAGTTATCGTACAAATAGACGTACACGAAAACCGACTATGTTTTATACAATTTAAAGACTATAAAGATGTTACGTACATATTTGTTTTTAGGATTCAGTGCACGTGCATGCACATAACGTGGTTTATCTCGTTTAAGCGTTCATTCGGATTTCATTTTGGAAAGGAATTCAGATGTAAAGTATAGTCGTGCTCTACTGAAATTCGCCTTAAACGAATGCTTTGAATTTACTTTTGAGATATGTTTTTTTCTTTGCAAGTTATGCGGTACTCGACTCTTTGAAGAGTTGCCTTCAACAACTTGATTTTACTTGCGCTCAGTGAAATATATTATGGTTCCACTCAAAGTTTCGTCTGTGAGCGTAGACGAATGAATACGTCTTCAGCGTCTTTCGTGTTTTGTGTGGGCTTAGTGGTTCATAACAGTTCTGTGTACATTTATATTGTATTGTTAGTTTATATTTTATGTAAGTATTCCTGTATTCGCAAACAAATGAAATAAGACATTTACAGCAGTCACACAAATATCGTGCTTATTACTATCGAAATAAATAAAGGTATTTCTGTAAATAAAAGTAACTTAGATATTTAAAAAAATTTGAAGATATAAAAATAAGACGTGGACCGAGCAAGGCGGAATAGATCGCTGTTTTCGAGTGGAATTGTATAAGATTTTATCAAATAGATGTATTAATATATATATATATATATATATATATATATATATATATATATGCACTTGGTGGTAGAGCTTTGTGCGAGCTCGTCAAGGTAGGCACCACCCACTCATTAGATATTCTACCGCAAAATGGCAGTACTTGGTATTGTTGTGTTCCGGTTTGAAGGGTGAGTGAGCCAGTGTAATTACTTGTAAATTGTAATTGTAAAAATAATGTACGACTTGACGTGTAAAATTAGTATTATACGTGTATATAGTATACGTGTTTTATTCGAGTAATATATTATTATCTAAAAAAAACTAAGGTATAAATCCTAAAATAATTTAACATGTTAGGTCATGCTCGCTTATATATTTTTTTCTTTGTAGATAGGCGGACGAGCAATTGGGCCATCTGATGGTAAGTGGTCACCAACGCCCTTTGACAATAGCATTGTAAGAAATGTTAACCATCGATTACTTTGCCAATGCGCCACCAACCTTGGGAACTAAGATCTTATGCCCCTTGTGCCTGTAATTACACTGGCATACTCGCCCTTCAAACCGGAACACAAATTGTTAAAATTTTGAAAGTATATAAGTATAAAATAATACAGATGTAATCGTGTTTATCTTTTAAGTACTTTTTTGGTTACTACACATTTCATCAATATTTCTAGAAATAACTTAACAAAAGATTTTTGCAATAAAAATATATGATATAAGAAATAAAGAATACAAAGCACGCGATTTCATAAAGTGTAACGATTTATCCTCTATTGTTAGACATCCCAGCAATGATAATGTCAATGACGTAGAGAAAATTGTGAGCAATTTGATACCACAGGAATGCGTGTTACGTGATACAAGGTGTCGTTTATCACGAGACTAATGTTTTCAATTCTTTTCTTTTATTTATTGTATATAATAACATACCTTAATAGCAAAGAATAAAGATTAATTTCAAATGAAGGCTAATTTATAAAATGATTATTATTTTCAAGTAAGATTTTCGTATTTTATAGTTTTTCTACGGCATTCTTCTACAGAGTATATCAAAACTATCTTACTATATCGTCTATACCATCTACGACGCCGTAGGGTTTCTTTTCGCAATTTAATTAAATTAATTTCTTCTTATTCTTAGCTGAGCGGTCGTTATTATGGAATGACTAGAATGTTGGTTGGTTGCCTTTTAAAGATTTCTTTATTTTTATTCGTGGCATTCTGTGTGCACATTTAGTGGGAAACTGAGACTACTTAGACGATTTAATGAGGTATGTCCATCTTGTAGGTGTGACCGTAACAACGGTCACTTTCTTGTGTATACTTAAGCCACTTATTTTTATAAATGAAATAGAAATGAAAATGAAATAAATTATTATCAACGATAATTTGTTTCCATATTAGACCTTTTCCTTAAATCAATGTAATTAGTAATTATTGATTTATATATATATTTACAAATATATACATTAAACAAAATTAGCGTATATAAACTGTTTCGCAAACAATCACACCGTCCGTATGCCGTAAGCCCGTATGCGCCGTTGCACCGAGCCGTAGCACCGTGTCGTAGCACCGTGTTGTAGCCCCATGCCGTAGCACTATGCCGTAGCGTCGTCCTCTTATGTTTCTACGGTTCTCTATTCGTGAATCCGTTGCAGATATGTGGTCCTACAGCTACCACATATAAACACAGTTGCCACGTATTGAGATGTGAAAACTGACGATATCATTTTAGACGGTGAAATTACCTTTTTCCAAAAATAAACCTAAGTTTTGTAATTGTTTTTTTTTCAATATTTTATTAGTTTAAGTTTTTTTATTGAAATGCTTCCAACATTATACCAAAGATTTAGAGGGTAGTTAAATTTTATATTTAAATGTTTTACAATACTTACTACTTAACTTATTTAACCCTTCTCTTAACTGATTTAATATTAATAATCACAGTTTTTTTTTTATTATTATTACAAATGAAACTTTACATTACATACGTATCTATCTCTTTAATTTAAAATACCTGCATAGTGATTTAAAGTACATTTTATAACAGCATTTACTCCTATATTATTCAAGCTACAGAAAAAAAGATATGACGATTTAGTATGCGTTTTGACATTCATACGTTAGCTTGCCTATATGTGTATCTAGCACTCGGGCTAAAACAAATATGTGTTCGACCATCCCTTTCGAGCCCGAACCGACACGTCCAATATCGCTAAAGCTTACATTTTATGAACATTTTACTGCTAGTAGAATAGTGGGATAAAGTGATACAGTTTTCGTAGATACTGCAGAATCGAATATATACTTCATAATATATAAGATATATTTTTATATTTCCTTTATCGATTATATTATGCAAATATTCTTATATATATTATATAGATGAGTATAATATTATCTTTACAAAATGGTATCTTTATAAAATACATTATGGATAATTATTTAGATGCGTAATTGTGAACCTCAGCTGAGATGATCTGTAATTTAGTTTGACGTAGGCTTCCTTTTTTGAATTATTTGTTTTATGATGTTGTGTTATATTTAAGATATATATTATTCGGGAAACATTTCAGTATATATAAAACAGTCCTATTGTAAGGTATAATCGAGCAAAGTATAGTTTTGCATATTATAGCGATCAATGCCAACTTATCTCAATCGTAAAAGGTATAACAAAAAAAAACTAACCACGGTCCATGGCGCTTTGTGTACACAGCATTTTGAGTGCAGCTTGAAACTAGCGCTATTTCCATAAACATTTGCATTCAAAGGTTTTGTTTTAACAAAATTACAATATTCATGACGATGGAACGTGTTGCTGATGTAACTGTTGAATCGTTCATGTTTTAATTTTAGAAATTAACATTACTATAGACGAGAGTATCTACACTAATAGTAATGTCTTCCAGATCGTTTCCGGTCACGGCGGCCAATCCTAAGAGAGATTAGCCAACTGCGCAGGAGCAACGGCTCTACGTGCTTTCTATAGAACGGGAGTACTTCCACTTCCAACTTCCAGACTCCGGCCTGCTACTGAGAATTTTCGGACAGAAAAACCCAATATCTATTTATTAGCGCGACCTGGGAATTGAACCCAGGACCACCGGGTCAGCAGCCACTAGAACAATGAGCCACTAGACCAAAGAGGCAGTCATAACTACACTATAAACTATTTAACTCCATACAAATCAACAAATAAAAAGTCGAAAAGTATGTTTGGAGCTCTGAACATGATATCGCCAACATTCGCTAACCGATAGAATCTGTAGTTTTTATCACTGTCTTTCGACGGACTTATCTAGCAAGCCTTTCAGAAAACGACCCTTCAAAATGTTTAGTAGGATGGTTTCATGTCGCTAAGCGGGTGGATGAAGCGCTCTTATGGCAACCGAGGATTGTGATGGGCTATATTCTACTCCGTCATACCTAAAAATTTTAAGAGGATTACATTAATTAAATGCATTTCAATAATTAGATACTGATTTTCTTATCTGTTCTTCTCTTTAGAATCTACATTCTAAGCCGATAATAAATAGAAATTAAATGTAATTTTAGACCATGACTTGAAAAGTGCTTAAAAGCGCTTCCTTGTATAAAATATTTTTTATTTGATTTTACTTCGTTGCGACAAAGCTACATTTTCTAGACAACTATAGATTAAAAGAAATGAGATGGAGTGTAATGATAAAGTAGAGATTTTTTATAGTCTAAAACTAATTAATAATTGTACACGTAAGAATTAATGAGAAATACAGTATTAAATAAGCTTACTTATTATTACTGTACAAGTACTACCAAGTATGTATCACTAAGGTGGTAGAGTTTTGTGCAAGCTCGTCTGGGAAGGTACCACCCACTCATCAGTTATTTATTCTACCGCAAAACAGCAGTACCTACTCTTTAAATTGTTATGTTCCGGTTTGAAGGGTGAGTGAGCCAGTGTATTTACAGGCACAAGGGACATATCATCTTAGTTCCTAAGGTTGGTGGCGCATTGGCGATGTAAGCGATGGTTACCATCTCTTACAATGCCATTGTCTATGGGCGTTGGTGACCACTTACCATCAGGTGGCCCATATGTTACACATGTTCACAGGCTGTTACTGATACAAGAAAAACAATCGCAAATAGAACGTGGCACACTAACACAGCGCAGCTCAATATTACAATAGCCTATCTTGTAAACAGTAGTTTAAGAGTCAAAGTAACGTTGGGTGGATACGCGATACGACTTTTAGAACTCCTATCTTACAGACCCTACTAGCGTCCCGTTCACACATACTTTACTAAACTTATAGTATTCAAGATAAAAGTCAACGAACTTCTAACCATTCCGCTTTTATTTCATTACTTCATAAAATATTTTCCCATTGAAGTATTTTTTTTTAATGAAATTATATGAAAACGTAGTTAAATTTATGTTCTAAGTGTATTTTCACGTGAAAGATCATCGATTGAATAGAATTTCATAACTCAGTGCCTAATAAACATTTTTATATGTATATTTATGCAATACATGAAATAATTATAGAGATATTAAGACAAATTAAACGTAACAGAAAACTTTTGTATTTCGTGCAAAACAAACGAATATAGTGATTATGATATTATTTGACTGAATAGTTAATAAGTATTGCGTTTATATTAATAATTTAATAAAACGGATCATTAAAGAAAAAGCACAATTGTGTGGTCAAGCGACTTACTCTGTTCTTAATACCCACTTAGATTTGAAGATATTTTGATGGGACAGTGAGATAGACAGTTACGGAACATCTAAAGTCACAAACTTAAAATAAATTAATACGTAACTATTTTCTAGTCTATTATTAATAATAAATTATTAAATAAAAACATATAAAATTGTCAATTAAACTAAAGTTTGATTTATTACGTTCTCAAATTAATTATAACTGTTTTACTTTGCATACGTCTGAAATATATTGCCAGCCGTATTGAACTTGTATGAGTATTATTCAAATGGTACTTGGAATCTACTATTAGCATCGTTATTGTAACAACGATCGAGATTTAAAAATAGAACGCCATTTTCCCACAGTAAAGTATCCTTTAGAGAGCTTTTCACTTCAGGAACGAACTTATTTGCATGTGAATGTAGTGTGATTAAATAAAATGTTTCTTATTTATACACAGAATGTACATTTATTGTTATTTTATTCAATCGTTCTGTGAAGAAGTGAGCTAGAAAAAATTAAATACAATTTATTTTACTGCTTTATTAAGATGTAAAAAAGTATATGATATTTATGACTGTTTATTTTTAAACTTATGATTTTTATTAATGCTACCTTTTGTTGTGAACATATAGGCTTTTAATTTTTATTGTAATTAAACGTTAAATTGTAAAGTTTATATACAGATGTAACAAAAACCATGTCTGATCCGTAAAGTGGTTATTAGGTATCGTGAGTCGGTCCTATTTATGTAATCAATTTTAAAATACTAAGAAAATTACTTCGAATAAAGTTTAATTTAATTAAATGACGAAAATAACATGGCAACACAGGCGCGGGACAGACAGTACTATAGCTGCTACCTATCGGGTAGCTAGGGCACGAGGTCATGACTTCCGTTGTCCATGTGTTTACCACCAACAGTGTCGTTAAACACAATTCATATTTTTTATGGTTATTTTTTTATTATTAAGTTGCCTTCCTTAGGAACATACGATGACATATAAAATTATAATATATTATTATCATTTAAATATTAAACAATTGGAACAACTTTCAAATACAGTCTAATTTATTATTAGACAGGAGTCACAGGATAGCATTTAGTAACCTCCTCATTTTTCGAAGTCGGCTAAAAAGTAATCCGTATTGTAGTCATATTTTAATCCTCATGGTCAAGGTTTATAATGAGGTAAAGAAACAGATTAAAAAAAGAGAAATTTTATTTTTTGGTAATCCTGTCACTTTCGCAACGCTTAGCAACTCGACTTTGGCATCTGTTTAGTCCATATTTAATATTATGAAATTGAAGAGATTTTTTTTAAATTGAAATTTGTATGCGTTAAACGCAGTATCTATCAATATAATTAAAATAAAACTTATTGAGTTGAGCATATTAATTAAGGTTATGAACCATATAACAACTCACTACACAGCAGCAGTACACATAAGGTACTGTTAAGATGCAATAATATACATTTTTATACAACAATTTAGACAAGAATCGTTGTATGAAGAGAAGTGTATTATTTCTTGCTCATCAAATCAACGCCATTTCTTCTGCCGGATAAGCATTCTCTAAAAGATATAGCCGAACATAAATATTATATTCGATCGATACAGAATCGGCAGATTAATTTTATATTAACACATTTCTTGGTGGTAGGATTTGTGCAAGCCCGTCCGGGTAGGTTACTGAACAGGTGTGTTTCGGTTAAGAGTTAGCCAGCGTCACTACACGCATAACGGACATAACATCTTAGTTCCCAAGATTTGTAACAATAGCGTTGTAAGAAACAGTTAATATTACCTATTGTGCATATTTTATAAAAAAAGTGTGTGGTGAGAAATCTAAAATACTAGTGCCAAATATGTATTTAAAACTGTATGTGTTATTTGTATAAAATCTATTTGTCGTTTCAAGAAAGTCTAATAAGTATATTATATTTAAGCCGACATTTGGATGCCTTTTTAATATAACGCCATAAAATTAAATGAAAAATTAGTAACAGAATGGATACTTAAATTCATAAAACAGGCGACGGATATTAATGTACACACATTAGCACCAATTTATGGCGCTCTGCTGTGAGAAAAGTCTTTTGAGATTGCTAACCAGGCAAACCTAAATCCTTTAATTTTGGGCCTAACTGGAACGATCCCGAGTCCAATTTCGCCCCAAATCAACGCGTGAAAAGTCCACCGTAAATAAAGTTTGGACGTTTAGCCGATATAAAAAAACTTATAAGATTTTCAGTTTACCATAAAACAAACATTTAAAAAATAAACTATTTAATTATTATGATATTATGATTTAGTTCCTTTGCCCTATAAATAAAAAAAAAGTTGCCAATGTGTTTTATTTCAAGTATAATCTGTATCGTTGTCGGTAAATTGAAATATTCATAACTTATCACGGAAATGTAAGGAAATATTCTCACGGGAGCGTTGAAAAAGAAAAATGACAAAAAATAACCTCACGAACGATCCGTTGAGTTCATGTTACATGAATGTATTCATAAGGGTCGAGACTTTAATAATTATAACGTAAAAGTTTGTCCGTAATAATTTTTCGCTTCTATAAACAGGTATCAATAACTTCCTCTGTATTTCCATTTAATTTTACGATTTTAAACATTTTTGTGCTCATAAATATTCATCGATAATAATGCATTGCCCTTTTTATAAACAGTAAAAGTGATGCGACTTATAAGGATATAATGTATTGCTAAACTTCTTTTTAATTTTGTTTAGGTAACAGGTCGAATTTAAAAATAAAATGATTTATATAAACTACATTCTATTTTCAAGGGTTGTGTTAGATCAAAAACGGAAAAAATAAGGTTTTCTCAAAAGAAAAAACATCACAAAAATTTAAAATTTATTTCATTTATACTCGCAAATCCATAGGTTAGGGGCACAAAATGGAAAAATAATTATATTTAAAAGTAATCTAAGGACCTTTTGATTTGACCTTTTTTTGACATCAGTCTAATCTTCAGTCATATTTATTAATTCTTAAATCAGTCGTACCATATTCTTCAGAACAATTCGTAACATAAGTATGTATAGCATGATAGGAAAAATAAATAGAACATTGTCGGCCGATTTAGATAGAAAAAAGCAAAGAAACCAGATCGCGTATCGACAGGCGTGTAAGGGACGCGCGAGTGATATCGGGTATTTGCTGGCTTTATATTAATTAATTGATTTTCTTTAATTATAAATCAATTCAATAATTAATTCAAAAATTGACTGATGGTGTAAATTTTTAGCATCTGCTGGGTGTTTACCGTGTCGGCCATGTTTTATTATTATATACAAAATATAATGTATATAAAATTACATTGCTTATATTTTTTTATATAAGTGGCACGTGTTGTCTTTCCAACCCTCAAACTTGGGTTTTCTATCTATTGAACTCTTACCCTACCCTTTTCAATAAATCTACAATTTATCCTTTATTTTTCTGTCCATATAGAAAAGTAATCTAAAGAAAATTTTGGTGGACGATAAAACTATCTCTTACTTGTGGTAAGGTTTGATGTAACGTTATATTGCCCAATGTTTATTACACTATAATAATTGAATACTAAAATCGTAAATGTCCCATCGCTGGGCAGAGGGGCCTTCCCCTTTTTAAATTTTTCCAATACATTGCTCTCCGGTACCGGTACTCTGTAAATGTGTCTTTATGGTGATTTTATTTCATAATGGAGTACAATATTTAGTTAACGAATGCACTTAAGTGGTGCCTGAATTTAATCAATGACCATAGTTTGATATCATTATTATATATTTCTCATCCTTCTATATCACTTTACTTGTTGGTAGGGCTTTGTGCGAGCTCGACTGGGTAGGTACCACCCACTCATCAGATATTCTACCGCAAAATAGCAATACTTGATATTGTTATGTTCCGGTATGAGATGTGAGTGAGCCAGTGTAATTACAGGCACATGGGACATAACATCTTAGTTCCCAAGGTTGGTGGCGCATTGGCGATGTAAGCGATGGTAATATCTCTTACAACGCCAGTGTCTAATGGGTGTTGGTGGACACTTACCTTCAGGTGGCCCACATGCTTGTCCGCCCTCCTATGCAATAAAAATAAATCAACAACAGTGTATTTCGCCTGATAATTTATTATGGTCTATTTTAATCATTGCGTAAGACGTGACGAAATAATTAATACCACGTAATTAGCAATCTCGCTCATCCTTGTTGAATCTTAATGTTCCTTTAATTAAACAACGCGGTACTAATTTGGGATTCCAAATTAAGAACTCCCATCTCTTAAGGTTAATAAATCATTATCTGTTTGGTTTTAATTATCAAGATACGCATATATAATTATTTTATGTGCTATTTCATTTACATATGTAAGTATATATTAAAGGATAATTGGGGTTATAAGAACAGTGAGGATTCCGCCTTTGATTTTATAAGTTTTGTGTATAAGATATGGCCCAGTGGGAACAAGTGGATCAAATCCCAAGAAGCACTGTTGACCTTTCACGTGCTTCAATTCTGTTTGTAATTTGTCTCGAGGAATCTACTTGAGCTGTATGAAATTGTACCACATGTGTAATCAACCACTCACATTGGAGAGACGAGGAATAATCAGCCGAAACTTTCTTCTAAGCCTAAAATTAGGTGTTAGCTCAATTGTGGGACTTTAACAGTCTATTCATACCCTAATTATTTTGAATTATCTTTCGATGAGTTAATTAATTGTCAGATATTTATAAAGACGGTGTTACTATACTTTAAATTTAATTTTCTTTCTTAACTACTATAAAATTACAAGTTCAAATTTACTTTATTTGGCTAAATTTAACTAAAAATTCAAAGGCATTACATAAAGGTACAAGTCACAATATAAAGCTTGTTTCAACGATTTTAGGAAATTTTGAAATGAAAGCGAATAGCCGATTACGTAGGGCTGTTTGCTTGACCACATCGTCACTGCATTACCTTTTCGAATAATGCATAATCCTGCCTGTGTGCGCTCCGCCGAGAGACATTAAACCAGCGGCACGTGCTTACGACGAAATTTAGAAGGAAGAACGCCAGTACATGCGAAGGCAGCTTATTTGTCAAGACTTTTTATTATTAAATAAAACATTTTTATGCTATAATTCTTAAATTATTATAATAAAAAAAAACCTTTTCTAAGCTAGCTTTTATGTTAGCGAACGTTAAACATTATTTGGTACTAGCTGATGCCCGCGATTTCGTCCGCGTGAAAAGCTATTTTATTACGCTATATTAAAAAAAGATTGTTAAATATATTTTCTTGTGTTCTATACTTTTTTTCATAATCTAAACTCTTTCTCTGATGTTTTTTTAATGTACAGATTCATACTTGCTACTGCTTTATTATATGTATATAAGACGATCATTTGCCGATAACATTTTTCTCTGTCATCCGATTTCAATAATACAAAACCTAACCATGCTCCACGCTGAGCTATCTCTGAAAACCGCAAGAAAATCCATACAGTAGTTTCGGAGATTAGTGTGTACATACAGACAGAAACACAGTTGTATTTTCCGATTATGGTTTAATTTGTTTTTTGAAAAACGTATTCAAGACACAGACGGTTTCTATTGCTTTATTAAATGTATATACTAGATGTATTGTTACAGCCAACATACACTTACCATCAGGTGGAGTACAGTCATTTCCCCACCCGGGGCTAAAAAAACAGACGAATTAAAGCATTGACAGTCGAATTAAAGCATTAGTATTTTCACATCGTTTTATTTACGTTGGTGCACATTAAACCTAGTACAGAATACTAAATATGACAATTTAGTGAAATAATACAACAAAATTAAAAAATCTTGCCTGAATCGAACTTAACAATGCCCAGTACCAATGAAATCGAGTTCGCCATTTTGAACACAAGACAATGACAAACGTCAAAATGTCAAGACAATGTTTTTGTTTGTTTTTAAAAGATTCCCGTATTATTATTGCTAGGTATATTATAGTGATTCCTTAGCTGACATCGACTCCAAAAATAACAATAATTGTAAATACATTATCAACCACACAACACATTCGTACCTACATATTGATGAGTAGAAAATAGTAAGTTAATTATCAAATTATAGAAGAATACGCAATTATTTTTTTTACTTTTTAGTGCATATTAATTTGTTTTTCCTATGAAGTCGGTTTTTGTTTTGTTAAAATTTTTATTTATTTAAATTAAAAATAGTTTACACAGTGTCAAAATGTCATAAGGAGGTCGGATATTATATAATAATCACATCAACGTTCAAGAGGTTGAAAAAAGGTTGAAATCCCCTTGTCTCTACATAGCTGGCCCCGAACCATTCATTAATCTTTCATTCAGTTATTTTCCACAAACTGAGAATTCGGAACTTGGCACATAAGATGCTGCTTGAATTAAATAGTTCTCAAATCACAATAAACGTTAGAATATAATTCTTCTACATGACATCTACTACTTATTTTAAATAGTTACGGATATAGTTTCTGAAGGTACAAACATGTAATTTTAATTCGATTCGAAAATGATATGAAATTACACGTAAATATATGTGTTATATATTATAGTTTTTTTTTATTCTTTAGAGGAACATTTTTTTTTAAATTCCTAATCAGCAATTTAAAAAAAAGAAAACGAATTAATCGAGGCTTTTCTTTCTTGTTTCTACAATCACACTTAATATGCTGTACAATTTGTCGATTTTCAGTTCAATACTACATATATATAATGTGCATTTTAAGTTGACAATAAATAGTGATTTTATCTTATTATTTTACTGACATTCAAGTTATTCACGAACGTTTCAAACGATTGTTATCCATATGACGTAACATGGAACAACATACATCACAAGCCGAAAATAACCTCAAAAAGTCCTTGAAAGATTTTTGGCAGCATTTTAAGGCAACGATAAATGTGGTAGAGAAGAATTATAATAAAACGCTTCACCGTAAATGGACGCAACGTTTTGCCAAATCCGTCCGAGCCACCACCTGGGGCGCTTTTTGTTGAAAACATCGTTTGCTCATCGTAGCGATTATTTCGCAAACAATAATTTATAACTTTCGTTTAGACCTTGTATTGTATTATTATTTTAGATACCTTCTATTTAAATATTATATTTTACTGGTGATGTAAGCGATGGTAAACATCTCATACAATGCCAGTCTATGGGCGTTGGTGACCACCTACCATCAAGTGGCCCATAATATGCTCGTCCGCCTATGTATGAATAAAAAAAATCATTATATATTTTTAAGGTTGTTTTATAGTTAAACATCAGTACAGTACAGTACGGTAACAGCCTGTGAATGTCCCACTGCTGTGCTAAGGCCTTTTCTCATTTTTGAGAAGAAGGCTTGGAGTTTATTCCACCACGCTGCTCCAATGCGGGTTGGTGGAATACACATGTGGCAGAATTTATGTGAAATCAGAAACATGCAGGTTTCCTCACGATGTTTTCCTTCACCGTTAAGTACGAGATGAATTATAAACACAAATTAAGCAAATTAAATTCAGTGGTGCTTGCCCGGAATCTACGATAATAGGTTAAGATTCACGCTTTCTTATTTGGCCATCTTAGCTTACTAATTAAACATCAACGACTATTTTTTTCTTTTTCTGGCACGTATCTACGCTAGTTGACCGCAGAATGTTCTGCCAATGTGACATTCACACACACACACGTACACATATGACATTCGATCGATCTATTCGATTCATTCGATTTTCAAATTTTAAAGTCATGAATAGAAACTATGATTAACGACTTTAAACACTAATTTATCTGTGTCAGTCTTTATTTATTTGACATTCGAAAAAAAAAACATTCGCAAAAAAATCGTCATAAGTAAGGCAGGATTCATGATATGATACAGTCTTGAGCTGTGACAATGAGATAGGCAATTACTATGCTGATCTAGTACATAGCTTATATGGCTATATATATCGAGTTCATATAGCGAGTTCGAGACAATTGGGCTGGTGGAAAGTTATTGAGTTTTTCTGTCACGTAATTCTCAGTAGCAACTCTGTGTACGTGCTTTGCTAATCAGCTCGGGACCACGGTATGTTATCATACCATTGTTACATCTGGCAATATAAGAAATGTTTGATCATGGATTGAATATAAATGTCGAGTTATAACTGTAATAAATAAGCTGATACAAAAAGTAAATAGCGAAATTAATTGTTAAGTTGCTTTTAATTGGTGGTAGAGTGTACAAGCTCGTCTGGGAGGTACCATATCTGCTGTAATGGTGTTAGGCGGTAGCATATCTGATGAGTGGCATCAGATATGCTACCGCCAAACAGCAGTACTTGGTATTATTGTGTTCCGGTTTGAAGGGTGAGTGAGCCAGTGTTATTACAGACACAATGGACATACACAACATCTATCCAACAAGCGATGGTAAACATTTCTTACAATACCATTGGCTATGGGCGTTTGGTAACCACTTACAATCCATTATTATGCTCGTACCGAAAGAAAATTGTACTTATATATATTATTAGTGTTATATAATAGTTGAAACAAACATATTGACACAATATGAGAAATGAATGACGTTTAATTTTGTTAACAATGTTTATAAATTACATAACACGGCTCGAAAAAGCAGGGAATTTAGTACAAACAGTCGACGCAAATAGTTCGTAGTTAGTTTTACGTTTGAACTTCTCAAACTACTTCGTACTTGTTTAATAGCTTTAGAGTTAATTTTATAATTATATAACTTTTAACAGAGAAATATTTATAACATATAAAAATAATTGTAAACATTTATTCTAAACAAATTGTCGTAAGGTATTTAATATTTAACAAATGACATTCAAAAATAAAACTCAATAGTTTTATATTTTCTATTTAAGAATGTTTTATAATCATAAGAGTAAGAGTTATTTTTGAAACAATTATAATTTGTATTATATATTGTACTATTGTGTCCTCACACTTTGTTAATTATAAATATGTATATATCCTATTTCCTAAATGGTATCATTCGCTAGGGTTCACCCTCGGGTTTATTAGACAATTCACCTCGGGTTCATCTCGAGATAAGAGCTTGAATTAATCATGTAAGGTTGGTGTTATATTAAGATAAAACGAATGGTTGTATGTTGAGGTGTTCTGTAAGAAAAAAACTCACCACGAATTTGATATTGATGTTTGAATAAAGTTTTGACGTAGTTAACAGGACATCTCAACTGTTCTTAGATATAGACGAACTGAATAGGTGACACAGTTGGTTTCCGTGCAGTCTTTTTATATGTATATATAAATATTGGATGTTGTCCTTTCTATCAGCACCTTGCAATGTTTTTAATTGAACTGTTTATAATTGAATCCAAATTGTGATCTATATTCAACGCTTCACCAGATATACGTGAGTTATCTTTGAACTATTTTTTTTTAATTAATATCCTTTATTCCATTTTAAATATTATATAAAATAAAAACTTGATACGCTGTCAAAATTGTTGTTATTTTATTAGATCACATAAATATGATTTTAATGGACACATTGAAGTTCAACCTTGATATTTGACCTCACCGAGGTCAAAGATGATTTACTTCTAAATTATTACCAACATAATATATTTCATACACTCATTACACATATACATTATAATCATTATGTGTTAAATACGAGTATAATACAAAAGTAAATTAAGATTTTTTTAGGGATTAGATATGTAATTTTATAATGATGTATATAATATCCTTAAAAATATTTATATATAAGTGAAATATGTAATGGTTAACTTTCTTAACAAACGTATACTTAAATTAGATATATTTTATATCTTATATAACGAATCTAGGTTCTATAAAAGTATAATTTATATACATTCATATAGTACTTTAATCTTAATATAACTCCTATGCGATTTATATAGTACCTATTTACAGATTAATTATAACAAAAGAAAAACGTTTTATTTTATTCCTTAACGAAGCTTCAAAAAAATCTAAAATAATAAACATCGAGAAACGATGTAAAGTTAAAATGAACTTTATATCTAACGAGATGCAGTTCATTTTTAAATCACAGAAACGTTATACTCGCAATGATATCGTTTTTTACAAGGTTCTGTGTAGAATTCAGGCGGTATTTATCATCTTCCTACTCCCCCTAACCATTATAAGGCGTCCTTCTCACTGATAGGCGGCATTAAGCACGCCTAACGGTGCGTCTCTACTGTAACAGTATACAACTTTTACAATTATCCAAAAAATCCGGAACATTTACACTATATGGTTTATTATAAGAACTTTTGTTTGCAACATGTGTTGACAATGTTTTAAATTTTCTTTTTTGGTTGATAATTTAATAGTTATACAAATATAATATTAAAGTATTTAATATGTTGGTATTATCGAAGACGTCACTCTTGCGTTTTATCTTCTAATTTCAAATTAATTTCGAAAAGTTGCCAGATTCAAAAAAACAATAATAGAAGTTCCATCAGAAGTGATCTATTAAACATGTTCGTTCTTCTGATCTTTAACTGAAAAAAAAACAACGGAAAGTATTAAGTTACATTATTATATAAAATATTTAAGAAAATGTACACTATGTAACAATATAGCAGTTAGTGTTTTCAAATGTCGCGCTAGTTATATGAAAAGCGAGCCTAAGTTTCCTCAGGCTCCACTTCGCTTAGCATCTCGAGTCCCTACTCATCTATAGGATTATTTCACTTTCAAATAACACCGAATGAAGCTCGGAGAATGGGAAGATATTAGAGAATTTTCAGTAGTACTTATAAAATGTGGGAAATTCTTTTGTACAAAACTTTATACTTTAGCAAATTATATGACTATTTTTGTCGCTGTTACATTTATTTTATATTCTTGAATAAGAATCGTATTTTGAGTGTAATGCTTATTAATTATCAACGATGTGACTCTAACAGTTAAAATACACAGTACTATAATAATAAGGTCCTCCAGACCGATTTCGGCCACGGCGGCCAATTTCAAGAGAGATTAGCTAACTGCGCAGGAGATATTATAGTGCACAAGTCTGTGCGCAAACACAGGTGCATTATCTTTTCCTTAGCTCTGGGAGTGTACCACGCTTCCAACTTCTAGCCTCCGGGCTGCTGCTGAGAATTTTCTGACAGAAAACCCCAATAACTATTTATTGGCCCGACCTGGGAATTGAACCCAGGACGACCGCGTCTGCGGCCTTATATCAAGCCACTAGACCAACGAGGCAGACACAGAACTTTACACAGTACATAAAACTCATTAACTTTTCATTTCTGTCACGTCAGTTGCGCGGGCTTTAATTGTTAACCGACTTCAAAAAAAGGAGGAGGTTATTTTGAAAGAACATTTATAATTTTGCGCCATAGATAAACCTGTGCTTATATTACCTACCCATATTATAAATAATAATAATAATATCCTTGGACATTTTTCACACACGGTCATCTGATCCCAAACTAAGCAGAGCTCGTAATATGGAAACCAGACAACTGATATACTACATATACTACTTTTCTTTTGTAAATACATACTTATATAGATAATTACAACCAGACTCAGGACAAACAGACATGCTCATGCACACAAATGTCTGTCCTGGGTGGGAATCGAACCCACGACCTGCGGCGCGAAAGGCAGGGTATCTACCAATCACGCCAACCGGCTCGTCAATTATCTTTATATATTTAATATATATATCTGTGGCAACCATGGCAACCGGGCTGATTTTGATGATGCTGTTTGTTAGGTGCAGTGTCCCTGAGTGGATAAGATTGCACCGATCGTATAGGTGGCGCAACGATCCAGGATATCTTTTTATCAATCATACGAAGTTAGGCTAAGCAGTTATAAATCCCTATAAATATTAATTGAAAGGTCATTTTTGAAATTCGTATTAAATTTAAAGAGTAGAATCATATTATTCTCGATTTTATTCCGCGGCTTCATATTTGGTAAAAATCAACAATAGCCTTTTCAGCGCTTTCTTTTTGTCTTTTTTTTGAGTAGATTAATGTAGATATGTAGGGCTAGAGTGCTTCAATTTGCAGTAGTTTTAGTTATTTTATTTGATATTTGACGAATATGTAGGTAGAATAGAAGGTAATCCGACGAGACCGGAAACAGTTCAGACGTAAGATCAACGGTTCTTGACCAGAATCCTTATTGGCCTGACCGGGATTTGAACTTTCAAGATCTGCAGTCTTATTTTATGGTCGTCGCTATACCAACGAAGAATTAATATTGTAATTATAGTTTGAAATAAAATCAAACAAAAATAATCTAAAAATAAAATAAATAAAAATCTAAAAAGATTATTTTGCAATGAACGATGAACGCAATCTTTTGAAACGTCATATATTCGTATTGAATTAAATGTAAAGCTACCACCGGATCGGAATGTAAATTCTATCGAAAATAATCTGCAACAACTCAGTAGTTACTCATTTTCACAATTTTAATTACAGAGTCGACCAAGAACAATTAAATTTATACATATAAATGAAAATCGACAATAACTGACTCCACGCTTATCATTTACATAATCATGTGTTTAGTAATATGCTTCATATATCCATATTTATTTGATGTGATTTTAATTAATATGCCAACTCCTGTTTGATCTTTGGTAATGACTCTTAAATGTTTTAATATTTAGCGCTTCAAAATTTCGTATGGGCAGAAACCTACAAGCAAAACCATAAGCGTTGCCAAGAACGGTTAGAGAGCGGCCGGCCGCAAAATTCTCCAAAATATTTTTGGGCAAAAACATAAGCGTTCGCAAGGGGCATTTAGAGAGCTAGCGGCCGCAATATTTTCCCAAATATTTTTTTCTTGCAGCATTGTGTAAGAAAACCGGAATAACAGGATAAAAGCAACCTAATCACGATGACTAAGCTTAACGGAGTTAAGAAAAGATTATTTATTAATTTAGTATAAAAATGTATAGGGAGTAGATAGCCCATTAGCTAGCCCCTGAATCTTAACTGAAGGTCACAGGTGAAAGGCGAACATTATTATACTTGTCAAATTAAAATCTACCACATGTGAAACACATCCTCAAACCTTCACCTTCAAAGGAGTGAATAGCCCAGCAGTGGGCTATTTACAGGCTCTTACGTTTTTGAATATTAACAAAATTCAGCTTTTTCATATAACGCCACACTGCTGCAAGAGCTGTTACTAAAGCCGTTGGCACGTTTTAATATTCTGCAATTCTAAATACGAGTATGTAAATGCGTTCTTACGTACGTGCTTTTGTTTTAATTGCGCAAAATTTCTGAAAATATATTCCATGAGATTCTATACTTAAAATATACCAACGGGTACCTCTATATAATGTAATATATGTATTTATTTATGTATCTAGCATTAATTTCAAGGAATACCTAACACAGCCCCTCCCCCCAACAAACGCAAATGAAGCCGCTGGTGGAAACGTGGATTTATTTCATCCTATAATATATTATATTCATCCTATATAGCATTATTTATTAATATATTCGTTGTAAAGAACGTGTTGGCAATATGACAATATTATGATGCTTTGAAACTTCATACTAAATATAATCTTTTTATATTCAAAAGTGTAACTATAGTTTTATTCTGTCCACAGACTACATACGTATGTACATCTGTCAATTAATATCTGTTATATTATTTTCGCGTGCGCTAATTAAAGCTTTACCGTCGACAAGTCTAGCGGCACTGTATACAATTTCCATAACTCACAAAATATTCAAAATTTACTTTAAATAATACTTTTATTATTAAATCGTCCCATTTTATTGCAGTAATACTAACTATTGATGAAGAAACTCATTTTGCCAAAATTTAACCATTTGTTACTATTTTAAACTATTGGTTGAGTTAACTACGAATCAAAAAACCGGCCCTTTAGTTAGACAATGTTTTTTCTCTTTCTGTCATTAATGATTTGGCATTCGAAAGATAAAGACACAGCATTGATTAACTAATGATTCATTAAACGATTATAAACCGTTATTGTTTTTCAAGTGTTGTTTTTTTAAGTATTAGAATGTACATCGTCCTCTCATAAAAATAGTCACTAGTTTTCGAGTCCAGTAATTAAAGGACAAATTAACCTATTTACTTCGTAAAGGTAATTAATTATGTAACATGTCTCATTGTCTGTAGTACTAAATAACGCTGACATTTCGTTATAAAGCGATCCATTTATTAATCTGATTCTGTTCTTAATTCAAGAATAAAGTTTTTATCAATAAATTTTCTTTTGGCACTAGTGGAAGTAAATACGTCGTTAATGGGCAAAATGCTTTATACCAAAAAGCGTAATATCGTTCGATCAGACGTGGCCACTTGCCATGAAACTTTCTCTGGAGTTTCCCATAAATATTGTATCTAAGTTGTTCTGAACTTATATTCTGTAGTTCAAGTTACAAGTTTAATAAAGGTTAATCTAAACAAATATTATTAATGTGAAACAGTCTGTCTGTCTGTTACGCTTTCATGGCTGAACCACTAGACCGATTTTGATGAAATTTTGTATGAAACGAGTTTGAGACCAAAGGAAGGACATAGGCTAACTTATACTACTATTTTTTACCGGATATCTGTAATTCACGAAGCCGTCAAGATGTTACATTTTAATTTTCTGTACTTATATTTATTTATTTATATATTATTTATTACATACCAAACTACAATATAAATATAAATGCTTCATTGTGGATAAAAAGATCAAAAAATTTAAGTGTTTCTGAATGGAACGCTACTCGTCTGCAAGATTTCGTTTTAACTACATTATTAACGGATATTCTTCAAACGAGGCGTGAAGAGGCATCTTGCGCGTCAGCAAGGCGGTGGCTATTGCAGATCATTCTTCCCGACTTTACTAGCCGACGTCGCATTTGGACTCTACTACCACTTACCATAAAATTAACAACCTAGAAAGACAGTGTAGACGCAAAAATCTGATCCTTTTTGGCGTAGAAGAGACAGAAAAATCGTACGATGAACTGGAAAAAATGGTAATAAATATAATAAACACATACATCAAAATTTCATGCGACATTAACAACATAGAAGCTGTTAGAAGGTTGGGGAAAAGGGTGAAAAAGTTCGACCGATAATAATAACTTTCAATACTTTAGGTTTAAAATTAAAAATACAAAAAAACAAACATAACCTTCGAAACACCTCCTATTACTTAAAAGAAGACTACCCAATCGAAGTCTTAATTAAGCGTAAAGAGCTACAAGTCCAACTACAGAAGGAAAAAGATGCAGGAAACACCGCTTTTATAAAATACGACAAAATTATTATACTGAGTAACAAAACCCCCCTACAGAAACAGTCAAGCAAAAGAAACCTATCAGAGTCCCCAGAGAAACTCCACCCTGACAACCAAAATGTTCAACAGACTAGTAAACAACCACCTAAGAAAAACAAAGGGGACACGAAGAACATGAAGAACTATATAATACAAAAGCCAAAACTAACCCTCGCTCCGACAGAATCAACTCAACGCCAATCGAATACATCAGACTACAACAAGGCATAGCAATCAAAATCAGACCCTCTTCTA
Organism: Nymphalis c-album; assembly: GCA_963151315.1. Classification (NCBI taxonomy): domain Eukaryota; kingdom Metazoa; phylum Arthropoda; class Insecta; order Lepidoptera; family Nymphalidae; genus Nymphalis; species Nymphalis c-album. The sequence continues at coordinate 12,243,262 of OY720591.1, read as the reverse complement.
ACCCCTAATCTCCCAGTACGGCCGGTCACCGCGGGAGAGTTCGACCTAAACCCCCCAAGAACAACTATCAAAATGAAAAATACCGTCTACATTTGCACCCTCAACGTAAGATCATTATCCTCCGATCAAAAATATATTGAACTCAAAGCTGCACTGGAAGATATTAAGCATGATATAATAGGTTTGAGCGAAGTTCGCCGCCTAGGAGAAAAGACAATCGAAGACGACAAATACATCTTCTATTATATTGGCCAAACAAAGGGACTGTATGGAGTAGGTTTTCTAGTAAGGAAGAAGCACAAAGATAACATCATAAAATTTACTGGAATATCCGAAAGAGTGTGCGTACTGGAAATCAAAATGGAAAACCTGTGTTTTGCCCCACGGAGAACTCATCACAGGAAGAAATAGATAATTTTTATGAGGACTTAGCGAAAGCTCATGATTCCACATCTATTGGGTACGTCATTTCTATAGGCGATTTTAATGCTCAAATCGGAATTCCAAAAAAGTACGAACGTCCCGTTACAGGAGAGTATGGTTATGGCATCAGAAGCGCTCGAGGCACGAGACTAATTCAATACGCGCAAGAGTACAATCTAAAAATTATGAATACAATGTTCAAAATAAAACCAAAAAACCGCTGGACATGGATCTCTCCAGATAAAAACACAAGAAACGAAATTGATTATATCATGACCACGAATCACCACATGATCTCTAAATATGAAGTACTACCATCTTTCTCTTTTGGATCGGACCACAGACTACTAAGAGCAACAATACACCTAAATTCAACAAAGAAAAGTAGGCGCAACTTCTCTCATACACCCACTAAGCTAAAAACTCCAGCAGAGCAGGAAATGTACCTTACAAACTTATACAGCTTTATACCAGAACTTATAAAGAATCAAAACAACTATAATGCGGAGGAGTACTATCAACAAATCATGCACATCATTAAGTCAAGTCTAAAAAACATAAAAGGAACACACAAGAACAAAATCCTATCCGTGAAAGCGCTAGAACTCATGAAAGAAAGAAGCGAACTACAAAATAAGCCCAAACTAAGCGTAGCTGATAAAGAAAAACTAAAAACTTTGTATAAACTTACCAATAAAGAAATAAAAAGGTGCTATGTTACTTACAGAACAACAACTATACAAAGACACCTCAATAACACAAGATCTGCCAAAAAAGCTTATAAAGAGTTAAATCAAGCCAAAACATGGATTCATTCTCTCAAGTCTGACACCAACAAATGCAAATCTCGCGTAGAAATCATAAATGCTGCCACTAACTACTACGCTAATCTATACAGACAATCAGACTCACACAATCAAAACATGGGTTCCTATAGCTACACAGATACATCTCCTCCAACACACCAGTTTACAGAAAATGAAATATTGAAACAAATAAAGAAACTTAAGTCAGATAAAAGCCCAGGACCGGATGGAATAACCAACGAATATATTAAGGTTGCGAAGACTCTATTACTGACACCAATCACTATCCTATGGAATAAAATACTTGGTGAAGAAGCTGTGCCACATCAATGGATGACATCGGAAATTATACTACTATATAAAAAAGGTGACCTGATATAGGCAACTATCGTCCTATAAGCCTAATACCTTGTTTTTATAAACTTTTTGCCTCCTGTCTACTTGAAAGGATAGCCCCAGCCATCGATGCCTACCAACCGATCGAACAAGCCGGTTTCAGAAGCGGTTTCAGTACGATGGATCATATCCAAGTGGTTGACCAGGTGATAGAAAAATATTCAGAATTTAATAAACCTCTATATTTAGCTTTTATCGACTACAAAAAAGCTTTTGATTCAATTTCACACGAGAGCATCTGGGAATCGCTGAAAGCAATAAACACAAATGAAAAGTATATCAATATCCTAAAAAATATTTATTCTAACAGCACTAGTAGAGTGAAACTGGATAGAGTAGGCGAAATAATCAACATAAAGAGAGGTGTTCGGCAAGGAGACCCGATCTCACCAAAATTATTTATAGCCGTCTTACAACACGTAATGGGAGAGCTGCCATGGTCCAACCAAGGTATTAATATAAATGGGAATTTTTTAAGCCATCTCAGATTTGCCGATGACATCATTTTATTTTCGGAAACCCCTCACCAATTAAACAAAATGGTAAATGAATTAAACCAGGCTAGTATAAAAACTGGTTTGGAAATGAACCTGGAAAAAACTAAAATAATGTCTAACCGCAGTGCAACAACGCCCATCATAATAAATAACACACCTATCGAGTTCGTCAACCACTACATATACCTAGGTAAACAAATCTCCTTTAGAAAGGAGAGAAACACTGAAGAACTTAACCGAAGAGTGGCGATTACCTGGAACAAGTTCTGGCACCATAAGGAAATACTGAAGTCGCAACTTCCGTTACCGACCAAGAAAATAGTCATGGATATAGGAATTCTACCGTGCCTCACCTATGGGTGCCAAACTTGGACCTTCGATTTCAAAACCAGGAACAAAATTCAGACTACCCAGAGAAGAATGGAAAGAAGCTACCTCGGTATAAAATTGAAGGATAAAGTAAAGAACATTGACATTCGAAAGAAGACAAAAGTATGCGATGCCTTAACATTTGCAATGAAGGCTAAATGGAAATGGGCAGGTCACGTAGCCCGCTACAAGGACGATAGATGGACTCTACGGTCAGTAAAGTGGTCTGGGCCTAGAGGTACCAGATCAAGAGGTCGACCAAAGGCAAGATGGGCAGACGAAATTGTAGCATGCGCGGGCGGAAGTTGGCTAAACAAAGCAAATGACAGAGAAAGATGGCACTCCTTGGGGGAGGCTTTTACCCGAACGGGGTCCATGCTTTAATAATTAAGCAAATAATAATTAAACAAAAAAATATATATATATATATATATATATATATATGTATGTGTGTGTGTGCGTGTGTATATATATATATATATGTATGTGATTGCGAATGTATATATCTCTTTTCTACCAATTTTACTGTATTTGTTTTTTTATGTAGTTAGCATGGAATTAAATAAAGCTCTATTATTATTACCACTTACCATCAGGTGGAGTAGAGGTATATGTACTACCGGGAATATAAAAAAAAACTCTTCGACTGAACGACAGTGTGATTCAGAATGAATAATAAAGCATATAACGCCATCTATTGAGCGCTACTTCATTGGTCGGCCCGACAAGACACCGACACCGGCCCGACGCAGACACCGACACCAGTGGACGTATAATGAAATTGTACTGCACGCTGTCTCACTGGTCCGGCCCGGCAACGAAATGCCGGCGCCGGTAATTTCATAGAATTATGCGTCCACTAGTGCCGGTGCCGGTGTTGTGTCGGGTCGGCCAATGAAGAAGCACTCATTGATAAATTTAGAAACACAAAAATAATTATAAAAAGTAAAATTGTCCGCTGTCTCTTATATCATATACCACTTTCTAAGTATATTCCAAACTCTTTAAATATTACGTCAGAGATAAGGGCTTTGGGGTTATTATAAGAATGTATTATTTTTATAACTGTGTATGTATATAAGAACTCTCTGCAGCAAATGCCTCATTGTTCGAGTATCTTGTGGTATTTTGGATAACCTAAATTCAGGGACCAAATACGAAATAGTAAAATTCTTTGCAGATGCGGCTTTTAGTTAAAATTAGATAGTGTTACACTCTCTTTCCTATAAAAACAGATAAAGCTGTTGGTTTTGACGCTTCGTCTCTCTCATGGCATAATGGATTAGCTAGTAGGAATATCTGTGGTTGTGAACAGCCTTATTATAGCTCTTGCGCAATTGGGTATTATCAATGAAATTATCACAATGACTTAAATTGTTTAAGAGGACATCATAACGATTTCATAATGAGTAACAAATCCTTATAAATAAAGTCGGATATTCACGCAAAATGTATAAGTCAGAAATATAAATAATTCACTGTATTCATAAAATATACATACGCGTGAGAATATTTCACCGCAAAAGAAAAATGATTCTGAAACATTTATTTGTGGAAATTTTAACAGACGTTATCCTGATTATCTTTCCTTCTTATACTTCATCATTGATTCATGGTTTTCATGAATTAATCATACCATACCCTTGTGTTTAGTTTACATTATGTTAAAAATTGTGAAAGCAGTAAGAGTTATATGAAAACATTGCTTTAGCTGGGCGCTCAGCAGATGTGAGATAATAAAACCGATAAAAGGATTTATAATTGAAGAAGACTCATAAATAAATATGAAGTATAATAAGTAATAACGATATTCATAATTATATTACTCCCCGTCTTATTGCCTCCACTGGTGACAGTAGGACTGGGTCATTTTTATCCCAGATAATTCGAATTGCGATTCAAAGGGGAAATGCTGCTAGCATTATTGCCACTATTCCACGCGGTCACGACTTTTATAGTAATTATTTTTAGTTTTTGTTTGTATCTTTTTAAGATTTTAATGTAAATAAATATATTCAATAAAACGATACATTTTATTCTTATTAATATAAGAAGAGGTGATGAACGGCATAAGAGAACGCAATGCCGTTAACGTTAAGACATTCAGTCAGTTCAGTCGGTCTTACCCTCAAGGCGTACGTTCAGGTGTGTATTGTATCAATTAGGAATATATCATACTATAAAAAGTCCTAAAAATTGTCTGTGAACTTATCTCGATATCATAAGATAGTATTGGCAGTCCGCCTTAAGGGTGCGTGTGATCAAGGTCTATGTCAGTCAACTTAGTCACATTTTATACGTTAATAGAATATAGTTGTGTTAAAAAAATAATTGTAAGTATATAGGTATGTAAAAAAGACTAAAGACCATCTGTGAATATCCAACTGCAGGGCTATAGCCTCTTTTGAGGAGAAGGGTTGGAGTTTATTGGAGGGAGAAGAGGCCCAAGTATACCAGAGGAACATTCAGAGGCTGTTACTGTATTCAAATATTTCAGAGTCTGATCTTAAATCTACTGAATACCAAGGATTATTTATTGAAGTTAACCCACAATATGCGTCCTCATGATGTCATAAGAATAAAAGACTCTACGTCGATGTATATAAAGGTTATTTTACAAAATCAGGTTATCACATGACCACATCTTACAATATGTAAAGAAAACAGACGTTATCGACCCGACAGAAATATTTATAGACAACGAATATTCCTGGCATCTCTATCCAAGCGTATAAAATAACTTTAGTGAGTCAATATAGCGCGGCTTGAAGGTTATTTGTTCATGTTTGTTTTTATAGCAACAACCTAACAAATTATTTTAAATAGTTAAAACTCGAGTTTAACAACAATAATTAATGTAAAGTAATAGTTACAGTAAATAATCAGCTAGACGAATGCCTTCGGTTTTAGAACTACTCGGTGATAGAGCTTTGTGCAAGCTCGTCTGGGTAGGTATCACTCATCAGATATTCTACCGCAAAATAGCAGAACTTTGTTTTGTTATGTTCCGTTTGAAGGGTGAGTGGATCATTATAATTATAGGCACAAGGGACATAGCTTAGTTCCCAAGGTTGGTGGTGCATTGGCTATGTAAGCGATGGTTAACATCTCTAACAATGCCAATGTCTATGGGCGTTGGTGATCATTTAGCATTATGTACGTATAGTCGTCCGCCTAGCTTTGCTATTTAAAAAGACCATGTAATTTTTAATCCACTAATAAATAAAATATTACTCGACCAAACAAGTATTATGTCTATAAAATAATATTTAGTAACAATTTCATAAGAACCATTTTATTTTGTCACCTATATTTCTTACAAAGTTTCTTACGGAATAGATTTGTATCTTACATTGTACCGGCATCGCGGATTACTAGGGATCAGACCGGTTCATTTTACACGATTTCCTAACACCGAAGTATTTCCAACCAAGCCAAGGTGTTGGCTAAGCTACTTACTTATATGAGTTCAGCTTGAGAACATATTCGGAGACTATCTTTGAAAATTTCCCGTGTTCTTTATATTTTTTAGCCGAATAAATCAAGATACCCTTGCCCTGACTAGTTATAAACATTATAATTAATAATATTAACAGCCTGTAAATATACCACTGCTGGGCTTGATAATGTTGTATTCCTGTTTGAAGGGTGAGTGAGCCAGTTTAATTACAGGCACAAGGGATATAACATCTTAGTTCCCAAGGTTGGTGGCGCATTGGCGATGTAAGTGATGGTTAACATTTCTTACAATGCAATTGGCTATGGGCGTTGGTGGCCACTTACCATCAGGTGGCCAATATGCTCGTCCACCTACCTACACAACAACAAAAAAAAACTAGTTTTTAAATTCAGAATGCCCACAATTCAATTATATTAGGTTTATATAGCACACCCTACAGTCAAATGACAAAAAATGAACCAAACAAAACATGCGAGACATTCTATCAAATTCTAGTGTTGCTACTATTGATAATTACATACATAATATGCAAAAATTGATACTTGCAACCTGAGTGACACCAATTTTGACGACACTGATTAGCCGTATTTATTTTTACCGATCTCCAGAAAAACAAATCGCCTGCAGATCTAACTATCACATAATATACCCATAAATGAAATAATTAAAATTATTTTATTAACATTCTCAAAGAAGTATTTTAGTTGTAAAATGAAGGCATACAGTGTCTGCGAAAGCTTCACAATGTTGTGGAAAAAGTAATCCGGTAAGTTCTCCAGAGTCATAGTAGCGGTCGGGCACAGTTCAAATAGTCATATAAAATATGACGCATAAATGATGATCGCTTTGATATTGGCTGCTGTGGCCGGTCATACGGAAATTTATCGGGAAAAGTACAATACTTTTTCCATATATAAGAAATATTGCATCATTATTTTAGTTTCTTATTGTCCCCAGAGAATAAAGGATGTGCTTCATAATGAAGGTTCTCACCAGTGGGTATTTTGAAGGTAATATAATAGTCTTATTTCGTATGTTAAATTTATATCCAAGCAGAATCTTTTCAACATATCTTGCGAACAAAGGCTTTGTAAGGCATGAGTTTTAATCTTCATTTTACATGTCGTGAAACGGATTGGCCTACAAAATTCCTACAAAGCTTCAAGCGAAACGTAAATTCGTCTTTAGTTCAATCATATTATCGTTTTCCTTAATCTTATTTTGGAGTATACTTAATTTATTCATTTTTAAGGTTAAGGATATTTTATTTATGTATAAGTAAGTCAAGATGGCTTAGTGGTTAGAACACGTGAATATTAACTGACGTTTGTGGGTTCAAACCCAAGTAAGCACCACTGTAATTTCTTATGCTCAATTTGAGCTTGTTATTTTTGTGTACTTAGCGATTACCGTTATAAAAACCTGCATTTGTCTGATGAAAATCTGCCAATTTCGTCTACCAACCCGCATTAGAACAGCGTGGTGGAATAAGCTACAAAATTTCTCCTCCAGAAAGAGAGTAGGCCATAGCGCAGTGGTTCATTACAGGCTGCACTGGCCCGGCAAGTTTATTCCATTTGATAAATTCGGTTGTATATTTAAAAATTCTGCGCAATCATGTGGAAATCTTGCTCGTAGGCTCCATAAATTATTGCCATGTTGACACATTCGCCGCAAATTAATCCAATTATCAATTATTTAATTATGATGTATTTCGATTTCGTTGGACTGCGGCTGCTATAAATGTCAAAAATGATTTATGAATCCTGAAATACAGTTTTTTAACATATATTTTATAATAAAAAAGCGTGTTTAACAAATAGTCACATATTTGATATGAATAATATTTTATAGTATTCATATAGAATACTAAAAATAAAGGGTAGAGTAACATTTAAATATCCCACTGTTGGGCTAACTCCTCCATTATAAGCGCAAATTAAGCAGACGAAAGTTGCGTGGTACATTTCCGGGTTTGAACCCACAATCATAGGTTAAAATTCACGCTTTTTAAACACTAGGCCATCTAGTCTATTCAAATACTAAAATAAATTAAATATTTAATATAAACGACATAAAAATTAAGTTGTATTTATAACAAATCGTAACATGTTGCCAATGTGTTTTGCATGTTACGGAGACATAAACATACATATCAGTAACAATGAACCCCGACAGAGTTCAGAGGCAGGTCTACTGAGAATTTCTTGACAAATGAAATCCAATAACTCGTTATCAGCCCGACAAACTGCAGGATATGCATACGTCCTGCCTTAGAATTTTATGTTCTAAATATCTAAATACTCAAAATCTCCCTTTGAGCTCTACATTATATATGCATTTGTTTAGACTTATGTACACTAGAAAAGGTAAATAACAGTGTCTCCTAAATTAAAAAGCGTATTAAAAAGACTGACTTTTGAAACTGCTAATTACTAATACTTTATTTTTTAAATATTATAAATAAAAAAGTATTTAAATAAAAATATATATACAACATTTTATTGTTTTACCAATTCTTGCTGTTTACTTTTCCAGTAAATTTTGTATTTAAATGTATAACATATACTTGTCTATTTAATCACATAAAACAAAATAAGTAATAAGCAAATAAACTTTAATTTATCTTTACAAAAAATAGTTTAGACCACGTTCAAGATTTGTCAAATTAAATAAATTTCACGTTCCTTTGTTTAAAGTTCATTCAAATAGATTGACCTCTTACATGACCGTCCGTCTTCAGCCGAGGACTGCGAATAAATAATTCTATCATTAGCTTTTTATACTGGATCCTTTGTCTACTTCAAATATTCTCTTTATCGTGATTTTACCCTAAAATTGGAATCCTTTGTTATATTTAATTGGTGGTAGAGCTTTGTGCAAGCTCGTCTGGGTAGGTACCACCCACTCATCAGATATTCTACCGCAAAACAGCAGTACTTGGTACTGTTGTGTTCCGGTTTGAAGGGTGAGTGAGCCAGTGTAATTACAGGCACAAGGGACATAACATCTTAGTTCCCAAGGTTGGTGGCGCATTGGCAATGTAAGCGATGGTTAACATCTCTTACAATGCCAATGTCTATGGGCATTGGTGACCACTTACCATCAGGTGGCCCATATGCTCGTCCGTCTTCCTATGCTATAAAAAAAAAAAAAAAAAAAATATAAAAACATTATTTATTGCCCGGCCTTAAATTACTTTTAGCTTTTGTGTGCCAATTAATCGTTTTAATGCCATTAGGATTTAATCGAGAATATTTTTTATAATTATGTAAAGTCAAATCAAAGCGATTGATATTTTAAATATATTTATTTGTGATGTTAAAAATATCCTCTACCAAGCAATCGTATCAATAACGGTAACTTATATTTATATATATATATATATATATATATAACTGTATCTCATCTTAATAAATTGATCTCTGAACTTAACATTCGGATGGAAAATATTACCTGATATCTTTACAGATAATAAATCATTATATCTGTACGCATTTTTTATTACTGATACGACTACCAAAAATCTGTATACGTTAATTACATAACACTGGCTGATTTAAATAAATATTGGCAAACGGGTATTTAAAAGCTTTTGTTTCGCTATCATACATTTATTTAAGTATTTATTAAAAAAATAGAATATAACAAAAACATAAAACACTGCAAATTTCGTAGCACTGTAAACGGACTTGATACAGCTGTGTTCATTTGCGAATATTTCATAGTGATGGGGCTCCGTGAAAAGGCAGTGCAGATAACGTACATAGTATGGCAGACCTAGTAAGGATACGGTTCGAAATAATAGGTTGTTAGCGCCTGCCATAAATGGCATAACAACGCCATATGGCCTACTCACCTACCACTCATTTTATACGCATGTTACCATATGTTACCGTTCTCGACGGTAATCGCACAATAATTAAGCTATACATCTAATTGTTCGTTCGTTCTCGCCATGTCATTGTAACATACGCTTATAAATTCTCCAACTATACGCACGTCCGATAAAGAGTTCTAATTATACAAGCATCGAGTTTTCTTTGAACTCATCTTATACAACACATTATAGTCCTATAAAATTGTGATGGCGTAGCGTGCTCAGTATCAGACACAAAAATACTGGACCGTGTGTTGTGCTGTGTAAGATTGTCTTATTTAGATTTTGTTTTAATTTTTCTCATCTTATCTTGATCTTAACCTCGTCGTATTTCGAGCGACGAAATTAAATCTTAAGTATCCTAAAATAGCTTGTAGAATTCGGAACGTTACAAGCGAAACCAATTTTATTTTCAATATGTCATTATTAACTCTATCAACGACTATCCGGAAGTCGATACATCTACTTGTCTACTGTGATCTAAGTAATCGGAATGTAATCCATCAATATTAAGATACCGTTTATTATCTGATCGTTTGCTTCTAAGCCTTGCTGCTAGTTGTAGTGAAATATATTACGCTGTTTATGTTTTGGTTTATTCCGAATGATCTCGAAAACTTTTAACGATGACAGATGACAGTTATAGAGTGAAAGCTATAGAGAGTCTTCATCCCATAACTGTCATGTCTCAAGTTATGTATGTATATGTTATTCATTTGGCTTTACCCTTATGAAAGATACAGTATTAGAAAATAAAATTTATTAATTTAGCAAAGTTACGATGCACCTAGGTCGAAATTTGGTCCACCTATAATACTTTTAAAGTTTTTTAATACCAAGCTTTTAAAGCACCTATAAATTTAATACTATTGCTGCCATTAAAACCTTCGTTCACAAACTGATAGCATGTCGGGCAATTCAATTAATATACATATAGAAGTAAGCATTAAATGGCATATTGCAGGCGACAGTTTAGGGTAAGTAACAGTATAGCGATGGCTGTTACATGCGTTAATGAATAGAATAGGGTTAATTACTCTAGAGATATTGAAGCTGAGATAGCCACGCGGCAAAATCACATGAATCTTAACTGTGATTACGGGTTCAAATCCGGACAACGTGCTCAATTTGTGTTTATCTTTCATCTCGTACACGTACGAAGGAACCTACATGTGTCGGATGAATTGCTCTATGTGAATCCGCCAATATGAATTGAAGCAATGGTGGTATAGCCTCTAAGCTTTACTTGGTGGTAGAGCTTTGTGTACGCTCGTCTGGGTAGGTACCACCCACTTATCAGATATTCTACCTCAAAAAAGTAGTACTTGGTATTGTTGTGTTCCGATTTTAAGATGAAACCACTTACCATCAGGTGGCCCATATGCTCGTCCACCAACTTACCCTAAATAAAAGACCTTTGGGCAGCAGTGCGCAGTGGTGGTATAACCTCTTAATGTTGTGGAACGAGCGAGCTGACATTTTGATGACTAAAAATTACAAGCGTTTTCATTGCGTACAATATCAACTTTTTATGATATCTTAATTATTTTGATATATAAATCGCAATTTTGTATTGATGTGTGATGAAACAAATATATATTTATTTATTTATACTTTCTTGTACACCACAAAGAAATATAATTACAAAAACATTGAAACAGGTTGAATAAATAATAGGCACACAATTTTGGCGGCATTATCGCCACATAGCGATCTCTTCCAGGCAACCAACAGTGCAAGGAATATCCCATAGGATATGAGGTAGGTGGTGCATTAACAATAAGCAAAAGTAATATTATAAAAATAAACTATACCAAAAAATATATATATAATACATACATTTCAATATATATGTACAATAGACATAATTTTAAAATATCTATAAATAAAACAAATATTGACAAACGTGTCGGTTTTTTGATCAAACATTAAAAAATAATTTAAAATAATTTAAACTTCAAGCTTAATTTTACGCTCGATGAAACAACAGAGAACTAGTATGTATGTTTGTTAAAATGTTAATATCTCGTATCAAAGCGTAGTTCGCATTACAATATGACAGGAAATATTATCTTGGAAACTTATAAGCACGTCATAATACTCGGATAGTGGGCAAATTAGATATCGAGCCATTCATTAAGCCTACTGTGGTTCAAGATATACTAGTACAGCATGTAATTAATTCTGCTTATTAACAATTCAAGACGAAATAGTTTCAATGATATAAATAAATTATTATTAAGTGAAATATTTTCGTAATATTGTTGTATATTAATGTTCTAATTCTCATCATACTTGTAATGACTTTACATTTTTTTTTAAGTTTTTTTATTGATATACTGTGTATGTTTTACAACTACATATAGATAATAAAATTCTCTTACTTACTTATTATTTCCTTTAATTAAATACTTAAGTAAAAATAATTAAAAAAAAATATTGTAAATCTACTCATCTTATTGTAAATAAAGAATTTGTTATACATTTGTTAGTATTCCACAGGCTCTCTCTACTGGTATACGGAAATAAACACAATGACATTTATGGCAGGTACGTAGAATAAATTACGAGAGGGCGAAATTTATTCAAATGATATCACAACAGTGCTATTCAGTAAGAACTCACTTCATTTCTCACCCGTGAAATGTGGACTTATGAAGATATAAAATTTTGATGTGTGTATTCTAGAAATGTTATAATTATAATCGTCAATGTCGCATATCACTTTTTATGGCATAGGAAAGCGGACGAACAATGACTTTGTCACCAACGCCCATAGACATTGGCATTGTAAAAGATGTGAAACATCGCTTACATCGCCAATGCGCCACGAACCTTGGGAACTAAGATCTTATGTCCATTGTGCCTGTAATTACACTAGCTCACTCACCCTTCAAACAATACCATGTACTTTCTGACATTACAAGTCTGTTTCTGTTTCTGCGTTGAGTATCGATTCTGTTCTTATAGAATAGCCCTACATGACCGTACTGTATTTGATATCAGTAATGATTCGTGTAAAGTATTAAAATACTATTAACATTGTTAGTTCATCCTAATGTTCAGTTTCATTTCTTTTCATTACATCGGTCGTTTCTCACTTTCGATAGGTTGTGATGGATGACGTATCAACCAACGACACAGCCATCACACCATCAATCTTATAACTTTTATAAGGTGTGATTAATGTGCGCAAATATCGAAAGCTCTCAAGGGTTTGCAGTCTTGGAAATTTTTACTGAGCGAATGTTTATAGTTTCTTGGTATTTGAATCGAATTAAGTAGCTATTAAAATGTATGTTTATGTTAGTATAGATAGTTTATTTATAAATCTGTAATTATGATTGTCGCGTAGTTGTTGTATTGTTCTTGATAGAAGTTTTAAATAAAAGATCTTGAACTTAATACGACTTTAATTGGTTGACTGTTACAGTTCGAGTTATAATAGTAATGCTGCTTAAGCGTGAGTTGAAGGGTGAATGCGGTTGACGAAAAACGCTGTCGCTGTCGCGGTCACTATATGACCAAATATGGCCATGACGATTTTGATTGGCTGTCGGCGTTGCGGGAACGAACATTACCACATATTCAACTGATTTTAAAAATTCTGTCATTTATGAAAAGCTACATTATTAACAAGTAACGTATGCTGTGTTTGATCTCTGTATTCTCACGGGAAGGGCTACTACGCGAGTGAAACCGCGACGAAAAGCTAGTTATTAATATTTCAAATGCAAAAGTGTTTTTTTATTTCACGTCTTAACTACTTAATCGATAATTATGAAATGTTGCATACGCGATGTCAGGGGTACATCAAGTACATAGGGTACCTAACATCTGCGACACCCCCTCCGCCTCACCTCCCCTTCACAAGAGGATGAAGTCTCGTATATAGAATATATTTTATTTTATACGTTAGTAGTATATCTTTCTCAAGTATATATTTAAAAAGAAGCCATTATAACTGAGGTAAACATATACAACAGACGCATCTTATACAATATGTAAATGTAAAATGGATATAAAAGCGTGGCCCAGTTTAAAATTGGGTGTAAAATACAGGTGCTCGTGTCGCCTAAAGCGTGTTTGGAGATATTCGTATAAGATAAAAAACTCTTTGTAGTAACTTTAAATAGCTTTTACAAGCTCGCTTGAAACTTATGTACGAAGTTTTAATTTTTCCAAACTACACTTTTTATAAAGGACTCAATCTCAAACGACCAGAGGTGCTATATTATTATTTCTTAACTTGAAATATATCTCAATTTTATTCGAACATAAGATAAAGAATTCCGTGCTTTAAGTTATTCAAACAAAGTCGTTATTGTTGTTATCGAGATGGTGGATTTTCCTTTCCTGTTTACGCTTAATGGGTATTCGAATTTATTGTTTTCAGATCAAAGAAAGTTTTGTAGTGATTCTTGTTTTGTATATAGATGTACCATTTTATACATATTATATACTTTAGGGTTAGATACGTTAGTTATTACTTAATATATACACATTTATAGAAATTCTATACCACTTTTAACATCCCAACTACAGATCGCTAGGAACAGAGTTAAAACAAAATTTACTGGTTATTATAATTTTAAATATAAACACAATAAGGAAGAAAACAAATTATTAGTAAATGACCGCCTTGGCTCGAGGTTAATAGAGTTTGGAGCATTAAACATGCCGTATCTTGTCAACTGTCGGTCCTAAGTCTAACCGTTATGGTCTTTAAGTCTTAGCTTATTCAAATATACAACAACTCTTTACATGTATACCATTTGAGTGAAGAAAATGGGATATACACAGGCTTGAAAGTAGTCAAGATCCTTTGGCAAAAACTTATAAAATAACTTAAATTATAAATTCTGAACCATTATTGCGTCTCTAATTAAACTCTCATTCGCCCTTCATACGAGACGGCAAAATTATACTTATATCATTATATGAAAAACCATTAAATAACTATATAATACACATTCTTAAACGTGTTTTGTAACTGAACTTTGAAATAAAATTATTTCGAATATTTTTGCCAGTTTGTAAATTTTTTTACGTTATACTTCTTTGGTAGCAATAAAAGGAAAATTTTTAGTTCATTACTCGAGTGAAATTTTTATACGTAAGGTTTGAGTGACACCCTTCCTTTTTTTAAATCAAATCTTATAAGTTTACATTTTATATAAATGAAAAAGGATTTCAAAAATTGTATAAGTAATTTTAAGGCTCCTTAAGCAGCTTAAGTAACATGATATATTAAGCTTTTTGTAGATTAACTACGTAAAGTTAAGTTAAAAAATGAGAATAAAAGCGCGGGTGCTTGTTGGTTTAAACTTTTCATGACTAGATATTCGTAAGCGGATGAAAATATAAGTACATTATTTAAACGTTCATATTATTTTAAAGTTTTTTTTTAATTTTAGTTAGTTATACTAAATTATAAATAGTACAGAAGCTTCAATTGTACAATTTACACTTAAAGTGCAAGTTGCAAGCCTGTGAATGTTCTACAGCTGGCCTAAGGCCTCCTCTTCCGTCCTAAGGGGAAGGATTTATAGGGTAAACTATTAACCCTTTAGTTTTACTTAATAGTATTAGTTTACTTAATAGGGTTTATTAACAAGCATCGAAATAAATAAATCCAGAGGCTGAAATCTGTCAGGACGACATAGCTACCATTATCATAAATGCAAAAAAGCCTTAACTATGCTTTACATGCTTTCAGGCATGCAGCTCGCAGATCCCGGGCTGCCACTGTGGATAAGTCATTTACTGGCTCGACTCCCAGGTCGAAGCTCAGTTTGAGACCAGGACCTCGGGATTTGAAGCCTTATATCTAGCAACTAGACCAACGAGGCAGTAATAAAAGTAATCTGACGATAAACAATCTCAAGTAGCGAGATCATTCTCTTATCCCCCGAGGCGAACGCTGAGCTACGAGGAGCGTGCGGCGCGAGGGGGGAGGTACGTTATGTGAAATGGATCTCGCGTCCCCTCCGGTCCGTTCTCCGTATCGATGACAGACATCATGGATTTTTAATGTGTAAATACTATGTATAATCAGGTTTCATAATTACCATCTTGCTTAAAAAAAAGTCATAGCAACATTGCATGTTGAAAAATACAAATATATTTTAGTAAGGTATTGTATTTCGTAATATTATAAAATCGTTTCACTTTTTATTAATAATTTTTAGTTAGCCGAGCAATTAATAAGGCAAATTGTTCCATACAACATTATTATATTGTAATTAATTGTGTGTTGTATTAATTACAAAGTATATTCATACAAAATAAAGTAGTTATTTGTAGTACATTTTATTCCGCGTTGTACATTATGTGGCTAATATACTCAAATAAATTAAATTTCGATCTTGGTTCATTTGTAACTTTGACTATAAAGAGAATATTTAAATAAGCTCACCATTAAACGAACAATGAGGATTATTTTCGAAATTAAATTATAATTAAGGATTGTTTATATTTATAGAGCCGAGATTTCCCAGTGGTAAGAACGCGTGAATCTTAACCGATGATCGTGGGTTCAAACCCGGGCAAGCACCACTGTATGTCATGTGCTTAATTTATGATTATAATTCATCTCGTGCTTGAATGTGAAGGAAAACATCGTGAGGAAACCTGCATACGACTTGTATAATAATTATTTTTAAATGTTATTTGTATTTAGTTAAGGTTTTAATGTAAATAAAAATCAAAAGTAAAGTAACAGCATGTGAATGACCCACTACTGAGCTAAAGCGTATCTTCTCCTTTAAAACGTATCCTTAAACACATGAAATTTCAGTGGTTCTTGCCCGGGCTCGAACCCATGATCATCAGGTAAGATTCTCAGGCGAGTTCTAACCACTGGGTCATCTCGGCTTAAATATGATTTTATTAATTTGCAAGGCTTATAGTGTTTGAGGATTTTTTTTTTAAAGAAAAACATTTTTATCACAATATTCCAACAGATACCAGAACATACCCTCAATCAATCACATTTTATTAATGAAGGATGAATGACTTTTAAATAGTCATAAAAAAAATATATAGTAATAAGTAATAACATTTATTTATAAAGCCTTAAATAAATAAGAATAGAAACTATAACTAAATTAGTTATTTAATACTGCTAACATTCATGCCACCATTCTACGCGGTCACGATTTGTATTATAAAAAAAATTGCATAATTTCCATTTACGAATGAACGAAGCAGGCTTTTGAGGGATATTAAAGTCTATAAAGAGCACTTGTCGGAGTTTTAAGATAATAGAAATATATTTGAAATCGGCGTAGCGGGAATTAGCTGTGGAAGTTTTAAATCTGTGCTTATTAATTGATCAATTATTGAAATTAAACAAGAAAAGTTTCCGCCCTTTATATTTCCGACGGCCGTTATTTTTAGCACAGCTTGAATTACTTCAATCTTGAACAGCTTTTACTTATGATTGTAAAGTCTAATGCAGATATTTATATTGTGATATTAGGTATGATAATTTAATAATTTCATATATTTCATTACATTGTTAAATAGTGTTATTGAATTGGTAAAAAATAAAAGTCTTTTTTATTTTTGTTTTATTATTAGGCATTATACAGGGTTATTTGTAACGACCCAGCAACCTCGCAGGACTAGATACCTAACATCATAAGCAACAACTTTTGTTCTATGACTTTATTTTATACAGGCCAAAGTTTTATGACTGTATAACTTTGTTTACTTTTTGGAATCAAGATAACCCGTTGTATAAATTATATACCGATGTTACATAGGAAAAGCGTTGATGAATTTTTTTCAATCACTTTTTTGAAATCACATTTCAAATTAAGAAAACCAGCAACAAAATCGGTTCATTCGTTCAGGAGTTACAAAAAAAAACTAATGCAAAAAGGCAGTCCTCAAACTTATGAGCCTGTTTTTTTAAATTGTGTAAATAAGGTGTGAAAAATACAATAATTTTACTGTATTGTAATTTGTAATGTATGTTTGTTTTTTGTTTTATTTTAGTATGAGTTTACTTTTAGAACTTGTTTTATATAATGTTTGTTCAATTTTCTTGTTTAAATTATATACTTATTTAGAAAAAATACTAAAATAAAAACACATTGTAAATTAAGTGTACCGGCAATAATACCGGTAAATATCATTGTATAGAATGATAATATATAATTATACTAATATATAATATTGTTTTTTCAGATCGTATATCTTGTGTAATGCTCTGACCCCATTGTTAAATGTGTTTGAGGTTGAAAATAACATATTTCTTATTTAAGAGGAAAAACACAAAACAAACCAAGATGATAAATAATAAAGGAAACAATTTGTTGATGTGAAGCCAACAGTCGGAGATAATAAAACTGTAAAAAGCGGCGAACGGTCATTTGCAAATAAGAATTTAAAAAAAAACAAACATTTTGAAAATATTGTACATCTGTAATTACATCAACTTTACGATGTATTTAAAACTCATTTTGTTGGTACTAATTGATTTTATTGAGTGTCTCGATCTAGTGGCTAGATATAACGCCGCAAATCAAATCCCAGGTTTCCATCTAAATGAGGCCAAAAGATTTGTAAGTAAATGTGACCCATAAAGTGACCTTTATTATAAAGTAACTGCTTTAGCAGCTTAGAGTGAGATATGTGTATACTGTATTGTAACACATTTTAAATGTTTTATATGGAACATCCTTTGGGGATAAGACTGTCTTAAATTCCGTGATGGTACACGGCATAACGCTATATTACGTCATGCCTACGCTGCCTATTCATTTGTTTGTACGTGGTAGCTAAACTATGTGCATTATATATCCTTGCTAAAAATATATTTATTTTATTTACAAAACAATGTTTGTATTTATTATTGCTTTTTTATATACATTATTTTAATTACGATCAATGTCAATGGTTTACATCTGCACGTCACGTGACAGCAACATTTTAATTAAAAAAATATCCTGACGTCATTTTCTTGTTTTACAAGTGCGATGTCGGTAGCGTTTTGTAAAGCGATCAATATTGTCGAAGCCCGTGGTCGAGATTGTTGACTACGATAGTATTGGTTTTATTGCTAAGGACTGACATATTAGCTCGAAAATTCCAAGTTCGGTTTATCCAATGCGATTTTCGCACACTTTATTGGAACACTAATCTTTTTTATTGCCGTTGGTATTTTTCAGAATCATATTCTTAATCTTATAGCAGACCAGAATTAACATTCATAAATATTCGTGTCTTAAGTAAGACTAATGGAATTTAAATTCTTAATTAAATAAATGAATATATATAAATTATTATTTTTGTTATGACAGCTAATTCAAATTAGGTATTAAAAGAAGAAGAGACCACCACCATGCCGTATACCACTTTGCATAATGGTAAATATATTATATTTAAATAAGAGCGGAGACCGAATCCAATAGCATTCCTAAGGAAATTTGCGTCTGGCAAACGGGCAGCCAAAATTATCTGACAAATCGAATTTTGTTTAACAGTGCATTGACAGAAAGTAAATAAGATACAATATATACAACTCCATTGGTGCTTGCCCGGGTTTGAGCACACGATCATCGGTTAAGATTCATGCGTTCTAACCACTGGGCCATCTTAGCGTGATTGAGTAACAAGTATAAGCAGACAAATATTCCCATTTAGAATATTTATTACTGTGCGGTGATACGAATGTACAATGAAATAACAAACCTAACAAATATTTTCCGTAAGCTATTATGACAAAGTTGAGAAAATTTTATTGTCATATGACATTTTCTACTTATATGTGCTGTACTGTACGTACTGTATATGACTTTATTTACCTGTTGTCTGCTTATTCTTTTATTGTATTTTAGTTTAAAGACATTTACTCATTTAGTAAAATAATGTTATTAGTGATAGATGACTATTACTTATCATAAGCTTTTTTTCTTTTCAAACGTTCTTTCAATACAACTAAGGTGACATATTTGAGTTATTGAGGTCAACACTCGTGATATAATCCTCAGAGGTCAGAGTCAGAAGCATTTATTCATCTCAGACTAGACAATACTCGACATTATCTAGTCTGAGATGAATAAATTGCAATGCACTGTTAGATATTTTTATTATAAAATATTTAGTAAATTACGCATACCGTCTTTTATATATATGGGCTACCTGATGGTAAGTGGTCACCAACGCCCATAGACAATGGCATTGTAAGAAATGTTAACCATCGCTTACATCGCCAATGCGCCACCAACCTTTGGAAATAAGATGGTATGTCCCTTGTGCCTGTAATTACTCTGGCTCACTCACCCTTCAAACCGGAACACAACAATACAAAGTACTGCTGTTGTGCGGTAGAATACCTAATGAGTGGGTGGTACCTACCCAGACGAGCTTGCACAAAGCTCTACCACCAGTAATTTAGTAATAGGATATTAATAATATTTGCTCACGAGATTCTGAATTCAAAACGCATGTGAATCAAACTTCTTATCAATATCACACTTACACATTTGATTGCTTTTTTAATATTGTAAATGGATAAGTGTCTTTGTTATTCTTTAACGTCTTAAGTACTTAATCGATTATCTTTTAATTTTGCACGCATTTTGTTTGAAGTACAGATACACATACGACCAGAGTCTTAGGCGAAAAATTGTGACGTACGTACTGTTAACACTAGGAACAAGTATAAACTTACAACTAGTGTTACTAGATTGAACTGGGTTAGTAAGTCTTTTATGGGACAATGTATACGCTTTTACAACAGGATCCCAGAATGCGTTTAAAAATATTCAATTGTGAAATTTAAAAGGATTGTTAAGGAACGCTTATGTGCTAAAGAATATTATACAATCAATGGCTTTTTAGATGATTACACACCTTGGGAATGAAACGATCGCCTTCAGGCTGTTTCGAATAAAGAAGAATATTATTATTGTATTGTTATTGTATAAATCTATAATTGTAAAAAATGAGCTGAAAAAAAACAATCCCGCTGAGTTTCTTTCGCCGGTTTATCTCAGGTCTGAGGTGTTTATTTCCGAAATGGATTTATGACAATCAATAAGAAAGAGTAACACTTCAACATGGAATAAAGACATTTGAATTTGACGACTAAAATACACACACTCGCCTAAGAAGACTGAGGATTTTTTTTTGTGCGTAACAAAGATATTTCACCGGTTAGAAGGCGATTGGCCGTGTGACGATGAAATTTTGTTTTTACGCAATTCAAGCACACTGCACCGAAAAATAGTGGCTAGGAGCAAGTGATTGATGATGATGAATATTTAAATAAATAATGCTTTTACTATAAGAAAGAATGATTTCATGTTTACATGAATAAATCCTTATTTTGCCTTATCCTATGCCTATTATCCTTATGTAGCCGATAAAAACAGGCACTTAAACGTTAGTCACAATTTTCTTGTTTATTATCTTAGCTATAAATATCAAGAATCTCCCTTCTGCTTCATTGCGTTTTCTTTTGTCCAGATCCGTTTGAATAATAGAACGAAAACATACATTTACAATTCTATCGTAAACTTTATCACGTATATAATACGGTGTAAAATACTATAACAATATTTTAGACTTACTTCCTTATATGTGTTTTAAGATAACGGTTTTATAGTAAAGTAAAAAAATCTTTGTATATGTCTTGTCAATTTTTCTGCTACTTTAATGATGTATTAATAGTATTACTTTTACAGGGCCATAACGAAAGAAAAATATTGTATTTTTACTATGTGCGTAACAGACAGAGTTACATTCGAGCAATCGCATTTATAATATTCATATAGATATTGTTATATTATCTGCGGAAAATATGTCTGGCATATACGTCAACACTTTCTTTTAATTTTCCTATTTAAATCAGTTGAAGAAATCGATATGATCTGTAAATGATTTTTATCGCATAATTTGAATTGTTCATTTCGTATCGTCCTTACGTTTCACAAAACACAAAAATTGCGATTGAATACAACTTCTAATTGATATATTACTTCTGTCCTAAAATAAATATAAATCAAAACAGCACACGCTCATTAACTTTTAAAATAAATTATCATAATATTTAACGTTTCAAAAATCACAATCGCTTCTAGGTACCACTCACTCATCGTATACCCACTCTAACGCCACAGCAATGAATAGTATCCGATTTCTGGTGAGTGAATCATTGTTGGTAGCGAATTGGCGATGTACGGGTAAGTAAAATAATCTTACAATGCCAGTATATTTGCGGCGGTGACCACTTAGCATGAAGTGGTCCACTTGGCATACATAAAACAATAAACAAATAACATAAAAAAGAGAACTATTTATTTTATTTCAAAAAAATTACATTCAAAATCCAAACGCACATTCTAGTAAGTTCGGTAACTAATCTTATGTACGGGTGACGTGTCGATCACGTGATGTCGTATAGGGTTACCAAACGTCGATTTACTTTAAGATTAGGCTCGCTACAAAAGGATAACAAACATAAGACGACATGTGTACAATATCGTTTGTGACTTTAAGCGTAACCTCTGCGGTTGATTCCTTCGTATATACGATTCTGTAAGTAAGTTGAAACAGAACTTTTGAACGTGCTTTGCGTTTTATTATGATTGCTTTCTTTATATATAGTCCGTGGTATGTATTTCAAAGAAAGAAGAAGAAGAAGTGTCTTTTTAGACATAGTGTTTCAGGAAGACTATGGGTCCCATCATGACTGATTGCAGTCGGTATTATAACGTGACTTTCTCGATATATAAATAACTAGCTGTTCCCTGCGACTTCACCCGCGTTTAATATATAAAATTATATTGAATAAAAAAATCGATAAAAGGACTATACAACACAAAAATATTTTTTAAATTCGAACCAGTAGTTCCTGAGATTAGGCGGATCAAACACACAAACTCTTCAGCTTTATAATTATATTAGTATAGATAATGATAAATTGATTAACTTTTAATACATATTACATATATATCTCATAAAATAGCCTAATATTATAAAAACACAAATAGATAAACTGTAATCAAGTGTAAATTTGAATTGTCAAGCTATGACCTGATTTCCGACGACCGAATGACAAGGTAATTTGGTGCTGCGAGTATATTTTTCGGCTTTTTTTAACCTATGTAGTATTGTGCACAGTAAAGTTTTAAATAAATGATCAAATGGTTTGGATGACAGAACGATAACTCTAATGGTTTCGTTGTAACCATGTCACGTCCTAGTCTGTAGCTTCGAGCGAACACGGAACATATATAAACAAAAATATGAAGAACTTTTATGCTCATTTAAAATTTCAGAAGTGACTGATACGTGAGTCTCGAATACTGTTTCTTTTTCGAAGAAATGGCGTTAAGTTTCAAATAATTATACTGCACTTCATATTAAGCCCAAAAGTACAATACTAAAAGCGATTTATAGTCTTAGGTTATAGGTGATGTGATGGCGATCATTTTCAATTGGACAGAAGTAAATACAGTCTACACGTGTCGGTGCAAACACAAGCGCATTTTCTATAACATCACTCACTAAATGTTATGTCGCAATCCGACACGGCCGGAAAGAGTTCAGGCGCTGGACCAACGGTTATAATCGCTTTCTGAGTCACAGTCAGAACACTGGCAACGTAAAAAAAGCCAAAAAGTATTTCCATTGGCTTATCCGGGATTTGAACTCAGTATATCATGATCTGCACAAATATATAGTATTCAATATAAAGATATCATAAAGTAAACAAATAAATTGAAATGTATCTTTATTATTCTAAGTAGAACTAAAGACGAACTATGAAAACTATTATACTAACATTTGTTTCATAGTAGCATTATCTATGTATTAGTCTAAAACAATACCAACTGGGCCTACTGTAGAAAAGTCACTTAAGAAATCGTTACATGGAATGCATATACCACTAAGAAACAACTCGGTGGTAGAGCTTTGTGCAAGCTCGTCTGGGTAGGTACCACCCACTCATCAGATATTCTGCCGCAAAACAGCAGTACTTTGTATTGCTGTGTTCCGGTTTGAAGGGTGAGTGAGCCAGTGTAATTACAGGCACAAGGGACATAACATCTTAGTTCCCAAGGTTGGTGGCGCATTGGCGATGTAAGCGATGGTTAACATTTCTTACAATGTCATTGTCTATGGGCGTTGGTGACCACTTACCATCAGGTGGCCCATATGCTCGTCCGCCTTACTATACAATAAAAAAAAAAATAACAAAATGAAAATATATATTCTTGTAATCACTTTCGAGGTGTCATAATACATAATTAAATAGAATATTAAGCTAACAATGAGAAGAACCGGCAAGTAATATTCATTAGTTACACTTTCCTTATAATAAAACTTACAGCCATGTTCATTGAATTTCATTCTCAATAAAAACAACACTTATTTATCATCTATACTCCCATAGATTTTTATTAGCTGTATCAATAAAAATGTTTTTTGGCATATTAACTTACTAGTATATATTCAATGTTTAAATTATGGAGGCATATATTTTGCGGGAACTAAAACAGTGATTACGTGTACTACTGCTGGTTGTTATCACACTGTACTGTTACAACATCATTTCTCTATAATTAATTAATTGATTACAGAGAGTGCGCTCTCTGTAACAGTGCGCTACGTTTGTAATATGATAATAATGATAGTGATGTTCCTTAAATGATTTCCGCTACGTCGGTCATTTTCAATGGAGATTAGGCAACTAATGACAGTTAATATCGTAATAACAAGTTAATGAACTTTCTAATGTCTAAAAATTTATTATCTGTAATGTGTTATATGTGTATGTATTACTTTTTGACGTGACAACGTCTAATTAATCGATGAACACTGGCTGCATGGACGAAAAAGGATGACTCATTGTCCCGTTACTCTCATTGTCCCGTTACGCTGATTGTACGCTTGCGCTGCATCTCTCTCTTCCACTCGATTGGCCTATGCGTCCGAAAAGAAGAAAGACAGCGGCAGCACCAAACTCACATCTACACGTGAACTATTTCGTCGACTGTTTATAAGGTGAAGTGAAAAGTTAATGTGGTTTTTGTTATGACATTGTCACGTTGAAATATGGTCCGTAAACCGACTTTACAGAAACATTTATTTATTTATTTCTATGTAGAGGAGCTTAATATTTTACGAGTCATTTAAATAATCCTCTGTTCAAAGACTGGAAGTGAAAGCTGCTTCGGCAGTATGTCCGCCTTTTGCACCTTATAATTAACAAAAAGTATCTGGTATTTACGCTATTTACAAGAAAGTTGCGCATTGAACGGTCAACCTAAACAAAAAATTAGGTTTAGAATATACTAGCTGTTTCATAAATATTTTATGTGTCAAGCATAGACCACGTTAATTCTACTAAAATTGCACTGTAATTGTATATGTTTCTAGAATCTGTTTCGACTGCTATTAATGCCGCAAAGCTCACGTTAATGAAAGTTTTAAATCCCCTTTGTGGAAAATTCGGAATAATCAATTTCATCATGAATATAGGTATATTATGCGGCTTTGTGCGTATCTGATCGCGGTTTCGTGAAAGATTAAAATGCAAATTAAGCCAAACATTACTCTTACATTTCTTTGACTTTTGAAAATAACCACAAAAAATCTGAAACAATTATTCGTTTCCTTTTCTCATAAACGAAATATTTAACAATAAAAAAGATAAGTTGATTACTTTCGTAAGAATAATTAGAAGTAAATTACATAGAATGATTCCGTGGGTCCAATTATATAAAGTGCAAATTTTGACATGTTTATTATAATATGTGTATCCAGGATATTATTATTTATTGTAATATTCATTTTCTAAAATAAGGGTTTTGTGTTTTCGTTGGTTTTAAAACTAAGTTGCTAAGGCTGACTTTATATTTTTTTTAAATCAACTATAATTTATAAATTGTTTTAAGTGCATCGTTAATATATATATGTATTAATTAATTACAAAATATTTTAAACGCATACTGATTAAAATAATCTTATCGAGAAAAATTAAAATCAGACTGAGATCTCCTCTCTGAGATTTATCTCCTTTGCTGAAACTTTACTAAACAAATTTAAATATTAAAATGTATATCGAACATCACGAAACTTTGTGACATAAATTTAATATTTATATAAACTTGCGCAGGTACTCATGTAATTATAAATGAGCAACTCTTGTGTACAAATTTATTCTGTGTACTTAGGGGCCATGTCTTTGGGTGGTAACGACCACCATTAGTCCCATCACCACCTCTAATGTAAATAATACCTTAATATTTAATTCGGAAGAGTTTCACACCGGATTTCTACTTTTCTAGACAATGTACATTTTATAATACTTAAATTAAATGAAATCAAAATCTTTTGTTCAAAATAGAAGCACTATATCAATAAATATGTTATTGATAATTGATTATTGAAAATTCATAAATTCGAAACTACCACGAATTCTGAAAAGAAATACCCTGACGTGAGAAGAATCGGCGAAATAAACTACAAAACTAAACTCTTAAAGTTCTTGTAATGGTTAACAATTATTTGGTATTAACTGCGAGATGCGCTATCATCCATAAATCACTCATTGTATTATTTCTTTTCAGACAAGCCTTCCTACCATTGTTATGTCCATCACATTTTCTCACAAAAATATTAATATATTTTCGTGCATACATAGTATTAAATAACTTGTATTCAGAAGCGACAGTTACTATTTTAATTTCTTAAAATTTCTGCCTTCATCATTCGAATTCTGTAGATCCTGGGTTAAGGATAGATTAGTTTATAACGTACGAGCTAAAGGATGCGGGAATAGCCCTCTTGTGCAGCACAATATTATACTGATACGGCAGAATTACCCAAAGTATAATGCCGTAAGACATTATACTTATTATATACATATATGTATGTGTCACAAACTGATATAAGATTAAGGAGTAATTCGCTCAAGCGAGAATAATATGCGTTCACAGTCAAGATACTGCGAGCTGAATAGACTATATTTGGCACCTAGTTGAGTCTTTGTCTCCTATTATATAGAATTGTTTGAGCCAAAACCTTGTCTCTCTGTTGTTACTATTAACCTTTAACATTATTATCTGTATTATTATATAAAGCAGAAGATTTTGTTTTTTTGATCCGGCTAATCTCAAAAACTACTGGTTCGAATTTAAAAATTTAGTTTGTGTTGTATAGTCCTTTTATCGAGGAAGGTTCTAGACTGATTTTTATTTATAATATTTGTATATATTATACGTGGGTGACACAACTAGTACCTTATAAAATTAAAAGAACAATTGATTCTCGTATATTTTACTTCATGTATCGCGGAACGGGCTCTAACGATTTGGCTCAAGTTTTATATTCAGATATTGTTTTGCTTTTAAGTTTTATTAGAACTTAGCAGAGATCGAACGTCCAGGAACTTTTTAATTAATGAAAACAAAATAGATAAAAGAAACTTATATAAATAAAATAATATGTTGATATTGTAATTATTCAAAATAATATCTACTGAGTTTCTTATTGGATTATAAAATAATTTACATTAAAAGCGGTGCTATTTTAAACTTTAATTATAACTGTTAGATGGAGATCGAAAATTTTGTTCATCAATAACGTATTATACTTTGAATTTTTTATTTTATCTTACTTACCAGTCTTAGTCACAATGTGATGCTCAAATCTCGGGAGAATCGAATGGCAGGCTAGGTCTCAATAAACTGTATTTTAGCCAATTTATCCGGTAACAAGTTTCCAGAGTCGGGGATATCTTCGTATTTCTTTCAATCGACCAGGGCTCGCTATTCCCATCCCAATCGTGCAATCCTCCCCGAGGCCGCAAAATTTTCTATATGAGCCACTCTCAACAAATATTATTGCTTTTACACAATATCGTTGGCAATACCGTTTTATTAAACATTTTATATCGCATTAAGCTTGTAATATTTTTTTCCATGTTATCTTACTAAACATATATTTTCAAAACAGTTATATGACTGTTATAATTTTATGCGTAGATATATCATAATGTAAGCCTATAACATTATTTAACTTATTAGATTCATAAATAATTCTAAAGAATCATTAATTAGACAAAAACCTCCCTGTTATTGAGTTATATTCCTAGAATTTTATTAAAGTATTAGAAACGTGGTGGTTTGAATACTTTCTGAATAAACTTAGAAAATTATATTGTGATTTTGACATAGACAAGCATGGTTGGTTGTTCTACGATTAGGCAAACGGACAAAATGTTATTGGTATTTTAAGTAAAAAAAAAATATAAACTGTTCTTGTTAAAAATTCTATTTAAAGTTTCCGTTATCCTAAAACTGTATAATAATCATAATTATAGGTAAGCTGTTGACATGTAAATCAATCATGTATTGTTATTCCTAAATATTATTAATCTCAAAAACAGAATACCTGCACGGGATAGCGGGGCGGGATGTATCACCCTCCTGCCATGAGTGTGGTGCGCCACTGGACGTTGACGAAATGTGCACTGCACATTCTCTACTAAAAGTCTTACCTGCGGCCCTAGCCAAGTTGACATTCTACATTTGTAAACGCTATAGAAAACTAAACAAATATATGATAAAGACATCTCTCAACGATAAGTCACGTGGTCATTCTGGGGCCTCTGAGGCCATAGCCAAGTTGACGTTCTACATTTGTATACGCTAATAGAAAACTAAACAAATGTATGAGAATGACATCTCTCAACGATAAGTCACGTGGTCATTGTCATACATTTATTTAGTTTTCTATTAGCGTTTACAATTATAGAATGTCAACTCTACAAGGACCTCTGAAATGATTAGATTTCGGGACCCTTTTGTCAGCTGATCATGAAATAACCACGTAAAATAAACGTTTATAATACAAATAACGCCCTAAGAAAAATAAAATAGGCAAACTAGGACATAAAATGAGCATTCATTAGAACATATAAAGATAAAAAAAAGAATAAGATTCCGCACTAAGCCGAAAGAAGCACACATTTACATTCCCCTATTACAAATTTAATTTACATTTAAAACAAGCGTAGCGTAATTTAAATAGTTAAACGGAGGCAGGCGGCAATTTAGAGCGGGACCCTAATTGTCTGGTGAACACGAGAATCGTGTGCAGAGAACAAAGTTGCCGACTCGTACTCAGTGTGAGGTCGAAACAACAATTCGTTTACTTTGCCCCCGAGAGCCCACGCGAGTGTAAAACCGATAAGTATTCTACGTCATCATATTTTATTACTCAAATTGAATTACTAATGTAAGTAGTTCTGTAGTGTTTGTATTTAATAATAACTATAGTAATAGTTATTTACACTGTCTCATGCTCACGTTATGGTGGGGCGAACGTCATTCGAGTGAGAGCCATTGGCGAGAGCGGACGTGTCGCTTGCGCATACGGTGTGTTGTCGAGCCAGTGAACCGTTAGTGTAGTTTACAGTATATAGTGAACACTACAAGTTCCATTTTACTTATAACAGGAAACATACAAGAATGTGCTTTTGTCTAGCCCTAAGTAGGTTGTTTTCCCATTATTATATTACATTTATATCTTACGTATTTGCAATGTAGGAAGCATAAATATATACTATCACACCTTGGGAATAAAACGATCGCCTCCAGGGTATTTCAAATAAAGAAAAAAATCTGTTATTTTATAAATTGCATATATTGTAAAGATGAGATTTATATTTAAAAAAAAAACCCTTTAAGAGTTTCTTTCGCCGGTTCTTCTCAGGTCTGAGGTGTTTATTTCCGCTTGAATATTGAATAAAGATTTTGACTTTGACTTTGACTTATCACTAGGTGGTAAGGCTTTGTGCAAGTCCATCTGGGTGAGTCCCATCCTCTCATCAAATATTCTACTACTAAACAGCAATTCTTAGTATTGTTACGATATGGTTTGAAACTTGATGGAACCATTTTAACTACAGGTACAAGGGACACCACACCATTGACGACGTAAGGAATGATTAATATATCTAACATCGCCAATGTTTATGGGTATCCACCCACATGACCATTCGGACGTGACCACATAGCATCAGGTGTATTTGCCCGTCCACAATATACCTACATACTATACTAGATTTGGACTTCATTTAAAAATGCCAAATTTTTCACAATTCTTTCGTCGCACATAGACCGATAGCAATAAGAGTTTTAAATTTGAAGCCAGTCCAAAAATAACCCAGACATCCGCTGCAGCATTTTCGAAACATTCGCTATACAACTCGAACAAGTTTGAAAGAAAGGGTCTATTCTCGATAACCTACATAACCAATTTTTTTTTGTCTTTTTGTGATCGAAACCATGACCGTTTTAAGAATTCATTTGGATTTAGTTGATAGTATAATTTTATGTTGTGTGTTTTATTCGTAATAATTAAAGTTGCATATTTTATACACGCATAATCATAGACAAAAAAGAATAGAATAGAAGACAAAAAGAAGTATATAAGCAATACTAAGAATTGCTGCTAAGCGGCATTGCGTTCCGGTTTGAAGTATGAGCAAACCAATGTAACTGCAGGCACAAGGGACATAACGACCAAAATTGGTGGCGCATTGGCGAGGTTAGAAATGGTTAATATTTCTTACATATCCAACTTCTGCGGGCGGTGGGTATCACATAACATCAGTTGTCCTGTTTGCCCGACCGCCTAAATATAACATAAAAAAGCAAACTAACGCAGCGATCGAACAAATCTACTGTTTTGTTCGATCGTTAAACTCAATATGAGTTAATTTTACGCGCATCATAAATATCAAAACTGCATATGATTATATTTTGGCGTACGCGTACATAATGTTCATTGGTTTTTATATGTTTTAATTGTTCAAGTTAGAAGGTACAAGATAGAAGAAGTTCAGTTTAGTAGTATATCTGATTATTGTCACCTGTCAATGCCCTTCTTCATATCAAAATTACGTGAAAAAATTTAAGGGATTAAATAACAAATGCTCAGCTATAATATCAATTAAATACGTAATTAGTTACTAATTCTAGGTAAACTTTTACAATTTACGAAGAAAACAATATTTAAATTATTTTAGTTCTTCTCGGTGATTTTTTAGGATATTTCTAAAACTAAGAATAGCTAAAATGTTGGCTTAGTTGGAAAATAACGAGCTACTTTGAAATTAGTAAAGTATTTTGACTGTAAATCTGGTGTATTTAATCGGAACTGTTTATTCGGTAGTGTGAATTATTAATAATGTTGAACGATCATTCATCGACATTCGCTACTCTCAATTAATTCAAGTTTTAGGAGAATGAGAGAATAGAAAGTGCAATTGAGTTTGCGCACACATTTGTGCACTAAATTGTCTCCAATGTGGGCACAACCTATATTTGGCCGCAGCCTAAATTGGCCCACTGACCTAAATAGGGTTCATTGAAACATAAACAGATTTAACAGAGCACATTTTTGTTGACTCGCGAATGTAAAAATTGGCACCTATTGGCAATATTAATCGCATGGTGAGGAAATAAAACATAATTCACAGTCATAACGATAAACATAAAACGTGTGACATGTGTTTGACAGATATTACTTTTGTTCTACTATTAATTGGTTTCTAAAAGGTTTCCAAGAGACCACTTGAGATCTTTATATTATTAGTATGAAATATAATACTACACTTTGAGAATAAAACCTTTGCCTTCACACTGGCTTAAAAACAAATATAAAAAAAATACGAAAATGTTGGTAGAAAAAATATAATTCCGTTGAGATTCTTACGTGGCTTGAGTGTCGTAAAAGGTAATTGCCAACAAAAATTTTAGAGTGGCGTCGCATCGCAGGTCGGGTATTATCTAGTCATTTAAAAAAAAAAACATTAGCCCTTTTATAATACTTTGATATAGTCCAGTAAAAAGGATTTTGTTGTGGCGATAAGGCGTCAGTTGGATTGAGCACGGCTATAATTTCCAGTAGCTCACACGAGATGAGCGTTATAAATAGTTAAGCAAGACTGTTGGCTAAAGTAGGTTTTATATTGCCGTTCCCATTTTTCTTACTGCACTTTAATGTTAAAAGTTGTAATAAATAAAGACGAATGTTATTAAAAACATGGTTTTTTACTTTATATCATCATGGCTGAAGAAATATTATAATTGTGCGGAACTTTGCGGTTTGTTTGAAAGCAAACAGAAAAAAACGAATATCAATACTAACTTTTTAATATACTGCTGGCCTCCTTTTTAAATAATTTAGACTCTTTTCGCCACTCTGCTTCAGTACGAGTATGTAACTACATATTATGTTGCCGTCTTCAAAATCTTTCTGATGGACTCGGATTCACTTTGAAGAGTTGCTTGTAGTTTTTGTTAAAAGTTATATTATGCTATTATAGTTAGTGGCGTAGCTAGGTGGACAAGGGCCCCGCTGCATAGAGAAAAAATTCAGGTCCTTACCACGTAGCCACGTAGTTTTCCACGTAGCTCGAACTTATATTGGCCTTCCAAATTATAGATAGGAATAAAAATATGATACAGAGACTTGAACTTATCCCTCTAGTGGTGCATGTGATGAAAGTCTTAAAATTAGGAGTTCTGTAATTATTGATGTTCATTTTAAAATATGTAATTGTTTTTCTCTTTTTCATTTATGCTCCTCTCTTTTCAAAGCTTAGATGAGAAGGCTCCCTGAGCTCCGTGGCCCTGGTGTATGCACCACCTGGCCCTACGATAGCTACAACATTGATTATAATACTTACGATATAATCGATGATATATTATCACCAACATATACTGTTAACAAAAATAGTTGATAAGAAAGTATCTTTATAGCTTAATAACTGATATAGGCAGACATCTGTAAATAATACAGCCATACGAATGAGCATAGATCTATAACGACATTAATCTCAGTCTCAGCGATCCTTTAATCTTACATCGCTCTATCAACGCTCGTTTGTATGGTTTATTTTACCATAAATATATAAATTGCTTGTTACCTGTGTAATCCTATTTTGGTTTTAATTATATGTTATATAATAGTCAATATATGAACTTATGTATAAAAACTGTTGGATTACCAAATAAATAAATAAATAATCGAAATTAATAAATTTAAGTTTATTATATTACGTTTGGGACAAATTAATAAAATAAAATGTAATCTTTGACTTAATACATTTTGAATTATTTAATCTATATACTAAAACAGAATCCGCCATCTTGTATCGACGGCCATTTTGGAAAAGGTAAAATAAGTTATTACAGATAGTATTACTAAAAGTGTCATTTAATAGGTTTGGTGAAAATTAAGTTTTCAATTTAGTTAAAATATTTGACCAAAACGTACTAACAGGTAAACTTTAATAAAATCGTGTACAATATATTCGAATTCGTCTAAATACATTTTTTAACTTTAGAAAAATTATTAAGTTGGTTAAGTTGTTTAAGGTTTTAATCACAACAATTAATAATTCCTTTTCTGCCACCACTCTCACTGAGAAAAACGTCTAGAGCATATTCCAGTACGCCGTCCAATGGAGATTTTTGAATAAAAATGCAAGTTTTCGTGTTTCGTGTTTTCTTAAGAAAATGATAAATCACTAAGCACGAGATAAATTACAAATTCAAATTTACTATTCATTCCATCATTATCCATCTCGACTTATCGCTATATCCTATATGTATGTAATCGATTTTCTGTTAATGTGCAATAGAGCAAATTATTATTATTGAATAACCAAATAACGTCTGCGATCAATCCTTTGTTCGTGGCACGAGTTTACGTGATTACCTCGGGGTTACTTCGGACAGCGTTGACATATTACGTAACGATTGCAACTGAAACTTCAGACTATTATAACTCTTAAGTAACAAGTACAGTTCTATATTTAACTCGGTTGCCTGAATAGGATTAGTTATAATTTAACTTTCGTACATATTATTTGTAGGCAGACTAGTAATTCGTAGAAAGTGGTTACTACAACCTCTCATTGCAAGAAATATAAACCACAAGCTATGCCCCGCGGTTTCACCGGCGTATAATTAATAAAAATATATTGAATAAAAATCAGCATAGAAACTTCAATAAAAGGACTAAGACAAAAATATTTTTTAAATTCGAGCCAGTAGTTCCTGAGATTAGCCGGATCAAACAAATAAACTCTTGAGCTTTATATATTAGTATCGATTCCTTACATCTTCAATGCTGAAGACTGACATTAGCCTTTAACCCTTACCTACGGAAAAGATATTTTATAAATGCGAATCCAGTATTCTCGCCTGCATAGCCGTTAATCTTATGACGTCATACCTAATGACTTTTGGATTTAATCTTAGAATAATTTCAAATAAGATTAATAAATGTATAAGTATAGATCAGTAAAATAGAGTCACTACTGGGTTTCCTGTTGGTCCTTCTTTGTAGAATATACATTACAAATAAATCTTGATAATTCAAATAAATTGTATATGATTTTTCATCATAGTTTACTTAGTTGCTTCTTTATTTGAATGTGTGTGTTGGAAAAAAAAACTAGACTTACGGCCGAATACTGAAACGTCATTCAAAATGAAGTGGGACTTAATTATTTGGAACGTCATTAATTTCAAAATTTAGTATGCGAAATTTGAAATTTATGGCGTTCTAAATAATTAAGTCCCACTTCATATTTGAAAGACGTTTCAGTATTCGGCCGTTAGTATCGGTAATTCTAAATTCGAAATCACCTAATTGGTTTTCAACGGCTTTTTGCGAGAGGACAAAAGCGCAAAAACATTCCACATTTAGCAGTTACGTTATTCTGTTAACGACTGAGCCCGTCTGATAATAAAACGAGAGTGGAGGGAAATTCAATTAGTCGATGCCGAATTCCAAGCTAACCGCGCTATTCTCATTCCGCTTTTTGTCGAGGCCCATACTTGTTAACGTGATTAGGCAGTGTCGTTTACGACACCGCAACTTTATCAAACTCACCCACGCGTACGTTTTCTTGGGATGACTTTCCTTTACATAGTAGAAATGTGTGATAAATGTTTTTGTTTAGTCATGTAGTTCATGCAGTTCAAATATGTAGTACTTTTAATACAATATATTAACTTTATACCTGAAGTTATTCTTGGTATGGCGTTGTGCAAGTCCATATAATAATAGTTATTTTACTATTCGTTATTTTTTACTCGGTGGTAGAGTTTTGTGCAAGCAGCACTACAACAGCAGTACCTGGTATTGTTGTGTTCCGGTTTGAAGGGTGAGTGAGCCAGTGTACAGGCACAAGGGACATAACATCTTAGTTCCCAAAGTTGGAGGCGCATTGGCGATATAAGCGATGGTTATCATTTCTTACATTAACATTTATTTCACTGTCAATATCTAAGGGCGTTTGGTGACCACTTACCATCACTTGACCCATATGCTCGTTGTTGTTTTTCGGTTAAAAGAGTGAGTAAGCCACATAATATCATATTAGTTATCTTAGTCGTCATATTTATTGTATATTGGTTTCCAAGGTTGGTGGTGCATTGGCGATGTATTAATATTTCTTAAAGTAAGTATGTGGGCGTTGTCGCTCACCTACCACTAGATGGGTCACTTATATGAGTTTGAATAGTTATTTTAAATAAATAATAATAAGAATGTACTTTTATATAAAATAATAATAGTTTAAAAAAAGTATACTATTAATAAATAATATATTGTGTATCACATTATTTATGTTAGCGCTTTCTCGCGTAAGTGGAAATTCTTGTTATTTTGATGTAAAAAACATGTTCATCATACTCACTAAATGTTCTGTTTTTGTTTGCCGAGCACAATGATGTTTGTTTAAATATTCAGATATGCATTGAAACGCTTACATATTTATTAGTAATATTCACAAAAGCTCGTCAATATAATATTCGGATTAGCTGACATTTGTAATATATACTATATATTATTGTGTATTGTAGTTTGAAATACTAATAATATACTATTAACAATTAAAATTAATATATTAAAATAATTAATATAAACTTTACATCCTATTTATATCGAATCTCAATTCGTATAAACGAAAAATTATTCGATATATTAGCAGTGGATAAAAAATCAATCTTTTCATACACACTGATCAAACTTATAATATTTTAAGCGACATTTTATTTCAAAACGTTAAGTTACAATTCTAAATTTAAATTTCACATCAATTTCTGACTTGCAATGTCGCCTTATTTTTTTATAAGCAAATAAATTTTACTGCATTGCCATATCTATGTTTATAGTACTGTGTCAGAAACCGTTACGCCAGAGCCAGAGCAACGGCACAAAGTTCCAACTCAATCGGTTGATCGATGCGTGAACGCATACAGTACAAATAGAACACAACAGCATTCATATTATTTTATTTTTTAACATGCCAGAAGGTTTTTTCTGATGTTTCCGAGGCAGTTCATCATTAACAGTGACCAATGTCATTTAATATCGCAAAAACTTAATCCATCATGTTATCAAAATCTTTAAACATCGAATTTATGAATTGACTATGTCCGGGTGATAACTATATAATAATAATAATATCCTGGGACATAATTCATATAAGGCCATCTGATCCCAAACTAAGCAGAGCTTGTACTATGGCAACCAGACAAATGATATACTTACACATTTTCTGTTAAATACATACTTATTTAGAGATTACACCCAGACTCAAGACAAACAGACATGTTCATGCAAACAAATGTCTGTCCTGGGTGGGAATCAAACTCACGACTTGCGGCGTGCAAAGCATCTTACCAACCACGCCAACCGGCTCGTCAATCTATTTAATAATTATTTATCAATTTGGTTTTTGAGTTTATTTATTACAAACAAACATTCAAAACAATCTTACCTCTTATTTTATTCGTATAGATATAAATAACAAGAAATTCTGTATTTAATTTACTGAATCTAACTAGTATTATTGACGAAACGTATTAGGAAAGCACGTACGGCAGAACAAATCAAATTATCAATCATGTTACTGTTTCCCCGACTTCGACGCGTCGTTCGAGCTATACAAACAATGTCGGATTACTCGCTTCTGGATACAGTAAATACGAAACTCCTAGCTACTTGTAACAAATGATACACGTCATAATAACAAATGAAACTAGTTTATTAAAATATAACGAAAACTGGCGTTTCAGAAATATTATTGAAAATTTTATTTTCCAATTTTTTTTTATATTCTTATTATTATTTTATTGATAACATTAAATGTCGTCAATAGCTACCAAACAAATAAAAAAAGATAATAATCGATTGACAAACGATTCGAAACGATCGAAAAGAAAGGGCCGAATACTGAAACGTCCCTCAAAGTTAAACGCTACTTAACATTGAGAAGCTCTCCTAAATTAATAGGCGAAATTTGAAATTAACGGCGTCTAAAATAATTGAGTTGCATTTAATATTTAAGTGACGTTTCAGTATTCGGCCGTAATTCACAAACATTCAAAGTATATAGCAGGTCGCTCAGCTTTTATCTTTAAAATATAAAATCTGAAAATATGGTTCTTTTACGTCACAATAACTCAGCCAATGGCAGCGCGCCATTCAACCGAAAAGACGGCCAGTACTAAAACTCGAAGTTGTGGGTCATCGTCACTCCACACAACCATCTCATTTTATCTGGAGCTTTACTTTAAAGTAGCTGTGCCCCGCAGCTTCACCCGCATATAATTAATAAAAATATAAAAAAATATTTTATTACTACAATAACACATACACGCATACACACACACACACACACATACGCACGCACACACACACATACACATACACACGCACGCACACACACATACAAATATGGTACTGGTAAAGAAATACGTAATTAACGATTTGAAATTAATTTTCATAAGATACCGTAGGGTTTACCGATCTTATCACACGTTCTTTGTGTGTATCAACTTTCGTCAAGATTGGTCGAGCCGTTCTTGAGTTATAGGAACTCATACAGACAGACAGACAGACAATTGTCAAGATAGCGAAATTAGGTGATAGTGATAGCTGATTAAATCTTAATGGTCTATTGTTATTATCTGAGATGGCTTAAAGGAAGCAAATAGATGAATTATCCTTGTATATAAGTGTCTACTAAATACAAAATCATGTATATCCAAATTCCATCACAACACACACAATTTCAGTCACATGCAGCTTGTAAATTTGTGGTAGAGCTTTGTGCAGGCTCGTCTGGGTAGGTACCACCCACTCCAGATATTCTACCGCAAAACAGCAGTACTTGTTATTATTGTGTTCCGGTATGAAGGGTGAGTGAGCCAGTGTAATTACAGGCACAAGGGACATAACATCTTAGTTCCCAATGTTGGTGGCGTATTGGCGATGTAAGCGATGGTTACATACATTTCTTACAATGCCAATGTCTATGGGCGTTGGTGACCACTTACCATCAGGTGGCCCATACGCTCGTCCGTCTTCCTATACAATAAAAAAATACGACAAATTTAAAGAGTAACGTGCACTTTTACAACTTGTTTTATCGTGTTTATTCTTCGCGTCAAGTTTAACGACTTTCAATTTATCCCTTATTCCCTGGGTTTGAAAGTGATGTATGTTTTGTCCGAAAGCGTACAAAAAATAGATTTTCTCTTTAAATGGATAAATGGTTTTTTCACCTCACACCATGTTTGATTTAGATTGTGTCGAGCGGATCAATGGAATCTCGTAAGACATTTTTTTAGTAAAAAAAAAACAGAGGTCAATTTTCTTACACTGTGATATCCAGAGACCTTAATTATGTTCTTACATTAATGTGTGTTTGTGTGTGTGTGTGTGTGTGTGTGTGTATGTGTGTCTACGTCAATTATTATTTGTATCTCATATGTATATAATTGAGTGTTACATCATAATAAATAAAATAATTTAAAAAAAAAAACCTCTGTTATATAAGGAATTGCATGTGAAAAATGCTTACACAATGGTTACACCATTGTTACACTATTGTTACACCACTAACATACATGGGCAGAGTACGATATCCCTAAGCAGGAATTTTGGGGGTGATTTGGAACAAAGTACGATAGTACAGATACGGTTTGGGGTAGAGTAGGTGAGGAGGCTACGTCTCTTACTTCACGACACCGCCCCCATTATTAGTAAATGAACAATTCTTACAAAAAGTGAAAAAAAAACCTTGTAAAACTAACCTCAATATTAAATTTATCGCCAAAATTACGATTGTAACGACTCCGGCGTTGCAGGAATTTAACATAAAAATAGGTATTTTTATCATTTAATTTAAGTAAGACTTCAAGATCAGTGTTTAAAATAACAATTAATCACTTAATCACTACAAGCGTTGTTTGCATTCGAATTTGTCATTAAAAACTATTGTAAATTTTTAGTTGCCGCTTAACATTCATGGGCACAGATTATACATCGAGAATAGACTTTTACACCGGTCTTTAACATACAGCCAAAAAGCCTAGATTTTATCAATTATTTTATTATTTAATTTTAAATATTGCACAATTTATTAAAAAAATCGACAAGCGTCGACAATCGACACCTAATCTCAAAATTACAACATTTATCACCAAAATTTCGAATTGTGACGGCTCCGGCTCTAAAAAAAACACTCTAGGGGTAAGTTAGACAAGACTAAGTGGAGTCGGAGTTGGCCGATTCGATTTTGTAACTGCTTTAAAATAAAATAACATAATATTAA
The DNA here is from genome assembly GCA_963151315.1 of Nymphalis c-album. Taxonomy (NCBI): domain Eukaryota; kingdom Metazoa; phylum Arthropoda; class Insecta; order Lepidoptera; family Nymphalidae; genus Nymphalis; species Nymphalis c-album. The sequence goes on along the minus strand of OY720591.1, from coordinate 12,203,757 downwards.
TAATAAACTTTTAAACCATAGAGGCTGAAGTCTATATATATATATCAAACATTTACCAATTTATTTGTTATTTCTATCTATGTTATGTTTACCGTAAATGACAGTAATTTCGTATAATACCCGTTTCGAGTTATAAATATTTTTTGTTAATTTTCTCAAAAATTGTGCATTTTCGTTTACTGTGAGTGATATTGTTTTTATCAAGGACCAAATTATATGTGTTAAATTACTTTTACAGTGATAAATTACATCGTATTTTTCATATTTAACTAATTTAGAGGTTAAACAGTTTTTCTTAATTTTCTCTAAAACGGCGCATTTTCTGAAAATGTGAGTAAGAATATTAAATGATTAGGGATCAAAGCTCTACCAGATACAACACATTTCCACCTCAAATTCATGCTTAGAGATATCATATCGCCGCCCTAAATACACTGACTACACATCTGTGGTGATACAAAAACAATAAAAAATAAAAATATAAAAAGTTTCAAAGATAAAAATGTTAGCGAGACCTTTTAATAGAATTGTATCCGCTCGGAAAGATGTCGTTACAAGTTTACTTTCGCTTCTCGTGTTTACACAGCATTTATCAATACTTCTATCGAAATACCATGTTTGAGGGTAACTTTGGTATGTTATCCTTCAATCGTCATCATTGTTACAATTATTGATGAGAAAATGAATGTTACACTGCTGGATAAGCCTTTCCCTTTGGGGAGAAGGAGCATATTCCACCCTTTGAGGAGAAGGATGAGGGTTGGTAGATATAGGTGTGACACAATTTAAGTGGAATTCGACACATGCACGTTTTACTACATAACAATACACTTTATACTTTATCACCGAATTCAAGATAAATTATAAAAACAATCACATGAAATTCTCTCTTTCTGTTCTAATCGATTTGACATTTGAAGTAAGACAAAGCATTATTTCCTTGGTCACACCAATAAATATTTTTTTCTAGTATGGTTCGAAAAAAAATATTACGACAGTTTTTGATACCAGCTCTTAGTTTAAGCAAATGTCGAGTAAAAAAACAAAATTAAATGTATTATTTCTTTATTTGTATATTTTAACATTTTTTAATTTATCTTCTTTTATTATAAGAACACATAAACGTTTTTATATCTTTATATTACTTTCATTAATACTTTAATACAAATATATTTATTTACAACCCTTTTAATACATCGATGTACAATTATCTATGACAATAACAAAAAACTAAGAGTTTTAATATAGATTTCTAAAGTAATATATTTTAAAAGTAATGCAAATTGTAAACATTATAAAATCTATTTGGCCACATTTTATTCGATGAAAATAAACACTTCCTTTGGCACGCAATTATTTAAAAAAAAAAAATATTCGTCTTCTAAAAGTAATTTCCATTACGATAGAAATAAAAAAAAGTCGAATTCACGGATGATTTTGAAATTGGAACAAAAATTTTCGGTATCATCTGCAGAATAAAATATTATTACAGAATTGTATATTCTAGATTGAAGCTAATTAAAATTGGGACGTCAAATATTTACCCTTTATTTATTTATTTAAAACGAAAGTCTAAACGAAAACAAGTAAATCAGTCTTAGGTGATTCTTGCTTGATATACTACAAAAAACACGAGTCATGTATAGAGGCATGTTATTTATAGCGTTCTGATTTTTTATAATAAAATAAACAAATGTTTTGCTATCGTTGGCAACACTTCAGTAGATCCGGGCGAGCACTGGTGAGTTTTCTGTTGCTCCATTTGTGTCTTAATCGATCTCATGAAGCTAAAGTAAGTTGCTTATATCTTACATAGTTAATTCTAAAACTTACGTTAACATCCAATAATTTATTTTAATTTTTTTATTTCACACATATCGCTAGAAAATATATAACTACAAAATTTCAAGAAGAACTACAGAAGGACAGAATTTTATTTACGTATAAATTAGCCTAACTACGAAACGTTAATTGTAGACAGAACATTAACTATACAACAATTAAATTTCGGATTATTCAAAGATAATTAGATATTATAATATAAAATAGATATTTGATCTTAATAAACATTTATTTACAAAAGAAATGGAGCTATTACAAAGATATACTATCGAAGAAGTATTTTTAATATGAGCTGATATTTTAAAAATATTTCATTTGAATCTAAGACTTAAACGTACTTACAATAAGTATCTAAATGGGTTTACCCTTTATTTGGTGTTATGCGTTATGGTTATAAGTTATATTAATGTCGCAAAAATATGTTTATGGTAATCTATATTTATGATTCATTATTGTGTGGTCAATACAACGTTCATTGCTACGATTTATTTGTTTAGAATTGAGCTTTCTGTATCTAATCGTCATTAAACCTATCTAATATGAATAGGATTATCGATTTATATAATTAATTTTATTTTATTAATAATTGTAAGAATCTTAATTGATTATAGTTACTAGACATTTAGATTATCATTAATTACAAACATTCATAAGAAAGTGTTACACACGAAACGGATATACTAGGAGGACACGATAAACCGTGCTGCTTGTACGAGACGATGGCTCCAGCTGATATTAAAACGGCACGGAAGGTAGCAGGCAGGCGGATACGTGTGGCATCTGCCGCGAGTCGCGGTAGTCGACCGCGGCGCGAGCGCTTCATATGGCGGGCAGGAGCGGGCTCGGCGAGCGAGGCCGCCGCACACTGCCGCTCCACGGCTCCATCATATCCTCGTCTCCCTGCACACGCGCACTCGACATACTCTCAGCATCACACTCCTCAACCTCCCAACTCTGAGATCGAGATTTTGAGATCATTTTAATGGGAGTAGGGCGACTAGGGGGGCGCTACCACTTTGAACAACAGCCAATTGCTTAAATCACGCCACTTACATACATAAACACATACAGACACATGCAATCTTGTTTCAAACCAAAGTAACACATAATATAATAAAACATTGACATAATCAAAAATAAATAAACACATAGAATATACACAATAAAAATTAAATTCAAGAATGATAACTTGAAGGTTAGAATTCAAGTAAAAAGAGTTCATACAGCCCGAGCAGCGAGATGTAACAGACAAACATACATACCTACATTTATACTTGTCAATAGCTAATCTAGAATATTAATGCTCATTACAAAAACTCGCTAAGGACACTAAGGGGTGCGTGCGGGTCGTGCGAGTATAAACCACGTATTACGGTGTCAACACTTACATATAAGAGGTAATTACCATCATCGTGTGTGGCGCGGGCACCGGGTGCGAGGGCGGCGCGGGCGGTGCCATAGGTGGGGGCGGAGCGGGCGGAGGCTCAGGGGACGCCGCCGCCGGAGAGAAGGACGACGGCGCGAGAGGAGACTGGGCTGTAACAAAGCATCGCATTATCTGATGATCCCTACTTGAACACCCAAAACTAGCAGATTTATTTATCAATAATATTGTAACGACAAACGGAATAAAATCCTAAAAGTCATGCAAAAAAATATTAATAACCATTTTTTGGAGACTGTCTTTATTCGTTATAATTCTTGTTGAACTATTATCAGCTAAGACTCACGCGTTCTAACCACACGACTATCGGCATAATTATTGTACGTATTTTAAATTAAATTATTTGCACATATATACAATTTTACATTATTAAAACTTACCGGCCGCAGTAAGAGCGAGTACAAACTGGCTCCAATGCACGCAGCATCCGCAGCATAGCTGAAGTGCTGCGCGGCGCAAAGCGCGGTGAAGCGCTAGGAACAGCAGAGGATTGACCGCTGCGTGCACGTACGATATGTGCAACGTGATTTGGAAATATAGCTGTTGAAAATAATTAATTTTATTTGTATGCAAGGATGTTCATATAATCTATATATGACAACTGTATTTATATTTGGTATGTATCAAAAGATACATTTTTTTTGGTAGGCCACCTGGTGGTATGTGGTCACCAACGCCCATAGACATTGGCATTGTAAGAAATGTTAACCATCGCTTACACCGCCAATGCGGCACCAACCTTAGGAACTAAGATGTTATGTCCCTTATGCCTGTAGTTACACTGGCTCACTCACCCTTCCAAACCGGAACACAACAATACAAGGTACTGCTGCTTTACGAGCTTGCACATAGCTATACCACCGAGTGAACATATTTAAACGTTTTCAATTTTAAAATAGCAATTGTAGTAAAAGTTCACTTAACGCACACTTGGTAGCCAAAATAGTAACGACACTTTTATACGTTTTAAATATAGTAAATGTTTAATAGGAGCTTTATTTCGAGTATAATTTTTAGTCTATGTGTGTCTCTTTAAATATCGAATGTATTTTGAGTTTACTGACTATCAGTTAGTACAAAATTCAATTAGGCCTAATTTATTTATCGAGGGATAATGCTATTTTAATAAAAAACTATTAAATGTTGGGTCCAACTCACCTCGTATGCCACATGCGATGTCAATGTCGGATGGTGCAGCAAGGTTATTATAAATAGTGGTCCCCAAAAGAGGACGTATGCAGCGGTGATAACTAGGAACATTCGCACGCGTCTGACCCCTTCGCGTTCTACTCTAGCGAGATACCCTCTAAGCCTTCGACCACCTCCAAGAGGTAAATTGGCACTCCCAGTAGTTCTACATTGACCATCAGCCAGAGCCCCATCTACTGTCTGAAAGGGTTTTTAATTTAGTTTATGTGCTTTAAGTAATAAATTTTGGAGTAAAAAAAAAAATTAAATATTGAAAAAAAAAGATAATTAAATTTGGATCTATATAATATCTAAAGTATTGAGGTAAGGATAAATAATAAATTTTAATCATCCCATTAAAAAAAGTCAAAATTGTAAATATATATTAGAAATAGTACTTAGTCAAAAAAAAAATATTTAAATAAGATGCATTAGAAACGGTATTTTGTTGAAGTATTTATAAATACAAAAGGCTTTTGTTGTGTGAAAAGATTGTAAAGTATTGTGAAGAATAAAATAATCTCCAATATTAAAGTTACGAACCAGAATAAATCTCCAAAAAAATATTCTATGTCAGCACTCCTTTATAATTTCTAAATGAGAGAAGTAAATCTACGCATGCAATGCATGCATATACATACCCTCGGTCCAACGCTGTTTGGAAGCGAATCCATGCGCCTGTTGTCTCCAGCCATGCTGACGAGCGTGGTTACTAGACCAGCTACTCGTACGGCTTCTACGTTAGCCTGCATGCGATAAGATTTAAATTTTATCCAAATTTTGACACTCGTGCTCCAATTTTAAAACGGAACTTGAGACGTCGCTAAACCAATTTCGGAACGCATACCGCCGTCGGAGCCACGTGACGCCATTCCAAATAAGTTCATGCGCGAAAATTTAAATCTTATACATAAAGTTAGGTGAATATTGGCAATACACCAACTCAACTTATATACTTTTTATACATCGCTCGTTGCAATCGCTGACGTCTCGAGGAAAACGATCCCTGTAGCGAAAGACTTTTCGAAAAACTTCGAAACAAACAACTGTCATAATGGTAATATAGCACCGCGCGCTACCCTCGGCGTCGCTATTGCTAGTTTTATTGGCTATAAGCGATGAATGATATGCAATATTGTATCTAAACACGGAGAAGTGAAACGAACTAATTACACTTAATACGATGAATGTGATATGCAAATAGTGGAAGCGTTTGATAAGTTAGTTAAACTTCTCCAACAGCTCCCTGTGTCAACATACTCATTAATATGAATGTTTACAAACCTTAGTGAGGTCCCGGTGGAGTTTCCGTAAATGGAATAGTGTCAATCCGACGCAGACGGTGTTAACGCCGATCCACAGGGCATTTAGAACGTAATGTCTGAAAGGTCCGCGGACTAACGGGCAGGACGGCGATGGGCCGTAAGACCCGTACGAGCCGGCGCTCGCTGCCAATGCTCCAGATAAGAATGTAGGTCCAAGATTTATTGTAATTGACGCAAACCATATCATAAATGTGCCGAAAAGTACACACTGAAAAAAAATTATAACTTCAAAAATCATACTTTTTAATTTAAATCAAAAATATATCAGGAGAAAAATATGGTACGATATTTTTTTTTTATTTCAAAAATCGAATATGAATATTACCATTAATACCGACAAAGATTTTAATTTACAGCCTATTATATAAGTATACCATATTTTTCCTTGCGACCGTAACATTTTTCTTCGCAAATGGTTTTATCGGCAATGCCAAACCAACGATTGTTTTAGAAAGACAAAGGTACCTGAGGGCTATCCATTAGTAAGGGAGCCGATAAATCAGCTTGCTCTTCCTCGTTTTCAGGAAAAATGGGACTGTCGTTGAGAACCGTCGTCAGCATATTTACTGTGGATACTGTTACCTAAGAGAAAATGTTTTTGTATATAATAATGTGCTAAGAAATAAATTCACTCGAAACTCAATTTCCTACCGATTTAAGAGACATATATGTATTATATACACCTGTTATGAAAATCACTTATAAGTAATTTATCTGCTTGCTTGTATCGTAAAAAGGCGGGTAATATATTTGATCTGCGACAAAAAAAATACTCTACAAAAGTCTTTATGGTCAATCACGTGTCACGTTTAAGCCATAATATAATATAAAAGAAACAACGAAAAACTTTAGCTAGCTATTAGGAAGAAGCTATATTTTCTCTCCGGATATAAATCTAAAGTTCATACATCTTTTACACTTTGATTGACATTGAAGAATTACAGAGCTTACAGTCGCTTTAAAACTATTTAAGTTATATGTATATCATTTATACATAATATATTACTAAGAACATAATTACTGGTAACATCATATTGTTTTGTTTTTCTCTTCTTTCGCAATTATTTTTTCTTTAATGATTAGAATAACAGTTGGATAATGTATTAAGTTTAATACCTTGAAACAGATATAAAATATAACAATTGAATGTGTATAAGAATATTCGTCTTAGTTACACTTTTATTAATATTGTTTAAAGTATATATATATCTTTAACATTTTATAAAATTTATATATAGTCAAGTTCTTAAAGTTTGTATCTTTTTTTTATTAAATGTGAGTACTTATGTACTCTGACGAGCCCGTTGGCGTGATTGGTAAGACACTTGCTTTTCACGCCGCAGGTCGTGGGTTCGATTCCCACCCAGGACAGACATTTGTGTGCATGAACATGTCTGTTTGTCCTGAGTCTGGGTGTAATTATCTATATAAGTATGTATTTACAAAAGAAAAAGTAGTATATGTAGTATATCAGTTGTCTGGTTTCCATAGTACAAGCTCTGCTTAGTTTGGGATCAGATGGCCGTGTGTGAATAATGTCCCAAGATATTATTATGTAGAACTTTAAGGCAATATAATATTAAGTATATCAAAAGAATAGTATTTTCTTATTTGCTCTTATAACTTCGATATGTCAACGTTGTGGAGAGACAAGAGGGTTTTTGTGCTAGTTTCGAACAAAGGCTGTTATCAGCCATGCGCTTCCCCTACACTATCGACGCTGGCCGTGACTTCGAACACAAAATCTCTTTTGGAATCCATTGGCAACCTGCCACTAAGGAATTAGGGTTTTAGTATGCAGGTAATTAAAACCTAATAAACTCTTCTTTCGACTTTTTATCTAATATAATTTTGAAAATACTTTATTAATTAAAGGTACTCAGAACTTAAAACAAGTGAACCTTTAGTATATTGTGACATAAGATCGTAAGATGGCCTGCATACATTTGCTACCAGTGTCCACCAACCCGCTTTGAAGCTGCGTGATGGGCAAAGCTCAAGAGTCAAGAAGAGACTAGAACAACGCTTTATAACAAATTAAATAATGTTAAAAATACGCGCAGCCATTTTTAATACTCAGTGCACATATACAACTATTACTATCGTTTAAAATTAAGAAACATATTTAATTTAATTTTAAAACATATTTAATTATTAAATCGTTATATAACCGAAATGTCATTTACAATAAAGCACGTATGTCATTAACATGAAACTCTCAACTGAAATTCGGTTATCAAACTTCTAGTTTCTGAAGGAAATAACTGGGACTAAGGATAAGCGGACAGTCCAACTAACTTAACAACCTTAATATGTATAAACAAATTATGATTGCATGCAAAGCCCTGGACAAGTTCTAAACTATTTAGTTATTTGGATAATTATCGTTAATATGGTGTAAGGAGAATCAATAAGAAAGATCTTCGATCAACAATACTATAATGATATATGATAACGCGTCACGAACAAAAACAATACTCAAATGTGGCACCGACCATAAAATAAAGAAAACGATGTAAAGATGTAATAATTTAAAAACCTAAAGTATGCCTTGTTCCCGAGCAATAAAGTGCGGTTTAGATTGTATTGACATTAACTTACGATCTTACGCCATGAATGACAGAAATACCTTATTTTCTTAGCAATAAGTTGCGATTGGACCATACAAATTTGAAATAATCTCACAAAATTGTGTTCTTAATTTTCAGGCCGTATTTGAATTTAATTAATCGTCTTTGAGTTGTACCGCTGAAGAGTAGTAAATTATTTGCTGTCTTTTATTTAAAAACCCCATTTCGATAATGACGCATGAACCTTGTTCACTGATTCAAAAAAACTCAATTTCTAAAAGGAAATTGAAAACCCACGTAGCTTGACGACGGTCAAGACGAAGAGATTTATTCGCCCAGAATATATTAAACTCAAAAAGCTTTTGACACATTCGGAAAATTGATTTTATTTCATGTTATGACATTTTAGTGTTTATTCTATGAAATTGGCTCTAGTCTAGTGAGAAATATTTCGCACACATGAAAAATTCAGTTTAAAGTTGTTTTATAAAATCAATTATATAATCCAGATACCACTGGGCGGTTAAAACAATTTAATCCTAATGATTGTAGGTTCCAAAAGTTATCCATTATAAATACAGGTTTATTTATCGGATGGACATTACATTTGTATCCGCCAACCCGCATAAAAGAAGCGTAGTGGAATAACCTTAAATTTCCTATTCAAATGAAGAGCTGGCATTAGCGGTTAATATCTCATTAACATGCTACTAATTATACTGATACATAATAACAAAGGTATTATAAAGACTTTAATTTAATTAAACTTGGAAATTAATCTCATACATATTTATATACATTAAGATGAAAATATATATGATATAATACTGGCATGATAATAAAAAAACAAATTTAAACTTCGAGCTTGAAGTTTATTTCTGTTTTCAGAAGTGACATTTAGAAATGTAAATTATAACGCTGATTACATAAACTTTGAGCGGGAGTTGGCTTGAGGTAGAACTTGTTAACCTTAGATTCGAAGTTATTTCAATGAGTAGCTGCGCCAAGGGATCGTGACCGCAGAGCGGTGGTTCGCTGGCTGTTGAAACCAAACATCCCGAATATTTTCGTCCATTATATATCAGGACTATGGTATTTACATACTTAATAATATATGTACTGAAGATTAGCTACTTGTTACATATAAGCTGCTCTCTGCTGCTGCTATAAACTGTCTCGTTCTCTTTGATCTAGTGGGTATGATAAGGCCACAGGTGTCACGGTCCTGGGTTCAAGACCAGGGCAGACCGATAAAAAGTTAAATCAATATTAAAATTACAATTAAAAGACAGAAGATGACAAAATACAGAAAAATAAAGTAATAATAAAAAAATCATGGTATAAATAACATAATAATAATAATTTTTAAAAAAAAATTGGTTGCCTGTAAAGTCGGTATACGGGCGAAAGTTTTACGTGACAACGACTTTGAGTGGTAAAATAATTTTAATGTGAATATTCATTCGTATAGTAGGAAGAAGGATGAAATAATAGTAACAATTTAAAATATTTATTTATACAAAGAATTATATTTAAAACATTAATTTATACAAAGAATCTCGCACTGAATTTCATATTAACAAAATTTTATTTTTACCTTTACACATACATACGTATTTATACTTAGAAGGGACGCGTGCCTTTCACTTTTTATGTCTGTCTCTCTCGCTCTTAGGCGGGCTAACCATGCCCGAGTGGAAGGGACGCGTGCCTCTCACTCGCTCTCATTGTGAGCGCATAACGTGAGCGGAGCGTAACGCAGTTTCTTGAAGTGTCACCCGGCAAACCAATTTATAAGACGTTGTCACGTCAAAAAATCGATACAGAATTAGGATTATAGAATATTGCATAACAGAGCTCTGTTTCGCAGTGCGGACTGCGGACTTATATTTCGTTGACTTTAGTCCGCGCTGTTATACGAATTCCGATGTACGCTATCTTTGCACATTCCAATGCATCGAATTTGGATATTAACGTTCAATTAATGAAATTGTTCGCGTTCAATATGATTAAGATTCAAATTCATTGATGTTATTAAATTTTCTATCGAAATCGCGGTTTACGTAATTATTAACTTTGTGTTTTAATGAATCAATGCGGTTTTAATGAATTTATTGTGTGCCGAATACACAAAACAGTGCTATAAATAACGGCTATATTTTTCGTATAATTTGTAATAAGAAAGCTATTAATAGTGCTTACATTGATTCATTGTATTATTTTATTCGTGGTGATATTTTAATTTAGGTGAAATTATGTATCCTCGATGAGTAAGTACTATATTACGAGTTAAAAAAGAAATAAATAAATTTCCTCGCGGCAAACATCTATGGAACTAACGGCCGAATACTGAAACGTCATTCAAATATGATTGGGACTTAATTATTTGGAACGTCATTAATTTCAAAATTTAGTATGCAAAATTTTGGAATTAATGACGTTCCAAATAATTAAGTCCCACTTCATTTTGAATGACGTTTCAGTTTTCGGCCGTGTCTATTTATAAGATAGTGATAAAATTTTCTATATAATATTAATATTTATTTTATTTTATTTTAATTGCATAGGTAGGCGGACGTGCATATGGGCCACCTGATGGTATGTGGTCACCAACGCCCATAGACATATTGGCATTGTAAGAGATGTTAACCATCGCTTACATTGCCAATGCGCCACCAACCTTGGGAACTAAGATGTTATGTCCCTTGTGCATGTAATTACACTGGCTCACTCACCCTTTAAACCGGAACAAAACAGTACCAAGTACTGCTGTTTTGTGGTAGAATATCTGACGAGTGGGTGGTACCTACCCAGACGAGCTTGCACAAAGCTCTACCACCAATTAAATTTATTATAATTTCCAATCACATCAATTATCAAAAAAAAATCTTTAGATTTACCTGATTTTAAGTTTCAAAACATTAGTTCTATGAAATAACGTCAAAAGGTCATTGAACGATAAAACTAACTCAGATTTTTGGCAAGAATAATATCACTTAGTTTACATTTACACAGATTGGTAAGCATTTCCAGTTGTAAGATTTTTCGTATGGTATATGATTTTGTGGTTGGCTGTGATCCAGAAAAATAATTGGATTTTTGCATATGTGCTAAGTATAGAAAATTTTCATGGGCTATAATTTCATGCGAGGTAACCTTGCAAGAATATTACTGCTTACGAAGTACATTAGACTAAAGGGAAAAATAATTTTAGTACGATGTACAAGATAATATATTTTTCGTGCATAAATTTATTTGACGAAGTGAGCAAAGCAATTTTCACTGGTATTTAATAAATAACTCTGTATGCATTAAAATTAAATCTAAAATTAATAAATGAAGAACGCTTCTAGGCGAGCGTCGGTACGTGTTATTTTGTCTCAAGTAATTTTTCAGTAAAGACAAAGTTCAATGTAATTTTTCAACCAATAGGTATACTGTGTAAATATAAAACATTTTCATACCCAGTGTAACGATTTTTTTTTCATTTAATAGAAATTCAATTATTAATAGTAATCTATACAGACTGTGTATTTTATCATATGTTGTTATTATAAAGTTACGGGACCTGTCAACACTAAGGATAATAAACAAATTGTATAGTTATTAAACAAAAAATGTGTGTCTTTGCAAAGAAAGGAAGACACAATGTACTTACAAGTAGTAGAAACGCAGTCTCCACTAATGAGCACTTGTAGACTGGCTGGCAGCGGAACACAGCGATACCAAGGGGCAGGAGTATAGCTGCGCGTGCGCAGTCTACAATCGCTTGATGGAATAGGAGACCATGTGACCACCTGCGTAATATATAAATATGTTATTATTAAAATAAATATGTACACTTTGATGCACTAATTTGACCTGAAACTCGATTTGGCTTTTAATATAAATTTAAAATAGGTAATTAGAGTTGTAATTACACCACCTGATGGTTGGTGGTCAAAACCGCTATCGACATAGGCACTGTAACAAATATTATTCATCGATTGCATCGTCATCGTGCCACAAGCCTTGAGAACTACGATGTTATGTCTGTTCTGCTTGTAGTTACACTGGCTCACTCATCAAAGCGGAATACAAGTATACCAAGTATTGCTGTTTGGCTGACATATGATGACTGGGTAACCACTCGGGCTTGCACACAGCCCGACAGTACAAATATATTTTTTATTTCCAGTTATTATTATTATTATTTGTTTACAAACTATCTTATTTATCTATAAAGTTCAAGGAATATCTGTTAGGAACATACGTAGGTACTTGTGAAATCAGGGGTCGAACCACTTTAAAATTACGAGTATAAGGGGAACGTCTTCGACCCTCGTCAATGATTATATTATTATTCGTATGGATTGGCATATTGGATGGGGCTATCGTGTTAACCCACGGCCACTCTCAAAAGGGTCCGAGCCCTTTTATGAGTGTCACCGAACTGTCACGTTTGACAATAAATTTTAATATAACGAAACACATGTCACCTTATTAATATAACTGATAGAAATCTCATCGTATTTATGTACTATATACAAATACATGTATAAATTTAAACTCATAGGTAAAGGTACAACCAGCTACGTATTACTTGTTATCAGAAAAAAGTATACATTTTCAAAAGTGGGAATCAGTGACAAGATGACAAATTCAAACCAAATTGCAAATGAATTTACATGATCAATTTTTTACTCCTAAAACGTAAATTGTTTTACTGACTGGCAATACATGAAACAACATTAATAAAAACTAAAGATAAGATACGCCAGATACACAGACAATACGTTCGTGGAGACAAAAAATAGTACATGGAACACAGGCACAGTATCTCCTAACTAGCTTAACTTGATATTTGAATAATGGTGAGTGATGTTTAAATACAGCCGAGACTGAAAGTAGTATAATGAAAGTCAAGAAACAGCTTTTTAAGGTCCGACAAATGACCTCCTCTCTTGAGGAGATGGACGACACTGAAATATATTTTCCTAGGTTGAATCAGCTCCATAATTATGGGTAAAACAAAATCATTAAGTTTGTCTTATCTAATAACTATTGTGAAAGAGGCTTTATATATGATAACATTAGAGGATATGATAGTATGAAATCGCTTAGCACAAAACGATTTCTCTCTAAGATTGTTTATCATTCCACATAGAAATATAAAATATTCACGCTTTCTGGGTATGCGAGGTCGTTCACAAGTAATCTTCGTCATATCTCGTCAGCCCTGAGTTTTGCAATCTTGATATTTACGTCGTTTTAAGTTTACCATACGAAAAGAACTTGAGTGCTCTGACGTTGAACCCTATTTTACACGTGTAAACCAAAACACACTTTATTCAAAGCAAACACTGATTCAAATGTATTATTTTTCAAGAAGAAACGTAGAGCTGCAAGTTCGTGTTATAAATTGCACTGAGAATTTTGGAATATTAAAATTAGTATGTGATTTTTCTGTGAACCTTTTGGAGACCTACAAATTTAGGTTCAATGTTGTTGTTATGATAATGGTGGCTTTCGTTTGAAAAATATTCAGGCCGACAATCTTCTTTCTAGGCTGACATATGATCAATATTTCAAAAACATTTACGGGTACATTTGAAATCAAAATCAAGTTTATTATTAAGTTACCCTCTTTTCATTTATCATGTTACATAACAAACGTTAATCCGCCTGTCATACATATATACAACTATATTGTGAATTTTTGTTTGTTTGTATATTATCAGTATCAAAAACTAAGCTAGTATCGTCAAAAGATATAATTTAGCTTGTCTGCCGGCTTGGCAATGTCATATGTCAGAGAACGAAAACCCTTTCAAGAGCAAAAACAGTTGAAAATCCCTCGCAGAAACATCAAATATCTCCCAAAGAACAGTGAAATTTACTATAATGCTAGAGGTCAACATTAAAATTTAACTGAAATATAGATACTAATCTTTAATACTTGGTTGGCTTAAGACTCTTATATATTATAATGTAATGCTTGTTTCAATATTCAGTAAATAATCGCATGATTTACATACAATAATAATTATAAATTATAATGAAATTTAAAGCTTTAATGTAAATAATTCTTAAGTAATAGATAATTATAACATTATCAAAGTTGCGTAGGTTTAATTTTACAATGCGCAATAACCCTTTTGGTAAGTCTGCAGACTCGTAGGTGCAAATTGCAAGCTGATAAACAGTCGAAGGTAGAAAGGCATTTTTTTATATATAATAAAATATAAATCATCTGAAGTATATTTTATCTGTAAAAATCTAAACAATTATCGATCCTGAGATCAAAAAATATTATTTAAAATTAAATATAAATTTATATTAATTACAGTCCAGGAATATTTTTTAAAATAATATATTACACAAGACGTAAGTACAATGACTAAAATATTCCACTGGTATACAATTTCATAGTAATGATCATAACAAATTCCAAGTTACCAACTCAGCACGAAACCCCTTTTGTTCGCGGACAGCTGTTTATGCTAAGACCTCACGTAGCTATATTGAATTATTGCGGACCCAAGATTATGCACATAAAGGGGAACCCAAAATATTATGTGATTCACAAGGGTTATATAAAACAAATGCCTATATGTATATGCCTACAAGTAATATAATGCTGGTAGCATTAGGCTTGGTATGTAGATTCTATCGAGAGGAACCGTCAAGGAACTAAGTACAATATTTCAAATGCAATATATTAAACTATTTACTTATTGGTAGAGGTGGGTGGCAGATACTTCCACCGTCGCAGGTAATTCCTACCCAGGACAGATATGTTCATGTCTGTTTGGTCCTGAGTCTAACACAGTTGTTTTTATATATTTTCTTAGTTCTTGGTTATTACTTTTTACAGTACCAATGTATATGGGCGGTCAAGGTTAATTAATTACAAGTTTTGATGGCTTCGCTATAACATTGTTTTTTTTTAAATAATATGTTAGCAGACAAACTATACGGAACCTGTCGAAGTTTCGACCTACATGTGGTTTTTGTTATTTACAAAAGATGAATATGGCGACCTTTCTTATAGGTTTGCTGAGTCGTCTTGGCTTAAAAAAGTCCCTTTCTTCAAGAACATTCATTCATTCATATATTTTGAATTACAAGAATGTTATGCAAGGAAGTTCAAGTTCAAAGATCAAATCTTCAAATGCCAAAACCAAAACCATTATTTTCTGCTAATGAAATATCTATCTTAGTACTATAGTAAAAATATCAAAGTAAAAAGTCCTTATTCAAAATTGAAATATTACATTTACTTATTGACTATCAAAAATACTATTTACATCATTCTTAAGGTGTGTTATTGTCTAAGAAGTCATAAGCCTTAAGACCTTTAACACACAAAACGTTCATTACTTTTTAAAGATTTTAATTTAATATTTTATAGGTTTTTATGCTCAGTATCTCTGTTGTACATATGTACATATGTATGTGTGTATGTATTTTCAGCGCACATTAACAAAAATAAGCAAGAGCACCCTGACATACTTTTTCATTACAATACCAAGATGTAAGATGTACACCAATCCGCTTTCAGGTCTGGTCTTTTTCTTCCGTAATACCAACTCTAATAAGCGTCGGGTATGCGAAATATTAAGGTTAATAAGGTATGTCACTCTATTTAATATTATATTTGATAAATAAATATATTTGAAAGATATGATTAATAAATAGTTTAGCTTTTAAACTCGATATTGTTGTAATGTAATAAATAACCTTATAAGAGGAATATTGTCATTTTTTAACTGTTTTTTAAATTTTAGTTAGCTGTTTGGCGATTTTTAAATAATTAATAAAAAAAAGCCGAGATGGCCCAGTGGCTACAACGCGTGAATCTTAACCGATGATCGTGGGTTCAAACCCGGACAGGCACCACTGAATAATTCATCTCGTGCTTGACGGTGAAGGAAAACATCGTGAGGAAACCTGCATGTGTCAAATTTCACTCAAATTCTGCCACATGTGTATTCTGCCAACCCGCATTGGAGCAGCGTGGTGGAATAAGCTCTAAACCTTCTCCTCAAAAAAGGAGAAGAGGCCTTAGCTCAGCAGTGGGACATTCACAGGCTGTTACTAATAATAAAACAAAAAAATAATAAATTATGTACAGAGTAATGGAAAATCGTTCAAAAGAAACATATTTTGCCTTAGAAAGATCTTTTCTATTTCAAAATTTTTAGTTGTTAAACAAAATGTTCTTTAGTTATATTAATGTTGTTTTGTATGCACACACATGAATATACATTCTATCGAATACGTTTTCTATGTTTTGACTACTCTTTTTAAATGATTCAGTAGTTGGTACTTAAAAAAATCGTTAACATAATGAGGATTTCGTTTACATCTGAAGTATAACGGTACAAGTGACTTATACCGTAATATGTTTTATTTTTATATTTTATATTATTTTTTTACTTGCTATCAACAGCGTCTTTTACAACGGTTGTATAGTTATTACTTATCACTAAATAAATAAGGCCACATAAGATTACAATTTGATAATATAGCTTAAAAAAAAGGAATTTTGTCTGTGGTAACGATCAATTTGAATCATTACTCTTTTGAATTTTGGAATTTACGTAATTAATTTAAACATGTTAAAATCACATAATACATTAATTTGATTTACTTACATTATTAACAATAAAAACCTTAACGATGTTATTGATTTGGTAATGAATTGTAAATATTTATGTATACAAATAAATTGCTATCAATTTGCGAAGAAATGGACCGTAATGATGAATAATATGAATAAAATTGTTATGAAAATTACGAATAATAAAAATTCTCCCGTTTTTTATGTAGTTTTTATTCCAATTGTTGTTTAAATGAATAGAAATATAAACGAGAGGACGATCAGTGCAATACTAAGAGTATAATATCTATACGATACGAGTGACTGAGGAGATGTCTGTAACGTCCAACCGAAAAACTTACTAAACTAACTTACAAAAAGATGCAATGCTTTTCGGAAAGGTTTTAGTATATAATTTTATTATATAAATAGCTGCGCTTTGCGGTTTCATTTGTTTTTAATTAAACTATTCACGTTATCATGATCATCATCGTCCTTTGCTCGTCCACTCTTGGACGTAGGCCTCTCCTATGGCACGCCACTGAGCTCGATCTTCAGCTCTCAATCTCCATCCACTGCCAGCCACTTTTTTTCACGTGACATAAATAAATTTCATATTCTCATTTACAGCTTTTGTGATATTATTAAAAATAAAATAGATAAATTAATAAAAAACTGATAATAATTGATCATGTTTGAACACTCAATTTTAAACATAGAAATCTACTATCGTAGAATACAAAAAAGTTAGGCTACATTAATTAAACATTTATAAAAATGATGCCAGTAAAAAAAATTCAAAGATATTTGGATAAGCAAAAATAATTGACACCTTGACTTACACAGTGACAAAATAAAGCACATGATGAATGGACAAGAATTTATTGTTTGTAAAAAGTTGAAGTAAAAACAAAATATTTTCCTCTCCATTTTCATTTTGGCATCATTATCATGGATCACAATTTAAGACTAACTTTGATTAAGCAGACAAATAATTACACGATGTTCTATCCAAAGTAATTTCAGAAATTCTCGTTAAAGTTTTGACTTGGAATGTTTCGAACAGTTTCATTCAATAATTTATTGAAACTATATTATTCAAAAAGATGTAGCGGATTTTGGGAAAACATTTATGGCTTCATTATAAACCTGGTTAATAATTGTGGCCGTTTCATTCGAATTTCAAATCAATAATGCAAAAACAATGAAAAATCAGTATTTAACTGAGCAATGATTAAGTAACAGATATAACTAAGGACTACCCTCTCTAACTACTTTCTTTGAATTTATAACCTAGCAAAAATAAATCCTAGAAGTAAAATTTTGCTGACCAAACTTGGACATGCGGTAGAAGCATAGATGGAAATAGATGGACGGATGGATGGATGGATGGATGAAATATTTTACGATATCCTGAACAATCTTCTCCAAGAACATTGATGAATTGTAAATAAGTTCATTGAATTCACAAACAGTACGAGAAATCGTAAAACGAAATTTCCAGAGCAGGCTCTTAGTAGTACGATAGATGAGTCGAGTCTTTCGAAGTTTTTTCAATGGATGCTGGGAACTTTTAATTAGGCATTGTTTTATTAAAGTAATTCTAAATAGTAGCGCAATAGATGTTATTTGCTATCATGTTACCACAACGCTTGGTAGCAATAACTAATGTTGGAACTATAATCCATTAAAAAGATTAAATAATATTTTTTTATGGTGCTAAATTCAGGTAATCTTTGATTCGATTGATTCTTATATGATGCTTATCAATCAATCAATTAAAGATAGCCTTATTAGGCTTTAGTAAACAATAATCTAAACTACCCATAAACTACCTACTCTTATAAAATTTGAACTATAAAACAAATAACCGTGCAGATAAAAAATATTCGCACCAATGGAGCTAGTTTCGTATATTCTTTGATCCGATTGAGTTCTGATAGGATTATCAGATAATCTTGGTTCGTTGCAGCGTGCGGAGAACAAAGCGTTCCACGTTCGTTAGAATACGATCCGATACATATGCACCGTCACATACTCCAAGAGTTTTAACAACTGAACTAGTTAGAATAAATCAGTAAAAATAATCAGGTCTAATAATATAGTTATAAATAAATCTCAAAATGCAAACAGTTTGTAAAGGATGTAAAATTTGTATTATGTAAGAACTATTTTCATTACTGACCCATGATATGTTGACAACCGACTTATGGTGATATATTTTGTGCGTGTTATATTCGACTTGGTGGTAGAGCTTTGTGCAAGCTCGTCTGGGTAGGTACCACCCACTCAGACATTCTACCGTAAAACAGCAGTACTTGGTGTTATGGTATTCCAGTTTGAAGAGTGGACAGCGATGTAAGCGATGGTTAACATTTCTTACAATGCCATTGTCTATGGGCGTTGGTGACCACGTTCCATAAAGTGGCCCATATGTTGTCCGCCTACCGATTCAATAAAAAAAGCAGTGAGTTTCTAATTCGCTCTTACAAGGTACAGCTTAATTTAACATATGAAGTCAACATTTTCATTTATTTAAATTTTCTTAATCGTTTACCAGACGAATCTATTCCTTACGACAGAGCCTAATTATCCAACACATTCAATTAATACTTAGTCATTAAAAACGGATATGATATTAATCCTTATTAAATTAAATACGTCATTTACTTTAAATATATTACACACAATATATTTCTTTAGATTTCAAAACGTTACGAAAACTGAAAAGCAAAGTGATAAAATAGAATTGCACATAAAATTCCGACTAACTTTTAACTTTAAAAGAATTTTCTTGATGTAAAATTTCTGTGAGTCGAAAATAACCAAATACCAGAAATAATAGCAACATGTCGAAACTGCAGCTAACTTTTGCCCCAAAAATTCGTAGACGCTCCATGTAAATGACGATTCGGTGGTTTTAAAAATATTTTTACCTCGTATTATGAAAGGCTTGTACGGTTCAACCTTTTACCTTTATTAACCTAATATAAGAGCTTTCAATTTTGTACGCTGCTATATAAATAGTATTCCATATTCAATATAGGACATTTTTTTAATATCTGCCCAGATATTCCTATACTTAAATTGCTATATTAAAAAATTACAAAATAAACGATAGTGTAAACTGAAATTAGGTCAAACATTATTCTCATCAGTTTATAAATAATAATTATATTTATTTTCTGAAAATTAAATGAAAAGTAAATTCGGATCATCAATTTCAAATACGAAGTTTCAAATATTATACGAAGTTTGTAAAATATGCATAAATATTAAAAAGAAAGAAAGAAGAGCCTTATTACCAAATATATTCGCACTAAGATGATGCTACAAACAGAGTGATCGCTGGGTGTCTTAAAACAACATTACAATTTATTATTTAAATAATTTCATAAAGTTGACTGTCATTATTTTCAGTGCACAGCTAAAACAGCTAGTATAATACACCAACAAAACAAATAACATCAGCAAATCTTTTAGATGACTTTCAATTGTTTTGAAATATGATGTAATTAGAAAAATACCCATAAAAACACGACAAGAACAAATAACATAATAAATCTACTTTGTTAATACATTCACAAACAAAATATATAAGATATTCTATAAGATAAACATTTCGCCTTTATTCAACGTAAAAGCGTATTTACATTACGATGGTACAAAAATAATTTATGGATATGTTTACACTGAACTAGTGCTTTGATTACAGAAACTGTAGCCAATGAAAACATTTCTATAAAAGCGGTAACAATCTTTATTTACCTTCGTAATTGCTTCTTGCTGAGTATAACGGTCATGAGCGCTATGTTCGCTAAAATGCCAAGTCCGGACAACGCTAGCAGAGCAGCTGCACTGGCAGCCCCACCTGGCGGGCAGTGCCTGGTGTTGTTCACGATTGAAGAATTTGTAGCACCAGCTGAACCGAAGCGCAAATTTGCGCCGATCATGGCAACCGCTGACCCCGCTGTAAAAAAACAACTTTAATCAAACGTTTGATAAATATTAATGCATTATTTTTATGTATAATATATATCTCATAAATCTTCTCGTCCGAAAGGGTCTAACTAGCCATCTCCGTAGACCATATTATAGTGCACAAGTGTGTACGTAAACACAAATACACACTATAATCTCTCACTCTCATAAACCAATGGAACAGGATATCCGAGACGAGCACAAAATGCTCAGCCAGGAGTCTAAATACGACTAAGTGACAGAACATGGAATAGAACCTAGAAGCCTTTGGAGATAATCTAGCCATTTTGTACATAATATAAAACATCGTGTATATACCTACTATGAACTAAAGTAATATAATTATGCTTCAAAAACTCGGATCGCTCATATAATATAACTAAAATTATTTAATCATGTAAAATGTATTTCAGTAATGTTAATTTTAAAATTAAAAGTAAAATGTAATTCCATCAAGTAAATCCAAGTAATGAAAAACATTTCCCTAACGAGCCCTTAAATCAAATTAGTGAACTTAAGTTTAAGTGTAATTACACGGCAATATCATCGCAGCGGTATCAAAGTCTTAATAAGCGCTTCGCTCGTGTCTTGGAGAAAATTTTAAGTAGTGTTTTGCGATGGATATTAAAATCGAATTTTCAAGAAATAATTTATAAAGGTGAGAGTACGTCTTCCTTAATTAAACTAACATTACTAATAGTATGTAGCCACTTCTCATATATTATTGTTTGTCGAATCAACGTTCCTTTGAATTTACTTTGTTCATTATTTCTTGCAAATTTCCTATTTTTGCAAGTTTTGCATTTTTTTTAAATGTTTTGATAGTTTCAATAATTTATGTATGTATGTTTATTTACAACACATAAGTTTTAATTTTTCAGTTGATAGAGACGAAGCCTTATAGAGAAGAAATCTAAAAGAAGAAACTAACAGTGATATCGGAAGTTACTATCCAGATAAGCAATCACGAATTACTTGTAGGAGGATTTGTACGTGCTTTATTATCACTTAACCTCAGTCAATAGTAATTGTCAGATGCAATAACAAGTATATACTGTATTCCGTCACCCATACATTTAAGAAATAAGATGTTTCTATGGCCGTAAGATGTTCTTTCTTGAAACTAAAACTGTAATAGAAAGTATTGATTTCTGTGTAGGTTATTGATGAGTGGGTAGTATGCAACTGCTCGGGCTTTCAATCCTCCCACATGAAATAATGTTGTATCTGATAAAAATGAATAAAATTCTATTATAAGAAAAGCTTACCGATTAAGCCCATTTGGCTCTGTGAGCCCATATGAGTTCCTATTAACTTCAATCAAATCACATCAAAAATTCATCCTTATAATAGATAACTTTTCAGTATTCAATACATTTTGTTTTTTGCTATTAAAAAAATATTTTGTAAAAATTTTATGGGAAAAATAAAACTGAAGAAATAATCAGTATTTACTAAAAACAAGTTCAACAACATATTTCATATTTTTTATTTTAACACGCTTTTATTAGCTTCACCTGTATGTATCTATGTAACGGAATCTTTTAACGCAATTATCACCTACTTCAAGACGTCCAATTGATTTGAAAATTTGGACACGCAATATCATAAATATAACAAACTGCACGCTAAGCACGTTAAGCCGTTGGTCCTGCGCCTGAACTCTTTCCGGTCGTGTCGGATTGCAGTCCCATCGGATTATGAGAGCTAAGGAAAACAGAGGACGCCTGTGTTTGCGCACATACTTGTGCACTATAATATCTACTGCGCAGTTGGCTAATCTCTCTTGAGATTGGCCGCCGTGACCGAAATCGGTCTGGAGGACCTTATAACAAACATATTATATATTTACATACCTGCCGACATCTTCGTGCCTCTCGCGTCCTTTAGAGACATGTAACTGATTTCATTATCTCCTGGAAGCAGCTAATCATCAACGAGATCTTCCCACCGCCAGCCCATTGCATTTTAACACGAATCACATTGTCTTTCATTAACATCACACGCGATGAACTATTTTTATCACTTCACTCTTTGTCAGTCTCTAATTAAAAAATACAAGTGAAATAGAATTATTCATTTGAATGAACGAATGAATGGAAATTCTAGTTGCTTTAACAAACACAAAAAAGAGAAAACGAATTACAATTATCAAGTCATCTTTATAATGGATTGTTACATAATTAATGAGATATATCTATACCAAATTATATAAACAGTTAACCATTAGCAAAATAATATAAACAATAATTTAATTCAAAAGAATATTTTTAAATAAATTAAATACGTTTGTTTTCTAAAGCAATTTTATAATATTGCGCATAATTTATCATATTTAATTTATAAGTCATACTAGCTACCGCTGGCGAATTAGTACGCATGAGGTTGATTAAGGTATGAGCTATCTATATTCCAAATTTTATCAAAATCCGTTCAGCCGTTTTTCCGCGATTGAGTAACATCCAAACACAAACATTCACATTTATAATATTAGTGAGATTAAAACTGAATTTATGACATTAAAATTAGACTACGATGACTTTTACTACAAATAGAAATTAGAAAAAAATACATTGTGAATTTATAAGGCATTTAAATTGTTTAGTAAGTTTTAATTTTCAAGTTTCTGTGACCGTTCAAATAAAGAAATAAAACGATAAACGAAGGCAAATAAAATGTATTTTTAAGTATCAAAACAACTTGTTTTCTGCTATCAAATCAAATAATTTTAAGTGCACGTCGTCTGATACCACTTCAACATGATGAGGAAACTAAGCAAAGAAAACATAGTCAATATACTGTTTCAATATAATCGGAAATTTATTTGCAAGCTTTTATTCAACTTCATATGTACTTGTATGTATTTTGCAGCCGAATTTTAAATCAATTTTACACAAATGAGCTGAAATTTTGCAAATAATTTTGATGCTGATGACAATACAGTCTACATACCTACACAGTTTACATTGCATTTTGTTACATTACATAAGTTTGACCATTTAGCATCATAGGATCATTTGATCAGGCAATAATAAATATGTATTTATTTATTATTATATTATTATATTCTTTATTGCACTAAAATTTGTTACAATGATGGTACAGTAATATATGTACAGGCAAAGGTGGACTTATCTCTAAAAGAGATTTCTTCCAGTCAACCTATGGAGGTGAGTGACAGGGTGGTGTAGCGGGCAAAATAGTGCAGACTGTATATATGAAAGTATAAATACTTACATTAATAAAAATATAATACATAAACATACATAAAAATACAATACATAAACATACATAAAAATACAATACACAAAATACATATACTACGTATATTATTTATATATACTATATGAATACATATACATACATATTTACAAATCAATACAAAATATAAATGTTAATTTAGTATGCAAAATAAAACAGAAAAGACATGGGGAGAAGTAAGGTTAAGATGAAGGGTTAGCTTGTGAGAGAAAATAATGTTTCAAGCGGCTTTTAAATAATTCAATACTATCACTGTTTTGGATTGATTTCGGCAGGTTATTCCACAGTATCGGAGCTCGTACTGTAAACGATTGCAATCGAAATTTTGTATTACTCCTAGGCACATCAAGCATCGAAGTGATGCAAGAGCGCCTGGAGCGTATGGGAGTGGGTAGGAGGATGATCCGGGAGCTAAGGTACGAAGGAGTATGCGGGTTATTGAGTATGTTGAAAAGGACTGAAAGGATGTGCATATCTCGGCGAAATCGGATAGGGAGCCATTTAAGTTGAGCGCGGAAATGAGAAACATGGTCATACTTACGTAGCCCGAAAATAAAACGAATAGCGAGGTTTTGTAGGCGCTCTAACTTATTAAGTTGCTCCTCTGTCACATCTAGAAAGCAGGCATCGGCGTAGTCAATAATTGGGAGAAGAAGTGATTGAGCGAGCATAATTTTGGTATTGAAGGGGAGAAAATATTGGAGACGTTTGAGAGAGTGAAAAGTGTAATGAAAACGCTTACTGATATCGTTGAGGTGAGCAGTCCAAGACATGTTGCAGTCTATGATCAGGCCCAAATTTTTTACTTTGTCATGGTATGCTATTGGAACCCCAGCATACATGACACAGGGTACAGACGACCAGTCTATTTTGCTTCTTAATCTACTGCTACCAACAATCATGGTCTGAGATTTGTCGGGGTTAACCAGTAGACCAAAGGATTTAGCCCAGGACTGAACAGCCGAAAGATCTTCATTAAGGCATTTAACAGTGTCAGACAGCTCACTCAACTCAAAATGACGATACAATTGCAAATCATCTGCATACAGATGAAAGGGAGAAGAAATAACACGCGATATATTATTAATAAAAATAGAGAAGAGCAGAGGTGAGAGAACGCCACCTTGAGGAACACCGGCAGTAAGGTTTGTCCAATCAGAGGATGAATCCTTTGTTTTTACACATTGCCGGCGCCCGAAGAGATAGGAGTGGAACCAATCAATGGTAGATGAAGAGATGTTAACTGCTCGGAGGGCACCGAGAAGAATGTCAAAATCAACAGAGTTGAAGGCACTGCTGAAGTCCAACAAGGCAATTACAGTAAGCTTGGTATTATCCATAGCATACCGCATGTCCTCAGTTATATTCAGCAGTGCTCCAACAGTGCTGTGGGAAGGTCGGAAGCCGGATTGGTAAGGACACAAGAGATTGTTGATGGTGAAATAGGAATAGAGTTGCTTGTGAACCACAGACTCTAGGACTTTAGAAAGGATAGGCAGTATAGATATGGGTCGGAATTGCGAAGGGGAGGAGGGATTGGAGGTTTTTGGTAATGGAATGACATAGGCATTCCTCCACAGTGATGGAAAGACATTGCACGATAGTGAGAAATTAATAATGTGTGTGATCACAGGTGCAATATCCTCCAGCACAGGAAGAATCATGTCCAGGCTGAGATTGTCACTGCCGATGGCTTTCGTGGAGATAGACCTGACATTCCTCTTTACGGTATCCTCCGAAACTGGTTCAAAAGTGAAAGGGGGTAGGTCTGGTGGGACAAGACGAGACAAATAAGACAGGGTAGCTGTTTTAGTGTCATTATCTAGTGTTATAGGCGGAGTGGTAAAGTGATGATTTAAAGCATTGAGATCCACGACAGTTTGACAACTATCCGTGGTTTTGCCCACACCTAAAGACCGTAAGAATCCCCAAACTTGCGCTTGAGAAAGATTCTGTAGCGTTAAGTGAATATAGCGGCGTTTAGCATCCCTACACATTCTGTTGCAGATGTTGCGAAGTTTTTTGTATGCGTCAAGGTTTTCCTGCGATGGAAATTTTTTGTGTCGGGCTTTTGCTCTATCGCGTTTAGCCATGGTTCTTCTGATCACCGGCGTTAACCAGGGAGCAGGCGCGTGTTTCATTCGCACTGGGCGAACAGGTGCATGGACATCATATAAACGTATCAGTTCAGCAGTCAGTGATTCAACCATGTCATCAATATTATTAGTTGACAATAGAGGTGCCCAGTCAATATTTTTTACATCCTCTCTCAAGCGTTCCAGGTCCATATGCTTAAAGTCGCGTAGAAGAAAAACCTTGCCTCTAATCCTGGGAGGTCGCACTTTGTAAGTGATGAAAATTAGGTCGTGATACGAGAAAGGAGAAGTCATTTGACCGTGAGAGAAAACGAAATTGGGGTTAGAGACAGTGATTAGATCAAGTTGTGTAGGCCTGCTGTTTGGAAAGTAATGAGTTGGAGAAGTCATGGGAAGAAGGTTTAAATTTAAAGATGACATTAGCGTTTTCAAGCTTTGTGCTCTGGAGTCATTTTTCAAAAGGCATGTGTTTAAGTCACCCATGCATATAATGTGATCGTACAAGGGGACAAAATTTTCAAGAAGGCTTTCTAATGTGTTGAAATAATTTATCTTATCACTTGGACAATATAGCACTCCAAGCAAAATTTTTTTATGATGTACGACTATCTCCAAGAAAAGATACTCAAGATAGCCTGTGTATTGAGAAGGGGAAGAAGAGACTACACTGACAGGAATGTTGCTGCGAAGGTAAATACCAACGCCACCACCACCCTGAGCAGTGCGATCATTGCGGAATAACTGATAACCTGGAAGAGCACAACTGGTAGATGGAATTGACGGTTTCAACCAGGTTTCGGACACAAGAATTCCGTCAACCACACCGGTACTGAAAGATGTGAGAAGATCAGAGTAGTGAGCTACTAAGCTCTGTGCGTTAATATGCACTAAGGAGAGGAGGTTGGTAGTATTATCAAATATTTTTGACAATTTCACATCAAGTGTTTCAGAGTCTGAAATTGACGTGTTGTTGCTACTTGAAACGCTCATAAATTCATCTGATGAACAAGAAAAATATTCTTCATCCAACATTATATAAAATATATAATATATAATAAATTGAAAATATATATATCTATGTATTTAAAATAAATATATAAGTATTCAAAATAAATAAATACAAAATTGCTAATCAAAAACAATACACAAACCTCAGGCATAAGTTGACCTTTAAAAAATCCATTACACTTAAGAAATGTACACATGAAATGAGTACATCAAATATAAATAAAAATAAAAGTAAGTTTTACCAAAAAAAAAAACAAAATAATTAAAAGTAAGTATCAAAGTAATTCTAATATTGAAATGATAAAAAAAAAAAGAAAAAAGTATCTAGTATACATAAACAAAGATAGACTTAAAATTTGTACAGACTCAAAAGGTCAGAATCCATAGCAGTAAATAGTGACATTTGACATTAGTTGTTATATGAACATCAAATTAATAGGACAGGTAGTTAAAAATAAAGTTATACAACGTTAATATAGTTCAAAATAAAACTTAAGTTACAATAATATAAATAAGCAATACCCTGCAATGTAAAAGACAGCGGCAGAGTGATATAAACCGACCGAATTGCGAAGTTATAAACAAAGTACCCGTGATCAGTTGTGGCATTTTGGATGCTGAGCGACTAATTGTTTGAGCTCAGAAGATGATGTAATCTTTTTACGGGTATTGTTTGGAAGAAGGATGACAATTTCGCCGTCTACTGACCAACACTTCTTTATTCCAAAATATTTCCGAGCTTCTACGAAAACAGCTTGACGGGACTTGGTCAGAAATTCTGTGACTGTTATTTTGGAACCCTTCAGCGCCGTCTTGGCCTTCCATACTCTGGAGCGAAAGTGTACGGAGGTGAAACGAATTAATATAGGACGCGGAGCATCCCTCTTCACCCCCAAGCGATGGCAGCAGTCGATCACTTCAGGTGCAGCATCTGACATCTTCAATTGGCCAGTTAATACAGCTAACGTTTTCTTCATGACCTCTTCGCCTTGGTCTTCTTTAACACCATGGAGGAGAAGAACCTTCCTACGACACTGAGACTCTATGCGATCCAACCCATTTGCAACAATCTCGATCTGGGCTTTGAGTAGTCCGAGCGATTTCCACACAAGGGACTTGAATGTGTAAAACTCGGCAGACAAGGACTTTATTGTTGGATTCGTAGGAATAGAGGCGCTTGATGGTACCAAATTTCTTTCAAACTCTTCCATTCTTTGGCTGAACATCGCAGAGAGTTCCTCCATCCCTTTAACCAGCTGTTCAACAGGAGTATCCATTTCTCAGTGGTGTAATAACTTATGTGAGAGTGTAGTGATGGTCCACTAATGCTTAGGTAGTGTAAGTATTAAAACATAGGCACTAATGTATTTAATAAAATTAAATAAAGATAGAGCTTTGAAAAGTACGACTGTTTATTTTCACTATACCCACAGAAAAAAACTTTTATTTATTTATAAATAAAAGTAAAGTAACAGCCTGTGAATGTCTCAATGCTGAGCTAAGGCCTCTTCTCTTTTTTTGAGGAGAATATTTGATAAATGTTTAAATGTAAATGGTCATATGCGCCCATTATTGCTATGTCATCTTGGGCACACCGCACCAGGTGTGGTACAAAGATAATCCTATATCCGTAGAATGTAAAGCATTTATTATTTATAGGTTACCACACAAAGAGGTTTTATTTATATATTCTTTACTAAAGTATATATACTCTGTGGTATCGTGTTCACACAATAAATTGATATTTGTTCAGGTATTACAGACGCGCTGTTTACGGACACGCTTCCGAAATCCAACAAAGCAAATATTTTTAAATCGACTTTTCAACGAACGGGAACGAATGAAATTAAAACAGCGTGGAATGAATTATATAAATATTTTACAGAACATTTCATGTGGTCATGTTTTATGTGTTTATACCAGCGTGCGACAGGTTTATTTAAATATAAAAAATAGCAAATGGGACATCTAAGTTGTTACATCCATAGACATTGTATTCTGTAAGGAATATTAACCGTTCCTTATATTCTTAATGCGCTCCAACCTTGGGATATGTCTCTTATACCTTTTTTAAACGGTTTTATTTGACTGACTCAGATTAGTTCAGAATATACTAAGTATTACTTTGGCGGACTTGTAAATGTTTATTTAGATTTTTGAAGTGAAACTTCTTTAGAATCGTTGTGATTTCAAACCGGATGCAACGGAAAAAACGACAGGTAAGAGACAGACACGACAGACACATAAATTCATAAGATTTAACGTGGGAGAAAATGAGATAGAAAGTATCATACTGTTGAAGTCAAAATTTTTGAAGGTTTCACTTCTACCTTGTGTGAATTGCACACATGTTTTTTAGATATATATATAAAATACGTGATTTAATTAATAATAATATATTGTCACATTACCAATGGTTTGGTTAATTGAATGGCATTCAATGTCCATTACGTTCCGTTACACGTTACGCCACCAACTCTTTGAACATTGACATTCGGTAATTGATCTCATTAATAGCTCGTTGCAGGCTGTCAATATGTACGAATATACATTAAAACTTGCTTGATAACTAAAGCCGATTGAATTAATTAATGGACATATCTTATTTAAACCGTAATTATTACTTTTTTAATTATAAATGTAAAGATAAGTTATTTGTGCGTTTTAAGTGACACACGTATTTATTTAATTTGGAAAACATACAATTAAGTATATTAATTATATATGTTTTAATTGTATATAACAGTTAAGCTTCTACTTCAAAACTATATAAACATTATGTGCATTTCCAAATTTAATAAGAGGAGAGTGGTGTTAGTTACTCTTTGTCTGTTTCTGTATACTTGACAACGTACATGTAACCTATATGTAAAATTTCATGACGATCAGTTGATTAGTTAAGGCGTGATACGTAACAAACAAATCAACAAACTCACTTTCGCATTTACAATATTAGTAAGGATTATGTTTTGATTAAATTAGATTTATCAAATCTCAAAATCAGATGTGATACTTATTTTATCTTGTTCGCCCAAAAGAATGATACTTGGAACGAATAGATTTGATTAAAATGAATGTTAAGGTCTGTCTGGAATGTCTCTGCTTGTTCAAAACTATTCTTCATAAAAAACATTAAGCCTCATAGCTTATATTAGGAGTTTATAACAAATTATTAAGTATTATAATTAAGCAATATGTTTAGATGATGAAAGAGCGTGAAAAAATTCTAAACGTATGTGCCTGCTTTGTAGAAGTTGTTCCGGCGATCACAAAATACGAATCGTAAAAAAAAACCATACTTTAATCAAACACTCGGAAAACAGTGATTATTTATGTTCTTCCAAAACCTAAAAATATTTTTTAATACTCTTCGTTCATGCTTTATGTATAAATATATATTATTCAACAAGCAAGACGGGCAAATGTGCCACCTGATGGTATGCGGTAACCACCGTCCATAGACAATCGCATTATAAGACATATTAACCATCCCTTACATCTACTAGGCACCACCAAACTTGGGAACTAATATGTTATGTCTTGTGCCTGCAGTTACACTGGCTGACTCACCGTTCAAACCGAAACATAAAAATTCTAATACTGCCGTATTACGGCAGAATATGCGATGAATGGGTGGTACCTATCGGACAAACTTGCACAAAGACCTACCATCAATGAAATCTGAATTTATTCTATGAATTATAAGGAACTATAGAATTTCATTCACATGAAGATAGTTCTCATTTATCTGCTAAGTTTACTGGCACCGTTTCCAAGCGAATGCGCTTTATGGGGTCATTCACCTCTTAATAATCACGTCACTCAAATTAAACTCTTATTATTACTGAAAACATCAATTTAAAAGATATTATTACAAACAAATGTGATCAATATTTAAACACGTAACATTATTATTATTAATAATATTTTTATAATTTCTAGAAATGCTATAATTAACTTACCTCCGACTTATTTTTTTTATTAGAAATATGCTTAAAGCTTAAACTGTTCTGCCTAAAAATATTTAGAAAAAAAAAAATTAAAACCGCCTGCAGTTTTTTCCTGTCGCGAATATTAGACAGTCGGATGTGTCAAATTTTGAAATGACATTAGGGAGTCTCACGCTGAAAGCAGGGAACAAAGCAAGTGCGCGGCTTGCGTTAGTTGCAAAGGAATCTCATTAACGCAACATTTAATTGCATGCGACGTTACATATTGTGATCTATATCCTTGTTATCCATTACAACAAAATTTTTTTTTTTTTAGTAATTGGCCAGTTACAAATACCCTTTAAGAATATAACATAACAAGAACATAACGTCTTAGTTCCCAAGGTTGGTGGCACATTGTCGATGTAAGCGTTGGTTAACATCTTTACCAAAGCCAATGTCTATGGGCGTTGGTGACCACTTACCATCAGGTGGCCAATATACCCGCCTACCTATACTATAAAAAAACATAGTATGTAAACATTACACATAGTATGTTATAAAATTAAATAAGGTCACGTCATCCACGAACAACATTTATCCGCGTATGCTGTCTACGGGGCTTCCCCGTTGCGTGTTGTTCTTCAGAATTTTTACTGAAATTGTGAATATTTAAAAAGATCCATCGTAACTTCGCAACAAGGGTTAGGTAATTTTAACGAAATTAAAATGGGTTGAAAGTTTAATTTCGTTGACGTTAACCTGATGGCCTAGTGACCTCGGGTGAACGTGCTGACTGGATGCATGCGGAACTTAATTTGGAAGACTATTGTACTTATTCATTGCTTTGAGACTAATTTTGTCGCATCAAAAATATTTTACCATTTATACTTGTTGGAGCCAAAATCTTTACATTATTATAATTATTAGTATCGTATTAATTCTTTACCTAGATATACACGGTAGTAGAGCTTGGGTAGGTACCACCCACTCATCAGTTATTCTACCGCATAACAGCAGTACTTGGTATTGTTGTGTTCCGGTTTGAAGGGTGAGTGAGCCAGTGTAATTACAGGCACAAGGGACATAACTTCTTGGTTCCCAAGGTTGGTGGCGCATTGCCGATGTAAGTGCCGATGCCATATTTTGCGGTTGAATATCTGATGAGTGGGTGGTACCTACCCAGACGAGCTTGGACAAAGCTCTACCACCAAGTAAATGGTTAAATTAGTTATTCATGACGTAACGATCGTTCATTGACCCCCATTTCCCAGTTCAACCTCGTAAAGCGACCATGACTGCAAGTTTCATGAGCTTGTTAAAAATGTTGAATATACGTAACATACGAACTTGTTACAAAACTTTTAACTTAAGTAACAAGCTATGCATGATAATTCTAAAGTTTTCGGTTAAGTCGTGAATAATATTGTTGGCAATAACTGGGTTGATAAATAAATAACTTGGATTTTTAATATAAAAATGCCTCACGTATATTATAGAAAAACTTTACATACAAGAACAGACGAAGTGACAAGACAATAAATAAAAATTTTAACAAAACAAAAACCGACTTCATAGGAAAACAAATTAATATGCACTAAAAAGTAAAAAAATAATTGCGTATTCTTCTATAATTTGATAATTAACTTACTATTTTCTACTCATCAATATGTAGGTACGAATGTGTTGTGTGGTCGACTCCAAAAATAACAATAATTGTAAATACATTATCAACCACACAACACATTCGTACCTACATATTGATGAGTAGAAAATAGTAAGTTAATTTTCAAATTATAGAAGAATACGCAATTATTTTTTTACTTTTTAGTGCATATTAATTTGCTTTTCCTATGAAGTCGGTTTTTGTTTTGTCTAAATTTTTATTTATTTTTCGATTTTTAGTGAATCTGAAGTACACTCACTAATTTGTAGAATATGGGTAGACCTACTAAACGTGCAGCTCATATGAGACAGCGCCGTTTATATTATTATTTAAATATATTAATCTAAAACAGTGAAACGTAAAGAACAAAATGCATTTTGTTACTTTATTAATAAATATTAGTTAATACGGTTAAATGTATGAATATAAATTAACATGTTTTGATTAAATAGATTTAGTTGGTGGGGTGTTGGGCAGCCATAACATAATCAAATAATTATTTCTAGTAATAATTAAATAATATATACCATTCTTCACCATAAAATATGACAGAATGTCTGTATATTAAAAAAAAGGGGAAGTATCTATATTATCCTAACTAATATTATAAATGCGAAAGTAAGTTTGTTTATGACACTTTCACGCATAAGCCACTAAGCCGATTTAAAAAATTCTTTCACCAATGGAAAGCTACATTATCAAGGAGTAACATAGGCTACATTTTGTCCCCATATTCCCACGGGAACGGGAACTACGCGGGTGAAACCGCGGGAAAAACACTAATAATCAATATATAAATATACATAAATATAACATGTATATAAGAGTACTTATACGATATATATAATTTTCAAATTGGTCTCAACTTTTAGGAGATGTTCAAATATGTTTCAATTACAAACATATACATATATACTAATGCTTACATGCATAACTCATATTATAAAGAGGAAAGATTTGATTTTTTATTACGATTTAACTCAAAAACTACTCGACCGATTTTAAAAATTCTTTCACCCTTAGAAAGCTACGTCTTTACCGAGTAATATAGGCTTTATTACATTTTCAAAAACTTATAGATCTCTACTTAAAATGGAGCAATGTAACCCAAACGTATGAAACTGTTGCCTATAAAAGTTATTATTTCGCGTGCGCTGCGAAAACTATTGACGGTAGGTATATAAAGAAGTGTTTTATACAATATTACTAGAATTATTTGATCATAACGATGTTATGGTAGGTGAATGAAAAATCTAGATAGCCTATAAAAGATTCGGCCGTGTATCGTTAATTTGCTACTAAGAATTGAATATTTCCGTTACTTTGTCATGGATCCTATAATCAGAATCTAACCAAACTATCATCAAATAACCCTTGAAGTATACTCTTTCAAATAAAAAAAAAATCATCGAAATCGGTTGGCGCGATATTGAGTTATTCGTCCATTTGTCGCGCACATACCTCATGCAAATTTACGACTTATATGGTTTTCTCATGGATTCCATTGTCAAACCTGGACCAAAAAAAAATGGGACCACATGGGAAGCAACCCCTTTCAAATAAAAAAAAATCATCAAAATCGATACACCCAGTCGAAAGTTATGAGGTAACAAACACAAAAAAAAACATACAGACGAATTGATAACCTCCTCCTTTTTTTGAAGTCGGTTAAAAAAGGTATAGCCAATATAGTTGGTACAAAATCAGTACTGGCAACATAATAAATATGGGTGCGTTCTCATATTCCAATAAATATTAGTATGCATATAGTTTTTTATAAAAGATGAAAGGTATTTGAAACGATGATAAGCTGAAAATTGGAAGAGAAGTTTGAAACATAAAAAAAGTAAATTTATGGACAAAGTTTCTCTGCTGCCAAACAGCAATACTAGGTATTGCTGGGTTCTGGTTTGAAAGGCAATTGACTCTGTGCAATTATAGGTGCAGGGCATATTTTAGTTTTCAAGGTTGGTGGCGCATTGGCGAGGTAAGAAATAATTAATACCACTTACCATAAGTGTCCACCAGTCTGACTACCCAATTTAAATAAAGTGAATACAAAGTAATATAATCCTTAAAAGTGTAAAACGTATACTAATATCACTCACTGTAATTGATGTTGGAAAACTATGGTAGTTTTTGAGTTTATCGGTTCAGAGACACAAATTATATCTTGACTATTTAAAAACAATATATTGCAAAGCAAAGAATAACTGAACAAATAAAACAAATACCACGTTACATATTCTGAATTTGAGTTTTTATTATTGTAAAGTTTGACTGTGACACCCTCCTTTGTTATTCTATACGTCATGTTTGTGTGAAAAATAATCTTAAAAGTATTGGTACAAGAATAATAAGGTAAGGTAAGGGAAATTCATCGTGTGGTGTATACGTGCAGAAAGGCAGGGATGATCGTTCGTTTATGTTAATAAAACATTAAGAATCTGCAGTCAATAATAAATACAATATTCAACACCTATAAGCCTAGTTGGTTCAGTGGCTTCAATACTCAACCGGAGATGCTTACAAGCAATATAATATAATTGATGTCCTGCTCTGTCAAGCAAAATATCGTAAGGATATGTATAAGTCCAAAGAAAATTTGCCTCAATCCATCCCAGAGGATAAATTGTTGCTTTCTTAAATCTCCTCAAGGGTAAACGAACGTTACGAATAAACTTTGACCACCATTGGGATATTTACACTACATACATGACACTGGCATACACTTGACTGACTTTGATAAATTAATGAGGTCAAAAGATTTTTCTATACCACCATAATTTTAAAGCATTTTAAAATTAGTTCACTGCAAGTGAAGCTACTCTAATAACAAATAACAGCAAAAACATATACACTTTTATTGATACAACTACAAAAGTTCTATTAATATAATAATTATAATTCATTACTTACGTCTGTACGCTTGCATTGAAATTAAAACCAACTCTACCTATATTTGTATAAGTTTGTGGAGCTATGCGTCATCTATTTACGATTTTTCAACGTCAACATTAAATTTGTTCATTAGCAAATGTGGAAGTCGGTGGGATTTTATGAAAACAAATGCCGTTTTCCAAGAATTTTTCTCTTCTTGCTTATAAAATTATATTCACTTTTATATCAAATATATCAACATTATTAATATCATACTAACACAAACGCAAGTATAAACAAGTAAGTACTTATAACGTAATTGTAATATTACAAAATTTTAGGAAGTAAGTATGTACCTGAATGATAAATATTTAAGAGTTTCACTTTCTAGATATATATTTAATTTTTTTTGTCTGCGTTTTTTGAGTTTCTTTTTTTTATATTTATGAACAGTTTTTTTTTAAATATTTCTAATAGCATGTTGTGTTTACTTGTAATTAATCTCTACACTTAGATAATAATTTTGTATTTATTGTACTATAAAGGTATTAGTGTAAGGGACTGCAAGTAAGCCTAATAAATAAATAAAAAAAAATATATTGTACCTAATATTGTATATACATACATACTTATATATACATTATACATATAAATATGTGTTCATATATAATACTTTTGGGAGTATGTCTATTTTATTCTTTTTATTATGATTTATATGTAAGTTTTAATTATAACATGTTGATTTATCTAGAGCTTATCTTTGTTAGCTTAAGCAGCACCCAAGCAAGCTGACAAGTCTAATGTTTTCTTATAAATAAATAAATAAATAACTTCTTTAATTGATTACGGAGAAATTCTCAATAAATTGATTTACAAATAACTCTTCTCCAAACACAGCCCCAAGGTATTATAAGACATGGTACTAAAAATACCTACAATTTACAATAAAGGAACCTTATCAAAGTCAGTTGTTTAAATTCTCTACCCGTGTATACTACGGAGCTGATTTTACGTGTAAGGGAAGATAAATTGAACTTTCATTTTAAAACAGTGATTTCTACACAAAAATTATTAATTAATAATTATTGATTTTCTAGTACAAAAATTATTTGTTGAATGTTTTACATTCGCTAAGGGAAACACTACTGTTTTCTTTAATATCAAATTGCTGTAAACATATTCGTATCTGCAATAATTAATTATTTACACTTTTCTAATTTATTACATACCATTAACATACTTACGTAATTTACTAATGTAGCTGATAAATAAAAATGGACCTAAAATTAAACCTAGTGGAACACTCATTGAACAGATGCAGTAAACTGATACAATATACTTTATTCAATTAAAAACAGAGACTGACTACTATAATAAACAATGGAATCAAAAGATTTTCCTTCCTTCGCCACGCTATCAAATGCTTTAGATAAATCACAGAAGACAAACAGCATTCCGGCATTTCTCCCACGCATAATAATAATATCCTGGGACATTATTCACACAAGGCCATCTGATCCCAAACTAAGCAGCGCTCGTACTATGGAAACCAGACAACTGATATACTACATATTCTAATTTTCTTTTGTAAATACATACTTATATAAATAATTACACCCAGACTCACGATAAACAGACATGTTCATGCACACATTTGTCTGTCCTGGGTGGGAATCGAACCCACCTGCGTCGCGAAAGGCAAGTATCTACCAATCACGCTAAGCTCCTTCTAATATATGTACATACATATCAAGTAACGCTATTCCGTCATCAGATTTACTAAGGTCATCAAAATAACTAAAAGCATCATAATACTCTCTGTATGTTCTTTTGTTCCAAACATCGTCCATTAAAGCATGTATAAAACTCGTTTCAACGTTGAGTGCCCTCGTACGAATTACTATGAACACAAGAATCTCGCATTTCGAGAACTGTAACAACGCTTTGTGCCCAAATAAAAGTCCTCATTGTTGCTGTCCTGCTGGAAGTTTTAACCGATTGCAAAAGAAACTTTTTAGTCCGGCGGCCGGATGGAAAATGTTACAGTGAAAAATACATACAGCCGAAATACAAGCGATCTTATCAAAACGTTGGTTTCTTTGAAGTTGAAAGATTTTTCTTGCTATACTGTCCTTTGATCGACTATGTATAAAATTAAATAATAATAAAGCTGTGTCTGTTTAATACTTCCACGGTAACATAGTAATGGAACCGATTTTTGTAAGTTAATATTTGGACTAACGAATATAAGATCTATATATATTTATTTGTATAGGTTTTTTTGAACGTATTCGTCAATGTTTCCGTATAGCATATCTCACGAAGTAGTAGTTATACAATAATGACACCAAACTACTTTAATTCGATGCATATTTGCATAATTAATACTTGAATTTATATGAAAATTTAACCCGCCAATAGTATTTCTTTTATAAAGAATTTAAAAAAAACAAAAGGTTTTACAAGACAATGTATTTATGCACGTCAAAAGCAAAGTTGATAGTGAGGGCAGACCGCATAAGCCTCTGACCATTTTTATAAGAAGACTAATTATAGCGAGCTATTTTCACTCTCCCACTTTGACGCATCAAAAGAAGACTAAAGTATAAATGTAGAATTGTTTATTTATTGAAACTCGAAGATATATATGGTCTTACTTATGTTATAAATGCGAAAATGAGTTTATTTCTCGCTTTCACATACACTAAATCACATATACATAACCAACTTACATTTACCGAATTTGTTCTAAAGTTATTGGTACCTATTCGAAATATTAATTCTCTCGATACAAAAAAAATATACGGATATTTTTACCAGTTATAATTACGCAAAAAAATCCCATAAATGTCCTGTTTTTCAATCAAAAGAAGACAAAATTTAGCTATTTTTGTATTATGTAGAGAAATTCCTCATAGTGTATTAGTTATTAAAATATCTTTATTTCATTTGTAAAACAATCTGTATTTAGTTATGTGTTATATACAAAACGAAATGGGGAAATTAATATAGAGAGTGCAAAATTATTAATAATTTAATTTACGTTTGAAATTTTCTCATCCCCCAGTTAGTTAACTTAGTAGCAATATATCATTAAGATTTATCACAAGCAGAAGACATCCAGCGCTGTATCTACGACGTTATCTGCCCTTTAAAGGGTGATATATCGAGCTTTCCTCTCAAGAACACAGACTACTTGATCGAACGACGTCTATGTTCTATTTTAAACACATTCATGCTATAAATATATGTGTTCGTTCGAAATTTAAATATTCTAAGCTTAGTACAAGCCGAGAAAGCCGTAAATATTAATCGATGATCCTTACGATTCATTCACACCCGGGTAAACACTACTGAATAATTAAATGTACTCAATTAGTACAAATTATGATTCTCACATCACATCGTGAGGAAACCTGCATGTGACTAATTTCACTGAAATT
The DNA here is from genome assembly GCA_963151315.1 of Nymphalis c-album. NCBI lineage: Eukaryota > Metazoa > Arthropoda > Insecta > Lepidoptera > Nymphalidae > Nymphalis > Nymphalis c-album. The sequence continues at coordinate 12,164,540 of OY720591.1, read as the reverse complement.
TTGGCTATGTGAATTACACCAACCCGCAGGAGCAGCGTAATGGAATAAGCTCAGCCCAGCGGTGGGACATTCACATGTTGTTAATGTAACAATACTAGAACATGAAATTTATCGTCACGTCTATAGTCTAAACTTAAAGCGAATGAAACTTACTTACTTACTCGGTGGTAGAGCTTTGTGCAACCTTGTCTGGGTAGGTACCACCCACTCCTCAAATATTCGTCTATTGTCTGTGCAAGCTTGTCTGGGTAGGTACCACCCACTCCTCAAATATTCGTCTTCTGTCTGACTTCTGACCAGACAAAGAGGATAACTATCACCTAGTACTTTGAGAGTAATGGAATGACGAGTGAACTTGTATTTTATCTATAGTATTGTCATTGGGATCGAAGTCTACGGACGAAATACAGATTTGAATTTAAATGTTAATTGTAAATTTAAACGTACACATACCTATGTAAAGCGTATTAACGTGCAAAATACCAAATTGAGAAGTATTAATATTTTTAATCAACTACTCAAGGATATGGTATAAGGGAGATTTGCTATCAGATGAACTATTTGGTACTCTGCCTACGTATAAGAAATTAAAGGGTCTATAATAGACACGCGAGTGTACAACTAACTTTCAAACTCCGTCTCCTGCTGGATTATCTATAAAAGTTTATGTTTCTTGATCTATGATTTTTTTCTTAGTTCATTCCCTGATATTTGGTGCGTAATAAGCCAAATACTAGACGAGGATGGTAAAAATATATCGTCCAATCAGGATTATTTTAAAAGATAAAATCCCAAAATATTGTTTAGAAAAAATATACTGAAGTAAAATAAAGCAAATAAACTATATTTCATTAATATGTTCTAATAATTGACACGCTTTTCTTTGTAATGCTAACAGAAAAAATACCAAATCTATAAACATTAGCCTTATATAAGAAGATGCAATTCGTTTTGGAAATGGTTTTAGTATATAATGTGAGTATATAAGTTGCTGCACTTCGCAATTTCACCCACTTTAAATTATAAAATATTTAAACTATTGGCGTGACAACCGTACAATTCATGTTTTTGATAAACTACATCAATAACGAAAGGTACACATTATATTCGTAAATGCTTATATACCGCTTTAACGTATACACAAAGTTAATAAATATATATATATATATTCATCCGGTCATTCGTACAGACACTCAAGGGAACGAAAAGCGCGCCTATGGTTGTGAACATGACTTCGGTTTGGTTCGGCAGCACTTCAGGGCGCTTTCGACAGAGTCGTGAAGGCATCGCTCGGGTCCGGGCAGATCACTCTCTGCAAGACATCGGCTGAGTGAGGTCACGGAACTGTCTTACCGTTCCTTAAGTGTTTTGTGTGTTATTAGTTGTAATTATTATTACTTGGTGTATAAGCCTAATCGTGAAGTGTATTAAAGTGTGATGTGATTATATTGACTGAGTGTTATTCATTTCACGATTACCCACTGTACGCCCACACGATGTACAACAATAATGATAGAAAATATGATGCCCCGCTCCGACATAATATATATATTACTTGTTACATAAGTTTGGTATTTCGGCGATAGAGAAATAATTTTTAAGCTACCAATATTGTGGCTCAAAGTAATCACCCTTATTACGAGCAAGGAATTATGATACTCCGTTAGATTAGTAGTGTTGCCAACATAACGATAAAAGTAATGTCGCTAGGTTTGCTTAATTATTATTTTTTATATTAGTATATATCTAGTAGTAACTAGTAACTTTATTATTAGTAACTTTCAAAGTAGCGTGTTGGATTACCAACTTATTTCCTTAAAAGGAGAGTAGAACTTATTATAGTGCACATGTGTGTGCGCAAACACAGATGAACCCACTATTCCATCACTCCCATAATCCGATGGAACCGCATGACCGGAAAGAGTTGGGGCACAGAGCCAACAGATTTACATGCATTCCGAAGCGTGAGAGTGTAAACACTTCCTGCTTCCAGTCTCGGGAGTGCTACTGAGAACCTTGGATAGAAAAACCGAATAACTTTTTTGACCCGAACTGAGGTTTGAACGCTAGGACTCTGGGATTTGTGACGTCACACCTGCATAAAAATCAACAAATATTAATTTCACGCTTTTTTTAACCGACTTCAAAAAAAGGAGGAGGTTATCAATTCGTCTGTATGTTTTAGTATGCTAAGGAAACACTATAATATACCTAGCAATAATAATACGGGAATCTTTTAAAAACAAACAAAAACATACACATTACAAATTGACTTTTATTCGCCTCGTTAAGTTGCGCGTGCGACACAAGCACATCTCACCTATAAATATGTATGTAGTTATAAACCCACCTTGGCTGACATCGACTTGATGAGTAGAAAATAGTAAGTTAATTATCAAATTATAGAAGAAAACGCAATTATATTTTAACTTTTTAGTGCATATTAAGTTGTTTTTCCTATGAAGTCGGTTTTGTTTTGTTAAATTTTTTTTACATAAGATTTAAATTAATTGGCAAAGCGAAAAGTACTCTTTTTTGAGATAAGTTCCCATACATATTACTTACTACCAGTTCGCATTAATTATTCAATTATATTAATTATGTCAGTCTTGAGAACTGTTGTGAATGGTGAGCGAGCTGGTGTAATTACAGATACAAAGGACAGCTAAGGGTTTACGGTTGGAGGCGCATTCGCAAGGTATCCAACCGAATAATCACTACAATGCTGTGTACTGTATTCATGAGCAAAAGATACAATTTTCTATTAAGACGTGGTCTACTTTCTTCTTTATATACATTTGTAAAAAAACTAATTGAGTTAAGTAAAGATAACTCCGACCTTTAAATGTAGAATTCCGTTTTTTTTTTATTTAGAAGGCACGCTTGCACGAAAGTCATCATATAGTAAGTTCTCACATTCTATTATTCACATTATCTCTACTAATGTTATAAATGCGAAAGTAACTCGGTATGTCTGTTACTCTTTCAAGGCTAAGCTGATTTTGATAAAAATAGGTTTTTTTCTGCTCTTACTTAATAAAAAAATAAACGTTACAAAATACATTTATATAAATGAAGCAACAGCGTAGTTCTCTTATGTGAAACGAGTAATACAAATGTTCTCCATTTATGAGAGACCACTAGAGAAACAATTCTAGACCGCCATAGATAAAAAATATGAAAAAATTCATTTCAGTTATATCAGAAGTTCAATTTACATTAAGAAAGAATCCTCAACAAACAAACGTCAATGCTACACCAATATAAGATACTATATCCCATTTGCCTTTAATTAATAAGCCTACCAAAAATTTGTCTGTGTAATATTTTTTACATTTCTATATATGACATATTTTTACATTTCTATGTATAACATATATACCACGGAGCCCCTGAATAACACATGAGGATATAGAATATTGTAGTTTCTAGAGCTTTCAGAAGCCTATTTTTTACTCTTCCAGTACTAGTAAAAACTATTCAATGTTTTCCCGGAGTACTTTGTGGTGTACAAATGCGTACTACGTGTGAGGAATTAGTATTTGAATCGCACTTTTAAAAAGTCGAGATGGCCCAGTGGTAAGAACGAGTGAATCTTAACCGATGATCGTGGGTTCAAGCACCACTGAATTTCATGAGCTTAATTTGTGATTATAATTCATCTCGTGCTTGACGGTGAAGGAAAACATCGTGAGGAAACCTGCACGTGTCAAATTTTATTGAAATTATTTCTGATGTGTAACCCGCATTGGAGCAGCGTGGTGGAATTAGCTCTAAACCTTCTCCTCACTAAGAGGAGAAGAGGCCTTAGCCCAGCAGTGGGACATTCACAGGCTGTTACTACTTACTACTACTACGCACTTTTAGGGTTGTACTGAGCCTTGTGGTTCAAACAGAGTATAATAAAACCCCCATGTGACCTTAATAATTCTTCCGCGGGTAGCTCCTCTTATTGCTATACAACGAAGCCGCAGTCTCCGACAGCATTTAGCTAATCATGGACACCAGTCAAAACCCAAATACTGTCTTCAATTTTGGAATAAAACGGGCCTGTTTGTGTTAGAGAAGAGATATTATTATTTTAACTCCATCCAATACCATAGAATTCCTAAGGAAGATCAGGCAACCGGCCGTAATCTGCCAAATTATTTCCTTTTTCCGTATTGTAAAACGCAATACGCTGGCTCAAATAAATAGGATTAGGGCAAGTGATAATGATGGATCAAATCTAGGATAAAGAATATAAATGATGAAGAATCTCTATTAATATTATAAAAATGAAAGTGACGCTTCAACCAAATATGGTTAAATTTCAAATGGAGATCTTTTCATTTAATGGGAAAAACGCATGCCTTGTTAAATCAACTAAAGGGATGCAATAACTTAAGTCCATGCTAACGAAATCACTAAAAACTCGTTATAAATTCATGAATAGTATACAAGTAGTGGTAAAATATTACGTGTAAAAAATATAATAAATTAATTTTATATGAAATTATTGATTGTTATATTTAAAAATTTATATATTAACATTATTAGGATTAGATGAAATTGATATGTTTAATTATAATAAATATATAAAATAATTAAATACAGATTAAATTTAAAATTATTTACCAAGTATTATCATGTATTTTATTGGTTTGAAATTTAAAGATTACGTATATTCTATTTTTAAAATTATATGTATTAAAATTGTAGTACATTTTCGACTCCTAAGTTGCTGCATCAGATAATATAATAGTAACTACTACTAAGTATGCATATTATATACATTATATTATGTATGTTATATATGTTTCTATAAATAAAATTATTGTCTAAAAGTGACTCATATTTTATTTATAAAAAATCCGCACATGAAATCCCAGAATGAAGCAAAATAGAAAAATACTTGCAAGCTGATTTTTTGTTTTCAAGAGCTTGCATGGGTCCGTAAAAAATAGTTTATAAGTTTTCAACGCTTTTAATTTATGAGATAAACGAGTCCACTAACTTGATAAAAAACTATTCGTGAATGATATTTATCCTATTTTATGTCTAAAACATTTTTAAATTAAAAAAGATTGTATAACATTGATAAAAAAAAATTAAATTAATAAAATAATTAATTTCAAATGTTTTACCAGATTTGAAATGTTTTTATTTTAATATTTATTCATATTACCTTATTTTAGTTCCATTAACTTAAAAATAAATATATGACAAAACAATTAAACAAGCACCACAATACAATAATTAATTACATACGGAATAACAGCTTAAAATCTTTCAACCCTTATCGGATATTTCACGCTGTAACAACTTTTTTAATTAATCGTACTTCGACAGTCGCATACCAATTGTTATTAATCCTGTAGAATAAATCAATTTTTTTCGAATATTTCTCGTAAAACAAAAAAGGTCATATATGTTTTGGTTAGTCACTCAAAATACTAAATTTAAATTTCGAGCGCGGCCTGCCCGCTTGCGACAGAAACGCGACGTAACGGAACGGGTAGTCGCTTCGGAGGTTGGGCGGATACTGCCTTTGCCGCAGGAGCCTGCGTCACAGCTACTGGACCTCGACACCTTTTGCGGGACCCTAATTAATTACGCAGCGTCACACGGACAGGCTCGATGTCAAATCTCCTCCTAAGGAGTTTATATCCCGCCTTGATGAAAGTTATTATAGAAGGATCTATTTCGAAAATTGGGTCAAAAGAGAACTATGTAGGTATGTATTAATAATTCTCGGATTCAAATTTATTTGTAAGGAGTAGGTTTGTTCAATAATAAAAGATTATATAAAAGTAAGTTACGACTAAATTAATTTGGAAAATTATTTGGTGGTGGAAAATTATATAGTGGAGCTTTGTGCAAGCTCGTCTGGATACCACCCACTCATCAGATATTCTACCGCAAAATAGCAGTACTTTGTACTGTTGTTGTGGTTTGATGAGTGAGTGAGCCAGTGTAATTACAGGCACAAGGGACATAACACCGTTCCCAAGGTAGTTGGCGAATTGGCGATGTTGCTTAACATCTCTTACAATGCCAATGTCCAATTCTGACTGAGTCGTACCATAACAATAATAGAATTATCAAAACAAAGATATAAGAATACCTAGATGTTTATAAATGACTTAACTGAAACCTTACTTTAACGTTGTTCGGCGGGTGATTAGTCAAACGATGCTGTGTCTTCTTTCTTTCAACTGTCGACGATCTTGATTGATGAGTGATTGATGTCCTCTCGAACAGCTTCAGCCACAGCTATTCTCAAGAGAGACTTGTTAACTGCGCGATATATTATAGTGCGAAAGAATGATCGCAAGCACAAGTACTCTCTATCGCTTCACCCTCAAAAGCAATGCCAAATCAGACACGACGCAAAAGAGTGCAGCTGCAGGATTTAAGCGACAGCTTTCTGGCATATTTAATGTAAGAGAGAGCAAACGAGTAGGAGGCGCGCCTGATGGAAAGTGACTGCCACCGTTCATGGGCATCTGCAACATTCGAGGACTTGCCGGTACGTTGCCGGCTTTTGCCTTGGTTGCTACCAAAAAAATCTCATCAACCACAATAACATCTTGCAGGATCGGGGTTTGAATGTCTTACATGTAGTTTAACAAAAAGGTAGCCGATAATCATCATCATCGTCATCATCATCAACCATTATTCCAATGTCGGCTCCTTGTAATGGGACACACGGATATGCAACCGTTATAAAATATTTTTTTATAAATGAAGCGACAGCGTAGTTGTATTACGAGGAACGAGTAATACAAATGTTCTCCATTTATAAGAGATCACTCGAGTAACAATTCCGAGCAGCAATAGATAAAAAAAAAATTGTTTAGAAAAAAGGGCTCTCAGTTCAATTTAAATGATATTTCTAAAAGCACTTGTTCATGATCGTTAAATAGATAATTCAATTAATTCAGGCCTCTTGAGTTTTTTGAATTAATATAATTGTCCAGAAATGGTATATACAAAACTAGTTTCAAGATTTGTACTGTATCACAGCGTGTGTGGGGGGGGGGTCGAAAAGAGGAATTTCACTATCATCTATATCTTCGATCAATAATGTACTAAATTAGCGGTAAGCGCTTCAAAAACGGCCCGAAAAGTAAGAACACAATGACGTTATTTCAAATTAGTATGGTCCAATGATAACTTATTGCTAAGGAAATAAGGTTGAATATGGAACAACCGTTATTGTACATTTCCTATGTCTTTCTATCGTCATTCATGGCGTAAGATCGTAAGTGAATGTCAGTACAATCTAAACCGCAGTTTATTGCTCGGAAACAAGGCATAGTTTAGGTTAAAAATTATTAAACTTTTACATAGTTTTCTTCATTTTATAGTCGGTACCACATTTGTGTAATATATTTGTTCGTGACGCGTTATCTAGTAGTATTGTTGATCGAAGACTATGATGATAATATTAGTTAATACCGGTGTTACTTAACAACATTTCAGAGGTAATTTCTACTCGTTCGTCAAAATATGAACATCGCAATAAAACTTTGGATATATTAATTACTTTAAGCAACTATAAATTAAGTAGCTTCATAATTTACCATCTAATACATAAGCGGCTAAGCGAGGTAAACATTAAAGACGTCGCTTTCGTGATAAATGTTCTCGTTTCGATGTTTCAAAATTTTATTCTAAATTTAATTAAACATGTGCATGTCTCCACAAAAGTGTTGTCCGTGCCTTTGGTGTCTCTTTCTATATTTTAAAAGTATGGTAGTTTTGGGTGCTGCATGTTTTCATTACCTGACAGCTAACAATCAAAATTTTAAGATTGAACTTTGTTTTATTGAAATAATTCGACACATAGGTATTACTAACTTACTACACTATACTAACTACTTACCTACATTATTCTAGTTTAGTTTAGTTAGTTTAGTTTACATATTTATGTTTATTTGAAGCGTATTTTTATATATTGGGATAGCTTATGCTGTCAACGTTCCCAACCTCGTGTGATCTCTACCTTGCCGTGGTGGGGTCTCAGTACCCGTGGTAAGGTGGGCCACACAGAAGCTAAGTGGGATCCCGGGTGTGGGGCGCTCCTCGTGGGCCTCAGAAGGGGACCTGCGTTGGATGCGCCCAGGGGGCGGCTGCGGGGGAGTTTTAGTGGGTTTCACGGCCTTGCACTGCAGCCGTCGAGTCCCACATACCCCCCCGCTTTTCATCTTGCGGGGGGTATGCGTAAATGCATTACCACAGCGAAAAAAAAAATTAAAAAACAAACCTGTCAACGTTGTCGAAAGGAAAGATTCGTTGTGCGGGCGTTTTCCATGCTATAAACGCTGCCAAGACCATTACATATACGTGATTTAAAATTGGTAGATCACCGAAATGTCTTCGAAAAAATCTGCGAAAACCTGTTTTAACGAACAATTATGATTAACAATAATAATAATGACAATTTAATGGGAAAAACTGGCCAAGTGCGAGTCGGTTCCGCACGAAGGGTTGCGTACCATATCTATAAAAAATCATGTCTGTTGTATGGGAGCCGCCCCACTTAAATATTTGTTGTATTCTGTTTTTAGTATTTGTAGTTATAGCGGCGGTTCATGAAATACAGACTGGTGGCAGACGGACAGATGGACGGACAGCGAAGTCTTATTAATATGGCCATATTACCCTTTGGGTGACCGTTTTACCCTTTGGGTACGGAACCCTAAAAATAACAATATCTATTTTTTGTTACATAATATTTTTTATTTATAAAATTGAAAAATATATATAGAAAAGTGATGACGGAAAACTACTGCCAGCACTCTCCACCGTGATTAACATCGGATATTGATAATAAAATTAAAATAACTTAATAATTTTCAATTTTTTCACGTAATTTTTAATATTTCATTAATTTTACTAACTTTGGAAGGAGTAAGCGCTTAATATTGATTTTGATTAATTACAATTACACTATAAAAATATTATTAAATTTCAAATAATTTACATGCATATAATACACATATTTTCATAATATATTTAGTATTTAAAATATCTAACAAAATGTAGACATTTAAATATATAAGATTTTATTTTGTCTTTATTAAAGCTGACACGAAAAAACACTGATATTTGTCACTATGTTTCCTTTGGCACGGAAAGCCTAACGGATTAATATATTTGTGTCTACGAAATTCAACAAGAAAATAACTAGAAGAACTCGTTAAATCGTTTTTGAGTTCTTTATTTTAAAAAGATTTCTATAAAAGGAAATAATGGAGTTAAACACTCATATGTGAGTTAAGATCCCAATAAAAAATTTCTACGTTTGACAAGCATTACAATGAAAATTTTCATTTTAATAACTTTGTTATTAATTTATAGTAAAGTGTGTGATATACTTATGCCAATATGTTGTGAGAATGATTCGAAAAAAAAATCTCGATAAATAACATATCAAACAAAAAAACATTCATTCAATTTATTCAGTACTTTGTAGGGCTTTGTGCAAGCTCATCTGGGTAGATAACACCCACTCATCAGATATTCTACCGCAAAACAGCAGTACTTTGTACTGTTGTATTCCGATTTGAAGGGTAAGTGAGCCAGTGTAATTACTGGCACGAAGGACTTAACATCTGTTCCTAAGGTTTTTGGTGCATTGGCGATGATTATTTTTTAAAAGAAATGTATAATGTTACTGTCTATGGGCGTTGGTAACCACCTACCATAGCTGGCCCATATGCTCGTCCGCCTACCTATACAATAAAAAAAGACATGTTTTTACAATAAGTATGTCTTTATGAAATATTTTTAATACTTAATATTACTTTCATGTATATAACATACAATAAAAGAAATATCACTATAAAGTATTTCTTTGATAAATTACAAAATCTCGCATGTAAAGCAACGACAATTGATAGTTTACGATATTTCTTTGACAAACTTGTATCTTACATTTTACTGCTACAGTCGTAATATAACGCTTTAGCCGACTCCTAAAATTTATTTGATATATACGTGGATTCTTCTACTGAAACATTTACGTAATACTTTTCAATGTGCAAGCGAAACTCGCTTTTATTGCCATGAAATTCGATCGTTATTTCCATATCTCGTCAAATATCCTACTCTATGAGTAATAGGCATAGTAATTCATGTAACGCTTTGGACTTTTTTATCGTTATGCTGAATGACAACGATTCGGATTGCAACGGCTTGTGACGAATTTACACCGCGATTATTACTTCAGCCTGGTTAATACGATCGAATAACGATCCGTTTTGCTTACGGATGGTAGAATTGTGAAATTGACGTTTACATTTTTTTTATTTAAGTACTTCTATATATAATAATGGTAGTCAAAACTCGACGAAAGTCAGATAAAAATATTTTTATATTTATCTACTTTTATTGCTAAGTTTTTGTCATACAGAAGGTAATTTGTTTTAACTCAATTTGTCATAGCTCACCGCTAGATGTCGCTGCAAGAGATCCACTTCTATATACAGCCAATGGATATGACAATAATTGGCTACACATAAATAGGCAGGAAGCCGTATGTCTAGATTAATTACTATAATATATTTTTTGTTAAGGGAACATCTTGTCTCGTCTATCCAAGAGAGAGACGTTGGGTCTGAGGTAGGAGGCGTGAGGTGCGGAATGTATTATTATAGGTATTTATAACCGAAATGTCACAAAACTTTAAATTACAAATTCTCAACAATTTCAAATCATATAGCGTCATTTTCAAATGACGTAATTAAAACCAAAATATTTAATAATAATAGTTTAGTTATAGTTAATTGTAAAACGTGTTATATGATATAAAACATTCTTGTAATTTAGATAAGCAGATATCAATAAGATAGATAAAATAAAAATAAAACAGAGAAAAAACAGAGAGTGCTGAGTTTCTTGTCTGGTTCTTCTCGATAGAATCAACATTCCGAACCGGTGGTAGAGCTTGACGAGTCATAAGTACTTGTAAAAGTCTCTTCCCTATCGGTACTATGACTCATTGTTATGGTTTTTCTATCTACGAGGGGCAGTATTTATTGGTTTTTATCCTTATCTACCATATCTTCTAACTTGTTGAAAAAACCATAGTTATTAATGTAATGTTTAATACTTTATATGATTAAAGTAATTACATAACTTTTGTTTTAAATAATTACATAATTTACAAAACTCACTAAAAATCTGATCTGATGTATTGCATTTTAAAACCGTTAGAACAAAAGTTTCTGCTTATGGTGTTAGCTATCTAGTCCTGCGAGGTTACTGGGTCATTGAAAATAACCCTGTATACATACATATATACAAAATCAAATCAATAAAATCAATAAAATCAACAAATTAAAATCTCAATGTCAATAAAGTCTTGATAAAAATCTGAAGATATTTTTATTTCTGAACATTTTCGTCAGAAACTTAATTGCTAGCGAAGCCAGTAAAAAATAATAACAGTAGAGCTAAAGTTTAACTTAATTTTCTTCATATTTACTTTAGTCTTGATATATGTGTACAGTTTAGAAAGTAATTCTAAGCTTCACATAGTAAAGTTGTAAAAGGTTCGTGTGGCCGTACATTTTTAAATCGACTTCAAAAAAGACTGAAGTTCCCAAATCGCACTTATTTTTTATGCTTTTGTTTTACCTTAGACTCCATTATTTATGAACCACTGCTGAATTATTTTTTGATTTTAAAAGTAAATTCAAAGAAAAAATACTAAGGATAAAAAAATAGACGATGATTTTTTTATTGGGTCGAATTTTATTTGAAGTCGGTTTTGTTTTTAAACAGATAATTATTTGGGTTTTCTTCGAAACAATATGTATTATATTCCTAAAACAGACCTTCTTTGATCATAAAGTTCACTGACTCTTAGACAATGTAAGTCACCATTCCGTTGACTCTTATTAAAATCCATTTCGTTTCCAAGTAATAAGCGCGAAGAATTACAGACTTTCTATATCTATAATTATGTTCAATATTCGAGTTCGTTCATTGCTTATCATACAATATGACGATGACAATAATTAATATATTGTTTCAAATAATATTTCATGCTCGCCCGCCTATAGTTTCTTATTTTCCTATATGTGGTAGGTAGCATATGGACCACCTGATGGTAAGTGATCACCAGCGCCCATAGTCATTGGCGTTGTAAGAAATTTTAACCATCGCTTACATCGTCAACGCGCCACCAACCTTGGAAACTAAGATGTTATGTCCCTTGCGCCTGTAATTACACTGGCTCAATCACCCTTCAAACCGCAACACAACAACACCAAGTACCGCTGTTTTGCGGTAGAATATCTGATGAGTGGGTGGTACCTACCCAGACGAGCTTGCACAAAGCCTTACCACCAAGTGAGTTAAAAATATACAAGTGATCGATACCTATTCCTTTAGAACCATAATAAAAATCAATATAAATCCGATACAAACTGCGTGTTAGCTTTTCAAAAAGTCGACAATTTTCCTTTCGGGCGTCACCAACGAACCAGAGCTGAGATTAAGATAAATATGAGATTTCATCTTATATCGAATTATTTTAAACTCAGTATGGATATATGAAGCTATATTGTATACCACAAAGATTAAAAAAAAAAACATAATATACAATTCATTTAACATACAACTTTGGCGTTATTAAATATTTTTTATAAGCAATTTAATTTTCCAGCTCATTAAATATTCAGTAGTTTCACTGTTATATTCATTCAGAAACTGAAGGTCACTAAAATGAATACATTAAACTGTAATAATCTCTAGAGACCTGGTCTGGGATCTCAATGAACTGCCGATACTGATACAAAACTTTATGCTTAAGCTCTTAGCCACAGTCCGAATGGACGAGTTTCAAACTTCGTTACGAACGTCCTGAACTACGTACATAACTTATCCCTACAATCAAACCCTAATAACATTTATAAAACAAGTTATTATATAATACAAAGATGAATATATGAAAATCAATCTCGTGCTATCTCACTCGCAAGCTATATGCATCTTTCTTACACCCTATATGGTTCGAATAAAAAAGTTACAAACCTAAGTAAGTTGGACTTTTAACTGCAATAGTAATTGTTCAAGTGATAACGTTAAAAGTGGAAAATACATTATTTTAAATAATAAATATACCAAAATGCTTCTAAAAAAACAATTTTTAGTGACCTCTTCGATATTAATACTTTACCAAATTTTATTGGGTCTAAAATAAGCGACAATTGATCCAATGACATTAATAATAAGGAATAATATTTTTTTGCTATCCATACTAACAGCATCTTCAGCTATAACTTGAATTTTTTGTGCTGTCTATACTAAAACAAACATCTATTTATAAACATTTTCCTTAATAACGAGCGTTATATTACATTGCTATTTAAACATAAGGCTAAAAGGCTAAAAGGGGATTTCCAGAAATAAACTTCCAAGGGACTTCCAAACCTAGGTTGCCTTTTCTCGGGAACTATGTGACTTACTAATTTGTAATAAGCCTATAGTGCTAGTTTATGTTATGTTACAAATGTAAGAACATATTTTACTACAATGAAGCAACAAAAATTAAGTTTATTTTGTTATAGGCGGACGGAAATATCTGCCATCTAACAGTGATTAAGAAATATTAACCATTCCTTACATTATGTCCTTTGTTCCTATAAAAAATTACCTCCAGACCGATTTCGGTCACGGCGGCCAATTTCAAGATAAATTAGCCAACTGCGCAGAAGATATTATAATGCACAAGTGTGTGCGCAAAAACTCCGGACTGCAACTGAGAGTTTTCTGACCGAAAAACCCAATAACTAATTATGGGCCCGACCTGGGAATTGAACCAAGGACCACCGGGTCTGCAGCCTTATATCTAGCCACTAGACCAACGAGGCAGTCAAGTAACACTGGGCACGCACCCTTGAAATCGGAACACAATACTACTAATTATTGCTGTTTGGCGGCATGAGTGGGTGGTACCTACCCAGTTCAGCTTACACAAAGCTCATTAAATTCCACCTGAAAATTAAAAAAAGCATAAACCATTTATCAAATCAACAGTACATCGTGAAAGACAAAAATTTAATTGCGAGTGACGTAAAAGAGTAACAATAGTTTCTTGCTGGAACTTTTTGGAATCTACATTCTAAAGCTTACATTAAAATTAATCTGGAAACATGTCATACATTAAATACTCTATATTAAGTTTAAAGCATAACTTATTTTTTTATAATACCCTAGAGGGCAAGTCCACCTGACTACTCCACCTGATGGTAAGTGGTAGTAGAGTCCAAACGCGACGACGGCGAGTACAGTCAAACAGAATTTAATTTAATTCAAAAAGACATTTTTCAAATATATAAGCTTATAAATAGCTATTATTTATTAAATACAGAGTAAGGAAAGGGTAGAGTTATTTATAACGACCTATTCATTCAATGACATTAAGAAAATGTCAATTTCATATTATTATAAGGACGTATTTATGTGTGTGAGTGAGGTATTTCTTATTTGTACCATCGTCAAATGACGTCATATTAATTTAATTCCAAACCTCTATATTTATCTTTACTCGTTCCATGATTGGAATAGGGTATAAAATCTCTTTGAATTCTGCATTCCGAAGATGGATTATATAAATTGCCCATGCTAACCGCAGAAACAGATTCTAATATTTTTATGACTGGCCTTTGATTCTTCAAGCTCTTCAAAAGAACACGGACAAAAAATAAATGCTATTTCATGATTACGCAAGTAAGTTCTTACACTAATTAATTGAAATATATTATAAGCAGGACCGAAAAGAAAAAGAATTACTCGGTGGTAGGGCTTCGTGCAAGCTCGTCTGGGTAGACACCACCCACTCATCAGATATTCTATCTCAAAACAGCAGTACTTTGTATTGTTGTGTTCCGGTTTGAAGGGTGAGTAAGCCAGAGTAATGACAGGTACAAGGGACATAACATCTTAGGTCTCAAGATTAGTGGCGCATTGGCGATGTAAGCGATAATTAACATTTCTTACAATGCAATTGTCTATGAGCGTCATATGCTCGGCCGCCTTCCTATACAATAAAAAAAAGAAATGTGTGACTCCAACTCGATTGTCTTAAGATATTGGTAAAAGCTTGGCTTGGATTAATGTTTGCACAATATAGAATTAAATCGACTTACGAATGACTTAGAATAATTAACCATTCTCTACATCGACAACACACCAATCAACTTGTTAACTAAAATTTTATGACCCTTGTGGCTGTATTTACACTGGTTTATTCACTTGATACCGAAACACAATAGTTCAAGTATTGCTGCAGTAGAATACGGGATGAGTAATACCTACATAGATGGGCTTGCACATAGTCCTGCAATCAAATAAAACAAGTAATGCAACGTCATTATTTGTGACCATAATTATTTACTTGTATGAAATGTAATTTAATTATAATAATATCCTGGAACGTTATTCACACACGGCCATCTGACCCCGAAATAAGCAGAGCTCGTACTATGGAGACCGGACAACTGATATACTACATAATATACTATTTTTCTTTTTTAAATACATACTTATATAGATAGTTACACCCAGATTCAGGACAAACAGACATGTTCATGCAAACAGATGTAACAGATGTTATGATTTCTTAATAGATATCTAATACATGTAGCCCACGATTGGCAAGCAAATATATTTGCTAACAAGTAACGTGACAGACTGTGAATGTGTCATTGCTGAGCTAAGGCCTCTTCTCCTTTTTTGCAGAGAAGATTTTGGAGCTTATTCCACCACGCTGCTCCAATGCGGGTTGGTGGAATACACAGTTGGCAGCATTTGAGTGAAATTTGACCCACGCTGATTTCCACACGATATTTTCCTTCACCGTTAAGCACGAGATGAATTATAAACACAAATTAAGCACTTGTAAATTCAGTGGTGCCTGCCCGGGCTTAAACCCACGATCATCGGTTAAGATTCACGCGTTGTAGCCATTGGACCATCTCGGCTTTGGTAACAAGTAATTAATATTAAATTAAGATCACACTAATAGTACATTAAAATAATTCTATTAAACCTAACTAATTATAAATACGAATATGAGTTTGTTTGTTTGTTACGCTTTCAGGCCTAAACCGCTAAACCGACTTTAAAATTAGTTTCATTAATGGAAAGTTACATCAGCGAGTAACATAGGCTACATTTAAAATAAATGCTTTACAAATAACAATAACTAATTAAAGTAAATGATTTTCTTATGCTTAACTAGTCTTTAAACTTTGCGAACACTAAATAAACTAGCCAGCACTTTTAGTTCATGCTCTGTTCTAAGGTCATTTTAGATATATATACATCTAGATATATCATAGATATATATACGTATATAAATCTTTACGACCCTTTTCAATCTCTAGTACAAGATTCCGAGTGGCGTGTTTACGTTTCCCTTCCCTGGAGAAGAAGTTCGAATCATTTATCAGACATTCGCGTTTAAAAGACAAAGCGAAAGAATTATTTAATATTAAAATGTCACGTGTTTCAACTTTAAACCCAGGGAAACTGAACCGGTTTGAAGATAATGCTTAATGTTATATACTTAACATCCAGAAGTGAAAATTGATCTTATAAGAACCTCGAATTGGTATATTAATAAATAAAACACCAAATCATATAAATTGATCTAAATTATTCACTGAATTACTCTTTAAATCCAAATAACATATATGAACACATACCAAATCATAAGTCGCGCCAATAATTAATTAATCACTTTACCTTTATGTGCAATAAAAAGATGGCGGCGGAAAAAATAAGCGAGCTTCTTTTTTTAAATTTGTAACATTTTTAATATGTTGTATGGATCAAGGTGCCTGCTAACTATATATTTTTTATCCTGATCGCAACTTGAAATAGGAGGTGTGTGGTCAATTTTCGTCGTATCTAATATTAAAATGCGAAAGTTGGTTTGTTTACTTTTTACACTTTCATGGTGTAACTACTGATCCGAGCATCATAAAATTACCTATATATAATTATTACATAGAGTACGTAATACCTCAGCCCTCACACAAGAGGAAGTTTCAGGCGAAAATTAGTAGAAAAATAAAAGGATTTTTTATGATGTAGACCGCTCAACCTAAAAATATTTTTACGCTGTAAATAGTTATCATTTAAGAAATATCGAAAAAATTAAATCGGTAAGAGCAAGATCTGTATAGTATAGTAGAAGATAATTATAACTTTAAGCTTCTGTAATTATAAGACGGTTCGTTACAGCGTTGTAGTTGCGAAATGAGCAAATTTAAGCAGTAACTTCTGTGTCAGATTTTAAAGAGCTTTAATAAATTATACAAGCATAGGTATGACATTTTTATTTTTTGTATAGGTACGCAGACGAGCGTATAGGTCACCTGATGGTAAGTGGTCACCAACACCTATAGACAATGGCATTGTAAGAAATGTTAACCATCGCTTACATCGCCAATGCGCCACCAGCCTTGGGAACTAAGATGTAATGTCCTTTGTGCCTGTAATTACACTAGCTCAGTCACCCTTCAAACCGTAACACGACAATACAAAGTATTGCTGTTTTGCGGTAAAATATCTGATAAATGGGTGGTACCCACGCAGATGAGCTTGCACAAAGCCCTACCACCGAGTAAATGATTACAACCGCTCATGGACATCTTCACTACGGAGGCATTGTAGATGCGTGGCCGACCTTTAACATATACATATGTATAAATGACAAATATGAAATATGTGCAGCACAAAAAGCGCTCGGAAAATATTTTAGCAATTACAACAAGACAACTGTACCTACCTTGTTTTATTATATAGGTATTCTTGAAACGTTAAAATTATTATAGTCATTGTCGGTTATCACTTTCTGACATTTCATGACGCGCTACTTGCTCGAAAGTTCGAAATAATGTATTAAATATTATGCGACCTCTACCTATGACAGTTATACTGCATAATGTTTTTCAATAGACGTTTTACGCAACATTTCACTCAGTGACTATGATAGTTTTCCATTGGGCGAGATTATAAAGCACGTCTATAGCCGGCGGTGCCGACCCCGTAACCCGCTGAGGAAACAAGCGCTGAACTAAATGGGTCAGGTAATATTTAAATTACGACCTCAAAGGAAATGTTTAGATGAAAAAAACTTTTGGATGAAAGTAGTAATTACGTGGAGCATTTTTTGAGACCTAATTTTCGATTATTGTTTTGGTGTAGCTAAGTTTACAATGTTGAACGGAATAATCTAAATATTCACGTTTCGAGTCGTTTATTATAAATACTTTTGCGTAATTATTTACAATATTAAATGAAATATGACGCTCCGAATTTAGAACCTGTAGAAAAAAAGGCGGTAAGAAATTGTTTTTTTTTTTCATCGAATATGATACTAATTTAATACAAATGATATACGTAAAATGTATTTATGTAAATGAAAATTATCGCAAAACTATCTTTAAGCTCATTTGTCATCTATTAAATCTTGTATTTAAAAATATTGAAATATCTTGTAGGTATTTTTTAAATGTAAAAGTCTACGAACAGAACTAGAAACAAATACCTCGTCAAATGACAATATTTATTTGTTTGACTGCATGTAAGTTATTATAATTTTATTTTTAAATAAGCTACTTTATTGAGCAACAGAATTCTGTAGTAGCAACAAACGAGTTAACGCCTGAAGGCATTTCGTACCAGTCAACCTTCAGGCGAATCATAAATTCATGAAAGCGGTACTACCTATAAAAACAAAACAAATAAATTATACACGTAATATAAATATATGAACAAAAGAATATTTAAAAACAAGATATCTGATAGTAAAAAAATATAAATAAACCTCATTAAAAAACAAAGACTAACAATTTTCTATAAATGTTCTCGGAGTTAAAGGAATTAAACTACCGAGCTACTCCGAGAAGAGTAGCTCGGTAGAGTACTTTTTGATATTTACAAGCTCGTTTCCAAGTCTAGAAAACAAAGAAAGAAAGGAATTTTCATAGAAGAAGTAAATCGCTTGAACGTAGCTTATAAGGATATGATGTTATTTTTGTTTTTATGTGTTACAAACAGGCGGACTGGTAAATGGCCCACTAGTTTAACGGAAGGCCTGAATTTTAAAATTTGCGGTGATGTTATTAAACATGTATAATTAATTATATTAGCTGCGCGGGAGAGAAAAACGTCACAGATTTTCGTACTACCACGTATCACCCCAAAATCGCAGCAGAACAAAATTCGTATGGCTTGCAGGCTAGCTGTTTAAACGTCACAAAAAAGAAAAGAGTAATGTAAGCGCGGACGGGTTTGGCATCAGCCAGTATCCATTGCCCCGAATACGGTAGATAAAAAATATAGTCACAACACTCGATGCACAGAGTATTTGAGAATGGCTTACCTTGCGCAAATGATCTCAATTTACTTCGGCATTACTTATAAATCTTTGCTAAGCAGGTGTTCAATTTTTAATTTGAGACTTGAGAAGAAGACACAGTATTATTTAACTAATCAATCCCTAAATAACAGGTTTATGTGATTTAAAGAATTATGACATTTGAAGTTGACGGCTTATGCTATACTATTGCATATCACTGTATCGATATATATTAAACAGATTATTATTTTCAATTTGGACCAATAAAGACTGAAACCTCGAAATATCGTCCAATGCGCCTTTTTGGATATTCTTTTATTATTTATCATTACACGGCTTGACGTAGTGTAACAGGCTTTTAATTTATACTTCTGTCAAATAGTAACACTTCATACTTTACTTAGAGGGAAAGGAGACATTGATAGCCATAGAGATCCAAGCAATGATAAAGTCATCCTGACCGTCTCGATTATAGCGTCCTTTTTTAACGGACAATAGCCTACTGCTACTCATATAATAGTGTATGATTAAAAACTGTATTCTTTTTTTTAATTCATTATTTGATTATTATTTTTATCAAACAACTAGAGAATAAGTTCTGTAAATGTTATTAAAAATACCTCTTTAATCTACTCATATCAGTCAAAATAATTTTAAGTATTTTTGGAACGAACGCGGCTTACATTAGAGTGAAATGACAGCGGCCCAAGGACACGTCATATAACGAAATAGTGTTCATACTGTGCCTACCAAATGCTAGAAAATGCGATGCGTTGGGCGTCTGAATTTAGGAAGTCGATATAAAAGAGGTTGAGATACTTTTTGGTATGACTAAAACACAGTAATGTAATCAATTAAATTTCCATTTTAGAACACAATTTGAGTCGAAAAAATGTCGCAGAGAACTTCGATCCTGACGGGGGTCCCCCGACCATACAATTATTTTTATCTGTGTTTAACATGGGTGACATCGCCTCAAAGAAATTAACATAGTTTCAATCGAGAATGATATTCATATTCTGTTTAAATGTAGCGCAGAGGGTAATTTGATAAAACCAATGAACTTAGTAAATGAAATTAGTATAATATGAACGGCCTTGGATTCTATTGGTCGATACAAATTACTCGTGAAGACCCCTGACCACTCAAGCGAAGAAAATCTGAATTTAATGTAAAAGATTCTATTTTGTACAGATATTAAATACTGTATATAAATGTTTCAATTTATTATTGCTATCGAAGACGAAGATAATTTTATACAAAGTAAAAAGTGTTTAAAATTATAAAAAAATTAAATACTGACAGAATTGCTGATCAATATGAAATTAAAAAGTTATATTATTTTATATTTGTTATAGTCAAATTCAAAATTCAATAAAATCGAAATAATCACTGCAGACCCTACTTTTATGTGTAATTGTTATATATTTTATTATGTAGAAAAGTTATGTATATTTTATTTTTCAAAAATCAAGATTAAATTTTATATTTGCATAAATTTAACGTACAAAAACTTATTATGTTAATAACTCAAAAGCAATCGGTCTACATCAACTATTCACCAAATTTTGGAAGAAACCAGTCACTAGACATTTACAACACGTCTAAAATATTGTAATATTCGACAATAGGACCATGTATTGACATTGTGACCGCTTGACCACTTTGCTTGTAGCAGTCGCGACCTTTCCGATGAAGACGGTACATCGTCTCAGTTATCTGTATAATATATAAAAATCCTGTGACGCAATATCATACGGCTATGGTATTATGGAACTGCATTTTCGTTATCAACATGTACGTCGCCGCTCAACGGCTAACATTATATAGTAAGTAACTTTTGGTTTACGAGGCGCACGCTAGTAAAGCTCTCAGTCGGCATGAAGTCTAGGATAGCACCACACATACATATTATGTACATATACATATGTACGTGTTATTGAACACTCACGTGTGTCTTATCTTGTTGTGGAAAATATTCCGTAGTTTTTTAAATATCGCTCTATTCCGTATTGTTTTAAAATGAAATGACATCAAACATTAAAACCTCTTTATTAAACTAACCTTCACCGTTTATTGTTTATAGCTTAAAATCTTTTTGTCATTGAAGTATACTCGAAATGTTTTTTTAATTAAAACGAGATAGTATTTGTGGGTCAGTAGATAATAAAGAGAGAATGAAGGCCCGTATATAGAGTATAATGATATTGTGCATGTTTTTAGTATCTATTTTGTTCACCTTTAATAAGCTTATTAATTAATTAATTATACTTAATATAATGTTTACTTGGTGGTAGAGCTTTGTGCAAGCTCGTCTGGGTAGGTACCACCCACTCATCAGATATTCTACCGCAAAACAGCAGTACTTGGTACTGTTGTGTTCCGGTTTGAAGGGTGAGTGAGCCAGTGTAATTACAGGCACAAGGGACATAACATCTTAGTTCCCAAGGTTGGTGGCGCATTGGCAATGTAAGCGATGGTTAACATCTCTTACAATGCCAATGTCTATGGGCATTGGTGACCACTTACCATCAGGTGGCCCACATGCTCGTCCGCCTACCTATGCTATAAAAAAAAAAATGTTAATTATACTGAAAACAGCTAATAGAAAATGTTCTTATTAAGCTAATTATGAAAATTATTTGGATGTATTTATTATATTTTGTAGATAAATTTAATAGGAAATTTAAAATATTTTTTCATATAATGTTATTACTTAAAGCTTTACTCGGAAATTTAACACGTGTATTTCTGGAATTTAGATACAACTATACATAAAAAAAATTAAGAAAATGTTTTATCATCATCATTGTAGTAGGCTCAAATCAAAATATATAATTTGGTCGTGTTATAATAAAGTATCTATGTATAACTGAAAATATATTATTAAAAACGTTACAGCTTTATCGGATACCCTTGTTTCAACTGAAATATAATTGAAACTAAAAACATAAACAGAATTCGCCAAAACGGAAACAGGATCAAGAGAAAGCGATAGTCAAACAAAACAATACAACCGCGTGACATTACGATAAATCAAAGAATTAAATACGGCGCCTGCTGAGTTATTTCTGTAAGAAGAAACTCAAAACTCACTGCAGAACAATAATACACTGATCATAAATCATATGAGTTTGTCTGTTTGTTACGTTTTAACGTCCCAACGATGACACGGATCGTTGTGAAATTTTAGGGTCGCCGGGCTACCGGCCACAACCACAAAAGACCGCCACCGTTATATTTCCTGTAGTTTTCACATACATAGACTCGCCATTCCGTTCTCTAGTTAATTTCTCTACTTCTGTTCTCCACATAATATATGTCCATGTCCATGTTCACTTCAGTCTTCTTGTCTTTTTACGTATAATAAATATTTAATAAATACCATAATTAAAAAAACTATTTAGATATTAATTTTACATCTTAGTTCCCAAGGTTGGTGGCGCATTGGCGATGTAAGAGATGGTTAACAGCTCTTACAACGCCAATGTCTATGGGCGTTGGTGACCACTTGCCATCAGGTGGCCCATATGCTCGTCCGCCTTCCTATGCAATAAAAAAAATATATATTTTAGTGTCTTAAAATCCTTAACCTAATTTATAATATTGATATCAAACGTTCATTGGTCAATCATTGCGTCATCGGCTGCAATAGACCAATGACTATTCAGATTTTAGCAAAATTAATTAATCGTACTTTCAAAAGTTTCCAAAATTGTAAGGTCTGTCTATATTGTATGTAAACAGGTATATTTATTTCTATTTCTATTTATTTTATTAAAATGTTTAGATCTTGAATATTCTATTTTTAACCGACTTCAAAAAAAGGAGGAGGTTATCAATTCGTCTGTATGTCATGTCATATATGTTTTTTTTTTTTTTAGTTTGTTACCTCATAACTTTCGACTGGGTGACTCCAAAAGTAACAATAATTGTAAATACATCATCAACCATACAACACATTCGTACCTACATATTGATGAGTAGAAAATAGTAAGTTAATTATCAAATTATAGAAGAATACGCAATTATTTTTTTACTTTTTAGTGCATATTAATTTGTTTTTCCTATGAAGTCGGTTTTTGTTTTGTTAAAATATTTATATATTATCTACTCCTTCATCGATTGGAACATATATTAATATTAAGCAACTCGTCGATATACATAAAATATAATATAACAATTCAATAAAAGCATAATTAATAGTAACTTACCTATAAACAATTGGTTATTATTTAATTTTTGCTTAGTTTATGCACAAAAGGAAAGTACTCTTTGCCCTTTATCATTTCTCTCTATCACTATCAGATGACTTTGAAATGTATGCGACCCGCCTTTATCTTGTTACTAAGAATTGTATTTGCAACATTCGTGACTTTTTGCGTGACGCGTAGAATTTGAGACTTTTTTTTAAAGCTTAGTTAGTCGGACGATCTTATGGGCCACCCGATGGTAAGTGGTCACCAACGCCCATAGACATTGACATTGTAAAAAATCGTGACTTACATTGCCAATGCGCAACTAACCTTGGGAACTAAGATGTTATGTCCTTGTGTGCCTGTAATTAGACTGGCTCACTCACCCTTCAAACCGGAACACAACAATACCAAGACCTTTAGTATTTTTTTTTTTATAAAATACCTTGGACTATTCTAGTGTTATAGTGTTCATCATATAAGGACCTCATCGTATTTTTCTAACTAACCTATATTTATTCTCTCTGTTAATATTATAGAGAGAAAATATTTAACTGATAAACTTTGAAACTATTGAATCGATTTTAATAATTCTTCCACTATCAGAAAGGTGCTTTATCCAGAAGTAACATTGGAAAGAACTCGTTTAAATGTTGAACTATAAAAATATTTATAAACAATAACTCACTTACTGTATATTCTATTAAAATAGATATAATACGTTGCCGCAAACATCTATTACAAAGATATATTCTCCAGAAGTAACATAAAAATATAAACGAAACTTCTCGTTTAAATTTCGAACAATAAACAGCAGATCTTTTAAGCAAAAACTCGGATATTGTTTATTCTATTAAAGATGGATATATATTGCCCCAGACATTTCTGTAGACATTGTGGATATCCACGCATAGGTATCCACGCACAAATTTTTGGAAGCGTTCGCCTGAATAGCGTTTTGGACGACAATGTGTTCACGTCCTATATCCACGGTTCTCGGATTATGTTTTCACGTCAATAGCAAACATCATCAATCTCTTAACTTCTTACAAATCGTTTAATATCACATTTACTTATTGTGCTCACGTCTCTAAATATGTAAATACATAAGAAAATGATATTCAAGCTTGACACGTAAATCGTGTAAATTAAAAGCCGGTGAAACTTCGAAGCTCAACTACGTATATAATAATATTATATACAAAAGCTTCTTATTTTTATATAATTATATAGGTGTATGTATATAGGGATAAAGAATAAAAATATATAGGATAAAAAAATGACAAGACGTGCTTAATTTAAACTTTTTTTTTTAAGCTAGCAACATTGTGTGTAATTAAAATAATTAAGTCTTCGGTCATCGGACGTTACCATCATCATAGTAATAAAAAATAATAGTAATAACAGCCTGCGAATGTCCCACTGCTGAGCTACGGCCACTTCTCCTTTTTTTGGGATAATGTTTTTGGAGCTTATACCACCACGCTGCTCCAATGCGGATTGGTGGAATACACATGTGGCAGAATTTGAGTGAAATTTGACACATGCAGGTTTCCTCACGATGTTTTCCTTCACCATCAAGCATGAAATGAATTATTAACATAAATTAAGCACTTGAAAATTCAGTGGTGCTTGCCCGGGTTTGAACCCACGATCATCGGTTAAGTTTCACGCGTTGTAGCCACTGGGCCATCTCGGCTCCGCCACATTAGCATCAGAATAAATTTTAAAGGAAGCGTCAAATATAAAAAATAAACGTACTATTAATAAAATCACTCTAGCTACACTTTCTCATAATAATTATTTAAGGTTATATTTACTATATTGTACTACGCAAGTAGTTGAATTTTTCCATAAGTAGTAGTTACTTAGTAGTAGTCGACCATAATATAACATTTTTTAACTCGTCATACTTTAATTCGTTTACAATTGCTACATTCATTCCATATCCTTTTTCTACACTAGCGCCATTCTGTAAGGTAAATTTTCCTTTCCTCTACCCTATAGTTAATCGTTATTTGAAAATAAATTTAGTTCAATCTTTGCTCCCTAACTATCACGTTGTTTTATTTCCAAAATCCAGTATTATTTTGCTAAATAATTACAATAGTAAGAAATACGAACATGACTTCACGACGACAGTGGCGCTATTATTTAAACAGTTGTTAATCATTTATAACAATATCAAAGGAAAACTAGGTGTTATAATAATATATATGTAAATAAAAAACACAACTACTTACTCGACATATTTATGTTTTGTAACGACTTATTTACATTAAAACGTAATATAGTTAAACAATAAAATTGAACAACATCGTTCTTTATTAGCCGTTAATTTCCATCTTTATTTACCAAAGTGCGGTACTTGTACATGTTTTTAAATTACAAAAAATAATAAAGCACTTGCAACGCAGTACGTATTCTGTATCTATGAACTCGCTTCATGTCACACTAGTGTAACGTCATGCCACATAATATCACGCTACATAAAGCCAAGCCAAGCCAAGCCAAGCCAAGCCAAGCCAAGCCAAGCCAAGCCAAGCCATGCTATGCCACGACAGTTAAAGCTGGAAAGGTCTATCAAGCCCGCTCGTAACCATTACTCGTCAATAACATTCAAGTGACAACAGAATTTAATACCCGATCGGCTCATTTCGGAACGTCATTCTCGTCGTCATGTTGCTATGGCAACTATAATAACGAATGAGAGGATGTGTCCATGGCAACGGAAAAATAACAGTTGTTGTAAAATTTAAAAAACTATAAAGACATTAAGACAATATAGATTCTATTATTTATATATTGATATTATTATTACCTCCCGTTTCACTAGTGGAATATTGAAAAGCGAATTAATGTAAAAACGCTACTTCTCGGTCGATCGATCTATTCTTTATAATTCGTATCACTTTTTGACATTTCACTTATCGTGTTCTGCAGTGACTTTCGAGTTGGTTCTTAATGGAATATGGTGGTTTTATAGATCTTTTTTCTCTTTCTCTCAAAGTGACACGTGTAAAGAAAAGAGTAAAACAAAAGCTACAATAATTATTAATTAGTGAACCGAACCAACAATGTTGGATATTGGCATTTGGCATAGCAAAAACATGTGATTGTATAAGATATATCCAGAATTTCTTTACAAAAGTGAATCTTTTTGCACCGAAACGTTTCAATTCGAAGTTAAATTCAAATTCGAAATTTAAATTTTATCAATGGAGTTTTTATTTCAAAATAATAACCAACAACAGACTATAAATAAATATAAACATAATATTACATGCTGTAGAGCTCTCGTCCTGAAGTCATTTGTTTCACATAATATATAGCTTATAGTACATGACATCCGCTATTAGTTGTTATGGTCAGGGAGCTAACGGTCAAAATTTCTATATGACTTGCTTATGGGGCTGACTTTATTAATAGCGATAAAAATACTTAAACGAATAATAAAGACCGCGTATAAAGAGTGTGATTGACGACGCAAATAACTTACTTTTTGTTAAAAAGGGGGCACTATATGATTTGAACTTGTCGTTCGTCTTTGTAGAAACAACTTTTTCATGTTTTAAAAAAGTATAGGATGCTCACACTTAGTATCGAATAGACGAGAATAACGCATAGATTTTTAAATAAAAATTAAAACTACGTCCCGTAATAACGATATGAGAGTATTTTGACAACCAGTCGCAGATATATACACGAATGAATTATTTAATATTACATTGCACATTACATTACATTGCACTTAAACATAAGTCTTATCATATGATCAAAAGCAAAATTTATTACACCAAAATACTCGTTGGCCCCCTAACTATTACGGTCGGTCGTCAACCCATAGCATGAACACAGTACGCATACACTTCGCTTTATAAAATACCATTTATAAAGCGAAGTGTATGCGTTTCGTAGTCTTGCGTAGCCATGCACATCTTTTTGCTATAGATAAATATTTATATATATCATTTGATATTTGTGCTCTTGAATAATACAACTCTCCTTTTATGGATATGATTATTACATTTTGTTCAAAGGTATTTTATGTGATTTTTATGAATATACATCTGTATTATTTTTATGTGTTATTGTTGTTGATTTTGTTATTTTAGGCTCTCCATCTGTAATACAATTTGTAATAGTTATTTTACGAGACTTATTAAATATTTTTAATGACATATTATTATGGCAACAAATTAATAATAATTCTTACCGTCACCGTTTATTCTTTCTATAACTTCTTCAATGGTCGTTCCATTGGGATATATTGTAGTTTTCGTCTCTTTCTCTGGATTTGTTTTGGGAGGCACAAATAGAAAGTATATTAAATTTTGTGTGTTATTTCCGCTTATAAGTTTGTTCCAAAAATCATCATCGGCTTTAAACCAAAACGACGAATTTCCTGTATTATTTAATGATGAAGCACTTGGGGGTACTAAAAGAAGAAATTAAAATATAACAAATCTATATATAAAAGTACCATAAAAGTAACACAAACAGTACAATTCTAATAATTTCTAATGGT
This sequence comes from Nymphalis c-album, assembly GCA_963151315.1. Classification (NCBI taxonomy): domain Eukaryota; kingdom Metazoa; phylum Arthropoda; class Insecta; order Lepidoptera; family Nymphalidae; genus Nymphalis; species Nymphalis c-album. The sequence goes on along the minus strand of OY720591.1, from coordinate 12,136,447 downwards.
TTCGATATGTTCTCCTCAAAAAAAATAAACCTTAGTTGAATCATAACTGGGAGCTAATTCTACTAACTTATGACGGTTACGATATGATGCCGATTCTATTCAGAGGCCTTAGCCAAGTTGACATTCTACAAACGTAAACGCTAATAGAAAACTGAACAAATGTATGAGAATGACATCTCTCAACGATAAGTCACGTGGTCATTTTTATACAATTTTTAGTTTTCTATTAGCGTTTTCGATTGTAGAATGTCAACTTGGCTAGGGCATCAGATCTTACTTCGACCGCGATAGTGACAATTTGTTAGTAGAATTAAACTCCACTTTATTTGCTCTAACTACAAGGCATAGGCCGGGTGTCTGGCAGCGTTTTTTACACTTCATACACACGTGCTAGAAATACAGCTGAATATTCTTGGTCGGATATAAAATACTCGATATCCGTTTACGATACATTTGTTCTGTCCACTGGATCAATTAATCAACTAAGTCGTATAAAAAATCTTATTTAAATATAAATTTTACCAACCATTTACTAGATCGAGGCTTTCCTTATTCATTTCCAAATCAGAGCTATTGCTGCTATTTAGTTTCGAGTCTTGTACACTTGTTAAGATAATTGACTCATTTAAAATTGGCGTTGGTGTTGTATTTATTAAAAAAGTACTAAAGTTTTTACTGCTGTTATCAGGTCGGACGATTGTAGTTGAACTGTTTAATAAAACATTAAGTCCAGTTACGTTGTCATTTTCAATTCCAGATGTATTTAACTCAGTTTCATTTCGTACTTGATTTCGCTGAGAATTTTCAACAGTTGTTTCAATATTTTCGGTAGTATTAACAGAAGTAGGACTTTTTTCTATTGTTTCTGTTACTAGTACAGAAGAAGGTTTCGATATTATTCCATGATGAGTTGATGGACTTGTTTCTGTTTGCGATAAAGTTACTGGATCACTTGCGTTGCTAGTTTTGTTAATAGTAGTTTCTTTAAAATGTGTTTCAGTCATTGTTGGTAGTTTTCTTTCTTTAATAAGTATCGGATTAGTAACAACCGGTAACGTTTTAGACGACTTAATATCAGGAATACTATTGCCGCTATTTTGTTCTACGTTTGGTTGTTTTTTTATCGTAATTGGTCTTACAGCAGGATTTTGTTCAATCGTTTGTGGTTTGGAAAATTGAATTGGTCTACCTTGAACATGTTTCATAATATCGTCAGAATTGACCAAAATATAGTTTGGTAAACCTTCAATATGATCAACCTCTTCTATTCTTCCATCAGGACGTATAATTGTATAACGTTTTACTGGACGTTGAGACTTATAAATATCCTGTATACGTCTTGAATTCTTGATAATGTTTTTTACATAATCGTTTTCTAAAATTTTATAAAGAACACGTGTTATTAAAACGTTTACAATAATAATATAATAACTAATAGGAAGATAATATAATAAAGAAGTTCTTACATACCTTTCGGTGTATTCAAAAAATTTTGAGTATTTATTCTGTAAGGTAATGCTTGTTTCAATTTATACAATGATTCTGCTGACGGATTTTGGAAGCTAGCTGTTGGATATTGATGTTGAAGTGGTTGTGAAGGTTCTTTGGGATAATTTAAGTTTCCATTCATATTTTGATATGAGTGATTTATCAAAGAGGGATTTTGTTTGTTTACCCTAGGTACCTGTTTACCTATTAAAGTCTGTATGTATTCGGGAGAAACTCCTTGTAGTTCTAATGTAATTTCTTCATTTGATTTCAATGATGGTTGATTTACTCTTCCATTTGAAGCTGGAATAATCTGTTTTGTTTCTGTTTCAGGAAACGTTTCTTTATTTAAATATCTAACAGGTGGTATTCTTAAGTATTCAGAAGGAACAACTTGTTTGTTTAATACGTCACTTTCTCGACTTGGTGTTTTGTTTATTTCTCGTAGTTCAGTTCTTGTTTGTTGAGGAGAGTTCTCTTGCACTCCGAAACCGATACCTTCTCTTTGTCTTATATAGGGCTCGTTAATCGTTCTCACTGGTAATAATCGCTGCTCTATTAATTTTTGTGGTTCATTTTGGTAGTTTATTTCGGATGGATTGTTATGAAAGTTATATGGAAGATTGGAAATTGTGCCCGGATTTCTTTGATCATTGTATTGTTCACTCCGTTGATTTTGATAAATACCATTAATAGGAGGATATAAACACCCTAGAAAATTTAAAAAAAAAACAGGATTAAGATTTTAATCACAGCTAAGTAAAACTTTATTTAAGAAAAACCTTTTATACTTATTTCAATACGACCTACGACGTGAACCATTTAAAAAATGTAAATAATAGTTTTAAAATAAATTTGTAAATCGGACAATAAAAATCGTAACTAATTAATTATAATCTCTTTCTTTAGCACTCTATTCAACGAAATCAAATAAAATAGTGTTTAATTCAAGTAGACTAATAAGGGCATTAAATTTAAAGCTACCACCGGCATGTAGATTATTATTATTATCCAGTATATATTATGAACCAGAAGAGCGACCAAGAAAATCAGTAGTTACTCTATTTTAACCTTTTAATTACAGTGTCATCATCAAATCCAATAAATCCATGCATGTCGCTTAGACAAGCAGATGTTTTTAACATCTGATTCGCTATTATTTTACCCTGAATGGATTCTAATATTTTATTAAAGTACAAACCTCCACGCTGGAAATATAACACAACACATAACACATATAAAATCTTCATTTTCGTTGGAGAATTCAAACAGTTCTAAAGGCTACAATGAGGTGCCTTTTATTATAAATACGAGTAAAACAAATAGAACCGAAAAAGCTGTTCATACACCTTTTGTTTAACGAAGCATTTCATTACCTGAATTTTAAATGTTTGCACAAACGTAAATTGAAATCAACATTGCGTCAAATAGTATGAATGATGTTTTAGGTACGGAGAGAGCGAAACAAAATCGTTTTATTCCCATGTTTTCATATTATATATGCTATGACTTGAATTATGAAGAAAAACACAATTCAAAAATAGCATAGGACCACCAGTATCATTGATAAGCTTAAAAAACTGCTTATATATTATGTGTCATGTACTTTTGTGGCATTATACTACACAAGCTGTACCCCGCTGTTTCACCTGCGTATAATTAATAAAAATATAATGAATAAAAATCAGCCTAGAACCTTCCTCGATAAAAGGACTATACAACACAAAAAGGATATTTAAATTCAAACGAGTAGTTCCTGAGATTCAAACCGGATTACCGGATCAAACAAACAAACTCTTTTTATATTAGTATAGACGATATGGAAATACTAAACATTTTTTAGTTATTAACATTTCAGTAGTAATTTAAGATGGATGCGATTGTAAGAACACACTTCGTATCTCACTCATGAAATGTTGGCAGCTATTTAATTATACACAATTTATATTAGATTTGAAAAATACCCAGATCAAAATAGAGTACTTCACCCTATTACAATTATAGCTTATAATTATAGTAAATTTCTCATATAGTTTTCTAACATATCATCAAACTTGAAACTTCAAATTTGTTACCGAATAGCTCATCAGAATAGATTTAGGTATATAGTTTATGGTACATTTCAACTGTATTTCAGTAACAATTTCTATGTTTGCAATACTTCGAAAATTTACCAACAACTTCGCAACACCGAATGAATTGTTTTACCATTTTTATTTCAGGCTATAATGTATTTAACACAAAATCTATTGATCACACATCTATTGTTGTAAAATTATTGTAATTCGGTAATTCCGATACATGTGTTGGAATGTAATTTGCAATTGCTTTTGGTTCTTAATTATTTAATTCTAAGTCTTGATTACATTCCGTTTTGTGTAACTTAATAAATAAATAAATAAATTCCGACTTCCCAAATAAAAATAAAATATAATACTCTATTGTATAAATATAAATTGTCCGAAAAGAGACGAAACACAGAAACATGCATGAATTTTACATGAATTTTATTGGAAAAATAACATCTTATAGGCCCAATCCGGGTTCCCGGAAACCGAACGCAGAACCCGGGTTCCGGGAACCTAAACCTGCAGCCTTTTACGCTAGGCACTCAATCAACGAGTCAGTTAAAGTTAATAATATTTACATAAGTATATTACCTACTATATTATATTATTAGTAAATATTATTCACAATAGTAACCGTAAAATTTATTTATAATTAAAAGTAATTATTTGTGTTGTGTCTTGCGTCAGTCATACGTCAGTTCTAAAGACTTTTCAACGTTTAATTTGTTCTGTTTTAAGTCAAATGACATAATTTATTTTAATTTTGCGTAAATCCGTCTGAGTAGGTACCGCTTACTGATCACATATTATAGCATCAAACAACAAGATTTAGAATTGTCGTGATCACAGTGTAACCACTTCAATAATGTAAAACGGTTTTTAACGTTCTCGATTCGATTCCGATCCTGGGGCCCTAGACAAGTGGCTTTTACGTTAATAGAATAGAATAGAAAACAACAACCAATGTATGAGGCTGACATTCGCGTTCGCTTCGAAACGTCAAACGCGAATGTCAATTTCATACATTGGTTATTATTTTCTATTCTATTCCATCAGCGTAAAGCCACTTGTCTAGGGCCCCTGAGGCCCTAGCCAAGTTGACATTCTACAATTGTAAACGCTAATAGAAAACAAAAAATTGTTTGAGAATGACCACGTGACTTATCGTTGAGAGATGTCATTCTCATACATTTGCTTAGTTTTCTATTAGCGTTTACGATTGTAGAATGTCAACTTGGCTAGGGCCTCTGATTCGACTTCTTCTTCTTCTTCTTCGAATGCCTCTCCAACTAGTGAAGGTTAGCTGTCAGCTTCGCACACTCCGCTCTTTCTCTTGCTAGCCGGAACAATTTGGATGCATTTGCGATCTCTGTCCACTCTCTGATGTTACATAGCCACGATTTCTTCCTACGCCCAACACTTTTTTTTCTTGGAATCTTGCCCATCATTATAAGTTGTAATAACTCATATCTGGTATGTCTTAAGACGTGTCCCAGATACGAGACTTTCGATTCGACTATTCCTCATAAAGCCGAATCGATATAATGTTACCATATATCAAAGCCAAAAAACCTTGTTAAAATCAAATTCAATTGCTAACTTTTGACAGTCCAACATGGACAGATCGAATCGTAGCTGGATTATATTAGTAGAATAGGGAAAAAGCTAAACGTCAACGATTATATTTCGATTCGATAACGATAATGTGACAATTAAGTAAGTAGAATTGGGCTCCTGCACAAGAACATAATATATTATCTGTTATAAATAAGACCGTAACAAGCGTCAGGCTTATTTATGAACCATAACCAATAGTGACAGAAAGAGTGTTTAATTATATTATAAGTAGGGAGAGGAACACGGCCTCTCTTTTTGTTATCATAGATTTGACATTTAAAATATATTTTACGAGTAAAACTGTTAGAAAATATTTTTATTTTATTTTTTACTTATTTTAACTCAAATATAACTCTTTATTTTAATTCAAATCAATTATTTACTTTTAATTGTGGATACAATATGACCTAGATTATTTCGCTAATGTCAAGTAGAAGTTTCCATTTGTTTAGGTTAAAATGAATACCAAATGAATACCTACTCATACGTCAACGACTTGATTAAAAATATTCAGTAATGATGAATGTACGTAGTCGCATTATATGAATTATATTTTAATGAATTTGATGAGTAGAAACGTAATATGTGTCATAGTTTTACTCATAAAACATTGAATATTATATTTCTGCAACTCCATATCGAATTAATTACAAATAAATATTATCGATAATCTGAAATACCCACGGACTGTTTGATAAAAATTGCCTGATTGTTCAGATGAATATATTCCAGAAAATATTGACATTGATTTTGGTAGACAAGGTGATAGTTAAAGAGACCCCGTGGCCGATCAAATAGTCGTTGACCAAGTAAAGTCAATTACTGGTCTCAGTGACAATCGCCCTGAAAGAAGAACACAACAGCAAGTAAGAATACGATCAAAAATTACGAATTTACTTGGTTGTAGAGCTTTGTGTAAGTTCGTCTGGATAGGTACCACCAACTCATCAGATATTCTACCGCAAAACAGCAGTACTTTCAATTATTGTTTCTGTTAGAAGGGTGAGTGAGCCAGTGTAATTACAGGCACGAGGGACATAACATCTTAGTTCCCAAAGTTGGTGGCGCATTGGCGATGTAAGCGATGGTTAACATCTTTTACAAAGCCAATGTCTATGGGCGTTGGTGACCATGTGACTTACCATTAGGTGGCCCATATGCTCGCCTGCCTTGAGGCTTGCCACTTTTTTATGTTTTACTAACCAATATATGCTTTGCCCTTAAGAAAAGTATGAGAAAATGTTTACGCAACGCCTTGATCTACTTTAATTTCGATCAAAGTCACACTTTTGTTCTTCAAGGTTCGAGACTGTTATCTTTACTCGTCATCGATTTGTAATAAATGTAGCTCTTATTTGTTTTAATTGTAATATTTCAGTTTTATCATTTTTCATTTTACACTAAGGTTATACAAGAATGCTTATTTTTTTATTCAAACAAAAACAAATATTTTATCTTCTAGTATCTAAACATAAAATATTTTATTCTTATTTATTTTTTTATTTTTTTCAAGTATTTTTTTTAAGTCAATAGATAATAAAAATAAAAATATATAAATAGTAAACCTTATTTTACGCTTAATATTTATGAACAATAAGGCAATAAAATTTTCATATATCAACGGAGAACCGAAGTTTTTGTAAAAAAACTGAATTTAATCCTTTTTTCAAGATGCGGACAAGGTACATAGGAATTTTTGAACGACAATTTGAAGTTAAGCTTCTCTAGAAAAGTAATATCCAAAATTTTGCCTACTCGGGTCACATGCATTTCCAAATGTACGGACTGGACACCAAGTATTAGTGTATATAATCTTTATCATGAGTTATAAAACAGAAACATTACTTTAAAATACCTATCAAACCTATTTCGTTCAAGAGGAAAAAAAATAAAGACTTTTTTCTGCACGATAGGTTGCGAGGCTATTTTGTAGGCAAAACTGATTACGCCTTATATCTCATTTTCCTCACTGGATCAAAAATGAAGTAGGAAATGAGCCGTGAACACTGTATAAGGCGATGTCATCTCTGTGCTTTTATAAAAACTTCATAAATAATAAATAAAAGCACATAAGTCTTATATTTAGGACATAAAATTACGAAACATGAGTAAACTACTTATTTTTTTTTCATACTAACTACGGTCACACTATTATATCATAATATCTTGTAACATTATTCACACATGGCCATCTGATCCCAAACTAAGCAGAGCTTGTGCTAGGGAAACTATATACTGATATACTTACATATACTACTTTTATTTTGTAAATAAATACTCATATAGATAATTACACCCAGACTCAGGACCAACAGACATGTTCATGCACACAAATGTCTGTCCTGAGTGGGAATCGAACCCACGACCAGCGGCGCGAAAGGCAGATGTCTACCAAACACGACAACCGGCTTGTCACAATATATCTTGATGGAAAAGGCCTCCCCTAAAAATTTACAAGGTTTCCTGTTCTTCGCTTTCATCCAGAAATTACCACCTGTATGGTATGACATCTGTTCTGCTCACCGAGCAGTTGGTCTACTTAATATTTTACGTCCATAATCGATATAATATTTCGTTACAAAATTCTGTAACCGTAAGATATTCTGGAAAAGTTCTGTATTAAGCGATAAAGCTGCTTTATTGTACAAACTGGTTTGTTACGATAAGTACTTTTGTATTAATTTATGCGTGTGGTGTACTACAGTACAATACTATCTATCAATATATCTATCATGGGCTGATGGCATTCGATGACGCAATACGCGATTTATGTGCTTCAAATTAAACGCAAATTGGGCAATCTAACTTCGACTAACGTTGATCACAACTGTTTAGTCATAATAAATTTAACATTTTTGTGAGTTATTATTGTTTGTGGGTTATACATAATATGTTTAAGTAATTAATATTTGTAAACTATTTTTAATTTTTATTTGCATTTATATGAGGTTTTATTGTAAATATGTAAATGACTGGATTAAAAAATGGGGTGATATAGTATACTACTTAGTAAAAATTTAAGTAGGGTAGAAACATAAGTAGATAGTCCAATTTATCATTTAAAATTATTTCTATGAAAATCTTCAGAACTGTTGTGCATTTTATTATTGACAACGCCATCTAACATTCATTTGTAGAACTACAAAGACTATTGTATTCTATGTACATATAATTTAAAAAACTCAAATCTAATTTTGATCTTCGAACACAGATGGCGTCAGTTGTTCGATTCGAATACATCAAATAAAAGTGTACTATTAAAATCCGAACTCGTGTTAAATGTGATAATTTGTGGTGCAGACTGCAGCATCCATCAATCACATAGAGTTATAACTCGCGAAATGACGTGTTTGAAGACCATCGCTGTGCTGTTATCAGTTTTAGTTAATTTGTCCTCAGGTAAGTAATATTTGTTATACCTACTTGTTATCATTAGAATTGCGAACTATATTATTTTGAACAGCGCACTTTTTATATTTTGATTCGAAAGTTAAAATTTTGGGCTAAATAATTGATTCGACATTTTTTATTTTAATGTGGTATTCTATATTCTAGTTATTACAAACTTTATTATTTACTAGCTGTTCCCCGCGGTTTCGCCCGCGTATAATTAATAAAAATACAATGAATAAAAATCAGCTTAGAACCTTCCTCGATAAAAGGACTATACAATACAAAAATAATTATTAAATTCGAACCAGTAGTTCCTGAGATTAACCGGATCAAACAAACGAACTCTTCAGCTTTATATATTACTTTAGATATTAATAAGACTGTAAATAAAAAAAATAAATTATCTAAAAATAAATTAAGATGCTTAATTTGTTTATTTTTAATATAACCTTGGAACTTCCAAATGGACCTTCCATTTAAGTTTCAACAAATGTAAGTATAACTATATCATATTAAGTCTCGGAAATCTAATCGTCCAGGCTCATCAGATTTGATGTAAGACCATAGGCTGTAAAACTGGTAACAGATTTAATTAGTACTTTTCACATTCTCCCAAAATACATTCTACTGATACAGACCCGACTGGGACTACTTATTCAATTTTTATGCTTTATTCTTTTTATATTGCGGTATATGAACCAGTGTGACATAATATCTTCAAATCTTTACCCTTCAATACTAGTTTCAATACCACTTATCACATAGCTGAGCAATTTTCTATATTATCTTCATAAAAAAAACGAATCATACTAAGAATCATGTCATACAACTTTATTCAAGGTATTAGAATTGATGTAAGTATTTCAAAATGACTCGGAAATTTAGTTTTAATGTATAAAGGGTAACTGTAGGAACTACACACTTATGTAAAGTATGATAAATAAGTTTAGATATCATGATATTGATATAATCATATTTAATTATAGACAAGATATTTTCTACGATAAAATTTAAGTATATTAATATAGTAATTTTATAAATAGCTTAGGTGTATTTTTATGAGCCGATGTGGTGAAGTTGTTAGGACACCAGCTTAAACAAAGGTTGTGAATTGTGATTTCGAACCCAGGCGAGCACCACTGAATTTACATTGAGCGTGATTTGAGTTCGTAAGGAAATGCATTTGTTGGAACTTGGATGAAAATATGTCATGTGTTTCTTCCAATCAGCATTAGAAGAACAAGAACAAAGTCCCACCCCTCTCCTGTAAGGGAGAGGTCATACCCCAGCTGTAGAACCTTTACAGTTTCTTTTTTTTAATTATAATATAAGACCAAGCGGAATCAAGAACGTTATTTATACAATAAGTACTTCTTAGTTCGATTCGTGCTTGGTCCTAAATATTGCTATTCCTTATCACGTGGTCTCTCGCGTGTTTACTCGCTTGTTCTATCCTATTATGTTTTTTTAAACGGAGAGTCATACGAGGTATTTCCTTAACACAAGTTTTAGGGTTTTTACAAAAAACGTTTGATCGAACGGTAAATAGTTTCCGGTAAAAAAAACGTACGTGTTTCTTAAAACAATATATTTTTAGTTACCTAGTTACCTAGGTAAATAAAATTAGTTTGTATTATTAACTTTTTAATAAATTTATTTCATAGGTAGGTACGAATTTCAAATTTTAAATAAACTTAATAAAGATTTTTTATTGCTTGGAATCAATTTGACGAGCTGGTTGGCGTGGTGGGTAGATGCTTTCGCGCCGCAGGTCGTGTGTTCGATTTTCACCCAGGACAGACATTTCTGAGCATGAACATGTCTGTTTGTCCTGTCTGGGTGTAAAAATCTATATAACTATATATTTACAATAGAAAAGTAATATAGGTATCACTTGTCCGGTTGCCATAGTATAAAAAATGGAATTACGCCTAGAACTGACCATCTGATAATAATAAATAGTCAACACCGCTGTAAAAATATATTGACCATTCCTTACATGTTCTGCGTCACCAACCTTGAGAACTAAAAAGTTAAGCTTGTAAATGACACAAGCGCACTCACTGTTTAAAACGAAAACAATACTAAGTAGTGCTGTTATCTATATGTTATTTGAGTATCTATCCGGACTGACTTGCACACAAACCTACCAAGTTTAGGAAAAGGCTCATACAAGATTATTGAAAATCTATCATCTGTTTGGAATGTTGATTCTACCGACGAACCGACAAGAGATGTTGATGATAATATCCTCTTGACCGTTTTCGGTCAAGACGACCATTCTCTAGGAGGACTAGTTTTGCACAAGACATGTTATAGCGATTAAAATGCGCTATAGTACACTTATGTGTGTGCTCAAACACTGCCAACTTCCTGACTTCGGCCTGCCAATGTGAACATCTCGACTAAGTCCCCGATAACTTTTTATTGGCTTAACCGGGTTGAACCCAGGGCCACGGGACCATCATAGAAATAACTCGCTAGTGAAAGGTGTCTCATTTAAATGGTTTATATCCGGTATGAAAAAAATGGTGACTTTACGTCAAAATCTTTCTATTCTTAGTTTAACTTTTCTTAAAATCTTTTAAACTACGCTCGATTGACTTAACGGATTCTTATGAAAAACTCGATCGTTTTCTAGAATGCAACGTAGCGTACATTTACTAAAATTTTTTGCCGTACGAAGTAAGCGGGTGATGACTTGCGCACTCAGACAGCCCTTTAACGCCTTTCTCAAATTAACGCGTAAAATGGCAGAAAATTTCTGATTTTTATTATAAAATTTCAGTAAAACTAGACCAGTTTTTTAGAACCTCTTATTTTATTTTAAAGGCGGATGATCTTGGCGGCTTCAAATGATATCTAAGATATATTATATCTTCACAAGTTTATTATATTGTTACAGGAACATTATCATGCGGTTCCAATGAGATAATCGACGAATGTCCATCAGACTGCGCCTATGACTACTGTCCCAAACACGAACTCCAGGATAGAACACCATGCCCTAAGCCTGAAGTGTGTCCACCGCCGTCTTGCAAGTGTGGCTTCAACTATCGCAGAGCTGAAAACGGCACGTGCATACCGACTACAGAATGTCGTAAGTAACACAACAATCTAAACACATGATAACGTATATAAATTTCCTTTTGTCGTTTAAAGACTAAAAAATAAATATGTTCTTTGAATATATTGTTATCAGAAATATTGAATTTCAAAACAAGAGGATAAGAATTAAGTCATCTTAATTATTATCCTCTTGTTTTGAACTTTTGTACAGAAGTAATTTTTTTAAGATTACGATAATTGGTGAAATTGTTCTTTCAGTTTCATAAGTTGGTTTATTTCAATGTTTAACATTTTCTTGTTTCTGATGGATTCATGAGCAATATTTCCGATCGCATATCCAATCGTGTACACGACTATAATCAATTTGACCGTTTCTTTTCAGCTCCATTTGAGTGTACCCGCGTCAATGAAGAATTCAATCCCTGCCCATTGTATTGTCCATCTGACAATTGCAGGGATGCATCGCTTACTGGAGAGTGTCCATTTTTCCTTTTCATCGTCGTGAATTGCAGCCCATCTTGTAGATGTATCAAAGACCATTGGAGGAAGGATGGAGTTTGCGTCCCTTATAATGAATGCCGTGAGTAAAGCAAGCTTTCCTTCGCCTAAACTTTTCCGGTCGTATGCAATGTGTCTAGTGTAGATGACAAATCAAAATCATTGGAACAATCGTAATGACTTTGTAGCGACTTCTATCTCGCCACAGACGAACTATGAACAGACGTATCCTACATCGCGATATCAAAGTTATCAGAGCGATTGAACATAAATACAAGAAAACCCGACAACAATCGTCGGGCAGTAGCCCACCAGACACAACACCCGTCTGGTTGGAGGATCTTTTCAATGGTGGATGAGGTACTTTACTCCCTGTTCCTCGCCATCCCCAAAACTTAATGAAGACTAATGAATCTCGTTAATGTTGCATTGCTCAGCAAAGGCTTCTCATCTAAAGTAGAAGACTTGGAGTATATTTCACTCCAGAGCTAGTTAACGTATTTAAATGTGTAAAACAAGTACTAATAGTAGGTTTTCTTTTCTTTTCTTTTCTTAATAGTAGGTTTATTCACGATAGTTAACTCAGTGAAAATTAAAATGCTAATATTATATAAATTTATAAACATAGACTAAAGACTATTTTTTTATTTCACAGCCCAGAACACGGAAGTCTTACAACTGGATGAAACAACAACCACTCAAGAGTTTATTACCGGCACATCTGATTGATATCTATCTATAAAATAACAACTGTGTTATCTATCCAAAGATTATAACAATGTGTTAATAAAATTATACCTTTTTTTCGAAAGGCAAGCATTTATGTGGATTTTATAATTGATTTATTAAACAATACATTCTTTGAAATGATTTTTATATGCTTATATCTTATAGAGAAGATAATATATAATATTGCTACTGTAATTGCAGAATTACCTATATGTAATGCCATATGTATGATTACGCTCGTTTATACATCCTTACTAATATTATAAATGCGAATGTAAGTTTGTTTGTTACGCTTTCACGCCTAAACCACTAAGCCGATTTTAAAAATTCTTTTACCAATGGAAAGCTACGTTATCGGCGAGTAACATAGGCATATATTTTGTCCCCTAATTCCCACGGGAACGGGAACTACGCGAGTGAAACCGCGGGCAAAACTCTAGTACATGAATTTAAGCGATATACAAGTACTCATCGCGATATCTTCTAAACTATCTGCCCGATTGACTTGAAATCTGTCACAGTTACGTAGACGCTCACACAGAACGGATTTTACACGTTTTTACACGTTTTTTTTTATTTATTTCATAGGAAGGCGGACGTGCATATGTGACACTTGATGGTAAGTGGTCACCAACGCCCATAGACAATGGCATTGTAAGAGATGTTAACCATCGCGTACATCGCCGATGCGCCACTAACTTTGGGAACTAAGATGTTATGTCCCTTGTGCCTGTAATTACACTGGCTCACTCACCCTTCAAACCGGAACACAACAGTACCAAGTACTGCTGTTTTGCGGTAGAATGTCTGATGAGTGGGTGGTACCTAACCAGACGAGCCCGCACAAAGCTCTACCGCCAAGTGCACACGTGCAAAGCCGAAACGAATTGCTAGAATTATTATATAATTTGTATTATTAAAATTATCTTCATATTATTTCCTTTACCGTTTCTAATGTGTTTAGATTATAGTGTGCGACAGAAAGCAATAAAATAGTAATTAACATATAATATTAATACACGTGGTGATTTTTATTGAAACTTACTAGTTTTCGCTCGCAGCTCGCAGCGTGCGAAGGTTTTAGGCAGTGCCGGCGTTTGGGGGGGAGGAGGGTATCGCAAAGCCTGGGGTGCAAAAGTTTGCGGGGCGCCTAGGTTTGGGGCCAAGGTTTGACCTTACATAAAGGCCAGAAAAGTAAAATTTCACTGAAGAAAAGCATGAATAAAAACAATTTCAGAAAATAATTTAATAAATAATCAACAAAATGTTCAATCAAAATTAAAACATGAAACAAACATTAAAAATATGAAATGTTCATTAAATTCGAAAAGGAATAAAAAAAATGTTTGAATTTCAAACTAAGAAAAAAAATTTTAAAGAAAAAAAAAATACAAAATATAAAATAAAAAAGGACCTACGAAACTGTCTACGTCCACGTCGTTAGCTCTGGGTTACGCTAAAGGAAGGATGAAATTCTTTGGATCAGCAAAAAATTAGCACTATTATGATTTTAAGTGGGCGCCACAAAATTTTTGCACGGCGTGTCAATGGCCCTAACGCCGGCACTGGTTTTAGGTACCCTATTACCTCTTCTGTCCCCCTGTCAACGTGTATGAAATGCTTGTGACCGTTATACTTGTAAACGTTACAAACAAACAAAGTCATTTTCGCATTTATAATATGACGAACCGGTTGGCGAGGTTGAATTAGTTCGAATCCCGCCCAAGACAGACTTTTGTGTGTATGAACATGTATGTTTGCCCTGAGTCCGGGTGTAATTACGTATGTATTTACAAAAGAAAAGTAGTATATATACGGCCTCTGCTTAGTTTGTGATCAGTTGGCCTTTTGTGAATAATGTCCCAGGATATTACTACATTATAATATTACTAATTCTCGTCCGCAGCTTTGACTGCATGTTATGTAGGAATTGTGGGTATTGAGAGGAGTTGTTATAAAAAGTAGTGCTTCCTCGGGGTTCAACCTTGCTTCGCGCCAAATTCATTGTTCTAGACGTGAAAGCGACAGCCTCTCATTTATAATTAGTATGGAAGATATTTTTAAGCACAAACTTTACACTGCAGTTACCAGCGACTTGATTGAAATTGTAGTTAAATACAATTATTTTGAATAATTTTCAATCGACTGATAAACCAGGTTGATTATGTCAAATAGACGAATAGTCGTAAGTAGGGTAAAGACAAAAATATTTTATGGAAAATATTGATTATTTTTTACATTTTAAATAGATTATACTTCTGAAAATAGTTAAAAAAATATTTTATCTGTTATTCGATTAGAAACAAAACTATGAACATTGCTGTAATTAATTACCCATTCAATATGTTTTTTTTAGTATTGAAATCTACTATATATTTATCTATTGTTATTAATTGAATAATGAACACGATACAAGCTGTTCATTAAATATGTACGCGATTATTTATGTGACAGTTGATGTAAATTATCGTCAGAAAGCGGATCGTGCCCGCTGAATATGTGTACATATGTCATTTTCATAGTGAATAAATAAGCAGTCAGATATTTTCATGTTGAAAGGCTTTTATTTTGAATTTATGACGATTGACTAGTCGGTTGACGTGGTTGGTAGAGACGTGCCTTTCGCGCCGCAGGTCGTGGGTTCGATTCCCACACAGGACATACATTTGTGTGTATGAACATGTTCATTTGTCCTGAGTGGGTGTGATTATCTATATAAGTATGTATTTATAAAAAAACAATTAATATATGTAGTATATCAGCTGTCTGGTTTCCATAGTACAAGCTCACCTTAGTTTGGGATCAAATGGCTGTGTGTGAATAATGTCCCAGGATATTATTATTATTATTTACGCCTCGGAGATATACTTGTAATGAGTTTTATCTGAATGTTTTAATGAGCCGATATGGTTCAGTGGTAGAATACGTAACACTGTGGCGTGAACCGGGACACCGCAGCATATGCTGGAGAAGTCCTGCTTGGAACGTGGAGAAGCAATTACTAGTCCGAGAAGTCGGAGGCAGGAAGAAGACGTATCGCGGAGGCAAGGTCATCTGCGGTCATATTGAATGCGGTTTAATGTTTTATTGTAATGTCGTGAAGTATGAGATGAGATTCATTGAGGTCGATTTATTGTTTTTAATTTCATTTATAATAGTTCGCTTAAATATAGACATTATAATATAAGAATTACATTCCAATAATCACACGTTAAACATTTTGAATGTTACTTTACGAAAATGTTACTCGTTCTCGTTTAAAAAAATGCTATTTACATAAGAATGAAATGTAATATTAACAGTATGTGCATTGTAGTACCACTTGTATATACAAATAGATCAGAAGTATATAAAGGACAACTCATTATAAGTCGACTTAAAGACGCAGTATGTCGTGTTTTATCATTAATTTAGTGCTTATTTACCTTATAAATTTTGGCACAGGTAATTTTATTTATTTATCTTCAGTTGATTTAATTAATATCTATATAAGTTACCTGCGGAAAACTATTTGTCTGGTGAATTTACCTAACTTATTATTTTATTTAATATAGTTAAAATATATTTTATTAATATTTTAAGGAAATCATTGAATGATTTTATAATTTGGTTATTTCATGTGAATATATATTTTAATCATATAATAAGTTTTAACGAAAAAAAACGTTAATGTATTTTAGACATAGTACCTAAGTTTACACTTAAACTAATACTTAACGTTCATATTTTTAATTAACTTACTTTTACGAAAATATTTTTTTTTAGAACTTACTCGGGAGGCTTATACAAACAGCCTAATATAAAGTAAATGTAGCCTTTGTTTGAAAACTTTAGGGTTTAATTCTACTACAACTACTAAATAAAAGTAGAGGTTAAAAAAAAATAAAGGACATAAAAATTCATTTCACACTTATTGTTTAAGATTACAGGTGTTCTAACTATTGGCATAGTATAAATATAATAAAAATATATTAACAAGTTATAATAAAAATTAATAGCTTCTGACGAGTGTGGTACTAATGAAGTCCTGAAGGAAGAACCAGATTGCGCGTCCGACTACTGCCCTGGTGCTGCAGAACAATGCACGGATACCCGAGACCCTTGTTCGCCCTGTCAATGCGGTCCTATGTACCGAAGAGTTGAGAACGGAACTTGTATACCGAGTAGAAACTGTCGTAAGTAACATAACATTTTAGTTGAAAAACATCAATCACTTAAAACTGCTAAGTTAGTTTACAATTTCATAATATTGAAAGATTATTATGATGTTAGCTATCTAGTCCTGCGAGTTTGCTGGTGTGTTACAAATAACCCATTTCCAGTTTTCATGTATTTTCTTAAATAACTGTAAAATTAGGAAAATATGAATAAAAATATTTTCTCAGAAATATTAAAGATTGAACTACTCAATATTTCTGATATGTTATTATTATATCTTTGTTTCTTTTTCGCCTCAACTAATATACCTGAATGTGAATAATTTTATCATTTTTAACCTTAAACTTTTCCCTATTAAATATGTCAGCATCAATTCCTTGTGGCGAGAATGAAACCTACGATAGCTGTCCAGTCTGCTCAGAATTATGTGATAATGCCGTTCCCAGTGGAAAACGCTGCAGATTTATAGGTAGAGTTGGGATAACAGTAATTTGCAACCCAGGATGTCGTTGTATCGACTTTTATTGGAGGAATAATGAGAATAAGTGCGTTACTTACGAACAGTGCAGTAAGTATTCAAATTCATTCAATAGTTTATTTACAGCAATATATAAATAAAATTGTGCAGTCGGGGGACCCCCGTCAGGAACGAAGTTCTGTTAAAATCAATTAAAATCTCCTCAACTTCCTTTATATCCACCTCCTAAATTGGAACGCCCAACGCATCGAATTTTGTAGCATTTGGTAGGCACAGTATGAACGTTATATGACGTGACCTTGGGCCACAGCCATTTCACTCTACTGTAAGCCGCGTATAAGAACTTCCCTCCAAAAACATTACACAGGATACAATAACTAGGTTGTTTGCTTAAATTCAATTACTTAAATCTTATTAAGTGATTAATCATTAATTATATTTCCTTTTTCAGCTCAAACCCAGTGTTAACCTCATTGTTAAAAATATAAAGTTCAATTAAAAGCTTTTATCTGAATCTTGTCATTTTGTTCTATCCCTTATCCTTATATTTATGGTATTTTAAAGATTAATAACACACAAAACGTGCTCAGACATCTCTCTCACAAAATACTCTCATGCTAAATTTCTTTTACTCAGAAGAGAAGCATTGATAGACCGCTTCAAGGCTGCGTTTGAGCAAGTTCTATGTCAGATATCTCATTGACATAATATTTATGTTTTAATTATCTCTCGCGGGATAAATAATACGTGAATAATATTTTGATGTACAAACAATAACTAAAGACCAATAAGAACGCGATTCTGAATCCGTGGTCATAATATGTAAGACAGTCCTTTAATAGACACACACTTGACTGCAAATAGTCGTTTCAATCTTAAACTTATATTCCAACATGAAGTCTATTTTGTAAGGTGGAATTAAAATTTGACATCATTTAGAATCCTGCATGTTTATGGATGTAATTTTGTCACAAACCAAGATGAACATTATGCTTAAGACGTGGCGTTTACATAGGCCGGCAACGCAACTGCAAGCCTTCAGATGTAGGTGTCCATGTGCAGTGGTAGTCCCTTTCCATCAGGTAAGTCTCCTGCTCGTTTGCCCTCTATTCTTCTTTATATTTAGGATTTAATTCTACGCAGTAGTACGCCGAACATTATGGACTAGATTAAGTAGAAAACATTTTTTACGACACAATCGTGTTCACGAAGGTATTGCTTGATATTTAAATTTATGACAGATTGTTTGTTTTTAATAAATATTTAAAAGTAACTTATGGTATAATGAAAAATGTTATATATTTTCAAACGGTCATTATTATCATCATATTATATAAAAATTAAAAATAATACTATATTAACAATATATCGTATAATATCTGGTTTTTTTTTATATTATGTAAATAAAGATCTTAGTCATTCTGCATTAATTATGTGTAAATTAAAAACAAAACTCTTTTGACGTCATCATTAAATACAAACCGGCATTTTAATGAAATCCAGACGAGCACCGAGTTGTCAGGCATTCATCTCGTGCTCAAAGGTGAAGTAGAACATCTTAAGCAACTTGTATTTATTCGTTGTGTCGTATATGTGACAACCAATCCTTATTGTGTTGGAATTAAACGCCAAACTTCTTTTTGAAGTGGAGAACAAACTGTTGTGGGACATATGTAGATGGGCCCGTCCATGATAAGCAATCTGATGGTCATCACCGCCCAAAGATATGCCCGTAATGGCTCACTCGTCCTTCCAATTGGAACACAAGAATCAGAAAATCGGATGAGTGGGTGGTAACTAACCAGATTGTATATCTACTTACCACCAATTAAAATTCATGGATTGTTATTTGTTACTATGACACATGCAAGATCTCTGAATCCGATCCATCCGAGATCTCAATCTCGGAGTTTGCTAAAATATTTAGGTATATAATAACGAACAAATTCAATAACTTGTAAAAACAATACAATACGGTAATATATTATCACTGGTGCGTGTTATTGCATTATATAAGGAAAATATTTAATCTATTGTAATGTTATGTACTTTTTGTATTTGTTATTTGTATTTAATAGGAGAGATTAAATTCTGTTTAAGAAGAACTATGATTTTAATTACGTTAGTTTAAATTAACTTCCTCCAAATAAGTCAAACGATAACTCACCCACGATCGGTTTTTGATATTTCTTTATATAAGCGAGGCGGGAGGTGGCAACCTCCTACCACGAGTGCAGCGGTCACGGTGCGTCACATCCTGATTGAGTGTACCGTGCCATTGCCATTCCCTGGCAGCCATTGTAGGCGGACCTCACCATGCCGAGCGTGATAAACGCCGTGATCGATAGCGAGAGGTGCTGGAAGGAGATGGTTTCTTTATATGCGAAAACGTCATATTGCAGAAGGAGGCCACGAAGCATCAGCGTGAGCATCAGTTGTAAGTATTATCAAAAAGGGCAATTAAAATTATGTTATTCGAAAGGTTGCATACCTTATAGGTGTTACTTATACCTATACGGTTTTAGTTAATGTGCCTTAGATAACCACAAAAAACTGAGTATTTCGACATTGAGTGACTATATATACTAGAATAATTTTTTTGATGGTATTTGTAAAAATAAAAAGTCAGCAAGGCACTTAATGCCGATTTTCTCACAGATGAGGGGACGGGGAATACCCTGATACTAATCAACTCAAATTATTCATTGCACAGATTTTATAGTTCATATTACGTGATAATTGTACACATTCCTATCTATGGAAGTCCATATTTATCGAAGGATTGCTTGGAATAATTTCCTTGTTGATAGAATGTGTCTATAACGATTTTATATCAATTACATTTGTACGTACAATATAATTGAATAACAAAATACTAAGTCACGCAGTACTCGGTAATAGCAATGAATACTCTTTAATACATAGAATCGCAGTTCTTATGGGCGCTCTGAAGACAAACTTTCTACGACCCAAAATGCCGCTTGGCAGCGTGGCAGTCGTTCCCCAGCGTATCTTAACTACAAGAGCAAGAGAGACGGACGTTCCCCAGCGTAGCTTAACTACGACAGCAAGAGAGACGGACGTTCCCCAGCGTAGCTTAACTACGACAGCAAGAGAGATGGAGAATATCGCCAGAGCCGACAAACTACGAACTAAACTGGGGAGACCCCAACCCACCTAACATATATTCAACCGCCAAACAGAAACAAAGTATTGTTGTGTTCCGAAATGAAAAGACATAAAATTTTAGGCAATACATCAATTGAAGAATCAAAAAGGGACTCCAAAGCAGAACAGACAGTGCACAGACTAAATACAGTCCATTTCTAATTATATCTTTAGTTGGATTTGAGTATATTTCAGAATAAAAATTATTTAACATAATTTTATTCACTAATATAAGGAATTAAATAAAACCTACGTACCAATTTTACTAAAAGTGCACGAGCAAATTAAAAGTTTTTGATAGTTTGTCAAATAACTAAACGTATTAGTTGGTATAAAGCTTAACACATACCTAAGTAAGTATGGTCTCCCCTGGAATGAATAAGTTTTTTTTTTAGATTATAAATTCAGTTCTTACCTATGTAATATATTTACATTTATATAAACTAGGCGAAGCGGACCGATAACAACTATAGTAATAATAACTGTTATACGAGAATATACAATATATATTTATCATAAAAATACCCAAGCACAGAAATCCCCTCTTCACACGCAGTCTCGTTGCAGGATATAAATAATATCTCAAGTCAAAGTGGAGAGACTCATCTTAAGTTTGTAAACATGAAGACCTTCATTTTGTTTTTTTGTTCTTTCGTTTTCCTGTCTGTGTGTAGATCGGGTAAGTTGTAATCTTTAGTGTTAAGAAAATTGTTTTTATATAATAACATCAAATAAATTATAAAGAATACCTGGCAGCTCTTCAATTAGGTACTGCATTCTTTTTTTACATTTGCAAGTTGTAAAAAAGTTTGTATTCAAATTATTTGTGGTAATCCACGTTCATAATAATAAAAATAATCAATCTTAAATATTTGAATTATCGGATTTATTAAACTGGCCCTGTTGGTCTAGTCTCTAGTGGCTACATATAAGGCCACAGCCCCGGTGGTCCTGGGTTCAAATCCCAGGTCAATAAAAATGTTATTGAGATTTTCTGTCGAACATTCTTAGTAGCAGCCGGCAGTCTGAATGTTGGAACTTGGAAGTGCCGCGCCTGAACTCTTTCCGGTCGTGTCGGATTGCCGTCCCATCAGGTTAGGAGAGATAGGGTATAGTGTGCACCTGTGTGCGCAGTTGACTGATCTCTCTTGAAATTGGCCGCCGCCGTGGCCGAAATCGGTCTAGAGGACTTTTATTATTATAATTATTTATTAAAAGTATTTTGTGCATAATGAGCTAAATTTTTTGAATGTATGACAGAAAAATTAGTATTAGGCAGTTGTTTTTCACTTATTTTTTTTATTTTTCGATTCTGGCTGATGAATCCTGAGATTAATGCTTTTTAACAAAATCCTCAGAATAAATAATAAAAAACTACATCAGTAAATTTTAGTAACCATGTATTTAATTAAGTTTATTTCAATAATATATAAAAATTATGTAAACAATTTGTATATGAAAATATGACTATATTGATTCAATACTTCTTATGTGATAATACTTTTTGTCTTCTTCATTTACTTCATTTGGTGCACCCGACAAGGGGTCCTTACCTTCGTGAGTTTTCGGAAATGCTATAACATCTCGTATAGAGTCAGCTTTACAAGCAATAGCCATTAGCCTATCAATGCCTAAAGCTATTCCCCCATGTGGAGGGCAGCCACTCTTTAAAGCATTAATAAAATGTAACAAATTACTTGAATCTATATTCAAAATGTCCAGTATTCTTTGCTGTAATTCTGCATTATGAATTCTCACAGAGCCTCCACCAACTTCATTTCCATTGAAAACTATATCATAGGCTAACGACCTAACTTTCAGAGGATCGCTATCCAATAAATGCATATCTTCAGGATGTGGGGCTGTAAATGGATGATGGCAAGTTTGTAAACCATTTTCCCCCTTTACGAATAAGGGAAAATCTACCACCCACAATGGCTCTATTGTGTCTTTACATGATAAAAGATTTTTTGACTTCAATAGAGGAGCAAGTAATTCACGAATATCACCTAAACACAAGCAGACATTCTCCTTATCACCTAAAGCTACAATATTATCATTTTCATCACCAGTTATGCTCTTTAATTGGTCATCTATATCTCGGCTGATATCTCTTGCTATATTTTCATTGAGTACTATTTTTACATTATACTTCTTTCTTAAGGCCTTTATTGCTTCTTTAAATTTAGTGGTAAGCCTACCTAATTTACTGGAATATGCAATATAATATGCTCCAAAATTCGTTTCTGTTGAATGTTCTGCCAATAAATTAGTAATATTATTTAATTTCATTTCATATGTTAAATTTGGTTTATCTGACCCATAGTTCTCTAAGGCATCTTTATATGTCATCCTCTTGAAAGGTAATTTCGGTAAATCTACTAAAAACGTTTCTTGAAGTAATTGCTCTATCATATTAACAATACAATCTAAATTAGTAAATGACAGCTCAATATCAAGTTGTGTGAATTCCGGTTGTCTGTCTGGTCTTGTAGTTTCATCTCTGTAACATCTAGCAACTTGGAAATATCTATCTATGCCACCAGCCATTAGCATTTGTTTGAATTGTTGGGGACTTTGTACTAGAGAATAAAACAAACCAGAATAATGAGTCGGTACAATAAATTCGCGAGCTCCTCCTGGTGTCCGACAAAATAAAGTAGGTGTCTCGACTTCCACAAATCTATGTTTTTCAACAAGAAATTTTCTCATATTATGCAACAATAATGATCGTTGTCTTAAGTTACTTTGCATCTGTGGAAATCTTAAATCAATATAACGGTACTGAAGTCTCAATTGTTCCTTTGGTTTCTGGTAATTTCTTAAATTAAACGGCAATTTGTCAACTTCATTTAATATCTCTATTTTGTCAATCATTACCTCAATTTCCCCAGTATCCATTTCCGGGTTATACATACTTTTCGGCCTAGCTGCTACTGTACCATTTATCATAACTATAGTTTCTAATGGTATATTACTGATATTTATATCAGAATTAAGTACTGTACACTGAGTCTGTCCGTAGGAGTCTCTTATAAGCAAAAATTTTGATAAACGCACAAACTGCACCCAACCACATAGTATAACACTTTGTCCCACATTATTTGATCTCAATTCTCCACAGGTATGAGTTCTATAACTAAAGGTGTTTTGATAAAATGCATCTAGGTTATGGACTTGCTTACTTTTGGTTTCATGTTTTTTTGCACTAGGCAGCCATTGATGTAATTTATACTTATTTTTTAACAAGTTAAAATATCCTGATCCAGTTCTTACAAAAGAATTGTATCTACAACTATTTGATTCCATTGTGCTTAATAAATGCATAAAATTTCTTCTCCACATTTTAGATATATTAAACTATATTGTATCTAATATTCATAAATTTAAAACGTTCAATTCATTCATTCAATAGCCCTGTTAACTTTTATATAGTTTATTGAACTCTGAAGTTTGCAAATTGCAAATCTGAAATTTCTGTATTTAGTGTTTACATGATTTGGCATTTGGCAGTGATAAATGACAGATGACAATTAGCGGTGATAATCAAGTGTTGCTATATCTAAATTAATTGTTTTAGATTTACAATGTTCCGGCCCAAACGAAATATTGGACTGTGTTGGAGATTGTCCCCCTGAGAAAACTTGCAAAACGAAGGACATACAATTTAACTGTTTATTAAATAATAAAAGATGTCACATGAAATGCGTTTGTAAAAAAGGTTTTTATAGAAATTTTGTACGACAATGTATAGCAAGTGAATTGTGCGGTGAGTATAATATTTTTATTATTTTAACGTAAGGTGTATAATCTCATACTAGCTAATCAGTTTCATTGGGCATAAAATGTAGCCTAATTATATTGTATAACCCCTATATTAACCGAACTTCATTCGGGTAATATTAACGAAAATATCCTTATACACTTTTTGGAAACAGAGTATAATAAAGTAAGTTTGATAAATAAATAATAAACAGCAGTACTTAGTATTGTTGTGTTCCGGTTTGAAGGGCAAGTGAGCCAGTGTAATTACAGGCACAAGGGACATAACATCTTAGTTCCCAAGTTTGGTGGCGCATTGGCGATGTAAGCGATGGTTAATATTTCTTACAAAGCCATCGTAAATGGTCATTGGTGACCACTTATCAGGTATCACCATATGCTCGTCCGATACAACACAACGACGACAATAAAAAAATCTAAACCACTTTTAAAAGTTATTAAAGGCTATTATTACTTAATTAAACTGACTACCTCGTTGTTCTATGTAAGGCCACAGAGCCCTAGGTACTGGGTTCAAATCTTAGGCCGGGACAATAAAAAGTTAATGTTTTTCTATTTATGAAATTCAGTAGCAACCCAGAGTCTAGAAGTTAAAAGTGTGTACACTACCGTGCCGCGGAAAGGATGTAAAGTCGAGCTAAATGTGATATAATAAATACCTGCCTATAGAACTGTAATGCTACAATAATACGATATTAATTTTTAGATAAATGTCCACACGCTAACGAATATTATAGCTGCGGCGGTGCCTGTGATAATGTGTGTAAAGATTTACACTCGCAAAACCAAACTCATTGTCCTATTAAAAACATAAAATGTAATGAAAAGTGTTATTGTATAGAAGATTATGCAAGAAATGAAAAGAAAATTTGCGTACCTATTAATGAATGTCGTAAGTAATTTAAATTAGAATTATAGATTACAAATACTTTGTTTCTTTTTTACGTAAAATTTCTAATTCGCGTTTACCATCCAGGTACACTTTCCTTGCCTGACACTACTAATATGTACATACAAAAATAACAGCGAACATTTTTATTAAAAAGCAGTTATTGCATAAATACACATTTAACTTCGCAATCGCGTAAAATATGTATCAGTATAGTTCATAGATATGCTGTGAACTAATTAATTAGATCCTTGGTTTAAAATGCAAGGCCGTGCAGTGTTGTAGCGCATCTGTGATGAGTAAGTGTGGCAACGTAATATTTTGATTGTCCCACACTTTATTTGTATGTAGAAGCGATTATCGACATTTAGTATTGAATAAAAGTTATTTTGTTGGCATGTCAATAAACATAATAATTGTGTAACTGCTGTAAAATGTATGTAAAATTTTTATAAAAAACTTGTAAATAATTAATTTGACGTTTTATTTTTGATGTAGAAACCCCACATTTTTAAGCCATTTCCATCGTTCTAATGTATGGATTATATAAAAAATGAGATAAGATCAAATATGGAAAACTGATTGGACAGAGTACAATACCTTGTATAATACCGTAAATTACCGGAAACATGGCGCCATTTTTAAAAAATAACAATTAACTTAATGTTGAGTAACTACCAGTATAAAACAAGCACCCATTTTTTTTTTCAAACTGTATTTATAAAGGTGCGGTAAATGAACCGTGCGAGGAACATGAAGAATATCAAGAATGTAAAAAATCCTGTCCGCCTGATACTTGCGTGTCACTAATAGCCAGATTTAAATGTGACAGCAGTACACCATGTGTACCAGGATGTGTTTGTAAGTCCGGGTATTTACGAAAAAATATAGACAAACCATGTATGTCAATTCATTTATGTCCAGAATTGGCAAAGTCGCCAGATTTTAATTGAAGCTTCCTCAGAATTTTGTACAATGAAATACAGAATAAAAATAAAGGTATTTAAAAAATAAGAAAGCGTTTTTTAATAATCGTTTATTAATCTTTTAACAAAATTGTACTCTAAATACACAGTGCATTCTCTCTGAATATATTGAAATATAAGCACAAGGAAGCACTGTTAGTGTGGCTTTACAAGTCTTTGTAAACTATGCCACCAAATGTTGCAAGTAAAGAATCCTAGCATCAAGTAAAAATATCAAAGAAAATCAAAGTCACTAGCCTAGACACTTATGTCCATTACAAAACGAAATTGTGATTGTGTCATATTCTATATAGTCAAGATATTTTATATACTGTAAAGTCAATATTAAGGTTTCAGTATGAATAGAAAAAAAAAGTCAAATGATAATCTAAAATAAAACTATTTTAAAAAACAATTGAGCAACTAGACAAAAATAAACTATGACAATGGTGACAACACTATCACAATACAAATATTGTTTCAAAATGTTGACATTGCCAGCCTAAAACTATTACAACAAAAATATAGTTCTCAAGTCTTAACATATCTATAAAAAAATCTTTTCTTTTTGGCTCAACAATAAAGAATAAATTTTTGTTCTTAGTTTAACAGAAATTTCTTATTATGATTCAAACCGTACGCCAGACTGTAGGCATCGGCAGGACTGGCTGTGTTTGAGGATACATAGTTGGATAATCATATGGCAATCTTACACAGCTCTGCATCGGTGGCATGGAAGAGTAAAGAGGTTGAGCAGGGGTAGATTGTTGAATCAGGTCCACTCTCAGCATCTGTAACATAATATGCATATAAAATATATTCTTATGCTTAAAATTAAAATTTAAGATTTCAATCACATTGTTATAAGAGAGTTAGCAAAATTAATAATTACCTTAAGTGTATGTAGAGCAATTTCAGCTGCTTCTACATGAGCTTGTTGGTCTGAGAAACATGCCCTCGTGGAAAGAGGGCCAATACGACGTGGCACTGAGAGCAAGGGAAGTCCAACCTGTGGCAGCTCTACATTGCACACCCATAAATCTGCTCCAGTAGGATCTTCATACTTCAAGTAATGATACGTCGGCTGAGGCCACATGTATCTATAAATAAATTAGCGGTCATAAATTTAATAACATTTTTTAAACGGATTAATTTTCTTATTGCATAACATCTTTTTTATGAAGCAATATGCTCACCTCTTACACATTGATTCAAGCTTAGCTGGAGCCAAAGTGTAGTTTACTTGTGGAGCCGAATAAGAGTAAGCAGGACATTTTAAGTCAGACGGGGAGTAGCATGGACTTTCCCCAGCACAAGCGGATCCAATACCTTCATCTTTAGGACTGTTTGCATATTCTTTCTTCTCAACATGCTGTTTATAAAGCAACAGTGTTTGTGTCAAATCAAAATTGTTATTAAACTTCGCATTGCCTCTATTTAATTTTTGTATCCGATATAGATCACGGTCAACAGGTTTCGCCCAGCGTATTTCTATATTACTACCATCAATGTCAGCACTTTGTAACTTAGACATAGCAAGCTCGGCATGTTCTCTTTCATAAAAATGAATAAAAGCATAGTCATAGATTTTTTTAACACGTTCAACTTTATTATTTATTGCGTTTTCAAATACTTTTTGAATCGTATCTGGTGTAGTCCGTATTTCAAAATTACGTACATAAAGAACTTTTACCTGTAATACAGAGAAAGCAACTTTATTTACAATCGCATCCACACGATAAATGATACAAAATAAATACGAGATCAATATTTAGATATTGGATTACGATAACTATAACAGTCGCATGTCGAATTAAATAAACAACGCAGCTATAAATATGAAACATAGTACAAGTTTAAGAGTTCGCAAGCTATGAGGGAAAATAAAACTCACGGTTTTCATCTGATCATCGTCAATATCTGGTTCGGGTTCCGCCCAATCAACCATAACTTCTTGATCCCAAAGCTTGACGCAGCCCGGTACTAGCGCGCGCCTGGCCATCGCCGCAGCCCTATGTGATGTGAACTCCACAAATGCAAATCCTCGATTAAGCTTACGATCAAAACAATTCTTATATAAGATCACATTTACGATTCCGGTGACCCTCTTCGAAAGTTCTTCCATCACCTCTTCCTTAGTTTTATTCTTGGGTATGTTTCCAACGAAAAGCCGGCAATTATCCACAGACTTGACGACACCAATTTGCCTTCGTGGTCGTATCTCGTAACCATTCAGCTCCCTTACTGCTGCAGCTGCCTCGGCCCGTGTGGCGTAGGTCACGAAGGCGTACCCACGATTTGATCCCGAAAAGTCCATCATGAGACGCATTTCATAAACTTTACCAACACGGGAGAAGAGAGGGACGAGCTCGTCTTCAAAAATTTCTCGTGGTAACTTCCCAATGAATACTTCGCATCCCTTTTGTGGAGGCGGGCCAATCCAATTCGGCGGTGGACCGAATTTCCGTTGTCCGTTCTGCTGGACAATGGAATACCCCGTATTCTGCATCAGCTCCAGCAACTTGTACGTCATATGATTACTCTGTTCGGCCATGATTTAATTAAAATCAACTCGATCACAAATATATCAACAAACGTTCGTCTAAAATCAAACAACAGAACTAGAGCGGCGATTCAAAGCAGCCTACCTCTTTATACTTGCCGACAAATGTACCGGCGGTTATGACGTCACGAATTTTAAAGTTATTAAAAGAGAATTGTTGATTTATAAAATTATACATTGATAACATTATTCATATTATTCAATAAGACTCTGTTTCGTAATTTGTCTAATTAATTAATTATAGTATTAAAAAACGAATGATAGAATAGATAGTTCTTTGAGTAATGATTGTTAAGAATTATTAGTCAAATCAATAATTTTTACAAAGATATCTTAATTGAAAAATTAAAAATAATAATAATGTAACACAACTTATGCTTTAACCACTTTAATAAATGTAATTTTAATCGTGTATATTATAATATTCGTACGTAATTATTTCCTTTCGAAAAGTTTTTTAATTCGAAAAAGTTTAACATCTTTGTATACCGAAGTATGAATTTACATAATGAAATCTTAAAGAATACAATCTTCATTGTTTAATTTAAATTTAATTTAACATTTATAATAAGCTATTTTTATATTAAAAGCTGTAAATAATTAAAATTTTAAAATAATTTGTAATCATTTAGTATATCTATAATCTTTCCTAATATAATGCATTCATTTTATATGTTATTTATTATTGTAAATATGCTTTTTCAATAAGCATTTAACAAAATACTAAGATTATTTCGGTTTTTACATATGAAAATTTAAAATCGTTGATTTGACAAAGTTCCAATAAAAATACCACCTTTCGAACACAGATGGCGCTAGGATATTATTGAATGAAACCTGTAAAGAATTCGAAATTCGAACTATTCCCATATATAATGATATTTAATTATTATTCCTATATTATTACGTAATATTTTTCGTCTTTACGGTCAATGTGGATTTGAGCTGAATAAATATATTTTCAAACTAAATGTATCTAATAGTGGTGTTACACCACTTCTTATTCGCTACAGCATTTTAAAAATCTAATCAAGATAAGCAATTCATTTATATTTTAAAATGACGATGTCATTGCTAAAATTATTATTATTTAATCCAATTTAGTTCCTATTGCCCTTAGTATTATTTCAATTTTCTATCCAGTTATATAACAAAATAATACGCACGTTTTTCTGTCTATTTAAAAATATTTATTTCAATCTTTAATGACTTGTGTAAATATTCCTGAGAGATATCAGAGAAGGCCCACGGTTTGCGCAATCGGACAGCCAATCAACGCGATCGGAGATTTCAGGCCTTAGAACTATGGCTTCATATTATGATGCCAATATGACTATTCCTGTGCTGAAAATGTAGTGGCACAGGAAAACATGACAGTATTCCTTTGTCACTACATATATACTTGATTAGTTGCTTAGTACTTCTTGACATTAAAACTCGAAATCTCTTTATTTGTTGGACCCAGGATTTAAACTTGTTAAATTGTGATCTGTAGCCTTATATGTTAACCACTAAATCAATGAGGCACTTTATGGCTATATTGCGTTTTCAGACTAGTAGAATCAAACAATAAAAATATTTTTATTTGGTTAGTTACCAAAAAGTAAAAAATAAAAGAATTCATAGTATTTTTCTTTAAAACTCTTTCAGTTACTTTCTCTCACTTTCTTTGTTCGCATATTGGTCGAAACTCAACTAGTTTATTTAAATGGGTGACAAAGAACAAAATCGAGTTCAAATACGTTTATTTTATAATCACAGTTGACAAAAATTACACCACACAAACATTAACTACACAAAAACGAACATGATTTTTAATGAGTGATTGTTAATGATCAATATAATGAAGCATATATACATTTATAGAATTATGTATGGAAATCTGTATATAATAGAACATTATAGTTAGAGGCCTTGTATATAATAAAGTAGTAGCAAAGATAAATTAAAAAAAAACCAAGTGGGTGTTTGTTTATCATAGACCTTTATATGATGTATGAATATTAACTCAGTCATTTTAAAATACGTCCCATGCCTGACATTGGCTGACGTTTATCGTTACTGAGGCCCTAGCCAGGTTGACATTCTATAATTGTTAACGAGGAAAACTTAACAAATGAATGACAATGACCACGTGACTTATCGTTGAGAGATGTCATTCTGATACATTTGCTTAGTTTTCTATTAGAGTTTACAATTGTAGAATGTCATAACTAGCTTATTCGGCGCTTATTAGGCGATTCTTCGTCATTTATGTAACGTGTATACTTAATCGGAATCTATTATTCACAAATTCACCATCTAACTTTTTTTAATAGGATCGGTGCATACTTTTACAAGCGATTTGAACCATACAAATTGTCAAGCCTTATAACATTAATATAGAATTTATAATACTTATGTTTTAATATAATAACGTTGATTTTGCAATATAAATAATTGGTACATAATACATAGATCACTTTTACTTAAGCATAGCTAGATAAATTATTTTTAACATATGAATACAGTCATCAATTATAAAAGGACGGCAAAAATAATATATCACAATAAAAATACATTTTAAATCATTTAATATTATTAATATATACTTCCAATTGAATGTTACTTGGAAATAATTAGATATAAAGACGAAACAGGTCAATTTAAAAAAAAGTACCGTACAAATAAAAAGTACAAGTTTATCATAGACCAAGATTTGAGTATGTTTTCTACATTTACGATCCATTCAGTCATAGAACAATTTTGTATATTTAACCGTCATAGTTTGTCTCTATCATTTGCGTATATATAATATATTGCCATCGCATTCGCACATATGCAGGGATTCCTGTCATCAGATATATCAATTTTTTGTATTGTGTCATAATGATAAAATTCAACTAATATAAAAACCATAGCTATATCAATAAATGTATAATTTATGAGACTAATATTAAATAGACATCCAGCTAACAAGCAATTTTCATACAAATTTGCGTCAAAAATGAAGATAAGAATTTTCTCCTTAAATTGATATATTTATTTGTATTTCGAGGTTATATATTTGTCATACATATTTGATAACATTCGCTTTGAAATTAAAATTATTTCTAGAGATTTCTATCATTGTTGTGCTAGAGATATATTTCTACATTATGTTCTACATGTTTGAGCACAGCAAAGCTAAATCTTAATACAATTTATACTACAAAAAGATCCACAAATTAGATTACAATTTTATCACAAAATTTATAATCGGTTATTTATAATCTACATTTCCGAGCTTCTGTCCATGGCTTTATTATCGTAGCCTCTTGTTGTTGTGACGGAGGCGCCATCTGTGTCGAAACTAGCATCGCTGTCAATCTCCACGACCCAAGGCTGTTTCTCACCGGAACAAAACACGCCATATACGATTGCTCCTAGCAGATAGATGGCGCTGGATATGAAGAAAACGATCCGCCATTGTTCGGCCGTCTGAAACGTCATTAAATAAAATTTAAAAAATATTTAACAAAAAAAAAATTAAAAAGTGCAATTTCAAATTTATTTATCAAATGAAACATAAATAAATATTAATTAACGTAGTTCTAATATGTGTATTATCTATGGTATAAGTTATGTTAGTTTAATTTGAAATAAATGATCAAACACAATAATTAATAGTAATAATATTATCAAGGTGGTGATGGTTCATTGGTATTAGATAGAAAAATTTGATTAAATTTTGTTGTTGTTAAAACAAGAATGCTAGTTAGATTTACACTTGAGTTAGAGTGACTTAGTACGTACCCTATCAGTTACTATGGAACCGGCTAACGGCGGGCTGATTATACCGGGCAGCGTGGCGATTGTATTCGAAAGTCCCATCAGCACGCTAGCGTGTGGCGGGGCGATGTCCAAGTGATTAACACTGAAAAAATATTAATAAATAATATAATGAGACTAAAAACACCGTATCCTGCATTTATTGCTTATACCTTTGGGGAATGGCAATGAATAGAGATACATCACCATTGAAACGGGAGGTTCCTCCGACCAGACGGGTGTTGTGTCTGGTGGGCTACTGCCCCCCGATTGTTGTCTGGTTCTTGTATTTATGTTCAATCGCTCTGATAACATTAATATCGCGATGTAGGATACGTCTGTTCATAGTTCGTATGTGGCGAGATAGATGTCGCTACATACCTGTTACTAATAAGTAATGTAATAGAATACGATGCTGCCTGGCAATAATAATATTCAGGCATATTTAATATGCGTGCAATCAAAAGTTTATATTTTTCTCTCCCAAGTATTGTGTTATTTAATAATTGTTGTATCATTTTTTGAGTTATGCGGATTTGTTGTAACTTTTGTTTTGTAATTTAACTGTTTTATTTGGATTTGCAAAAGTGTTCGCTATGTTCAGGCGGCCGTAAATTAAACAGAACAGCAATTATTAAGCCGAAGTACCCCCACTTCTGTAGATAATAGGCCTGTGTATAAGACCGTAGTACAAATTAACGATGATAATTAAGATAAACATAATATTAACCTGAAACCGGACCAGGCGAAGCCGCCGAGCCCGACGGCGATTGTTAGACATACGACACAGCCCGACACCGAGGGCGCATACGCGGCTGCTACCATGAATATCGTCTGAAAATATAATATTCATTAATGTGTTAACATAATGAGATTAAAATATTGATCTTTTGTAATATATAGTTGATATACGAAGACATATAATTGTATATGTTACGTATGTACTCAAGCAAATAATAATCAAGAATAATCTAGAAATAAACTAAAATTAGAACCAGATCCACCAGTCGGTGGACGACAGGCCGATTGAATTTTAGCCATACTTTGATATTGATGACAATACAACAAAATATCGTGTTGTAACTTAATAGCTCTGACTAAATTTCTTTATTAAGAAGTTTTCTTTTATAACAAAGAAAGAAGATTTTGGAACTGCTTACAATTTTTAGTGTAACAAAGAAATTGCCAGGAGGAGATCGTTTCATTCACGTGCTATCATCCATTAACACTTATTTTGTAAATTGTGAACACAAGAATTATTGCTCATAGTTCCTACTCTTTTAATGACGGGTAGCGACATCTCGGGCCAAGAAGCTTAACTAAACACAACCGACATAAGGTACGACCCTTTTGTCGGTTGCGATTGGTTAAATAAAAAATATTGTTCTCTCTCCTCGATCTCTGTACATTTTCGCTTAATTCAATTTTGATAGTGAAACTAACGCAATTTTTTATTTTTACACCTTCGAAATTCAAAAACATCTTTCATCCGTCATCTTGGGTTCATTAACCCCTCAAGCATTCATTTATATATAACTTTTTAATTGAACAACAGATCTGGAACACTATCACAACTTTCAACACTTTCAACACTTAGAATGAAATGAAATTAACGAGATAATGTGCGACAAAAAAATAAGTATATTTTGTATGTTCGCAATTTTACCTGAGCTAGAAAAGCGCCACAATTGAACAACTTTCTGATGTTGGTTCTCGACAAAACCTCCATTTTCAACAACCAATCCGCCATGTGACCGGCCACTTGCAAAACAACCGCCATTGCTAAATACGGAACCGCCGATAGCCAACCCGTTTGTGACGTTTGGAACTTGAATACATCTGAGAATTAAAAAAAACAGTATGACGTCATAGTTCCATTAATACATTCCAAAATTGACCATCAAGTGAATTGTAGTTTTTAAATTATCTAATAAAAAAAAATAAGACAATAATTTCATAAATCTATACTAATATATAAATCTGAAGGAACTCCTCACGATGTTGTTTAATTATAATCACAAATTAAGCACATGAAATTCAGTGGTGCTTGCCCGGGATTGAACCCACGATCATCGGTTAAGATTCACGTGTTCATATCACTGGGCCAACTTGGCTTGGCAACAGGGTATAAAATTATATATATTTCTAACACAAATCCAAAGTACACCCTACTATACATTAACCCTTATATATTAGATTTAGTTAATACCTTGCATAAATGTAGGTAGGAAAGTGAGGAGTGTATAAAAGCCCCAGTTCTCGCTGAAGTGCGCCATCACTATGGCCCAGACGGGTCCAGAGGTCAACATTGCCTTCCACGGGTGTCGAATTTGTGTACCTTCCACGGCTAGGGCTCCTCTAGACTCCTGAAAAATATCAAATTAAAATTAAACAAAATAAAATTTAAATAAACTCATACAAACAATTTGGTAGTTTAAGATTTGTTGAGTGGAACAAACATTGATTCAAAAAAATAGTTGGCCATCTGATGGTAAGTGGTCACCAACGCCCATAGACATTTCGAACTACTGAGTCCAAAACTGTCTGAAATTAATTTTACTAAGATTGAAAATACAAAAAAAGGATTCAATAAAAGAAAGCTATCTCTTAGCGTTTGTTAGCTTCAGAAGACCCCGATAAAAGGGCTATACAACACAATTTTTTTTTTTAAATTCGAACCTGAGAGTTGTTCCTGAGATTAGCCGGATCAAACAATCAAACCCTTCAGCTTTATATATAAGTATAGATTACCCCAGCAGTGGAATATTAACAGGCTGATAGTTTTTATATTATCTTAAATATAAATTCAATATTTTAACATTAATGTCGAACTAGTAACTCAACGAGGTGCAAGTACTGGTGAATCCTTATGGTATGTTTATGTCATAATAGTAAGTTACCTGTATGTATTTCAATTCAGCGGCTGTGATATGAGGATCCTTTTCAGGGGACTCCTTGACGACGAGCCACCATATAGTTGTCCAAACCAAACCCAATATTCCTGGAATCATTAAATTATTAACATTTAAAATTAATTAAAAAAAAAAACATTAATTGATAGACATGATTCTTTTAAAAGGGATTAAAATTTATTTCAATCATTAGAATATTATTTCACATAAATTATTGTTGTTCAACGGCTGTAACGTTAAACATGTTTTATCCCTTTCTGCCTTCATTGATTTGACATTGTAAAGAAGAAGACAGACATGTTTATTATATTTATACAGATGGCGCCACAGTTGTTTCATCGACGTATCATAAAGCCTACTACTTGGTTTTAGAGCTTTGTGCAAGCTCGTCTGGGTAGGTACCACCCACTCATTAGATATTCTACCGCAAACAACGCACGATTTTATTCACATTTCCTCTTTTTCTTTATGTTATAGGCGGACGAGCAAATGGGCCACCTGTTTATAGACATTGATGATGTAAGAAATATTATCCACTCCTTGTATCACCAATGCGCCACCAACCTTGGGAACGAAGACGTTATGTCCCTGGAGTTATCCTGACACCCGTCAAACCGGAGCGCAACAATACTAAGTACTGCTGTTTAGCGGTAGAATATCTGAAGAGTGTGTGGTACCTACCCTTAAAACTAGTAAAATCAATTTACTTACCGAATACGTAAAATATACCCGGCCAGCCGGTGTAATGCGTTAGCGTTGAACTGATGGGCATTGCCACAACGGTGCCGACGTAGCTTCCGCTGAACGCGAACGTCGCGAGACGAGCTCGCTCCTCGCTCGGAGCCCATCGGGACCACACCGCGTGGATACACGGGTATGTCACGCCCTGGGGGGAAGAAAATGTATTAATATGTTTTTACGCGTTCAGTTGTTTTTTATTTCCATGTTTTAACTTTTAATCTATACATTCAAATTTAGGTTACAATGCTATTCACTAGTTAATATTTATATCAAATTGTTTTTGTCAATAAGAGATTTTTTAATTATTGAATTTTAAGTTACCCATATATATTTTGTGACAATATTTTCATATGTGCAATAAATGGTTTTTAATGTAAGTCGTTCCCTTTCGATTTGATAAAAATAAAATATATATTTAAAGATGAGGTTATTTACTCATTATATAATTTGACAGTTGATGACAAGGTGATGCAAAACAAACACATATTATATTTATTTAACTATTGTCTTTTTTTATGCTTACACTATTGAAGTAAATGCATTTGTTGCATTAAAAAGTTTACGTAGATAATAAATTAATACTCAAATACCTCAAACAGGCCTTCCATTACTCGCACAGCGATCAGTAACGCGGTGCTGGTGTGCGCCAGCGGTGGAGTGAAGAGCGTCAACAGGGATGTAGCGCCGACTCCTATCGCGAACATCCTGTATAAAGTACAAAGACATTCATATATAATTTTTCTTGCGATTTCTAGCAATGCTATTAAAAAATAAAGATTTTATCTATGCTCATCCCGATAATACCCATTTATATGTGTATACACTTCTATGTGTGCGTGTTTGTGCATAATAGAGTATCTTTAATTTATTTTTTGTTCTATAAAAAGGAACGAACCTGTTACCTCCTATTTTAGCAGCCAGCCAGCCGCCGGGCAGCTGAGTGATGATGTAGCCGTAGAAGAATGAACTCAACACTAGCCCCTTTGTTTGAGACGACCAATCGAATTCTGGGACCTGTCACAACATACAATATAAACTATATATAGGTAGGCGGACGAGCATATGGACCACCTGATGGTAAGCAGTCATCAACGCCCTCCGACATTGGCATTGTAATGTTAACCATCGCTTACATCGCCAATGCGCCACCAACCTTGGGAACTAAGATGTTATGTCCCTTGTGCCTGTCATTAATCTGGCTCACTCATCCTTCAAACCGAAATACAACAATACCAAGTTCTGCCGGTTAGCGGTAGAATATCTGATGAGTGGGGGGTACCTACCCAGATTGCCCATCATATAGGGGTATTCTCTTTACAATACAATTTTGAAATTAAATCTTAAAATGAAACTTCAGCACCGATAAACTTATCGCGCATGTAATAAACAAACATATTTTTCATTTATAGGATAAGATATAACGACCACACATATAAAACGAGCCTTATAAAGGAATCTGTTATGTAACGACGGTCCATTTTACGACTAATTATCCCTCTAATAGTTACTTATATAAATTCGATGTTATCGTTTCATTTTCGACTTTATTCCAACGACTTAAAGCTATTCAGTTTTTTTAATCCGATTAAAGCGGTTATTTGAGGACCAGTAAAGTGTGGTCTGACCCTTAGTACTTCAATATAGAGTTTAATTTCAAACCGCGTAAAGCGACTGCGGGTTTTTTTAATACGTTTAATATGTATTTATGTCTGTGCGGGAGCAAATCTTCTGAGTCGTAAAACTTTATGACATCATGAAGAATTTTGTCGAAGAGAATTTTTTTCCTATAAGAATTTTAAGTTTATCTTCAGGTACTTTAATTAAATTTCCAGGTTTTGATGCAATTTCGGTTACGAAGGTGAATTTTTACTGCGGTTTCCTTCTTATAATTGAATTATAAGATCATCTACAAAATACTATGTACTTCCAAATACATTACCTTTACATTACCAATGACAATTACGTCACTTTTTGTGTGATAAAATACATTTATTTTCTGCTATAGCAACACTGCAGATACAGTTGTCAAATTGTTTATGGATGAATAATTTATTGGTTTTTTTTAATTGCTCGCTTTGCCATGGGCTTGCTGATGAGAAATTAAAATATTACGAAAAAATAGTGACGGCTTAGTTATTTGAGACGTCGTTAATTTTGAAATTTCGCATACGAATTTAGGAGCTTCTCAATATTAAGTAGCGATTAACTTTGAGGGACGTTTCAGTATTCGACCGTGATGCTTTTATTTATAGATATTGTTGAAATATATATAAATACAAACCAGTCAACAGACCGGTACGTAGCACGCTTTACATACATAAACAATGGTTCCATTTTCCAGCGCGACTTCCACGGGTTCCGTCATCGCGACCACTGCGACGGACAGGTTGACCCTGAGGGCGTATACGTTGAAGAAGCCGAAGAAAGCCAGCAGAGCGACCACCAATCTTCGCTTCTCCCAAAAGCGCCATGACGTCTTCTGTTTTCTGCGTTCTTGTAATCGTTCTCTGAAACATCATAGAATAGATTTTGAGGACACAGAATCCGGAATGTTCGTGTTATGACTTTTTGTTACATATTTAATGCTTGCTTTGTACTATAACCGTATTAGGAACGTGTCCGACAAAAAATATTCTCTGTACTGGAAACTATTATACTATGCCCACTATCAAGATCGATCAGCACCGCCGCGTGTCATAGCGTGGGCATAGTAGAGCGCATCATATTGCCTTCCGATCCTGATACGTTCATAGCACGGTCATGGTATGGTACGGTATAGTGGGCAGACAACTTAAGTTTTATAATTTGTATCGTATGATGCGCGTTGTTCAAATACAACATGTTGATTTAGAAAACAAATGACGGTTAACTAATATTCTCGGTCCTGTGCTATCAGAATACATAAAGCGTCACTATTTCTTTAAATACATCTATCCTGAAGTGAGAATATACCACATTAATACATTTCAGTTCAAAAGAATGATTTACATATAACGTTTCCAATGTCTATCCGAGCTGTTTGTGCATGCTTTCTCTCGAACTTTCTCGATCTTTTCTCTAAACAAAATAAAACATAACAAAAAATAATAATGAGTGGTTTTTTTTTATATGCAGGCAAGGTACGATCTGTAAAAGAATTTTCATTCGCAAAGAGAATGCTCCGTGTCTTATGAGATTTTCTCTGACCCGTTAAAAAGGTCACGTGACCTAGTTGCCGTGCAAGAAATCACATTAAAATTAACTTATTCCGTACACTGTATACATTGTACGTAGGGACAGAATTTTCGTTCACGTTGACATTTCCAGCTATCCCATAGGAGTAATGTAATTTATTGTAACGGAGAAGTATATTGTTGCTGGGAATTTATTTTACCTCGTGGACTGTTTTCGTTTTAACTTTAAGGCCTAAAGGAGTTTGAAGACGATAAGGTGGGCTGTTCTCGAATGTACGTATGAACATAGCGAAATTATCGCGCTACAAACAAAACACAAAAGATTACGACATTTAGAACATATTTACATACAAATAAAAATAAAAATGTGTATTACATTTTTATTTTATCAATAATGTAATCGAAACGAAAAAACAACGTATATTATGCATTTTATTAATATATATTTTCGGTTTCTTTAAAATATTTAATAGTTTATATGAGACTCTTAATACCAGACATTACATTTAAAGAAAGCTTATCATTAAATTGTAATTTATGTTTTGTTCAAATGTCCTTCTCGAGCGAGCCTGGAAGATATCATTCATGCCTCTATATCATTTTTTATATTTATTATCTGTTGCATATAATAAAGTGCTAAATAAATAAAATAATATTTAATTTAACATTGCTGGGCGTGTGATTAGTTGAACTGTTAAACAACGCTCTGTCTTATTCTTTCGCATGCAAAATCAACAAAGACAGATAGAGCGAAGTCAGTGTTAAACTGAACATACTAAGATAAGTTTATGAGTAAGGCCGTATCTGTTAAATGAATCTTGTTCTACCTTCACCTGTTCATTCGCCAAATTATTTATTTACATTTTCGCTTCCACTTTCCTTCGTTTTATTATAATTGCAAAAGTGTGTTCGTTTGTTTGTCCTACTTTGACGCAGTAATTAAATAACGATCGAGGTACGTGTCTGATTACTTCTTGAAGGTTTTGTATGTTGTCAGCATACAATTACAATTGTAACGATAAAATCTAATATTAATATAAGTTTATTCCGATTGAGGGTAGCTTTAATTAAAACCAATTTTATTTCACAGCGTGTGATCTATGAGAGCCGACAATAAAAATACGCACACAATATATAACAATAAGTATATAAGAGGAACAACAATATTAGATGTCATTACATATAAATGTATGTAAATAATATGTTCATAATGTATTTCGCCGAGTTTATTTTGTATAGGTAGGCGGCCGAGCATATGGATCACCTGATGGTAAGTGGTCACAAACGCCCATAGACAATGGCATTGTAAGAAATGTTAACCATCGCTTACATCGCCTTTGCGCCACCAACATTGGAAGCTAAGATGTTATGTCACTTGTGCCTGTAATTACACTGGCTTACTCAACCTTCAAACCGGTACACAATGATACAAAGTATTGCTATTTGGGGTAGAATATATGATGATTGGGTGGTACCTACCAAGACGAGCTTGCACAAAGCTCTAACACCAAGTACAAGTGATTAGTACCGGTAGATAGAATAGCCTGTTTCAATCTTTGCGTGTAGCCGACTGAGGGATTTTTTGTTAAGCGTACCCATTAATCGAGCTAAGCGCATTAGCTAATATAATGGCCGGAAATAAACCCACCAGAGGAACAATACTACACTCAACTACGACGATGTTTGAAGGAAAAGATGTTATCACTGTGTGTTTAATTATACTGCATGTTTAGCACATTATTAAACGAGACAAAAATTACATGTTGTTGCATGTAGTCATGTACATGTGTGTGTGGCGTGTCATTTTTAAAATTACTTTATGATTTCTTAACACGCTTTTATTAGCTTGACCTGTATGTATCTATGTAAATGCAATCTTTCAATGCAATTTTCACCCACTTCAAGACGTCCAAATGATTTGAAAATTTGCATACGTATTAAAGACCGATGACAACGAAATAATTTAACTGTCTCTGTGACAACGACCCTCCATCCCAATATAGTGCAGCCTTGCCGAGGTCGTGCCGCGTGTTTTTAGTTTTTTAAACTACAATATATTTTAAATTAAATTTAAGTGTTGCAATATAAAATATTTTAAATAACGACTATAGAATGTAGCGGAACCGGGGAAAAGCGTAGAAAATGTGAATTTTTGTGCAACGACATTTGAAACTCTATTATTAAAATCGATCAATAAAAGTCCATAAGCGTATGGCATAGAGTATATATTTAATTGATAAGTGTTAACACTAATTACAATCATTCTCATGGTTATCTTATACGCTACGCTCTCATAACTTTTATGTGGCAACGTTAAATAAACTAGCCATGCCTTGTGGCTCTACACGCCTGTTTTTTTATAACCTACTTAGGAAGGCGGACGAGCGTATGGGCCACCTGATGGTAAGTGGTCAGTGGTCACCAACGCCCATACACATTGGCATTGTAAGATATGTTAACCATCGCTTACATCGCCAATGCGCCACCAACCTTGGAAACTAAGAAGTTATGTCCCTTGTGCCTGTAATTACACTGGCTCACTCACCCTTCAAACCGGAACACAACAATAGCAAGAACTACTGTTTTGCGGTAGAATATCTGATGAGTGGGTGGTACCTACCCAGACGAGCTTGCACAAAGCTCTACCACCAAGTTGTTGTAAGTTACTGTTTGATACAAATCAAATGATATCTTATTCCAATAGCCATTACAAACAATTATGAATTTATAATTAATCGTAATACAAAGTTGAATTAAGATTAAAAGACCAGTCAAGAAAGTCTGTAGTAACTCATTCTCATTCTCTTGTAACAATCGAATAGAATAAAATAAAACGAGTGAATCTTAACCGACGATCGTGGGTTCAAACCCGGGCAAGCACCAGAATTTCATGGGCTTATTTTGTCATAATTTATCACGTGTCTCGCGGTGAAGGGAAACATCGTGAGGAAACCTGCATGTTTCTGACTTCACTGAAATTCTACATGTGAATCCCACCAACCCACATTGGAGCAGGGGGGTCGAAAAAGCC
This sequence comes from Nymphalis c-album, assembly GCA_963151315.1. NCBI lineage: Eukaryota > Metazoa > Arthropoda > Insecta > Lepidoptera > Nymphalidae > Nymphalis > Nymphalis c-album. The sequence continues at coordinate 12,093,934 of OY720591.1, read as the reverse complement.
TTTGCCTGAAAAATGGAGAGGATTTTTAGCCCAGCAGTGAGACATGCACAATATTAAATATATTCTTTGTAAATGCAAATTTGCCTAACGAAGTTCGAATGTCTGACAGAATCTTATGGAAATGATTGAAGATATCAAAAACTTATCTCATTAAGTGAACGCGGAAGAGAAAACTGTCGCTTCAATGCGGGTTAGTGGGATACTCTTGTGTCGGAGTTCCATTCACACTACATAATTGGCTCACGATGTTTTCCTTCACCATTTAATTAAATTAAATACTATTAACTTGAAATCCCGGATTTGGACCCACAGTCATCTGATAAGGCATTATACCCAGTACCATTTTCGCTCATTGCATAATTAAATTATATACTAATTAATAAGGCGAAGAAAAACATCGTGAGGAAACCTGCAGGAGTCTTATTTCACTGAAATTCTGTCGCATTGGAGCAGCGTGCTGGAATAAGCTCCAAAGCCTTCTCCTCAAACAGGAGAAGAGGCCTTATCCCAGCAGTGGGACATTCACCGTCTGGTACTGTTAATGTAACTATAAACATTTAAAATTTTGTTTTTTCGGCCACTATGATATACATATACTATAAAATTATATATACTAATAATATTAAATAAGAAAGTGACCTTGTAACAGATCTTAACTACGCAATCGATTATGATGAAATTCGACATACACGTAGTGGATAAAGAAAAAGGATCCCCCCCCACTTCACGTGAGCTGAAATTAGAAAAAATATATTCGTATGTGTATTATAAAACAACACGTGCAGACAACGTAAATACAGAGTGTAACAAAATTCGTGTCCGACCCGTGAAGTGGTTATTAGGTATCGTGAGTCGGTTCTATTTATGTAAAAAAAATTAAAATATTATCCAAAAAAATGACTCATAAATTTTTTTTTGTTTTCATTTTCAATTGTAAATGACGAAAATTTCATGGACAACTGAGGTCATGACCTCGTCTCCGACCTACCCGATAGGTAAGAGCTATCGAGCGCTAACGCCCGCGCCTGTGTTGCAATATAATTGTCGTTATGTAGTCAAATAAATTTTTTTTCGGGGTAAAATTTTGCTTAAAATTTTAAAATTTATTACATAAATAGAACCGACTAACGATACCTAATAACCACTTCACGGGTCGGACACGAATTTTGTTACACCCTGTATATTAACACTGGGTCAACTTGCTTATATATATCTAGGTAATAATAAGGTCCTCCAGACCGATTTTGGTCACGGCGGCCAAACTCAAGAGAGATTAGCCAACTGCGTAGGATTATAGTGCTTATGCACTTATGTATACATACTTATGTAAGTGCGCAAACACAGGTGCACTCTCTATTCCCTAGCTCTCATAATCCGATGGAACGGCAATCCGACACGACCGGAAAGAGTTCAGGCGCTGGACCAACGGCTTAACGTGCTTGCCGAAGCACGGGAGTGTATACACTTTCAACTTCCAGACTCCGGGCTGCTACTGAGAATTTTCTGAAAGAAAACCCTAATAACTATTTATTGGTCTGACCTGGGAATTGAACCCAGGACCACCGAGTCTGCGGCCTTATATCAAGCCACTAGACCAACGAGGCAGTCATATTTAGGTACATATGTTATATGTCAGTGGGGTAGAAGAAGATTGCCGGTTGTAGTCGAAAATGACTTTATTCTGGTCACGTAACAATAGAGATAATGTACAGTTATGACAATACAGAGATATCATTTCGGCACTCGTAACTATCTTTTCATGTTATTTAATATAGAAAATTTCTTTTCCCTCTCTAAACATACTCATTTACTTAATGGTAGAGCTTTGTGCACGCTCGGCTGGGTAGATACCACCCACTCATCAGGTGTTCCAGTTTGAAGGTTGTGTGAGCCAGTGTAATTACAGGTACAAGGTACAAAACATCTTAGTTCCCTAGGTTGGTGGTGTATTGGCGATGTAAGCGATGGTCAACATTTCTAACAATGCCATTGTCTATGGGCGTTAGTTACCAAGAATATCTGATGAGTGGGTGGTACCTATTCAGACGAGCTTGCACAAAGTTCTATCACCGAGTAAAGCATAGCTTGTTTTTGTCGACAAATGTTTGAATCATAATAAATCATTTTCAGATGTATTTTTAATAAAAAATATATTTTTGTATGTTTGTTCTCTATATGTTCCTAAACTATTCATCCGATTGTCATGAAACTTCTGTGATGTGTTCTACGTACGCCAAAGAAGGTCGTGGTAAAAACAAACACAAGATTTTTTTCTTTGTAGCTAGCTGGCCGGGCTATATTAAATACTGGCTCAATAAAAATTAACTCTGTATGAGACGTAAAACAGATAGTATAGATGTCTATATCCTTTATCTTAATAGTATTTCTACGTATATTCAAGACATGCCAGAATATCAATAGCCGCTCCAATCAACACCTACAGTCTCATGTGTTTCGGTAATCTTATCTTATGCAACGTGGGCGACTCGAGTTTAATTCTAACAGAGAGTATTCGAACATAGAATATATGTTGAACAGTATATACATACATAGTTGTAGCTATACCTACTAATCAATTTAGTTTCTATAGAATTGTCGTCTAAGTGTGAACAAACGTTTTATTCCTTAAATTACTATTACGTTGGTCTAGCTAAGGTTGTAAGGTTGTAGTCTTAATGTCTTTGGTACAAATAAGGATTTTTTTTGCAGCAGTCTGTAGATATAAATATAATATTTATTTATTATGTCTTGGTGAACAAAACAATAAACCATTCTAATAATTATTTTACGGGTGGTAGGGCTTTGTGCAATCGTCTGGGTATCACCCACTCATTAGATATTCTACCGCAAAACAACGGTTTTTGGTATGGTTGTGTTTCGGTTTGAAGGGTAAGTGAACCAGTGTAATGCACAAGAGATTTAACATCTTAGCTCCCAAGAGTGGCGGTACATTGGCGATGTAAGCGATGATTGACATTTCTTACAATACCAATGTCTATGGGCGTTGGTGACCGCTTATCTTCAGGTGGCCCATATGTTCGTCTGCCTACCTACACATACACACAAAGCCACACAATTTTCACCCATAAAGCCGTTGATCCTACGCCTGACATCTCTTCGATCGTGTACCGACACGTTTATGGGATTTAAAATTAGCGTGAAGAAATATACGCTCTGTTCCAACCGCAAGATGATGACAACTTCGACATCGAATTGACGAGTTATCATTGGTCGAGGTCTAAAATAAACTATGACATTGATTATGGATTTGCGAAAAGTTGACTTTTGAAACGCCGGCGTAATTGTTATCGGAACTTGGACGTAAAATCACACATAAGTAGTTTAGTGAAACTGCTTGTAGTGCATAATATAAGGACGCTATTAAAAATAATACATGGAATTTGTTAATCTAAAGATTTTTATGTCCCTTCTATGATTGAATTTGGTTATAGGTACTCATGGGACCTAGTTATAATAGTATTTTGATTGACTTTAATAACTCTGTTATGGATTTTTGTGTAAAACTGCGTTATTTTTTGGGTATGAATAGCAAAATCTTATCTAAATATATAAATTTCAGATTTCCTATTGGATTTGATAGGATTGCTTATTTATATATTTATAAGACTGATTATACTTGCTGACTGCTGAACATTGAGAACTCTTGGTCTGGTGTTAGGTAAAAAAAGTAGCCAGTATCCTTCTTCAGTGTTCATGCTTATGTAAATGCACCTAATTTAACCAAAATTGGTTCAGTGGCTTTGCCGTGAAAATTGTCCCAGACAGAGCTACTTTAGCATTAATTTTTGTATACAGAAACTATGCTTTATCATATTCATATAAAAAATACCTGAAATACGAAAAAGAAAACACCCTGACCTGAAAAGAACCGAAGAAATCTCACCGATTTTTTTTCAAGTATTTTAATTGTTTACAATTTTCAACAATGATAAAGAAATAACGCAACAACAATACGGTGGATTGAAATCTGAGAAAATTACACTGACTTAGCGTTTATTCATACGAATAATACGTATTAAACGTCCATTACTTAGATAATAGGTCCATATAGACGTATGTTCATCCACTCTATTATTTAAATAAGAACATAATAGACGACAAAGGTCTCCCGTATACGAGGAACTGGGACGATTAAGTACGGACGCTTGCGATAAACATGTCACGCACTTATATAACTTGTAATTAATTTGACAACTTTTATTTATAACATACGGAATTTCGTCAAAACAGTTGAATGCGAAGATAAGACAAGACTTTCAAATTCATTTCTGAATATTAAAATTTATCTTTGAGAAGCAAATTTCGTCAAAAAGGTTAACATTTACCAATAAAACACCAGTCTTTTTCCCAGTTAATGTAAATAAGGTGCAATAACCCTAAGATAATACACCTCCAATTCAGGTAAATATCACATTTGATACCGCTTATAAAGTAAATATAGAATAGGTAATGTGTTTGCTTAAGAGAATTTGTTTATACGTAACAAAATTAAAAGGTACTTTAATCAAGTAGGCTTTTATAACAACTTTTACAGGATTATATTAAATGTTAAGGTAACATTGATTCTGAATGTTGTGTTGATGTGCCAATAGAATACGTAGTTACTGTTTTTTCGCCAACATTGCCTGATTATCAAATCGCTATTTTTTTAAGGAATAATTAGGCTGACTGGAAAAAGGGCCTGCTGCCCATAGATATTGGCGTTATAAGTAATAATAATCAACTTTTACATCGATAATGCAAGATTTTAAATAAAAACATATTCACGTATATATTAATTATAATTAAAGAAGGTAGATTAGTTGAATTAACTCTAATACAGATAACACTTTGTCAATCATTTTGAGATAAAAAGCTGTGATACCGAAAACCTGTTTGAAGAGTCCGTTAGTCGGTACACGAATTGAGTATTCACTATTCAAACGATGACTTATACATAGTTAGCAACTTATATGCCAATCAATAAAATGCCGGTTTTGACGACACAGTTTTGATTTCAAGTTAGTTACATGTACTTGTATGGAATAAATACGATTTACGTCATAATCATAGATAATGTTCAGAAATGTTCAATTGTAAAAAAAAACAAGTTGACTTTAGATGATAACATAGATAACATATGAATTACATGACCATATCTACAGATTAAAAATAGACCTGAAAGCTCTGTGGTATTTGTTTCCGAAACTGATAGATTGACAATAAAGAAGTATAAATTAGTATTTCGTCAATTTATGATATTAATAAAAATGAATTTTTGTCCTCTATGCGTACTCGCGTGTCCTCTTAGTACATATACTCACCAGTTTGTAATCCATGTATTGTGGTTATGTTTATTTATAAAAAAATACACTCGAACAAAAGTTGTTGCTTATGGTGTTAGCTATCTAGTCCTGCGAGGTTGCTGAGCCATTACAAATAACCCTGTATATTATATGTTTAGTAGGACGACAAATTACAATATTACTTAAATATATGGTCCGAGATGGTTTTAAGTAATCATTTATTCACTGTGCCAGTAAATGACATAAATTATTACGAAAGATTGCCAAGGGCAACGAGCATACGAGAGAAATATACTGTTTTTTAGCTGTCTGATTTTTTTTTAAATATATCTCACTACATACCACGCGGTCACGATGTTATAGTAGCTTTTTTTATAGCATAGGGAGGCGGACGTGCTATGGGCCACCTGATGGTAAGTGGTCTTCAGCACCCATACATTGGCACTGTAAGAGATGTCAGCCATCGCTAACATTTACTTGGTGGTAGAGCTTTGTGCAAGCTCGTCTGGGTAAGTACCACCCACTCATCAGATATTCTGCCGCAAAACAGCAGTACTTTGTATTGCTGTGTTTCAAGGGTGAGTGAGCCAGTGTAATTACAGGCACAAGGGACATAACATCTTAGTTCCCAAGGTTGGTGGCGCATTGGCGATGTAAGCGATGGTTAACAATTCTTACAATGCCATTGTCTATGGGCGTTGGTGACCACTTACCATCAGGTGGCCCATATGCTCGTCCGCCTTCCTATACAATAAAAAAAAAAACATCGCTATTGCGCCACCAACCTTGGGAACTAAGATGTTATGTCCCTTGTACCTGTAATTACACTGGCTCACTTCCAATCGGAACACAACAATACAACAATGTTTTGCGGTAGAATATCTGATGAGTGAGTACCTACCCAGACGAGCTTGCACAAAGCTCTACCACCAAGTGTTTATTTATTTATTTTTTATTTATATATATTTAATGTAAATAATTCTGCATAATAGTATGTTTGTTGTTGTGCTTATTTTTAAAATATGAAAAGCTATACATACAAAACCTTGAAACAAATGAATTAGAAGTAATTTAATGTAATTACTAACTGTAAAAACTACTAAACCGATATGTACATAAAACTTATACACGAAGATGCAGCGCGTTTCGGTTCCTCCGATTTAGTTCATAATATAATTATGAAAGTACCCACGCTTTGCAGTTTCGCAAGCGTTAAATCTAGTAGACCGAGAGATACTGAAACAAAATATCAGGACATTTGAACCTGTATGGGGGGCTCTTCAGGGGTCAAATTACGTTATGACGAAAAGGAAAAAAATTGCCATGGACTCTTGAACAGTCGCCATACTGGTACAAATGGCCTGAAATTTTGTGTCAGTATCTCCCGGTCTATAGACATAGCTTAAAAAGCTTCTATTTCATGTTCATGTATTTTAATATTAACATAAATCTCCAAAATATTATTTAACATCTTCACGTTTTAATGTTTCCTGCCATTCTGATAATGTTTAACGAGCCAAGCAAAATAGCAGATGCCATTGTGAAATTTTCCTTCACTTTGGGATCTTTTCGAAATTTTAATGTGATGTTCAATTACATACGACCATTTGTAATAAGATAATTATATTGAGTTGACATTGTTATATGTTTTTAATTGGTGGTATGGCTTTGTGTAAAGCAAAAGTTTGGTAAAAATAACAACAAATATCTTTAGTATAATAGCCAAAATAGCCCAGTGGTTACGACTGTGGAATGCGTGAATCTTAACCGATCACCGGGGATTCAAACCCGGACATCACTGAATTTTCTTGTGTTTACCATTCATCTCGTGCTTGACGGTGAAGGAAAACATCGTTAGTATACCAGCAGGTGTCTAATTTCTTTGAAATTCTGCCACATGTGTCTTCCGCCAACCCGAATTGGAGCAACGTGGAACAAGCTTCTTCTTAAAAAAGGAGAGGAGTCCTTAGCCCAGCCCTAAGGCTTAGGTTTAGCCCTTAGGTTGTTCAGAGGCTGTTGGCGATAACTCAAACAATAATAAAAATAAAAAGTTTAAGACAATGAATATAAAATAAAAGCATTCAAGGGACGGTATAACGGCAAACATCGGATATCATAAAAATATATACAGGCTTATTTTTAATGACCCAGCAACCATGCAGAACTAGATAGCTAACATCATAAGAAACAACTTTTGTTCTACGACTTTGGACATAACTCAATACACGAAAAAAAAAAATGATTCGACGCGTCGATCTTTGCGGTGCGCGTAGATTTATAACCGTTCAAGCGGGAAATTAAATTAATAATTATTTTTGTATAAAATCTAACAAATTATTAAAAGTCGTATAACAAAAGTTGTTGCTTATGGTGTTAGCTGTCTAGCCCTGCGAGGTTGCTGGGTTATTAAAAATAACCCTGTATACATAAATACATAGCTAAAATTAGTAAGATGTTAAAATCAATATACGATGATACGCTATCCTTTAAATGTTAAAATATTGTTATTTACATTATGTCGCATATCACATGACATTTAACAATCGCGTTCAGCTACGTGTCACAAGTTTGTTCTTACATAATACACGCGATTTTAGCAATGTCAGGAGCACACACAAAGGGGATCGACCTTTATTAAACGAGTGTATCTTCGTACGTGGCATCATAATAATTGAATCGTCACATTTTACGGTACATCGCTAATAGATGTACCGTCTATATAAACAAGCTATATAGCGCTTGCAGTTGAGTGTCAACTTAAATAAAAACTATCTACGTATTTCTTTCGTAAAATTTAAAAACAAAAATTCCAGTGATACGTCTGTTTGTATGTCATTTAACTACTCAACCGATTATGAAGTTTTGCATATTATACGTTGTCAGAGGCACAGACTTAAGGTAACAAGGACCTTGCCCCACCAAGGTGGTGGGACATGCAGGTCAAACCGCAAAACAGCAGTACTTTGTATTGTTGTGTTCCGGTTTGAAGGGTGAGCGACCCAATAACACTTCTTACAATGCCTATGGGCGTTGGTGACCAATTACCATCAGGTGGCCCATATGCTCGTCCTTACCTATACAAGAATAATAAAAAAAACGGCGGACGGGAACTACTGTACTATACATTACATAAGTAATTTTGAATTACTGAATTTTTAAATTTATTTCAAAACACACAAGGCATCCATTGCAGACATTGCAGCGTTTCGTTAATATTAGTACAATTATCGATGTGATTAGCTACGGAGATAAAATAATAATGTGGTTTAATTAACTTAACCAATTATACATTCAAAAATAGTTTTTAATTGTTTATAATAAAGTTTAAAATTCTAAGGTGATTTAGTTGAAACTACGCTCTTTCTATATCCGATCGGATGGCGGTGTGTTGAAAATAAACCTTGATATTACCGTTACCTATGCCATTAATGATATTGAAATCTCAATGATTACCACCCTTTTCATGAGCGTCCATATCATTTCATACATTTTATTTCAGTTGCAACTTTGCTTAATGTAATTTGATAATTTATCTTCGACTTATGATTATTTAAATCACAGAGCCTTTAATTAACCTCCGATGCAAAAGGGTTATAAATTTAACGTGTGTATGTATGTATGTGGGCTATTAACTCGGGATATGGATAAACCGATTTTGATTTGGTTTTTAGAATTTTTCCAGAATGTTAGCTTTGATTAAAGAAAACTTTGTTAACTGTTCGAAGGTCCCTTCTAGTCGTTGAAGGGATGTAAGCAACACGTAGTATACTTTACCTTCAATGAAATTACATTATCGTGGTAACCCTGAGCTGATGCTGCATCATCATATGCATAAGTAGGACACCTTGTCCTTCACCAACTTACAGTAGAGGTAAATCATTTCAATGGTATCAACTCCATTGAACGATCTCTTAATAAATAGATTGTATAATTATAATAATATTATGTAGTGTGTTTATCCCTTTTTCGAATTAAAATAAATAAATAGTTCGTCCACCTGCGACTTCAATCGCGTTTGGGTAAGAGAAGAAATGTTATATACCCTATATATTCTGCGTATCCTTAGTATTGTGTACACAAAATTTCATGATTATCGCTTCAGTAATTAAAACGTGACAGCGTAACAAACAAACACACAAACTCACTTTCGCAATTATAACATTACTAATGATTTACGAAGCTATGCGTGTCGTTTGGTTTTTGTATAATTAATTATTTCTTCTATTCTTCAAAGTAATGACGTAATCTTTTTTGCTATCAAAGGCTGACCATCAATTTGGTGGTCAAGTTTTTCATCGAGGTTCGAGGTTTCCAAAAAAAGACGAGCAATCAATCTTGTTTATATTTCTCGGTAGAGATAGACGACTTTATTTAACGTAAGAAAACGTTTAAGAACGTTTTTGAGGACAAGTAATTAGCCATTACAGTAATTACCACATACATGCAACTACGAAGTTAGAAAGAAAAACAGAAAAAAAACGATCTAACAGACGACTACAGTGAATGAAAAAAACAGAAATAAGTAAAGAATTAATGTAAAAGGCGTCAGTGAGGCTGTTAAGGAAACTCGTTATATGTATCTAAGCTTCAAACAAATACGTATCACGTTCAATAACTATAATTATATGTTCAAAACACATTACAACTATTTTTGGCGAAAAGCAAGGACATCATGCATTTGGACTTTCGATTGTTCGCCGCATTCGTGACAAATTTTTCTATATGCATAGTCATTCCGTTCCACTTGAATGTCCGTATTTTTTATTGTTACCAAAATAAAATTGAAGGGTGGACGTTTGTTCTAATAAACTCGTACACATATCCAAAAGTAACAATAATTGTAAATACATTATCAACCACTCAACACATTCGTACCTACATATTGATGAGTAGAAAATAGTAAGTTAATTATCAAATTATAGAAGAATACGCAATTATTTTTTTACTTTTTAGTGCATATTAATTTGTTTTTCCTATGAAGTCGGTTTTTGTTTTGTTAAAATTTTTATTTATTAATATACGTCAGTAGAGTTCCAAAATCATTTCAAGCTTCTGTTCAGTTTGTTCGATACGTTTAAGAAGAAAAATCAATTCTTTTAAACCTCCCTAAGTGAAGGGATACGATGTTATCTGGTCTGTATACCTATACATACACATCACAATTGTCATGGCGATCGGTTGAACATTATAAGGAGAAGTTAATATGATGCAGTGGCGAAGTTGATCCTGGAGTTGTAACAATGTCCCTCATAGAATAATCTAAACATGTACCTATGTACTTTGTTGCACATATACTAACGTCTGTTTAACGGGGATATAATATGTATTTTACTAAGCATACACCTTATCGCCTTATCAATCTGTCGTTTATCCGAACACTGTCTGGACGTTGAAAGTAAAACTATACACGAAAAATATTTATAAATGTATTTTTATTTAACCCCTTTAGTGTACAATAAAGCATATTTATATTCTATTCAATATTAATTGATACGAAAAAATACATGTGTGCAATTCACACGCGGTAGAAGTGTAAACTACAAAAATTTTGGCTTCAACTGTATAATGTTTCGTATCTCATTTTCTCCCACGTTAAATCTTATGAATTTATGTGTCTTGTCTCTTTTTACTGTCGCTTTTTCGTTTCATCGACTTTCAAATCACAACGATGCTAAAGAAGTTTTCTCTTCAAAAATACCATTAAGAACAATAAAGGCATGGCGAATATATCAAGGAATCATTGGTTCGTTTTATTGTGTCGTTAACTAAACTCCCGATGGTATCGTTATGTCGATGGCAACCGTGGGGATGGATGTGGATGGTGTCACCCGACCTAATTAGCCTCTGACCCAATTACGTTTTTAAGAGATCCAAAGGAAATTTCAATTTGTCAATTTAACTGATTGTCGAAACGACAAAAGCGTTCATCATTTATTACTGAACCGAGATGGCGCAGTTAGAAGACGGGAACCTTAGCCGAAGAACAGAGGTAAGTCACGTAAGCATCACAAAATTTTCACGTGCTTAATGTGTATAATTAATTTATTGAGTACCACTATGTAACAGTTATATTATAATTATTATTTTATGTGCTTGATGTGGTCTCATATAATTGAAGAAGCACAGATATTTTAAAACACAATTCCACGGTGAAATGCACACGTAAGTGTTGTTTGTTTGAGATCCTTATTAAATAAATTGTATACTTAGGGGTAGAAGGAAAATTACGCAAGGAATACATCATCTGTCTGATGACAATCGTGTTAAAGTCTCCTCCAAAAGAGAGGCGTACTTAGTACTACTTAGCTCAGCAATGAAGCATTTACTGGCTGTTACTATATATACGCTGTTACTGTATACAATTAACTACCCATTACATTTATCTCATTGCAAAACTAAATTTATGTACTTCTTTCAAACTTCGAGAAAACATAAGTGACTTCAACAATATTAATTACGTAAAGTTGCGACTTAATTAAGCTTATTTTCAAGTAATTAATTCTGTAATTAAAATCAGCGTTATATAACTACGAACAAACTTAAGTTTATTTAATTACCTACTAGTTTGAGTAATTTGGTAAGTTTGTAAAAAAATAATAAAAAGTAATAGAAACTTGCCTCTTATTATAGTTAAGAAGAAACTTTTCGTAGGTTATTTGTCACGTAGTTACAATGGCTTAGTCACTCACGTCATTTAAAGGTAAATGGGATCATATCAATACAGATCGTTGAGTCCGACACTAATCCTGATTAATTTATGGTTATTTATATTGTTTCCAATGATAACTTCCATATCCTTTTTAGTTAAAAGTATTTTTATCTAGAGATAATAACTGTCAATATTGTAAATTGTACATGTCAATATAAGTTTACTTTATTGTTATATATTGGTTTTGATTACCATCCTGATTGCTAAATACATATACTACTTTTGTTTTGTAAATTACTACTTATATAGAACACAATTACACCCAGACTCAGAACAAACAGACATGTTCATGCACACAAATGTCTGGCCTGGGAATCGAACCCACGACCTGCAGCATGGAAGGCATGTAAATTACCAACCACGCCAACCGATTTTTTAATGTATATTTAGAATGGAATGGTAGTAAACTAATTCCACATAGTTAATTTTATTAGAATACAGGAAGCGTAATAAATTATTGCAAAGGCCTTACTGCAACTTATCACAAAGTCAACAACATTAATTTTTTTGGAATACAAGAACAATACTTCTAGGATTCCAGCTCATACCGACATCTCCGTCGAGGTCTGCCGATTGGCCGCGAGGACACATTTGGTTGAAATTTTGGCCCAAAAAATATCTGACATTTTTTAGTTTTGTTGCACCTCAGTGTTCTCACAAGCATACAGTAAAATTAAATGCACAAGAATAATACATGTTCTCAAAATAATAGTCTTAATAACAAATACATATTATGGGAAATTAATCAATATTATCTAAGGCACGAGGAATCACAATCGATTGTACTTTATTTGTATATCGTACAAACGTATCGTTTCGGACCGTGTGAACTCTGAAACAATGTAATTGTATACAAACTGTTTCAATTTTAAGCCGATCATTGGCTTAAACTTTCAGAATAAATGTTATCGCGATTTCTAAATTGCAACCTGCAAGTTTATGACACAAATCGCGCATTATTGCCGATATTGCATATGCATATCATGTTGCTTTTTCAATTTGGGCCTTTGGGGTGATCATTTTGTAGAACGCTTTATAATAATAATTACAGTACACTTTAATATATAATATACTAGATACATCTACTTGGTGGTAGAGCTTTGTGCAAGCTCATCTGGGTAGGTAGCATCCACTCATCAGATATTCTACCGCAAAACAACAGTACTTGCTATTGTTGTGTTCAAAAGCTACCTATCTATCCATCAATCTATCTATCGATCTATAATGTTTCATTGTTAATATTCTAGCCAGTAAAATAAAAATATATAAATGTTGATGTTGTCTAAAGCAAACAAAGAAAGCCGTAATGCAATAGCAATAAAAACGACTGCATCGCCAAAGCTTTCTTTTGAATTCTCTCGGAAAAGGATACACAAACACCTATTCTTAGTGCATCCGCAGTAGCCGAGGATAATACCGGAAGAAAACTATCAGCATTATGGGCTTGAAATCTTACATGACGTAATTCAACAATAGAAATTAATTAATATTGGACCTTGGAGTACGTAATAGTGTAATGACATTCATTAATAATATAACACCTCGTCTTATTCGCTTGTACCGGTGACATAATTGGTAATTTTTCGCCCAGAGAATCGGAACTGCGATTCAAAGGGAATAAAAGGGAAATGCTGCTAGAATTCTTACCACCATTTCGAGCGGTCACGATATATACAGTAGCTATATTTAACTTTAATTTATATATTTAAAGCTCTAATGTAATTAATTATGTAATAAAATATACAAATCGTTAACAGAAAAAAATTAAGTTATTTATAATTATAATATTTAACGTGTTTAACCTAAAATACCAGAAGTCAAAGATCTCGCGAAGCTCCCGAATCAGCTCGTGAACACGGATGTCGAAACGTCATGCAAAACAGAAAGGTATTAATCTGTATGTAACTTTGTTTAGTCCAGGTGTGACGTAACCCTACCAAATTATCTAACAGTTATAAAGTTTTTATATAAGCTTAATGTATGATGTTAGACATATGTCGGTTATTTCAAACGAAAATTTGTGGCCAATCAAAATGATTGGTTTATCCCAAGCCGCAATAAGAAATGCCAATGTCTATACGCTCTATAAGACTCGACTCGCATAATGATCGTAATTTTATAATAGAAATAGACAAAAACTTATAAGATACATATAGAAAGGTAATGTTCCAAAGACGTGGACAACAAGTTTGGTCGACTCGAGTTTCTATTAAAAAAACCGTGTACTTACTTATATGTACGCGCGTGTGAAGTTATACTTCTTTAGCATCATTAAGAAATAGTTTTTAACCAACTTCAAAAAGGGGAAGTTATCAATTCGTCTGTATTTTTTTTTTAAGTTTCGTGTTTAGTTTCATACATTTCATACTAGCCGTCGTCGCGTTTGGACTACCACTTACCATCAGGTGGAGTAGAGCCATTTGCCCTCCCGGGCTATAAAAAATAATAATTTATATATGTGCTGATAAATTATATTCATTAGTGATTTACATTGAATATTTTGATTAATATTATTTGCTATTCGTAAATATTAGTGAAAAAATTGTGTTTATATACTTTTTCAAGGGCTCCTATATAATCGAGGTTAACTATGCGAATGTATTATTTATCAATATAATTTAAAATATTATTATAACTTTCGTAATTTTAAATATTTATTACTTATTCAATTTCATAATAAATATTACTTGGTGGTAGAGCTTTGTGCAAGCTCGTCTGGGTAGGTACCACCCACTCATCACATACTCTACCCTAAAACAGCAGTACTTTGTATCATTGTGTACCGGTTTGAAGGTTGAGTGAGCCAGTGTAATTACAGGCACAGGGACATAATATCTTAGTTCCCAAGGTTGGTGGCGCATTGGCGATGTGAGCGATGGTTAACATCTCTTACATTGGCGTTATGTCTATGGGCATTGGTGACCACTTACCATCAGGTGCCCATATGCTCGTCCGCCTTCCTATGCTATAAAAAAAAAAAATTAAACACGTACGTATTTTAGCTAATTTTACGACGCAGTATACAACGCGAATGCGTTCGACTTTCGAGTGCCACGCATTCACTCTCGCTCTGTCTCTTTCTATTCCCCCTCCGTGGTAGCGTTAAACGTTTAACGCGACTTTATTGGAAGTCGCATTAGAAGTATAACTTCAAAAATTGACAATTGTAGTAAAAGAAATACCTACTATGTCACATGACTTCATATTGTATCTATAATGTTGTATTTTTAATTCAATGCTTCATAGCGTACATTTCTCGACAAAGCAATATGTCATTATATGTATAGAAATGCGGAAATATGAAACTCTTGCGACATTCATACACATGTACCGTACATAGTCATTACATTTACTTGCATTTATTTTAAACTAACTGACTTACTAAACTTCGTACGGATTATATCCAGGTATGAATCTAAATAAGATATAGTTTAGCTACTTAAATAAAAGTATTTACAAATTATATATATAAAAGTTCCTCGTTTAGCGCTCTTTTTAACCGACTTCAAAAAAAGAAGGAGGTTATCAATTCGTCTCTATGTTTTTTTTTTATTAGTGAAATCCGTTGCGTGGTTGATGTTGGAAGGGGTGGAAGATGTTAGCGGAAATACAGACAGAGAAACGCCCTGTGTTATAATATATATAGATTAAATCAACTTCGCACGGGTAAAATTATGATATAATGTATATACATATTTTTTTAAAATAATGATATTTAAATAAATATGTAAGACGGTGACGACGTTCTAATTATCCTATTTCGCTGACCAGTCTCAATGGAGAAGAGTCGAATGTGCGAGAAATATTATATAGAATGAAACGTTACATTGTACCCGTAACGCGTTAATACGTTTTACGACGATTTTTTCCCTAATCTGTTCATGTATTTATGTTAAAGGAAGGGTTATTTTATTTTAATAATGATTGTTCGACTGTATGACACCGTGGTGTTCCAGGTCCAGCTGAGCTAGGGCGTCACGGATGAATGCGTAAGCGATCTCGTGGCGCTCCCCTTAAGACGGGAAGGGTACCGCTGGTTTTTTAGTGGGTGCTCCGATGACCGGGGTGCACTCGGTGCCCTGGACATACGGCGAGTCCCACATATACCCACTGTTCCCGTGGGGAAAACGCGTCATGCGTTTTCCCAGCGTTAAAAACAAAGGAGCTGAGCTAGGGTTGCTACCGTAATCCATCTTCCTTATCACAAGCATTGAAGGAAGGATTAACGGCTGTTATTAGAGAGAAAATATAAATAAAATAAATAGCCATATCACGTTGTCCGTATTGACACTAAACATCTCACACTCTGTGGTAGAATTTTATGCAAGTCCACCGGCCACCCATAAAACTATCTAACGTTGAACAAAGTACTTAGTTTAGTTTTTTCAACAGAAATTTTATAATGTATTTTTGGAGTGGAATAGTAGTAGCAATGAGTTAAGCTTATTCTATATGGTTAAACATTTTAACACCGGAAGTGTAGTAAGCAACGAATATTTAAACTCTAAAATTGTTTCCGTGTAATAAAACAGAAAATGCAATCTCATTCCGTACGTTAAAATTTAAAAGAAAAAGAATCTCATTTCAAGCGGCTTACACAAAATTCCTTTGCGATAGGGTAAACATAATCCATAGACAAATATTATTTAAGCAGTAGTAATTTTTGTCATCCTCTTACGATTGGCACACAGAATGGGCGAACATTTCGGTCCGGTCCCTTTTTATCCTATTTAATCCCGCTATAACTCTAACTTGACGTTACTTATCTACAATACGAGAGGAATTAGGTCAGAAATCATGTTGATAATATGGAGATTTTGACAAAGGAATATGCTTTGTTTTTAATTACGAAATTCTTCTTATCAAAGCTTACAAGCCGACATTAAACTGAAGAGTTTTCGTTTTCGTCAACAGAAATTATATCAGAATATAATGTGTTAAGCTACTGTCAGTGCAAAACGGTTTTAAACAGAGATTCTATTCATATTTGGCATTTATTTTATTTTATTTATTCTTTACAATTTATAAATAAATAACAAATACAAATGATCAAGTACCTATTACATATTACAGTATGCAGTCATATCACTTACAGTGATCTCTTCCAGGCAGCATCTATGACCTCTATGACATTTATTTATTTATTTTATACTTTATTTACATCACAGCGGTTAAAAACATGAATACAGCCTAAATACTAGTAGCATACAATTACGACCTTATCGCTTCCAGGCAACCAGAACCAGCTAGTCAGGAATAACCAGTATATATATATATATATATATTTATAGATATATTATAATTATATGTTATGTATATTTATATAGAAATGAATTGATTATATTATTTTTGGTATAGTTTATTATTATAATGTTACTTTGCTTATTATTAATGTACCACCTACCTCATATCCCATGGGATATGCCTTGCACTGTTGCTTGCCTGGAAGAGATCGCTATGTGGCGATAAGGACGTCAAAATTGTATGCATATTATTTATTTAACCTTTCAATGTTTTTGTAATTATTTTTCTTTATATTATACAATAAAGTATAAATAAATAAATAAATATATAATAAGTTATAACGAAATAATAACTATGTAATAGTTTGGTTAATCATAATTTAAATATGTGCTTAAGCCAGATTTACACATCACAATGTTCACAGTCAATGTAAACACATTTAGAGATAGTTGCACAAATATTGATAAATGTGTTCACATGGCTTTACTATGCCTTAGATTTGAATTCCAATTTTTTTAAGCTAATAAACATTTCCTACGGGTAAAGAGTAAGTAAGTACATCGAATGTTTTGCTTAGCAATAGTCCCCGCAGGACTCAGTTCAAAGTTTGGAGAGTTTTTTTTTGCTATTGATTAAGAAGTTTTTCATCCAACTTCTGGTACGATTGTTATAATTTAAATTGCTTTTAGTCCTATCATTCTTTTGTCTTTAGGTTATTAAGACCCGCAGTCCGATTCAGTATTTCTAAAAAGATGTAAGTGAAGATATCAATGTGGATATTTACCCAGCTTGTATTTCATCATCACATATTTATATATATATGTTAGAACAAATTAATTATATCTTTGATAACATTCCTTGTTGACGTGTTTGGTTTAAATTAAAAATCACAAATAAAAAATGGTTGTCTGTAATGTCGGTTTACGGACGCTAGTTTAACGTGACAACGTCATAACAAACCATTGATGAAATGGCTGCATACTTTATTGAAAAAAAATTGAATCATTTTTATTGAATTATCATTATTCTGTATGGATACAAAGAAGGAGTGAAATGCAATCTACAATTTAATTGATAAATTTACTTTTATTTGCACTCATAGGCCAATCGAGTAAAAGAGAGATAGATGCGGCGCAAGCGTACAATCAGCGTAACGGGACAATGAGCGTAACGGGACTAATTTCGTGCATGCAGCCAGCGTTCATCGATTTATTAGACGTTGTCACGTCAAAAATTGTGTCCAAATATTATTATGTATCAAGCAGGTAGGTAGTTAGTCGTACAGTTACGCGTAGTTACATAAACCAATGACATTCAACGGGCAACGAGAATAAGTTGATGCAACGATTCTTCGAAAGTAATAATAAAATTGAACGCAATTTATACGCATGGTCATTATTTAGCTAAGTTAGTACGTCGGGTTTGTAACTAACTTATAAGAATGGTGACGTCATATTTCGAATGCCTGGTAATTAAATAAAAAGATATGACACAGGATTTCCTTTCTTTATATAACTCAAATAAAGCTTTATTTATTCGATACATGCTTAAATTAGAATGTTATATAATAAGTAATTATTATACAGGGTTATTTGTAATGACCCAGCAACCTCGCAGGACTAGTTAGCTAACATTATAAGCAACAACTTTTGTTCTACGACTTCGGACATAACTCAATACATGAAAAAAAGACTAGTTTTTGTCGTACTGTCGTGACATTTGTAGGTCTATATTTCATTCATACACGAAATGACGACGCGACGCGTCGATCTTTGCGATGCTCTTAGATTTATAAAATTTCAAGCGGGAAATTAAGTTAATACTTATTTTTGTATGAAAATAAAATCTAACAAATTATCGAAAGCCGTAGAACAAAAGTTGTTGCTTATAGTGTTAGCTATCTAGTCCTACGAGGTTGCTGGGTCGTTACAAATAACCCTGTATACAATAAATAGGTAAGCTGATGGTGAAATGGGCCATGGGATAGTGACCACCGCCGCCCATAAACAATAAGGCTTTGAACCGTTAAGCAATTTTTGATGGACATATACATATATTCGAAATTCCATCCAAAGTTGTCTATTACGATTTATTATGACACTATTTTACAATCACACCAAAAAGTTTTCCGTACAAACGAAGCCATATTATAATAAAAGCATGTTTAAAAAACGTCACTCTATCAACTGTTATATATAACAAATGTTTAATTATAGTTAATCAACTTATTATACAGTTGGTAGTAATAAAGTTCTTAGCTACACAACTTCCGTATGTATAATTATCATAAAGTTCTATCCAACCCCGAACTTACATTATACATTAAAACATTCCCTAGCTTTTCCCATTTAAGTGCATATTTAATTTCATTTTAGATGAATAATTATAAATTGCTTAATTATTCGTCAAAGCTATGACAACTAAAACAATGTGGTAGGAACGCGTGAATCATAACCGATGGTTTCAAATCCGGGCAAGCACCACTGAATTTCATGTGCTTAATTTGTGATTATAATTCATCTCGTGCTTGACGGTGAAGGAAAACATCGTGAGAAAGAAATGCATGTGCATGTGTTAAATTTCATTGAAATTCTGTCACATGTGTTAACACCAACATTGGAGCAGCTTGGTGGAA
The DNA here is from genome assembly GCA_963151315.1 of Nymphalis c-album. Lineage (NCBI taxonomy): Eukaryota > Metazoa > Arthropoda > Insecta > Lepidoptera > Nymphalidae > Nymphalis > Nymphalis c-album. Next base: position 12,074,040 of record OY720591.1, on the reverse strand, counting down.
TACGCTCCAAACCTCCTCAAAAAGAGGAGAAGCTTTAGCCCAGCAGTGGGACATTCACAGGCCGTTACTGTACTGTAATGATCGTACTTCGTAGGGATTCGATGTAATAAAAAAAGTTCCTTCAGCCGTTGTCCTTGTATCGCTAAAGTCATTAGCGGCCAGATGAAAAAGTAATTGTCCGCAATAATTGCCGATCAAACCGATAGGGGTTTCCGTGGGTGGCTGGTAAATTGATTGTATAAATATATTACTTCATATAATAGTAAATGTCTTATAAATGAATAGGTCTTTTTATTTAGAATTTAAACCACTAACCGATCAATTGTTTTTTTTTTGTATTTTCCTCGAAAGCGATAGTTGATTAATGTGAAACGATTTTAGATAATCTTAAAATGTATATATTTTTAGTGTGCTTTAATTTCAAACTTTTTTTAACGTCACTTTTTTTATTGCATTGGAAGGCGGACGAGCATATGGGCCACCTGATGGTAAGTGGTCACCAACGCCCATAGACATTGGTATTGTAAGAGATATTATACATCGCTTACATCGCCAATGCGCCACCAACCTTGGGAACTAAGATCTTATGTCCCTTGTGCCTGTAATTACACTGGCTCACTCACCCTTCAGACCGGAACACAACAATAGCAAGTATTGCTGTTTTGCGGTAGAATATCTGATGAGTGGTTGGTACCTACCCAGACGAGCTTGCACAAAGCCCCACCGAGTATTTATAGGTTGGCGAATAAGCGCTGAAAGCGCTCGTTATGGCTAAAAGTTAAGGCGTGTTATGTCTATGGTTTACTTAATTAGCATAGTATGGCGGATAGATCGATTTTATATTATTCGAGTACATATGAGCATACTATAATATTATAGAAAAATGAAAACACGAGAAACTGAGAAGGATAGCTTGTATAAAGATTTTATACATACATATTATATCCCACATAAGTTCCTCCCACCCCACGGGCCGGAGTATCTTTCTCTACAAATATTGTAAATTCATTACATATACATATTTATAATTAATTAATTATATATATATAATCTATACGAAATGTATGATGAAACGGTAATTGTTTTAGGGATAATATTTAAAATGAAACCAAGACAAAGTTGGTTATACTTGTGAATAAAGAAACATTTGTTTTTTTTTTCGGTAAGATCGAGTTATTATCACGGTCCGTTAGGTTTTATATCGGCTGTCATTGTACTAATTAAAACCTTAGGTTTATAAGGTTACATATATAATATAAATGTATTATATGTTGTTGTGCTAAATCTTAAAAATTAAAGACAAATTAATAATAAAATGTTTTTTAATTATAATTCATACCTATAAATTATAGCGTTAATTAATTATATGGGACCAAAATAACCGATATTACCAGTATATGTTAGTAAGTAAAGAAAAAGAAAGAAAATATAAAATCTGTACCCGATAAGAGGCCCTGTGGTTACTCGACCCCAATTAAATTTTATTATATTAACACCGACGAAATTGCTACGTTAATTGCTAAATACAGATAATAAATAAAAATATTTAAATGAAATTATAATCTGTTTTAGGTAGGCTTTGTAGAAATATCAATTACGAAATTGTTCTATGCCACCTACGGGATCAACTAATATTAATATTTTCATGCCGCTTTTACTAGGGAGCATAAAATGTGATAAAAACGATGACGTCATATCCAGCTGATAATTTGGATATTGAACGTCGATCAAGTAATAAAATAAAGATAAACAAATAAATATTACGTAAATACACAATAAACAAGCCTAGCGTCTTAAACGCGTTATACAATATGGCAATTTCCGTTCGCCATAATGTAATATCACACAATCCATAACATTCAGGATATGGGATAAGCTTACATACACTTTTGTATACAAATACTCATTGTGTTTTATGCTGCGATATATTCGTGCCATTTTTGTTATATTAATTCACTTATTAATTTAATTAAGCACTCGTATAAATTTAATGACAGATAAAATTATAAAACGAACACAGATAACATTAAATTATTCAAATTATGTCGAATGAAAAGATGGCGGCCTTGTAACAAGTTCCTTGTTTTCGAACAAAGCTTTTGACGGCATCGGGTAAATAATTTTTATACACTGCATTATCTTATTACATATAACGACATTATATGTTTATGTTATATTTCTATTTCTCACGTATAGTTGGGTATGTTTTCGTATGCGGCTCACGACTTCGTGATTAATATGAATTGTTCGGTACCTAACCGTATAAAACCTACCTACCTTTTACTATTTATATATTTGTATAAAGATTTGTAACAAAATTTACGTCCTAAGCATACATAGCAGAAATGACTATAGAGCATAATTAAAATGTGGTTCTTTATTTAAAAGATACCACAGCTTGCATAACCAAATTAGATTAGAATATTATGAATGATAAATTAAAAACATGGTACCTATACAAATCAAAGTTAAAATTAACGTAATCTACAAAAAAAAACATAAAATATGTAAGTAACACAATTGAGCGACGATGATATTTTAAATTAACATTTTTTATCTGCATTTTTCAAATGTCAGTTGCAATTAAAAGTTAATTATTTATTAATCTAAGACAACTCAATGCGTCGTTTGTACATTTCCAGAGAAAGATTTATACTCACACTATGTCATTGATTTCAATGAATGTATACTTAATTCTATTTTCATTATTGTTTTGTATAAAATATTGATGACTGACTTTAAATGTTTAAAAAAAAAAAACAAATTACAACCAATTCAATTTTCGAATCGAAGCTAAATTAGCTGAATATTCTTAAACGAAGCTTAAAACGTGTTCAAAATAAACCTGTACCTAATTATACAATTACAATTTCGACATCGAGCTAACATTACGCAAGTTAAACAGAGCAGAAAAATGTTATGAATATCGAATGATATACAAACCTCGTTTTCGTTTTGATTTACAATAAAAAAAAAAAACGTTACAATACAAACCTTTCCGTTGAATTATAAAACATAGCAGCCTGTCGTTTTAGATCGTCACTAACAGAATTATCTTCATTCATTGTTACACTACACCGGGATCACAATTTCTCAACCACACTATAATAATTTTTTTTATACGAAAATGGTTTCACGCGTGGCGGCACAGAGTTGATTTTACATTGATTACGATTAACATTCAGTAATGGCCGGCAAGTCTGGCGACGCCCGCGCCTCTCACTATACTAACTAGAAACACCACTCATGCGATTTACCCCCCACTATGTAAAGCATTGTTGATACGCGAATTATATACTACGGCTTTCTAACAGTAACATCACACATTCAGCGATACGACAAAGGCATTTATTGTATCATAGACAACTCTTATACCTTGTTGGGGTCAGATGATTAAGCATATGACTGATAAATATTGCTATTTACTGATGAATTTGCCGGATTTCTTTTATGGATCGACTTCCAGACGTACAGTATTATATTAATTTAAAAAAAAGGCTTCGCCGGCATGGACTTCGGTTTGTTTTTTTTTATGTGGCAAACGAGCTGGAGGCTCACCTGGTGGAAAGTGACTACCACCGCCCATGGACATCTGCAACATTCGAGGACTTGCATTGCCGGCCTTTGAGAACCTTCAAAAGTCCTTCAAATGCTGCAATTTTAACGTTCGTAATACTTATTTGATTTATACACAAGTACTCAAATTATTCAAATAGCTGGTAACACGCAAATAGTCATATTAACTTAAAAAGAGGCAGTTATTTAGAAATCACAGGCTAAGTCATTTCAATTTTTTATTTGTACAGATGATATGACAACTAATCAGTGCGTTTATGGACTTACTAAAATCAGATATTTTTTCTGAATCCGAAAATGTTTACATGTATAACTTTCATAGTGGTAGGAATCAGTCAATTTCCCACTGGTGCTCTCTCCTTTAGAGAAGTTCGTTCAGAACTATATTATCACGCGTCTCCAATGGTTGGTGGATACTCAAATTGCAGAATTGCGTCCAACACAGATATACTTATGATGTTTTTCTTCATCGCTCAGTATAATATTATAAACAATGATTAAGCACAAGATAAATCTTTTTCGCTTGTCTGGATTGGAATACGCAATCATCGGTTTTAATACTGAACCATCCTTACCGATTAACTTTAATAAATACTCAGGTACTAAATTCAAGCAAGTTTATGCAAGTTTAGTTCTACAAATAAAATCCAACTGTTATGTTTGTCATTGAAATTTAATTGATTCTGGTATATCGATCGATCCATCGCGTTATCTCCATCCTACGTGACGTTGGCGAAATCATGTGCATTGTTAGCCCAACTACAATCCAATAAGCAAAGAATTTAATTGATATTTGCATGCGTGTGTGAGTACATACATATGTACTTTATGAGTAAGTTGTATAGTTCGTATATTCCAACAGGTGTTTTAACAGTAAAAATCTGTTCAAAGTATAAATGCCGTAAGTTAGAACTTTTCAACGATATCGCATCGGAAAACGTAACAACAACAAATATATTGGAACGATCTTAATTCCGATACATTTGACCTTTACTTTACGACACAGCCAATAATATTATCGTAACCTACGCCGTATAATACTTCTAATATTTAGACGTGTGTGTGTGTGTGTGTTTTATTTAATAGGAGGAAAACGGGCAGGTGGCTCATCTGATGGAAAGTGACTACTGCTCATGGACATCTCCAACACCGGAATGCTTTCAGGTTCAAAAATTGACAAATTAAGCCCGCTGATTTATTTCCGTAGTATTATTTAATTTTCCGAATCGACTCAGTGGTTTTTTATTTTGACTATGAATAAGTAAATGTAATATTGAATCAATTAATTTGAATTGAATTTATGTATAAGTTTAAGAAGTAAAGTAATAATGAATGAAGTAAATAAACTACTAGCACCACGAAAATTTACACACAATCCGTGTCTAAGTAGAGTAGGTATTTTATCCCTTTTATACAGTAGGTTAGGACGAAAGAAATGCCGAGCAAAGCGTTAGTTACATACGGGGTGTGTGTATGTTTGTATGTATGTGTATTCGCTTAGTGTGTGTGTGACTTGCAATTAAAATGTAATGAAATCTGCGTCTCATTTATATACCGCATTGTTGTATTAATGACGACTAGGTTTTTGTTTACTACGCGATATTTATTGTTTTAATACAGAAATAGATTAATTAGTCGAAACCATGTGGTCAGCTATAAGCCTGTAACTGTCCCACTACTGGGCTTAGGACTCCTGTTTTGAAGAGGGTTGGAGCTTAATCCTCCACGTTGCTTTAATGTGGTTTGGTGACCACACATGGCAGATTTTCATCTGATGCATGCAGGTATACTCATGATTTCCTTCACCAACAGGACATGAAATATTCAAAGTAAGCACAAAAAAATTCAGTAGTGCTTGCCTGGGATTGAACCCGCAATCATCGGTTAAGACTAACGTGTTCCAACCACTTTACCACCTCAATGGTGGTACCATGTTAATTTTATTTTATAATTTATTTAATGTAACACTTTATACCACATTAATAAGTCCGGAAACTTTTGTAAATTATTTGCTAATAATAAACATATATATATATAAATTATAAATAATCCTACAAACAAACTTTCATTATAAAACGTTATTTATTAATTAGTAAAAACATTATAATATACTAAATTGTATAGTATTGTGTTCTTGTTAATTATATTTATAAAATGTATGCAGGCTAGAAAAAAATAATTAATTATGACGGAGAAGGTAGCTTAACCTAAGGTTATAGTTACAGTAAAATGGTTTAAAGGTACATAATGATATAATACATAATTTCGGTAAAACTTATAAAGGTCAAAAGTCTGAAAAACAGCAAGAAGAGCGCTAGAAATACAATAAAAATATACGTGGTTATAGTTTTATTTGATAGAATTAACTTCATAAATATTCATATTATTGTTCACCTTTTTTATTGTAATACATATTAATTATTTAATCTTAATTTAGTTATTATTAATTACCTTACTCATCATCTTTTTTCATATGCTTGCATACATGATACAATATTTTAATGAATTCTGTGCCTGTGGAAACTTAATTAGTCGTTGTTTTTATCATTATGTTCTATTTTTAAAATGTAGATTTCTTACAGTTTTACTTCTGGTAGGGCTTTGTTAAAGCTCGTCTGGGTAGGTACCACCCTCTCCTCAGATATTCTATCGCTAAACAGCAGTACTTGGTATTGTTGTGTTCCGGTTTGCAGGGTACCCAGTGTAATTCCCATATGACTGTTATTTTTTTGTGCCCCGCGGTACACCCGCGTATAATCAATAAAAATATAATGAATAAAAATCAGCCTAGAACGTTCCTCAATAAAAGGACTACATCACAAAAATAATTTTTAAATTCAAACCAGTACGTCCTGAGATTAGCCAGATCAAACAAACAAATTCTTCAGCTTTATATATTATTATAGATAGGCTTTAGTTAATGCTTTAACAAGTTAACACAAATAGTTATTCTTTAAGATCAAACTCAAAAGTAACTGCACTCACATGAGTGATATAGGTACAACATTGTTTTTTTTTGTTAGGTTTCAGGTATATAATATCTGCTGAGTGAGTTGGACCACCTGGATAAAGCTATGCCACCTAGAAAGAACCCTACCGCGTAAAAAATATAATAATAATTTAAACATCTAAAGGATGAGATCAAAGTACAATTATAAGTTAGTTAAAAACATAGCACAAGCTTCAATGTGACGTCCCATAGAATAGCTATATATATTAATTGAATTGGAAAAATTAACATAAGAAAATTTACTGCAATTAGCTTTTATATTCTAGCTAAACTTTTTAGAAATCTAGCACTCGTTTAACCAATTAATGGCTCGCATAAAGCTACCATCCAATTTTGTAACATTTTGATCTACGATTACAGATAGCAATAGCACACAGCAATGATAATAAAATAATCATTTCAATTTCATATAACTTGACACCTACTTAAATAAAATATTCAAAAAACACACTGAAAGTATAAGTTAGTAACCTAAGTTTATACGTATACATATACAACCTCTTAGTATTATTATTACTAAAAAATTATAATAAAATATTAGCAAAATTGTAGCATTTAATTTTAATATTATCATAAAACATTGCTTGATGATTCCAAGAGATAAGTTTCTATTCCATTATTATTACATCTTTTCGTTTTAGAGAGGCAGGTATTAGATATAAAATACCCAGATCATACCAAATTTAATCAATTTTGGTTCAGTCATTTAGCTCTAAAAGGATAAAATTTTTTCAATTAAAATACTGGTATAGATCATGACTGATGTAGGGGGCTGTTAATATAACACAAGCAATATATAATATTTTATTCAAAACATAACTACTTGGGTTTTCTTTTTAGTTTTAATTTTTTTGTTTAGCATGTGTCATATAACAATCTACTTAAAAACTCATGGGAGCTTAATATTTAATTAATCTTTTAAATATATACAAGTGCTTATAAGAGTAAGAAGTAAATTAAATATTAATTTATTTTTAAGCTATTTGATCTTGCGCTATTTAAATTTTAGTCTAATTAGAGTAATATATGCCTGAACAACAGAAAGATCAATCCTCATCAACCTAGGAAGAGACCTAAGGAAAGACCATTTGTCTGAACCGACAAGCCAAGATAGTCCCGACTTGGCGCAGGAAAGTTAGGAGATCCGACTCTAAATAATGGGATTAAGAGAGGATGAATAAGAAAATGTTTGTTGATAATTTTTTCTGTTTCTTTATCCTAACAGCCAATAAATAATATTATATAAATATTATTTTAAAACTTAAAAACAACCTTATAAACTAGATCAATATTTATTGGCACAAATGTATAATCACTGACAAATAATCCAGTCAACATAGTATTGAATAAGTAAAATATAGAAAAACATAAGCACTTACCCATTTTCAAACGGCAAAAGCGAATATCTATATTTATATCGGCTTTGTTGTTTCATTATGAAGTTTAAATGGAAGAAAACATTTGTATAAACAAATTGTTTCAAAAATGAAACACTTTGTACCCGCTTACGATCACATTTTGTTTGTTTATTTATTTGGAATACATATTATTTTCAAAACACACACATATTTCAATAATCTGACAGTTGCTATTTGTTAACAGCAAATGACGTTGACAGCTGACAGTAATATTTCTTTTTTATTTAATTCATTAATAGTGATAAAGGTGTTAACGCATTCAAGTGTTAGGGCATCAACGTAAAAAATAGTTTTATTATTGAGAGCTACAATTCTGATTATAAGTTAAAAATACTTTAAGAGAAGTATATTTTTGTATTAAATGTCAGTAAATTTAAAATTTAATTTATTGTAAATATGACAATGTAATTCGTATCTCTTTTTCAATCAGGGTCTTCTTTTGAATCTTATGTCACCAAGCCGATTACTTACTTCAACGTCGAGCACGAGATAAAATAAAAAGACCAACTAAGCAATAGAAAACAAAATGGTGGTTGCTTACATTTAAGTCTTTGATTTTCTACTTAAAAACGTTCTTATCACTCAAATATTGCTAATTATAATATTTCTTAAATTACCGTATAATGTTTGTATTCTCCGAAAAAGAGAAGGAAAATCCTTCGAAAGGATTGACGCAAACGATAATTCTGGGAATCTAATCTAATCAGGACAATATATTATGTAGCTTCCTAGAATTCATGTAAGATCATATTGTGCGGAACATGTTCAAACTTCAAATTAATGAAATTAAGGGCTTATTTTGACTTTTTTGCAGAACACAAGGTATATGTACCAAAGCGCCTGACATTTGACAGAAACATTACAAATAAACATCCTACCTCACTGTCGTCCCTCACAATTATAATATAATAGTCTAATGCGTACCCAGAGGATGGTAAATCATCATGATATTGTTACTTTATGGAATATATATCGTTAGAAACTATTCCAACTCGAATGTAAACAAATTGCGACTTAGCTTCTTGACGTTCAAATAATTCCTTCATTATAACTTGTGGCCGCATGAGTAATAGAGGACTTGAAGTTGAGAAGGGACAGTTAATTATTGGTTAATTTCTCAAATAATTGTTCTTGCTTGTAGGTTATGGGACATAAAATATAATACAGGCACCTATAATGTACGAGTAAGTACTCAGAATCAATTCAATTTAACTTTACCAAAGAATGTTGAAAATGACACCGTCATTATTATTAGACATTTTAAAATAAAAAAAAGTTTAATGTAAAAGGTAACATTTGAATTTAAAAACTGCGATAATTTTTCTGACAACGTGAAAGCATAAGAAACAAACAAATAAACAAAGAAATTGAATTTCTCATTTATGATATTAGTTCTTAGATTACGCATGTTTTCTTTCTGACTTTTCACTACTGTGTTTTTCGATGAGTTTCTAGTTCTAATCTACTGAACTGAAAAGTCTGAATATAAGTTAACTTAAGTTGTCGTCACTCCTTTATATTCAGATTTTTTTATATTTAAAGATACGTTGTGTTTAAATGGCATTTATTTCGTGCTACTGACTAATTAATCTGGATAGGAAAAATAATAAATACTTTTAAAATAGCTGTGTTATAAAAAAAGTGCGGTCGGGGGACTCCCCGATTTGCAATATTATTTCAACTCAAAACGTGTTTTGTATAACTAAAAATAAAAAGTAGATTTTATTCGGCTTAAGGATTTTCAAGGCTTGAAATGTTGACAGTTGATACATCTTATATTGAAAATAGATGAAGAAAAATGAAAATGGGTGAAATAAGGGATGAACCGTTGTTTGGAAACCCGTTATTTTCAAATTTAGTAGCATGATATTTTACATACAAGCTTCTGGTTAGAAATAAATAAATAATAATTTCAAGGGTTTTTAAAAACTACCCCGCAAGAAGGTAAAATACGGGGTTGAAAGTTTGTATGGTTTCGTCATTTTTGATGTATGAAGCATGAAATTTTATAAACAAGCCTCTGATTATAAATAAATAAATACGTAAATTAGTCGAAAATATACCCCCAAGAGTGTGAAATAGGAGTAGGGGTTGGGGTCCGTCATTTTTCATGCTTTCATGTACGAAGCATGAATTTTTTATACGTGCTCATGGTAAAAAATGGTCTGATCTGACCATAATTAACATATTTTATTTTTTGATTATGTCGCGGACAAAGCCGCGGGTGAACCGCTAGTACATAATAAAATACTGAATTAAGAAATCGAAAGATATATTCTTTGTTAAATTTAGGAACCACTAAGCTAAGAAGAACATTTATTTACGAGTTAGGGGTTAGTTTGATGTGGATAACATTAACAGCTATTATTTGTAACTAATTCGCATAAATCTTCGTAAAGCCTTACAAGAAAATAATTATTCCCGTTTGGACAGAATAATTGATAACCGGAAATTTAACTGTTAATTCTTTAAATTTTATACAAACAAAATGTTTATTAGTTTCTATTTAGCTTAAGCGATTGTTGTAATACCTAGTACACGCTTTTAGTGCAAAAAAATAGTTTACTAAGCTGAAGGAACACTCTTTAATATACCTATAACTTTTATATGAATAAATATTTTGATATGTTTTGTATTTATTTTGTCGTTATGTCAATTTCATTATTATCTTAAAAGTCTAGTGCCTATGGACCAGTATTTATTTTTATCGTGACTTAAACGTTATATATATCAACAACTTATCTTCAAATAATTGTACAGTAACTGTAAAGAGACTTGATTTTGTCCGGATCTCGTCCGATTAATGATGATTTTGATCAAATAGATTCATATAATGGTCTAGCCCAGACCCCAGTGGCCCAAAGCAGAGACTTACAATACAATAAGATGACATGAAGAAGACGATACATAGTAAAAGTAGCACAAGAATGGAATTGTAAGTTTTAAATGTTTACATTTAAAGGGTTCGAACATTGTTATTATATTAATTTTTGTAACTAATAAATAGAGATTATTTATTGTAAATACTAGTTATAAGGGCCTGTTTTTTAATCGCCAGTTATGTTTTATAAGAGGAATAGAATTACTTTTTGACAAATGTTTTAATTTTACATTGACCTGTCAAAATATTAAACTGATTATTCAGCTCAGTCATAATATATTATAGTACTGTGGGTAATGGGTGGGTACGTATAGTACTTGATTGATAAAATATTCAATTTGATATAAATAATAGTATATGTAATATAAATACCTATATGTTACTGAATACGAGGTTATATTATTCACAGTGAGGACTGTAGCCTACTTATAGTTACTGTTTATTTCTGTAGTGTGTCATAAAGAATCTGTGAATACTTTAATTAACATTGACAGCAGTTATTTACCCTCTTTTGCACAACACAGTATTAAAGGCAGGCTATAAGGTAAATGCATGTCACCCTTTTTTTTTTTTTTTTTTTTTTTTTTAACGTGGGGAAACCCTCATGGGTACCCTCTGAAGGAGGGTTATGTCGGACTCTTACCGACTAAAACCACCACGGTACCCTTCTCGTCTTAAGTGGAGCGCCACGGGATCGCTTGCGCATGCTACCGTGACGCTCCGACGTTCGGCCCGCCTATGCGGGCCTCCATTCTCTAGGGAGGAGTCCCAGGGTACTGGGAACCCCCCTAGCCCCGGCGGCGCCTATTGTGGCGGGGGGAGAAGGTGCGCAAAACGGCGCTTCCTTCCCCCCGGTCTTCTACGGCGGAGCGGGTCCGTAGCGGCATTCTCCTCCCGCTCCCGCTCCGCGGCCTCCTTCTGCGACATAACAGTTTCACAGAAGGAGGTCACCTCCGACCAGCACCTCTCACTACCGAGCATCGCGTTGATGATACTCGGCAAGGAGAGGTCTCCGCCTAAGACCGCCGCCAGGGAATGCCTCTGGGGCCCCCACGCGGCACACTCTCTCAGGGTGTGGTGCGCCGTATCGAATGGCGCACCACACTCGTGGCAGGAGGGAGAAGCCTCCCGCCGCGCAATCTCGTGCAGGTACTTACCGAAGCATCCGTGTCCGGTAAGTACCTGCGTCATCCTGAACGAGAGCGTGCCTTGTTTCCTGTTGACCCAGCGACTCAAGTGGGGACGTACCGCCTCCACTGTCGCCAGGCCCGCCGTGGGGGACCCGAGGTCCTCCTCCCATCGGGTGATCAAGGCCTGCTGGGCTAGAACCCTGATCCGCCCGACCTCCGCCGTCCCTGGACGGTCGCCGCGCTCCCTCGCCTCGGCTCGGAAGCGGTACACCTCCGCGAGCACCTCCGCCTGGAGTTCCCAGGGCGGATCGCCCGCGAGGAGGGTCGCCGCTGTCCACGACACCGTACGGTAACCCCTTATCGCCCTCACCGCTATGACCCTCTGCGGTTTTCGCAGGAGGGCCCGGTTGGAAGCGGTGAGTGCGTCCACCCAAATAGGGGCACCGTACAGTGCCATCGACCTCACCACGCCGGCATAGAGGCGCCGGCATAGTGACCCCGGTCCTCCCACGTTGGGTAGGAGGCGGCCTAAGGCGGCGGCGGCGTTGATGAGCCTCGGGCCGAGCTGCACGAAATGCTGCCCGAAGCTCCATCGTCCGTCCAGGGTCAGGCCCAGGTACTTCATCTGGGCCTGCACACCGATCACCGTCCCGTGGACGGTGATACTCGCCCCTCGTGGGGGGCCCCTCCGTGGACCGTGGAATAGGAGGGCCTCCGTTTTGGATATGGAGACCCTCAAGCCCAGCATTTCCATCCGGTCCACGGTCAGCGTCGTTCCGACCTCGGCCAGGCGGGCCGCCTCCAAATGCATGTCACCCAGTCAACCTTAGAAAGTGCAGAAAGGACGTTTGCAGGTGCAAAAGATAAAATAAATAATTTTACAGGTACAAATTTTACAGGTTTTCACATACAAATACGACACATAATATTTTATTCAACTTTAGTTAAATGTCGACAATTTCCCTGGATTCGAAGAAAGTTTCACTAACTTCGAAGGCGTTATGTTAATCTTATAATATACATTATACATATACCTATGTATAATTATATTATATTGTATTAACATATTATACATACGAAAATTATGAGTACGCTAATAAGGTTATTAAAATTCATAGATACAATTTTAATCAGTAGTGTATAATCATAAACGAAGTCATGAATTTCTTAGCGAATCAAAATTTAGGTTAGGATTTATATTATGGTAATAATTATTCATTATATTAAAATTCGAATTTCACGACATTTTCGTTTTGCTTTATATAGAAATCTTTAGAAATGATCTATTTGATTGAATTGGTCTTAATAAAAGATAAAATTTCAATTAAGTTCAGTGGTTAATAGTAATTAAAATACGAAAACACAAATTGTAGATATTCAATCACCGTATTTTACGTTTCGTTAATTAATTTATTTTATTTCTTATTTATGTAACATAAAAAAAGATATAAAGTAGCGTAAAATAGTAATGAAAAATTTGCAGCACTAATTATTGTTGTAATAAGACTATTATGTCAAATTAGTAATTGATCCCAAACGACCCAATACAGGCCGATATTGACATATAATCTGGCTACATTTAGCTATAATAGACTATTTATACTCTAATATATTACGTCTGTTAGACATATATACAAACAGACGTCCTTTTTCTATATAGATTGAAAGATAATCCATTTTATAATAGATCGCGGGTTGTTTATATAAATAGACATTCTAAGAATGAAACTGTGCTGGATCATTTCTGAGTATGTAATTTTAATCTATAATCGTGACATAGCAAATAAAATAATATTTTTAATCTGTATAAATATAATGACGAAACTGATATTGTTTGTATGTAGGCGTGACGAATTGCTTTATGTTAAAAAACTTCCATTATAATTTTTTTTTTATTCTTCGTTTTTAAACGTCTTAGTAAGGAACACGGCAGGGGCTAGCTGAGATTTCGAGCATCAGACGAGAAAGCGTGAGATTTCGAGCGTCAGATGACGTCATAATAAGATTTGTTATTTATAATTGATTCCTTTTTTGTTTTGGCACTCACAATATTATTTTGTAATTATTTCAATTAATTTCCTTTGCAGCATAGCCTGAGAAGAATTTTGATATGAAATTAAATACAACTTTTTGTATGTTATTTTGGAATTGGACAGGAAATCATTGGTATGCGAATTCTACTCGATGATTTAAGACCTTATTTTTAATTATTAATTAAAATATATGTTCTCATGAATGTACATAGTTATTTTAATGATACAATTGCATATGTAATTTTATGATAAGAATCTAAGATTTATTATTTGATATACGTATTTATAATACGTATTATATGTTGATAAATATTATTCACATTCCAATCGCAGCGCCACAAAAAATATCCATCAAAATTGGACCAGCGCGTTTAGGAGTTCAGTGGCATACACAGGTACTGTTTAATTATACTTATATAATGATATGTGAAGATATACTGCTTCGTTGGTCTATTGGCTTGATATAAGGTCGCAGACTCGGTGGTCTTGGGTTCAATTCCCAGGTCGGGCCAATAAATAGTTATTGGGTTTTCTGTCAGAAAACTCTCAGTAGCAGCCCGGAGTCTGGAAGTTGGAAGTGTGAACACCGGGAGTGTTTCCAAACTTCCAGACTGCCTTGGAAAGCACGTTAAGCTGTTGGTCCTGCGCCTGAACTCTTTCCGGTCGTGTCGGATTGCCGTCCCATCGGATTATGAGCTAAGGAAAAGAGAATGCACCTGTGTTTGCGAACACACTTGTGCACTATAATAATTATCTTCTGCGGAGTTGGCTAGTCTCTCATGAGATTGGCCGCCGTGGCCGAAATCGGTCTGGAGGACCTTATATATGAATATGAGTATACCTATTTCATAATTTTACGTACAAGAAGTTATTGTATCTCTGTCACTTTTTAATTGTCACCCGTGAACCATGTTGATAAAGGTGTAAATTGAGATACCGTTAATTTAAAATTTGACTTTGAAATTTTAAATTAACGACATCTCAAATAATTGAGTTGCACTTAATATTTGAATGACGTTTCAGTGTTCGGTCGTAAAATTGCTAGCGTATAATCTAGGCTAGGCTATATACTAACGATAAAATATTATGAAAATCGAAGTATAAAACAGTTATCTCTTAAACTTTGGTGATTATTTTATACGGTATAGTTTTACGAAGAAGGTTTATTGTGAAAATAAAGGTGAAATATATGAACTCCAATACACCGAGTGGAGATAAATCTCAACGCCTTAGAGCACTACGCTTTGCTTCAATTTACATTCTACACGTATTTACTTATCCCAATATTTCTAACAACGGTAATAAAAATGGTAATCGCATTTCTTATTCTTTCTAACATTAAAATTTTATTTATGATGTCAATTACGTTTAAAATACGATGTTACGATGTATAAGTGGTTGTGTTTGAGCGCTCGGCTGTGTGTGTGTAAGTGTTTATGTGTGTGTTTTAAATCGATTTACTTTATCGGGATTAAGCATTATTGTAATGATCATAATTTTATTATCCTTTATATTTATATGAGTGGACTAGTGTAAAGAGGCACAAAGGAGATCTTCATATACTTTTGGGAAAACAGGTAGGCAAGACAAGAAGAACCTAATAGTACATGATCACCAGTGCAACGCCTAGACCCCAGAGTCATTAGCGCCGTAGCAAAAGCCTAATAATCATTCCTTGCATTACCAATGGGTCACCAACCTTGGAAACTTATTAGATATTATGTCACTTGCTACAATTGCTCTTTCACCCTTCAAACCGGAACACAGCTATGTTAAGTATAGTTTAGTGTAAACCAAGTAACACGCTCTATCATATTCGTTTCATTTGTTTTATGTAATGGTTACTTATAAATCGATACTAATATATATTATAGCTGAAGAGTTTGTGCGTTTGATCCGGCATATCTCAGGAACTACTGGTTCGAATTAAAAAAATATTTTTGTGTTAAGTTAAGGACCCTAGTTACCCTTTTATCGAAGGCTCTAGGCTTTTTATCCATAATATTTTTATTAATTATACGCGGGTGAAACCGTGGGGCACAGCTAGTTATAAATAAAAACCAATATAAACCAATGACTGCCTTGTTATTCCCTAGACCATACGTCTAGCCACTTAGCTAGATGTACGGCCGCAGAACCGGAGGTCTTTGCTTGGGCTTAATTCCCAGGTTGGGTCCCAATAAATAGTTATTGGGTTTTCTATCAGACAATTCTCAGTAGCAGCCCGGAGTCTGGAAGTTCGAAGTGTGTACACAAGTGTGTGCAGTGTGCACACCCGTGCCTTAGAAAGTAAGTAAAGCCGTTGATCCTGCGCCTGAACTCTTTCCGGTCGTGTCGGATTGCCGTTCCATCGGATTATGAGAGTTAAGGAAAAGAGAGTGCACTTGTGTTGGCGCATAGGTACACTTGTGAACTATATATACTATATAATATCTCTTGCGCAGTTGGCTAATCTCTCTTGAGATTGGCCGCCGTGGCTGAAATCGGTCTGGAGGACATTATTAAACCAAATTTTTTGTAGGTTATGTTATTAATAGGTACTATTACTATTCTACATTACTATTCTATCGGTGCTTTGTGTAGGCTCGTCTATGAGTTTCACGAGTCAGTAATTCAACTGACAATCAGCAATATATTATACTGCTATGTCAAGTTTGAAAGAGTAAGTCACATGAATTTTATGTTTTATAAACAAAAGGAACAAACTTTTGATAACAATGTATTGATGATGTGTTTTGTGAAGGGTAGTTTGCAGTAGTGGACGGTAACATGAATTATTTTTTCGCATAGTTTACTATTTTTTTCTTAGTAAAATTCAACGAAGCCTTTTGATATAATGTAAATATTGTTTTTTAGTCCATCTCATTTAACGTGTTCTAATAATAGGAAGTGTAGAGTGATTTTATTTGATGAACAATTGTAATAGATGTCAGAGTTCAATCACCCCGATAGCTCTTAATCAAATGGTAGATTGTAAAATTATGATCTTCGTACGAAAGTTTATAAATGGAATGGTTGTTCTGTTTCAATATCAATAATGGTAATTGATTCCGGTTATTTTATGTGAATAAGGACATTTTAGTTTGACGACATGAATATCTGAACCACATAAGTAAATAATATTAACAAAACTTGGTGGTAGAGCTTTGTGCAAGCTCGTCTGGGCAGGTACCACCCACTCATCAGATATTCTGCCGCAAAATAGCAGACCTATATAATATGTGTGTTCCGGTTTGAAGGGTGAGTGAGCCAGTGTAGTTACAGGCACAAGGGACATAACATCTTAGTTCCCAAGGTTAGTGTAAGCGATGGTTAACATTTCCTACAATGCCATTGTCTATGGGCATTGGTGACCATTTACCATCAGGTGGCCTATATGCTCGTCCACCTTCCTATACAATAAAAAAAACATAAATTATTAAAATCTATACTAATATTATGATTGCGAAAGTAAATCTGACTGTCTAATATGCTTTTCACTACTAGCCCTGACCGATTCCGGTAACGGTGTTTATGCTCAACAGCAACAAGTCTGCACAGAGGATGTTGCGTGCTATGCACAAAGGTTTGAACAAGCACAGATCTGATTGAACGACATTCAGACACGATCGGCGAGAGATCAGACGCTGTAAAGTAGTCTTACCTATTAAATATGCTTTTTATACTATAATCGTGATATAAATCGAAATTTATTTGGAGAGAAACAAAAGCGATTCGACATATCGTCGTTGTCGTATCGTACGTAAAGAATGTATCCAACAAGCCCTTAATAGTTTGAACATCATCCGAACAGTCCTTACTTCAGTGAGTCATTTGAACGACTTGAGATTCTATAAGCGAGTAATATCCTTACTGAGATTTATGGAAAGTATGTTTTATACCTTTGCAATTGTAAGTGATTCAAAACATTTGATTGGTTAAAGCCATTTAGAATAACGTGGTTCAAGTCTAAAATTATAAAATGCTAATTTTATCCCGTGGTAAGGTATAGCAAATTTTTTAATTATCGACTAAAGAGAGTTGTTAATACGTAAAAGCGTAACAAATAAACTTATTCACTTTTATAATAATATTAGTTAGGTTCATGAGTAGGTTATTTCTAGAAAAAATAAACCTTTACCTACTGTGTACACTTAATATTAAGTTTCCTTATCAAAAATTTATACTTGTGTAGGTACTATTTTATTCAAGTGAATCCAGAGTGAATTAGTTTGTTCACGCAATACTTTTACCTAATTACTTGAATTTTTTTAAGGACTTATGCGCCAATATGTTTAAAAAACCATTTAGAAGCGTGTCCTTAACTAGAGCATTAATGTGCATTTTTAACCGACTTCAAAAAAAGGAGGAAGGTCGGTCCAGCGCATTGGTGTTCTACCGCGCGCCCTCGCGCCCTCAACTTTGCCCTGAACCACGAGTCGTTCCACAGACGTGTCCTCTTGTAAAAATCTATTTGTAAAAATACGTACTGGTAAGATAATACAGTTGGGCTAAATTACCTCTTCATAAAGATTAAGACCAACTGTCTGTGTGTCTAGTGGCTAGACTTTGGTTACAGATTATGACTAAGGTTCGTATTTGAGAATGGCAACGATGCTCGGAATTGGGTCAGGAGTATTTTTCCAAAAGAAATGTTTCAACTTTAATAGTAATGTTAGTAACTTCTTAAAAGTTATAAGCGTGCTGTTATCATAGGTTAGATTAAAAGTACAATTAATCATGTTAAGCCTTCATTATATATTATGTTGTAATCGTTACTTTTGTTTGTAACAATATTAAATATATAAAAGAAATAAATTGTAAGTAATCTTGTTTATTATTATATTTTATGTGAGTTTGTGGTCAGGGGTACGGGAAAGCATATAGGGTACCTAACACCTCGGGTCCCTAATACGAGGCGAATCCTCGTGCAAACACTATTAAAAAAATATTAAAAATCTTCACGTGTAAGTAGGAATGCAATTTGAAAGATGACTCTGTGTGTATTTGTTTGTGTGTGTTTGTGTTTGTTTTCACCAAACCCGTATTGATGCAGCGTGGTGGAATGAGCTCCAAACCTTCTCAAAAAATGAGAGCCTTAGCCCAGCAGTAAGATATTCACAGGCTGTTTTTATTTGATTCAGTTCTTATTAATTTCATTTATCTGTTTTTATTATAGCAAGCCTTTACATTTTGGCTAGATTTCTATTAAACTAACGGTCCTTACAATTATCCGGTAACATATTATTCTTTTTATAATATATATTTTGTATGTTAGGTCCTCCAAACCGATTTCGGCCACGGCGGCCAATATCAAGAGAGATTAGCACACTGCGCAGGAGATATTATAGTGCACAAGTGTGTGCGGCAATCACAGGTGCACTCTCTTTTCCTTAGCTCTTATAATCCGATGGGACGGTAATCCGACACGACCAGAAAAAGTTCAGGCGCAGGACCAACGGCTTAACGTGCTTTCCGAGGCACGGGAGTGTACACGGGGCTGCTACTGAGAATTTTCTTACAGGAAACACCAATAACTATTTATTGGCCCGACCTGGGAATTGAACCCAGGACCACCGCGTCTGCGGCCTTATATCAAGCCACTAGACCAACGAGGCAGTCACATGTATTTTGTATGTATGTATAATGTATATATGTCTATATCTAGAACTGGCATTAAGCGGCATTGTGTTCCTGTATAACAAAGAGTGGGCCGAAGCTTTCACAAACGAATTTCACGCTCTAAAAATAGAGCGAAATTTACCAAAAAATTTGAGCCGGAAGACACGCAGTGCTATAATACCCATTGATATTCGTTGCACGGAAACTTCAGAAAATATACTCGTTCTTATGAAGAAAGGCAAAAGGATTTCGATATTAATGTGTATGCTACCAAGGGCATGGAGTTCTCGTTTGAAATTGATTCTTATGGATGATTGTCATTATTTATGGAGGTTAAAAGCTTATTTTTGAAGGGCAAAAATAAGCTTTACATCTTTACTTACAATTTCCTTATTTTTGAACCAACAATGAGACAAGATGCCCTAGTAATTAGAACATGCAATCTTAACCGAAGATTAATAAAACTGCCAGGACCCACCAACCCGCATTGGAGCAGGGTGGTGGAATAAATTCCAAAATGTTTCCTTATACAGAAAGCAGGCCTAGCAGTGGAACATTTTCAGACTGTCACTTTACTTTGCGCAAAACCCAGTTACATCAAATGTTAGATTAAACAAGACTTATAACGGCCATAACCCAATTTACTCCGTGGTAAAGCTTTGTGCAAGCTCGTCTAGGTAGGTACCGCCAACTCATCAGTTATTCTACAGCAAAACAGCAGTGCTTTGTATTGCTGTGTTCCGGTTTGAAGGGTGAGTGAGCCAGTGTAATTACAGTCACAAGGGACATAATATCTTAGTTCCCAAGGTATGTGGCGCATTGGCGATGTAAGCGATGGTTAACATTTCCCACAATGCCAATGTCTATGGGCGTTGGTGACCACTTACCACCAGGTGGCCCATATGCTCATCCGCCTACTTATGCTATAAAACTTATTGAAAATATGTCGAAGTTATTAAATTATCAAAATAATTAAAAATATAAAGAGCTTGAGATGAGCTGTTTTTCCTTATGAGTTTTCGGATTACACTTCACTTGTCATATATTTGTAAGCACACATGTGGAAAAGAGATCCTCATACTATCAGTGTTTGCAATGCGGAAAGGGACCTTCACACCCGTCTTAACAAATACATAAACTCAGTCATATTGGAACAACGTTGCCAAAGTCAAAATATCCTTAACACAAATGTATTTAAGTCTAAATTACGATGATCCGATTGTAAGATACTTAGCTTTCGCGCCGTAGGGCGTGGGTTCGATTCCCACCCAGGACAGACATTTGTGTGCATAAACATTGTCCTGAGTGTGGGTGTAATTATATATATACTAGCGACCCACCCCGGCTTCGCTCGTGTAGCGGAGTAAATATTCCTAAAAAAGACGTTTATATATACAAAAGAAAAGTAGTATATATGTAACTATATCAGTTGTCTGACTTCCATAGTACGAGCTCATAATAACCCAGTATATTATTATTCTTATAAAATTACTTGAAAAATAACTTATAATTAAGGCATTTGATAAACTACTTGTGCCTGTATTGTCACTCTCATATATTTTTTATGTACACTAATCTACACTACTAATATCATAAACGTATGTAGCAAGCTTAAACTCCGATGAAGTAACCCTTCCTTGAAAAACCAACATGACCCCCTTACTTTACTTGCGGGTGAAGCCGCGGGTGAACACTAGTTCCCTATATAACGTATTAAACTTCTATTATAATCTATATTATAACTTAAATATTATATATTTAGCATCCAGAAGTGAAAACTGGATTTATAAGAACCTCGAATTGTCTATTCATATATAGAACACCAAATCATATAAATTTATGTTAATTACTCACTCAATTACTTTTTAAATCCAAATAACACATTTGAACACATTACAAATCATAAGTCGCGCCAATAATTAATTAATTACGTTATGCACTAACAAGATGGCGGCGATTAAAATTAGTGAGCTTCTTTTTTTTAAATAACGCTGTTGTATGGACCAAGGAGTTTCCTAACTATATAGATATTTCATATTTCAAATATATATTTCAAATAGGCCAATATTATATACTGGAGATGAGCCGTGGTTATCGTGGCTATCTAAGCCTACTGCGGGTTCATGTTCGGGATAACGCAATTGAATTTTCATGTGCTTGTAATTCATCCCGTGCTCTCAGGAAAATATCTTGAGAAAACGCATTTTTCGAATGATAATCTTCCATATCATTTGAGCAGCAAAAATGGGAGGAGGCTTAACCCAACATTGGGACATTTAGTTCCTCAGTAAATTATGAAAATAGCTTTTAAATAACTATAACTTTCATTAATATTCTGAAATGCTTTAAAGTTTGAAATTATAATTCAATAAGGTTTTTTATTAAAATCGATGCCAAGTTCAAATGAATTAAGAAAATAAGAAATAATTTATAAAAGGAATATTTCAAGCAAATATTGAACAGTGAAGTTCCATTTCGACACTACACCCACACTTTGGACGTTTTTTTTTGTATTGCAGACGTAGCAACTTGGAGTAATGACCCTCAGCTCTATCTTGAAAACTTGAAAATACTTTTAACGGAAATTCTTGAAATATGTTTAAAATAAAAACGGATTAAAGGGACTATCCTTTGTTCAATGGTCAAAATTCGACAATTTTATTATTATTATTATGATTTTTGTTATAAAGTAGGAAGGTGAACTGGCAAATAAGGCATCTAATGGTAAATGGTAAAACAGATTAGCTGCATATACAGGGTTATTGGTAATGACCCAGCAACCTCGCAGGACTAGATAGCTAACATCATAAGCAACAACTTTTGTTCTACGACTTCGGACATAACTAAAACCATGAAAAAAAAAGATTTTATAAGAATTTTTAGTACTGTCATGACATTTGTAGGTCTATATTTCATTCATACACGAAAGGACGACGCGACGCGTCGATTTTTGCGTTGCGCGTAGATTTATAAACGTTCAAGCGGGAAATTAAATTACTACTTATTTTTGTATGAAAATAAAATCTAACAAATTATCAAAAGTAATAGAACAAAAGTTGTTGCTTATGGTGTTAGCTATCTAGACCTGCGAGGTTGCTGGGTCATTCCAAACAACCCTGTATATACATGTGTCAAATCTTCGATGTTTCACTTCACCTTGATCACATTAATCATTATATGTATACTTAGTGCACGGAATTGAACTCGCAATCATTGGATAGGATTTTACTTGGTGGAAGAGTTTTGTGCAAACTCGTCTGCTTCTTACGCAAAACAGCAGTATTGTTGTGTTCCGGTTTGAAGGGTGAGTAAGCCAGTGTAATTACAGGCACAAGAGACATAATATCTTAGTTCCCAAGGTGGCGTATTGACGGTGTAAGTGATGGTGAACATATCTTACAATGACAATGTTTATGGGCTTTGGTGACCACTACCATAAGGTGGCTCCACCTACCTATGCTTTAAAAAGAAATCTTTGCGTATCATCCACTGGGCTATCTCGCCTATTGATAACAACGTAAATAGTATAATATGTATACAAACGGTTATTATCTTATAAAATAAATTAGTAACCTGTAAGTGTACTTCGTTTGAGGTTAGGGTCTTATTCCACGTAACTGATGCCCTGATGATGGGATGCACATGTAACAGATTACATTAATTATTATTCTGATTTCATGACGATATTTTACCTCAACGCTGAGTACGAGTTGCATTATTGCAGTCGAGTTTGCCTGGATTTGAGTCCATAATTTTCTTTTAAGATTTATGTTTTTATCCTATTATGGTATAATACATATAACCCTAAACATATAATGGATTATGCGGAAAACGTAAGTTCCCAGTTAGCATGTTTTTTACGACACATTTATCATTTATCGTCATATTTAAGGCTATTTACACAAAACCTTAATATGAATTATACACCTAAACCTTTCTCATGAATCTGTCCGTCCATTGGTGATAGCTGTGTGAAAATCCGTTCGGTAGTTTAAGAGATTATCGCGTTCATACAGACAGAGACTGACTTTGTTTTATATCAGTGAAGAGCTACAAATATTTATGCGTATCGGAAGTTCTTAAAAAGCCCGAGATTTAATCTGGAAAGTTAAATATAAAGTGCCGTGATTTCCTTCCACTGACGATGAAATTCTAAAACGCTTCTAAGCCCGATATTGTCGTGAAGGTTATCTCTTATACTTTCCTGCCTTTAGGGTGAAGTTATCCATTTTATGTGAAAAATATGTACGAATTTTATATACTAGCTTATTACCGTAACTTCGCGTCGATTTTAGTTAATCCATTTATCCTCGTTTAGTAGTCATTACTTTTGAAAAAAATGTGAAAGCAATTTTAGGTAAAAAAATTATAGACATTTGTTTTTGGCTATGACGGTTATTTGCGATGTGATTTCATATTATGCCCTATAATATATAATACTTATAAAAATTAAATCATAATCGGCCTTACTTATATATGTTATTTAGGGAGTAAATAGTTAAACAATGCTTTGTCTTCTTCTTTCAAATAATGACATTAAGAGCGAACAGCCGCTAAGTAAGCTTTGTAAGGCCATACGGCCCTTGACCCTTGATCATAAAACCATAAATCCAAGTAAAATATCTGCTTGTACAAAGATTGTTGATTTAGCCTCTAGCTCTGGTGACGAATTCCCTCTGGTTCAATTTTGTTTAAAACATTCCTCTAATCTTCCTCGGGTTTTAATTTATTCAAATAAGAAATGTCATCAAATTCTGTCTGAGCCGAGTTATTTTAGCAATGAATATTCAGAGTATATGTAACTAACTCATATTACAACTTTAGCGCAAATAACAAAAAAATATATATATAATCAAAATAACCGATAAAATATTAAACTTTATAATTGTTAAACTCTAAAGAGCCTTTTACTATTCAAATTCAGAACGCAGAAAATTATCTTTTCATTTTGCTTAAACGATTTGAACGCTTCTTGCGGCGTTCGACTAAAATTTATCAGCGCAAAAGTGGTTAAATATCGACTTGTTGTTTTTAAAGAAAATTTTTATTTTGATGTGAAGTACTGAATAAAATATTTAAGTATTCTTTTATTGATAAAGTAATGGAATAAAAAAAATAACAGTATACAAAACCCATATATGTTTCTAGCAATTCCGTCTCTTACGTTCGTGATTATAAAAAATGATCTTGAATATAAATAATTTTCATAAATTACCAAATTCACAAAGGACGACAGTCCTATATATGTACATATATATAACTTTATAAATCACAGAAGTTTTATACGCGATCATATCCTTTCGCTTCAGCTTCTGACGAACTTAATACTTTATGAATATTGACTTAGAAGTTGAAACTTTTTGGTGTGTATACTTATTATTTCAGCAGGAATTGCTTATAACGATATATGCAAATATACGTATGCGCTGATAAAATATACTTAATGTTAGCAATGATTTGATAAAAGTAATGTAGCCATGCGTCAAATATAAATTGATATTTCATCATCATCATCTCAGCCTGTAAACGTCCACTGCTGGACAAAGGCCTCCCCCAAGGATTTCCACAGTAGCCGGTCTTGCGCTGCCCGCATCCAACGGCCTCCCGCGATCCTTACGACATCGTCGGTCCACCTTGTAGGGGGCCTGCCCACGCTGCGTCTTCCGGTTCGTGGTCGCCACTCGAGAACCTTTCTGCCTCAGCGGCCGTCAGTTCTGCGAGCGATGTGCCCCGCCCACTGCCAAGTTAACTTAGCAATTCTTTGATATTTATTGAAATAATAATTTATAATTAAAGAAAAGTCATAAATAAGAAATAATAACACTATGATACTATATAATTATATTTATTATATATTGAATAATATAAACCGAACGAAACGTAAAACATTGTTCATCACTCATCACGCACTCAGATAGTAGAGAGCATGACAGCATACGTTCGTCTACCTTCCTATTTAATAAAAAATAAATAAAAAATGAGCAGCTCGGTGGAATAAAGTCTAATTATTCTCCTTACAAAGGTTTTTTTTTTTTTTTTTTATAGCCCGGGAGGGCAAATGACTGTACTCCACCTGATGGTAAGTGGTAGCAGAGTCCAAACGCGACGACGGCTAGTGCAGTCGGGAAAAATGATCTGCACTAGCCGCCCCCGCCTTGCCGGCCCGCAAGATGCCTCTTCACGCCTCGTTTGAAGGAACCCAGGTCATAAGAGGAGGGGAAGACGTGTGCTGGTAAAGAATTCCATGTTTTGGAGGTACGACAAAGAAAAGAGTTGCCAAATTTTTTCGTTCGCGATGGAATTGATGTCACAGTTAGGCGGTGACATCGAGAACCAGCACGCGTAGACTTGTGAAGGAAAGGGGAAGCAGGAATTAGGGAGAATAGTTCCTCTGAGCACTCGCCGTGGTACATTCGATAGAAAGCGCTGAGTGCCGCTATCTCTCGACGCAATTGTAAAGGCTCGAGGGTGTTGGTGGCCTTTACGTCGCCAATAATGCGAACCGCACGTCGCTGCAACCGATCCAAGGCCTCCAGTAAGTACTTGGCGGAGCCATCCCAAAGGTGCGAGCAATATTCAACGCAGGACCGCACCTGTGTTTTATACAACAGGAGCAGTTGTTGTGGCGTGAAGAAACGCCGCACCTTGTTCAGGACTCCGAGTTTACGTGAGGCTGTTTTTATAACAGCCTCGATGTGATCCTTTGGATTGAGGTCGCACCGAACGTCGATCCCCAGTATGGCGACCTTGCTTTGTATCTCCAGCGTAGTGCCACAGAGGGAAGGAGGAGGGGAAAATGGTGACTTTTTCGCTGTGAGAGCGCATACCTGAGTTTTCTTGGCGTTAAACTCAACAAGGTTGTCAGAGCCCCATTTCGCGATGAGTCCTAACGTCCTATCGAGTTCAACAACAAGATCCCTCCGCCTCTCCTCAGTTTCTGCCCGCCCGGCTACTGCGCGTCCGTGGTATCCCCCATGCACTGTACTATCATCTGCATAGCAATGTATGTTCCCGAGAGAGAGCATATCATTGATATGCAAAAGAAACAGTGTGGGAGATAGCACAGACCCCTGGGGGACCCCAGCATTCACTACATGGAATTGTGAAGCGCAACCATCGACTAAAACGCGAAGGCTACGCTTGTGTAGGAAGCTAGCAATCCAGGTGCAGAGCTGAGCTGGCAGACCGTATGCCGGCAGCTTGGAGAGAAGACTTCTATGCCAGACCTTGTCGAAAGCCTTGGAGATATCGAGGCTGACAGCCAACGACTCCCCATGCTTGTCGATAGCTTCACCCCAGAGGTGTGTTACGTACGCTAGAAGATCACCTGTGGACCGTTTTGGTCGAAACCCATACTGCCGATCATTGATTAGACAGTGATCTTCTAGGTAATGGATCAGTTGGTTGTTTAAGATCCGTTCCATCACCTTACAGAGAACTGAGGTGATAGCTATTGGCCGATAATTTGCCGGGTCTGAGCGATCCCCTTTTTTGGGAACCGCTTGCACATTAGCTTCTCTCCAAGAATCCGGCACACATCCTGTAGAGAGAGACAGTTGGAACAGGCGCGTCAACACAGGAGACAGCTCCGCTGCACACTTCATCAGCACTATGGCTGGTATTCCATCGGGACCGCTAGCTTTCTGTATATCAAGTGATTGCAGCTCTGCACGCACATCACGCTGCCTGATTTTAATGTCAGGCATCGTGTGGCCACAAGAAGGGATAGTTGGTGGCAGCGCACTACAGTCATTGATCACGGAGCTATCCGCAAAGAGTTTTGCCAGAAGATCGGCTTTCTCCTGCGGACTGTGAGCTAGCGATCCGTCCGGATACCGGAGCGGTGGCAGCGAAGGTTGGCAGAAATTACTTTGCACAGATTTGGTCAGACGCCAGAAGCTACGGGAGCCCCTAGGATGTAAAGCAAGGTCATGGCCAATCTGTAGAATGCGCTGTGCATCCGCTCTTGTGTATGCCTTCCTACAGGACTTGGAGGTTTTATTGTAGGTTGCTTTCAGTGAGTCAATGTTAGATGCCCCGCTAACGCGGCCATTGATCCACGCGCGATATGCCGCCTGCTTAGATGACACAGCATCGGCACATTCGCGAGTGAACCAACAGTTACGCGTACCCTTACTGGTGAGGTCCGAGTTAGGAATGTAGTATTCCATCCCCAACAGGATCTCACCAGCAATAGCAGCGGCGCTAGCTGTCGGGTCATTCTCACTGAAGCAACGTTCCTTCCAAGGGACTGACGCATAGTAATCGCGCAAACCGTCCCAATCTGCCGACTTATAGTGCCAAACGCGACGTTTGCAAACCGTTGGTGACGGCAGCTTCGCCTGTGGCACTTTGGTAGAAATCAGGCAGTGATCCGAAGAACCAAGAGGAGCCCGAACCTCAACCTGATATTCCACCGGGTGGCTAGTCAGCAGAAGGTCCAGTAGAGAAGGCGCTTGCCCGTCAATGTCTGGGATCCTGGTGGGCTGATCAACCAGCTGGGTCAAGTCATGCGTGAGAGCGAAAGCATAAGCAGTCCTACCAGCATGGTCAGTTTTGAGGGACTTCAACCATGATTCATGGTGAGCGTTAAAGTCCCCCAAAAACACCAGTTCCGCGTTAGGAAACTGCTCTTGCGCAGCATCTGCCACCCGACTAAGATGGTCAAATAGTCGGCTTGTCTCCAAGTCACCATTATGGGATCTGTAGAGGCACACGTAGACTCGACTCTGACGAACCAAGTCCACACGCACCACTAACATGGAGAAGGATGGGTCCTCCAAGCAGCGCAGACGGTGACAACAAACATCCGTCCTGACGAACAAGCATACTCCGGCTTTCGCTTTGAAGGATTCTTCAAGCGTATAGCCGGGATAATTAAGGTAGCTGGTATCGACAGGACGGAGTATTTGAGTCTCCGTAAGAAACAACATTGCTGGCCGTGCTGTCTCGAGATGGTGGTGGACAGCATTGAGGTTAGCGTGGAGTCCACGGATGTTAGCGAACTCAACCTCAAACAGCGAAGGTATGGTGGGGGTGTGCACCGCTGTACGACCGTTATTTCTTATTTGCACTGTCATGAAATAAGGGAAAAAAGAGGAAGAGACGTGAAGCGAGCGTCGCATTGCCACGATAAGGATGGTCAAAGTGTGGAGCTGTGTTTCCCCAAGAAGCTGCCAGAAGGGAAAATAAACTGACCCGCCGGACGGAAGGGCCCCCGAACCCTCCCAGTAGTGGCCGCCGGGACCCCACCGTCCGGTCACCAACCGGCACGACGGTCCACTCCGAGATTATGCGTAGCCTGGTGGGGCAGCCTCGCGAGCTGGTTAAGAACGCTTGGGCCCCTGTACTCTGCCACGGGCGGCCAGCGGAACAACCGTTTCTTCGGGTCTCCCTGACCGGCGGGTCAATACAATTTCCCCCGGCATTGGTTCAACAGCAACTTCCACTGGACCACCACATATCGCGGCAATGCGCGCTCGGGCACTGGCTGTACGCTGGCTGATCTCGAAACGCGGCTGCAAGCAGCCACTTCACGAGTTTTTCACCATGCGTACGGTGGTAACAAGCCAGGCGGATGATTGACATCCTACCACCAGATGAGCAGATGGTCGCTCAACTATCCCTTAGTCGCCTCTTACGACACCCATGGGAGAGAGAGGGGCAGTGAATTGTATTCTTACTCCGTCACTGCACGGAGCAAAAGGTGAAGAAGACTTAGCCCAGTTGTGATATACAGAATGTTAATTTATTGGTACGTGTGGTGACTTTATTACATTGAAGTTTAGAACACTTTGCGCTTAAACACTATGTGTTTTAAAATATATTAAAATAAAAATAGAAATAAATATTTGGTTCAGATATATATTAATTTACGCAGATGTATGTTTTCGGCAACGAACCTGCAAGTCCTCGGATGTTTCAGGTGTCCATGGGCGGTGGTAGTCACTTTCCATCAGGTGAGCCTGCTGATCGTTTGCCCCCTATTACATAAAAAAATTTTTTTTAAAAAACACACATGAATATTTAATTGAATTGTATATTGTCGTTGCCATAAATATATATTGTACAAAAGCAACGAATGTGAATAGTTTTTGAAATGATAAACGTACAGAATGACAGACCGACTCTGTTATTACATAACAATTGTCAGTCACGTAGTCTTGTCACTCGGCCGACTTACGAAGTTCAAAGAAATAGTTTGAAATTGCATTTCGGGGGTGTCAACATAATTAATATTATATTATATAGTTAGGAGACTCCTTGGTCCATACAACAGCGTTATTAAAAAAAAAGAAGCGCGTCTAATTTTAACCGCCGCCATCTTGAGTTAGTGCACAACAGAAAGTAATTAATTAATTATTGGCGCGACTTGTGATTTATGATGAGTTAAAATTGTGTTATTTGAATTTAAAAAGTGAGTGATAATTTCCATCAAAATAGACTAATTGGAAGCAATTATAAAATCTGTTTTCACTTCTGGATGCTAAATATATATATATATATATATTTTATTGCATAGGAAGGCGGACGAGCATATGGGCCACCTGATGGTAAGTGGTCACCAACGCCCATAGACATTGGCGTTGTAAGAGCTGTTAACCATCTCTTACATCGCCAATACGCCACCAACCTTGGGAACTAAGATGTTATGTCCCTTGTGTCTGTAATTACACTGGCTCACTCACCCTTCAAACCGGAACACAGCAATAACAAGTACTGCTGTTTTGCGGTAGAATATCTGATGAGTGGGTGGTACCTACCCAGACGAGCTTGCACAAAGCTCTACCACCAAGTATAAGTATATATATATACTAGCTGTTTTATCCATGTTACGTCTATTGGGTCAAGATATTTTTTTTTTCGCTAATAAACCACACAATAAATCAAATATTGATTTTATGTTTTGATTAACAAGCATTCGTAAAGTATCACTTTGGTGAAATATAACGTTTGAAGAACACAAATGTGTTTTAAAAAGTCGGTGTTTTGTTCGTTTCAATATTATATTATTATTCATCAATCAATATTCAATAAAAATAAAAAAAAATATAAGTCACTTATATATTATAAAAACCCTGTGCCTGGAATTTATCAACAGATCATTTCTATATATATAACCGTTGATACGTCTGTAATCGTGTAAGCTCTGATCGACTTGACTTGATTGACGATATGCTCATAGCTAGTCTAGGTACGTGGCGCAGGAATCAAATTATTAACAATTTACAACCATTAAACATTGGCAAATATAATTTCATTCAATTATTGTCATATTTAAGTCAATTTACATAAAACCTTAATAAATAATACACCTAAACACTCCTCATGAATCGCTCCGCTTATTAAAGAAAATCGCATGAAAATCCGCTCTGAAGTTCTAGAGCTGGTTATATAATTTGCGACGCGGGGATTTTGTTTTTTAACAATTATTATGACATGTCAGTATATACAATATGTCAGTGAAGCTGGAAAGAAAAATGTCAGTCAGTCAAGCTTGTTATTCTAAATAACAATTTATATTTAATTATTTACTCTTAAAATAAACCAGACTGCTGTGCAGGCTGCTCCAATAAATTTGGTGGTTGTACATGTGGTACTAACATAGAAAAGATGTGGGTTTTCCTGCACCGCCAAAATTAAGTTTAAACACAAATCAAAGCAAATGAAAAATAAATATCGTTGAACAGCTACGAAGTCGAACCTGCAATATTAGGTCAAGATCCGAGATGTTCTACCTATTCAGCTCGGCTCACTTTATTTTAACACTAGCTGTGCCCCGCGGTTTCACCAACGTATAATTAATAAAAAACATGTGTGCAATTCACACAAGGTAGAAGTGAAACCTTCAAAAATTTTGACTTCAACTGTATGATACTTTCTATCTCATTTTCTCCCACGTTAAATCTTATGAATTTATGTGTGAGTCTCTTACCTGTCGTTTTTTCCGTTGCATCCGGTTTGAAATCACAACGATTCTAAAGAAGTTTCACTTCAAAAATATTATGAATAAAAATCAGCCTAGAACATTCCTCGATAAAAGGACAATACAACACAAAAATATTTTTTAAATTCGAACCAGTAGTTCCTGTGATTAGCCGGATCAAACAAACAAACTGTTCAGCTTTATATATTAGAATAGATATGTTTTTACAATATAAAGTGAATAACAAAAACAATTTGAAGTCTAAATCTGAAGTTAAAAGGGTTTATGAATTAATCCAATAAAACTAAAAGCTTTTCAACATCGCTTCAGCTCTGTTAAACAATATTTTGCCAAAGACAGTATTATAAAAATGTCTCCGATATTTCTACAAGTGGTTGGAATCTTATAATATTACAGACTAAGAACCAATTGATCAATTAACCTTTTTTGTTTATATATATATATGTAGAATTTGTGAATTGTAATCATATTCATTCCATTACTTAATTAGTTATTTATTGTATTTTATGCATGACTGCCTCGTTGGTTTAGTGGCTACATGTAAGACCGCAGACCAGCTGATCCTGGGTTCAAATCCCAGGTCGGGCCAATAAAATGTTATTCAGATTTTCTGTCGAAAATTCTCAGTAGCCATCCGGAGTGTATACACCTCGGAAAGCACGTAAAGCCGTTGATCCTGCGCCTGAACTCTTTCTGGTCGTGTCGGATTGCCGTCCCATCGGGTTATGAGAGCTAGGGAATAGAGAGTGCACCTGTGTTTGCGCACACAATTGTGCAGCTGGCTAATATCTCTTGAGATTGCCCGCCGTGGCCGAAATCGAATTAAACGACTTTTTATTAAAAAATGCTTTTTTGCTTTTTTAATGTATTGTCTATTATTGGGAATTTTATTGGTTTATGTATCTGTTGTATTCATTTAATTGATTTTAACTTTATTTATCAAAATATTGTCTGCATTCAAAGAAATATATATATAGTAACTTTTTCACGTTTCCATTACACTTTTGTACCAGACTTGACCATAAGTACTTGTGGCTATAGTTTTATGCCAAGCCTTTGACACATCAAAAATATTCGAAATTTAAATTTTATACACAAAATCAAACTGAATATTGACTAATTATTTGAAAATGGAATAAGATAGTTGACAGATTATCAAACTGAATAATGACTAATGATTCGAAAATGGAATATGATAGTTGACGAATTCAAATATTAATGGGAAATGTTAATTCATACTCCGTGAAACAAAACCGAACATCTATTTCGTCTTAATAGCTCAGGATATGCCGTTAATTATTCAGAGCGGGTTCTTGTTGATCGGAATAATACGTATTACAATATTCAACTGTGTTATTGGATCGGAAACTATATTCCGATTTCTATATTTTATTATTTCCCCAATTCTATAGTTATGATGACCCGATGGCGTTCCACTTCGGGATTCCCGCTACGAGTCTGGTTGTATTATGTGTATAAGTATATAGTATGTATTTATATATTCATACATATTTTAACTAATGATTTACATCAGTCGGCGTTCCTTAGGAACAGACGACAATATTGTGTAATAAAAAAAATCTGAAACTATTTTTATATGATCAAAATTATCATTACATTTATTTATTTACCTGACCGTCTTTTTGTGCTATTTTTATTCTTCAATCATCCAATAGCATTTTAACATTGCATCATAATATGTTGTAGTTTGCACAAAAATAATAGGAAACGTTTTTAAATGAAATTGCTGTATATTAACAGTCTATTAATGCCACTCCTGGGTTTTGTCTCCATTTTTAAACCTTATTCCACTTAGTCCATTTATATTTGAATGCTTTGAGGGACTAGCTTATGCTGGAGATTCCGAGTCCAGTATATATATATTTTTTTTATGGTATAGGAAGGCGGACCAGCATATGGGCCACCTGATGGTAAGTGGTCACCAACGCCCATAGACATTGGCATTGTAAGAAATGTTAACCATCGCTTACATCGCCAATGCGCTACCAACCTTGGGAACTAAGCTGTTATGTCCCTTGTGCCTGTAATTACACTGGCTCACTCACCTTTCAAACCGGAACACAGCAATACAAAGTACTGCTGTTTTGCGGCAGAATATCTGATGAAAGCTCTACCACCAAGTGACCACAGTATATAAGGACCACTGGTGACTTGTTAATATAAATCTTAATGTATTATTTAAACAATGTAACAAGTTTATACATTTAACGTTGTCTGTATCTATGACGAAGTTGTTTACATCATCAGCTGACCATTTTGATTGTAAGATTTGCCAAAATAAACATTAAAAAAAACTTTGAATTAAAAATATTATGTCATTTTAATGATCAGAAAAGGTTAAACGCGAGATGTATTTACCCACTTAAACCGTAAACTAGTACGGTCGCGAAATTATTAAGAAGTAATGTCAATATTCCAGATTTTCAAGGTACGAGAATTATAATTATAATTAACGCTTTATGAGATATTTTCTGCGAATCGTAAAAAAATTGTATGAACGTACAATATTTCACTATTTGCATCTATTTTCACTACTTACTGGGTAGAGTTTTGTGCAAGCTCGTTTGGGTAGGTACCACCCACTCATCAGATATTCTACCGCAGTACTTGGTATTATAATTCGTCTCGTGCTTGACGGTGAAGGAAAACATCTGTGAAGAAACCTGCGTCAAATTTCACTGAAATTCTGTCACATGTGAATTCACCAAACCGCATTGGAGTAGCGTGGTGGAATAAGCTCCAAGCCTTCTCCTCAAAAAAGAAGAAGAGGCCATACAATACATACTTGGTATTCCGGTTTGAAGGGTGAGTGAACCGGTGCCCTCTATAGAAATAGAAATTTGCAGCAAGGCATATCTACACTAATATATAAAGCTGAAGATTTTGTTTGTTTGATCCGGCTAATCTAAGGAACTACTGGTTCGAATTTAAAAATTATTTTTGTGTTGTCATAGTCCTTTTATCGAGGAAGGTTCCAGGCAGATTTTTATGAATTATATTTTTATTAATTATACGCGGATGAATCCGCGGGTCACAGCTTGTTTAGCTTGCTTAGCAACTGCTTAGTTAATATTGATTTCTCTCTTTCTCTCCTAATTGATATCACATAAGAAAGAAGAAGACACAGTATTGCTTAACAAATCATCTTCAGTTACAAAAATAGAAAGCCAAATATTTTTTTTATAAAATACGAGCTCTATTGTTATGGTTTTATAACTACACTTAGTTATCGTGTATGTATTTTTATTTATATATATTTATATAAATATCATATAACGACTGCCTCGTTGGTCTAGTGGCTAGATATAAGGGCGCAGACCCGTTGGTTTTAGGATAAATTTCCAGGTCGGGCCAATAAATAGTTATGGGGTATTTATGTCAAAAAATTATCAGTAGCAGCCCGGAGTCTGGTAGTTGGAAGTGTGTACACTCCCGCGCCTCGGAAAGCCGTTAAGCCGTTGGTCCTGCGCCTGAACTCTTTCCGGTCGTGTCGGATTGCCGCCCCATCGAATTATTAGAGCTAAAGAAAAGAGAGTGCACTTATGTTTGCTCACGAACTTGTGCACTATAATATCTCCTGCCCAGTTGGCTAATCTCTGTTGTTCTTATATATATTATATAACATAATGTATTATGTCATGTCGTTTAATTGCCACGTCCTCCTCGCTACCTTTTTTGAGGACACCTTATTTGCACCTCACACGTTTGGTGTGGTAGAGTTTCAGTGAAATTGACACATATAGGTTGCCTGACGATGTTTCATTTCACCGTCAAGTACGAGTTGAATTACAAACACAAATTAAGTACATTAAAATTCACTGGTGTTTGCCAGGATTTGAACCCGCGATCATCGGTTAAGATTCACGCGTTCTTACCTTAATCTCAACTAATTATATAAATAACCGTTTAATAACCCGAATTTGTTCAAAAGTAGACTTGTAAAAAATACTATAACCATAATATTTAAGATAAGCGTACAAAGATAATCCTTTGACTAACAATGAAATGACGTCACCAGCGCTGTAAGGCTTCTTTTAATAGCATATTTTGATGTTTTTTTTGTACCTTGTATATATCATGAAATTATCGCAAAAAGTAACGATGACACTTGTGTCGGATAAATTTATAATAAGTATCCGTCTACAAGCATTTATTATTCTGTTGATATCCAGACAAGATTTTTCTAAGCCAATGCCAATAACTATGGACATTGGTGACCAATTACCATCAGGTGGCCCATGGGCTCGTCAAAATTATTATAGGTGTATCTTCATGATTCTGACGTATATAATTTACAAATATGATTGTTAACATGAAATATTTACATTAACCAAAATATGTATCGATGCGTGAACTTGTTAGTGTAGATTACCGAAGTGTCAAATTCGTGAATAATTCCATTAGGATGCAAGTAATTGAATTTCCAGTCTAAGGTCAACACGACTTGGTTACCTTTGAAATCTTTGGTTATATAAAATCAAACTATTCCTGATCATAATGTATGCTCTGGATTATATGTTTCTAAATATAGTGCGATACAGAGTGAAGATAATAATAAACAGATTTTTAAAATATAAGTATAGTAAGATGCGATTGAAAATAACACTAACTCATCGATGAAAACTGTCGTAAAAGGTCAGAAAGTAGTGTAGTTTGTTAGTAGTTGGTAGTATTGACCATAATGATTGTATAACATTTCATGACTACGTGTATCAATATTGATTAACAACCTTAAGTCGGTTGTCGACATATTACAGGTGAGTAATAATCCCCCCACGAGGGGCGAGTATCACCGTCCACGGGACGGTGATCGCTGTGCAGGCCCAGATGAAGTACCTGGGCCTGACCCTGGACGGACGGTGGAGCTTCGGGCAGCATTTCGTGCAGCTCCCATCCCTCCATGAAGTCATCATATATGGAGGGTATCCATGATGGAATCCCAAGAAAAAAAAATAAAAAATTGGGGAGTAATAATAACGCATTAACGCACGTAATTTAAAATTTCGCATACTTAATTTTAAATTAATAAAAATTTCGCAAACTAAATTTTAAATTAACGGCGTCTCAAATATTAAGCACAACTTAAGTGCAAATTAAGTGCAACTTAATATTTAAATGACGTTTCAGTATTCGGCCGTTATAAACTAAAACCTTCACCGATACGGGTTCCATTTTATTTCTAAAGTTAACTGTATATTGTATTAGTAATTTGATTAGGGAATTACAATAAAATACTTTTTCTCATTTAAAAATATAGGTAGACTATATAAATGTATGTGTATGTATATATCGCGTATTAGTGTCATTGAATTACACGAAGCAAATTTCTATAGCAAGCAGATGTCTAAGTAAATGTTCACGGTAGCTTTGATTAAATTTCTACGTTAACTCTAACTTGGTCTGGATTGAATGCGAAAGTTCATATTTCGAATTGCTCCTCGGATTTTATTTGCTAATTCACAATCAAACATTATCGTTCTTATACTTCATTGTCAGCTTATTCATATCTGTGTATCGGTTGCTTTTTTTCTTGGTCGTATAATAGGAATAATAAACGCACACAAACATCCTGGTTAACCTGTTACATCTATGCTGTTGTAAAGACGTTATATTATATGAAAGAACTACATCTTAACTAATAAATAAAATCGAGACTTTTTTTAAAATTAATGTATTGTAATTATTTGCATTCATAAAATCCTTATATAAAATAAAAGTGAATCCATTTCTCGAAATAGTATTCGTCATAGTTTCTAGTAAAAGTATCCGTCATTTATTTATTTATTTATTCTTTATTGCACACACTACAATAACATAGAATAACATAGAAAGAACAAGTTTTACATAAAAAAAAAGTATGCAAAGGCGGCCTTATCACTTACAGTGATCTCTTCCAGGCAACCTCTATAACAAAATAATATTTTGCCCGGAGAATTGATCGGGTATAGTGTGCGAATGTGTGATACATACAATATATATAAAATATTCATTGTTATTCTTGATAGATTAAAAATGGTCAATTATTATTTAAGTCGAGATGGCCCACTGAATTTTCAAGTGCTTAATTTGAGTTTATAATTCATCTCGTGCTTGACGGAAGGAAAACATAGTGAGGAAACCTGCTTGTGTCAAATTTCACTCAATTCCGCCACATGTGTATTCTGCCAATCCGCATTGGAGCAGCTTGGTGGAATAAGCTCTAAACCTTCTCCTCAAAAAAAGGAGAAGACGCCTTAGCTCAGCAGTGGGGCATTCACAGGCTGTTACTTTACTTATTTCATTATTTTAAATGAAAAATGACACATATTCTTCAGCAATATTCAATAACAATACCAACGTTTTACGTTTTTTATATATTAATATCTTATTAACTATTATATAATTATGTGTATTGAAATAGCAAATGCATACAAATTATGTTTTTTTCACTTACAGTTTATATTACTTGCTTTAAAATTGTTCATACGAAAGCTCAATGTATGACTAGATTTGCTCTTCTAATAACAAATTGTCACTTTATCGCAATCGAATCGTAGCGCGTTTGTTCAGTTTATCCGTGTTACTAATTTTTATTCTAATTATCGACTGTTTGTAGTCTTCTTCTTAATGTACATGCTCTTAGTAGAGCGGTCGTGGTCGTCGTGAAGTAGTGGCTGATATTATTATTTGCAGGATGTTATTGGTAATAGTTAAATAAAAGTTAACAAATGAGTTAGATTTTGAAGTAATAAGTAAGTATCGGTTCGAATCTGATTCGAATAAATATTTATACTTAGTGGTATAACATTTGTACTTGGTGGTAGAGCTTTGTGCAAGCTCGTCTGGGTAGGGTCCACCCACTCATCAGATATTCTATCGCAAAACAGCAGTACTTGTTATTGTTGTGTTCCGGTTTGAATGGTGAGTGAGCCAGTGTAATTTCAGGCACAAGGGACATAACATCTTAGTTCCCAAGGTTGGGTTGGTGGCGCTTTGGCGATGTAAGAAGAAGTGTTAACAGCTCTTACAACGCCAATGTCTATGGGCGTTGGTGACCACTTACCAACAAGTTGGCCCATATGCTCGTCCGCCTTCCTATGCAATAAAAAAATAAAAAAATAATAAATAAATATATATAGGACAGTCAATCAAATGTTGGGTTGGAATGAAATCGGGAACGTATCCTCATAGATTGGGATAAATTCCTGTCTATCCTCTCGAAATAAAAGTATGTAATAAGTTACATAGGTAAATAATTCATTATACATACAGGTGTAACAATTGATTACACAAATAGAACCGACTCACTAAATGATTTGAGCAATTTAATAACTTTGATTAAATTATTTTCATAATTATGAAACCTATAACTGAACGTTTGCACGTATTATTTTAAATATAAATTATGAAATTGATAATAGTATGTAGGTATACCGTGGGCTATTAAAATAAACGAGTATAAAAATATGTGTTCCGCCTTTCCGCAATTAGAACGTAAGCAACAAGTTATGCTGGTAATACAAGTTTTGTGCGGAACCGAAAAATTTCAAGTAAAAATTTCTCCATTCTTTGCGTGACATGATTTTAGTCAAAAGAAGAAAGTGACAGTAGGTCAAAAGTCAAAAGAATAAACTGACTTACTTTTTTCCAGTTCTGCAGTGCTATACTGTAAGAACTTGGTTCATAACTCATTCGTATAATGTCGAAAACCTACTAACGGTGAAACGCTATTTTGATGCATTTATATAATAAATATGCATTTGTATAATTAATAAAAAAATAATGAAAAAATAGCCTAGAACCTTCCTCAGTAAAAAGACTATACAACACAAAAATAATTTTTCAATTCGAACCAGTAGTTCCTGAGATTAGCCGGATCAAACAAACAAACTCTTCAGCTTTATACAGGTTGAAACAAAAGAAGTGTCCGACCCGTGAAGTGGTTATTAGGTATCGTGAGTCGGTTCTATTTATGTAAACATTTTTAAAATATTATGCAAAAAAATTACCCATAAATAAATATGAATTGTCATTTTCAATTGTAAATGACGAAAATTTCATGGACAACTGAGCTTATGACCTCGTGTCCGAGCTACCCGATAGGTAAAAACCTATCGAGCCCTGGCGCCCTCGCCTGCGTTGCAATGTAATTGCCGTTATTTAGTTAAATTAAATTTTATTCGGGGTAAAATTTTTGCTTAAAATTTGAAAAATGATTACATAATTAGAACTAACTCACGATACCTAATAACAACTTCACGGGTCGGACACTTCTTTTGTTTCAAACTGTATAAAGCTGAAGAGTTTGTTTGTTTGATCCGGCTAATCTCAACAACTACTGGTTCGAATTTAAAAATTATTTTTGTGTTTTGGGTCGGATACGTGTTTTCTTTCAACCTGTATATTAGTACAGATGCTACTACGATGACAGCGAGGACAGCGGGACAGCGAACGCTTAAGTGCGTCATAATAATTACTTATCTATTTTATCTAGTGTAGTGTGCTCACTGAAAGTGGTAATTCATGCTTTCTCGATGGAAATTATAAGCTGATCAGGAAGTGCTCGGTAGGGATCACTCGTCTGATTTCAATTCTTTCATTGGCCAAATCCAAGCTCCAAGACTAAAGGGAATCAATAGGTTTAGCTGTTTTTAATCTGTGCCCCCGGCGGAGTAGTCACCGTTTAATATAGATATTCTACTTGTTGCCTCGTTGGTCTAGTGGCTAGGATTAAGGCTGCTAACTCGGAGGTTCTGGGTTCAATTCCCAGGTCGGGCCAATAAAATGTAATTTAGATTTTTCTGTCGAAAATTCTCAGTAGCAGCCCGGAGTCTGGAAGTTGGAAGTGTGAACACTCCCGTGCCTCGAAAAGCACGTAAAGCCGTTGGTCCTGCGCCTGAACTCTTTCCGGTCGTGTCGGATTGCCGTCCCATCGGGTTATGAGAGTTAGGGAATAGAGAGTGCACCTGTGATTGCGCACAAACTTGTGCACTATAATATCTCCTGCGCAGTTGGCTAGCCTCTCTTGAGATTGGCCGCCGTGGACGAAATCGGTCAGGAGGACCATATATTATAATTGTTGGTTCCATCATTGTTTTTTTGTCTAAGTGTGAATATACAAAATTGTGAGATTACTTATCTTTCACGCAAAAATAAAATTTTCAGGTGCGATTGTTGGAATTATTTTTGAGAGTATTGTACCTTGTAATATGTAATTCCAATTATTAAAAAAAAAGAACCTACTGCACTATTAAGGAATTTATGAAGGGGAGATAATTAATGGTTGTTATAAATGTTCTTATTATTTTCAATTCTTATGTCCAATTTATACTGAATATTTCTTGTCTTTTAATATCACAAGTTTATCAATAATGAGGTTATGCGTAATTATTAACTGTCGAAGGCAATATTTAACAAATAATATAAAAATAAACCTTCAATAAAACATTCTCTCATTACGAAATATGTTATTGAATTATTGTTAAACTCATTTAGTACGATATATGAAAATTAAATTTTACTTTCAACTAAATTTACTTTAACGAGAATTCGATTACTATTTTAGGTCAACAGTATTTGATTTTATATTTTTAGAAGGATGATCTGTTCGTATGTGTGCGTTTGAGTGTGAGCGTGTGTTTATACATAAAAAACACACACAAAATGAAAAGTAAAGTGTTTCTCTGCGATTTCAAAATGATAAAATTTGGCTATTTTCGAGTTACACCATTTTTTATTCCATACCAGCGTTGTCACGTTTATTTTATTACAAGCTTTTATTATATTCGATTTGGCTGGATTTTGAAAGGATTTCGTCATAAACCAATTTCCAGGCTGGTAAAGCCACAAGTTGCTTATCATTGCTTTATTTATCGATATTTTTTTCAATAATAGTTTTAAATTTATTTATTCGCAATTTTTAATGCGTTATTTAAAGGTTTATAAAAATAAAATTTTATGATATAGAAAAAATATGCAAATACTCGTATAAATCGTATAAATATACAAATTACGTTATGTATAATATTCAACAAGAATATAATTGCATTGTAAATTTATGGCGACATTATGTACAATTATATTACAGTGACCTTTTACTTAGTGCTAGTATCAGTGAATAATTAGTAGTTATTCTCTTTAAGTTGTTATTTTGATCTTGTTTATTTCTTTTCAAAGTAAATTATTTATTAAATTATTTTGTATTTATCTAATTTAAATGTTACTGAATGATGGGAACATGAGGTTTGGTATTGTGATGTATATCTGAACTTTGTTAAATCAAATTTCTACTCATATTGATTTTTGATGACCCAGTGTTTTTTATAAATAATAAGCAGATTGGTAAGCGGGCCGTCTGCTGGTAAGTGGTCAACTACCCATTAAGTTAGCGCAGTAAGAAATATAAACTATGCCTTGCATTGCCAATGCGCCAACGACTTCAGTAGTTATGTCCCTTGTACCAGTCGTTTCACTGGTTCACTCACACCTTAAGCCGGAACACGAAAATTCTGAGCAGTCCTGCTTCGCGGTAGCCTTTATGAGTAGTACCTAGACGGGCTTCTACAATGCCCTTCTACCATGAAAAGTACAATATACATAATACAATATACATAATACATGAGTAAAAATTTTTTTTTCAAATTTCTTACTTATCACTTTTTAAGCGACACGAATCTTTGTAATATAAATGCTACTTATTCATGAACATATACTTATATACTAAATTTACTTAGTAACATATACTAAATTTCGTGTATGTTTCCTGTAATTTTATGCCCTCCTCTTACGGAGACCGTTTGGAGCATACACCACGCTGCTCCAATACGGGTTAGTGGCTACACATGACATTTACATCCGATGTGTATAGGTTTCTATTCGATTTTCGAAAATGAAAATGTAGTAGTTCTTGCTCGCACATGTACTCGCGTTCTGAGCAGTCGGGCAAATTAAAAAATATATTTTAATAGTAAAAGTTTGATACGTCATGCTATCGTTTCGTTATCCTCGTGTTGTTGAATTACGTTATAATTTTAACGATACTCTGACGGAAAATAATGATCAATTGATTACCATTTTTATCGAAGGTGGAAAAAAGGTATATCACGAAATGGTACCGATACAAGATTATATTACATGTTATTATGGATGTCACGTATTGTATTCGATGTTTTTTGATTTCCTTTTCATATTGAACGAAATTAATATTAAGAAATGTGCTCGCGACTCCGTGTCCTATTTAGACTTTGAGAAGACGTACCTTAAATTGATTGTACTTGATTTTTTCAAATTAATTTAAAATCAATATGATTACAATTTAATATGACTCTCATTGTAATTGCTGGAAGAAATATCCTAAGAAATGTGATTGTAGCACAATTTTTTAATGTTAAATATTCCTAATCAATAATGATACAATAGCCTGCCTACATCAAATGGGTTCGATGCCCAGCTAGGACAGACATTTGTTTGCATGTCTGTTTGTCTTGAATTTAGGTGTAATTATATCTATATAAGTATGTACAAAAGAAAAGTAGTATATCAGTTATCTGGTTTCCATAGTACGAGCTCTGCTTAGTTTTTGATCAGATGGCCTTGTGAGAATAATAATCCTAGTATATTATTATTATTATCTTTAAACAGTTTATTTAAAATGACTAGCATTGGATTAATCGAAGTAGATTAAAGAAATTGTTCTGTAATTTCCAAATTCGAGGCCATTATTCGCGTATCTGAAATTGTTACAATACGTCACTACTGAATTTAGGCTAAACGTTCATCTACATACAGCATAATTTAGCGCCGTCTGTCTCTAATAATACATTAATGTATAATGTACCTGTTTCTGGTAAATACACACAGAATACTATTCAATTTTGTTCATGGCAACAATGTCCTTTCACAATTGATAATTATCAGTCCGTCTCAGACCTCAGTCCACTGTTTGTCTCTCGTATAGCACGGCATTGAGGTCCATCTTCAGCTCTCCTCATCCAATCATTGAACGCTACCTCACAAGTATTTACAAATATTTATCATTTAATCTTTGACTATCGGTAGTAACCATTCGTCGATTCCGTGGTTGATTCTGTATGGTGTGCAATAAATAGGATAATATTTTATATGTATATGGATAGAGCTGGTAAGTGGTAAGGCTTTGTGCAAAGCCGTCTTCTACTCATCACATATCATATCACATCACGTATTGGCAAACAGATTCATCACATTTCCCAGGGTATAAGCGCATATTGATGTACGCATGCAAGAGATTGTTAATATTTTTTGCAATGCCAATTTTCATAAGAGGAGGTGAGTAGAATCAGTCTACGTATTTCAAATTAAAAAAAAATATAAACATCAGCATACCCATCTGATTATGAATTTATGTCCGTCAGATATTCAATCAGGAAGAGTTGCAAATAGAAAGTAGTTATCGAAAATCGTATGATGCAAACGATTCATGATGAACAGCTCCGTCACCAATTTACTATTGGTCGGCCTTATTATTCGTTAATTACGCGCGTGCTCCGAGCCGCGTGTCAATTTTCAATTGGTTACGGGAAGCGAGTATATAACTTACATATGCTTTTTTCTCTATTTATATTTGAGGAAAGTATATATAGTAGGAGAAGACTACTTATTTATGATTGCGATAAAGTTAGCTTTACTCATATGACTACATTATTGGCACAACAAGAAGTGCAAGCCACGTCGTGCTATTCTTGTCGATCTAAGATGATTATTTGATGGTGAAACTAAATAATAAAACCGATAGCAGCAGTTTTTATTTAAAATATTCATTACATTAAATGTTAATTTATTATGAGAAAATGAATTATGTCATGACATGAACTATGTATTAATACACCGGGCTGACAAACGAAACACAGTAAAATATATCTAATGGGTGGGAAAATTAATAGGAGCGTAGTTCATGAAACCAACTATCACATATCACAAATTC
This sequence comes from Nymphalis c-album, assembly GCA_963151315.1. Taxonomy (NCBI): domain Eukaryota; kingdom Metazoa; phylum Arthropoda; class Insecta; order Lepidoptera; family Nymphalidae; genus Nymphalis; species Nymphalis c-album. The sequence continues at coordinate 12,029,483 of OY720591.1, read as the reverse complement.
AGATTAAGTTTATATATATCAGACATATAACAGCTTGTGAATGTCCCACTGCTGGGCTAAGGCCTCTTCTCCGCTTTTTGAGGAGAAGGCTTTTTTGAAGCTTATTCCACCACGCTGCTTCAATGCGGGCTGATGGAATACACATACACATATGAAAGAAAGTAAAATTTGACACATGCATGTTTGCTTGCGATGTTTTCCTTCACCGTCAAGCACGAGATGAAATATAATCACAATATAAGCACATCAAATTCGGTGGCGCTTGCCCGATCAGACATATAATTGATAGAATTCATTTTATAAATTACATCTGAGTTCAGTATTAAAGGCAATTAATGATGATGCTCGTTTTCCTTACCTACTTTTATTTAACCAAATTTTAATAGTGAAAATGAACACAACTGTTCATGAATGAAGACCTTGGTTTCAATATTAGTTCGTAAATAAAAGTTATTTGGTTATTCTGACCAAGAAATTCTCATTGAGTACAAAAATGGTACCCAGACGAGATTGCACAAATCTTTACCACCAAGTAAATTAAAGCATTATTACATAGAATTAAACATGAAGATAAATAAATTTAAATACGATCTCATATTCATTGAAGAAATAAAAGCCACGCTTATCAGTTATCAATCATGGATAGATAAAGGAAATTGTCACATCATTAATATTTTTTTAAAAAATTTGTAACGGATATAATTCGACACCAGCAATTTATACTACGCTAACTCTAAAATGTGTACTTTACAGGAGAGGCGTTTAAAGAAAGAAACGTGATAACTTTTATATTAATTAAGATACTTATTTCAAATTTGGTACCGTTAATAGTTAATTTATTCATTATATTTTCTCATATTTATTTTTTCTTAATTATTTATATTTTTTGATTTAGCGCAAGTTAGCCGTTTATACACGTAATTCCTCAATAATATTTAACATACTACAAAAGTCTAACTAATGTTAGCGTAGTGTATTACGGCGGAGCATAGTGCTAAAAAAGTGTTATTTTTATTACATTGCAATAATAATTTTAAAATATATTATGCACTTATCATAACCTTAGGTTTATATATATACTTATAAGACATCATATTGTAAATATTTATGCTAAATATCAAGTTATTCAAGTTAGCTTTGTTTAAACGGTACATGCGTCACTGGCGGATATCGTATTAAAAGCCGTCAAATTATATATAGCGTACTATACATCGAACTGTGGCACAAGTTAGCGTATTCTTTAACTTTCCGTTGAGCTATAATAATTATTATTATAATACGACATGTCGATTGAAATAACATAGTTATGGTTTTTGTGCCGACCATCAGTAACGTCAGTAAAATCTTTGCAGTATAAACAAAATCTTTACTTAAATTAAGGTGTTCAAAAACATTGTTTCCAAACTTTTTGTAGTATGATGGCATTGTCAGAATCTATGCGAAGCTAGTAATGCGAAGTGTGTGATCGATGACTATATTTGCTTTCGACGTTAGTGGCAGTCTTTTTACGTTTTTGTATCACATATTTGGCGATGATTTGCCATTGTTTGGCGTGATCTCCAGTACCCCAGCACATTGTGATTAGACAATTGACGCATTGACTGCTTTTGGTTTTCCTATTTTTTTTTGTATTGCATAGGAAGGCGTACGAGCGTATGGGCCACCTGATGGTAAGTAGTCACCAACGGTTACATAGACATTGGCATTGTAAGAGATGTTAATCATCGCTTACATCGCCAATGCGCCACCAACCTTGGGAACTAAGATGTTATGTCCTTTGTACCTGTAATTAGAGTTGCCCACTCACCATTTAAACCGGAACATAACAATAGCAAGTACTGTTGTTTTGCGGTAGAATATCTGATAAGAGGGTGGTACCTACCCAGACGAGTACCTATTGATGTCATATACTCCAAACTTTTGTGACATAAACGTTCTCTTTCTATCTCTAACTATCTACTCATCTTCACACTTAAGACGTTTGAGACCCACATCATTCCTTTTTTTCGACCTAGGTTTATTATTTTCTGGGGTAGATACTGCAGAATGGTATTACTGGACGTACTGTACTACTATTATTGAACGTTACAGGCGAGGAAATTGCACAACATGTTATTGCTAAGGGCGTTATCTATATGCGAATCAGGAAGATTTTCCTGGGCGGACGTACAAATTTCAGGTGTGAGAACACTCACAGTATCTTTGGAAGAAGTCGGCACCAAAGTATCATTTAATCTTTTTGGAGATTCTGAAAAATCACAACAGGGTGAAGGTACGGGAGTATTATTTATGCTGTCAGAAGGATCATTAGTAATCACCGAAAATAAAGGTTTGATACTTGATGGAGTTAATGTCAATGGAGAAGGTTTTTGGATATAAGTCAATACTTTTGGTGAATTCATATTAAACGGAGTATTAGGAGCCCCAAGTCGTTTATGTGTATTTCTTGTAATACTACATCATTTTCATAATTGACTATATCTCGGCTAGCAGAATTGGATATAGAAAACAAAGGGTTCCGTACCATTATCTATAAAAACGACAAAAAAATGTGTCTGTTGTATGTGTCCCCTTAATATTTGTTTTATTTTAATTTAATTATTTATTTTTAAAGTGAATATATAACTAAATATTTTGTGAATATTTCAAGCACATATATATCGAGCAAAAACCTCCCCCATAAATATTTATATTATTCTGTTTTTAAGTATAAGTTGTTTTAGCAGCAACAGAAATACATAATCTGTGAAAATTTCGACTGTCTAACTATCACGGTTTATGATATACAGACGGACTGGCGGACGGACGGGCAGACGAACAGACAGCGGAGTCTTAGTAATAGGGTCCCATTTTACCCTTTGGGTACGAAACCCTAATAAGCATGCTCTTAAATAGGCTCATTAAACATGACGTGATTATACAAAGCCACGAATTCAGGATTATCAATTTCGGCAGGTAATGCCGACGATTCTAAAAGAATAAGTATTGATATCATAATATGATATCAATATTTTTATTTTAAAAAACATGTACATTAAAAGGAATAGTCAAGAACAATCAATAAACTAATTAACATTCATTTTTAGATAATTATTTACAACGTAAAATTCGCTAAGTAGTGTATTTTACAAACGAACAAGTATAATCGAACGCACTAAACTACGCTAACTAAGAGTTAGATTAATGTAAACGAACTAGCGGTGCGTCAAATCCCCGCGCACACTCCGCTAACTATAGTTGGCGTCATTTAAATCGAGTGATTTCAAAAAGTACCTTTAGTTAGCCTTGTATAAAATTTGTAACTTCGTTATTTTTGTATATTTCTTCACGATTTTTTTAATATGTATAAAAAACCATATTTTAAGCAACTTAGCATAAAAAAACGAATTTCCAAAAATTCGAGTTAGCGTAGTATAAATTGCTGGTGTCGATATAATAATGTGGTTATCGACCTTACTTGTTACAAATTCTAAGATTAGTTAAATTGATAAGCAAGAACATATGTATGAGCATATTATATAACAGTAGATTAAAAACCATTGATTTATTTATTAATTTTTATTATATAGGTAGGCGGACGAGCTTATCGGCCACCTGATGGTAAGTTGTCACCAACGCCCATAGACATTGTCATTGTAAGAAATGTTAACCATCGCTTACATCGCCAATGCGCTAACAACCTTGGGAACTAAGATGTAATGTCCTGTGTTTGCAATAACACTGGTAGCCAGTGTTACCACAGTGTGCTTACAGTGTGTTACAGTGTGCTCACCGTTAAAACCGGAACAGAATAATACAAAGTACTGCTGTTTTGCGGTAGAATATCTGATGAGTGGGTGGTGAACCTAGCCAGAGGAGCTTGCACAAAGCTCTACCACCGAGTATAAAAAAATATTAAAAACGATTGTTACCTTTTTGTGGTCATTATTAATAATACTATTATTTAAAGTACCTATCACCTGACCATGAAACACCCCTCCCTCCCTTCACACGGGGGTGAAGCTAAGGGCAGAAATTTGTGTTTTCTGTAATTGTTAACTGGGGGCAGACTCTTTATATATATAATAGCCTTAACTTTACTAAAAGTAACAAATTGTGTAATTAATTTTGTAAATTAATTACTTATTACGAGTCAAGTGGAGCGAGATACTTGAAAATGTCATTATCACAGTATTCATGAATTTTAATTCCATTTAAGTGTCTATGTTTATAAAACGACAATTTCAATAGTTTATATTTGTGTGAAACAAGATAATCGAGCGATATGTCAGAATTGCGAGATAGCTGTGTTAAAATTATTAAAGTCGTGTATATTATCAAAGATATAACCACGGAACGCCTAACACTTTGTTATAATATAACTGACTGCCTCGTTGGTCTAGTGGCTTAATATAAGGCCGCAGACTCGGTGATCCTGGGTTCAATTCCCAGGTCGGGCCTATAAATAGTTATTGGGGTTTTCTTTCAGAAAATTCTCAGTAACAGCCCGGAATCTGGAAGTTGGAAGTGTGTACACTCCCGTGCCTCGGAAAGTACGTTAGGCTTTTTTTTTTTTTTTATTGCATAGGAAGGCGGACGAGCATATGGGCCACCTGATGGTAAGTGGTCACCAATGCCCATAGACATTGGCGTTATAAGAGATGTTAACCATCGCTCACATCGCCAATGCGCCACCAACCTTGGGAACTAAGATATTATGTCCCTGTGCCTGTAATTACACTGGCTCACTCACCCTTCATACCGGAACACAACAGTACCAAGTACTGCTGTTTTGCGGCAGAATATCTGATGAGTGGGTGGTACCTACCCAGACGAGCTTGCACAAAGCTCTACCACCAAAAGGCTGTTGGTCCTGCGCCTTAACTCTTTCCGGTCGTGTCGGATTGCCGTCCCATCGGATTTTGAGAGCTAAGGAAAACAGAGTGCACCTGTGTTTGCGCACACACTTGTGCACTATAATATCTCCTGCGCAGTTGGCTAATCTCTGTTGAGATTGGCTGCCGTGACCGAAATCGGTCTGGAGGACCTTATAATATGACTTTGTTAATATTATTGTCTCATGAAATCTCATGAAAAAAAAACAAGATTTTTTTTGTTGTCGCCTCCTCCCGTGACCCGTACGTTGTACTGGCTGACTCACTTTTCAAACCAGAACGCAACAATACTGAGTGTCGCGTCGAAATTCTAAATTGTAAGCAGTTGAAACTCCGAATCGCATCTACTTATGTAATAATATATTATATACCTTTTTCGAAACGCGCTGCATTTTTTGGTAATGTTTAATGTAGTAATTATAAGCATTACAAAAAAAAAACGCTGAATAATATAGACTGCAAATTTTTTTCCAATAAATGTTCACAGATTACACATATTTACAAAGATGCACACATACAGATTAACCTTTGATATATGTAGTGGAAAATCTATAATTATCTCGGGATCTCAAACCCACGCACGAGATGTGGTGATAATAAAAAAAAACTTATTCAAGAAGATCCAACACATCCAAGTGTTACCAACATACAGGCCATACATAGTATATCACTCGAAGAAAAATAAAATAATGTCGAAAGTAGAAAGTTGGATAATCCGCTCTCAGTGTTAACACGTCAGAGTAATCACGAGATTTATTGCTAACTGCGAAAATTTTCGCCGGGAATACCCGGAAGTTTCTATATAAAATAATAATGAATGCAGTGTACGATATTTTTTTTTTTAAATCGGTCAACTTTCAATCTTGTTATAATCCTCCTTAATTGACTGACACGGATCGTTTTGTCGCAAAAACTCGACGGGATAGCTTCTGATAGCAGCGATGCGGGAGCGTTCCTTGTTCATTTCACTTAACGTCTGAACGTTGCAGTGTGCGCCCGTGTCGCCGCTGTCTCCGAACCCGCGCCAATTTAAAATAAAAAAGTTACGATGTTCGAAAATGAAGTGACTTAAAAAAAATGTTAATCGACTATGTACTTTTAGCGATTTTAAAATAACAATTTCATCATGTTTTGTTACAAATTTGAAAATGTAATTTGGAACATTGTTTTATTTAAAAAGTGAATTCGCGCTGTGTTTTTATCAATGACTCTTTAAGTAGATAAGTGGATACTTGGGGGTCGCCGAATTTCAAGTCAAGGATCAATCGAGTTGTAAGTAATTAAGTATAGTTAATGTCTGTTATGTGTCAACGCATAGTAATTCACCTAATTATCATGAATAATTTATAACTTGAACTCCTTGGAGTAAATCGCATGTTAATATGTTTTATGAAATTGTTTTTAAATTCCTAGTAATAATAACTAAGTATAATCACCGTATTTAATATACACGTGCAAAATCTTTGCACTTTATTATAGTTCGTAAATATAATACGAGAACATTTAAAAGAACACAGCGACTATTAAAAAAATAAGTTAAATATTTTTAAATAAAAAAAAATAAGTTATTTTTTTTAATAATTTTTACTCGGTCATCAGATATTCTACCGCAAAACAGCAGTACTTGGTACAGTTTTATTCCGGTTAGATGGGTGAGTGAGCCAGTGTAATTACAAGCACAAGGGACATAACATCTAAGTTCGCAAGGTTGGTGGCGCATTGGCGATGTAAGCGATGGTTCACGTTTCTTACAATGCCATTGTCTATTGGCGTTGGTGACCACTTACCATCAGGTGGCCCAAATGCTCGTCTGCCTAACTATAAAATAAAATAAAAATAATTATTAAAAAAATAATATAAAAAATCTTTGCTTTTAAATGATTTTTATGTTAAAATGAGTAAAAGAAAATAATGTTTAGGTACTTAAAATTTTAAATGTATTATCAGATCTTTATATCGATAAAGCTGTTGAATTGTTTAATATATTTATTGCTTTTAAAAACCAACAAATTTGGCGAAACTTAAAAAACAATCTTAAAATAAATTTGCAATTCTGGTCTTAAAATATAATTTTAAGTCACTTTTATTAAGATTCACTGAAGGTATTTAAAAAAAGTTTATGATCTTTTAAACATAAATAAAAAACTGAACTTTAGATTCACATACAAATAAATAAATTGTGTCGAAGGATTTATTATGCAAATAAGGAAAAAATATACAAAGCAAATGATACGACTGTAACCTTCATTAAGCATCAATTAATGTACTTATTATCATTTCTGTATCAGGTCGTAATAAAGAAAGATTGTTCCTGTTATAATTAATATGAAATAAAAATTCATTTAAGATAAGCAACTAATTTTGGTCTTAATAAAAGTTTTAATTCTAATTTCGTACAACAAACGCTGTTCCTTAGAAAATTAAGTAATTACTCTTATTATAGCGTCGTGTTGTATTATTTAAAAAAATAAACTAAAATTAATTCATATTTTATTTTAGTTTTAATAAGAAATGATTCCAATTTTAAATATACATACAATACTTATACATAATTATGTACAAAATATTAATATATTTATATATAAATCATTATATTATATGCACTAAGTCGAGATGGCCCAGTGGTAAAAACGCGTGAATCTTAACCAATGATCGTGGGTACATCAAACCTGAGCAAGCAGCACTGAATTTCATATGCTTTTAATATGTGATTATAATTTATCTTGTACTTAACGGCGAAGGAAAACATCGTGAGAAAACCTGCATGCACCTCATATATTCCACCCACCCGCCAACCGACATTGGAGCAGGGTGGTCACCACGGCGGCCAATCTCGAGAGATTAGCCAACTTCTTCTTCTTCTTCAAGTGCCTCTCCGACTAGCGAAGGTTGGCAGTCAGCTTCGCACACTCTTTCTTGTTCTTCGCGAGGTGGAAAAGTTCGGCGGCACTCGCGATTCCCGTCCATTCTCGGATGTTGCATAACCAAGACTTTTTCCTGCGCCCAACAGCTCTCCTCCCAGCAACCTTTCCCATCAAAATGAGTTGCAGAAGTTGATACCTTTCATGCCTAAGCACGTGTCCGAGGTATGCAACTTTTCTCTTTTTGATAGTCTCCAAAAGTTGCCGCTTCTGGTTGACGCGCCGCAGAACCAACGTAGGCAAAGCCAACTGCGCAGGAGATATTATAGTGCACAAGTGTGTGCGCAGACACAGGTGCACTCTCTTTTCCTTAGCTCTCATAATCCGATGGGACGGCAATCCGACACGACCGTAAAGAGTTCAGGCGCAGGACCAACGGCTTAACGTGCTTTCCGAGGCACGACAGTGTACACACTTCCAACTTCCAGACTCCGGGCTGCTACTGGGAATTTTCTAACAGAAAACCCCAATAACTATTTATTGGCCCGACCTGGGAATTGAACCCAGGACCAACGCGTCCGCGGCCTTATATCAAGCCACTAGACAGACGAGGCTGCCTATATATATATACATATATACGTGAATTAAATATGATTATAATAATTTACTTTAAGCTTTATTTAATTTATTTTTTTACCGATGGAAATAACCACTGTTAAAATGAACATAATGTTTTTTACACCGACAAAGCGGTGTCAATCGTTGCCTTTTATTGTTTCGACCTCTTGAACTTATTGTATGCGTAATTGTGTAGTAGATAAACTTGTCAGTTTTAATAGAGGGAGAACGCGATTCGCGAGATACAACCCGACAACTACCTTTGTGTTTTGTGCAAGCGCGTCTGGGTAGGTACCACCCACTCATCAGATATTCTACCGCAAAACAGCAGTAGTTGGTATTGGTATTATACTTGCTAATTAGCAATACTTGTTAATAATCAATTTATTAACATAAATCTAACATCGATTTATAAGAATTCCCTCAGATTTGGGAACTAATTTTTCCAACAATTATTGTTTTTAATATTAATATAACAACCTATATTGGAAACAGCCTGGATATCGTGTTCCCCAGTTGAATACTGAGACAAAATGTAGTTTTCCATTGGTAAAAGAATTATGAAAAAATAAACAAACAAACTAACATTCGCGTTTATAAATATTTCTAAGTATATATTATATGTATTTAAAATAAATAATAGCAATGCTCGTTTTGAGGAAATAAGAGTACATATTGTGTTAGGAGTGAGGACGACAGTTGCACATGGGGTCATAATCGAATCTGTTAATTTTACGTTATTAGTCAGCTCGTGAACAACTGCGCTATCGACGCTTCTTATGTATCTTTATATTACTTTTTCAAATTTTACTTTTATCGCTGCTGAAGATGCCTGATTTATTCAGCTTTGAAACAAATCCATATTATATCCATATAATATACTAGCTGATACCCGCGACTTCGTCCGCTTTGCTTGATATATTAACAAAGTTTTCTTATGTACGAAGGAAAAAACATCAAAATGATCGCAAGCAAAAATCGTTGTTTCTTGAAACTTTAATAACTTTTTATTAAATGAAGATATCGCAATAATTTATTTTTTTTATAAGGGCCAAGTGTCTAAGAAATAAAATTTAGAAAATTTCATTGAAATTTATCCAGTAGTTTTTCCGTGATGCGCGCACAACTGCAGACCTCTATCATTTTATTTATATAGATAATAAAGTATACATTTTTATTTTAGGTAGGCGGACGGGCTAATGGGGCACTTGTTTTTAATTGGTCACCATCGCCTATAGACATTGTTGTAGTACAAAATACTGACCATTCCGTACATCGTCACCGCGAACGCGTAATGAGACGGTACCTACCCAGACGGGCTCATACAAAGCCCTACCACCAATAAAATAAATAGCATAAAAATGAAGTCGTCATCTCTTATATTATTATTAATTATTTAAAATATCTAGAAAGTTTTCGGGTCACAATAGTCAGTCAAGAAACAAAAGGTTTTAACCCCTTGGTACTCACCCCTCCCCTCGGTGTTTAACATAATTAATACTGTTTAGAACTTTTTCAATTTATTATTAATTCATTGTTTTGTAATTGTAAGGCATTATATTTGTCTGGCCTGTTTGGCTCAGTAGTTAATTAGCTAAACTTGCAAGGGACAAAAAAAAAGAAAGCGAGAATTTTTTAAAGCGTGATAAGATATATTTTTGATTTGTTGCGTTCTGGTTTCTGAAATATGTAATTAAATCAGTATGACAATAAAAAGTCATAATTACTATGTCATAATTACTAAACTACTTCGACTCGATGTGATTTACATATATCCGTTTTAAATCAATAAATATGATAATTTATAACAAGATATTTTCATGAATCGAGAATAGATATAAAATTAATCATATCGTGATTAAAAAGGAAACTAAAAGAATCATTAAAAATAATAAGTATTATTAATAAAAAAATGTTTCAATAAATTGTAAAAAATATCGTTTTATATTGTATGCCTACAATATGTTTAATAACTTCAACACGCTTCCCTAATTAGCGGATGTAATAAAAAAAAATTTAATTAGAACAATTTACGGTTCGCTTGAAAGCGAAATTTTGAAGCGAACCGCTAAAATAAAGTCATTTAATATATTTCATCATGTCTTCGATTCCCACCCAGAGCAGACATTTGTGTGCATTGACGTCTGTTTGTGAGTGAGAGAGTGTGTCTGAGACTGAGTCTGGGTGTATTTATCTATATAAGTATGTATTTACAAAAAAAAAAAATAGTATACGTAGTATATCAGTTGTCTGGTTTCCATTTTTTTTTACGTGGGGAAATCCACAATGGATACCCTCCATATCTCTTGATGGAGGGTTATGTCGGACTCCTACCGACTAAAACCACCACGGTACCCTTCCCGTCGTAGAGGGGAGCGCCACGGGATCGCTTGCGCATGCTGCCGTGACGCTCCGACGCGTCTGGTTTCCATAATACAACCTCTGCTTAGTTTGGGATCAAATGCCCGTGTGTGAATAATGTCCCAGGATATTATTATTATAATCTTTGACTGAATTTCGGCAACGGCAGCGAATTTCAATGACTAGCTAAATGTTTTTTTAACCAATGTAAACGATGATTTAAACGACGTAAAGGCACATCGTCAATGTGCCACAAAACGTAGGAACTAAAATAGTAATTATATCCTCGTCTCTATAGTTACACTGGCTCTCACTCTCTTACTTTCACTCGCCCTTGCCCCGTAACACAACAATGCCAAGTAATGCTGAATTGTGATAGAACATTTCATAAGTGGGTGGTACGTTCTTAGAAGATCTTGCACAAAGCCCTACCACTACGTAAATACCTTTACGTAGGCGACCTTTTCAGACATAGGTGACAGGTGAAATATTTGCCTATTTTTGAGGCACGGGAGTTAACGAGGCCAAATATCTAAATCAGAGTCGCTATTAATTTTATATATAAAAAAATTGAATAGTTTGTTTTGTATAAGTGTTAGTTGTTTTATTTGGCATATGACATATTGTGGGCAGAGGCGACATAGCCCAGTAGATAACTTGTTCTTAATTGGTTACTACTTCGCACAAGCATAACGTTTACATATACTTAATTATTTGGATTTGTAATTTATCTCATTTTCGTTGGAAGAAAATATCACGATAAATTCTGCACTTGTCGACTGAAACGCTGCATTGTGTGTATCCACCAACCCGCAGTGTTTCAGCATAGTGGGCTAAGCTCCTAACCTTCCCTAAGCCGTATTACCTTCCTCCCTTCCTTCCCTAACCGTATTAATGGCATACAATATATAATCAATATGTAAATTAAATTTATAAATAAACTTGTATTAAAACATCAGTTCCAAAAAAATAACTGACGCAGTGCATTGTTTAATTAAAGATAGAACAAAACACGGTCGATAATTAAATTTTTATTTCGAAAGTAATCAACTATATTCCGATGCAAAATGTTTTCATTACATTATTGGCTTTCATTTAGTCGGTTTACGAGTTAACTCTATTTAAACTTAACTAACGTTGTAATTTTTTTCAACGATTAACGATCAAAGTAAACGATAATGTATCATATTAAATAAAAATATATACAAACCTTATTTACATATACATTTCTATAGTGAATGTTTACTTGTTTCTTTTGCTGTTATTTTTTTTATAGCATAGGTAGGCGGACAAACGACTCACCCTTCAAACCGGAACACAACAATACAAAGTATTGCTGTTCTTATAAGTGGGTGGTACCTACCCAGACGAGCTTGGACAAAGCTCTACCACCGAGTAGGCTTTTGAATCTTCATGTACAATACTGAATTAAATGTAGGAAGAACAACCGTTAAGTCAATGATTACTCTTTACATAGTGGGCAACTATGTACTATACTTATACATGGACGATTAATATTTTATTTTCTATAATCATTTATGCTGCATGAATTTAATTGATATTAGTAATAAATAATTTTATTTTAATTATAAAGTAACTTATTATTAAATCTAAGACTTTTAACGTCCTGTAAGTGACAGGAATGTTTGCTCGAAAACTTTTAAAGTACTGCTTTTGTACTTAAGTGAATGTGGATGTCATTTTCAAAACCAATACTTTACATAATATATTACCATAAGTTAATTATATAATAAAACTTGTACAGAAAATTTACATAACAATATATATTCCTATGTACTGGTGGTAGTGCTTTGTCCAAGTCAGTCTAGCTAGGTACCACCCACTTGTCTTATATTCTACCGCCAATCAGTAATTCTTAGTATTGTTGTGTTCCGGTTTTCTGGTGTAACTACAGGCACAAGAGAAGTAACACTTTACTTCCCAAGGTTGATAGCGATGTAAGGAGTGGTTCATATCATCATTTTTATGTCAGAACTTTGTTATACCTTATACCTGCACCCCCCCTAAACACGCGGCGAAAGCTGCGGTCGAAAACTAGTAATCTAGAAAGTCTTATCTATAATTTTGTGATATCCGCACACAAACGGTCAATGACGTTTTTTGAATTTTACTTCTGAAAAATTCTGTACGTTGTCTAGGATTCCTTTGTTATCTAACAAAAGCTTATGTCCATTGTCACGCAAAGGAATTACTAACCCTGTAGTCAGCTAACACGAGTAACAAGTTTATGTTTGTTCCTTATTATTAATAGCGTGCACATCACATTTTTTAAAGGAATTCATTTGATTTTACCCACATTTTTTTTATTGCATAGGAACGTGGACGTGCATATGGGCCACCTGATAGTAAGTGGTCATCAACGCCAATGTCTATGCATTGGCATTGTAAGAAATGTTAACCGACATTGTTAATGCGCCATCAACCTTGGGAACTAAGATGTTATGTCCCTTGTGCCTATAATTATTCAGGCTCACTCCCCTTCAATCCGCAATACAACAATACCAAGTACTGCTTTGCGGTAGAATATCTGATGAGTGGGTGGTACCTACCCAGGCGAACTTCCACAAACCTTTACCACCAGGTAAATCAATGTTTCCTTTAATGCATTGAATGGTGAGGAGTTTTTATAGCTAGATAGAGATTTGTAGCATATCATAATTAAACGACCAAAAAGCTGTAATTAGAAAAATATTTGTTAGCAAATGTCAGCAAAAATAAAAACCACAATCGCGGAATTAATTGATCAACTTTTGACGGAACGAATATTTTTAATAAATAACTCTGACAAGCTGGCATTTTTCGATGCTTAATAAAATTCCGCTGTGTGATAAAATTGTTTATGTTCGACGTAGAAAGTGCTAACATTTTTTTAAATGTAAATAATACGTCAGTGTCTAAAATAAATCAATCAGATCTTAAGGGTTGTTGTGAAATGTTTTCAATGTCTGTTAAACGGGAATTTGATGTTTCAATGTTTTTTTAAAATTATTTTTGGAAGGTATACCACCAGACGACTAAACCCTCGTTCACACTCACTGGAATTGAATGTTGTATAAGCCACTCCCAATGTGCCAGCATAAGATCCAAGATATTATTACATCACATGTGACTGGAATTACCCTGGCTCACTAACTTGCCGAATCGTTTGATAATACGTACAAGTATATACAAAACTCTACTGTAAAATATTTTAAAATTGTATAGTTTTTTGTACAAAGCTTTTGTATTGATAGATATTATTCTGAATCGCGCTAATGTTGGGTTCGTCATAACATACATATACAAGGTCTTATTTTATTTCGATTACCACGAAGCTATGATTGAAATACGGAAGTATTTTTTTTTTTCATGATTGTTACACTAACCATTAAATAAAATAATTTAATCATTTTTCAGAATTAAAACAATTATAATCAAAAAACTAGAAAGTTATATATAATAAATTCATATAAATCTGTATGTTTATTAATAAAAGTAGGTTGAAAACGGAACTCATTTTAAAACAATTTTAATACGAATGCCTTACTTGAATATTTTCTATCTGATACTAGTTTCTGATCGTGAGGTTCAGATAATTAACATTATAAGCAGATAAGGGCAGATAGACTTGGATAATAATTGCTTTAATTAAATCAGAGTATTCAAGAGGTTGATTGGTCGGTGCTTGATTCCAGAAATTTATGCTGAATATATTACATTACTCTTGAGTATCGTTAGCTTGATAACAATAAGTGATATAGTCCTGGAGTCGAAATCAAAACCAGCTGCCATAATTATCTACTAGGTAGTCAAATGCGGAAACTCGTGATTTGCAACTGTGAGGCACCAGACAAGTTATGATTATATTAGTTCTTTTAGTTTCTAGACTGAACTATCGCTGCTTCATAATAATTGAAATAGTTAATATCTACGTTTTAAATTACTTTAATCGATCTTCAGAAATAACTGAACAAGGTATTTTTTACCGATTTTTTTTTATATGTGACAAATGTCACATGTGTATTCCACCAACTCGCATTGGAGCAGCGTGGTGGAATAAGCTCTATACCTTCTACTCAAAAAAGGAGAAGAGGCCTTAGCCCAGCAGTGGGACATTCACAGGCTGTTACTGTATAACGAATTTAATCCATTTTCTCTATTCAATTTGTATACATATAAACAAGGTACAATATTGTTTTGTGATAATCAGCATTATGATTCAATTTATATCAAAGTTACGTATGTTCTACCTCGAACTAAACTGTTAATCATATTATTAAGTTCTTAAACTTGAACAGCTTCACCTATACTCTGCTTAGCGACTATTTAGTTAAACAATAATTTATCTCTTTCTGTCATCAATGATTCAGATATTCGAAAGAAGACGACACCAATAATATCTTAACTACTAATCTAGTTAAAGTCGTGAATGATTTAAAACCTTAACTAAATACAAATAACATTTAAAAATAATTATTATACAAGTCGTGACCGCGAGGAATGGTGGCAAGAATGCTAGCAGCATTTCTCCTTTGAATCGCAATTCCGATTCTCAAGGCGAAAAATGAACCAGCCCTCCTACCACCAGTGGAGGCAATACGGCGGGGAGAATTTTTTTGTCACTATTACTCCAAGGTCCAAGCGTTTCAACTGCAAACGGAACAAAAATATAATTTGGAATAAGGGACGAAAAATAAATGATTAATATATATATTAGAATACTTTGAAAAACTCTTTTCACTTGTGGATGTGCCTGATGGTAGTTGGGTCTCGTTTGCCATCAAACATAAATACATAATTGTATACATTTGACACTAATGCCTAAAGGTGATAGTGACCACTTAGCATCCATTTGCCCATCCGCCTAGTCCGTCCCTCAAGTCCTAAAGGCATTTCGACTTATATTTAGGTAGGTATCAGTAATAAACTAGCAATAAAATGCTGCATCTGGCGTGCTCGTAAATCGACCTTTTAAGTTCTATTAAACTCTTGGTATAGTCTTCTAAATGTTTTCATAACATACATTTTTAATTGGCAGACAAAAGTAACATGTAGTGTTAGTTTTTTCTTCGCGGTAGAATCAAAAATTTTAACCGTTGGTGTAAAATTACGATTCAAAAGTGCTTTTAATAATATTGAAATAATTGTTTGTAACATTATTTTTAATTTTGATTCGTAATTTCTTTAGTAGATAATGTACAATGTCAATAATGTCAAAATTCGCGTGCATTTTAGAGATATCGATCTCACATCTCATCCGTCGACCGGTTTAGCTGAAGTTTATGGTTTTATTACGGTTTTGCGAATGATTTCGTTTGCATGAATTGTCTTTATTGAATTATTGGCGCTGACTTGGTTGAATTGACCAATCCATTACCTTAATGTCACGCACAATCTCTCAATAAGTGCCAAAGTGCGGGAATATAGAACAATAACAAAATTATATTGGGGATGACGTCAAACATCCTTTTTCGTTCTGCGGAATGTTATGGCTGCTGAGTAATTGTCTGTGCGGTCATTGTATCTACTTTCCGTGCTAACGGTTCAAGTTTCGAACACTTATTTGTATAAGCCACATGAGTGTATGAAGATGCTCTTATAGCAATTAATACTCTGAGTAAATAAAAGCTGGCGAAACTATATTCCGATGCAAAATGTTTTCATTACATTATTGGCTTTCATTTAGTCGGTTTACGAGTTAACTCTATTTAAACTTAACTAACGTTGTAATTTTTTTCAACGATTAACGATCAAAGTAAACGATAATGTATCATATTAAATAAAAATATATACAAACCTTATTTACATATACATTTCTATAGTGAATGTTTACTTGTTTCTTTTGCTGTTATTTTTTTTATAGCATAGGTAGGCGGACAAACGACTCACCCTTCAAACCGGAACACAACAATACAAAGTATTGCTGTTCTTATAAGTGGGTGGTACCTACCCAGACGAGCTTGGACAAAGCTCTACCACCGAGTAGGCTTTTGAATCTTCATGTACAATACTGAATTAAATGTAGGAAGAACAACCGTTAAGTCAATGATTACTCTTTACATAGTGGGCAACTATGTACTATACTTATACATGGACGATTAATATTTTATTTTCTATAATCATTTATGCTGCATGAATTTAATTGATATTAGTAATAAATAATTTTATTTTAATTATAAAGTAACTTATTATTAAATCTAAGACTTTTAACGTCCTGTAAGTGACAGGAATGTTTGCTCGAAAACTTTTAAAGTACTGCTTTTGTACTTAAGTGAATGTGGATGTCATTTTCAAAACCAATACTTTACATAATATATTACCATAAGTTAATTATATAATAAAACTTGTACAGAAAATTTACATAACAATATATATTCCTATGTACTGGTGGTAGTGCTTTGTCCAAGTCAGTCTAGCTAGGTACCACCCACTTGTCTTATATTCTACCGCCAATCAGTAATTCTTAGTATTGTTGTGTTCCGGTTTTCTGGTGTAACTACAGGCACAAGAGAAGTAACACTTTACTTCCCAAGGTTGATAGCGATGTAAGGAGTGGTTCATATCATCATTTTTATGTCAGAACTTTGTTATACCTTATACCTGCACCCCCCCTAAACACGCGGCGAAAGCTGCGGTCGAAAACTAGTAATCTAGAAAGTCTTATCTATAATTTTGTGATATCCGCACACAAACGGTCAATGACGTTTTTTGAATTTTACTTCTGAAAAATTCTGTACGTTGTCTAGGATTCCTTTGTTATCTAACAAAAGCTTATGTCCATTGTCACGCAAAGGAATTACTAACCCTGTAGTCAGCTAACACGAGTAACAAGTTTATGTTTGTTCCTTATTATTAATAGCGTGCACATCACATTTTTTAAAGGAATTCATTTGATTTTACCCACATTTTTTTTATTGCATAGGAACGTGGACGTGCATATGGGCCACCTGATAGTAAGTGGTCATCAACGCCAATGTCTATGCATTGGCATTGTAAGAAATGTTAACCGACATTGTTAATGCGCCATCAACCTTGGGAACTAAGATGTTATGTCCCTTGTGCCTATAATTATTCAGGCTCACTCCCCTTCAATCCGCAATACAACAATACCAAGTACTGCTTTGCGGTAGAATATCTGATGAGTGGGTGGTACCTACCCAGGCGAACTTCCACAAACCTTTACCACCAGGTAAATCAATGTTTCCTTTAATGCATTGAATGGTGAGGAGTTTTTATAGCTAGATAGAGATTTGTAGCATATCATAATTAAACGACCAAAAAGCTGTAATTAGAAAAATATTTGTTAGCAAATGTCAGCAAAAATAAAAACCACAATCGCGGAATTAATTGATCAACTTTTGACGGAACGAATATTTTTAATAAATAACTCTGACAAGCTGGCATTTTTCGATGCTTAATAAAATTCCGCTGTGTGATAAAATTGTTTATGTTCGACGTAGAAAGTGCTAACATTTTTTTAAATGTAAATAATACGTCAGTGTCTAAAATAAATCAATCAGATCTTAAGGGTTGTTGTGAAATGTTTTCAATGTCTGTTAAACGGGAATTTGATGTTTCAATGTTTTTTTAAAATTATTTTTGGAAGGTATACCACCAGACGACTAAACCCTCGTTCACACTCACTGGAATTGAATGTTGTATAAGCCACTCCCAATGTGCCAGCATAAGATCCAAGATATTATTACATCACATGTGACTGGAATTACCCTGGCTCACTAACTTGCCGAATCGTTTGATAATACGTACAAGTATATACAAAACTCTACTGTAAAATATTTTAAAATTGTATAGTTTTTTGTACAAAGCTTTTGTATTGATAGATATTATTCTGAATCGCGCTAATGTTGGGTTCGTCATAACATACATATACAAGGTCTTATTTTATTTCGATTACCACGAAGCTATGATTGAAATACGGAAGTATTTTTTTTTTTCATGATTGTTACACTAACCATTAAATAAAATAATTTAATCATTTTTCAGAATTAAAACAATTATAATCAAAAAACTAGAAAGTTATATATAATAAATTCATATAAATCTGTATGTTTATTAATAAAAGTAGGTTGAAAACGGAACTCATTTTAAAACAATTTTAATACGAATGCCTTACTTGAATATTTTCTATCTGATACTAGTTTCTGATCGTGAGGTTCAGATAATTAACATTATAAGCAGATAAGGGCAGATAGACTTGGATAATAATTGCTTTAATTAAATCAGAGTATTCAAGAGGTTGATTGGTCGGTGCTTGATTCCAGAAATTTATGCTGAATATATTACATTACTCTTGAGTATCGTTAGCTTGATAACAATAAGTGATATAGTCCTGGAGTCGAAATCAAAACCAGCTGCCATAATTATCTACTAGGTAGTCAAATGCGGAAACTCGTGATTTGCAACTGTGAGGCACCAGACAAGTTATGATTATATTAGTTCTTTTAGTTTCTAGACTGAACTATCGCTGCTTCATAATAATTGAAATAGTTAATATCTACGTTTTAAATTACTTTAATCGATCTTCAGAAATAACTGAACAAGGTATTTTTTACCGATTTTTTTTTATATGTGACAAATGTCACATGTGTATTCCACCAACTCGCATTGGAGCAGCGTGGTGGAATAAGCTCTATACCTTCTACTCAAAAAAGGAGAAGAGGCCTTAGCCCAGCAGTGGGACATTCACAGGCTGTTACTGTATAACGAATTTAATCCATTTTCTCTATTCAATTTGTATACATATAAACAAGGTACAATATTGTTTTGTGATAATCAGCATTATGATTCAATTTATATCAAAGTTACGTATGTTCTACCTCGAACTAAACTGTTAATCATATTATTAAGTTCTTAAACTTGAACAGCTTCACCTATACTCTGCTTAGCGACTATTTAGTTAAACAATAATTTATCTCTTTCTGTCATCAATGATTCAGATATTCGAAAGAAGACGACACCAATAATATCTTAACTACTAATCTAGTTAAAGTCGTGAATGATTTAAAACCTTAACTAAATACAAATAACATTTAAAAATAATTATTATACAAGTCGTGACCGCGAGGAATGGTGGCAAGAATGCTAGCAGCATTTCTCCTTTGAATCGCAATTCCGATTCTCAAGGCGAAAAATGAACCAGCCCTCCTACCACCAGTGGAGGCAATACGGCGGGGAGAATTTTTTTGTCACTATTACTCCAAGGTCCAAGCGTTTCAACTGCAAACGGAACAAAAATATAATTTGGAATAAGGGACGAAAAATAAATGATTAATATATATATTAGAATACTTTGAAAAACTCTTTTCACTTGTGGATGTGCCTGATGGTAGTTGGGTCTCGTTTGCCATCAAACATAAATACATAATTGTATACATTTGACACTAATGCCTAAAGGTGATAGTGACCACTTAGCATCCATTTGCCCATCCGCCTAGTCCGTCCCTCAAGTCCTAAAGGCATTTCGACTTATATTTAGGTAGGTATCAGTAATAAACTAGCAATAAAATGCTGCATCTGGCGTGCTCGTAAATCGACCTTTTAAGTTCTATTAAACTCTTGGTATAGTCTTCTAAATGTTTTCATAACATACATTTTTAATTGGCAGACAAAAGTAACATGTAGTGTTAGTTTTTTCTTCGCGGTAGAATCAAAAATTTTAACCGTTGGTGTAAAATTACGATTCAAAAGTGCTTTTAATAATATTGAAATAATTGTTTGTAACATTATTTTTAATTTTGATTCGTAATTTCTTTAGTAGATAATGTACAATGTCAATAATGTCAAAATTCGCGTGCATTTTAGAGATATCGATCTCACATCTCATCCGTCGACCGGTTTAGCTGAAGTTTATGGTTTTATTACGGTTTTGCGAATGATTTCGTTTGCATGAATTGTCTTTATTGAATTATTGGCGCTGACTTGGTTGAATTGACCAATCCATTACCTTAATGTCACGCACAATCTCTCAATAAGTGCCAAAGTGCGGGAATATAGAACAATAACAAAATTATATTGGGGATGACGTCAAACATCCTTTTTCGTTCTGCGGAATGTTATGGCTGCTGAGTAATTGTCTGTGCGGTCATTGTATCTACTTTCCGTGCTAACGGTTCAAGTTTCGAACACTTATTTGTATAAGCCACATGAGTGTATGAAGATGCTCTTATAGCAATTAATACTCTGAGTAAATAAAAGCTGGCGAAAATTTATTCACGAAAATTGGAGAGAGTATCTTAGAATAAGTTTGATTCATTTGGAGTATTATCAAACCGATTGTGCACCGGGCTTGGTCTCGTGGTACTTCGAGCATCGTAATCTGCTTTATGGGGATACATACAAGGTCCTTATCTATAGCCTAACTTAGATATTGTTACAGAACGGATCACAGTGACTCACATTATATATAAACATTTTTATACCTCTGAAACTGTTGACCAAATCGCGTTACTAATTTACAGAAAACGCTTAGTTTTTTTATTGAAATAGACTGATTTTGGCCACGGCCGCCATTTTTTAATTTATATTATTAGCAAACTGTGCGGGACATGTTATAGTACAAAAATGTGTGCCTAAAGCATGGGCCACCCGATGGTGAGTAGTTACCATTATATATTGGTGTTGTAAGTATAAAACATTGCTCACATCACCAGCTGGCACATATCTCGGAATGCCCGACCACAAATACAAAGTTTTTAATAGTGATAAAAGTAATTGATAGTTGTTATTTGTCACAGAATAAAGTATTCATTTTGTGTTAGTCAGTTGAACCTAACAACTCATCTAAGTTATAGTGAAAATCCCAGACTGATTAATCGCAAAATACTAATCGTTACTACGCAAAATATTATTGATTAAGTCGAAGTTGAAAATAATATCGCAAATATTGAATTCATAAATATAACTGTCTGAGGTCACAAACTATGTAGTTCAGGCTTTGGAGAATACTTTAGCAACAATCAATTATTAAGTCCAACACCAAATTCTTAATAAAGACCAAGAATCTTGGATTACAAATAATATGTTTGATTGCTATCACCATAATCATCAATTGTGCCTTATTTAGGTCAGGTGATTCACTGCCTCACCCTAAACCTCCATGGGGGTTGTTCCTGTCAACAAATGCCAGTGGTTAAGGCGTTTACGTGTTCATTTGATGGATGCTCTTAGAATTAGTTTATTTGCGTGGTGTTAACAGTTGAAAAGAAGAGAAATTTAACATATTGTACCGAATAGTATGATACCCCTTAAATATGATGATAATAATGACAATGATCAGGTTTAAATTAGGTGCGATCTTGCGTTGAATATAGCTGGCACCTTTGGAATGGCAAGGAACTAGGAAGGGCTTTGGAACGCAACAATCAATTAAATATGTTCAGTACTTGAAAGGTCACAAAATTCGATAATAACTGTTGATTTGGTAGGAACACTTAAATTAAGTTGCAATGTAAAGGTGCCTTAACTATCCGATAAAATATCTTAAATAAATTTCTGACACCAGTTGAAATGGTTCGATTAGTTACAATGAGGATTTATTTGGAGAAGGGAATCACGTTTTTTTATTAAAACATTCAACAAAACAAGCTAATAAAAAAGTTTATTCATTCAATACTAAATAAAAAAAAATATGACTTACATGGAATAGATTGTAACTACATTTTTTACCACTTAGCAAGGAGCTGATGATCTTAAGGTTAACCGAGCAACTAGAGAATGTCAATAGCAACAGAAGATTTTAATCGATCTTAATCTTATACTTGGTGGTAGAGCTTTGTGCAAGCTCGTCTGGGTAGGTACCACCCACTCATCAGATATTCTACCGCAAAACAGTAGTACTTGGTACTGTTGTGTTCCGGTTTGAAGGGTGAGTGAGCCAGTGTAATTACAGGCACAAGGGACATAACATCTTAGTTCCCAAGGTTGGTGGCGCATTGGCGATGTAAGAGATGGTTAACATCTCTTACAATGCCAATAATTTTACACGTGATACAAATGTCAAACGCATCCACGCACACACAAACAGTTTTCACCATGAACCTATAATTAAACCTTGTACACAACTATTGTACGATTCAATTTAAAACAAAAACTAGACAGTATCGCAAACTGGATTTAAAGTGTTGAACCAGTACGAATTGATCCATTGGTGATATTATTACATTTCAAGAACCAGTACATCCTACAGGTCATGTATGATTGGATTTTTACCGTGGGAAACTGCAAACATGCTTACATTGAACAATTTAATCTTAAAGTATTTATCATTGACGAGATCATAGGATACGTTATGAAGAACGAAGTATTGTAGATTAAAACAGTAATTTTTATTTTTATTTATCCATTTATAACTGTCATTACTATTCTAAAATGGTTTGTGTATTTATTTTTTATCGTATTGCATTGCATCTTGTTATTGTATTGCATCTTGTTTTCTATGAAGGACACCATCGTGAAGAAACCTTCACTTATCGGAAAATATCCGGCCACTTGTATATCCACCACCCGAGCGGCGAGATGGAACATGCTCTAAGCCTTCTCTTTAATAGAGGTTAATGAGTAGTGGTCGCTCTCTCTATTTCGTCCATCTATCGGATCTTATGGGATTTTCTTGAAATTCCTCATCTATCATCATTCATGTAGATACATGTATGTACACTAACAGCCTGTAAATATCCCACTGCTGGGCTAAGGCCGCTTCTCTTTTTGAGGAGAAGGTTAGATTTTATTCCACGCTGCTATAATGCACTTTGGTGGAATACACATGTGACAGAATTTCAGTAAAATTTGACGCACACAGGTTTGCGTTTAATGTCTTCCTTTACAGTTAAGCACGAGATGAATTATAATCGCTAATTAAGCACATTAAATTCAGTGGTGCTTGGCTGGGTTTGAACCCATAATCATCGGTTGAGATTCACACGTTCTTAACGCTGGGCCATCCCGGCTTTTGTTTTATACAACCGAGTGAAGCCGTACGAACAATTTGAGGTAATTGTTATTAATATTTCGGACAAGTTCGTGTCAAGCCATGCATATGGTCCGGTTCTCTGTCATGCAAATTAAATGAAATAATTGTTTTGGGCTTTATAATTGAGTGTTTGTGCATGGAGACAATTGCTTGAAAGCTTATAATTATAATTATCACACATTTTTTTCGATACAAGTGTAGAATGATGATTAAGTAATAATATAATGATTACACATGATCACACTAAAGCTATATTTCCTACGCACTGTGCCTGTTACTTTTGTTTTAAAAATGCAAAAAAAAAATCCGCCTTAAAAATTATTACCAGGCAGAAAAACTACGCGAGCCCTCACCAAGCTCCGCTTTTAGCTAGTTACTTAATCATTGAGATACATAAATATTCGCTAACCGATCTATTCATTCGCTATGTGATTACGAGTATATATAACTTATAACAAACCGTGAATTTTTACGCGTTTGTTCAAAATATCTCGTAATATTTCTCGCACGGGTAACATCAGTTCAAGAGTCAAGGCTATTCCTTATAACATGTATCTAATGGATAAAAATAATAATAATAAGAATTTATTTGCTTTAAACATAATATGTACAATTGTACACATGTTTAGTCATCACATCCATGACATGCAAATATTCCCACCTAAGTTAGCCATTAAATTAAAATATTGTTATTATTATTTCTAAAACAACCGGTTTGAATGCAAAGTATAAAAGTCAATATGTATATAAGTTTTTAAATAAATAATTAATAAATAATAATATTAATAATAACAGCCTGTTAATGTCCTACTGCTGGGCTAAGGCCTCTTCTCCTCTTTTTTGAGGAGAAGGGTTGGAGCTTATTCCACCACGCTGCTCCAATGTGGGTTGGTGGAATACACATGTGACAGAATTTCAGTGAAATTTGACACACATGCAGGTTTCCTCACGATGTTTTCCTTCACCGTTAAGCACGAGATGAATTATAATCACAAATTAAGCACACGAAATTCAGCGGTGCTTGCCCGGGTTTGAACCCACGATCATCGGTTAAGATTCACGCGGTCTTACCACTGGGCCATCTCGGCTTATTATATAAGTTTAAAATACTATATGAAGATTTATTACTTGTTACAGACTTTTCTGTTGTGATATTTTAGACACCTATAAATCTTTTTAACCGACTTCAAAAAAAGGAGGAGGTTATCAATTCGTCTGTATGTTTTTTTTTTTTTTTTTTTGTGTTTGTTACCTCATAGCTTTCGACTGGGTGAATCGATTTTGATGATTTTTTTTTTATTTGAAAGGGGTTGCTTCCCATGGGGTCCCATTTTTTTTTAGTCCAGGTTTGACAATGGAATCCATGAGAAAACCATATAAGTCGTAAATTAGCATGAGGTATGTGCGCGACAAATGGACGAATAACTCAATATCACGCCAACCGATTTCGATGATTTTTTTTTATTAGAAAGAGTATACTTCAAGGGTTGTTTGATGATAGTTTGGTTAGATTCTGATTATAGGATCCATGACAAAGTAACGGAAATCTTCAATTCTTAGTAGCAAATTAACGATACACGGCCGAATCTTTTATAGGCTATCTAGATTTATCATTCACCTACCATAACATCGTTATGGTCAAGTAATTATAGTACTATTGTAAAAAACACTTCTTTATATACCGTCAATAGTTTTCGCAGCGCACGCGAAATAATAACTTTTATAGGCAAGTTTGATACGTTGGGTTACATTGCTCCATTTTAAGTAGGGATCTATAAGTTTTTGAAAATATAATATAGCCTATATTACTCGGTAAAGACGTAGCTTTCTAAGGGTGAAAGAATTTTTAAAATCGGTCGAGTAGTTTTTGATTTAAATCGTAATAAAAAATCAAACAAAAATCAAATCTTTCCTCTTTATAATATGAGTTATGCATGTAAGCATTAGTATATATGTATATGTTTGTAATTGAAACATATTTGAACATCTCCTAAAAGTTGAGACCAATTTTGAAAATTATACATATATGTATATATAGAATCGTATAAGTACTCTTATATACATGTTATATTTATATATTGATTACGAGTGTTTTTCCTGCGATTTCACCCACGTGGTTCCCGTTCCCGTGGGAATATGGGGACAAAATGTAGCCTATGTTACTCCCTGATAATGTTGCTTTCCATTGGTGAAAGAATTTTTTAAATCGGCTTAGTGGTTTAGGCGTGAAAGCGTCCAGACAAACTTACTTTCGCATTTATAATATTAGTTAGGATAATATAGATACTTCGCCTTTTTTTAATATACAGACATTCCGTCATATTTTATGGTGAAGAATGGTATAACACAACATCTATAAACATACAGTTTATTTAATTATTACTAGAAATAACTATTTGGTTATTTTATGGCTGCCCAACTAAATAACCCCACCAACTAAATCTATTTAATCAAAACATGTTAATTTATATTCATACATTTAACCATATTAACTAATATTTATTAATTAAGTACCAAAATGCAATTTTCTTTATGTTTCACTGTTTTAGTTTAATATATTTAAATAATAATATAAATGGCGCTGTCTCATATGAGCTGCACGTTTAGTAGGTCTACCCATATTCTACAAATTAGTGAGTGTACTTCAGATTCACTAAAAATCGAAAAATAAATAAAAATTTTAACAAAACAAAAACCGACTTCATAAAAAAACATATTAATATGCACTAAAAAGTAAAAAAATAATTGCGTATTCTTCTATAATTTGATAATAAACTTACTATTTTCTACTCATCAATATGTAGGTACGAATGTGTTGTGTGATTGATAATTTATTTACAATTATTGTTATTTTTGGAGTCGATGTCAGCTAAGGAAACACTATAATATACCTAGCAATAATAATACGGGAATATTTTAAAAACATACACATTACAAATTGACTTTTATTCGCTTCGTTAAGTTGCGCGTGCGACACAAGCACATCTCACCTACAACTATGTGTAGTTATAAGCCCACCTTGGCTGACATCGACTCCAAAAGTAACAATAATTGTAAATAAATTATCAATCACACAACACATTCGTACCTACATATTGATGAGTAGAAAATAGTAAGTTTATTATCAAATTATAGAAGAATACGCAATTATTTTTTTACTTTTTAGTGCATATTAATATGTTTTTTTATGAAGTCGGTTTTTGTTTTGTTAAAATTTTTATTTATACATAAACTTTTTTTTATGTGATGATGTTTTGGAGTTATTTGCTTCAAAAACGTTGAGATCGACAAATCTTATCGACTACGTCAGTATATTAAGCTATATTACAAAATTATACTACATACATACATACTATATATAATCATTATACGAACTAAAATTATAGCCTAAAATAGTGTGAAAGTTCGAAACCCATCGAATAGTAGTTTTTGTGAAATATTTACATTAAACAGCTTTGTCAATAACCAGCTGCCGGTTATTTTTATTACTTCAGTACGGTTTTACAGATTTATTTTTAAAGTGACAAGAAGCTGAGTAACAATGTTTGCAGATTAAACTTTTACTAAAGCGAATTTATCAACAATTTCATTAAATTCATCTACGAAAATGTGATACATAAACGTAGATATGTACGGGGTGTAACAAAATAAGTGTCCGACCCGTGAAGTGGTTATTAGGTATCGTGAGTTGGTTCTATTTATGTAAACATTTTTAAAATATTATGCAAAAAAATGTTATTAAAATATTATTAATTGTAAATGACGAAAATTTCATGGACAACTGAGGTCATGACCTCGTGTCTGAGCTACCCGATAGGTAAGAGCTATCGAGCGCAGACGCCCGCGCCTGTGTTGCAATGTAATTGTCGTTATTTAATTAAATTAAATTTTATTTCATATTTAAAATTTTTGATTAGAATTGTAAAAATGATTACATTAATAGAACCGAGTCACGATACCTAATAACCTCTTTACCGGTCGGACACTTATTTTCTTACACCTGTATATGATATAATAAACTTTATTAAATACGTTTGGCATTTTGCGCAATAGTGCAAAAACTTTTGTTAAAAATATAAAACCTCTTCTTATTGCATCTATTGGCATTCTATTGGTGACAGGAAGGCTGGTTCGTTTTTCGCCCAGAGGATCAAAATACAAAGGGGAAATTATGCTAGCGTTCTTGCCACCCATCCACGCGGTCATGATTTTTACAGTAGAATATTTTATATTTTTATTTGTATAATATATTATATTTATGTGTATATATCATTATGTAATATATCGTTAAGATCGGAGGAATATTAAAAGAATATATATTACTTGCATCAAGATTTGCCAGTTTGATACGTTTTGACTATTTTCACCTTATGCAGCTTGAAGCGAATATTATCGAATATATCGGAGTGAATTTAATTAATTTGAATTTAAATAAAATACTATTCGCTATGTTTACATACGAACTTCCGTCAATTATTTTTGCATGGAGTCTTATCAAACTGAAAATATTATTTGCGCGTTAAGTTTGACACACAAACTGGTGAAAACGGAAATTTTATTGAATTTAATGAAGACTGTGTTTTTTAAATATAGCATAATAGTTATCTCCCTGCCGGAACAGCGAGACCACAGCTTAATGACAAAAAGCTTATACCATATTGCTGAGCTTCGGTTGAATAAATAATTGTCAATATTTTATTCTAACTGTTGGGATATAAACGTAGAAAACGAAAAGTTCGATTAAATTGAACCCACCTCTATTCAGGTATGTATCATCCACTGGTCCATCAAGGTACAAAATCAATACAATGTGAAATGTTTAACGACATCGCCCATCGGTTCCGATCGATTTAATTCCACGAAGCAGTTTTTTTACAATTAAACGATAAATATTTATGTTTTATCGATATAAAATTAATTACTTGTTTTTTTATTATCGAAAAATTTTTTTTGTCTGTAACCTTATTTGATAAGGCATATAATTATTAAAATAATATATAATATAAAAAAAAAATGTTTTTGATGAGAGAGGGAGTTTAATCCTTTGTAACTTATAAAGTTATTTTATGTTACATAGCTGAGCTATTTTCGTCGCCTGAAGCGTACTCTATAGATGCACATCATATTATTTCGAGATAACCAATCCGTGAGCTTCGCTTGCATCGCGCTTACGAAGTTTTCAAAATTTTAACTATAAAACGAAATTTTAAGCATTTATATCGGGCAGTCCGTATCTACGCAGTAAAATGCAACAATTGCGTTATTTGTTCTCGAATCTTATAGTACATTCAAAATGCATAGGGCTTCATGGATGCAGTTTCGAGTGTAATATCGCTAATTATAGATGTGCAGGATTTTCTTCTGAAGCAAATGACTAACTACTAGATAAATTGTACATAGTTGGTAGTTCGTTAATTTCCTCGGATCGAAATGCTGCAAATCTGTTAGTCGTTTCGTGGACACTTCAGGTCATTTAAATGATTGATATCTACTGACGTAGATGATTACTTGACTTCCTTTTGGGCATACAATATTCAAAATATGTGATTGCCGGTGGTAGCTTCCGTTTCGATTTTTTTTTTCTTTACAGATTTGAGGTGCCTCTTTCCGAATGGTAGATTTTTTCTTGCTGATCAACAACTAAGTGTAGCGTTATAATATTGAATATAAAGGGTTATTTTTAATGACCCAGCAACCTCGCAGGACTAGATAGCTAATAACATAAGCAACAACTTTTGTTCTACGACTTCGGACATAGCTCAATACATGAAAAGAAATTGATTTTAAAAGTTTTTGTCAGAATGTCGTGACATTTGTAGGTCTATATTTCATCCATACAAAAGACGAAGCGACGCGTCGATCTTTGCGTAGCGCGTAGATTTATAAACGTCCAAGCGAGAAATTTAATTCATATTTATTTTTGTATGAAAATAAAATCTAACAAATTATTAAAAGTCGTAGAACAAAAGTTGTGTGTATAATAATGATGATGCTGCTGGATAAGTTTTTCTTATCGCATAGGAAGGCGGACGCGCATATGGGCCACCAGACGGTAAATGGTCACCAACGCCGATAGACATTAGCATTGTAAGAAATATTAACCATCGCTTACATCGCCAATGCGCCACCAACCTTGGGAACTTAGATGTTACGTCCCTTGTGGCTGTAATTACACTGGCTCACTCACCCTTCAAACCGGAACACAACAATACTAAGTACTGCTGTTTTGCGGTAGAATATTTGATGGTTTGTACTTACCCAGACGAGCTTGCACAAAGTAAAACAGTTTAGTCAAAACTAAATTTAGATGTGTGAGGTAAAATGTTTCGTTCGTAGCGTTATTAGTTCATTTACAGATTCACTCAACTATAAATCGTTTTGCGTCATACTCTAGAACGAGTGAGCTATAAATCATGATACAGGGATTACACAGACAAATCTTATCTGATATGATTTAGAAAAATATACGCAATTTTTTAATGTATCTTACAAAGAAACCCATGAATGCGCGTAGTTTTGAAGTGAATAAAAAAACAAGTTATTATGGGTATTCGTTTAACTTGACTTTGGAGTTGAAAATAGAGCACACGATTAAACAAAAACATTTTAAGCGTGTTTTTTTTATGGGATTGTAATTATTACGTAGATGCAGTATGGTCCAGTGGCTTTGATGAACTTTATTGAGGATTTCGTGTTGAAACCCGGGCAAAATTCAACAATTTAATGTAATTGCTTAATCTGTGTTTACGATTCATGCTGTGATATTTCGGATGAAACTCTGCTGCATGTAAATTCAAATTGAAACTTTAAGCATTAATTGTTAACTTTGTTCCGATAAAAATAATTGGCGGAAATAAATCAGTAAAACAATATTATATTATTATTTATTATTATATTATTATTATTATAATATTATATATTATTACAAATAAATAATCTGTTACATATTATGTGTAGAAGGTTAGCGTAAATAAAAGAAGCGACTCGGTTTCAAAGATGATATATTCACAATATAGAATTGATTTATTAAGATTGTCGTAGAAGGAAAATCAAATGCACAAAATTAACAGATTCCATTATTACTAGCCAGCGGTTCCTAAAAGTTAAAATATTCTTTTTACATTTTATAGATTTTTTTTTTGCAATATGGCCTGGCCATCAATTAATAATTAATTGATGGCCAGGATCCCGTGTTATAGGCTTATAATTGTTAACTAAATGACAACCGCGATGTGATAAACTTTCGAGTGGGACGTGTAGGTATTCAGTGGCGGCGTGAGACTGAAATTTTATGTGGTATTTTATTTATTTTACGAGATACAATTCGTGAGGCCTCGGTTTTATGCGTTTCCATATTATGAAGGGAAATGCAGTTGACCTTTTTTTAGCTAAAACATAACTACTTTCTACGAGGCGCTCTTCCTACATTGAATAAAAATATATTTCGATTCATGATGAGTCCAAGTTTTCCTCGCCTTCACGGCTTAAGTAATGCATAAGCCTTCTAGGCAAGAGGCCCCCGGACTGCGAGGTCGTGGGCGGTTTGCCCACGTCGCCCACCCCTTGCGCCGCCTCTGCATGTATTAAGTATATCTTGGACATTTCGAGATTCATCTCAATGAATTGATAGAATGATTGATAAAATTTTATACGTATATATTATTTTTTCAACCTTGGAAAGAACAAAATTGCCAACTTTAAGCACTCAAAATATAATTTAAAAAAGTGCAGGCAGTATTTAAGAAGTAAGAAATTGCACCAACTCACGGAATGTGTTAACATTAAGACATTCATTCATACAGCGAGCTTGGATTGCAGGAACTTGTATGGTATAATCAAAGGAGAAGATAAGCTGCACGTGTCGCCCAAATTTACGCGTCGAGTGCATTTAAACTATTCAATCGAGTGACAGTCACGTTGATTGTAATATGGTAGATAGTTGTCTAGGCTTTTTTTACTTTTATATATAATATATTTTTAACGTCAAAAGTGGATTTTATTAAAAAAAGACAGATGTCAGGATGAACATAAATTTACTTTAAATTACAACAATTCTATTCAATCTAATCAAGGCATCAATACTCCATTCTACAAATATAAAAACATAATCAGTACAAAAACAATTAAAATGAAAATAATAACGCTTACTGCAGATTGCAACAGTCACAAACCAGAATCTCTCGCCACCTAGTCCAACAAGCCAATGTGTCAGCCATCAAACTCGGCCGTTTTTTTATAGTGGCGTGTGACGTTTGCAAAATGCAACTCAACCAAGTAGGTTCGATTCTAACAATATATATTTATAAGACGAGATAGATGAATACATACATATATAATAACGAAAGTATATATTATATATATAAAATAAGCCTAATGTTATTTTGTTCATGATTATATGATGATAACATTATTTTCTATCAATACAGCTGGTTAAAGACTGAAAAATTTTGAATAATGAATTGTTGGTAGTATTTCCTGGTTTTTTTAAATCAATTTTAAATAAGTGATTAATATTTAAATATATTTAAACACTAAGAAAGTGCTTATGTCCAGTAAAAGTGCAAAAAAATCTTGAAGTTTAAGTCAAGCTTAAGTGTTATAAATGTTTTATAATTGAAACGTGGATAAATAAATAAAATATTGCTTCCTCGTACAGGATATTGCTAAGCCACGATGTCGAGAATTAAAATCTTTTACTTCTTGAACATTTTAAACTTTTTCAATTTAACGTAACAAATTTTCTCCAACCATTAGTTTCACAAGAAATCTTTTGACGGTTATGTAATTCTCCAATGTTTATGTTTCCGCCAATAAATTTTCTTCATAATCGATTCGCTCCACGAATCATGCAAAATAAGCTACCAGCTTACAAGGATTTGTGATGTGTGAATAATTTACTTAGATAGATCGAAACTTCCAGAAAATTCTAACGTAAACATTTTTATGGCTTCACCTATAAATTTTATTTTAGTGTTAAATTAATAAACCAATGATTTCATTTCTCTTTTCAATAATCAAGTCAATGGTGACAGAAAGAGAGGAACAGCTATTTATCAGCTGCTGAATAATAAAGCCATTGGTTTTCTGAAACAAAAATTAACCAGGCTTGACTTTAAACGTGACTCAATACTGAAGCGCGATATTAAATGAGCAATACAAATGCTGAATAAGTTACAAAGAGACGACAGTGTTCCTAATGGAAATGTCGTAAACAGATGTGAACATTGTTCAACAGATGAAACAACGGAATGACAACAAGATATAAAATATCATAATAATAGTTTTATGGCCGAATACTGACATTAATTTCAAATTTCGCATACAAAATTTTGAAATTAATGACATTCCAAATAATTAAGTCCCACTTCATTTTGATTGACGTTTCAGTATTCGGCCGTTAGAGTCTCAGTGCAATATGTAATATACGCAGGTTTCATATTGAGCTGAGGAAGCTCTTGACGTCCCCATTCTTTTTAGGGTTCCGTAACCAAAGAGTAAAACAGACATCCCATTACTAAGACTCCGCCGTCTGTCACCAGGCTGTATCTCATGAACCGTGATAGTTAGAAAGTTGAAATTTTCACAGATAATGTATTTCGGTTGCCGCTATAACAATAAATACCAAAAACAGAATAAAATAAATATTTAAGGGACTCCCTTACAACAAACGTGATATTTTTTTTCTCAAGATTTTGTGTTAATACATTTGTATGGCGGACAGCTCGCTTGGCTCGATACTGGTTGCATTAAAATATTTATATACATTTCTCGGCATCTTTTATAAAATTATTTCCGGGAAATGTCTCATTTTAATCTACTGAAGACAAGTCTGGTTTCCAATATGATATAAGTATAAATACACTTTACTCTTTTTTACACCTTCTGCAACAAAACATAAGTCACATTTTCACTCAACTCCCTTTTGCAGTCAACAGGGTACTGACAGTATTGTTAAATAAACACTCAATTGCTCCAACGCTATTATTGCAGCAACGAAAGCATTTGGTATTATATACTGTGGAAAATTGAAGGGGACAAAATATTGACAAGAAAGTGAAGGAGTACTTGTGTCGGACAGCGATCTCTTTCAGGCATTTTTAAGGTCAAAAACGTTGTAGAACATTTTACGTAATATGTATTGTACACATATTATTCCAACTATTTTTTTTTGTTTCTTCTTGCGTAAGAGTAATAATGTCTATTGTTTATTTAAAATAGGCAGACATACACTGGTAAAAGGATCGTCACTAGACATTGTCGTGTGTGTAAGAAATATTAATCATTACTGACATTTCAATGCATCACTAAGTAAGGTGTTATATTGTGACTGTAATTAAACTGGCTCACTCCCATTAAGCCAGAACACAACAAAACTTAAAACTCCTATATTATATACGAGGAGTGAATTCAAAAAGTAGACTAAGTATATCTCTTCTTCGGTTACAAAAGTACGTACAATATCATCAAAATCGGCAAAGTCACTCATTGTAAGGGTTACATATAGACGGACAAACTCTCACATTTATCTAAGTTAAGATTATACCTACAAATCTCTTATTACATTTTTCATATAACCCACCAAAATAAATTGAAAATTTGAAATTTATTCCAAAATTTCATTATTCAGGAATGATTGATGCTACCTAATGACACATTTTAATAGTCGGGTTGGCGCGACCTTTGCGAAGGGCTTTAGACGTTTATCATGTTGTTAAAATACTTGTCATATGTAATTATAAGAATCGAATAAGGAAGGACTTTGTGTTAGAGCTTTGTGCAAGCTCGTCTGGGTAGGTACCACGCACTTATCAGATATTCTACCGCAAAGCATGAGTACTTGCTATTGTTGTGTTGTATGTACTGAATGAAAACAAATGATTTTGATTTGATTTTGTATGTTTTCGATTTCTATTATATCTCAAAAATGTGACTTATACGTTAAGAATAGTAGGAACCTTTTTTCTAGAGGATAAAATTTTCTATCTTTTTTATTTGAAACATTTTTCTCTATTGTTAATATTTTCTGAGATAAAGTTAGTTCTCCAACCTTGATTATACCACTTTTTTCGTATTTCCAAAAATTATTAATATAACAATTCTATGAAAGCCAAAAGTAGGTGTTTTAACTAACTATATCCGTTTCCGAGATATTTGCAAATCGACGTTTTCCAAGATGGTGGCTAACGGGCGCGGTTTGGGATAACAAAAACTCGGTTTTATACTTAGGGGGTTTATGTCTTCCCATTGTTTTCCTATACCGCTGACTATGAAAATAATTATAAACTCAAATTAAACACATGAAAATACAGTAAGTGTAAACGATCTCGTGGCGCACTCCGTAAACACTGCTTGTCCTGAGTCTGGGTGTAATTATCTATATAAGTGTGTATTTACAAAATAAAAATAGGATATGTAGTATATCAGTTTAACCACACAACATTCCATAGTATAAGCAGTGCTTAGTTTGCTATCAGCTGTCCTTATGTGAATAATGTCCCAGGATATTATTTATTTCGATTTGCAACGAATTTATAAAATTATATTGCTTTGAATACAGTGGGAAACGAAGAAATTATAATGTAAAGTTTAACAAAACTAATTCGGAGTTCCGTTTGCTCAACCTTCGTAAAATCGATTATTTTTTATTAATATTATAAACAGACCAATATTAATAAATTATCCCATGTGGATTGGGTTGGTATATTGAAACAATAAAATATCTTTAAAATGATTTTGGCTTTGATTTCAAAACAATTCATTGCGAAACAAATGTTTTTGTTTATACTTTGATACCAGGAAGGCAGACTGCCGTCAGTCGGCTATATAGGCCATCTGATAGTAAGTTATCTACACCATTTGACAAGATAAGAAATATAAATCATTCTCTGTAAGACGTATGCCAGCCATGGGATTTAAGATATAATATGATTTGTACCAATAATACTTCACTAGCTTACTTACTCTGTCAAAATCAAAGTTTGTTTCTGTTCAAATAGCCATTTTTCGATGAATCTATACTAATATTATAGAAACCGATTGTGACCGTTCGTCAGTGTTACGCTTTCACGATTAAGCAACTAAACAGTTTTTTTTTATGATATATAGCATGAGATGTATTTTTATATTGTATAGGTATGTCGACGAGCATATGGGCCGCGTGATGGTAAGTGGTCACCAACGCCCATAGACAATGGCATGGTAAGCCAATGCGCCACCAACCTTGGGAACTAAGATGTTGTACCTTGTGTCTGTAATTACACTGGCTCACACACCCTTTAAAGCGAAACACAAAAATACAAAGTGCTGCTGCTTTCAGGTAGAACATCTGATGAGTGGTAGGTACTGCCCAGACAAGCTTATAAACTAGGGTCTAAGAAAGGTCACATAGGCTAATTTTTATACCTAATACTTGCCTTAACAAGCGGGCGAAGCTGCAGACGATAAACGAGTTAAGTACACAGGCTTGGAATTTAAATTTTGCTAAAAACCCAAAAAGAAACCGTAATTACTTTTTCTCGCCAATTAAATTATATAGGCATATCAATTACATGTAGACAAATTTATGTATCCTGCATGAAAATGAATATATACACGTTTTTTAATCGTCGATATTATCTCACATTGAGTAATTGGCGTTATTTATTAACATTATTTACATAATGTTAAAATTTATTGATTATCAAAAAAAAAATTAATTGGCTTATTGAAATTTTTTATGTATATATTATTATTTTTATCTCTACTTACTTTCACGTCCGCGACATTTTTGAATTTATTTGTCACATTTTATTGCTCTGTGACTTGTGACGTGTATTTATGTAAATACAAAATTAATTAATATATAAATAGTTGGTTCGCGGCTTCCACGTTAGTGCCTCCGTTATAATGATGTTATATAATTGTAGTCTTTCGCAATGAGCTATGACCGGCGGCCTGGTTCATTTCTCGCCCAGAGAATCGGAATTGCGATTCAAAGGGGAAATGCTGCTAGGATTTTTGCCAACATTCCACGCGGTCACGATTTGTACCATAATTTAAATTTTTATATTTATTTACTTAAGGTTTTAATGTAAATTAAATTATAATAAATAACAATTTTAATATTCGGTGTCTAGCAGACAGCTAGACACTTGCCTGACAATCTTACTTGTGTTTGCTGGTAGGTTGGATAGCCGCCAACGTATAAGCGCTTGCAGCGCTTACATACACGGTGATGAAGCGCTTGAAATTCCTTCATCAGCTCACACGGGTTGAGTTAGTATTTATTTTACTCCAGCAGAACATTCCTTGCTTTATATTAATTGTCTAAATTCCACGTACGTATTTACATTTAAAATGCTGTTGATATTTTTGAATTTTTATAATTGTAAACACTGCAAACTATTGCTTAATGAAAATAAAACACAAAGTTTAAATGAATATAATACTTTATGACACAGTGTTTTAATGACTATTTATTAATAATAATTGATATCGAGAAAAATCTGATTAAAAAATTATTAATGAAAATTATTAATTTTTTTATTAAAAAAATAATTAATTAAGAGTAATATTTCACAAAA
Organism: Nymphalis c-album; assembly: GCA_963151315.1. Lineage (NCBI taxonomy): Eukaryota > Metazoa > Arthropoda > Insecta > Lepidoptera > Nymphalidae > Nymphalis > Nymphalis c-album. Next base: position 11,992,219 of record OY720591.1, on the reverse strand, counting down.
GCCATTTCGATCGTCGTAATAAAACGTTTAATAAACATGAGTTAAGGGATGAGAGTGAAAATTTATAAATTATTGGTTTCATTAAAAAGCGTGAGCAACACTTTATCAAATAGACGCGTTTCCTAATAAATATTCATACAAAAAAAAATACATTAATTTATTTTAATTTATAAGATGTTCCGATAATAAGGTGGAGTTTATTGTTCTGTTAAGTATGTTATAATATAACAATTACCAAATTGGTAAACTAAATTAAGCAACAATTAAAAAAAATTGCGCTTTAAGACAATATATTCTGGATAATGTTTTTTTACAAATGTTTATTTTAATATGTTTGGATTTAAGTTCGGATTTCAACTCAGAACTGATCACAAACAATAATTGCGAATACCGAAAATACTGTTAATTTTTTTAAAAACATCTACGTGAATTTCTTATCTTTTCTTCTCGCTAGAGTCTGCTTTCAGAAATGGCGTTAAAGTTAAAATATTGACGATTCAAAACACACTTTTTTCTTTAAAGCTTACTTGAATAAGTACATTTGATTTGACTTATAATAAATGATACCTTTTAAATCTAATAAAATCATACCATATTAAAGTATGCTATTCCAATAACTTTTGGATCATACAAAATAAAATTTAATTTAAGGCTACCAACTATTCGGATCGCTGATTCTATGAAGTAGAAACTTAAGGGTAATTTTTTCCACCATTTGGATTAAATAGGTTTACACTCAACCCATTTCCGCAGTTCCGGTTGACATTTGTTACCACAACGTGGTAATTGTAATAAAACAAAACCTTTAATAAATGCCGTCTCTATATTTGAAACCTCTAGACCCATATATATATATCCTATATATATATATATATATATATATCCGGGTGAACCAAACGTTAGCGTGATTCAGAAATTTGTTTTTTCGTAAAAAGTTTTAGTACAAATGTATGTTTATTAATTACAAATTATTATATATCTTTAGTGAAAAATCATGAAATATATTCTACTTCTAATATATATTTTTTAAATATTTTATTCTTGCTTTGATATTTTTATCGGTTGCATTTTGATAAGCTTTAAGGTTTCGAGCAGAAAATGGATGGAATATTTGTCACATTACACAGATGTCTCTCTAAAATATTTTGCTCAGACGTTAATATACATTTTACCTTAAGTACAATATAACATTTGAAAAAAAAATACATTACATTAAAACTGTATAATCGTTAAATCCTTCAATTTCTGTGTAAATTACTGTCTGTAGTTACGTAATTAATTTATGTTGGATATAAAACCATAAAACACCTTTGTGATGGATGCAATATATGCAAGAAAGAGCTCAGGATATGACCAGGAGTAAAAATGAAAACTACTTACTACTCTCTTGTGAGTCTAGTAACAATAAAAAAATGTGTTTTTCTGTCATTAAATTCTGAAAGCCTAATTTGCCCTAAATTGGATGTTAACATTTCTATGTCTTTGAAAGTAAGTAAAGCCGTTTTACACCTGATCTAATTTTATGTCGTGTTGGATTAATCGTCCGATCTTTGAAGCGTTCTTGTGTTTGCGCAAACACTTGTGCAGTATTGTATCCTGCACAATAAGCTTGTTAGTTAGGGAAAGGCGCTGCGAACGAAATCAGCCAGCAATACGAAAACATCGTTTTAACTCTCAGCTCAGAGGGAGAACTATATAAAATCAGTTGGATAGCTATTCTTGATTGCGAGAACATAATTCCAATTATTTGCCACAATCAAAAACCATTATCGTTTCGAATCACGAATAGTAATTAGATGATTAATTAAGCTGACTCGTGCACGAATCAATATTTGATCATTACCAATAAAATTTAATTTTATTGTGCACGAGCAATTTGATTTGATTGTCCAAACATTTATACCCAATGGCAGTGATTTGTGCGAACCACCAAGGTAGGTTCTCCCTTATTGATTCTTCTACCGACTTTTATCAGCCTTATACTTCTGCATTTCGATTTAAAGTTTAAGTGAGCCGGTCTTATTACACGAACAAGGGACATAACATTTAACTTCCGTGTCTTGTGGCGCATTGATGATGTAATAATAATAAGTAATTAATTGTTCACGTTTTTAATGTTAGCAATATCTATGGTCAATTTCGATCACTTAATATACCAGGTATCATAGTTAAGGGAGACATGGCGTGGCTTGGATAAAAATCTTCTAGTGTATTTACAGACCAATAAGTTCTAAGTTTTAAAATAAACGTAGAGGTGGTTTGACTGTTAGTCAATTGCATCATGTAATGATTCACAAGTTCTTATTAGAGCCTACTCGATTAAATAATATTTTGATTATAAATTTACTACTATTCGCTCAGTGGTTTTAATTCTATAATTATTATAATTGAAGAGGAAAATGGACATGAATTTGCATATTTCAAGCTATTTCCACTCTTACCTATTTCGAAATTTTCTTATTGCAAATTTCTAATTGATATATGTAGTTACCTAACAAAAAAAGAAAATTGGTTGACAATCAAAGTCAAAAATTGTACTGTCTTGCCCTGAGGCCCCAGTCAAGTTGACATTCTACAATCGTAAACGCTATAGAAAACTAAACAAATACATGAGAATGACATCTCTCAACGATAAGTCACGTGGTCATTCTCATACATTTGTTTAGTTTTCTATAAAGTTTACGATTGTAGAATGTCAACTTGGCTAGGACCTCTGTTTATACATAGATATTTAATATTATTTTCTATTCGATTATTAAAAACAATTACAAACCTGGTGACCTTTAAATACTTTTGTATTCGTTCTCTATGCACATGTTTAGTTATCAAAGATTGAAAATGTTCTCAATTTCGCATACGATGTTGTTAAGAAGATATTTTTAGAGACTTGCATTTTAAAAAGGAACTTTGTGTTATGTAGAAATATAATTGAATGTTATCTAAGTCGTTGTTTCTTCCAACATTTATGCCGACATTTATAATGGACTAACTATTCTGACCTCGCTTTAACAGGGCACTATTTATACCCACGATTGCTATCAACTTTAACTAATGTTAACGAATGATATAAGTTAATTTATTTTTTCATAATAAAGTTTACGAAGTTATAAAACTGCCCCGATTGTGTCAAATATGGCACAGATAATTCAAACCACAATGACGAGCCTCACTTTTTATTCCAATCGTTACAGTGCAAGTTCTAAAAAGCCGTGATAGCCCAGTGGTAGAAACACGTGCGTCATAACCGAAGATATAGGATTCAAATACAGGTCAGCACTTTTCAAGTGCTTAGTTTAAATAGACGAACCGGTTGGTATGGTTGGTAGATACTTTGCCTTCCGCGCCGCAGGTCGTGAATTCGATTCCAACCCAGGACAGACATTTGTGTGCATGAACACGTCTGTTTGTCCTAAGTCTGGGTGTAATTATCTACATATTATATATTTACAAAAGAAAAGTAGTGTATGTAGTATATCAGTTGTCTGGTTTCCATAATACGACCTCTGCTTAGCTTGGGATCACATAGCATGCCTCAGCATATTATTGTTTATCAAAAATATTGAGAAAAAAAGAATTCATCTCGTGCTTGGCGATAAAGGAAAACATCGTGAGGAAACTTGTGTGTTGGATACACACAAGTTTTCCAATACGTATTGGAGCGTAGCGGAACAAACTCCAAGCCTTAAAGCAGATGAGATGAATTTGCAACGCGGAATCAGAATTTTTGATATTTGTGTTTATAATGTTAGTTATATCAAAACTAATTTATATTATTTTAATAAACATATTGTTGGCGGTTCCTTTGAATGTTATAAGGAAGACGTACGATCACGAGCGATGGAGGCGAAGTGAAGTGATTTTGCTGTTTGCCGTGCTTTTTTAAACTATCGGCAATGTTGATTACTCAGGTGGGGCAAAGACCCCTACTTACCCAATATATTATATTAACCATATTCTTATATATAATAATAACGCGTTTGTTTATTTCCAGATATCCGCTAAAACTACTGACAAAGTCGGTAAGTAACTTTCACATTATTATATAGTTTTTATAGCTTAAGGACGGACATAAGATAGTATAATAATCGCTTAGTATATTTTTTAAGTCATGAGGCATGAGCCACGACCAACAATTCGATATCAATTCGATATAAATTATGTTAAATTCTTTAAAGTTCACAAATGTAACTCTATACGTATGCAACGTATTATTATTCTACGTCAAAACAGCAGTACTTGGTATTCTTGTGTTCCGGCTTGAAGGGTAAGTGAGCTAGTATAATTACAGGCACAGGGGTTCACATCTTAGGGTCCAAAGGTTGTTGGCGCATTGGCAATGTAAGCGATTGTTAATATTACTCGCAATACCATGTCTATGGGCGTTGGTGACCACTTACCATCAGGTGGCCCATATACTCGTCCGTCTACCTTAGCAATAAAAAAAATAGTATATGTATAAAATAAATGTTTTTTTACTTTGTGGTAGAGCCTAGTGGGTATGTATAAATCACTCGTCAGATATTTTACCGCCAAATGGCGATACGTAGTGAGTGTACCAGTGTACAAGGGACATAATAATATAACAAATGCTTAATATTTTTTACAGCGCTAAATTAGCGGTTGTGATCACTTACCATGCTATTCACCCGTCGCCTACTTTTTTCACAAATGTTTTTTATAAGCTGTTGTAACAAACAGTTACACTTTTCTATCAATGAGTTTTGGTATGTATTTTATGTATGGCGATGAGATAAACACAGTTTATTGCATTTACTAGTATAAGAAAACAACTTTCCATATAAGTCACAAAGTTAAGACGTCAGTATAATAAAGAAATTTTAACAGATTGAGTCATAGTGAGCAACTGCGAGATAGGGCCCATATATGGTACACTCGTTCTGTTCACTAGATCCTCAAGTTTTTCTATAAATGCAACAAATTCTTAGTTCCTATATTATTATGTAATTTATATGTATGTCGATGTTGTGGACTGATGTCGAAGGTCCGGACGTCGTATTATTAAAAATAATAACGTCAGCGTTGCTGACGTTATCTCTTCATTACTATCTTCATTACTCATAGTAGTAATAATTAAAAACTACAACTTCTTCCAATAACACTTTAATTGAATGTTAATAACAGAGTAGAGCATTGCTCGGCTGCTTGTACTGAACTCCCTTTTGTGTAAAGACTATTACTCGTATTTATACCAAACGAGAGTTCTAAATTCAAAATAATGACAATTAATAATTTATAATTTAAAACAACAATTTTAGAATATTAATCAAATGACTTTTTATGAGAACCTCTTTAGACAATGTAAATAAATCATTCCAAATGAATGATTTGTTTTCTCTAATTAATTGTAACTACTTTTAAGTCACAATATCTCAAGTAACTTAAGTAAATGATATTGCGCCGATATATATGATATATAATTATTATAGATAGTGTTTGTATATTTATTTTGAAATATATGTTTTAAAAGTAACTACTAAAAAGTCATCTGATTTTAAACAGTAATTCTATTTTATGTACTTCGTACTTCACTTTTTCGTTTCTGTTTATTATTCAGCTTGTATTTACTGTGGTTTTACCGGTTTTTCTTTCGGCAGTTTGCTCATCGGCAGTTTAAGATATCCAATTATAATTTTAACTTTTTGACAACTAATTAATGAATAATGATATATTTTATGTGACATCGATTTGTAATTGGAATTCCAAGTCAAACGTTAAATCGATTCCATTTCAATTTAGACAGTGTTAAAAAACGACAATGTCGTAGGAAAAGATCTATAGAGTTTTATTTAAACAATCTAATATTCAAAATAAATAAAATAAAATCCTAATTGTCTTAACTTTGAGTAATAGATAGAAATAATATTTTATATTAACGGCTGACACTAAAAAAAAATACATATATAAATAAATACTATTAGAACATAATGGACTAGCAAGAATTGAACTATGTGCATTTCTACTAATACATTGATTACCGATGAAAACATTTACTATACAAATAGGAATACGCAGACATCAATGTATGACGAATTTTATTCAATATGTTTCGATGAGTAATTCCATAACATCTCATTAACTTTTATGAAATTGTAATTACTTGAAAAATAACTACGTAATATTATAAAAAAAAAAACCATTAAAATCGTCTGCAGCGTTTACCAATCAGCATTGCGTTGTCCTCCCAAGTGGGAGACAACTCTTGGAGCGAACGTCTTGAGTCTTTAAACTGAATCTGTCAGAACCACGAGGACTAACAGCAATACATTTACAGGATAAAACATATGAATAAACAAATAATTTGCATAAATTGAATTCTCATTTATTTATGTACATTCATGTACATAGGCATAAATATACAATAATAATATTTAAATGTAAACAGTATATATATATTATTTTATCATCTTAGGATCTCCGCTATCTGGAATATATAAGTTCCTACCCTTGTGTTCCGGCAGGAAGGGTAAATGAGCCAATGTAACTACAGGTCTTCTTCTAAGTCGGTATCTTCATTACTGAAGGTCGTGTTTAGTATGAAGAGTTGATCGCTCGTTGCACTATGCTCTTCCACGTGTTTCTGTCTTCGGCGGTGTTAATGGCTTTCTAATGGCTGTAACTAAAAGAAATAAAAATTTAGTTGTCATGGCGCATTGATGAAGGAATACATTTTCTTACAGTACCACTGTCTATGTCTATTGGCGATGGAGGTCATTTTGTTTGTTTATATAATCTAAATATATATTTTAAGATTCGTAAAATATATATTAAACATAATACTGAACGTCAGTTTGTTGTATAAATTAAAACAAAGTAACATTAGGATTCAGCTCACTTGTAAGGAAAGTATTATTTTTAAGCGATTCCCCTTATTTCCTGTATAATGACGGCATTTGTAAACGAACCCACGGACCCTTTGCCAGTGCAAGCTCACGCAGTAATGGTTGAAACGTTGAAATAAAACCACTTAGTTATACTTCGATCTTGTAATACTCGTACATTTGTTAAATGTTTTACTTGGTGGCGCATTGGTGATGTGAGTGATGGGTAACATCTCTTAAAATGCCATTATCTATGGGCGTTGGTGACCACTTACTATCAGGTGGCCCATACGCTCGTCCGCCTTCCTATGAAATAAAAAAAAGAAAACGGTATAAAAATCTATTAAAATCTATCATTTCGCAGTTTCTATAATTTTAGAATTATTAGGATATAATAATATTAGGTTATTTTATAATGTCAACATTTTATCTTATTAGTTCCTACCAGCGGTGTCGCCTGCGTTTTTGTTGAGGATTAGGTATTAGTTGCTTTAGTGAGACGTTCAACGTAACTAGCAAACAAACTCATATGCGCATTTTTAATATTACACAAAGCTCTACCACCAAGTAAACAGTAATTTATATATTTATGTATAGTTATTATAGTGCACAAGTGTGTGCGCAAACACAGATGCTCTCACTGTTCCCTATCTCTCAGAATCCGATGGGATGGCAATCCGATACGATCGCAAAGATTTCAGGCGCAGAACTTTTCAATATTAGTATAACTAGATAAATGACAAATAATCAAATCAACAAATTTACTCTTTGCTAGCGATCCCAAATATGGCGCTCATTTTATTTTAAATGATATCACAATGATCACATGGTAAATGGCATTTATCAATGGTGTTTTTCGACTTCCCTTTTTTATTGCGCAATAAATAAAAAAAGTAAAGTAAAAAAAAAACGTTTGCTTTGAACCGACATCAATCAAACGAAATCCAATAAAGCTTTCAAAAGTTAATATATTTACGATTTGATTCGTTAGGAAATTTTCAAATTAAAACCATGACACATTTAAATACTATAAAATATATTTCATAGTGGATAGGATAGATAACATGTGGACGTTAAATGGAGATGGAAGGTTCGAATCCGGGAAAATATCACTTAGTTATTTATGCTTGTTTTTTCTAAATCAATTCTTGTGTTAAGTAGAGAAGGTATTAGGGCATCATGAGTAATTCTGCCAATGCTCAGCGAAATTCTGCCATATTTATACCCAACCCGACAGTAGCAGTATAAATAACAGACTATAAAAATCTTTTTTTATGAGAAAAGCCCCCTCTTTGATTTAATGTGTTGCCCACATTCTTCAGTTTTTAAAGTTATAAGATTTCAATTAAATAAAGAATAGAGGTATTTTAAAATTCTGCAAGTCGAAAATTACTTAGGAAATGCATTAAATCTATTTTTTTTAGTAATCGTAATGATTTAAATGGAGATTTACTTCGAAACGTTCATCAAAATAAAAGTGTTTGCTTCTGCACGTGGCGTGAATTGAAAATTTATTTTCAAAATAATTCTACAACATGTTGAACTGGAAGAGTTCAGAATTGAATTAACTCCTTAGTTGGAATGCTTCATAAGCATATCTAGAATAAAAATGTTACCGAAAATGTTTTACATTCCATTTTATGCGGTTCATAAAATGAAAAATGAATTAAAAAACGAAATTTAAAATCCGAATGCTTGTTGTTATTAGGTACTCAAATCAGAGATGAGCAAATAGATAGTTAGAATGCGTCAATCTTAATTGTTGGCTCAAATGCAAGTATTTGTTTAATGTGTATTCTATACATCTCTATTATTTCACACCTGGCTCGAACCTACGATAAAGAGTATTAGATTTTAAATTTTTTTAAATTTTATTTCATTTATCTAAATTACATTTAAAATATGGTATAATAAAATTGCATAATTGAAAAGATTTTTGAAGATAAAGATAACGAAAAGGACAAAACCTACGCTCATATACCAAATAACAAATATAGGCATACCTGAAACCAACACACTTAGACTGCATAGATTTTCCTATTGCAAGTACAACATATATATATATATTTTAATGTATAGGAAGGCGGACGAGCATATGGGCCACCTGATGGTAAGTGGTCACCAACGCCCATAGACAATGGCATTGTAAGAAATGTTAACCATCGCTTACATCACCATCCCTTGTGCCTGTAATTACACTGGCTCACTCACCCTTCAAACCGGAACACAGCAATACAAAGTACTGCTGTTTTGCGGCAGAATATCTGATGAGTGGGTGGTACCTACCCAGACGAGCTTGCACAAAGCTCTACCACCAAGTTCAAGTGTTTCAGACACTTATGATTTCAATTTGTATATAAATTGTTATTAAGTTGTCATCCTCGTCATAAAGTAGTTAGTGAGTAACGTAATAATATCGGAACCGCTAGTTCACTTGCTACAATAGCGATAGAGGCTACGATCGCTAGCCGCACCCGGTGAAATCAGGCGTCACTATTATCGCTGATTTTGTTTAACACGTCGACTATTTACGCAGTAGGCTTGTAACTTGAACAGTTAGATAACTGTTGCTGAAATGTAATAGCTTTGGATCTTTTTGGTAGATGTAGAAACGTTTTGATATTCTTTTATAATCTATAGTCTATATAAAAATGAATGTTTGTCTGTATGTCCTTTATAGAATCGTTAACTATGCATTTGATCATGTAATGATCTTCAGCAAAATGTTGTGCATGAACTCATAAAGGTTTTTGAGTTGGTACGACCAATCTTTGACAGATGGCGCCACTATCATTCCAATGAATTTCATTTATGGTTTCTGAGTTGGTACGTCAATTTTTTTGATAAATAATAAGTAGCGTAGCATCGCGCGCAGGATACAGCTAGTAATATATATATTGGTGGTAGAGCTTTCTGTAAGCCCATTTGGGATGTGCGGAAGTTACTTAACTTCCGCACATCACATATATCGCCAAACAGTTTACATAGGAAAATTATTATGTTCCGGCCGGTTGGCGTGATTGGTAGATGCCCTGCCTTTCGCGCCGCAGGTCGTGGGTTCGATTCCCACCCAGGACAGACAATTGTGTGCATGAACATGTCTGTTTGTCCTGAGTCTGGGTGTAATTATCTATTATAAGTACGTATTTACAAAAGAAAAGTAGTATATGTAAGTATATCAGTTGTCTGGTTTCCATAATACAAGCTCTGCTTAGTTTGGGATCAGATGGCCGTGTGTGAATTATGTCCATGCATATATTATATTATTATAAAAATTTGACGTGCGAGTGAGTTATTGAAACTGACTTAAGGGATATACATCTTAGTAGCCCGTCCCCCTTTCTGGTAAATGTCGTCGTGGGCTATATTTTTACCAGATCCCACTAATGAGAATAGATGGACAGATACATTTATGGTCCCGACAAATGTCGGTCCGAAATAATGTGAAGAACTGGCTCTTATTTTATATTCCATTTGGTTTATACGTCCCCTTTTTTGGAAATTTAATCAGGGTGCGGGTAAAATAGAATGCTTATTAGTAGTGCTGATAAGCTGTTAAATAGTGATGCGTGGGTGGTACCTAACCAGGCGAGCTTGCATAAAGTCCTACCACCACATATTTAATGACTTTATAATAGAAATATTACGCAAACTGAATGTATGCTGAAAGTTCTTTAATGAGAAATATGTTAATATTACTTCAAAACTTTTCACCGTTATTCGTCGTTAAAGCCTGAAAAAGACATTAAATAGAACGATATATTTAATTAATGACAAAACAACAAAATACAACAACCGAGAATTCTTACCGAGACAACAAAATTATGTCATTCAGAAGCACGGGTAGGGTAGCCCACCAGGTAGCGCACATACGTAATACATACGTAAATACGTTTGCACGGATGAATTTTGGAACTGATTAAACCAGTACAGTTACAGGTACAACTAATTGAATTAGTAAAATAGAGTAACTACTGAATATCTTGCCGGGAATCGCTAGGATTTACATTCCGAAGCGGAGGCATTTCGTTTAATTAAATACTATGAAACGACGATTCAAAATGTTTGTGAGAATAAACCTACTTATATAGTAACAGCCTATGAGCATTCCATTGTTGGGCTAAGGCCTCCTATCCTATTTTTTTTGAGAAGAGGGTTTGGAGCTTATACCACTACGCTCCTCCAATGCGGGTTGGTGGTATATACAGTTCGAATTTAGGAGGTACAAGTTACATTTCGATATAAAGAAGGTTGAGGTGTTTTTTGGTGTGACAAATAAACAGTAATATAATCAATTAAAATCTACATTTTAAAACACGTTTCGTGTAGAAAAATATCGCACGGGACTTCGTTTCTGACGGGGGTTCCCCGATCGTACAATGTTTTTGTTTTTGAATAATGATCTCCAACATAATTATGAATATAAAATATTTATCGACAATTGCATTTAATTAATATGTGTTATTCGTGTACCTTGTATGACAAAAGCTTGTATGTTAAATTTAGAGCTAACCAAAATAATTTAAAAAAAAAAACACCACCTACCCAATTTTAATTTTCAAATGACTAAACGATAGTCGGAAAGAAATAAATAGCGATTTAATTCCCTTTTATCTTTATCTCTTTGTTAATTATATTTTCGTATTAATACATATAATGTGGTCCACCCTGGTTTTGAACCGGCATACCTCAGTTAATATTCTCAAATTTTAAAAACTAGGCCATCTCGGATAATCTCATTGTATATGTATGAGCGCGCGATGATTATTATAAGAGACATCATCGTTAATAATGCGGAAAATCAAAACCGCACCCACGAGCACCTTTTTATATAAAAATCAATAACCGCAAAGCCGTACACAAAATATAACTTCAAGTAATAAGATTCCATTTACTCTTTCCCCTCTTAAAGTTACTTAAACAACATTGTTACCAACATTATTTATAATTTTGACAACTTCACTCTTTATTTATTTAAAACTGTTTGAAGTCGAAAACTCATTAGTGTTCAATCAATTCGCCAAAGACTTTGTACAGTTTTTTAATTATAATTATGATAATTTATGAACATAGAAATATACTGCCTTACTTATAAGCGTTGCTGGTTTAACAGTGATTTCTCCCTCTGTCATCATTTATTTATTTAATAAGGGCCATCATCAGTTTACACTTAAACATGTAGTAATAACACATTCAGATTTAAATTGCGCGACATATACATTTTTTTAATTACTTATAACATATTATATAGAAATATTGACATGATATTTGGAAGAAGAAGAAGAATATTGCTTAAAGTGGAGGGGGGGTGGCTTAAGGGGCGGTGAAAAGCAAAATTTCTATACTTTTACTTTGAGCTATGTTTTATTGCCAGCAATATCCTTTAATTCTAGATCTTTTTTGGATTACACTCCTAATGGTTGTTGAGGAAAAAACTGAATGATTCATTATATGTACAATTAAGCTAGGGCACTCTTTTGTTTTATTTTTACAAGGAAACTATTAACAACTTTATTTTAAAAGGACTCTTGGCTCTTACTTGCATTTTCTTCCGTAAAATATCACAACTTCTCTCAACTGTCACACGTCATAGTTCAACCTTAAATAAGTCGCGCCCTACGCAGAAATGTTTTCAGCGCATTGTATTATTTAATTATCATATCACAGTTAAAATAATAATAAATATTAATTATTAATAATATTTTGTTCTAAAAACATGAACTCTTTCTCTTAAACATTCAAAACCTATTAATTATGCAATTCAACTCTTAATGTTACAACTCCTTAGACATTATTATTTATTATGGAATTTAAAAAAGTGTCTTCCCAAATTTATTTAACACATATTCTTCAGAGAGCCGATATATTTTATGTGAGTTTTGGAATAGGGAGTAACAATATATAATTATTTCCCTATTATATATAACATTCGGGTTACAATTACTGTTTAACGATAGTAGCGAGGATGGTGGTAGCATTTTCTTATTATTTTATTTTATAAATTATTTTAATTTTATTATTACAAAATACAATCAATTGTTGTTCTGGGAATGAAACGATCGCCTCTAGGTTGTTTCGAATAAAGAAGAATATTATTATTGTATTGTTATTGTGTAAATCTATAATTGTAAAAAATGACCTGAAAAAAAATCAAGCTGAGTTTCCTTTGCCGATTTTTCTCATGTCTGAGGTGTTTGTTTCCGAACAGATGGTAGATTTATGACAATCAATAAGAAAGTGTAACACTTCAACGTTGAATAAAGATATTTGAATTTGAATTTGTTTGCGAAATATCGAGTACTCATGCAGAATATTACATTTTACTAAGAAACATATTATTTATTCAAAATGTTATATTATATTTTTGTTTTTCTTAGAAGTTATGCTATTTATCCAATTTGGTACTCACCATGTATTACTAGGTACTTGTATGGAAACCCAAAACCCGCTTTTTATCCTCATATGTTACTTAAACTTTACTGGCATAACAGACGTTTAATATACATTTTTTTCTATAATGTATTATAATGTTGTTCCCAGCTTAATAACGACTACGATAATAAAAGAAAGAGGTTATAAAAAGTCCATAAAAGTTACAGTTTATCTTAAAGTATCTTTACCCGCGGGATTTAAGCCATATTGAGTTTGTGGTTGTAAGGAGATTAGTTTAATAGCTATGGGACATAAATTTTTCGAATCTAGTCTGGATTAAAGATGGCTTAGGCTCGCGTAAAGTGACTTATCAGTGACTTAGGATATGTGTGTGTGTGTGTATGTGAGTGTGCGTGTGTGTGTGTGTGTACGTGTGTAGTCAAATTATTAATAAAATATTTGTAACATCCTGCCTGTCCCAATGCTCGGATAAGGCCTCCTCTTTTTTTTTGAGGTAAATACTTTATTTAGATACTTTACGAAAACCAAAATTAGGTGTTATTAACTAACCATAGGTGGAAGGGGTTGGATGTTCAGGTGTTATATAAAGTAGCCTATGTGCTTTCTTGAGGGTGAGCTTCATAACAAATTGTTAACATTTTAATTTGTTCAAAATCGGTTTAATTACGCACACAAAATTTTAATATTTACAATATTAGTATAGATGAACATCTGACGTACATATGAATTTATATTACATATATATATGAAAATATATATGAGTGGAGCAGTTCATTGTGCTGGATATTTTCACACACTATCACTGACTGCAATAACGGCCATTTCTGATACAGTATTAATAGAATTTGGCTTCAGCCGTGAGACAAACGAAAGGGCATCGATTTATATCACATTGTCACAGGATTACTTTTGATTGAAAAAAAACTATTGTGAAAGCTTGCGTAGAACGGAGTGAATGATATGCAATTTTTTGGAAATTATATTTATATTTTTTATTTCATAGGAAAGCGAACGAGCATATGGGCCACCTGATGGTAAGTGGTCACCAACGCCCATAGACAATGGAATTGTAAGAAGTGTTAACCATCTCTTACATCGCCAATGCGCCACCAATCTTGGGAACTAAGATGTCATGTCCCTTGTGCCTGTAATTACACTGGCTCACTCACTCTTCAAACTGGAACACAACAGTACAAAGTACAGCTGTTTGGCGGTGGAATATCTGATGAGTGGGTGGTACCTACCCAGACGAGCCTGCACAAAGCTCTACTACCAAGTAAAGTAGTTAACTATATTCAGGTGTAGTATTGCCGTTAGTTACAATTTTTAATTTTAAAGTTCTTGTTTATTATACAATAGTCCGTTCCTTCCCGAGACTTTTTTTACGTTCGACCACTTTTATATTCTTATAGAATAATTATAATATTTTCAAAAAAATACATTAAATAAATGTAAATTATTATATCACTAAATATTATAACATAACAGTTCGCTCCGGTTACATAATAATGTTATGATTGGAAAGCTATAAAAACGGATATGATATTAATCCTTATCAAATGAAATACGTTATTTACTTTAACATATTATTTCGAGCACATTTTTTAACGCATTTCATTTATATTATAATTGCTTTGTACACTACGCAATTTAAATTAATATCTTAGAAGTTATCGTAATTTTAAAACTATCGCGCTCTAAATAAATTCAAGCGGTCCCACACCGATCATACTAAAACGCGATGCAACCGACTGCATGCCCCCGCGTCCCGCTGTAGCCCACTGTGGCTAAACGCTTACTACGACAGTTTTTTTTAGGAATATTTACTCTGCTAAATAAATTAAACTAACAATTTTTAAAGCTGAGAAAATATTTAAAAAATATTGCAATTGTAAAATCAAATTATGCATTACTAAAGTCAGTTTTCCACAAGGAATTCTGACTCATTCATATCACAAAGTGCAGCAAACGAAGATCGACTGCCTGAACGAACTTAATTCATTTTGTTAATACCAAAGTATTATCTAATCTTTATATTAATTGCTAGTAATTGCTTGTCGGACTATCTTATTTATTAGGCAAAGAAGATTTGATTGGATTTTATGACTAGCCATGATCTTACCTAACACTAATCCTCCTAGTAAAACTGTTGATGATAAGTTGGTTCCTCTCTATCTAGAGACGAGATGTATGTGCTCAAGCACATAAAGTATCTAAGGTAATAAATTTCGATAAAAGTGCAAAAAGTTTTTAATTCCATCTCTGTCGGAACCTTCTTTGATTAACACATTTTTATTAATTTTGAAATTATTTAATACTTCTTTTTATCACATTTAATACACATTAAATATTGGTGTGATTTACAATAAATATCAATAATTTAGAAAATATCGCTTAATATTGTCACACGGTATTAAAACAATCGTGATAGAAAAATAACTTAAAAAATGAGACAAAGAGATCGATGGGTAAAGTGAAAAACGATCTGTTTTTCCACCGATTTAACTCAAGCGTAAGTAGAGATAAAATCGTGTGACACAAAGAACTTTCCGCTAAACTAAAACAGTGAATTCAAAATCTCCGTATAAACTCGAACAAATTCGAAGTTTATTGGAGCTCACCGCCGACTATCGTACTTCCGTTTTTAATAAATGTCGATCGTGGAATATTTACTGCGGATCTAAACCAAAACATAAATCAATTTATATAATTTATCAATCGCGAATGTCATTCGAATTTCAACTGTGTTTTCAACGTTGAATGATTAACAAGTATATTTTAAATTTATATCACAGATTTAGAATACGCTAGGCATTTTTAATAGAACTTAGCCAACTTCACATGTAAAAAAAATGTATGTATGTATGTGCGCAAATTAATTTATGGTCTCCTAGGAAAGCAGTGTGAGTTGTGACACGTCTAAAGTGACACCAAACGTAGAAAAGCGTGTAAATGTAAAAGTATATAATTTGAAAGTGTTTCGTACAATAGCTGAAATATAAAATAAAATTATTTACACGAACGAAATCGGGCATTAAGATTTATTATGTAACTTTCAAGTGTATTTTATCGGGGTTATAAGTGCGCGGAGATTGAATATTCCGTCCTTGATCTTGGCAGTGTGGCTGCGAATTGCGCGGCGCCCACGAAATCGCGATCTCAAGTATTTAACTGAAGCTAAAATAATTTTATGATAAACATTAAAAGGAATTTATATTGAAACTATTTAAAGTGCTATTATACGCCGATTATATTTTTAAAAGCACAATTTTTGTTATCTGTGAACGGCTTACGTCATTTTAGTAAGAGCTACGATTTCTTAAATACTAATATAAATGTAATTCTGTCTGTTATGATTTCACGGTTAAACCATTCAACTGATTTTAATGAAATTTGGTATCAAGTAAGCTTGAAAGCAAATGAAAGACGTATGTTACTTTTTCCCCCTTTAGAAACCCTAACAAGCGGGAGATTTTTTTTAAATAAATGTGTAATGTGTTGGTATAGTTGCTAAGTATCCTAATACTTCTTAATCTACAATCTGTTTTTAAAGCGTAAGCACAATTTTTCCTCGAGTTTTAAAGCATTTCTGGGGACTCTCTGATATCGTATAATAATATTATTATGCGGATTTATTATGTATGTATAAAATATTATGGATATTTTGTACAAATAGTACATATACATGAAATAAAAAAAAATTATATAGCTTAACAATAATTATTAACAAATTATAATTTGTTGTAGATGTTCAGACTAACAACAACTAGATAGATGGATAGAAAACAATATTGAATATCACAAAAAAATATGTACATAACACATGGATACTAATTAGCGTACAACAAAAGCGGCCGTATCGCTACATAGCGATATCGTCCAGGCAATTAAAAAAAAGAGTAAAGTAACAACTAAATGTCGCTTTGTCTTTGAGGAGAAGGTATCATATGTAGGATTTAAGACGTTATTGTCCCGTCAACCACGAATTAAAATGAAACGGGTAAAAACTAATACTGCAATCAAACAACATATTATTATAAATATTTCCTTTAATAGACAACTAGGTGTATGCCATACGCATTAATATTATAATGCATACGAGCGATACAATTGGGCGATAATGTCCTTAAAACGCTGCATCGAGTTATTTTAAACGAAAAAATATAGCATATCTTAATTATTTTTGTTGAACGTTGCATCTAAAAAATATTAATAATAATAAACTCAGCAACTTTTATACCAGAAAAAAAAACTATTAAAGGAATTTCAACTTTAACGTCGCCGTCTAATTGTTACCGACATTCAAGATCAATAAAACTTGAGAATATTCCGTACTAATAAATGTTAAAGTTTGTCTGTTTGTTCGCAAAATTTGACACATAGAGTTTGAGTTACCGACAACAGACTGCGTTTCAATTCACATTACAAAAATGCGTTTGTTCTGCATAATATGATCCCGCTACTCCATTTTTCGATTTTTTTTTATTGTATAGGAAGATGGACGAGCATATGGGCCACCTGATGGTAAGTGGTCACCAACGCCCATAGACAATGGCATTGTAAGTAATGTAAGCCATTGCTTACATCGCCAATGCGCCACCAACCTTGGGAACTAAGATGTTATGTCCCTTGTGCCTGTAATTACACTGGCTCACTCACCCTTCAAACCGGAACACAGCAATACAAAGTACTGCTGTTTTTCGGCAGAATATCTGATGAGTGGGTGGTACCTACCCAGGCGAGCTTGCACAAAGCTCTACCACCAAGTAATTGGATTATATTACGAGAAATACGAGTTTTTGTCATCCCAGACCGCGAGTGTTAGCCGCCATCTTAAAAAAAAACATGTGTGCAATTCACACGCGGTAGAAGTGAACCTTTAACAAATTTTGGCTTCAACTATATCATGCTTCCTATCTCGTTTTCTCCGACGTTAAATCTTATGAATTTATGTGTCTGTCTCTTTTTACTGTCGCTTTTTTCGTTTCATCGACTTTCAAATCAGAACGATGCTAACGAAGTTTTCACTTCAAAATATCTTTGCAAATATCTCGGAAACAGTAAAGACCTTTTGCGTAGAGGATAAAATTTACCTACTTACTCTTTTATTAATATTTAGTTATCATTATTATTAGTAAGGATTTAATGCAGAACGAATGTCTAAACGTCATGGACTACGAAGGCTGATCTTAAGATATACATTGTATGCTTAAATGCATTGTCATTTTATTTGACCCCTCAAATAAAATGACTTATGAGTCTATCCGGATGCAAGAATACGCGAAAACTGCCTCCATAGCTGAATTAAAAAAAAGCAGTGAGTTATTCAAAGATATCACACCTTAGGAATGAAACATATCACTATCTTTTTCTTTGAAAATTGTAATCTATATAAATAAAATGATAGAGGTCTGCAGTTGTGCGCGCATCACGGAAAAACTACTGGATAGATTTCAATGAAATTTTCTAAATTTTATTTCTTAGACACTTGGCCCTTATCAAAAAAAAATATTGCGATATCTTCATTTAATAAAAAGTTATTAAAGTTTCAAGAAACAACGATTTGTATATGCACTGCGTGTTCAGTGATATATGTTTAAACAAAGTGTATTTAAACAAAGTATATTTTAGCTTGCGATCTTTTTGATGTATTTTCCTTCGTAGATAAGAAAACTCGGCTAATATATCAAGCACCGCGGACTAAGTCGCGGGTATCAGCTAGTTAATAAAATTTGACATATAAAATCGCTGATTAGTTTCACCGATTCTTCTTCTTCCTCCGGGTCTTTTCTTTTCCAAATATGTTGTAATTTTGAAATTTACTATCAACAAGCCATTTTAATGTTTCTATGAATATTGAATAAAGTGATTTCAATTATAATACGTGTTCGCTAAGCAAAATTATGCAGTTTTGTTGCTGACTCGATATATTCAAGCATTTTATCCTAACTAGTGCATACACTGCTTAAATTTCGCATTAATATAATAAAAGCTTAAAAATAATCTTAGATTAAATCAATTTTATATTATAATATTTTATAATTATTTAAAAATCAATCAATAATATTCTTCACCAGCAAATTGTATCTTGAGATTCTCGTCTTAATCTTTGCTTTGCTCATAAAAATGATGGATTTTTGACGTTATTGACGAATAACAATAAAACATTATTGTGTGGGCAGCGGATTTTTTTTTCCCCGTAATCCTCTAATAAATTACTTATATTTAGAAAGATTACGCAAAAGTTTAGGACTGTTTTGTTTAAATTAGCTAATGTTTTAATAACATAGGACGATTACGTCAGAAAAATTCCTTTGCTTCGCCTTTTACGGCCTCCACTGAACTGTCAATCTACAATTTTGACAATATTATGATATATTATCAAATACATTTTATAAATTTGTTTGAATATGCTTCGGAATCCATCTAGTTTGACGCCAAGTAATGAACGATATATATACATGATACCTTTATTAACCTCTACACAAATTATAATTACGTTCTCGTATTCGTTATTGCTTTCTAATAAGAATTAATATATAAATCTAAAATGTAATTTTACTAACATGCTTTATTATTAGTGTTTTATATAAAAACATTTATTTTCCTACTGAAAAAGCAATAATTAAGATATATTTTCCAGTACAAGATTATGTTATAAGTAGATTCATTGATTTCAATGCAAGTAATATTATAATATTTATTGTATATAGTTGTTGCCATTCCGTTTGAGAAGAAGAGTAACAAAGTGAGTGATCTCTTATTGCTGAAAATGTATTAGATCATCCAGGTAAAATTGATACCAGCATAACAAAGTATTGGTGTTTTGGGATGTAATGAATAGTGGGTAGTATCCTTCCATTTAGATCTACACAAATACTAATGATAATTAAAAACTTACATATTAAATCACATAGAAATTACACCGAATTTTTCATCACTATATTTACAGTGATGAAAAATTCGGTTTAATTGTTGGCCTACAGTATCCTATTTTTATTAAACGTTACGTAGAAACAGTTTTATTTCGTAAAATCTAAACGGAAAATAATATAAATATTAGTTTAACCAGAACTCACTAATCCATCTCTTAGTTTTTATTATTCAATAAAAACTATTTTCGCCCAGAACGCTTCCCACTATCCGCTAACCGGCTATTTTATTATTGTTCGCATTGCCAGAAACTCTTACCATTAATGGTGGCCCCAAGGGCAAAACATTTACCCGTAGACGATTACTACGATTTCCGAGCGCACGTTCGAGTTTTATAATTCGTAAATGTATTTCCCTTTTAACCTTGGTACAGAGCAAAACGAGTACTCACGTAACAGCCAAATTTACAACATTTTACAAAATATCTTTTATTTCTATACCAAGCTTACAAGAAGTATATGAATCCTCTTTTAAGCATGTATTAGGATATGTATTTTAAAAAGACAAAATAGAAATATAATAACTCTTTTGTGACATGCTTAATTAATAGGTTAACAAATTAACCATGCGATTGCGTGCATAAAGCCATGTGTGTATTCTGATTGTAGGCGTGACGCGCCCACTGTGCGTGCGCGTGTCTTTCTGTTTATGTGTGTTCAAGATAACAAGCCAAAATAATTTGCATTTTTAAATAGATTGTTTAGTATATTTTTATCGAAGTTGACTACTTCAAACCAAAATATTTAATAAATAGAACAAACACTTATTAGGTGATATTAGGTGGTGAACCAACCAGTATTGGACCCAACCCGCATTGGACCCAACCCGCATTGGAGCACCGTGGTGGAATAAGCTCCAACCTATCTCATCCAAAGATGAGAGGAGGCCTTTAGCCCAGCAGTGGGACATTCACAGGCTGTTACTGTATTACGTGATAACTGAAGGTCAATCTCAAGGATCTTTTTGCGCAAGCACAGCTACATACGTTCCGAGAAAAAAATCTCGTTGAACGAATGACAACGGAAATACGGAAGAGCTTTTCAAGGCAAATGAGCGGAATGACCACCAATTTCCAAACTCTGTGTTGCTTTTAAGACTCTTGATAGAAAACTTAATCAGATTTTACTGGCCCAACCTGGGATCTGAATTTAAAACCTTGAAACCTTATAACCCATGATACAGTTTCACTATGTACTTTAATTATTCAATTTTGATTGATTTATTTGTATTAAATTCTTGTATAGCAAAGATATAATGAACATGTATAATGAAAACGATACCATTGAGTACTACAATCATTCATTCACTGCTGTCAGTTCATTTATTTGGACAGGCGATTGATTGCAACATTTGTCTATTATCACTCTATTCAATATTGAGCCGTACTATCAGAGCAGACATTTTATTATTAATAGCACGAAATACCTACTATTTTGAGTTATGTTTTCCTATAAGCTATAACATATCAATCTTAAAAGAAGATTACGGGTTCAAAGCCAGGCAATTAGCACATAGTTTTCACATGTGTATCTATATTTACAGGTGGTAGAGTTTTGTGCGAGCTCGTCTGGGTTCCAACCAATCGTCAGATATTCTATAGCAAAATAGCAGTACTTGGTATTGGTGACTGAGCCAGTGTAATTACAGGCACAAGGGACATAATATCTAAGTTCCCAAGGTTGGTGGCGCATTGGCGATGTAAGCGATGCTTTTCATGCCATTTCTTACAATGCCAATGTCTTTGGGTGTTGGTGACCACTTACCATCAGGTGGCCCATTTACTCGTCGGCCTGTCTACCTAATCTATAACAAAACCAAGCCACATTGGAGCAGCGTGGAGGAATATACTTCATATTACGAGTTGAGCTTTTGTAGAGTAACATTTGAAATTAGAATTATTAGCATTTTTATTGTATAGATCACTATAAAAGTGAGTCATCAGCAGGCCTAGACATTCGCGTTCGACTCGAAACGTCGAATTCAAATGTCAATCTCATACATTAATTATTATTTTCTATTTTATTAACGTAAAAGCAACTTGTCTCTGGCCTGCTGATGTCTATTCGTTACTAAAATTCTGAATGTTTTTTACTGCTGACGCTATCTCGTTGGTCATGAAGTGATTTAAGTGAATTCATCAATCTGGTTCGGGGTTTTATCGCGTAGTTCCGAACATGATTCAGATTTTCTTGTGAAATAAGCGGGTTTCATCACAGCGTTTTAACCAATTTAAACGTCGAGAATTCTGTTGTATAATCAAATTAAGAATACCAAGCCCACGGCCAATATAATCTCGAATTGTTTACAGAAATAACTAAACTTTATGAAGACTTTATGCTAAAATGTTTTGATTATGTTTGGCATGAAATAATATTTTTCGCGTAACTTTTTTTTAAATAAAGAATACTAATTTTTAGAATATTATTCGATTACATAATATTCAGTTTTCGATTTTAATATCGCAATATCTTACCATTAGTGACTGCGATAATTTTAAAATAATTATTAGAATGGACCGCAATAAGGGTTAATTTCGGTTGGCTTGATTATGTACTTAATATTATGAATATATATGAATATTTGTTTGAGATGAATACCGACACCATTTGACCGATCATGGTCAACGTTGGCAGATACAAGTTTGTGTGTTTTCATGAGGATAGTTTTTATATTATCCATTTTGTTGTAATGTTGTTGCTGACAGCGAGGTCCAGACTTGAGGATATAAAAACTGTAATAAGGATCTTTGTCACACTCGTGCTCTATGATATCCTGCAACTATGAGTAACATAATATTTATTATTATTTTATGAAATGGAAGAAGCTGACTCGCGTCCCTATCGTAATTTTTTCGCTAAACAGAAAGGTAACCTTAGGTATTTTTTTTGTAGATAACTTTTACGTGGACCCTCGTTTATAGGTCGTGCTTAGGTCGCGCGGTAGATGTCAGTTGTAGGGATTTGTTTTAGGATAGAGATTTTCTGCTTTATCTCGTTTACAAAGTGGTTGTATTAAAATGAGTTTCTTTTTATCTTACCGCAAAATTTTATATATATTCGTTATATACGTTCTTGTATCAAAATATATTGATTTAAATAATCGAATAAAAAAATAAACGGTACGTTTTATTATAACTTTTGGATGATCTAATAATATTACGTTAAAATAATACCTTCAAGTACCTTTTACCAGAGTACCTTTCAAATTTATTTATTTTTACATTAAACTTAAAATGAACAAAAAGTTTTTCTGCTGATTATTCAGTTGCCTCAACTGTCGAAATTTATAAAATCCATCTTATATAAAATAGTAAACCTATCGATTTTTTTTGTCTAAATGTGTTGTAAATTGTGACGATAATAATTGATTGACGGATTAACACATCAATCTTTATTTAATGGAGATATAGCGGCAGAAATTATCAGCGATTTTATTTTATAAGGTTTACAAAAGAGTATTCTTTGTACGGATATATATTTTTGTTTTTCTATACATTAAAACAGTACGTAAATAAGGTTGTCATAAAATGTATGCGTATTGATACAATTGTTTACTACAAAAGCTATAGATTTTTATTTATAAAGTAATACACAGTTAAAATTGTCTTCAGATAACAAATGAAAATATTTTTTGAATTTCGAACGCGATTTAATAATACATTTTTCTTCTCATCTACCCGTGCGAAGCCAGGGCGATAGCTAGTTAGTTAAAAAAATAACTAAAATGCAGTAGTGATTAACGATAAATTTGATAAAAAAGATTTTATTTAAATAAAAACACCAAAATAATATTTATTTATTCACACTGTTTAATTGTACTGTTACGAAACACGTGCTCTAAATATAAAAATACTAGAATATACAACTTGAACATAGTTATCGATTTTCATGCCACCTAGAACTAACTTCACGTTGTAGAATTCCGGTGTCGGTGTGCGGGCGCATCGTAAAAATTCACTCTCAGCAGTTTTCTCCATCGCGCCAAAAGAAGTATAACTTCAATAAAAACGAAAAGTTGATCAGATGTTTTACATTGTCAATATGTTTGAACCTTTATGAATAATAGCAGTTACCTCCACCCTCGACAATATAACGGCACACTGGTCAGTAATAGGGCATTAATAGGGCTATTAGAGAAAACATTATTCTTATTTATGGGCTTAAGGTAATGGTTTGATTTATTTAATGGCAATCACTGGCCCCGGTTAACTATTTTGGTAACAAATGGGTTATCTTATGAAGTAAAGTAACAGCCTGTGAATGTCCCACTGCTGGGCTAAGGCCTCTTCTCCTCTTTGTGAGGAGAAGGTTTTGGAGCTTATTCCACCACGCTGCTCCAATGCGGGTTGGTGGAATACACATATGACAGAATTTGAATGAAATTTGACACATGCAGGTTTCCTCACGATGTTTTCCTTCACCGTCAAGCACGAGATGAATTATAATCACAAACTAAGCACATGAAATTCAGCGGTGCTTGCCCGGGTTTGAACCCACGATTATCGGTTAATTCACGATTCACGCGTTCTTACCACTGGGCCATCTCGGCTTCGGCTACCTTATGAAACGATGCTCCTTTTTATTAAGGTGACTTTAAATAATGGATTTGATGATATGATAGCAACTCTCCAGGTAAGGCAAACGGGTATCTCCATCATACTGAATTTAATAGAAATTATAATTTAGATATTTTAACGCTTTGAAGGGTGAGTGAGCCTGTGTAAAACAAAGTCCGTGACGTGTCTGTCTGTATGTTTGTCAACACGATAAACTCAACAACTGAATCGAAATAAAAATCGCAAATAAACATCGCAAAAAAAAAAAACATTTAATATTATATTATATACAAGGCAATAAAAATGTCACTTTCTTTGTAAGCCAGACTGACACTTTTGCGAGTGACCGATAATGCAATGTAACACTATAAAATTTTCCGAAAGCCTAGCTTTCATGTACATTTGCTGTCGTCATTAACCGACTTCGGATAGCGGTAACTACATGGAGTGTTTGTTATCAGTAACGTGTAAACGCCAGCCAGTATGAGTGGCTATTGACCCTGATTCGGCTGAGAGCCCGTTTACAGGACGCGACTTTTCGCCACCCACGAGTATTAAGCATTATGTACAAAGTACGTATGCTTTAAATATGTACTTAGATATTAAGATTATAGAATACACTTAGTTCTTTTTTTTATATTTCTTAACCTTGTGAGCCAATTTCTGACGCTGGTCGCTCCCACATAGGGACAGCGTGTGAAGAATGGTAAGTGGTCACCACCAGATATAGACATTGTAATTGTAAGATATATTAACAATCCCTTATATCATAAATGCGCCATCAACCTTGGAAACTAAGATCTATCTTTTGTCCTTGTTACACCGGCGCACTCACCCTTCAAACCGTAACACAACAATAATTATTGGTGTTTGGTAGACCTGATGAGTGGATGAAACCACTAAGTGAATAACGTTTGAGTAGTATGGAGTAAGCACTAACATAGTCGAGTAGTATTTTCACTATTAAGATTTTGAATGATTTTATTTATGAAATAACGAATAAATCTCGTTATATGAGTATCCCTTTAATACTAAGTTATTTTTTACCTGTTTTAATTTTGTATGTATAACAAATTGTTAAGTAAAAAGTAGTCATTGAAAGAAAAATGCCGATTGTATGTTCTCTCTTTCTGGTCGCTCCCTCATGGCTGAGGATCGTGGTCATCGACAGATGTGGATGGTATACACCTGGCTTGGATTATTTGTTTCCACCGGTGCCTGTTCATCGCGTCTCTGGCGACCGAGCAAAACCTAATTGAAGATGGGCCTCTCAATTGATCGCTCCATCTGGTTGGGGCCCGTCCCCGGGCTCGTTTTCCCTTATATGTTATTTGATTAAAAATTTTATTAAGCTTTACCTAAATATCACTAATCACCCGATTAAAAAAAATAGGAGAAAAAATCGTTCAATTGACTGTATCTGAAGTAAGTATTTGGTACGCAGACGGGTTATACAAAGCCCAACCATCATTATAACTGGAACTAATTAAACTACCCAAAATAATTATCATCTTTTCTATTTACTTTATAAAGTGGATTATTTATTTGAATATAGAAGAATTAAATATGAAAAAGCATATCATAAGAGGATACCTCTGACCCGTATAAGGTAAAAAAATTATTCCACTCTGAATAAATAGCTATCATTTATACCTGTAAGCATCAAGGGGTTCCCGGGCACCAATGATGTTATATTTACATCAAATGTAACCTTATAAATTAAAGGGTAAAATATATTTATATATACTATACCCTTGTGCGATTAAAATAGCTTTATTCAGCGTTAGCACAATGGTTAACGGGCCGCCTAGCGATGTAAAAATTGCAGATTCGATCCCTACCCATTGGGCTATCAGCACTCTCAACACAAGATATATGGTTAATTTCAGGGATTTTAGTAATTTCTTATTAGTATACCTAAAGATAGAGTAATCAATTTTAAATATTTTATAATTATTTCGAAGATCTAGCTGCTATCTTAAAGGTCTGCGAATCTGGTCAGGCCACAAAAATAATAACATTTGTAACCTGGTTTCTGACAGTTGCTAGTGTTTTGTATCGTCATTGTAGTTACTCATGTAATATATATTATGTATAATGCGACCAAATAGAAATGTACATTGTTATTGTACATTACTTTTCCGAACCGATACGACATAAAAACCTTCAAGAAGAGAGCGTACTCTTTCCTCAAAGGCCGGCAACGCACCTGCAAGTCCTCGGATGTTGCAGGTGTCCATTGGCGGTGGTAGTCACTTTCCATCAGGTGAGCCTCGTTTGCCCCCTCTTTATATATATATAAAAAAAACTTTCAGTAAGAATTTTTATACTCATTGAATTTAAAAAGTGTTAATAAAGATATTTCTTTTAAATCGCGATTAGAATGCTTGAACAATTTCAATTTTCTGAGCGAAAATGATCCCTTCCTGTTACCAATCGAGGCGTTAAGATGGATTGTCTTTTAAACGTTCCTCTATTACACAAGAGCTTGATTGTTTCGACTGAAAACGGAACTAATATATATTACCGAATAAGACGACCAATTACAACTAATGTAATTAATTTACTGTAACTGTCAGAAGTTCCTCTGACGTCACGAAACTCACAAAGCGTAGGCGACAAAAACCCGGTCCCTTTAGCCCGGAACAAATAACGGTTCACACGTAACTAATATACTTCTCGAATGTACTTATAGTAATAAAATACTTGTACGAGTGAAGAATTTAGTTGTGACGCCATTTTTTTTTCGAAATTCGAATGTTTTTTTTGTCGTTATAAATAGTGTGTAAAAAATATTTTGTGTTTTAATATAAATACAATTTGCGTATATACCCTGCGTTGAACGTTGCGTGTACATAATATAAAATATTATGTAGACAAAACAAAGGATTTGCAAGCAGCCTAAATATTACCGATTGCCTTAATATATTTAAAAATAATGTGAAGCGATATTTAGAACAAACTTATCATCTGTTCATTATATTTGTATTTTTAATATATAATTTTAAAATTTTATAACAATAAGAAAACATTTATTCAGGACAAACAAAAAATACAAAAAAAAAACAAAAAAAAAGATTTAACATTACATTATTACATTGTCTATTACTTTATTAAATAATTCAGCTGCATTTCTTTTTCACTTTTTTGTATGATGTATAAATTCGTACATTACAGACAAAATATATTAGTAAATAGTAATTACGACCGCGGTACTAGTCTGTGCGAGTGGGGGCCTGGTAATCTGTAAAACAGTTATTACTAGTGTGGATACCAGTCTCTCACAAAGGAATGTGAACATTGTCAACGGGTAAATTCTATTGAGTCAATCAAAGTACTTGTAATTTCCTTTGTGTTGAGAAAATAAATAAATATCATATCATATCGTAAGAAAACAAAAAAAGAACTATATATATATTAAGACTATAAAGAAAACAAAAAAAAGCAACAAATTTATCTACATACATTTTACTTACTGTTACTTAATTATATAAGATGGAAGCTATGGTTTCCATGGAAGTGGTAGTAGAGTCCAAACGCGACGACGGCTAGTGCAGTCGGGAAGATCAGCACCAGCCGCCCCCGCCTTGCCGGCCCGCAAGAAGCCTCTTCACGCCTCTCTTGAAGGAACCCAGGTTATAAGTGGAGGGGAATACGTGTGCTGGTAAAGAATTCCATGTTTTGGAGGTGCGACAAAGAAAAGAGTTGGCGAATTTCTTCGCCAGCACGCGTAGACTTGTGAAGGAAAAGAGAAGCATTGTACAGATTGGCCATGACCTTGTTACACATCTTAGGGGCTCCCGTAGCTTCTGGCGTCTAACAAAATTTGTGCAAAGCAATTTCTGCCAACCTTCGTTGCCACCGCGCAGGTATCCGGACGGATCGCTAGCTCACAGCCCGCAGGAGAAAGCTGATCTTCTGTGTAGTGTTTGTATTTAATAATAACTATAGTAATAGTTATTTACACTGTCTCATGCTCACGTTATGGTGGGGCGAACGTCATTCGATTAAGAGCCATTGGCGAGAGTGGACGTGTCGCTTGCGCATACGGTGTGTTGTCGAGCCAGTGAACCGTTAGTGTAGTGTACAGTATATAGTGAACACTACATTCCGGCAAAACTCTTTGCGGATAACTCCGTGATCAATGATTGTAGTGCGCTGCTACCTTCAATACCTTCATGTGGCCACACGATGCCTGACATTAAAATCAGGCAGCGTGATGTGCGTGCAGAGCTGCAAGCACTCGACGTACGGTAAGCTAGTGGTCACGATGAAATACCAGCCACAGTGCTGACGAAGTGTGCAGCGGAGCTGTCTCCTGTGTTAACCCGCCTGTTCCAGCTGTCTTTTTCTACAGGGTGTGTGCCGGATTCTTGGAGAGAAGCTAATGTGCAAGCGGTTCCCAAAAAAGGGGATCAGTCTGACCCGGCAAGGTACTTTGTAAGGTGATGGAACGGATCTTAAACAACCAACTGATCCATTACCTAGAAGATCACTGTCTAATTAATGATCGTCAGTAAGGCTTCATGTGAATGGGGAAAAAAAAGGAAGAGACGTGAAGCGA
Source organism: Nymphalis c-album (assembly GCA_963151315.1). NCBI lineage: Eukaryota > Metazoa > Arthropoda > Insecta > Lepidoptera > Nymphalidae > Nymphalis > Nymphalis c-album. The sequence continues at coordinate 11,962,935 of OY720591.1, read as the reverse complement.
GCGACGCATTGCCACGATAGGGATGGTCAAAGTGTGGAGCTGTGTTTCCCCGAGAAGCTACCTGAAGGGAAAATAAACTGATTCGCCGGACGGAAGGGTTTCTAATTCATTTTATATCATTGTTATTCCTTCAGGCTAATAACAAATGAATTACTGTACTTTTCTGAACGTCAACAAAATGGCGGTTAAAGTTAGCATGCCTTTTTTAACTACGTTGTTGTACGGATCTAGGAATCTCCTAACTATATATTATGTAAAATATTTTCAGCGAACGAAGCCATATTTTAGGGTTAGTTAGCTTTACATTATTATTTTCTATGAAATACATATATACGTCTTCTCATATTTAATAATATCTCAAATTGCTTATACCAAAACCAAAGTTGAAAGATAAAATATCAAAAAGCTTACCTAGAAATTCCCGCTGAATATTTACAAAACCCTATTTTATTGGATCAGGTGTTACATATACTCAAGAGTGCGGTAAATATATTTCATTTATTTTATATTCGCAGAAAGAAAATACTTTTTTCAACTAAATCCTTTTCATATTTTTATTGTTAAATGTTATACTTATAAGGAGTAGTTTGGGTGAAACTGTAGATATCTTTACATATTTGGGGCTTCCTGACTGTATGTCAATCAATACTAGTTATTTACTAGTATGTGCAAGCTCGAGTCTGGGCATGTGCCACCCACTCATCAGACGTTCTACCGCAAAACAGCAGTACTTTAGCAGCAGTACTGTTGTGTTCTGGTTTGAAGGGTGAGTGAGCCAGAGTGAGGCAAAGGGGACATAACATTTTAGTTTCTAAGGTTGTTGGCGCACTGGCGATGATGGTGATAAAGTGATGGTTAAGATTTCTCATATCTTATATGCTCGTCCACCTACCTATTATATAAAAAAAATGCTCAATTTAAACGTTATTGAGCACTAATTTGTTTTACGAAATCGTGTTTTTCAGGGTGCAAGTGAGCAATCCTTTTAAAATGTCAATATTTTCAATCTTCGTCGTAGCACTTTTGTCAGGGCGGTCGTGGTCATGATGTAGTATCACAGTTTTCGGTGCAGATAATATTCGTCTCACGAACGTCCGCCATTTATCCCGATTTGTGGTGAGCCTGGAGCACTCATATAAATGACCACCAACAACCGACTTTATTTGGTCGGTCAATCTTTTTAATACATTACTATAAATAAATTTTAGAAGTTGACTACGGGAGTAACTTTTAAAATTTAGGACAGATCCAGGAGTCAAATCTTATAATAGTTAGATCGTAGGTAGTTAAACTATCAATTTATGTAATCAAATAAATTATTACACAAGGAAATTCTTAAGTACAAATTATATAGATAAGTGAAAATAATAGAATTATTCAATAAGACTCAACTCACACAATCCAATACTCGATATTATTTTGTTTTAACAAAACTATATCGTACGATCGTATAAACAATAAGAATAAATAACACGAGTTATTTCATAAGAAATTGCCATTAAAAGGATCAAACAGATCTTTTATGTGTAATGTTAAAACCGTCTGACGTTAACGCGATTAAAGAGCGGTTGTGTAAACCAAGCTATTGAATTCAGAATGAAAATTGACTGCTAAACGGTGAAGAGTAAGATTCTCAGTTTAGATGAATAATATCGAAGACAGACGCTTCTTTGTTAACGTTTTTGGCATCTTATAAATACTCGTAATGTAGGTTTAAGTCTCTTTGAAATAGAAATAAACATTTATTTTGCTCTTAAATCAGTGAAGATGCTATAGCTGGAATAAGTTTGTAAGTCAAAGTGAGAATTTAATTTTTATTGGTCAACATGTCTGGCTGGAAAATCTTTATTTGCCCGACCTAAGAATTGAACCCGGAACCTTGGGAACCGGGGCCTTGTAATATAAATATTACAAGTCCAAACGTATGAATTCAATCTGACACGACCGGAAAGAGTTCAGACGTGGGACCAACGGCTTAACATGCTTTTCGAGACACAGGAGTGGACACACTTTCAACTTCCATAATCCGGGCTGCTACTGAGAATTTTCGGCAGACATCATCATCTCAATAACATTTTTTGGTCCGACCTGGGATTTTAACCCAGGATCACGGGGTCTTTGGCCTTACATGTAGCCAACAACCTACGATATAACAGTATAATAAGTAATAAGTACACATGGCCTTTATTTTCAGTTTTTTTAATTATCTATGCTTAATAATTTCTACGATTATTATAATTACATATATCATTTCAAAGAATTTGGTACGTTTATATATCTATTCTGGCAGTGTCGCCCCAAGGGTCATAGCGTGAAGTTATGTAGCCTAACATCCAAGTAAAGTCCAAAACGAATATAATTATTCAAATCTGAAGCAGAATTTATTCCTTAATATCGGAATTTATGGCCTTAGCAATGCACGTGAGGATCAGATTACGATTATACAATATCCTTGCATATGTAATACGTTCATATGCATATGTATGTATCAGTAATCAGTAACAGCCTGTGAATGTCCCACTGCTGGGCTAAGGCCTCCTCACCTCTTTGGAGGAGAAGGTTTGGAAATTATTCTACCACGCTGCTCCAATGCGCATTGTTGGAATACACATGTGGCAGAATTTCAGTGAAATTAGAAATATGCAGACTTCCTCGCGATGTTTTCCTTCATTGTCAAACACGAGATGAATTATAATGACAAATTAAGCACATGAAATCAGCGGTGCTTGCCCGGGTTTGAACCCACGACCATCGGTTAAGAGTCACGCGTTCTTACCACTGGGCCATCTCGGCATATCTATGTATTGGATAATATTATATTAATACGTCACATTTCGTGAACCATAAAATGTAAAATATATAATCGAATGCATATTACTTGCTAAATCGATGTGATTGAAGTGATATCATTTTGCGCTAAAAATATTCACTCAGATACACAAAAACGTTGCAAGTTAATTTATTATGGACTTTTCTATTACAAGTGTTTGAAACGACAATTTTATCATAACATTATCGTCTGATTCCTTAATTGCAATGAGAATTTTGTTTATTATTAAGTTATTTATTACACAGGAGTGTGCGAAATAATTCGACAAGACTGGCTTCCATCAGTGCCTCTCAAATTCAGCGTCAAATTACGTCAACTTATAAACAAAATCATGAAAGCTTTTTGACAAGCTGTCTAAATATACTAATAAACGAGGAGGATTTTTTTTGTAAAACCTAAATAGAAAAAGGACAGCTAACCCAGTATATATGAATTATACTGAAAAGCAGTGCCTTTAAGTGTAGTTTTTAGTATAAAATATTATCATATATATCAATACATAGCTTTAAAAATTAAACAGCTTTATATTATTTATAGCATAGGTAGGATAATGAGCATATGGGCCACCTGACGCTAAGTGGTCATCGACGCCCATAGAAATTGGCATTATAAGAGATTGTTAACCATCGCTTACATCACCAATGCGCCACCAATCTTGGGTATTAAGATGTTATGTCCCTCGTACCTATAATTACACTGGCTCTCTCACCCTTCAAATCGGTACACAACAATACCAAGTTTTGAGGTAGAATATCTGATCATTGGGTGGTACCTACCCAGACAAGCTTGCACAAAGCTCTACCACCAAGTAAATTTTGATACTTTTAATATAGTTCTTCATGAATGTTAATTAACGATATTTAATTATATTAATAGCTTATCCTGTCTACTATCTCACCTACTATTTAATTATAAAAATCTAATATGGTCTAAATAAAGCTATGCAAATGCAATCCAATACGCTTAAAGCAATCGGCTTCGTCTTATTGAGTCTAGATGGAATTACCATTAGTTTCAAATTGCAATTTTATTTGATTTATTATTATAGCCAGGTCCAGACTTAGATATATAAGGCCCCTACATTTGAGGGAGGCCCCTTTTCCAAAGCGGTTAGAGTTAAATTATATTATTTTCGCCTGGCCCCTCTGCTGGCGGGGTCCCTAAGCCGGTGTCTTAGAGGGTTATGCCTAAATCCGGGATTGATTATTATCTAAATAATTCATAGTTTTTTCATTTGTCATAAAATAATCTAGAATAACTCATACAAAATAATATAAAATACAAATAAAGATCTTCTTGAATAGCGGCAAGCTCGCAGACGACCGAAAATTCTTGTGTATTCAGTCAGTTACTACATAAGCCAGTTTTTCTATCATCTAAAAAATACTAAAGTGTTGTGGGTGTATATTGTACCCATTAACTTCTTACTTTCCCAATCTGGGATTTAAAACCAGGACCTGGATCTGCAGCCTTATATCTATCCACTGGACCGACGAGCCAGTCAAATAAATGTCAAATTAATAAACGAATATTCAATTGAAAAGTGACATTTCTTTAGGTCAATGAACTTCACAGATCGTAGGAATTTCGTTGCGACTAACAGAGATTGCAAAACAGGAAGCAGATCAAATAAAACTGATAATGAGGACAACATGTGCTCGAATACTTTGTTATTTCATTATTCGTATGATAAACATCTTAAACAGGTACTCGGTGGAATTAAACTGGAATGCTATTGAAAGAAAGAAAAGTAAAGTTGCAAAAATAATTTGAAACTACTTTTTTTATATTTATAAAGTATTATTTTTAGTTTATCTACTGTATATAAAACATTCATAATGATTCAATTAGATTGGTTTGGACACAACACGAATTTCCTCTACCCAGGAAAATCAAATAATTCGAACATACACGATTACGTTATACACGTATAAATCTATATTATGACATAAATTGTTTGGAATTCTAAATTCAAATATTGTTTGCAAAAATGAATTGGAAGGAAATTGTGTATTAATTTTTATTAATATTGCTTTCATTGCCAATATTGTATTAATTATTCATTATCTGTATTTTTTTGGTGCGAATGAGTTGTTGTCCTTATTCTCAGAATTATTAAAAAGTTTTATTCAAGTAACGGCTTTGAATATCGAAGTCGAATCGAATTTAATATAAAAAGAGTTTCTGAAATCAAATTAACGTTCATTCCTTTTTTAAATTTGTCAAAAAGAGTATTTTTTTTCAGACTCCACTGTTTACGCTTCGCACGAAATATTCTAAGAAGTCAATGTTTCGAAAGGTTACGAGTAAATATTTTATATTAGATCAATTCATGCGAGGGATCATAACAAAAGGTTGAAATGTAATAAGGCAAAATACACAAATAAAAACATACATACTTTTTTCTAAACGACGAAACTTTGAAAGGTATTTTGGAGAAAACAATAAACAGCGTAACTTTGCAAGCAAGATAATATCATACAATATCTGTGAAATATTTTACTGTTTAAAAAAAAATAGAGATAAATCCTTAGACTGTTAATATTATTGAGTGACAAGTTGTAAAAGATAACAGCTAAGTATCACTAAAACCTAAAACCCGTATTTTCATAGAATTTTTATAATCGTTTCTTAGTTCCCAGTTGGTAAATATATAGTAAAGTAACAGCCTGTGAATGTCCCCCTCTGCTGAACTGAATGCTGAACCTCTTTGAAGGCCTCTTTTCCTTTTTTGAGGAGAAGGTTTGGAGCTTATTCCACCACGCTGCTCCAATGCGGATTGGTGGAATTCACATGTGGCAGAATTTTGAGTGAAATTTGACACATGCAGACCCATTGACATATTTCCTCACGATGTTTTCCTTCACCGTCAAGCACAAGATGAATTATAAACACAAATAAAGCACTTGAAAATTCAGTGGTGCCTGCCCAGGTTTGAACCCACGATCATCGGTTAAGATTCACGCGTTGTAGCCACTGGGCCATCTCGGCTTTGGTAAATATATCTGACAGTGCAAATGTCTATTGGCGGTGTTGCCTAACCTATACATATATAAAATAATATTTTAAATTATTTATATTATGTAAAAGTATCTATGATATTAATCTATTTTAGAAAACAATATTTCGCACGAGTAATTACGATGTTGACTGCGGGGCCTTCCCCGCAGTCAAGCTTGGTGTTAGGAGTCTATCCACTTCGTATGTTTATATTACGATCATTGTTGTTGTCAACTATATTACATTTACGATTAAGATCGAATCATAATTTTACAATTATGGTTCGACCTCATTCGATTTCTTAACCAATTTTTAAAATCAATGATAGCTTAATAAACATAGATTCTGTCATTGATACAACAAAATGTAGTAGGTTTTGTTCTTTCAAATATCTATCGATTTAGTAGTTGATTGAATAATGCTGTCTCGCTTCAACGCGATTAGCAACATATGTTCGTTTCAATCAATTTGATGTACAAATGACAACGGGCCTATTAGACAAATTTACGACGCTGACCCGGCTTAGTGTCACCGCTATGACGTCGTTAAAGGTACAAATATCTTAATGAATAAGTATGGCGTTTTAGTCTAATGATTTCAATGTTTTATCAACAACAAACAACAAATCGAATCTGACGCTAAACACGATCGTAAAATGTCTGAAAGTGACAAGCGAGACTGAGTAGAAAATAATTATTTCACGTATATTAAATATTTCACAAGCTTAATACGAAGCGAGATCTTGCCGAATGTTCTAGTATATCGTATCGGATAATCCTAATTGTGTATAATGTTGTATTTGAATTTGTTCTTTCTAATATATATGAATAAGACGTTTTATCGATAGCTCAGTCGTGTTAATCGCGTCGTGTCGTGATGTGTAAAAACTTCTACTCATATTTCACCGAAAAGGTTTTACGAGGTGACAGCGGGAAATTCGTAAAAATATAACCGTATGATGTGATCGATCTTTATACATCGTAACGATGTGTCAGGGTCAAAGGTATTGAAAGCGAGTAAACGACACATAAACCCCGCATGCGTTTCTCCATAAAAATATAACTTACCGTATTCGATGTTATGACTAACTTCGGCTTAGTTACGTTATTAAGCTCGCATTTTATATTCCTAAAATATATTTTTATCTGCAGCCAACTCAAAAATTCTGCTCAAATATGATTTTAATAATATCATTCTAACATTCTTTCGGTTCAAATTCATTCACTTTTTCGATATAACTAGACTATGAAAAGTATAGTCATAAAATACACAATATTTTTGACGTGACAACGTCTAATAAATCGATGAACGCTGGCTGCATGCACGAAAAATTGTCCCGTTGCACTCATTGTCCCGTTACGCTGATTGTACGCTTGCGCCGCATCTATCTCTCTTTCACTCGATTGCAGTCATTTCATCAATGTTTGGCTGACGTTGTCACGTTAAACTATCGTCCGTAAACCGGCTTTACAGACAACCATTTTTTTTTAAGTTTGCGTATTATTAGTACCTATAATGAGAACAAAATTAAGCGAAAAACTCTATGATTACATCTTGTGTATGTATTGAAGTGTTGTCACTATAGTGATGAATAAGAAACGAATGCATTCAGCTGAGACGAGTGTCTTGAAATGGATGTGAGGATTGTCGAGAATCGATAGAATACGAAATGAATAAGTTAGAAGAAGCTTGAAGGTTTATTCAATGTGTCGTGATAGAAATGATGAAGAGAAAATAATGATAATAGTATAAATGTGCTTAGCGTAGAACTGATTAATATAACGATCATAAGAGTCTTATAGTTATGGGACTGACGTGCTCTGTAGGACAAAAGTTCCTAAATTAAATGAGAAAAAAAGAGTTTAAGTCATAAGAGTGCAAGAGGAAGACTGTAAAATATATTAGTCAAGGAGGAATCGACCGACCGACCGATCGACCATGGGTACCGAAAAATATTCCCCCTCAATTTTTTATGCGATCCTTTTCAAATGCCCTACTGATGATATAAAGGCATGTAGCCATGGGGCAACCCTGTGCCATATTGTTGTACCTGGTAAGTGGTAGTAGAGTCCAAAAGCGACGACAGCTAGTACACTCAGAAAGAATGATCTACACTAGCCGCCCCCGCCTTGCCGACCCTCAAGATGCCTCTAAACGATTTGCAAAAATATAATATTACATTTTATTAATAATTCAATGAAATTATATAAAATATGTTATGTGTGGAAAATAAATTAAAATTTTAATGAATCCCATTGAGTATGCTATTAATATGAAAAAAGGCCTCTATATATCTTATTTCATTTACGATTAATACATAATTTCTTATTAAAGGATCAAGCAGAGACTTGCGAGTGTATTACATAATTTATTTTATTTACTTTAAAAATTATTGAGGTTATGATACGTTTTGTAATTGCGTGTTGCATGTTACAAAAATATGGTCACACAAATCAAGAATGCACTCGTTCATGATTTTACATTTAAGATCTCAGCATGAATTTAAATATCCTAAATTTATAAACACGGTCGATCATTTTTCATTTATCTTATTTGGGTTACGAATATATACGTAGAGCTCTTATGCGTATTGAAATAAATACGAAAATGCAATGAACGTTTATGAAATGTTTTGCAGTGAGTAAAATTATTAATGATTATAAACAGCCATTATACGATGCAATGTTTGTTCGGACTGTTTTATTATTGTTAATATTAGTACATTTAAAGAGAAAAGTGTATCGCGTGTCTGAATTTTTTAATGTATTTGGTAACAATTTATATTTTCCCGTCGAGTCAGTGAAAGATTTAATATTATTGCAATAAATTTACAGCGCTTTCCTAAATGTATTAAGTGTTATATACTAATTGTATTGTACTTGTATTAAGATCGTAAATAATCGGTCTCGATTGATGTCAACCTAAGATTTCAGGGAGCAAGGTTGCAGCTTATTTCACTATGCTTCTTTATTGTGGTTTTATAGTCGATAATGAGTTGGTTTTACGTAATATAAAGTCCTCCAGACCGATTTCGGCCACGGCGGCCAATCTCAAGAGAGATTAGCCAACTGCGCAGGAGATATTTTAGTGCACAAGCGTGTGCGCAAACACAGGTGCACTCTCTTTTCCTTAGCTCTCATAAACCGATCTGACGGCAATCCGACACGACCGGAAAGAGTTCAGGCGCAGGACCAACGGCTTAACGTGCTTTCCGAGGCACGGGAGTGTACCACACTTCCAACTTCCAGACTCCGGGCTGCTACTGAGAATTTTCTGACAGAAAACCCCAATAACTATTTATTTGCCCGACCTGGGAATTGAACCCAGGACCACCGCGTCTGCGGCCTTATATCAAGCCACTAGACCAACGAGGCAGTCATTACGTAATATATAGAAATATAGATTGAATATACTTTATTGGATACTTTAAAAATAATAATAATAGTTTAAAAAACTAAAAAAACACGCTAAGATTATCCAGGGAAACGTCGAAAAAAAAAAAACTGTTATCAAATTATTGCATTGTCATCGGTCCTTGATACGTATGCAAAGTTTCAAATTAATCAGACTTCTGGAAATTGGTGAAAATTAAGTTCAAAGATTCCGTTACATACAACCCAAGCTAATAAAAGCGTGTTAATTACCAAAAATTTACATAACACATGAATATAACTCAATTAGCATATAACTTTGACAGCCTTATTCCTGTCTAGCCTTAGAACAATAAAGCTCAGAACATGAGTAGGCTCAAGCGGATTGAAGCGACTTCAATTCCTTAAGAGCCTTCAGAGTACAGTATAAATTTCCTGGGATGGGAGGAAATGTTTATTCACTTGCAACATATCTCGGCCGTTTGTGAGCGCGTCACATAATATACATACGCGACAATAATTAACTAATCTGGCATATCTAATGAACAACCTACTTATAGACTTAAATGGAATTTTTCACAATGTTCTCGATGATTCCTTATGTTTATAATATTTAAAAATTGTAAAGCCAGAAACAGTTGTTGTAATTGAGAACTACTATTAATATTACTTAATTAAATCTAATAATACATTTGTACGGAACTCATCCCACGCGAGGACAACTCGCATTTCATTTTTCAAACATAAATTCGAGGGAAATTTAAATATATGAGAAATGGTTCTCAAATTAAAATCCACGCGACCATTAAACACAATAAACGAGCCATTAAAAGATTAAAACAATATAAAACGGCTTTGGTTCTCTATAATTCCAAATTAGGGGACACGTATTATGACAGGCAAAACGATTTTTTGTTTTGATTTAATTTGTAATGGCTTTATTATCAGCCACAAAACGAATTAACGGCTTTGTTAAACAGCCCTGAGTATTATTGTGTTCCGTACGAATATGAGTCGGTATGGCTATAGGCACTCGGTACAGTATGATCGGTGGTAGGGCGTTGTGCAAGCTCGTCGGTAACCGCAAAACAGCAGTACTTGGTATTGTTGTGTTCCGGTTTGAAGGGCGAGTGGGCCAGTGTAATTACAGGCACAAGGGACGTAACATCTTAGTTCCAATGATTGGTGGCGCATTGGCGATGTAAGTGATGCTAAAATTTCTTACAATACCAATGTCTATGGGCGTTGGTGACCACTTATCATCAGGTGGCCCATATGCTCCTCCGCCTACTTATACAATAAAAAAAAATTTTGTCTGTAAAATCGGTTTACGGACGATAGTTTAACGTGACAACGTCATAACAGATAGATGCGGCGCAAGTGTACACTCAGCGTGACGGGACAATGAGTCATCCTTTTTCATGCATGCAGCTAGCGTTCATTGATTTATTAGACGTTGTCACTTCACAAAGGCAAAAGTCATAACATCTTAGTTACTATAGCTAAGGTTGGTTACGCGTTGGCGATATAAGGAGTGATATTTTTTTTTACATTCCCAATATCTATGGGTGGTAACTTACCATAAGGTGGCTCATTTGTTCACCCGTCCTAGCTATATTATAAAAAAAAATGTATATTTGTAAATAAATGTTTAAGGAGTTATGGAAGATCTCTTGATAACTTTCAGTTTTGTATGATAGTTCGTAGAACTAGGCAACCCCAAATATCAGTATATTGGTTAAAAACATGTTAAGCTGAAATTAGTATATATTTTTTAATTTATTATATATACATGTCTGACACATTTCTGGCCCATTATACATACATATGTATAAGAGTATGATATTAAAATTTCTAATGTTATACTGCTACGTCATAATTGGCAACGCCTAGGGCTCCACACACGGGGAAATTTAAGTTATAATTTTAAAAACTTAAATGTAAGCAAAGTAATATTATAATACACAGCAAAACAAAGTAAACATAATAAAATATAAAATTTTTATTTCTATCTCCCCGCCTCCAAAGGGCACTTCTTTTCGAGTGTTTTTTTTCTTTTAGTGAATATACAATGGAATTAAAAAACGTGTTGCATAAGACTTATTACTTGTTTTTTTTTATGTTTTTATTTTAAATAAAATAAAATAAAGTGTTAAAGAAGCATTATTACTACATTATTATATTACATTATTATTATAGCTACTGCATTATTGGCGACGTAAAGGTCACCAACACCCTCGAGCCTTTACAATTGCGTCGAGAGATAGCGGCACTCAGCGCTTTCTATCGAATGTATCACGGCGAGTGCTCAGAGGAACTATTCGCCCTCATTCCTGCTTCCCCTTTCCTTCACAAATCTACGCGTGCTGGTTCTCGATGTCACCGCCTAACTGTGACATCAATTCCATCGCGAACGAAGAAATTTGGCAACTCTTTTCTTTGTCGCACCTCCAAAACATGGAATTCTTTACCAGCACACGTGTTCCTCTCCTCTTATGACCTGGGTTCCTTCAAACGAGGCGTGAAGAGGCATCTTGCGGGCCGGCAAGGCGGGGGCGGCTAGTGCAGATCATTCTTCCCGACTGCACTAGCCGTCGTCGCGTTTGGACTCTACTACCACTTACCATCAGGAGTGGAGTCATTTGCCCTCCCGGGCGATAAAAAAAAAAAAAAAAAAAAAAAAAAAAAAAAAAAAAAAAAAAAAAAAAAAAAAAAAAAAAAAAAAAAAAAACTACTAACTTGTATTAATACAATTTCCGTTTAACGAGTTAATAAATATTAGAAATAGGTATAGAATGTAAAACTCTTTGTAATTATAAGAAAATATAAGCTTTATAATAACACTTTTTCATTTTTTTAATTCGAATTCGCACGTTTTGTGACGTCACCCAATTAAAGTGGCTTAATTAAAAATTATATGTATTAGAAACTGAAAGGAACCTTTGTTAAGTTTACGAGTTTTCATTTACCTTTGCGAAGACATTGTTAACGTGTATGGTCGACCACATGAAATGAACAACTTTCTAATTATGAAATGTAAAATGAAAAAAGTAGTGAAGGTGATTTTACGAACAATATAATTAATTATATCGTATATCCGATACGACAGCAATACGAAAAGTAATTTATAACTGGCTTCGAACAAGTTCGATTAAATAAAAAAAAAGTAGGTTCAATAGAAACTTAGGAACAACATCATTATTTTTTATATAGGACAGGTAAGCGGTCACCAACGCCCAACAACGGTTTTGCGATAGAATATCTGATGTATGGAACCTACCCAGACGAAGCACAAAGCTCTACCACCAAGTATTATCTCTAAACTAACTACTCATAAGACGAAAAATTCCATGAAATCCTTATTACATTTTGATATAAAGTATTTATTAATTCCATATATTAAGTAGGTGTGTAAATGTAATTTTTAGAGTACTTCTACGAAATGTACATTATATTTAACTTAATTTAATTCGAATAAGGAAACTTAGTACCACTGTCAAAGAAACTTTAAATAAATTTGCGTAATGTAGATGTACTGTTATTTTAATAGTGTCTACTTATTCTAATGATCTCTATGAAAACTTTTGTCCTTTTAGTCCATAGGTGGCTTAGGCTAATCAACTGAAAACTTTTAACATTTGTTAAATTTTTGTAGGTGTATGTTTTAAGGTAAAATTTCATGAGAACGCATGAAATTTCTCCATTTAAACATTTTAAGGATCAATTATAGTAATTTTAGTTTAACAAGACAAACAATAAACTGTAATAAACTATATAATTAAATAAGTAAATAGCAGTAAGTAAGCAGATTCATCATAATTAATTAAGCCGTTAGTAACATTAAACTCTCTGCATCCTCTACCGCATATATCACGGGGAGTGTTCTGAGGAGTTGTTTGGTTTAGACCCGGAAGCTGAATTTCACCACCGGACATCGCCAGAACTCTAAATTCCATCACCACCACCTCGATGTCTGGAAATGCACAATAGTGCGTTTCTTAAGGCATTTCCTGCCTCGCACAATCACTCTGTGGAACCAGCTTTCGCCGGCGACTTTTCCGAACCGATATGACTTAAAAACCTTCAAGAAGAGAGCGTACTCTTTCCTAAAAGGCCGGCAACGCATCTGCATGTCCTCGGATGTTGCAGATGTCCATGGGCGGTGGTAGTCAATTTCCATCAGGTGAGCCTCCTGCTCGTTTGCCCCCTCTAACATAAAAAAAAAATTAAAACAAAATAAACAAATACTATTGGTTATTATTTGTGGTTGTAGATAATTACACATGACAAGCAGATTCGCTGAATCGGATGATTGAGATGAGTTCTAAACATAAGACATGGACTGTTCAACGGATATATCTGTTTCTCTATATTGACAACACATTTTGACAACACATTTCTATTGTTTATACAACGAATGCATCTTTTCAAGAATTTAAAAAAATTAAGTAAGACTGTGCACAGAAATCACCTAAACGAATATACCAAAAAGTACTTTACTTGGTGGTAGGGCTTTGTGCGAGCTCGTCTGGGTAGGTACCACCCACTCATCAGATATTATGCCGCATAACAGCAATACTTTGTATTGTTGTGTTCCGGTTTGAAGGGTGTGTATGCCAGTGTAATTACAGGCACAAGGGACATACCATCTTAGTTCCCAAGGTTGGTGGCGCATTGGCGATGTAAGCTATGGTTAAGATTTCTTACAATGCCATTGTCTATGGGCGTTGGTGACTACCTGCCTTCCTATGCCTTGCCTTCCTATACAATACAAAAAAGTAAGTCCAATATATTAAAAAAAGAATTTTCGTCAGGAATTGCTAATACCATACACCCCTCCAATTAAGTATATAGCTTGTGTTAGGACTGGGAACGACAATAGCCCAAGGGGTCAATCTACCACTTTAACATCGCTAGACGCGCTTGGTAAACCATTCCGCTATCGACGCTTAGTAAATATCCGAGTCTTGTATATTTAACACGCCTATCAACGATTGGTTGTTTCATATAAATACTATTTAAGTTTATGTTTCCTTAGAAAATAATCAATATTACCGTATTTATTTCTACTTGAATTATATCGGTGAAATAATCAAGATGACATTTAAAACTCCAAAGCAGTATAGCATATTTTTCCTTTGTGTACCATAAAACGGACGGATAAACAATTGCAAAAACACAGGATTACTTATATGTCATAAGAGTTATTGTAAAATTATAGGGTAGTTGAAAATTTAATATTTACGTAATATATTTTGTCATTAAAAAGTTTTCTTACTAGCAACTCCGATGTCACATTATTATGTACATTAGAATAATAACAATAATAATAATAATATATCACCAAAATAATTAACCTATATTGTTTATATTTTATAGTTTGTAGCTTTAGGACGGACGGAGGCTACGTTTAACAATATCCTAATTCTAAATATTATAAATGTGAGAGTCAGCTTGTTGCACTTCCACGTTTTAAGTATCCAATCTATAGCCATGAAATTTTGCACACACGTTGTCAAGAGAACAGAAAAACTCTAATCTAACACCTGAACTCTTCAAACACGGATGAAGTCGCGGGCAGAAACTAGTGTCATGATCATATTATGTCCTCGCATTCAAGACAGAATCATCAGTTTTACAGATATGCGAAAACTTTGTAAAAGACCTTTCTATTGAGTTTCTTTTTTAATTAATTTTACTGGATCATTTAAATAACACGGTTGATTATACTCTCGTTTTTCTGCAACATGTATTATATGCCTTAACAGATTGAAAAGTCCATAGGAATTGTTTACCCTTGTCACCCTTTTATTGGATAAACGATTATCCCTTCACGTTCAGTTTGCATTCCTTTATTGACCTTTTATTAAAACGAGTTTTTTAATTTAACTGGGTAAGAATTTTGTTAATTGAAAAGTCATATTGTTTTTTTTTTTGTTTTAGTTCGTTTTTGATCAATGTTTGAGTAAATTGAATAAATTTACGCAATGTCCAATATAGTGACCCTCTTCTGAGCTGATCCTCCACTTTTGAGGAGAAGCTGCTCCATGATGGATACACATATGGTTCATGTTATTGTTATCCGTCGCATGCAGGTTCCTCAGAACAATTTCCTTAACAGCAGATTACGAGATGATTAATAAACACAAAAGAAAATTCAAATTTCCTTCTCCGATTTGTTTATGCTTCAAATGTTCACTGGGCCACCTCGACTTAATATATTGAATATGACCATAAAATCTTACAATTCAATTTTGACAGATTCAAAAGAGTAGCAGTACTCTATATTGCTGTGTTCCGGTTTGAAGGATGAGTGAGCCAGTGTAATTACAGGCACAAGGGACACAACATCTTCCCAAGGTTGGTGGCGCATTGGCGATGTAAGCGATGGTTAACATTTCTAACAATGCCATTGTCTATGGGCGTTGGTGACCACTTACCCATATGGTGCCCATATGCTCGTCCACCTTCCTATACAATAAAAAAAAAGTTAATATTGTCCCACTGCTGAGCTATTGAATAATATTTATTAATTTACATTAAAACCTTAAATAAATACAAATAAAAATAATTACTATACAATATTATAGAATACTTCGATCAATAATATCAACTAGATACACACTCCCATACAAAAAATATTTTAAGTGTCCCCAAATGTGTTTATGTAGTTGTAGTTGAAACAAAAACACAGTTGTATTTACAAAACACACACTATTACACATTTTGAATTATGAATCCCAATAATTGAATTCGCTGTTAGCACAAGGGCCTGATTGGACCCGAATTGTTCAGTATATTTATTTTCATACACTAATTTTACATTTTTTTTTTGTAATTATGTCAAAGGTATTTTGTAGTATTAACATAATTATCTGAATATGTTTTTTTATAGGGAAGGACATTAATAATAATCAATGAAGCTAAGATAAATTAATATAGACTTAATTATTTGTTTACAGAATCTAACATGATTTTTTTATATTTATTACTAGCTTCGATTAACAATACTACTAGATAACGCTTCACGAACTAAAACAATACTCAAATGTGGCACCGACTGACAATACTATAAAATGGAGAAAACGATGTAAAGGTTTAATACCTTCAACATATACTTTGCCTTGTTCCCAAAAAAAATACTTATTCTAAAATGAGACTAAAAATCAGGTAAAAACATTATGTTGACAATTTGCTTAATATATTAATTAGTCCTAATAGCGGTAAATATTTTTAACCGATTTCAAAAAGTGGTAAGGCTTAGTATTAGATTTTTAGTGTTTTAGTCTTACTAATTTCTGAATAGTTAAATAAAATAGTTATTTATAAGTTAAATTAAATAGTAAATATTTGTAAAAACAATATTTATTTTACAAAGATATTGATATTAATGATGTCAACTCGTTACTTTTACAAACAGCTTAAAAGTGTTTCATGGAAATTCCTTCAGACACAGTTTTCTTCTGATAAAAATTTTTGCTAAACTTACTTGATTTAATAAATCATTCGTCAAGTTTGAACATAAAACTGATTGCAATTTTTTCTGGAGTTCCTGAATCTGCAAAAAAAACCTACTTATTATTTTATCAAAACATTATTTTGCCCTATTATTTTAATAGTTTATGATAACTACTTTCAATTTGAGAACCGATGTTTTTAGTAATCTACGCATTTGTGTGTTTTCAGCTATGTCTAATCTATTAAAATGAATCGAACAAATTGACGAATTTTTAAAAGGCTTGTACTTCTCCTCTTTCTATTGCAACAATAGACACCCATTCTGCATAGCGAAATGGGTCGTTAAGAAATCTACAAACAAATTTTTGAACGCGCATTGCGGCATTTTTACGTTGGTTATAATTGGATCGTACTAATTTTACTTGGTGGTAGAGTTTTGTGCAAGCTCGTCTGGGTAGGTACCATCCACTCATCAGATATTCTACCGCAAAACAGCAGTACTTGTTATTGCTGTGTTCCGGTTTGAAGGGTGAGTGAGCCAGTGTAATTACAGGCACAAGGGACATAACATCTTAGTTCCCAAGGTTGGTGGCGCATTGGCGATGTAAGAGATGGTTAAGAGCTCTTACAACGCCAATGTCTATTGGCGTTGGTGACCACTTACCATGAGGTGGCCCATATGCTCGTCCGCCTTCCTATGCAATAAAAAAAAAAAAAATTGAAATAAAATCACAAACGTCATTGTGTTCTTATTTTTCGGGTTGTTTTTGAAGCGCTTACCGCTAAACTAGTAGATTATTGATCGAAGATTGAATACAATCGATTCCAAATCTACTTCCTGGTTTCGAATTCTAAAGAAAAATCATAAAATTTTTTGGTGTCAAAATTATATCATGTCATAAAAAAGTTTGTTTCATTTCCGTTGGCTGACATAGTATTTTTTTGTTGTTATTTGTAATAACTTGGTTATCAACATTTCTTCAGGTTTTTTTTAAGGAGTCGTTATACCGTTAAGTGACAGTTTTTATCAAAGTTTTATATCTGACAATTTCAGAGTACAGAGTAAAAAAAATACAAGCACTTTTAAAACCTTTTTGTTGCCATTTTGATAAATAATAATATGATTATTGCTTGCTGTAGTTATAGCATCTATTTCTAAACTTTCTGTATTATATTTTAGCAGAAGCTAAGTAAAGTCATATAGTGTTTATCAGAATAACAAAATCTATTTAACGCGATGAAGTACAGCCCATATTTTGTTAGTAACATTAAATATTAAAAACCGGTTCGAAATGTATATTACTCAAAGGTATATAAGAACAGTTATATAGCTAAATAGATAAAACCACAAACTTAATGTTCTATACATATATAGGTATACAATATTAATAGACATTGCTTGCAAATTGGAGCGTGTAAAAGTTTCAATGACATACGGCCCGCGGCTCGAAATCCGCTTTTTTTTTTTTATAGCTCGGGAGAGCAAATGACTCTACTCCACCTGATGGTAAGTGGTAGTAGAGTCCAAACGCGACGACGGCTAGTGCAATCACGAAGAATGATTTGCGCTAGCCGCCCCCGCTTTGCCGGCCCGCAAGATGCCTCTTCACGCCTCGTTTGAATGAACCCAGGTCATAAGAAGAGGGGAACACGTGTGCTGGTAAAGAATTCCATGTTTTAGAGGTGCAACAAAGAAAAGAGTTGCCAAATTTCTTCGTGCGCGATGGAATTGATGTCACAGTTAGGCGGTGACATCGGGAGCCAGCACGCGTAGACGCCACCGTAAAACGCGTAAAAACGCCGCACCTTGTTCAGGACACCGAGTTTTCTTGAGGCTGTTTTTATAACAGCCTCGGTGTGATCCCTTGGATTGAGGTCGCACCGAATGTCAATTCCCAATATGGCGACTTTGCTTTGTATCTCCAGCGTAGTGCCACAGAGAGAAGGAGGAGGGGAAAATGGCGACTTTTTCGCTGTGAGGGCGCATACCTGTGTTTTCTTGGCGTTAAACTCGACAAGATTATCAGAGCCCCATTTGGCAATGAGTCCTAACGTCCTAACGAGTTCAACAACAAGATCCCTCCGTCTCTCCTCAGTTTCCGCCCGCCCAGCTACTGCGCGTCCGTGGTATCCCCCGTGCACTGTACTGTCATCTGCATAGCAATGTATGTTCCCGAGAGAGAGCATATCATTGATATGCAGAAGAAAGAGTGTGGGGGATAGCACGGACCCCTGGGGGACCCCAGCATTCACTACATGGAATTGTGAAGCGCAACCATCAACTAAAACGCGAAGACTACGCTTGTGTAGGAAGCTGGCAATCCAGGTGCAGAGCTGAGCTGGCAGACCGTATGCCGGCAGCTTGGAGAGAAGACTTCTGTGCCAGACCTTGTCGAAAGCCTTGGAGATATCGAGGCTGACAGCCAACGACTCCCCATGCTTGTCGATAGCTTCACCCCAGAGGTGTGTTACGTACGCTAGAAGATCACCTGTGGACCGTTTTGGCCGAAACCCGTACTGTCGATCATTAATTAGACAGTGATCTTCTAGGTAATGGATCAGTTGGTTGTTTAAGATCCGTTCCATCACCTTACAAAGTACTGAGGTGATAGCTATTGGCCGATAATTTGCCGGGTCAGATCGATCCCCTTTTTTGGGAACCGCTTGCACATTAGCTTCTCTCCAAGAATCCGGCACACATCCTGTAGAGAGAGACAGCTGGAACAGGCGCGTCAACACAGGAGACAGCTCCGCTGCACACTTCTTCAGCACTATGGCTGGTATTCCATCGGGACCACTAGCTTTCCGTACATCGAGTGATTGCAGCTCTGCACGCACATCACGCTGCCTGATTTTGATGTCAGGCATCGTGTGGCCACATGAAGGTATTGAAGGTGGCAGCGCACTGCAATCATCGATCACAGAGTTATCCGCAAAGAGTTTTGCCAGAAGATCGGCTTTCTCCTGCTGAGCTAGCGATCCGTCCGGATTCCTAAGCGGTAGCAGCGAAGGTTGGCAGAAATTGTTTTGCACAGATTTGGTCAGACGCCAGAAGCTACGGGAGCCCCTAGGATGCGAAACAAGGTCATGACCAATCTGTGCAATGCGCTGTGCATCCGCTCTTGAGTATGCCTTCCTACAGGACTTGGAGGCTTTATTGTAGGTTGCTTTCAGTGAGTCAATGTTAGATGCCCCGCTAACGCGGCCATTGATCCACGCGCGATATGCCGCCTGCTTAGATGACACAGCATCGGCACATTCGCGAGTGAACCAACAGTTACGCGTACCTTTACTGGTGAGGTCTGAGTTAGGAATGTAGTATTCCATCCCCAACAAGATCTCACCAGCAATAGCAGCGGCGCCAGCAGTCGGGTCATTCTCACTGAAGCAACGTTCCTTCCAAGGGACTGACGCATAGTAATCGCGCAAACCGTCCCAATCTGCTGACTTATAGTGCCAAATGCGACGTTTGCATACCGTTGGTGACGGCAGCTTGGTCTGTGGCACTTCGGCAGATATCAGGCAGTGATCCGAAGAACCAAGAGGAGCCCGAACCTCAACCTGATATTCTACCGGGTGGCTAGTCAGCAGAAGGTCCAGTAGAGAAGGGGCTTGCCCGCCAATGTCTGGGATCCTGGTGGGCTGATCAACCAGCTGGGTCAAGTCATGCGTGAGAGCGAAAGCATGAGCAGTCCTACCAGCATGGTCAGTTTTGAGGGACTTCAACCATGATTCATGGTGAGCGTTAAAGTCCCCCAAAAACACCAGTTCCGCGTTAGGAAACTGCTCCTGCGCAGCATCTGCCACCCGACTAAGATGGTCAAATAGTCGGCTTGTCTCCAAGTCACCATTATGGGATCTGTAGAGGCACACGTAGACTCGACTCTGACGAACCAAGTCCACACGCACCACTAACATGGAGAAGGAAGGGTCCTCCAAGCAGCGCAGACGGTGACAACAAACATCCGTCCTGACGAACAAGCATACTCCGGCTTTCGCTTTGAAGGATTCTTCAAGCATGTAGCCGGGATAATTAAAGTAGCTGGTATCGCCAGGACGGAGTATTTGAGTCTCCGTAAGAAACAACATTGCTGGCCGTGCTGTCTCAAGATGGTGGTGGACAGCATTGAGGTTAGCGTGGAGTCCACGGATGTTAGCGAACTCAACCTCAAACAGCGAAGGTATGGTGGGGGTGTGCACCTCTGTACGACCGTTATCTCTTTTATGCGCTGTCATGAATTTGGGGAAAAAAGGGAAGAGACGTGAAGCGAGCGACGCATTGTCACGATAGGGATGGTCAAAGTGTGGAGCTGTGTTTCCCCAAGAAGCTGCCAGAAGGGAAAATAAACTGATCCGCCGGACGGAAGGGCCCCCGAACCCTCCCGGAAGTGGCCGCCGGGACCCCACCGTCCGGTCACCAACCGGCACGACGGTCCACTCCGAGATTATGCGTAGCCTGGTGGGGCAGCCTCGCGAGCTGGTTAAGAACGCTTGGGCCCCTGTACTCTGCCACGGGCGGCCAGCGGAACAACCGTTTCTACGGGTCTCCCTGACCGGCGGGTCAATATAATTTCCCCCGGCATTGGTTCAACAGCAACTTCCACCGGACCACCACATATGAGAGAGGGGCAGTGAATTGTATTCTGACTCCGTCACTGCACGGAGGAACTGCTTTCCTAAATAAAACCGAAATTCAAAACAGTCATTCGCAAGTGGGTCGGCTAATACATCAATCATCCCCTCATTGCCCCGAACAATTTAAATTGCCCCAAGTAATACGCGACAAACTAATTTATTTGCGCGCGATGTTATCCCACATTACTTACCAATTCAAATGATTACAGCGGATATTGCATACGTGGGCTGTTAACGAAAAATTATTTGATTGATTTATCTTTTATAATGTTCATGATGTATTGCGTCGTTGGAAAGTTTTGGATGAATCAGATGTTCTTTATTCATTGGTTTTCATCGGCTAAAACCTTCGATCAACAATACTACTAGATATGGCGTACGAATAAAAACAAAACTCAAACCTATCATAAAATGAAGAAAACGATGTATAGGTTTGCCTTGTTTCCGAGCAATAAAGTTCGGTTTAGATTGTATTGACATTCACTTACGATCTTACGCCATGAATGACAGAAAGACATGTACACGTACAATAACGGTTGTTCCATATTCAACCTTATTTCCTTAGAAATTAGTTATGATTGGACCATACTAATTTGAAATAACCTCACAAACGTCATTGCGTTCTTACTTTTGGGGCCGTTTTTGAAGCGCTTACCGCTAATCTAGTACATGGTAAAACAGAACAGTTTCAGTTAATTTTTATAAGACACTGACGTCGACTTGACCAATTCACGATATTCTCAAGGGAGATTAGCTTAGTGTGCAAACATAGATGCCTCTTTTCTTGGTGTCGATTTCCTCATTCTAATAACTCTCGTAGCACCAACGACTTTGACGACGAGTGCTAGTACTGCCAACTTCCAAACTTTGTGCTCTTATTAAAAATTTCCTGAAGTATCGAATAACATTATAATGGCCCAACGTTTGAACCAAGAACCAATCTTAATACGCTAGCCACTATTTCAAAAGTGCAATCAAATTTTAATTTTTTTCTATAACTATGATAATAATTATAAAAGTAACACGATGAAGCGATTTTTGATTTCCAAAGCAACTAACTAGGTTAAAGGATCAAAGTATTGATTTATTCAAATAATTTTCCCCTCGGGGTTGCGTTTCACCGCTTTGACATGTATTTTAAGCTTTAGGCTGTAATAGAAAGGGTTAAATTTAATATAATATTAAAGACTAGATTTATTTACGATACTTATATAATTAGGATATGTTTTGCTTTTGCTTGTATTACCTGAATCATAAATGTATGATTCGATTTTTGTGAATATTTCATTTTATTTATAGTTTCAGAAGTAATTTATAAGTACGAGATAAATATGTCTGTCTATTACGCTTTCACAGTTAAACAACTGAAGCGATTTTGTTGATATTTGTTATGAAGCAAGTTTGAAACCCAAGGCAGGACATCATAGGATACATGTACATATTATCTAACACCTGATGATAATATTTTCCATCATAAATAATAATTTCTATGCATTTTTCATATATTAATATATAATTTCAAGCTCTTTAAGTACAGTTGAGACATTGTTATATAGAACAGTACTTTTTATTTATGCTAAAATACTCGTACCGGCTTCGAAGGACCATAATAACGATCTACAAAAACATAAATAGCTTCATGCATGTTTAATGCTAATGGATTTAGCGGCACGCGTCTGTATCCAGAGGATCTAGCCTACGACATCTCTCAACGATAAGTCACGTGGTCATTCTCATACATTTGTTTAGTTTTCTATTAGCGTTTACAATAATTGTAGAATTTCAACTTGGCTAGGGCCTCAGTTGGCATGATATGTTTCGACATCTTAAACATTTACTGTCATCTTTCAGCAAGTTTTTACAAATCCTTGGAGAATTATATACCTAAATCTTTCTCATGAATCACTTCGTCCATTGATAAAGACCGTATGATAGTCCGTTCGATAGTTTTTTTTAGTATCGATTACAGGTAAGTATCATCTATATTAATGAACCTATACATATAATATTACGTTTTACGAATTAATGTTTAGTAAAGCAAAGCATTTATATATTTTAAATATTATTAATAATCAATATTAACGTACAGGGAAATAAATTTTATCCGTAAACATATATCATCTCTTAAGGTGACTTTGAGATTATTTACACTTCTACAAGGAACGGTGGATGGATACCAAATTAGGTGAAAAATGTCATCGAACTCATGACGTCTTCGCATAATATCTCAATGAACGGATTTAAACCCACAATTCTCAGTTAATATCCACGTGTTTTAACTACTGATATATAACCTGATGAAATAAAAGGCTTAAAAATTTGATATAATGTATTTGAAATCTACTAGCTTTTAAATCGAACGTCATTTCTCATATAATAAATATCTTTAGAAAAATTGAAAAGGATCGCGTTCATTGTACGAAGCTTAGCTCGTACTAGTGGTAATATTTTATCAAAAGAATGAATCGTTGTGTGAGAGGAATAATGCAATAGAATAACGTGGGAATCTATTTAAGCCAACTTGAAGAGAATTACACTGTCATACAAATGTAGTTTTTATCTACAAAACTAAAATAAGAGGACGACTCTGAAATGTTTCGTGAATGTGAAACATTTTTAGTTTCATAATTAAGTTTTTATTCGGTAACGTTTTTAGTCTGTGATAATTTTGTGCATCTGTCAAAGCCAGTAAGTAAAAAAAAGTGTTGTTGAAATCTTAATGACAATTTGATATGCAGTAAATTTACAAACGACATAAAAATATAATCTCTGTATATGTATACTAAAACTAAGAATCTATGTATTAAAACAGACAGGCAGACAAACAAATCAGTTCTGTGCCTTTATATTTTACAAGCTTTCGTAAATTTTTCAATATAATATTATGACTTATGGTCGAATTTTAACTGATAAAAGTACATTTGTTTAGTAACTGTTAAAACATATATAGAAACTTAAATACAACCTCATTCAATAGAAACTCTTTAGTAGGAAGGATATGAGATAGCAATACACCCAATGTTATTTAAGCTACGATTGGTGACGTCATTGTCTTAAAATGAGGCGTTTTATGAACAGAGAAAAAAAAATTGTATAAAAATCATCATAACATAAATTACCAAAGATATACATTTAGAATGTTATTTTAAAGCGTGCGAATAGAAAACATTCGTATTGTTGTAACATTAAAAGAAAAATATTTTTTTTGTGTTGTAACTTTAAGTGTAAGTATTCAATTTCAGAAATAACTTATCCCGTTATTAATCAGTATTTTTTTTTATTGCCTACGACGTTCCGTTAAATGAACGATTTATTTTATTACGTTCGCATGAAACTGTTGAACATTATATGTTACCGAAGACACGCAAGACGACTTGATTCGTCATGCAATGAGTAAAAATCCTTTGAATGAATTTATAAACGGGTCGAAATATTTTATTATACACATTTTGGTGTACTCGTTGATATAAGGCGTAGTGATAAGTTGATTGGTCGTTGAACAATATCGGAGACGATTTGTTATTTGTATGGCACACCGAAAGAAATATATAAAAGGTGGACAAGCATATGTGCCACCTGATGTTAAGTGGTCAACTACGCTCATAGACATTGGCATTGTAAGAAATATTAATCATCGCTTAAATCGCCAATGTGCCACCAACCTTGGGAACTAAGATGTCCTTTGTGCCTGTAATTACAGTGGCTCATTACCCTTCAAACCTGAACACAAAAATACCAAATATTGCGGTTTTGCGATAGAATTTCTGATGAGTGGGTGATACCTAACCAGACGAGCTTGCACTAAGTCCTACCTGGCCTATACATACCTCAAACTGGCTAACGCTCCCTTCAAACCGGAACAAAACATTACTATAATGCATGATGTGATTGATATTTCACAATGTTATCGCTCTACTTTTATTTTATAGCAAAACTATAACAATAATCTTATTATTAAAATTGCCCTAACATATATCTCGAAATTAAGTTGAAATTCATAAGCAAGAATCCACACTAAGAAACGAGTATCATCAGGCGAGTTCGCAGACAGCGTGTGTCTCAGTTCCAAAAGGTCTGATCCCATTCCAAATTTGCGCGAATAATACATAATTTATCAACAAAAATAATGTTACAATTTGCTCCTTCGAGGCCAGTACATTGACGCGCGATTGACAGTAGACGCTTTTCAGTGATTTTATATTTGCGTAAATAATTTATTTATACTTTCTTAAAAATTTAAGAGCTAAAGTTTTTTATTGGGGGGCCCCCAAGGTACCTTATAAAGAACCTACAAATAGGCTATAAATACCACAAATAAAAAAGTTTGGATATGAAAAATGTTATGACGAGATATTTTAATAAAAGCTCAGATAATCGGGGGCGTTCATTAAATAGTTGCTTCAAAGTTTCTCGGATTGAAATTCGTAGTTCATTTCATGTTGCATTTAGTTAAAATTATTTTACCTTTATTTCTACTTCTTATTTTCAGAATAAATACAGAAGATATCCAGACGGGCTTGCACAAAGTCATATCACCAAGCAGTATTTATTCAATCAATTAATTTAACAAAATTATTGCATTTCAAATTTTATTAAAATAAGAGATTAAATATTTAAGTAAGCAATATAAATGATGAACATTGAAAGTTATTTATATAATAAATAACTATCAATGATAATACTATTTACTTCGATATAAGTATGTATCAAATGGCCGAATACTGAAACGTCATTCAAATATAAAGTGGGACTTAATTATTTGGAACGCCATTAATTTGAAAATTTCGCATACTAAATTTGAAATTAATGACGTTCCAAATAATTAAGTCCCGCTTCATATTTGAATGACGTTTCAGTATTCAGCCGAAAGACGCGCACTTACATACACACAACACAGACATCAAACCGTAGCTCGTTTCTAAATGCTATGGCAGACTAAACACTTGTACGCACGCCTGCCAATGTTGTTCGAATGTCATTGGAGCTTGTTAACAAACCCGTTCGGGGAAACCCCTCAATGCACAGCGGACGTGCACAGTAAGATATTTAAGGCCTCCAGTCGAAGGTACGATTTGTTGCCGTGAAAACCAATGTCAGGTAGGTTTTGTGTCAATACCGCTACCAATGTATGTTTGATCTCGGACAGGGAACAAGCTCAACGGAAACAAGAGCATTTTCACGGTTTGGTGAAATCGACAAATGAAACCAGTACGAAGAAATGCTTGGATATGAACTCCATCGAAAGTAGGTTGTAGGTTGTGTCTAACAACTATGGAGATACGCCTTTTTTCTTCGGAATACCATGAGAACATTGCATTAAAACAGTGGCATTCAGTTCAAACATTGTACGATAGGTATAACAATAATTGTAGGGTACATGTACCATTATGTTATTTTTTTTAATATTTATATTTTGAAATATGTAATTTTATATTTTTGTAATATGTAGGGAAAGACATATGATCAAATACGATATCTAGTCATAAAAAGGACAACAAAAACTTATTACTCATCCTTACACCGTCAATTACTTGTCAGAATAAGGCGTTAATTATGTCATTTGTGCCTGTAAATTCACTTGACATAGAAACAAGTAATTTGCAACATTTAATAAAATCTGACGTTTACACAAACGACAAAGAGTGTTAAATAAGATTGTCATTATTAACATTGTTGGTAGATCCTGCCTGTGAGCCTTTCAGGACAGACATTTGTGTGCAGGAACATTTCTGTCTGTCCTGAGTATGAGTGTAATTATCTATGTAAGTATGTATTTACAAAATAAAAGTAGTATAATATGTAGTATAACAGTTCTCTGGATTCCATAGTAAAAGCTCTGCTTAGTTTGGGATAAGATGGCCTTGTGTGAATAATGTCCCAGGATATAAGAGGAAGTAAGAGTAGAGGGACCAGGTATGAAATACCCAATGCAAAATTTCACGATGGTCAATCAGTTGAGTAGTTACGACGTCAAAAACAAACAAATGTATTATAATGTGAAAAAAGGGATAATATACATAAGGAGAGTGAAGAAACTACCAAACGCAATACAAAATTTATCAGTGAGCCAAATAATATTCCAATATATTATTTGTGTGTATTTTTTCAATGGGGAAAAAAATCAAATAAAGAAAAAACGTGATCTGGAAAAAATATGAGTGCCTGCGATTTATGGTAGTATATTTTGTATGTTTGCAGAGCACACCCGATGTTATCATTGATAAATATTTGTTTATGATATTCCTAGACTAACCGCATACATTTTATAATAAATAATGTTCGTTTTTATTAGTTTTCAATGTGGTTTATCTGCCATCGTTTTTCGATTGCAATAATACTTTCTATACTTGTTGTTGAATCATTTTCAATGTATCGTAACACACTATCTTCGATGTAAATAAAAATTTTAACAAAACAAAAAACCGACTTCATAGGAAAAACAAATTAATATGCACTAAAAAGTAAAAAAATAATTGCGTATTCTTCTATAATTTGATAATTAATTTCCTATTTTCTACTCATCAATATGTAGGTACGAATGTGTTGAGTGGTTGATAATGTATTTACAATTATTGTTACTTTTGGAGTCGATGTCAGCCAAGATGGGTTTATAACTACATACATAGTTAGTTATAGGTGAGATGTGCTTGTGTCACACGCGCAACTTTACGAGGCGAATAAAAGTCGATTTGTAATGTGTATGTTTTTGTTTGTTTTTAAAAGATTCCCGTATTATTATTGCTAGGTATATTATAGTGTTTCCTTAGCTGACATCGACTCCAAAAATAACAATAATTGTAAATACATTATCAACCACTCAACACATTCGTACCTACATATTGATGAGTAGAAAATAGGAAATTAATTATCAAATTATAGAAGAATACGCAATTATTTTTTTACT
This sequence comes from Nymphalis c-album, assembly GCA_963151315.1. Taxonomy (NCBI): domain Eukaryota; kingdom Metazoa; phylum Arthropoda; class Insecta; order Lepidoptera; family Nymphalidae; genus Nymphalis; species Nymphalis c-album. The sequence continues at coordinate 11,934,737 of OY720591.1, read as the reverse complement.
TTTTAGTGCATATTAATTTGTTTTTCCTATGAAGTCGGTTTTTGTTTTGTTAAAATTTTTATTTATTTTTCGATTTTTAGTGAATCTGAAGTACACTCACTAATTTGGTAGAATATGGGTAGACCTACTAAACGTGCAGCTCATATGAGACAGCGCCGTTTATATTATTATTTAAATATATTAATCTAAAACAGTGAAACGTAAAGAAAAATGCATTTTTGTACTTCATTAATAAATATTAGTTAATATGGTTAAATGTATGAATATAAATTAACATGTTTTGATTAAATAGATTTAGTTGGTAGGGTGTTGGGCAGCCATAACATAATCAAATAATTATTTCTAGTAATAATTAAATAAACTGTATGTTTATAGATGTTGTGTTATACCATTCTTCACCATAAAATATGACGGAATGTCTGTATATTAAATAAAAAAGGGGAAGTATCTATATTGTCCTAACTAATATTATAAATGCGAAAGTAAGGTGTTTATGACGCTTTCACGCCTAAACCACTAAGCCGATTTAAAAAATTCTTTCACCAATGGAAAGCTACATTATCAAGGAGTAACATAGGCTACATTTAGTCCCCATATTCCCACGGGAACGGGAACTACGTGGGTGAAACCGCGGGAAAAATACTAGTAATCAATATATAAATATACATAAATATAACCTGTATATAAGAGTACATATACGATTCTATATATATATATATATATAATTTTCAAAATTGGTCTCAACTTTTTGGAGATGTTCAAATATGTTTCAATTACATATATACTAATGCTTACATGCATAACTCATATTATAAAGAGGAAAGATTTGATTTTTGTTTGATTTTTTATTATGAATTAAATCAAAAACTACTCGACCGATTTTAAAAATTCTTTCACCCTTAGAAAGCTACGTCTTTACCGAGTAACATAGGCTATATTATATTTTCAAAATCTTATAGATCCCTACTTAAAATGGAGCAACGTAACCCAACGTATCAAACTGTTGCCTATAAAAGTTATTATTTCGCGTGCGCTGCGAAAACTATTGACGGTATATAAAGAAGTGTTTTATACAATAGTATTACAATTACTTGATCATAACGATGTTATGGTAGGTGAATGAAAAATCTAGATAGCCTATAAAAGATTCGGCCGTGTATCGTTAGTTTGCTACTAAGAATTGAAGATTTCCGTTACTTTGTCATGGATCCTATAATCAGAATCTAACCAAACTATCATCAAACAACCCTTGAAGTATACTCTTTCGAATAAAAAAGAAATCATCGAAATCCGTTGAATAGATATCGAGTTATTCGTCCATTTGTCGCGCACATACCTCATGCAAATTTACGACTTATACGGTTTTCTCATGGATTCCACTGTCAAAACTGGACCAAAAAAACATCGAAATCGATTCATCCAGTCGAAAGATATGAGGTAACAACGTCAAAAAAAAAAAAAAAAAAAAACATACAGACGAATTGATAACCTCCTCCTTTTTTTGAAGTCGGTTAATAAAGGAAACACGCAAGACATGTTAAGAATCAAACATTTTCTTGTTTTTGACGCCTGAAAAATGTTCGACCCAACCCGGGTGCTGGAGTACCCCGGGTGTACCCGGATACCCGGGGTATTTACATTTTTCGTGTTTTATTTTATTACGTCTCATTAACTAATAGAAAAAAAAAGATACACAGTGAAACAGTCTTTTTCTAATTAACTAAAAGGTATGTGTGAATAACTATATAAATAACTATTATAAAATAACAAAAATATAACTAAATATTTTTTTCTTCGACAAAGTTGACAATTAAAACTAGTCCTACGTTTAGTCTATTAACGAATACTAATTAACGTATTTACGTTAAATAATATTTTTTAAATTTACGCGGATGAAATCGCGGACGAAGTGCTTCTATTAAATATTAAACTTAATATTGTAAATTTGTATAGTACAATATAAAATATAATATTATACACCTGTTGGTAAAGAGTTCTCTTATAGAAATTTGAGATTCAAAATATAAAATTCAAGAAACTGCAACCTCGTCTTGCAATAACCACTTCTTATGAAAAATTTAAAACGTACTCAAGATGTGTGCTTCAAGAGACTCACAATTTTAAAATCGTAGGAGAGATTTCTGAATTTTAAAAAAGGTACTCGCACCGAGAGAACGATCTTTGTGAATAAGAAAAAAATAAAACCGGTAGGTGTATTTAAATTCTGTGGTTTTAATTATGTTGATTCTGTTGATATAACGAATGTTTTAAACGTGATTCGATTTTTGAATTCAAATAAGAGCTATATATTTGAATCGTGTCGCATATTAGATGTTATCAGGACGTTAATTTGATAATTAAAATGTAGTGAACAAAAAAGGTAAGCCCGTGGACATAACAAATGGAGCTCTTAGTAAAATTGAATAACAAATGACTTGCATATTTGAATAGACGTAATGTTTGGTAAGAATATTTTATTAACTTTCTGTTATAAATACGTTATAATTATTAGTCGAAATTTTTGTTCCTTAAAATAGTTTGTTAGGACTTGATGTGCTTGGATAATTATGACGCTGAGGTCCTCTAGAACGATTTTGGCCAAGGCGGTTATTCTCTTAGAAAACAATCTCCGAGAAGAATGATAAAAGTTCACGCGTGGTATTTTTCGAGAAATGAGACGTTGATATTGGAAGTCTACAACAAAAATGACATATCCAAATGTTTAACGGAGAAGATTGTCAGTATTTGAACTTATGACTTTCGATTGAAATCCAGTTCAAGAGATATGTCAGCTTGTATCTAGGTCACTGCAGTTCACTCCAGCTCTGCAAGAAAAATAACGGGATATTTATCCTTCCTGGGTATATTCTTCTCCGTTTAACGCCGTAATACGAGTAGTTGAAGCTCTTGAGCCCTTGATAGTACAGATAGATGCACTTAGTAGGCTCTTACGACATTCACGGGACGAGATAAAGTGACTCTATTCTACTCTGTCGAAACTAAGCTGCACTGTATCGTAAGCGCGCGGAACTAAAACCAAGGTAAAGTTTCCTGTCAGAATATACTTAGTTAATTTTAAAATCCATTTAATATGATTTTTATGCTAATATATTCTAATAGATAAAAAATATCATCTCGTCTAATATATTATAACTATGATATAGATATAGACGACACGGTCAATAGAGGAAGATGTATGAATTTGTCAGTCCTTCGTCAAAAATGCTAATGCTCGCGTGAGATGACATTGCGTTTAACATTGTACGTACGTATGTAAATACTAGTATGTAAATACTAGTATGTAATATAGTAAAGTAACAGCCTGTGAAGGTCCCACTGCTGAGCTAAGGCCTCTTCTCCTTTTTTTGAGGATAAGGTTTAGAGCTTATTCCACCACTTTGCTCCAATGTGGGTTGGCAGAATTCACATGTGGCAGAATTTGAGTGACATTTGACACATGCAGGTTTCCTCACGATGTTTTCCTTCACCGTCAAATTCACCGAAAATTCAGTGCTGCCTGCCCGGGTTTGAACCCACGTCTATCGGTTCGGATTCACGTGTTCTAGCCACTGAGCCATCTCGGATTATGTAGTATATTATGTATTATGAAATATAGCACATAAATACAATTATAACCAGTGTAATTACAGGCACAAGGGACATAACATCTTAGTTCCCAAGGTTGGTGGCGCATTGTCGATGTAAGCGATGGTTATCATTTCTTACAATGCCAATGTCTATGGCCGTTGGTGAGCACTTACCATCAGGTGGCCATATGCTCGTCCGTCTACCTATACAATTAAAAAAATATGAGAAAAACGCTTAGTTAGTTTATTTTTCAAATATTATATACTCAGTTTTCTGTAGAATATACAAACATTCAGAATTTATTTTATATATATGTGAAAAATATATTACGTTTTAAGTGTTCTAAAAGCACTGTATTAGACACAGCAATAAATATTATTGGTTTCTAGTAAGCCAGCGTGAACTGCACCGGTCTTAAGTGTCTGACCGTCTTATCCTGTTTCCGTTGCGCTTGCAGTAAAAAGCGATTTTTATCATCGTGTCTCAAAGATTTATACGATTGGTGAAAATGTAGGAAGCGACCAAAATTTATTAAAAACCAGATTCAACTTTTATTATTAATGTACTGTTTCAGGGAATATATGTACGTATTTATATATACTTGTATATACATGAATATTGAAAGGTTTGATAACGAGCACGGCGCGACATTTTCATATTTTTATTGTAATTGTGAATATTATTATTGTTATTTTTTTTCATAAATTAATAACAACCTTTTCTTTTACACATTGGCTTATTTTTTGAGATTAAGGATGACTTTTAAATAAAAATTCTTTCGTGAAGTGAAATAATAAGCGAAGCAAGATCAGGAACATATTTCATTAAATGATTTTGATATAAACATTTGCAAAGAATATAATGTATTGTAGTTTTGATCCACGAGAAGCATCGAATTTAATAAATACAAAACCAGATTGAGTTGAATAATTTATTTATGTATGTACAGGAAAAATACAGTAGAATAGAACATACAATTAATAAAAATAACGTACTATAAAGTTTCCAATTATAATAAAATCGTTAACAGAGTATAATAAAAGCTGCCATTAATAAAGTAAAAAAATATATTTTTAACTACAATATAAAGTAATAGTAGGTAATAAACGGTCGAATACTGAAACGTCAATCAAAGTTAAACACTACTTAACATTGAGAAGCTCCTAAATTAGTATGCAAAATTTGAATTTAACGGCGTCTCAAATAATTAAGTTGCATTTAATATTTAAGTGACGTTTCAGTATTCGGCCGAAAGATTCTTAAAATTAGAAATGAATACTATTAATATAATAATATTCAAAACTAATTTGTACTATTTCTATTCTAATTAACTATAGATGCGAGAGTGAGGGTATTTAATTGTTTGTTACGCTGGCATTTTGCCCGCGGTTTTACCCGCGTAGTTTCCTTTTCACTGGGAATACCGGGACAAAATGTAACCTTTGTAATTCTTTGATAATGCAGCCTTCCATTGGTGAAAGAATTTTTAAAATCGGTTTAGTGGTTTAGGCTTGAATGCGTAACAAACAAGCTCACTTTCACATTTATAATATTAGTTAGGATTATTAAGGATTTGCATTCATATTAAATCGAACAATACTCATTCAATTTAAACACGCCTCGGGTTAAGTTTGTGAATTATAAGCGGATCTCAAATAGACGGGCGTTAAATAAAATGATAAACCGCAATGAAATATTTTAAAAGGATTCAGTCTGAATGCGAAAAATGCAATTTCGCGACGCGTTCAGTTCACGTCGATAAATTAAACGTTTATTTGGAAATATGTTGGACGAGCTATCACCTCGATTTTACGTTGCATAAAATTAACACTAGTTACCATTGTATAGCTAGTATATATGTATACAGATGTTTACATATACTAGTATATCTATACTAGCTGTCTATCTCGACTATGTACGGGTAATATAAGGATTTAATATTTTTATCAGATCTGAGGCCCTAGCCAAGTTGACATTCTACAATTGTAAACGCTATAGAAAACTAAACAAATGTATGAGAATGACCACGTGACTTATCGTTGAGAGATGTCAACTTGGCTAGGGCCTCAGATATATACATTCTCCGCTTTATTCAAATTTATCGTAATAATATTTTAAATACCGGTTCGTTTTGCAAAGTGTGTATATTGCCTTATTATTCGTCTGTTTAAAACATAATAAATTTATATATTATTTCTTTTGATAACTTAAGTTGGCTTCGCACATGTCGCAGTAATTGAGTGAAATTAGACACTTGGTGGTAGAGCTTTGTGCAAGCTCGTCTGGGTAGGTACCACCCACTCATCAGATATTCTGCCGCAAAACAGCAGTACTTTGTATTGCTGTGTTCCGGTTTGAAGGGTGAGTGAGCCAGTGTAATTACAGGCACAAGGGACATAACATCTTTGTTCCCAAGGTTGGTGGCGCATTGGTGATGTAAGTGATGGTTAACATTTCTTACAATGCCATTGTCCATGGGCGTTGGTGACCACTTACCATCAGGTGGCCCATATGCTCCTCCGCCTTCCTATATAATAATAAAAAAAAACATTAACAATTCGACGTTTCCTTCAACGACAAACACGAGATGATTTACAATTACGTCCTTTGTTTTTTTTTAAACTAGCTATTAGCCCAACCAAGCAGTTAAGTCAGCCGGGGCAGACAGAAGTTGACAGTGCGTTAGTAAAGTACTAAAGCACTGTCGACGTCTTTTAGTAAGGCCATTAGTGTTTGTTTATATATTTTTCGTAAGCCTAGTACGTTAAGCTGATCCATCGAAAGTATTTAATAGCAATCGTTAACGCCTCAATGGCCAATCTATATTAATGAGTCACAAAAACCCTCTTAATTGATTGGGGAGCTAGAAGGCCTCGCCTTCAGGGCTATTCAAAGCTTACGACTTAGATAAACGTATAATTACATGAATTATGCTAATATTCTTTGATGTATTGTTACTTTGTTTTAACAAATTGCAGCGATTTTTATATGATTTTAATACAAAAAACAATAAGTCATTTATTATGACAAAGTTGTAAGTTTTGCCCAGTAAATACCCAGTAAATGCCTTACTGAAAATCTTTTTAAGGACAGGACTAGGTTTAATCATCAATGCGTACTGTACGTTGCACCCGTACATGTAAGTTTTATGAGTACTTTATATTACAAGTAAGAAGCAAATTAATACACTTAATTAGCTTACCCATATTAATTTCTAGTTTTTACCTTTAATATCGGAAATTTCACAACGTTATCCTGTCGCTATTTTTCGATATAACGTAAGTAGTACTTGTTCATAATTAAAAATGGTTTTTGAGTTGCTAAGTTACCAAATTATATCTATACATAAATTACAAAAATACTTTTTTTATATAGGCGGACGGGCATGTGGGCCACCTTATATTAAGTGGTCACCAACGCTCTTCGACATTGGCAGTATAAGAAATGTAAACCATCGCTTACATCGCTAATGCGCCACCAACCTTGGGAACTAAGATGTTATGTCCCTTGTGCCTGTAATTACACTGACTCACTCACACTTCAAACCGGAAGACAACAACACCAAGTACCGCTGTTTTGCGGTAGAATATCTAATGAGTGGGTGGTACCTACCCATAAGAGCTTGCACTAAGGTCTACCACCAAGTAAAACTTTATAACTAAGTTTTCAGTTAAATTATATGTGTATACTTGTTTATTTATACAAGTATGTTATATTAGGAAATAATATTTATTTCGTTGAATCTAAAACTTACAGAGCTTTTGTTGAAAGGTTTAAAAGCTTGAAAGGTTTTCGATATAAGCCGTTTTAAAGCTTTAAGCAGTTCACATGTACTTATGTGATTACTTTTTATATTTAAATGATAAAATACAACGAAATATATTTTGTAATGATAAAAAAAATAAGGAAAACTGCGATATATCAACAATAGAGTCTCACGGAAAACCAATTAAAGCGATCAATACGACCCCGATTAATTTGATCCAAGGTTTAAAGTCGATTTCTTAACTTCTCATCAAATAGCTGTTGGAAATAAGTCCTCGGTCCTACTTAATTCATTTCGATTCGCTGTAATAAATCTTTGGACCTATCCGAGGAAGGTTTTTTAAAGTAGCGGTAATCAATCTTTAGTTCCTTCCATAACTGTTAACATTGACCCGCTTCTAATAATATTGATAACAAAATATGGGTCAGGAAAAAAAAGGGATCGAATGAGTGATGTGTTCTGTGATCTCCCGCGTTATTATTTTCTATTAACGATTGAAAGCAAAAGAGGGAAGAACTGATGCACATATAAAGATAACGAAGTATTTCATTTCGACAAAAATATGTTACATTTTATGCTTTTAGTTTGACATAGGAATACATTGGTATGTATCTAGTATTATTTTTTATTCGTAATTTAAAACTCATAAACTTTTGCCTCGTCCTTGCAATTTTCTTTTTGTTTCTTTGTTCTGATTAGTTAGTTGTTAAACTGTCATCTAATAGTCTATGATAGTGCTACTTGTTCAGGTTTGAACCCACAATCTTAACTAAGATTTAGACGTGAATCTCACATGAATTTCTAAATATACTGCAGTAAATAATTATTAAATCCACTAATGAAAGATCGTACTCAATATAATAATAATAATATATCCAGGGGACATTATTCACACACGGCCATCTGATCCCAAACTAAGCAGAACTTGTACTATGGAAACCAGACAACTGATATACTTGCATATACTACTTTTATTTTGTAAATACATACTTATAATAGATAATTACACCCAGACTCAGGACAAACAGACATGTTCATGCACACAAATGTCTGTCCTGGGTGGGAATCGAACCCACGACCAGCGGCGTGAAAGGCATGTGTCTCACCAAACACGCCAACCGGCTATTTATTATTTTGCTAAATATTGATATTTTATTTATTATTTTGAGTTGAGAAAGTTGATTTAGCTGTAGTCAGTTTAGCTGCTGTTGTTAATATAATTAGTAGTAGTTATAGAGTAGTAGATTTGGCCTCCTTGAAAAAAAGTGTAGACAAATAAATGAATTAAGCCGCCCTCTATTAAATGATATATACATAATATACCTATGTACGTTCATAAGCGGGACCGTTGTTAGCATAGGCACTTATTGCCCGAAAGATCTCAACTGTTCAAACGAACTCATTTTATAAGCAATTTTGAACTTTATATGTATAAATTTAGTTTGAAAATTCAATGCTAAGCGTCATTAAAATAGGATCACCTTGATTTCGTTTATCGATATGATCTTACGGTTTGTGGAAAGCTTTGTTCAAACTTCGGAATAGACTGAGATTTAAATACGATAGATTGAACTATTATATATAAATCTTATCATATTAAATGAGCAATTCCTGTATACAGGGTTATTTTAATGACCCAGCAACCTCGCAGGACTAGATAGCTAACATATGAAACAACTTTTGTTCTACAACTTTGGACATAACTCAACCCATGAAAAAAAAAAGATTTTACAAGTTTTTGTCGTACTGTCGTGACATTTGTAGGTCTATATTTCATTTATACACGACAGGACGACGCGACGCGTCTATCTTTGCGTTACGCGTAGATTTATAAACGTTCAAGCGGGAAATTAAATTAATACTTATTTTTGTATGAAAATAAATCTAACCAATTATCAAAAGTCGTAGAACAAAAGTTGTTGCTTATGGTGTTAGCTATCTAGTCCTGCAAGGTTGCTGGGCCATTAAAATAACCTGTATAAATTGTGTATCTCGGATAAGACTAACGATTTAGATAAAATTTTGTATTTCTATAGGTTTTGTTCTTTAATTATATACAGCAGAACAAAAGTTGTTGCTTATGGTGTTAGCTATCTAGTTCTGCGAGGTTCCTGGGCCCTGTTTAGTAGTGTTTACAGAAAAAACTCATTTTATTTCAAAAAATATATATAATTTGCCCGTGGTTTAAAACCATGATATTTTCGTTACATGGGGATGAGATTGTATAGAAATTCGTCATTTGTGATGTCAGAAATAAAGGAATGAGTATTTATGCTTCTGTTTAAAATAAAATGTATTTATTACAGCATTTTGAAAAAACATTACCTTAGAGGAAAAAATAAGGGAACGAACGTTTGAATGGATTCTCATCATTCATCAAATTAAAAACGTTAACAAGTTTTATTCAGCATCTGAAATATTATAATATTGAACAAAAATGTTTTTTTTTAAATATGAGATTTTTTTTATTTTAATCTGTTTTGTAATTGTTAGCATTTATTTATATATATTAAAGACAGTTTAATTCAAGTTGATATATTGGTTTTAAGTGCATTTGTTACAGCCTAGCACATATAGTATAGTTTGTGTTAATCGTACAATCAAGATCTTTAGTACTTCGGTATTGAAATATATATACAGCGTGTAACAAAAATCCTGTCCGACCCGTACACCGGTTATCGTTAGTCGCATTGTATGGCAATTCGTTAAGTTTGAATAAATACAACTAAAATTTAAGTGAGATATTATTTAATTCATAATTTGGATCTAATTTGGACTAATTTGGCCGTAAATAGTTACATGTCCCAGCCGTAAACAGTTACAAAGATCCCCTTTGATTTCGCATTTTAATTAGTTTTTGTGGCAGTTTCCGTTGATCAATTACGGGTTGAATCTTACGGATTTCATTTATTGCTGTCATTGTTTTTATTAGTAGGTTTATATAGATAGTGCACCGCGAGCGAAGTAAAATAATGGCTCAATTTAGATTACCAATAAATTCTCTAATATTTTAATAAAAAATCGGTGGGTTATTTCCGATGTGCTTGTATTTGGTATAACAACTTATATTAGAGCCGAGTGAAACTCGCCCACCAGTGCAATTATGTAAGAAGTTACTCCAACGCTCGTCCGCCTTCCTATGAAATAAAAAAAAAATTACTCAGCTGTGAAATATTGACGATTTCTGGTGATGATATTCTATTTTGGTGCATGTTTTCTTGAAATTTTATATTTATTATGGCCAGTACTTAACGTGAAACAGAAAGTTTGCTAATTTTTATTTAAATTGATTAGAATAGATTACTTCAAAACAAACCATTATTCACAGTTAAACAGAATTAAATTTGTATACACAGTTTTATTTTTACCGACTTTTGCTGATATACTATTTCGATATTCTTTCGATCCTTCATTAATTATTTGTACTTTTTACACCACGACAAAGAGACATTGAATATAAAATACTACTTGGTGATAGGGCTTTGTGCAAGCTCGTCTGGGTAGGTACCACCCACTCATCAGATATTCTACCACAAAACAGCAATACTTGGTATTGTTGTGTTCCGGTTTGGCTTAGGATATTTGAGAAATAAGACTAGATAGGACCAAACAACAATACATTCTAATACATTGCCATGCGAATATACTTTACACATATAATAATACAAATAATAGATGCGTTACAATGTACAGATAAATAGTTAATAAATATTAGTAACAGCCTGTGAATGTCCCACTGCTGAGCTAAGGCCTCTTTTTTTTTTTTTGAGGAGAAGCTTATTCCACCACGCTGCTCCAATGCGGGTTGGTGGAATACACATGTGGCAGAATTGTAGTGAAATTTGACACATTCAGGTTTCCTCACAATGTTTTACTTCACCGTCAAACACGAGATGAACACAATATATAAACACAAATTAGGCACATGAAAACTCAGTGGTGCCTGCCCGGGTTTGTACCCAGATCATTTTATAATAAATATTACTGATATAAAAAATAATACTTAAAACAAAAAAGACGTTTATGTTCTTTGTGGTTTAATAATAGTCAACTTATTATAAAAGTATGCAACTTTTATCATAAGTATATATATTTCTAAGTTTAGTTTATTTTATATAGTAAGAAGAAAAACTACAGTTGTATACTACTTTAAAATTCAAATCATAGATAGACATCACAAAATTCTTAAGAAATTGATGAATCCATAAATTCAAATTAATTATTTTACGTCTAAGAGCTTTACTAAGATATATAGCGAATTCAAATCAAATTAATAAAAAATACGAAGAAAAATATTTTTTTCCTCAAAAAAAAGCCGAGATGGCCCAGTGGTATGAACGCGTGAATCGTGAATTAACCGATGATCGTGTGTTCAAACCCGGGCAAGCACCGCTGAATTTCATGTGCTTAATTTGTGATTCTAATTCATCTCGTGCTTGACGGTGAAGGAAAACATCGTGAGGAAACCTGCATGTGTCAAATTTCATTGAAATTCTGCCACATGTGTATTCCACCAACCCGCATTGGAGCAGCGTGGTGGAATAAGCTCCAAAACCTTCTCCTCACAAAGAGGAGAAGAGGCCTTAGCCCAGCAGTGGGACATTCAAGGGCTGTTACTTACTTACTTTCTAATGAAAATTAATGTTTTATTCACAAAATAATACACATTTGTAAGGATTTATACATTTATTACATAAGCAAGAAGATCGAAAAAAAAACATATACTAACGTTAAAACTGGCAATGACAATCACTTTGATCACATCGTCTTTTAATAAGTAAGTAAAGTAACCGCCTGTGAATGTCCCACTTTTCCTTTTCTTTTAAGGAGAAGGACTTCAATTAAACTAGGAATAAATAAACGCCTTATAAATAAATAGGCACCTAATATCTTATTACATACACAAATGTCTCTTTAGTACAAATGTATTAGTAGCGAGTTTGTACTTTTTCCTTTTATCGTAGGCAGACTGGCAAGTAAGTCACCTGATGGTAAGAAAGGAAATATTAATAATTCCGTTTTGAGGTGAAATATGTGATAAGTGGATTGTACCTATCTAAACGGGTTCGCGCGAAGCCCTACCACCAAATGTAGTTATCAGGAAGTTGTTACACTTCTGTATTCTGTTCTTTTAAATGAGCTTGATATTTAAAATTATACAAATAGTGGGTATATTTATTGTAACATTTGATACTTGAAAAGTTTTTTGGCGGGTATGATCTTTCACCATGAAGATGTGATCATCTTCGTGGTTACAGATAACAAAAAAATACAGCGATAATTTCTCGTTTGTATTTCAATGTGTTCAAACCCACATCGTCTAGATACTAACCACAATCAACTTGGAACACGCCTATGTTCAATTTACTCTGGAACTCAAACTTCTGAACTATTCTAGAGAATCCACAACTATCGTGGGAATGTTATAATTATAATTAAAGTTTTATTCTTTTTGGACGATTCAAATTTCCTTGGCATTACAGTAGATGTTAAGCTGTAATGAGCTAAGAGCCCTGCAGAATTCGTGGTTAATTGAAATCGTCGCTATTGGTTGAGATAGATACGACTTGACTCAATAATGTACTAGATTAGCGGTAAGCGCTTCAAAAACGGCCCGAAAAGTAAGAAAACAATGACATTTGTGAGTTTATTTCAAATTAGTATGGTCCACTCTAATCATAACCTACTGCTTAGGAAATAAGGTTGATTATAAAACAACCACTATTGTACATTTCCTATGTTTTTCATGTCGTAAGATCGTAAGTGAATGTCAATACAACCTAAACCGCACTTTAGTGCTCGGGAACAAGCAAATTTTTAACAAGCAAAATATGAAATTATTAAACCTTTACATCGTTTTCTTCATTTTATTGTAGGTGCCACATTTGAGAATTGTTTTTGTTTGTGACGTCATATCTAGTAGTATTGTTGATCGAACTTAAATCCATCGTATAATGTCAAATGGCATTCAATTTTGGGATGTTGCAGCTGTTATCAATGTGATATTTATTTTATAGAAGAGGGACGTTCACGCAATTTGTATTCTTTTCTTAAACTCCTATAAAATAAATAAATAAAATTATTAAAAACACTGTCTTCTGTAGTCAAAAATATATAAAAAGATGGACGATTTTTTTAGATGTTGTGACGTACATACTATAAAATAACAAGTATAATCATCATAGAACACAACCATGAAATGTGATATACAATATTGACTTTAATTATTATAAAAGTTAAATGATATACGGATCAAAATAGATTATCATCGGTAAGTCGGTTTTTGAAGTTTCTTGAGTGAGATACGAAGTGATATCCGACAGAATAGCGCTGCTATTAACTGATCACAATGGGACAACATGTTCGCTTCTACAACAGATTCTGAGAAAACGTTTAGAAATTCATAAAAACATTTTTAGTTTGCGTTGTGAGAAGTTGAGAGAGAAGGAATGAGTTGATAAATGATAACACACCTTTCCGGGTTTATTGGATTCGTGTATTAATCTTTCGACATTAAGTCGGTTCTAATATAATAGATTTATATTAATAACTTTATTTAATGTTAATTTATAATAGTATACAATTAGTACGTCGACGGTGGGCTATATGTACAATAATATGAAACATATGGACGGACCATAAGGTTTTAAATTTACACCTGTAGGGATAAGGCCTCCCTTTTTGGAGAAGGTTTTGAGATTATTCCTACATACTGTTCTACTAAGGGTTGGTACACATGTGTCAGACTTACATTCGACAGATGAAGGTTTTCTCATGATGTTTTGCTTCACCGCCGAGAACGAATTTTATAAATATTGTAAGCACAATTGTGTGTGTGTGTGTGTGTGTTTGTAACTATGATCATATTTATTTGAAATGCACTGATTTTGTTTTGTATATTAAATGCAGCTTAGAAAAAAATATATTAGTATGCAGTACATGTATGTATTTGCTTCCAAGTATTGTTTGATATATATATAGAGTTTGATACATTTTTATAACTTTCCAACTTTCTTAACACGACGGGAAGGCAATCCAACAAGACCGAAAAGAGCTCAGGCGCACACACACACACACACTACCAACTACCAGACTCCAGGCTGCGACTGAGTATTTTCGACAGAATATCTCAAAAACTTTTTACCGGCCCAACCTGGGATTTGAACCTAGGACCTCCGAGTATATAGCCTTACTTGTAGGCACTAAGCCAACGAGGCAGTCACAACCAAAATGTATATGCCCTATGTCTGATTTGTGGATAGAACCTACACAGACGGCTTGCACAAAGTCCTACCACCAAGTGCTAAGGACACATCGTGTTACTCATTCATTACTATCGAAAACGTATAATTACTTTTATTGATTTGTAATTGAATAAAAATATTGTATTGACATATTTTCTAACATGATCAACGTCAGAACATTCTAAATCATTAATTTCAATAATAATAATAATTTCTACTCTCCTTTTTCTACTTGCACTTGTATGATCGTATAACTGGCATGTAATTCTTATTCTTTGTAGAAGTTTATTTCGTCCGCTTGAAATTATTTCGCAATCAGTGAATTCCCGGTTCGTAAAAATATGTTTTATGAGCTGCCAAGAATAAAATAAATATTTCTTTTCATCGTAAACTGTAATGTATACTTTTGAAAGATTACATCAACGTTAAATAATCTTATGAATATTTTAAATGCGGAAGTTTATATGTTTGGCTCTTTATTCAATCACGTTCAAAGTACAGTACTTTGGTTCTGGGTAGATTATTTTAGAATTTTGTAATGGAGACTATTATGTTGTGAAATAAGATAGAAGTTACATTATTAATTGCCAATATTATTATTTTATTGTATTTGAAATTTAATTTTAATTTAATTTATCATTTGATTAATGTAATTTTAAATTGTTACATTATTAATTACCTAACGGAATATAATTTGCAATTGTTTTTGATTCTTAATTCGATAATTCTAAGTCTTGATTACATTCCGGTTTGTGTAACTTAATAAATAAATAAAATAAAGAAATAAATAAATACAATTACAATTATTTTCCCGCAGAAGAGGGGTATTCGCAATTCATAATCTAGGCTGAAAAGATTCATTAAGATGTAAATTTAAACAAATAAAAATTATGACTGTAGCTTCTCAATACAATAATAATTATGTTTGATAATGTTTTGCAAACGGGACTCTGACTACTTCTCTATTATACAGGGTTAGTAGCTCTTTTGTGAGATAATGTATACGGTTTTAGAACAGGATCCCGGAAAACGTTCAAAAATATTATATTTCAAAAAGACTCGTTAAGGAACGTTTGTGTGCTAAAGAACCAAAACCAATTATTTTTTGGATAATTGCACACCTTGGAAATGTAACGATCGGTGGAAGGTTTTTGACAATCAATTCTTATTCATATTGTATACGATTATCACATTTTGTGATAAGTTTATGATTTCTTTTTAGTACTAACAATTATATACAAATCCAAATTAAGATTAGTTATTATACAGATATTGTAAGAAGGCAAGCTGCATTTCTGCATTGAAACGCAATTTCGATAATCTGGACGAGAGGATTAATTTTAAAAATGATGACAGAAATCAACCTTCATATATGTAATATTGTCCGCATAATATATATTGCCTCGTTGGTCTAGCGGCTTGATATAAGGCCGCAGACTCGGTGGTCCTGGGTTCAATTCCCAGGTCGGGCCAATAAATAGTTATTGGGTTTTTCTGTCAGAAAATTCTCAATAGCAGCCCTTGATGGTCCTGCACCTGAACTCTTTGAACATGATAGCTAAGGAAAAGAGAGCGCACCAGTGTTTGCGCACACACTTGTGCACTATAATATCTCCTGCGCAGTTGGCTAATCTCTCTTGAGATTGGCCGCCGTGGCCGAAATCGGTCTGGAGGACCTTATTGTCCGCATGTATATTGTAATTAATCGTGAATAAAATAGTAATAAAATCTTATACTTCCAATGTTAACAGTAGCATCAGGTGGCTTGTGAAATATAAGCCACTTGACGATCTTATACTAAATAATTTCAAATTCTTGTGTAATATTAAAAACGACGGTTGTATGAATAAGTTTTACAGTCGAATAGTTTCTGTTGACATTTATTGCTTTATTTTTGTAGGAAGGAGTAAAACAGCGGATATGTTGCAAGCGCTGAACTTGAAACACTGAAAACAACTTTCGTAGGACGCAATAAATAATAATGATTTATATGTAACTATTTATTTGTATATATCTTATTGTAAAGATATATACTTAGGTACATTTTTTTTATAACATAGGAAGGCGGGCGTCCATATGGGCCACCTAATGGTAAGCGGTCACCAAAGCCCATAGACATTGGCATTGTAAGAGATGTTAACCATCGCTTACATCGCCAATGCGCCACCAACCTTGGGAACTAAGTTGTTATGTCCCTTGTGTCTGTAATTACACTGGCTCACTCACCCTTTAAACCGGAACACAACAGTACAGTACTGCTGTTTTGCGGCAGAATATATGATGAATGGGTGGTACCTAGCCAGACGAGCTTGCACAAAGCTCTACCACCAAGTACATCAGAACTTAAATAACATTTTTTTTAAATAAATTAAATAAATCATTATCATCATCATCATGTTAACATTGCTTAGAAATGTTTTTTTCACGTGAAAGAAAATGGTTGCAAAAATATTTCTTAACATTTACAATTTAAGCAGAATGTAATTTGTATATAGCTAAATGTTTTTTTTTCATTTCTCCAATATACTCTTCGATCGTTAACCTTGAGTGAGCTTACTCGTAATTAGAGGGATTAAGAAGCGTAGCCAAAAGTATTCTTAATTATTCTTAATTAACGCTGGTAAAAATCGTCATTTTACAAAATGAAAGTTAAGTCCGGAAAATAAACAATTAATTTTATTTTATTAGCATTCAAAATTATATCATTATAAATATATATATTATAAATTATATTGAACTTTGTATGTTAAAACATTTACTATTTCATCATAATTCGTTTTTTTTTCTAACAACTTAATGAAGCATCGACAAAAAAAATCTCATGTTATGTCTTCTTCTAATACTCTAATAGTTATCTGCTTTTTCTCCCATGTTTTTCTTCTGATGGTAAGTTATTACCACTGTCCATAGCCACCAATTCTAACCATTATTAAAATAGCCAATGCGCCGCTTATTGAAAACAAAGATGTTATGTCCCTTGCGCCTGTAATTACACTGGCTTCCTCATCCTTCACACAGGAACACAACAATACAAAGAATTACTATTACTAATTATCGGTAGAATAAATCATGTGATTCAGATAAACACTGCGTTATTTTCATTTTGATATTAAGAAATTGAAATAGTTTCTATTGTTTCAGAATCATGGATCCAGATCTTATGGTGGAAGAGATGGGGGATGTGACCACCACATCCCCTTACACCGTCTTCCCGACGAACCATAGCTTCTGGAAAAACGGCACCGAGAGTAACCTAAACGTATACTATTTTTATGACGTAAGTATTCAAAAACAATACTAGAGTAGTATTATGTCCCTTATTAATTTTTTTATACAAAATTTATTATTTTATTTATTATATTAATTAATTTATGGAATTCCACTTTTGTTTTTTATTTTGATAAGGTCTAAAGGTTGTTTCGGACGTTAACAGCTGCTGTCTTCTTTTTCTATTCAATTCTAATTAGGTGTTTCATTTATTTCCAGCAAGTTATGTTTGTGTAATCTGTACTAGTTTGAATTTTATAATATACTAGCTGTGCCCGCAGTTTCGCCTATGATTATTAAAATCTAATGAATAAATATCAGCCTAGAACTTTCCTCGATAAAAAGACTATACAACACAAAAATATTTTTATATTCGTACCAGTAGTTCCTGAGGTTAGCCGGATCAAACAAACAAACTCTTCAGCTTTATATACTCAGTGTCGAATCATACTCAAAGAAAGCTGTATATAGAATTTAATTCAACCAAAATTACTGAGAAGAAAATGTTTTGACGATAATGTAAGTTTATAATAGCATTGATTGTATAATAAAGAAGTAGTTAGTGGTTTTGAGCGTTTTGCTGGTTCGTCTCAATGAAATCTACATTCAAAATCGGTGGAAGCTTTATATAAAATTTAATCTTAGAAATTGAAAATAAGTGCTTACTTGAATACAATATAATTTGATTGAATATTTAAAATAAATAATAAAATAAACAAGACAACATGTTTATATTTTCACTGTCTTGTATTTAACGGCAGTACGAGTATATGCAAATATATTTACAGCCTAGAGGCCCTCGCCAAGTTGACATTCTACAATCGTAAACGCTAATAGTATAGTATATATTGTATGAGAATGACATCTCTCAACGATAAGTCACGTGGTCATTCTCATACAATTTTAAGTTTTCTATTAGCGTTTACAATTGTAGAATATCAACTTGGCTAGGGCCTCAGGTAATGTTACATCGTCGCGTATGACAGAAGTTAAAGATATATTACATTTCTTTAAGTTATTTGTCGACTGTTATAATTTGTTTTTATGTAAGAGTGGGCAAACGTGCAGGAGGCTCACCTGATGGAAAGTGACTACCACCGCCCATGGACATCTGCAACATCCGAGGACATGCAGATGCGTCGCCGGCCTTAAAATATTAATTTCAAGCAAATGAAAGTTAAAATGCATAACATGTAATAATAAATTATTTAACTACTTACTATATAATAAAATTATAAAAATGTATACAGTTAAGTAATACAGAAGGTAATCTGCAATATTTGATATATTGATGAAAATCTGAAATGTATTTTTTTATCTTCATATTAAACAAGATTAAATCTCTTTAGCTAGAACCTTCTCAGTAACAAAGGTTTAAGATATATAATAAAATATATTTTTTATTATATCGTAGAAAGGTAAAATTAATAAAAATTGCTATAAAATATAATGGATTGATTTATAGTAGAAACAGGTTTCACCTGACTACGACGAAGGCCAGGGGGTGTTTATTCTTTCTCTGTATATGGTTTCTATTAATGTAGAACCTTCAGTTTTGTCGTATACAACATAATATACTCGTTCAACAATTTAGTTCATTGATTATAAATGCAAACATTTTTCATAATATATTTATATTATAAAAGCGAAAGGAACTCTGTCTGTCGGTCTGTTACGCTTTCACGGCTAAACCACTGAAAACATACTGAAACGGTTTTGATGAATTTTGGTACAAAGCAATCTTGTACCTCAAGCAAGCATAGGCGTTTGCCGAAAAAAGATTAGCACGATTTTTATTACTTTGTTTTTTCAATTATTTTTATGTGAAATAGCTTCGAAGTGATTTCAATTTCTTCTATTATTTTAGACCATTTTAGAACCTTTTATAACCATTAATGAAGAAATGTTTAATTATCAATATTATTACAAACATAGGTGTCAACACTAGGTACCTATAGTATCTTTTTAATTGTCACTTGACAATTGATATTTTATTCATACAAAAACTTCATGATAAGCAAGAATACTACATTAATTAGCACCACGTTTACGCAGTTAACCCAGAAATTTGATGTTTTCTGAAACCACGCACAATTTCATTTGTTCACATTTCAGAGTTAAACTTTTGGGTACACAAGCTTATTAAGGCTTGGAACTTATTTTATGACCATAAAGCATGATCATTTCATATTTAACATATTGCGTATTTTCAATGAATTAAATCATAAAATTGATAATTTGTTTGCTTAAATTTAAGTAAGGTAAACATATGAAATTTATTACAACATAAGACATGAGCTGTACAAAAAAATATAGCAATAATTTACATTTATGTCATTCTTATAAATTATCTAAATCAATATATTTTCTAAAACTAAATCCACCAATCGCTATCCTGATCCTTGCCTTTCGCGCCGCAGGTCTTGGGTTCGATCTCCACCCAGGATACACATTTGTGTGCATGAACATGTCTGTTTGTCCTGAGTCTGTAATTATCTATATAAGTATGTATTTACAAAATAAAATTAGTATATGTAGTATATCAGTTGTCTGGTTTTCATAGTACGAGCTCTGCTTAGTTTGGGATCAGATGGCCTTGTTTGAATAATGTCCCAGGATATTATTATTATTTATTATTATTATTATTGTAGTATATTTTTCTACTTAACGCTCTAACCATAAAGTAAAAATGAAATAAATAGTGATTATAAATACGAAATAACAAAGATATCCAAAGTTGAAAGTGACATTTACATTTTACAACATTTTGATATAAACGTTTCAATTGATGTGCACCTTTTGCTTAATAAAAGTTAGCCAGGATGTTTATTTTAATTAAAACGCAGAGGTAAAGCCTGAAGACTGAGTTTTTAATCCGAAACATAATCTCGTTTGTACCTTAATAACTTTTTAAAGCTTATGCAGGAAAATGTTATACCGTTTTATACTAATTTAGATAATTCTATAGAAAAAAAAATTATGACGGTTAAATTGTTTTTTTTTTTCGCTTTTATTTTAATTTCATATGTAAGTTAGCATGAAACTGTTTCTGATAAAGTATCATTTCTTCATTGTCCATTCTTCTTCATTCAAATGCCCAACGAATCGTATTTTGTAGCATTTGGTAAGAACAGTATGAACGCTATTTCGTTATATGACGTGACCTTGGACCGCTGCCTTTTAACTCTACTGTAAGCCGCATAAAAGAACTTCGTTCCAATAATTGTAATGATCTATTATAACTATCTTACAAATACCCAGTGTAAAGACTACTTAAATTTATGAATTCAACGTTTTGTAAGTTGATCACAAATTAAAATAATAACTTCAGTATCTATATTCAAAACGTGCGAAGTCAATGGTTTCCCGCCTACGTGTTTATGGGGATTAGCGCCATAAAAACACTGAAAGGTTTCAATCGTGTAATGGACGTTACGCAGGCGTTGATAAGCTTATCAGCTTCCACTGATATCGTATAATTAGGTGCGTGCTTTTAATAAAGTAGATGTACACTGATAACGGTATTTTTTGTATCAATTCAAATTTAATCAGTACAGTTTCTTTATTCAATAATCAAATATCAATAAGTGCAATGCATATTATTGATAATGATCTGAGTGTAAACAAAAATTCGACAGTTCGGAAAATATATCCAGACCTGCGAAAAACAGACTAAAATTCCAGCGGCTTATTTTTTGTAAAATTTCATAATTGTATACCAATTAATGTACTATTTGTAGATACTTTTTTATTTACAATTTAACACCTGTGAGATTATGTGTATTTTTTAGATTCTTCTTATGGTTTTTTATGTTTATTAAAAAAATACGAAATATCGATGGTCCCTAGGTAAAGTATCGAAAGTGAAAAATGCTACTTTACAGGAGAGCGATTTGAAGTTTGTTTTTTGCGTAACTTTGTCTTAAATGATTAGATCTGCATAAAAATTTGAATTCACAGTTGTGTTAGGATTACAAACTATTACGTTTCAGCAAAAATCAATTATTATGAATAGCTTTCGAGAAAATTGAGTTACGATTGTTTACAACGTAACTGAACCTGCATTGTGAATCGAAACTGGCACTTTCGACTATTTACTAGGAACTGTGTATATAAAAATGTATCGGATCTGCCTATTTCGATATTCTACGTTGGCTTATGTCAGGAATATTTTATTGGAAGTGTCACATTCAATTATTTAAATCGTAGACGGCTTGTACTTACAATTATTTTTTTAAAGTATAACAGGAACACATTTTTCATAAAAATATGTATTAAAGTAATTGAACCACAAATTATGTATATAATTTGTTAATCTAAATATAGCTTCAAGTTTTTAAAGTCAATCTTTGTTACCTCAACTAACTGTAAAAGCTAAGATCACATATAAAATGTATTACCTAAGTTTACACAAATGCTAACTGTGAGTACTTAATGAGGTAAAAAAATAGGAAAATTTTAGAATAAGATCACTATTTTCACACTTTACTTATAGGAAACAAAAAATTTGAAACTCCTCCTTTACCGGTACATTCCGTCCACATGTAGCATGTACCTTCCTTTAAAGCTAAGTCGAAAACGGTAAAGT
The DNA here is from genome assembly GCA_963151315.1 of Nymphalis c-album. Classification (NCBI taxonomy): domain Eukaryota; kingdom Metazoa; phylum Arthropoda; class Insecta; order Lepidoptera; family Nymphalidae; genus Nymphalis; species Nymphalis c-album. The sequence goes on along the minus strand of OY720591.1, from coordinate 11,912,284 downwards.
TAAACACAGAAAGTTTATAATAAAACAAACCAACGTTTCCGTGTAAACAATTTAAAATTTTTTGAAAGTCAAATGTAGCACACATGATATCGGGGATTCCCTGAATTGCACTTTTGTCATTATCCTTTATCTCTCTAGCTATTGTCTTACTCTTTAAGTGCTTATTATGAGCCTGTACTTGTTCTTCTGTCGGAGATGAATTGTTCGATCTTTTACTTATCACAAATATCCTTCTTGGGAATAAAAAATCCAACGTTCATGTTAATATTAATGATGTCTCTGTAGTGACGAAGGGTCCGTGCTTGGTTGTCATTATTTGAAAGTTGGTTCCATTCTTTGTATAAAGAAAACATCCTGCTTATATTTAAATTATTATCTAAATACAACTTATTAGTGTCTTTACATGTATAATGAGATTCAACAGGTTGGAAGAAAGCTACATGATCACAAACACTTTTAATCATTGCAGAATCTAATACGTTTGGATCGTTGTAGTGTTTTTTTCCCTATTATCCAATAACTTTATCCCTTCTTGATTCATTTTATTATGAGCAGTGCGAACAATCTGGTCAGTAATACATAAGGTATTTAAAAATGTTTTCAGGCAAACCCGTCTTTGTGTATATATGTATATATTATCAACAGGTAGTGGTAAAAAATATTTAGTCGTAAACTGTCTTCTAGATGGTCCTTCCGTCGTGACAAGTTTTTTATCAATTTTCTCGATGAACTAATTGAACTCCCATTGTCTAGTGTGATCCACAAGAATTCAATAATTGTTAAGAATATTTTGGCGAGCGTCAGTATCAAATTTTTCAGAATATTTTATTTTACATGAAGTTAAACAAATAGGGCGCAGTTCTTTTTTATTTTTAACCTTTCCATTTCTACTGAGTTATTGCTGGCCCGAGTTAAGTAGGTATTTTCGTTTGTTATCAATCCACTTTTCGAGGCACCTTGATCTTTTTTTTTCAACGTTAGTTTTAAAAGTGCGTTTCCTTTTGTTACCTACACTGCTTCATGGAGAATCACATTCCGACATAGTTATATATGAGCCTACACTAGGTAGCAATGCTATACTTTCAGCATAATTTTCACCTAACTGTTCTGAAGGCTCAGGTTCTTGTACTGCATTTTGTCTTAAGGTAATGGTAGTATCAACGTCTTGTACGGGGGACCCGAAGTCTAAATTTGAGGAAAGTACTGGAGTTGTTTCCCTGCTATCCGAGATAACCGATTCTCATGGTCTTACGGATGGGATGTTAAAACTGTGGAATGCATCTTGTGCTAAATCATTATCCGAGGAGAGTTCATCATCCACCAAATGCTTTAAATTATTCCAATCGGATTCATCCAGTTTATTTAATAACAGAATATAAACAATACCTATATAAAAGTAAGTTACTTAATTTTTATATTATAAGGGCTTATATCGAATCTTTACTAAAAACATAATAAAAAATCATTCATAATAATCGAAAGTGGCACTTTCAATAAAGATTGGGATTCGCAATACCACGTACAGTATCGAAATGGTCAGTTTCGATAGAAAAACGTTAAGAAAATACTACGTACATAATCGGAACTGCCACTTTCGTTACTACTAGATTATGTGAACGCGCCATAAACAATCGAATCTACCCGATTCGAGATATTACTCGGGAAACATTTTTAATGTAAGTAAAACAATAAAAATAATTATTTATAAAACCTAATTTAGGTAACCTATACTTTAAAATAAAAATATACTCTTATATAATAATATTAAAATTACGTGGTAGTAAAATAAAAGTATTTCAAGTATTAAAACTTACCCGTATTCAAAATAACCGATTCTGTATCAAAGTTTTCTTTTTGATCATTCTTACGGTTTATTTGCACTAAATAAACAATTCTCCTCAATCTTGAATACATTTTTAAGGGTAATTGATTAAGTACACAGTATTTAATTGATAAGGTTTAAAAATGATTAATAAAATACCTTTACGACTATTATAACGCAATTTCAACGCCGAGCGCGCAAACACTGCGGCGTACACTAGCGATAGTGGTAGTTTCGTCCTTGTCGCACACTCACCGATGCAGCGTAAACTCGCGAGAGTGAACATTCGTTGTTAAACGCTGGATAGACTGTTACGTTTCGATAAAATACGTCTCTAAAACCGCGTAAACAATGTATTTTTTTATTTTTTTAACACGTAATAATAAAATTACATATATTAGTAGTTCAAAACAGTAATAAAAAAAAATTGCGGTTTTATAAATTCGATACTTTACCTAGGGACCATCGATATTTTTGTTGTTAATTTTCTATCGTTGATTACATCCAAGTAGTATTTGTCATTTTAAAAAAAAGTTAAGCAAGTGGCACCATTTCTTAGTATTATTTACTGTCAATACTTTAAAAGAGCGCTTCTTCGCGATTACTAATTCTAATTAACGACATTCTACGATATATTATTACAACTCCATAAAACAAAAGAACTGTTATTTATAGCTAAAGTATCATATTATATAAAGTATCGTTTATTTGTTTATAAACCGGATCAGACCTTTTTATTTATTCAATAATAGGGAACTCCAACAGAAGTATGTAATACAAATAAAAGTTTGGTAAATAAATATCAACATCTAATTACTGGAAACCGTAATATGAGCTAGAATTGCATTGAAAAAATTGATTAACAAAAATATTTTTAGTGCAAACCGAAAAAAAATACATCCTAATAATATTAGTAATATACGTAACTACTTACTGTTCCTTAATTATTATTTCTACACCTAAGCTCGCATAAGCAATAAAAGTTACGTCAGTATCTCCTGGGGAGTCATCGTTGCCTGGTACAAAAAATTCTGTTATTTTTTTCAGGGTACCATTACCATGCACGTAATTACTCTCCAGATAGACCAAGAATGACACCTTTTTTTAATGTGATTGAATGTGAATTGTCCTGCTCAAACAATCAATTTAAATATATTGCAGAGTCCCGGTGTGAGTAGGCAGTATAACTACATGCACAACATAATTACTTATGGTGGTTTCCCTCGGCGCGTGATATACGGACGCACGTCGAAGAGCCGGTACAGGTGCATTGTACGATGAATATTTTCTGTGGAATCGCAGACAAGTCCGTAGCGATGCGTTGTATTAGATCTAAAGCTTTACCGACCGGCTTGATCCTTTGGATTTGCGTAGAGATGTTGCGTCACTCTGCATCCTCTCTCACATTTATTATGGGGAGTGTTCTGAGGAGTAGTTTGGTTTAGTCCCGGCCGCTGAATTTCACCACCGGACATCGCGCCAGAACTCAAAATTCTATGCTCACCACCTCGATGTCTGGAAATCCACAACAGTGCGTTTCTTAAGGCATTTCCTGCCTCGCACAATCACTCTGTGGAACCAGCCTTCGCCGACGACATTTCCGACCATAAAAACCTTCAAGAAAAGAGCGTACTCTTTCCTCAAAGGCCGGCAACGCACCTGCAAGTCCTCTGATGTTGCAGGTGTCCATGGGTGGTGGTAGTCACTTTCCATCAAGTGAGCCTCCTGCTCGTTTGCGCCCTCTTACATAAAAAAATATATCTATAGATTCGAAGGTACCGTGCGAATGCAAGCTCTTAAACTTTGCATTTTCGAATGACTTATAATAATGCAATCTCAAGACTGCTGACATGCCGTACCGTTGAAAGAGCATCGGTGCGGTGCGCGTGATATCAGTGATCATCGGCCATCCGTAAATAATACACCAAATCACGTACCGTGGGAAGCCATTTTAAGACTCCATGGCTGGAATCACATTGTTGGTGTAAAAAGACACTTAAGCTGTTTAAAGTGACAGCCTTTAATGACCAGGATGTTCATAAGATTGTTCATTTGTTATAAATAATCATCGATAATACAATGAAGATTCATTCGCTAAGTACAAAAAAAAGCATGCTTGAGTGCCGTATTTAAATTTATTATTCTATACAGACTACTAATAGCAAAAGCAAATGTGCACTTAGTTGAGAGCATTCAAAACAATTAATTATTCGTAGTAACAGAGAAATCTTACAATAGATTTCGAACAATCGCCGTGATGTTATAGGCTGAGGATACAATTTCGTTTCGAACAGTGTAAACGGGGACATTTTAACAGTACTTATTATGGAAAATATTATAACAAACAATAATCAAGGATGACAGTTTATTTTTACATTTTATATAGGTACATTAAATTAAATTTTTTTTTGTAATATTATCGTTTTTGGCGAGTTTGTATCAACTCTAGTCCAGTCGATTGATCAGAAACTGCATGTAACACGATTTTTTTAATTTGTAATCGAGCTTATAAAATTATATACATCATATTAATTAAAAAAAAAAACTAAATAACAAAATACAAAATAAAATTGCCTTGAAAAATAAATAGATAATTTTATATAGGCTATAGTTACAGTAGTAATATGATTGTTTCTATGTTCCCAGCTTATGTGTTGTGAAATATTTGGCAACCATAAATAACGTTTAACATGAAGCTACTGTCGTTACATTTTGAAAGGAATTCATGTCTAGACGTGTCATCTGCGCTAGCGTGATGTCGTGGTCGAATGAAACAACAGTTAACTATTATCTTCAAAGAGACTCGACATCGTTCGTTTATAAACAGGATTTTAACAAGAAATTTCCTTTGAACACTTTATATACAAATGGAAATGAAAATAGTACTTGTACAAATGATGGCCGTGTGAAATAGTGGTTGGAGTGCTAGCAGATTTTGCCCGCAAAAAACGCAATTCTTATTATCGGGGTGAAGAATTATTCAGTCCTCCAGTTACTAATGGAGATAATAAGGGTTTGAACTTTAACGATTATTTTTTAATTCGAAGTTTAAGACATTAATAAGATAAGGAATTATTTATATTTAATTTTTTGTTCAAATTTAAATCAATAATTTTACTTTTAAATTATGAGGCATCACGAAAGGGATAATAAATAACGACGTATTAGCTGCTTTTTATATTTTAGAACATTTAAAACCTTTTAATAAAACTGAATTGATTTTTTTATATTATTTATGCTTATTGCTATTTTTATTAATTGCGCCCTGACTATATTTTATAAATAAAAATGTTGATAAAACCATTATGGTTCGGTTTTACGAAAACACAGAAGTAACAACGATAACAAATGACCGAGCGAAATCTAAAGTATTATGTATGGATTTTAGCCAAATTGGTTTTCTATATCGCAGCACTTACTAGCTGGTCAATTAGTTTCTGACAAGTGTGACTACCGGATTCATTATTGGAAAATTTGTATGTGAATTTCCCAACTAATGTTGGAAAGTCTAGTCCGCAAATAATAACAAAAAAATAACAGTTTCTCATTCGAGATATAGTGGACATCCAAATGTTATATAACTGAAAAAAAACATTAGAATCTAATGTAGCACAACTCAATCGCTTATGTAATATTACAGAATACTCGAAAAATACTAATAAAGATGTCCTAGTTATAATCGTATTAAGAAAGATTAAGTAGCTGTTTCATTATATTTAAAAATAGCGCATAATATTTTTAAAGAAAAAATTCAGTTTTTGAATCCAGTAAGGAATTCTTTCGTTTCTTTTGGGAAGTTTTGGGAACTTTTGTAAATGGAATTATTTAAAAAGAGTAAATTCTCATTAAGTCTTTTATAAAATGCTAATATTGATATGATTTAAAGTCAATAAAGTGAAGAAAACGACGTGGCGTTAATACATTTTGCGAACGAGGTATATATTTATATCATATGGTTTTAGAGTATTGCATTTCCGTCATCAAGATATAACAACATAATCTGAAAATATATTACGGATAACTCCGGTCATTGAAGTAAAGTAATAATGATGGATATATTAAGTGTATTGGATGACGTGTAATAGACTCGTGTTTTATTTCTAAAGCTACATCTGCTTCAGAAAATCGGCACACAGCTGGTAACTTCTGTATTTGAAACCATTGCAACACTAGAAAGTTACCAACATTTACACAATGCTGTATGTATTATTGGTGACAATTTTGAGTTAATTCAGAAACTTTGTTACCAACGTCCAAGTTTCTTACTGTCCTTTGACGGAGACAAAGCTTGAGATTTCAATAAACTATATAGAGCTTTGGTAATCATAGAATAAAATTGATAATACCAGCCCACTAGAGTTCAAAGGTTTTAAATCTTCTTAAATCGAAAGTTTTGAACAGACAATTGTGAAGACAGATTAACCATAATCATTGTTTTACTACACTTATACAACTTTAACCGACAAATGCTAAAATTATTGGTTATTACATAATTGAAATATCAATTTCCGATTAAACGATCAATTTTCCCAAAATTGTAAAAAGTGGTGGCCTAAATACAGTTACATTCGTATTAGATAAAGGTGACAACGTAGCGGTTTTAGTGTTATTTTGAACCTTATGTCAAAGTTAATATGACACAATGGCTAGAACACATCAAGCCCCGACAAGTATTCATAAGTTCAATATGATTTAAATTGATACTTCATCTCGTGTATTCTGTCATATATGTATTCTAAACATTGGAGTAGCGTGGTGGAGGAAGCTCGAAACCTTTTCCTCAAAAAGAGAGGTCTTTGCTCACCAGTGGGGAACTTACCTACAGGCTTGTTTTTTGGTAATGTATGCATATCTATGAAATTCAGCGGTCTATAAAGCTGAGATGGCCCAGTGGCTAAAACGCGTGAATATTAACCGATGATCGTGGGTTCAAGCCCGGGCAGGCACCACTGACTTTTTAAGTGCTTAATTTGTGTTTATAATTCATCTCGTGCTTAACGGTGAAGGAAAACATCGTGAGGAAACCTGCATTTGTGTCAAATTTCACTCAAATTCTGCCACATGTGTATTCCACCAATCCGCATTAGAGCAGTGTGGTGGAATAAGCTCCAAAACCTTTTCCTCAAAAAAGGAGGAGAGGCCTTAGCTCAGCAGTGGGACACTCACAGGCTGTTACTATACTACTATTACTATACATATCTATATCTTGTTTCAGTCTGTCCAGTTTACGGTGATGTGGGTCCTCTTCGTTCTGATCGTGGTCCTGAACGCGTCCGTCATTGCAGCATTGCTGTGCACCAATGCAAGGAAGAGCAGAATGAACTTCTTCATCATGCAATTGGCTATTGCAGGTTTGGCTTTTTTTATTTAAATTTCATTACTAGCAATTAGCTTTTAACACAAAAAATACTATTTATTTATTTTTCAAAATCCTTTTTCGGAATTAGTTATATGGAATGTCGTGTTTGCTTATATGAGCCATAATTTGATAGTCCGATTCTCGATTATGGTTGTTGTATTACCACACGAATCAAGGTGGCGTTTATTGGGGAAAAAACTGGTTTAGCGCGGAGTGAACTGGTTTTGATAAAATCGTCAAAATCATAGAACAGTGAAGTGTCTGCAGTTCCTAAATAATTGCAGATACAGATAATGAATAATTTGTATTTTTTTCATAGTCGATGAGCCTGTTTCTTTCTTTTTTTTTTAAACAAAATGATCAAATCATTTAATTTTTTTTTAAGTTAAAATTTTAACATTCTAAGATATTATGCTATTATTATAATAATTTTATCCAGAATTGAATGTTTGATTATCCACAGATATGTATTTTTAATACATAAGATATTAAAAAAAGATTTATAAAACTTACATAAGTTAGAGGAGCATATAGGTTTTGGGAGCATATTTTATTCTAGTTTTATCTACACGTATGATTCTAGATTACTCAATGTTAAAATGACTTATCTATATTCTGATATCCTTAAAAATGCTAAATATTTTGCTGAACAACTATTATATTATTAGAAAAGACATAAATATGTCTTTTTTCGGTTTTAAATAAACCGAAATATAATTTATTCCAGTAATGTCAACTTTATTCAGACGGGAAAATTCATGATACTATTATATTGCTATATATATGCAAATGTGCAATATTTGTACAGTTTGGTTTTGAAACCGTTGTATATTGAAGCAATAATGCAAGTATATATTTCTTAAAGATTTAACCATTATTGCCATTGGTGACACGGCTGCTTCAATATTCGCAACGAGAATCGGAAAAACGATTCAAGGGGGATATGCTGGTAGTATTCTTGCTACGATTTTCATGATTTGTTATATAATAGCTATTACTTAATTTTGATTTGTATGTATTAAGTCTTAATTCAAATAATGCTTTAATAAACGCATGCTATATCATAATAAATACATATTGAGGTTGGAAATGAAATCAACATATAACTTAGTAGCAGTTATAAAATATAATGAGAGCAAGAATTTCAAAAATTTAAAATTATAGAATCATTAATATAAAAAAAATCTATGCGTTCTATACTTATTTCGCAGTCATAGTAGTTAAGTTTTGAATAAAAAAAAACATAACCAAGTTCATAAAAAAATGACATCGTACTGATATTATAAAGAGCTAAGTTTTGTGTGTTTTATCCCGCACTCACACCAAAGCTACTAATCTGATTGATACAATACTATAATATATGTGTATAGACTATAGGTTACTACCGGTAGATAAAAATAAAAATGTATTTTGGATAGATTTGCGTACAATCCGTTCTTAGTGAGCGTCTATGTCGGGGAAGGAGTAACTGTGACCAATTTCAAGTCAATCGAATGATTAGTTTAGGCTATTTCGGTGGTGGTATTTCGCTTATATATATTAATATACTAACTTTATGAGTTAAGGCTAGTTAGGCTAGAGTAATTAGGCTAGATTTATGTTTATATAATTAATGATTTTATGATATATCCCATAGGATAGCAGTGAGGATGATTGATAGTACAACAGCATGACAATTTGCCGTCGTGACATACGAGTCAATCTTACCCCCTAAGCGCGCCAATAGATATTTTACATCAAAAATATGATGTATCAATAATCAATATATCTTAAATATCCCTAATATGAGGTTAATAAGAAAGATAAATCTTACATTGGTAAAAATATTGCTATTTCATGCTCTCGTAATCAACGTAACCCCTAAGGGTGCACCCGGATTATGAACCAACAACCGCTCATAACTTAATCATAATGTTGTAATTACTTAGATAAACTCCGATATTCATACTATTATAATTTTGCTAGTCACTCGTGCGAAACGTCTTTTGTTGTTAATGCTTAATTTGAAATTTTAATATGTTTTCTCAGATAGTAGAGTTGTATTATTCAAATTTTTGATTATACGCTAGTATCTGTTATCTTAATACCTTACTATCCGTTAGTCGCTAACTTCTGATCTTCAAAGGTGTATTTTGTATTATTAAGAATACATTAGATATAATTATTATGTGACAACACATACAACGATATTATTATATTAATTCTACGATAAATTTCCTTTATTATATATTACTACCAATATTTTATTCGGTTGAGCATTCTTGTCTAAAGGTGATGGAGTTAGTTACTGGCAGTACCATTGACAACACGAACAGCGTTGTCTACAGCAATTGCTATTTGAAAATCTGCTTTCATATGTTAAGCACTAGAACCTCAACCAGTCTTGATAGTTTGAAACGAAGGCATTTTTATCGTCATTATCACATACATTGATTTGTGCAGGTTAAAAAGTAACGTTGTATCTGAATAAAAAGCTTATAAGGTGGCTGCTTTTTAATTAAATATAACTTGTTATTAAGACTGACACAAGGCTTGAATCCAGGAGCTAAAAATAAGCCCCTTATCAATTAATAAGGGCGCAGATGGTGGCTTACAATCACCATTTAATTAAAAACCTTGTGAATTAACTTGTTATATACTTTATACCTGTAGTCGCACTGTCTCACTCACACTTCAAACCGGTCAAAACAATATTAAAAATTGCTATCTGGCGGTAAAATATGTGATTGGTGGGTGTTACCCAGACAGGCTTCACACACGACTCTTCTACCAAGTAAAAATTCAATGTCAGTAATATCAAAGTAAGTCCCTTTTTTGGTTTTTTTTTTTTTAAATAAATCAAGTAAGCCCCTCATGATAAAATTTTTATGCCTAGCAAAGAATCTCTCCACGAGTAAATATATATATATGTAATATATAATAATTGTTGATTACTCATTTACAAATGATGTTGAAATAAACTAAAGCAGCTTATTTCGAGTACATTCATTATTATCTGATGTTAGATAATTATTATTAAATTAATAATTAAGCTAAAATGTATCGTTATAATTATTAGTTACTGTTAAATATTATATTACGCATTAATATCAGTAATTCTGGTAGGACTTTATATAAGTAGATAACAACTCTATTATTTCTCGAAATATCAGCATTTTATTTCTGTGCTTTTTAAAGCAAAAAGCAGTTGTGTATTTCTCGCCTTCCTCTTGAATAGTGAGTAAAAGATTTCATTACAAAGTCAAGTCAATATAATCATTATTTTTTTGACGACGTCTATTTTTATCAAACGGTAATTAATCAAACCAAAAAAATGCCACATTACTAGGCAGCCTGCTAGACTCTCCTTTTAATTATATGGTTTGTTTTTTCCACTACGCCGCTCATCTGCGAGTGGTATTTATTATATTATTTATGATCATTATATTATAATATACATGGTGAATATATAATTTAAATATATAATATGTTATTGAATTGAACAGGATTAAACAGTTGATTTTATTTCTGGTCACCACTTTAATTAAGCTAAGCTAATAAGGATTAATGTAACACGTTAATAAAAAAATAACAATATAGTGTTTTGTTTACAGTTTAGTCTGTTAATCTTCACAGACATGTTTTGGAAACTAGTGAACAATAAACGAAAAGGATTTTCATTTCGTGAAATAGTAAAAACCATATTGCTCGTCGTACATTTACCGAACAAAATTTTGAACGTAATATTTTACATAAGCTTTCATAAAATTTACTTGTGTGTTTATTGATTTGGTTGTTTGGTGTGCTTGATTCGGGTGTCTATTAAGCTTTGTTTTTCGAGAGACAATTTGGCAACTTGTGTTAGCAACTTAGTGACAATATAGTTCCTGTAATTAATTCTGTAATTGATGGTGACGTTTTGAAGAATTACAAATCGCCAACTATTTCAGTAGAATTAATTCAAGATACGCAATTTACGTACTCGTAGTTACAGCCACTCATCAGATATTCTACCGCAAAACAGCAGTACTTGGTAATGTTGTGTTCCGGTTTGAAGGGTGAGTGAACCAGTGTAATTACAGGCACAGGGAACATAACATCTTAGTTCCCAATGTTGGTGGCGCATTGGTGATGTAAGCGGTGGTAAAAATGTCTTACAATGTCATTGTCTAAGGGCGTTTGTGACCATCAGGTGGCTCATATGCTCGTCCGCCTACATATGAAATAAAGAAAAAATGTTTTATTCGCAAATCATATCATTATCCATGTGACGAAACTTATTTTGCGCGATGAAAGTTACATTTTAAATATAGAATTTGAGTACAACATTTCTGAGCAGCTGTGCTGGACTTAATTTTGTATTCATATTAAATTGTCAATCGTTATAGAGATGTGATAATAGAATTTAGAGCTTGCTTACCGACTGTTTAGTTAAGTATATAAGTCATATTGATTTTGCTCTTTCTATCATTATAGAATTGATATTTGAGAGAAGGAGACAGCATTGTTTAACTAAAAAGCCACTAAATAACGTTCATAAGTAAAGCCGTATTTATTTAGTATGAAAGACCATGGGGAGATAATCACTCATCTAACAAACTACAAACTTCCTTATATTTCCAGTCATATTATTAATACTTCTATCATATTTCAATCACTCTGTTATATAAATGATGTAACGCCTTAAATCCAAACATCGAAAATGTAAACAAACCGCGCATTTAACCGACGAATAAACCAAAAATATACTCTTTTTAAGTAATTTTGTTCACGCAAATTTGAATTTTACGGTCCGGTATTAAGGAATATTTAGCGATTCGTTAGGAAGCATATTTTCAAGAACAGAACTTTTGTTTCGATATAAATAAAGGGGATTTACGAGATTTACTGACGACGTAAACTTGAAATAGTTTATTTTGAGGAGCGCACGCAACTAAATTTACCTTTTAACTTTGAAAATCAGCGCAGTCTTATGTTTTTGTTCACAAACTCTTGATGTGCTGTTTTAAAAATAATAATAATTCGAAGGTAAGCCATGCTTTTCTTGGCGGTAAGTTCTCACCACCGCCCATAAAAAGTTGCGCTGTAAGAAAATTACCCATTCCTTTTATCTTCAATGCGCCTTTGTAATTAAAATGTTATGTTCCTTGTTCTTGTAGTTACACTGGCTAACTCAGTGTTCAAACCAGCAAACGACAAAACAAAGTACTGTTATGCGGTCGAATATTTCATGAGTGAGTGGTACCTACCAAAACAAGCTTGCACAAAGCCCCACCACTCCCACTGTTTACCAATTTAACAGTAATTTATAAAAATACTGACGTCACTGACTACATACAAACACACATTTAATGATTGATTTTTGTAAATACCACGTGATAGCTTAAAATAAAATATATGTACTGTTTATATAAATTCAATATAAACTTTGAATAAGATTTAGATTCGGCTTATTTATAACGACTTATGTCAAGGTACAAAATAAAAATACAAACAATGTGGCGTGCCATAAATGATACGTAAATAAATCTAATACTTTCAGTCTAGACGTAAAGAATTACAATTCCGAATAGATTTAAAACTACAACACGACTAGCTGAGTCGTAACTGTCTGATCAACGGTCACTTTATATTATTCACACTATAAAAACGTCAAAAGTCGAAATAACACGTTTATCTCTTCAACCTGTGTACAAAAAAAAATAACTTTTTAAATTGTTTTTTAAACGTTCAGATATATGAGAATTTTATTTTCATTTCGACCACATGTAAACATAAAAGTCAATTCGAAATGTTTTCAAATAAATTTAGTTTAAAGATTTTTGAAGGCACACGTTAATTGTATGCATCGATGAAAACGATAATTGTGTAACATCCTTATAAGTATTCTATGGATGCTTTGGGGTCAAGTAGATTAATAATATCCTGGGATGTTATTCACACATGGCTATCTGATCCCAAACTAAGCATACTTGCCACCATTCCACGCGGTCACGACTTGTATAATAATTAGTTTTAAATGTTATTTGTATTTAGTTAAGGTTTTAATGTAAATTAAGTAAAAAATATAAGTATTACATGTAAAAATCAAAAAAACTAAGCAGAGATTGTAATATGGAACCAGACAACTGATATACTAAATTTAAAACTTTTCTTAGAAAAACAATGACTAATTCATATAAATCAACACAATACCAATCGGAAAGCCGAGATGGCCTTGTGGTAAGACCGCGTGAATCTTAACCGATGATCGTGGGTTCAAACCCGGGCAGGCACCGCTGAATTTCATGTGCTTAATTTGTGATTATAATTCATCTCGTGCTTAGCGGTGAAGGAAAACATCGTGAGGAAACCTGCATGTGTCAAATTTCACCGAAATTCTGTCACATGTGTATTCCACCAACCCGCATTGGAGCAGCGTGGTGGAATAAGCTCCAAACCTTCTCCTCAAACAGAGGAGAAGAGGCCTTAGCCCAGCAGTGGGACATTCACAGGCTGTTATTACTACTTACAACACAATATTAAATAGTTAATAAAAAACATGGAATAAGTAATTGTTAATTTACAGGCAGACTATACGAGTGTGTATATGATAAATTTAATTGTATTTGATTGATCAGGACAAGCCGAGATGGCCCAGTGGTAAGAACGCGTGAATCTTAACCGATGATCGTGGGCTCAAACCCGGGCAAGCACCACTGAATTTCATGTGCTTAATTTGTTATTATAATTCATCTCGTGCTTGAAGGTGAAGGGAAACATCGTGATTCAAATTTCATTGAAATTCTGTCACATGTGTATTCCACCAAGCCGCATTGGAGCAGCGTGGTCGAATAAGCTCCAAACCTCCTCACATAGAGGGGAAGAGGCCCTTAGCCCAGCGGTGGTACATTCACAGGCTGTTACTTTACTTTGTAAAAGAGTAACTACTGACTAAATAACTACTGATTAAATAAATCCTCTTTTTATTATAAATTAAAACTCATAAAATGTATGTCTATTAAATATCCATTATCCATGTCTATTTATTATGTAACTAACAAACGTTGCCTTGCGACAAAAACTTAGGTGCTTTTTAACGCACGTATTTCAAGAGAAAATAATGGTCTTACAAGACTGATATATCTTTTCACAAAAACTTCATATATTTTTTCGTATTCGTCACTCGTATTTACTCGCGCCATAGTAATATATACGTATATGTAATAAAGTATTATGTATATTTTATAAGGGAGAGAGAATTGGGTTATACGTATTGTGTTCACTATTTTGTTGGTATAGTGATGTGCCAGTCCCTTAATGGCCTTTGTTCCACTTATGGGCAACGGAGTTTATTCCACTACGCTACTACAGTGTGGGATATTGTTTACCACTGAGCACGAATGGATTAATTTTAACTGTGAAGTTTATATTTAAAAACCAAATATATTTTACATGATGGTAGGTTCTGCAAGCCATGTAGGTAGGTTAGGTTAGATACCAACTCTTCACTTATTCTACCATCAAACGTCAATGCTTAGTATTGTTGTGTTCGGGTTTGAAGGGTGAGTTAGCCATGAGTGGTTACTTGGTGGTAGGGCTCTGTGCAAGCTCGTCTGGGTAGGTACCACCCACTCATCAGATATTCTACCACAAAACAGCAAAACTCGTTATTGTTGTGTTCCGGTATGAAGGGTGAGTGAGCCAGTGTAATTACAGATACAAGGGACATAACATCTTAGTTCCCATGGTTGGTTGCGCATTGGGAATGTAAGCGATGGTAACGTCTCTTACAATGCCAATGTCTATGGGCGTTGGTGAAAAATTACCATCACGTGGCAAGCCTTCCTATGCAATAAAAAAAAGAGTACAAGAGTAAACGTATTGACGATGTCAGGAATCATCTATGTCCATAGACGCTGGCGGCCAATCTTATTTATATAAAAAAGACAAACTAACTGCTTAGAGCGCGATCTTAGCAGAAAAGAAAGTCGTATAGTTGGTGTCCGAAACGCAAATTGGTAAGACGATGATAGTAATGTTGTCTCGGGTAATTTCTGCCACAGAGATCCTATAGTAGATTCCAATTGTTTATCCTCCAATTCGCAATGGAGTAGCGTGGTGAAGAAAGCTCTAAAACCTTCTCCGCAGAAAAGAGAGAAAAATCTTAGCCCAGCATGATTTTAGTAGATTTATCCAGGATGTGTTTGCTGCATGAGGTGAATAATAAACAGTAATTAAATATTTGAAAAGTAAGTCTTGCTCATTCAGTTCATGGTCACACACTAATAAGCCGACATACATATAAATACATGTAAATAAACGCACACAATGATACTCTTTTAGTATGGTGAGGTTGGTACTCTTTGTTGTTAAATCCTATTACTCCCTTTGATCTAAAAATAATGTTAAAATTCCCGTGTCCGTTATCTCCACTCTAATGATTAAAATCCTCTCTCATTCCTCATTATTCTACCGCAAATCCTTTACAGGACTGACTGCATGCCTTTTGATTCCCTCACTACTAAACGCGAACAGTCGTTAGCAGGAAAACTGTAACTCTACTTTAAAAAGTCTACTTTTTTGTGAGTCGTTGTAGAAGTTATTTTATTTTATAATACCGTTATATTTTATTGATAGTTTTGTGTTTGTGTGTTTATACGTATGTGTGTTTACATATACACACACTCGCCTGAATTAGATGTATTTATAAATATTTATTTTGAACGAATATTCTGATTATATAAACTATGTACATCTACACCGTCAGTAGACCAGTTACTTTAACCTAAGGGTGCTCATTGCTTGTAAGCTATATGCCGGCCTTTTGTATTATATACTATCTGCCCTTATAGAGTTCGCTTGAATAAAATTTATACAAAGCTATCGCTGCCATTTTCACTCTTTGAAGTTGAAATTTCCAAATTTCTAATGTAAGCTTCGGCTAATAAAATTGAATTAAGGTTCCAATTTTAAGCTTTCTCATCTGGACAAACAATTTTATAATAATAGAATTGTTATGAATTTGTTCAGTGCAATAAATTGTACTATTAATATTTCATAAAAACACCTATTTTATATAAAAAAAGAAATTCATAGATGACAGTAAGTTTATGACTACGTTTTATTTTGTACCTCTGTCACACGAATGTAATTTTCATAAGTTTAAAAGAGAAAGATATACGAGTATATTATGCTATTAAAGTCAATTTTAAAAGCGCCGCCGTCGTAATAGTTGAAATTTAGTTCAAATTTTCGGTTGAAATGAAAAAAGTTCGGGCACAGTTCGTATGACGTGATCAGAAATTACATTTCTTCTTTACTTTACTCCAAAGGCGTGGGACATTTTATTTATTTTACAAATTTATTATTCTGTAATCCTATCCATTGGATTATTTAATAAAAGATTATTTCATATAATGGTAGATTGCGTTTTCATTACATTAAGTATATATTTATAATTAGTGGGCAAATAGGCCACTCGACAGTAAGTGGTCACCGTCGCCACGGCGTCACGGTAGTGTGCGCAAGCGATCCCGTGGCGCCCCTCGGCTAGACGGAGAGGATACCGCTGGTTTTTTTAGTGGGTATTCTGGCACCTTCAGTGCCGGCGAGCCCCACTTCATGTGGGGAAACACTTAAGGCGTTTTTCCAGCGAAAAAAAAATAACCGTCGCCCATAGCAATGGTGCTGTAAGAAAGACTTTATCCCGCCAACGCACCACCAACTTTTGAAACTTATATTTCTTGCCCCGTGTTGTTGCCTGAATTTGTGTTCTGCGAATGTACTACGTCTATATATCTGTCTGTATTTTACGCTTTCACGTCGAAACCACTGAAACGATTTCGATGAAATTAGGTGTGAATTAGACTTGAATCCTAGGCGCCTTATATGCTATTTATATATTATATGTTTTATTATACAATTGTAGAGAAACAAAATATTTTGATAGTTATATTGTTTTTAACTGTTTCTCACCACAAATATAATGATTGATTTAGTTATAAGAAATAATGTATATTGTGTTAAGGTAAATAGATTCGTTTTGTATCTACGATAATAAAAACGCTACAAAATAACAACCTATAAAGCAGCGGTTAGAAAGTTGTATTATTTTTATTGAAATTTCGAAACCGACGTCTCTATAAAATTTGTAAAAATAAACTTAACTGAACAGCAATAAACATTGTGTGATGTCGATGAAAATGTTGAAATATCTTAGCGTAACGTATCTTACGCCCATGTTTACTCACACTTTATGTGCTTAAAATATTTATAAAAAAAAACGCTATGATTGTAGAAATATTATTATTGAAAATAATGTCATAAAATATTAAACCTTTTTTTTATATAGTCCGGGAGGGCAAATGACTCTACTTCACCTGATGGTAAGTGGTAGTAGAGTCCAAACGCGACGACGGCTATAATATAATATAATCGCTATCTCAAGTATAATATCATCATCATCTCTTTGTCGCCCACTGATGGACATAGGTCTCTCCAAAGGCACGCCACGATGAGTTCCATCTTCAGCTCTACATATCCAATTTCCATCTGCTGTGTTTCATTCGCTGGTTCTTCTCAAGTCTGAGGTGTGTACTTCCGAAACGGTGGTAGATTTATGACAATCAAGTCATGTGTATCGTCAATCCACCTAGGAGGGTACACTACGCTACATTTGCCAAGGCGTGGTCTCCACTCCAGAATACTTCGGTTCGGACGCTTGTCGGTTCTGCGAATGTTTAGTTTAGTAAATTGATTAGAGAGTCCAACTCGATTCTTTCGATAACTTTGGTTCTCTGTCGGATCACCATATTTGAGATACGTCATCGTAACTAAACCACTCATAGTAATTAATAAAAATATGTCGTAATTAATATAATAAGATTTATTCTATATGATATAAAGCTAAGTAGGTATTTATTACAGGTTTCATATGACGTAATATAAAAAAAAATATTCATTCGAAAAGCTTTAGGTAATGATAATAATTCAATCTTATTTCATTGCAGATTTATTCGTGGGGCTGATATACGTCTTTGTGGATATCGTTCAAAAGATTACAATTGCGTGGCTGGCTGGTGAATTCATGTGCAAAATTGTGAAATTCCTACAGGTAATATAAATAATGTAGATTATATCATAAATTCTATTCCTTTAAATTGGATAGACACCGCCGACATTATATCCAAATTATCTATACTTGACCTGTTTTCATGTTTTATTATATAAAAACGCCTATTGATACTTTTATTATCTTGTAGTTTTATGATTGTATAAAAATGTGTGAATAACAAAAGTATTCAGTAGCTGGTAATATAAAAACAGTTTGTATGTGTGTATCAGAGAGTGTATATATACCCTATTCCAATGGGAATAGAAATAAATGTAAACACACCGTAGATTTACAAATTGCATGCGATTGTCAAATCGTTGTGCATTATTATGCGCTGTAAACAGTTCTTGATTAATTTACCCTTATTCATAATACAACACTATTCCAATTAACTAGTTATAACCACATTAATTTAACTTCCAAAGTTCCGAATATAACTTCGCGGACATTGAAAACGCCACCTTTTCGCGTATTCATAGTGAATGTCATAGATTATTCAAGATGTCGACCAATGACATCGCGTCAATTGATATCGATGACCAATGATATCGCATTAATTCGGTGTCAAATTTGTTTATTTATGTTTATTCCTGTTGTGATTGAAATAGGCTATATATGATCATACATATACATACGCTTTTCTCCTATTTAGCTTTTTACAAATACGATTTACTTATTATTAGAATATGTTACTTTCTAGATAAAGTAGCATTCTAATGATAAAGTAATTATTAAAACTGGTTCAGTAGTTTCAAACTTTGTCGATACAAATATTATAGAGATTAAATCAGATTTTATGTATGTTTGTTTGTAAGGGATAACCTCAAAAACTACTGAATCGATTTTAAAAATTCTTTCACCTACTGTTGTATCTAAGAAAACTGTAAAAGCGTAACCCAATAAAGGTATAAAAATGTATAAAATATGTACTAAGACATAACTATATTTGTTCAACTCGGAAGAATTTGGGGTGGACCGCTAGTAAAGAGATATGATGCTATCACTACTGAGGATTTATATTTAATATTTTATTATTGACTTTGATGATTAAAGTATCAATCTAATTATAATTTTTAGTATATTTTTCAAACTTTTTTGGGATCAACAAAGTGTAGGCTGCATAACAAATTGATTTAGCAGACTTTAAAGCCCGTCTCATATTTTTTGAGCGTGCTTTATTTAGCAATAGTTACTATTGTTATGTTCCAACTTGAAGTTAGTGTCTCACTTAAATTCACTCATGAAATTACACGATTAACTATAAGCCTACATACATTAAACATTTGTGATACTTTTGGTATTGCAAACACCCCTACCACTAAGTAAATTCCATTTAATAATGATATAATAGAACCTTGTTTAATTTTTCTTCGTTTCACAGGCAGTGGTGATGTATGCGTCGACATACGTGTTGGTAGCCCTCAGCATAGACCGGTGCGATGCCATCACTAACCCCATGAATTTCTCCGGAAGCTGTGAGTATTGTTATTTTTTAATTATTTATTTTAAATATTAACACATTTATCAAGAAGAAAAGTCCTACGTCCTAAAGCGAAATGGATTGATTTTGAAAGTGTATATTTGTGTCGTGTATTTACTAATTACTTAACAAAAAATCGAGATTAATTTTTACAATCTGTAACGGAAGAAGACTGAGTAATGTAAACTCGAATACACTATAAACTATGCTAGCCACGCATACAACTATTAAGCAGTCTACATAAAAAGGTCAATTGTGTTAACGGTCTTCACTGCCCATAGACATTGGTATTGTAAGATATATTAAAGTAAAGTAACAACCTGTGAATTTCCCACTGCTGGGCTAAGGCCTCTTCTCCTCTTTGTGAGGAGAATATATATTAACTATACCTTATATCGCCATTGCGTCGTCTACCTTGGAATCTAAGATTTTATATCTTACTCACCCTTAAAGTCGGAACACAATAACACTAATAATAAGTATTGCTGATCGGCCTATATACAGAGTAGTGTTAGTATATTTTTCATGATTGTCATTTACTTTTTAATATAATTTTTTTTTTTTCAAATTTCTTTTTAATATTTCGGGTGTTGTAGAAAATTTTAATGATGTTTATTCGTCTTTAAGCAAGCAAAAGGAGCTTAATTAGAAATAAGGTTTGTTGACGACGATGTCAGAGAATGTATTTTGAACAAAATTGTTATTATTAAAATGTCCGCACTCTATAAACTGCATTCAATGTTACAGAGTCAATTAATTTTTCAAAAGAAAATTGAAATTGTTGTTATAATTATAAATATTATGTTGCTTTTCTTTGTAAAGTGTTTTCTTATAAATACAGCCCAAAACTAATTATGGCAACAGGTCTATTGTTATTGCTATTGAATATTGTTTTATTTATACAAAGCTATTAAAATACTAGACAAAATATGTTGACAATATTATGGTTACGTACTATACTTGTAAATGGCGGCACAGGGGCAGACATTCTTCTTATAAAACACAGCAACACTTTATATAACAATTTTATAATTCTTCTATTCCGCCACGCTGGTCCAAAGCGGTTTGGTGGAATACACATGTGTCAGAATTTCAGTGAAATTTGACACATGCAGGTTTCCTCACGATGTTTTCCTTCATCGTCAAGCACGAGATGAATTATAATCACAAATTAAGCACATGAAATTCAGTGGTGCTTGCGCGGGTTTGAGCCCACGATAATCGGTTAAGATTCACGCGTTCTTACAACTGGGCCATCTCAGCTCAGAAACCTTGGTAATATAGGTACCTTACCCTAATATAGGTTACCTTATTTGCACAACAAATAGAGTATTTAAAGTTACTTAAATTAATGGAATAAATAATTAAAAGAACTAAAGGTAAAGATAAAAAGTCTGACGGTATTTCTTGGAATAGAGAGAATAATGCTCGGAGACGCAAAAAAAATATACCAGAGACAACAAAGGTTATTAGGGGTCTTTCTGAAAGTCGCTTCACGACTAATGGTCCCAATATTTTTTTCACCTTATTGTATAAAATAGGGTTTCTCGTTGAATACGTTAATTATTATTACATAATATATTTATGTATTCATTTTACATGTATGTTTTTATAATGATTAATTGAATGATACAAAATATAGTATCTAATGAGTTTCTTTTCGGTTCTTTATTTTTATTATTTATATTTTATTGTACACCACAAAGAAAAATAATTACAAAAATATTGAAAAGTTAAATAAATAATAGGCATACAATTTTGGCGGCCTTATCGCCACATAGCGATCTCTTCCAGGCAACCAACCATAGCGATCTCGTCCAGGCAACCAATGGTTCTTCTTGATTGTATATAAATTTCGATCTAGTGGGATTTTTTTTAAATTTAATTTAATCTTGTAATATGACGATAAATTACTTAGATCTTATTTCTTGTATATGTATTTTTATTTTTTATTGCAAGCTAATAGCTGTTACAGTTACAGATACGGCAATTAACTCTTAAAATATAATAAAATGTCATACTTTATTCAAACACCTTATCATTATCACCTGATTACCTACAGATATAACACTGTAAGAAATATTAACCATACTTATCGTATGGTTAATGCGCCACCAATCTTAACCTTATTTTAACGCTGGTAAAACACTGGTACACGTTACCCCCCATGGGGACAGAGGGGGGGGGGTGATGTGGAGCTCGCCAGTGTTCAGGGCGCACTCGGCGCCCATCGTCGTAATCATACGTCATGGCGTCATCGAAATTCCTATTTTTTTTTTTTTTTTTTTTTTATTGCATAGGAAGGCGGACGAGCATATGGGTCACCTGATGGTAAGTGATCACCAACGCCCATAGACATTGGCGTTGTATGAGATGTTAACCATCTCTTACATCGCCAATGCGCCACCAACCTTGGGAACTAAGATGTTACGTCCCTTGTGCCTGTAATTACACTGGCTCACTCATCCTTCAAACCGGAACACAACAATACCAAGTACTGCTGTTTTGCGGTAGAATATCTGATGAGTGGGTGGTACCTACCCAGACGAGCTTGCACATAGCTCTACCACCAAGTAAACCTACCTAAGATATCCCTTGTACAACACTAAGTATCTCTGTATCGCGGTAGAATATGTGATGTAGGGCTTTAAAAACCATCAAGACGACGTTAAAAATATGCAAACGTCTGTGAATTTGAAAACTCTGAAGAATCTATGTATATTTTGCAAGTATTTGTTGTAAAGGCGTATTTGAATGAAGAAAAATTATAATATTAATTTTAATACAATTTCTATTATATAACTTAAGACTGAAGTTAATTCTTGAACTACATAGCTAACACAATAAAGGCAAGGTAGACTTGGAAAACTTGGTTTGGTTTATACAAAGTTAAATAAGCCGCAAATAGTTTTAAGACGGATTACATAAAGTGTACTGTGTATATTAATATAACCTAAATACATAACCTTTACTTGGTGGTAGAGCTTTGTGCAAGCTTGTCTGGGTAGGTACCACCCACTCATCAGATATATTACCGCAAAACAGCAGTACTTGCTATTGTTGTGTTCCGGTTTGAAGGGCGAGTGACCCAGTGTAATTCCAAGCACAAGGGACATAATATACTAGTTCCCAAGCGATGGTTAACATTTCTGACAATGCCATTGTAAGAAATGATAACCATTGCTTATGTTATAACTATCACATTATGATAGGAGTACCCCCTAAGTATAAAAACCGAGTTTTTGTCATCCCAGACCGCGAGCGTTAACCACCACCTCGAAAAACGTATTTTTACAAATAAAAAAAATACTGAATTATACGATGAAAATCGAAACTATTTGAAAAAAATAATTGTCTAGTTATAGCTTTTTTTTTTTTTTATTGCATAGGAAGGCGGACGAGCATATGGGCCACCTGATGGTAAGTGGTCACCAACGCCCATAGACATTGGCGTTGTAAGAGCTGTTAATCTCTTACATCGCCAATGCGCCACCAACCTTGGGAACTAAGATGTTATGTCCCTTGTGCCTGTAATTACACTGGCTCACTCACCCTTCAAACCGTAACACAGCAATAACAAGTACTGCTGTTTTGCGGTAGAATATCTGATGAGTGGGTGGTACCTACCCAGACGAGCTTGCACAAAGCTCTACCACCAAGTAAAGCTTGATGGCATTGTACTATAAATAGAGTTGTCTCTTTATTATATGTTTTGTACATATTTTATTTATGCATCCCTTGACTTGACTGAACTAGTTTTAACCGTGTCAGTTTGCACTATTTCAAATGTGAAAATAAGTAATACAAAAATAAACAAATTTTTTTTTTTTTTTTATGTAAGAGGGGGCAAACGAGCAGGTGGCTCACCTGATGGAAAGTGACTACCACCGCCCATGGACACCTGCAACATCCGAGGACTTGCAGGTGCGTTGCCGGCCTTGGAGGAAAGAGTACGCTCTCTTCTTGAAGGTTTTTATGTCATATCGGTTCGGAAAAGTCGCCGGCGAAAGCTGGTTCCACAGAGTGATTGTGCGAGGCAGGAAATGCCTTAAGAAACGCACTGTTGTGGATTTCCAGACATCGAGGTGATGGGGATGGAATTTGGAGTTCTGGCGCGATGTCCGGTGGTGAAATTCAGCTGCCGGGACTAATCCAAACAACTCCTCAGAACACTCCCCGTGATATATGCGATAGAGTATGCAGAGTGACCCAACATCTCTACGCAAGGCCAAAGGATCAAGCCGGTCGGTAATAGCCTGATCGTCGACAATTCGAACCGCTCTACGTTGAATGCGGTCAAAAGGAAGAAGCTGGTACTGGGGAGCTCCCGCCCAGAGGTGAGAACAGTACTCCATGTGGGGCCGAATTTGCGCCTTGTAAAGTTTTAGGCGATGGTCCGACGTGAAGTACCGTCTCGCCTTGTTGAGCACTCCAAGCTTTTTAGAAGCCAATTTGGCTTTAACTTCCAATTGACCGCGGAACTGAACAGTGTTCGAAATCTCGACGCCAAGTATACCGATACTGGCTGTGGCAGCAAGGGGAGTATTCTCGAAATGAGGGGATATGACAAAAGGAGATTTTTTAGCGGTTAACGCGCAAACTTGTGTCTTATTGGGGTTGAATTGGACCAAGTTCAGTCGGCCCCAGTCCGAGACCTTGGTTAACAAGGTCTCGACTTCAGACACAAGTTTGTTCCGACACTCGTCGACGTGTTCCCGAGAAATATTAGCACGGCCGGTGTAATGGACGTCTACAGTGCTGTCATCCGCATAGCAGTGAATGTTACTGATTTGTAACATATCATTGATATGCAGAAGAAACAGAGTAGGTGATAGAACGCAGCCTTGTGGAACACCAGAATTGACGAATTTTAAGTCAGAGCATGCACCGTCGACAACGACCTTGATGCTCCGATCTGCCAAAAAACTGGTGATCCACTTGCACAATTTCTCGGGAAGCCCGTAGGATGGAAGCTTGGAGAGTAGCGCTTTATGCCATACCCGATCGAAGGCTTTCGCTATGTCCAGACTGACTGCTAATGCCTCCCCCTTGGACTCAACCGCCGTAGCCCATCTGTGAGTAAGGTAAACTAGAAGATCACCAGCTGAGCGACCCCGACGGAAGCCGTACTGGCGGTCGCTAATCAGCTGATGCTCCTCTAGGTACCGCAGGAGCTGGCAGTTAATGATGGACTCCATCACCTTGGAGAACAAGGAGGTGATAGCAATAGGCCTATAATTTGTTGGATCAGAGCGATTGCCTTTTTTAGGGATCGGGTGCACTAAAGCCGTCTTCCAAGAATTCGGGACAACGCCTAATGTGTAAGAGTGGCGGAAAAGACGCGTTAAGACCGGTGCCAGCTCGGGAGCACAAGTGCGCAGCACAATCGGAGGAATGCCATCGGGCCCACTCGACTTATGGATGTCCAAGGAAAAAAGTGCTTTACGAACTGCACTCTGCCGGAATTTAATTTCCGGCATCGTGGTATCACACCGCAAGATTGTCGGTGGTGTCTTTCCTTGATCATCAAGAGTCGAGTTGTACGCGAAGAGAGATCCCAAAAGGTCGGCTTTCTCTTTCGCAGAATGGGCCAACGAGTCATCGCTCCTGTGCAGAGATGGAAGGGAGGGCTGACAGAAATTCCCTAAGACAGCCTTAGCGAGAGACCAGAATGCACGTGTTCCCGAAGGAAGACGCACCAATCTCTCGCCAATCCTGCCTATGTGCTCCGATTTCGCCTTGGCAATAACACTTTTGAAAGACCTGGAGGCAGAGTTGTATTCCTTTTTAAATGCGCTGGTATTTACATCACGCGATGCCGATGCTTCAGCCCAGGCTTGATAGCATTCTACCTTTCGACGTGACGCCGTTTTGCAGAAGCGACCAAACCAAGGCTGGGATCTGCCGCCGATGGGTATTGCAGAGTACGGAATGAAGAGTTCCATACCCTGAAACACCACATCAGCGACCGAGTCAGCAACGACATCGGGATCATCCGGCGAGAAACAAATCCGCCCCCATGGGTAGGATGCAAAGAAGGACCGCATCCCATCCCAGTCCGCTAACCTGTAGTGCCACACACGGCGACAACCCACGAACCGAGGCCGTGAGGTGCGTGTAATCGGCACTGTACTCCGGACAAGGCAGTGGTCCGACGAGCCAAGAGGAGGCTCTACGGAAACATGGTACCCGTCCGGATGAGAGGTCAGCAGAAGGTCTAACAGGGAAGGTGTATGATCCTCCACATCTGGGATTCGCGTTGGCGAGGTAACCAGTTGTGTCAGATCATATGCCAAGGCAAAATCGACCACAGATCTCCCCGCATGATCGGTGGTACGTGATCCAAGCCATTCGGCATGGTGGGCGTTAAAATCGCCAAGAATCACGATCTCTGCGGATGGGATCTGCTGCAGCACGGAATCTGTAGCCCATTGGATGTGCTCAACGAGCCGGTCAGTTTCGGCATTACCGCTATGGGACCTATATAGGCACGCGTAGATTCGCGGATGATCATCGCAGTCTACGCGCAGCCATAGAATGGATAGGTCCCTCCCTTCAAGATGGGCAAGGCGACGAGAGCAGATATCATCTCTGACGTAAACACACACTCCAGCCCGTGGCACAAAGGAATGTTCCAACTTGTACCCCGGGTAGGAGAGGAATGAGGTGTCCGCCGGAGACAATATCTGGGTCTCGGTTAAAAAGAGCAAGGCCGGCTTCGCCGTCTCGAGATGGAAGTGGACGGCGTTTAAGTTGGAATTCAGTCCCCTAATGTTGCAGAAGTCCACAGTGAGGGTGGAAGGGGTTGCCTTAAGATGCCTGCTCCGTTTGCCCCGACCATTTAAGAGCGCAAAATTGCCCCCCCCAGAATTCGAAGGGCAGCCTGGGCATCCCTGCTCAGGTGGTGTATGTCCTGAGCATGGATGTCCAGAGAGGGATTGTCCACCGCAGGCGCAGATGGTACCCTCCTGGGGTAGTTGTTCTTTATTCTGCGCACTCATTTTATTGGGGGGGGGGGGGAATTGGGCCTCCGGAACTCTCACATACCGAACGAAACGCGGTAGCTTGGCTACCACTTCACGCCGATTTTAAGTGAGAGAGTGGTACTTCCCCAGTGAGAGAGTGGTACTTCCCCAAAAATTAAATGAATTCAATTGGTAAATGCTCTGTAAAACTATGTGCGCGCGCGCGCATGTGTATGTGTGTGTGTGTGTGTGTGTGTGTGTGTAAAATTAATTATATATTCAGTATTGGAATGTAATATGTACGTATTAAACTGGAGTATTAAGTTAACAAAAACCTTTTTATAGTTGTCTGTTGCAAAAGTGTATGGAGTGGATAGTCAATGGGTTCACTTACCTAACCTTCTTTTTATTTTTATAGGGAACCGTGCAAGGGCTCTCATCGTGTCAGCCTGGCTTATTAGTATAGTATTCTCCATCCCTCTTCTTATACTCTACGAAGTAAAGGAAGTTCAAGGTGAGTTATATGTATTTTTTTTTTACATATTACAATATGTATGTGTATTGTTAGAAAATTTAATAAATTTAGGAAACTATTTTTTATTATTATCTAAAAATCTTTGTATATCTGTAATTCAAAGATTAGTCTGTCGTTAAATGGTGTCAGTCATAAAGAAGTTGTACACTGTAATATCTTTTTAATTCTTTAATGAATCAAAAAAATATACAGCAATTTATAAAACGTATAAACTTAATATATTATTTATTTTTGTTCGATTACTGTGAGTGCGACAACTAAATAAATCGTCCAAACTAAATTTATCTATTTTTTCGATTTATTAAAACATAAATTAATTACTATGACTTATTTTGTCAAGATATATTACTCTGACCCGAATTTTTCTATAGACATTTGGGAAGTCTATAAATCTTGCAAGCAGACTTTGCGTATCTTTTACTTTTGGCAAATATGTACTTTATCAAAATGCCTCGACTGACAGTTTTGTTCTGACGTCAACGAAACAAGCAATATATCTACAAAACATAAAAAGAAAACACACTGCAGTAATTTTATGAAGTGAAAACTTCTTTAGTGACGTTGTGCACTTCGCTTTGTGAAAAATGATAAACTCGCGCCAGGTCACGTGACCCTGATTAAAAATTCGTAAGACGAATTCTGAAGTGTTAATTTTTTAATGTAATATAAATTGTCATGTTTGTGTACTATGGCGCAATAAATGAATATTGTATTTTATCACATAAATTATAGTACTTTTATACTGATGATTAAAACAATTCGTGTAATTTTTTTCCCTAACCATTCCAAAATATCAAAAATGCACAACGTTAATATTTAAGTTTTCAGTTCTACCGGCACTCCCGGAGTGCAACCCGTTGTTTTTTTTTACCCATGAGTTACAAATTCGTTTTTTTTTTATTGAACATAATATAAATTTTAATTTACATATTTAATTGTTAATAACCACATTAGTCACAAACTGCGTCGTAATACAATATTTCTCAATAAATATTTTACTTTTATCTGTGGTCGCGATTTCAAGTGAGCAGGGATAGTTTATACTATGATTCAAAGCTTAATATATGTATCAGTATAATATTATGTATCAGATTTATAAATTACTATTTGTTATCAAAGAGTCTTTCGTGCGGAACTAATTACTTTGTTATTAAGAGTGATGGTTAGTAATTTATTTAATAGCTAGTGTGGTTAGTTTGAATTATTTAAGTCGTCAAATTACCTAATTATTCTCATGTGGTACATGGGCAGGATATAAAATATTATATTATTAATGTGTTTTGATATAACATAATTAATCTTCTTAAAATATTTGTATTATTATTAGTTTTCGTTTACGGCTTTTCCTGCGTATTCTGAGAGCGCTTAGGTGTTGGGTATAAAAAAGTAGCTTAATATGACTTTACTTTGTGTAATGGCTCGCTTCACACTAAATTTTTATTAAAGTCGATTAAGTGACTTCCGGCCGAATACTGAAACGTCATTCAAATATTAAGTGCAACTTAATTATGCTTTTTTTAATTATATTTTTATTATATGCTTAATTAGCTTTAAAAGAAATATTAAACAGACAGATAGAGATTCAGACTACTATTGCATTTATAATATTCGTATAGATGAAAGATTTAACTTTTTTCCTCTCTTCATCTTTTTCCTCGATACCGATATTATTGTCATTTATCCGTTCGCAATTAATTTTTTTAGTTGATCAGCCTACGCATGCGAAGGTTTCTGATGAAAAATTAAATAAATTATATTTGAAAAGTTATATTTGACTTTTAACGTAGGCCCTTATAAATGTACCCGTTTCGCCGGGACGGGTAATTATATAGTATACATAAGTATTTTTTGTTTATAGATCATTTTTTATAGATATACACAAAAAGGATACTAAATTAAAACCTTTTTATTGTTACGTAATTTTAAGAGACAAGATCTAATACTATTTCCTAAATTTGAAAATATGTACAAAATACGTATTATCTATGAAGATAATTATTTTTTCAGTTTTAAGACAATTCCTAAACTGCGCAGTTCCTTCAGTGAATATTCCTAACAGGGCAGGTTTATTTTTAATCATATGTATGTTTGTGTCTGTGTTCTATATTTAAAATTCGCGCCGTAAAACATCCATGATGACGTGGTATGGATCTAACGATAAGCTGCGTTAATAATATTTACCTACACTGTGAGATTACGCGGTAACATATATCACGGAATTACATCTTCGGAATTTGTATAGTAAAAAAAATGCAATGCTTTTAGTTTTATTTATTATAGTCAGAGATTGCAGCCAGAAATAGAATATTATGGATGCATTGAAAATGTTAACTGTTTCTATAGTCATGTTTTTCAAATTTATACATTACTAGCTTCATGTGAGGTTTTCTCTTGTTAAAACTTTAATGATATTTGTTAGGATTACCAAGATAAAATACTTTTTTGTTAATAATAATGTCCTCCAGACCGATTTCGGCCAGGGCAGCCAATCTTAAGAGAGATTAGCCAACTGCGCAGGAGATATTATAGTGCATAAGTGTGTGCGCAAACACAGGTGCGCTCCCTCTTCCTTAGCTCTCATAATCCGATGGGACGCCACCACCAGCAATCAGACACGACCGAAAAGAGTTCAGACGCAGGACCAACGGCTTAACGTGCTCTCCGTGGCACGCGAGTGTACACACTTCCATCTTTCAGACTTCGAGCAGCAACAGCAATTTTTTGTCAAAAAACTCCAATAATGATTTATTGGCCCAACCCGGGAATTGGTTCCCAAACTTTTTTTTGTCATAGACCACTTTCAAAATGTAAGTGGTTTCGGTGGACCCCCGCAGCTACATATCTACCATATTTCTGAAATTTGACATATTATGCCAAATTGAAAAAAAATGAAACTTCATTTCTGACATTACAGAAAAAGCACGAAAAGGCAACATCGAGCATTATATATTCACACTTAACAAAACGTTAGCAAATGCTTATCTCAAACTAAGGATTGTTGATAATCTTTGTTTCCCAAGAGATCAGACGAGCCAGCAATAGTGGAGAGCACTTGAGAAAATTTTCAAAGGTCATTCACTTTAGTATTTGTACCTGAAACGTGTCTTGGGCATTCAAATAAATTTTCATCCAGTCTTTGTAATTATTACAATGATCAATAAAATGAGAGAAGTATTTTACAATTCCCCTAGCTTTTTTGGCAACGGTAATTTTAAAATCAGAACACTTTTTGTCAACACGGTTTAGGTACTTATGATATTTTATAATCGAAGAAGGTGTAACGATAAACAAACCAATAGCTCTGATACGAGTATATGATGTACTACAAATAATAAGGATAGTAAGGCTTTAAGCTGTTTCAAATTATTGTACAGGTTATTTAGGAAACAATTAACATATTAAATCAAATAAAACCTTCAATTCGGTATATTACCGGTATGAAACCCGTTAGAATATGAAAAAAGAAAAAAGAAATCGGGCAACTACAAAAACGATGCGTAGCATGGAAATAATTCTTTTATTTAAAATTTTCAAAACAAGTTTTCATTTATTCCGTATACTAAAACATCGTACCCACTAGATTGCATTGTCACCAGCGCCAACAGTGTATGCATAACTTTAGTTCAATTGGTTGCGTGAAACTGGTAAAAAAACAGAAGATTCGACCCTCGTATAAAAGTAAAAACAATTAAAAGGTGTAAATGTTGCACTGATGAGCTAATGGTTCTCCTTCTGCTGAATCTTTTTGCTGAACAGGCTTATTTACCCAGGCTTTTTTAATGAGGATAGGATGGATACACGTGTCGAAGATATATGGTACACCATCGAGCAGGAGACGAAAAATGATGCAAATTTATTGGTGCATCGGTATAAACTCTCAATCATAGCTTAGGGTTCCATCGTCCACCAAGAACTAAAACCGTGAATCCTATAAGTTTTTCATTTGATGTAAAAGAAGAAGAAGATAAAGTTTTTGTTTGATTTTTTGCAGGTCAGCTACAGTGCTGGATAGAATTAGGTACAGCTCGACGCTGGCAGATCTGGATGACTCTGGTGTCAGTCATGATCTTCGTGCTACCAGCGCTTGCTATAGCCGCTTGCTATGCCGTTATAGTTCTGACTATTTGGACAAAAAGCAAGGCTGTGGTCATGAGTCCACCTATCAACTCTAGAAGAACGAAAACTTTAAGGAATGGTAAGCATTTTAAGTATTAACAACCTAAGAATTAATACGCCTCAGTTTTTTATTTTTTATTGTATAGGTAGGCGGACGAGCAGATGGGCCACCTACCTTGGGAACTAAGATGTTATGTCCTTTCTGCCTGTAATTATACTGGCTCACTCACCCTTGAAACCGGAACACAACAATACAAAGTACTGCTATTTTGCGGTAGAATATCTGATGAGTGGGTGGTACCTACCCAGGCAAGCTTGCACAAAGCTCTACCACCAAGTAAACTTATTGACAGCTTTTTTCGGGTACTATTTGCGTAAACATAAAACAAGAAACAACATTAACGACGCATTCTATTTTTAAATGAAAAACAAAAGTTTTATTTAATTAGGCAAAATGCCAATTAAAAAAAAAATGTTACATTTTTAAACGGAAATATTAACACCGATTGATATCAAGAGGTTGTCAAACAGAAAGATGAAAAGATACAACAACGCGTTTGTTGAAACAGGAAGCAGACAACAATCTGACAGACTGCTAATGACTAACGGCCGAATACTGAAACGTCATTCAAATATGAAGTGGAACTTATTATTTGAGACGCCGTTAATTTAAAATTTCGCATACTAAATTTGAAATTAATGGCGTTCCAAATAATTAAATCCGCCTTCGTTATAATATAAATAAAATGTCGTATTTAAGTTTGTTACACGTCGTTATATACATATTGAAAATTTATAATACTATGCCAGAATGTACGAAATATTTTGAAAGGTCATGATACATATAAATTATATTAACAACCGATAAGAAACTCAGTAGTCAGTTTCTTTCATCAATCATATAAAATTAAATTTAAACATTCTGTATAAAAAGCTTTTTTATCGTCTTCTTGATTTGTATCATATGATTTTTATTATTAATATTTTTTTTCAATGTGAGGGTTATATTTATTTATTTGTTAATGTTAAATTATCTGCAGGATTTTTAAAACACAAGAATGTCATGGATGTTGATGAAATGAGTTGCATCTAGTATTACTACTATATGGTTACATTACCATAACTACTTACTAGTTTTTAAAAGTCCATTCTTTTTTTAAATAAAACAAATTGCCAAAAAATTAAATTTAAAACGTACTTTTTAAAGTTTCTTTTTTTACATTTTTCAGGGCAAGTGGAATGCGACCCCGATTCAAGGCGCGCCAGTTCGCGTGGCTTAATACCCAGAGCTAAAATCAAAAGCGTCAAAATGACTTTTGTGATTGTTTTCGGTGAGTGACTTAAAAATAATACGATTAGTGACGACAATGTTCTGTTGATCTTTCACGACCACAGTTATAGCGACAAGCAGACTAATAACTGTACACGATATAGGTAATATAGTGCACAGGTGTATATGGAAAGACAAGTGGTCCAAGTCATAATCTTGTGGGGAAAATCCAACATCGATAGAGTTTAGTTCATGGACCAATGGATTTACGTGCTTCCCGAGGTACAAGAGTACAATCCGACAGACATACAAAATCCGAGCGGCAACGGTAAATTTTTCAAAACAATCTTAATAAAATGTCCAACTACTGATCAAAGGCCTCTTCGCTGCCGAAGGCGAGATGAATATTGAACACAATTGAAGCACATTAAACTGTATGCTAAGTGGTGCTAGACTGAGTTTTGAGCCAGAAAACATCGGTTAAGACTCGCGTAGTTTAGGTCTGAGCCACATCATCTAATAATAAATTTAACATTATTTATGTTTTAAATGTCAAATAAAATCTGCATCTTGTTAAAATACATTTTATATATCAAGACACGATGTAACATAAAAGCTTCATAATTGATAAATTATTATTAACCGAGAAACAGGCACATGATATATTTTTCACATCACTAGCATGTAATTAAACGAAGCGCCTCCTGGACTACATATATTTAAAAATAAATATGACCGCCCCCATTCAGTTCAAGATCAAAAATATATAAATAGATCGCGATACTTTCGACTTCCTGACATGTTACATTACACATCTGTTGTTTTGATAACACATATTTTTACGATTTTCTCGCATGTTTTTACTGTTCTTGGGCCATTGATGCCGACGCCTACGTTGATTAAATATAGTATAGTATTCATACGCGTATTTTATCTTAATTAACGTGTCGCTTTTATTTGTAAATTATTTTATTCTTTGTTCAAACATATATTTTATATAAGGTCCTCCAGATCGATTTCGGCCACGGCGGCCAATCTCAAGAGAGATTAGCCAACTGCACGGGAGATATTATAGTGCACAAGTGTGTGCGCAAACACAGGTGCACTCTCTTTTCCTTAGCTCTCATAATCCGATGGGACGGCAATCCGACACGACCGGAAAGAGTTCAGGCGCAGGACCAACGGCTTAACGTGCTTTCCGAGGCACGGGAGTGTACACACTTCCAACTTCCAGACTCCGGGCTGCTACTGAGAATTTTCTGACCCCCATGAAAACCCCAATAACTATTTATTGGCCCGACCTGGGAATTGAACCCAGAACAACCGAATCTGCGGCCTTATATCAAGCCACTGGACCAACGAGGCAGTCGATATTTTATATATTCTATCTTGATACTATTAAAATATATAGTATTAGTATGTAGGTGAATACTAGAGTTACTATTGGATTGGTACTTTTACGCGGTTTACAGTAGAGTGAAATGGCAGTAGCCCAAGGTCACGTCATATAACGAAATAGCGTTCATACTGTGCTTACCAAATGCTACAAAATGCGTTACGTTACGCGTTCGAATTTAGAAGGTCGATATAAAGGTGATTGAGGTGTTTTTTGGTGTGACAAAAATAAAGTATTATAATCAATTAAAATCATCAATTGAAAACACAGTTTGAGTAGAAAAAATATCGCACAAACCTTCGTTCCTATTTTTTTTTGTAACTTTGTTGTGTATAGTTTATACATGTATTATTTTTATTTAAATATTACTCCCCGTCTTTTGCCTCAACTGGTGACAGGAGGGCTGGTTCATTTTTCGCCCCGAGAATCGGAATCGCGATTCAAAGGGGAAGTGCTGCTAGCATTATTGCCACCATTGTATAGTAATTATTAATATAATATAATATTAATACTTGTATAGTAATTATTTAAAAAAAAATATTTATTTTTATTTAAGGTTTTAATGATATCTAAAATTAATATATATGTATAGTAAATAACCTTGTACAAAATTATTTTCTATAACGTTCGAAGATAACTTAGAAAGTTAATAAGAAAAGTTGTAATGTGAGGATCATTTAAACGTAACAAGAAAAGTTAAAGACGAGAGAGTTTGAACCTATTAATCACATTCTGTAATTAAACGGTATACGCATTTAGTTAATAACAATCTGTTACTTAATATAACTTAAGCTTGTAAATTTATTTAATAATATAACAAGATTTAAGAATCATGAATCAGAGAACATTCTAAGATGAAAATTATTTAAATATTCTTAAAATTACATAAATACAATTTAAAACACAACTCACAAATATAATTTAACTTGATTGATAATGCTGTCTTCTTCTTTCATATGCGAAATCAATAATGCCAGAAAGAGAGAAATCAGTGTTTAACTAAACAGTGTTTATAAATAAGGCCGTATATTTTTTGTATTTAATTAATTTAAAATCTTTTTAGAAGCAAAGTCCTTGTCATTTGGTAAAAACACTATCTTTAATTATTATTTTAGAAGTAATTTCTGTATTATGACTAAATACAGAACGATTAGAGCTCATCTCACCATTCGGAATTGTGGGCTTGTGGATTATTTTTTGCAGAGCCGAGATGGTCCAATGGTTAGAATGAGTGACATGGCAATGAATAAAAGGGTTCAAATTTCTAATTGACATTTCATTTTTTATTGAAACACTTATGGCCGAATACTGAAACGTCATTTAAATATGAAGTGGAACTTAATTATTTGAGACGCCGTTAATTTAAAATTTCGCATACTAAATTTGAAATTAATGGCGTTCCGTAAAGAGTAAAGTATTCGGCCGTTAGTATATAAAATCTTTAGACATGAATATGAAGAAAATAATGGTCTCGTAGACAAGAAATAATAATACTTTTAAAAATCGAATATATTTCTTTATTTCCAGTGTTCGTCCTCTGCTGGTCACCGTACATAGTGTTCGATCTGTTGCAAGTTTACAATCAGATACCGTTGACACAAACGAATCTTGCCATCGCCACTCTCATACAAAGTCTTGCGCCGCTGAATTCTGCTGCTAACCCTTTGATATGCTGCATGTTCTCGCCACACATTTATTCAAGCTTAAGGTGAGTTACTTTATTATGATAAAATATTTTGTACAGTCAGGAAAACTTATTATCCTTGGCAGCACATTTCTGTGTGCAGTGCTCTAGTATAATAGCATCTATTGTCTTATACGATAATAATTGATTATATATATATGAGAGAAGAATCTGAAACAGCGACTCATACTTACAATTACAGCAGTACAGTTAGCAAAAAAAAAAATACTAGCATTCGCCTGCAATCAAATAATTCTTTATTAAAGTAGGCTAATGAGGGTATTTTTGAATCGTTATATTATATGTAATTACATAGCTATAATAACCAAGTTGATTTCTTCTGAAGACACTGTTCTGCTGATTTGTGATTTTTGGTCAATGCAATGTTAAGATTAAAGATTTAAATGCACATCACGTACATTATTACTTGCTTGCTTGCATTATTTACTTGGTGGTAGAGCTTTGTGCAAGCTCGTCTGGGTAGGTACCACCCACTCATCAGATATTCTGCCACAAAACAGCAGTATTTTGTATTGCTGTGTTCCGGTTTGAAGGGTGAGTGAGCCAGTGTAATTACAGGCACAAGGGACATAACATCTTAGTTCCCAAGGTTGGTGGCGCAATGGCGATGTAAGCGATGGTTAACATTTCTTACAATGCCAATGTCTATGGGCGTTGTATCCATCTAGCCTAAAATTAATGAATGAATTCGATACCTATATGTATTTGAGTTTTTTGATTTTCAAGACAGAAATTTAAAATGTTTTAGACGAGTGCCCCCCTATCGCTGGCTGTGGTGCGGACGACGTCCGATTCGACACGTACGCGGAACTGTGCGCTCGCGTTCTGATTCCACCGCTAACTCCGATTTACTTAGCTCCACTCATGCGAGACGCTCACACTCCGTCGCCACCGTAAGTAGATATGTCACATATCGATGAAATTCATGTATTCCTTTATGAACTATTCAAATAGCATAGCAAGGCATTCCACAGCATTGATGAATTGGAACAGCTATAACTGCAGTACATATACATAATGTCCTTAAGACCGATTTCGGCCAAGGCAGCCAATTTTACAAAAAAATAGCCAACTGCGCACGCGAAATTGTGTGCACTTTCTATTCCCTAGCTCTTCTAACCCGCTGGGACGGCAATCCGACACTACCGGAAAGTGTTCAGGTGCAGGACCAAAAGCTTTATGTGCTTTCCATGGCACGGAAGTGTACACACTTCCAACTTCCAAACTCCGGGATGCTATTGAGAATTTTCGACAGAAAAAAACCAATAACTTTTATTTGACCTTGGGTTATGGTCGTCCGTCACAACCTTAATAAATTAGAGCCGTAATTAAAAATATTTAACGGGAATTTTTATAATTATTTAAAATATATATATTGATAAATATGATTATATTTTCAGATACTAAATCGCACTCGTAGTAGCAGCATAACGCGTGCGCAGGATCAACGCCGCACCCAGTTACTAGTGCTATTGTCGCCGCGGGACTGACGGCGACCCGCCGCGCCAGGTCGCGACGTTATGCTTTAACGAATCATATTATGTATATAACCTATTCCAATGGGAATAGAAATAAATTTAAACACACCGTAGATTTATAAATTGCATGCGATTGTCAAATCGTTCTGCATTATTATGCACTGTAAACAGTTCTTGATTAATTTATCCTTATTCATAATACAGCACTATTTTAATTAACTAGTTATAACCACATTAATTTAACTTTCAAAGTTCCGAATACAAATTCGTGGACTTTGAAAACGCCATCTTTTCGCGTATCCATAGTGAATGTCATAGATTATTCAAGATATCGACCAATGACATCGCGTCAATTGATATCGATGACCAATGATATCTCATTAATTCGGTGTCAAATTTGTTTATTTATGTTTATTCCTGTTGTGGTTGGAATAGGCTCTATCTACGATAATGATTACTAACTTAAGTATAGTGATTGGTTAGTATTAATAAACTTAGTGTTTTATTAGAAGGATCCGTT
Organism: Nymphalis c-album; assembly: GCA_963151315.1. NCBI lineage: Eukaryota > Metazoa > Arthropoda > Insecta > Lepidoptera > Nymphalidae > Nymphalis > Nymphalis c-album. The sequence continues at coordinate 11,874,564 of OY720591.1, read as the reverse complement.
ATGATTTGCTTAAGTGTTTTCTGACTATATAGATTAACGGCTAAATACAGAAACGTCATTCAAATGTTAATAAAATTTACTATGCGAAATTTGAAATTAACGGCCTCTCAAATAATTGAGTTGCCCTTAATATTTGAGTGACGTTTCAGTATTCGGCCGTTAAACGTCAGATCGTTTTTAATAATCACGTAGTATATAGTATTATGGTTACTTTTCATTCTACTTTCATCTCTACTCTAAGTAGCTGTATGTAATTTAATAACAATACTGTATTTGGTATGCTTAAGAGTACAATAATTGTATGTCAATGTATTTTTTTTCAATGCAGCAGCCGATAAATCCTCGGCAGCACAACAAAATGCAGCACTTTCAGAAATAGGCATCTTGTAGGCAAGCGCGCTCCACCGTAGGCTGTATCATTACTTTCCAATTTCCATCATGTGTGATAACAGTCAAGCGCTAGCTTATATATTTAAAAAAAAATACATTCGTTCTAGCGATGTTTTCAATTTGTAATATATAAATCGGCGTAGTAGATATATTAGATAATTCCATCTTAAATTGTAATTCAAACATAATTAAAATTAACGGCTATCCGTCGATGACGTCCACCCGCTAGATGGCTTTCCGTTTGACGTTTCGTCAAAGTGACATAACAACAAAAAGTGTGCTATCACATGCTCGTCTAAAATTTAATAGTAATCTTTGACGGTGCCATATTTTCGCCGCCATATAATTAAGAGTATAATTATTATCTATTTATACAAACTAGAGTTTGCCCGCAGTTTCACTCGCGGAGTTCCCGTTCCTGTGGGAATTCGGGGACAAAATATAGCCTATGTTACTCGCTGATAATGTAGCTTTCCATTGGTGAAAGAATTTTTAAAATCGGTTTAGTGGTTTAGGCGTGAAAGCGTAACAAACAAACTTACATTCGCATTTATAATATTAGTAATTTTTTACAGCATCAGTAGTTAATTTATAACATTTTTGTTTGTGTTGATCTCCCGTTACTAGTATATAATTATATATAATATACGAGTGCTTGACATCGAGAGAAAATAGTTGGCACGGGATGAGTAATGAACTTAAAATGGCGGACAAACAACACATAGTGGCTATCGTTCTATTATTTGACGTTGTTTGATGTGACTGCATGTTTTTTTCCAGGCATCCGGACAATTTTTATTTGATTATAATTTGCTTTCTGTTGATTTAGTGAGATTCTTAATTCCTTATCTGGTTGGGATGGAATGGATGGAAAAGAAATAAGAGTTTAGTGCTGAAAGTTCAGCGGACTCAGTAATGTACGTGGTTCGCTTGTGGTCGAGCACCAGTATTACAGTCAACGACAACATACATGTTGATATAAATATTTCATTTTTTCAAGTATGTAAAAAGTTTTATATAAATATTACGATATAATATTGTTATAGAGATTATATTAGAGTAAAGTGGTTACTTCGTAGTAAGTCAGTCAGTCAGTAACAGCATGTGTGAATGTCCTACTGCTGGGTCGAGGCCTTTTCTCTTCTTTTAAGGAGAATGTTTGGGGCTGATTATACCACGCTGCTCCAATGCGAGTTCGTGGAATACAAATGACAGAATTTCGCAAATAGTATCCCGCAACTTTTTATCTTAAAAATCATATTCATGTAGTACTCTATCAAAGAATAAAAAATAATAAGTATAGAAGTAGGACAAAATTCACTAATATAAAAATATATATTTACTGAGGTTAATGAACTGCCCTGCCACATATGTTCACTTGAGAGTCGAAAAATCACAGCTGTCGGCGTCCGCGCATCCATGTGTTTTTTTTTTTATAAAAAATGGATGTTTACCATAACATGGATAATGATAATGATAGGGCTTTGTGCAATCTGGGTAGGCTCTAATGCTCATCACTAATTCTAACGTGAGACAGCAATACATAGTATTTGAGAAAGGATTAGTTAATAATATATATGTAGTACAGCACCAATGTCTATGGTCGTGACCACTACCTACCTTACATAATAAACGAATTATAAAAACATGCATGTAGTTGAATTTGAACCTTAATCTGGTCATCATTGATCTAAAATTGCATTCTTGTAGTAACGGGATACTACGCAGGGATTATCAAAATAATCACTATATAATATAATAATCAATAATTTTATTTGTAACTAATCAATTATTTCGCTTCTGAACTGTCAAAAATCAGAATTCCAAACATCTGTAAGTGGTTTAAACTACTACAACAGCAGCAAGCCTTTTTATCAGCTAAGCCTGTGTTATCTTGCCTATAAGTAAAAAAAAACTCTTACATTGTTGAAATAGACCATATTATAATATACGCTAGTGACTTCGCGACCAAGTCACTTTGATTACGACACATTAAAAACAATGCAATTTCATATACTGTTACTCTTTGTTATCGTCCGCACTCATTATTTGGTAAATGTATTCAATACATACAGACACACTGGTTTCTACTGATTTATTATATACATCTATTGCCATATCCCTTGCCATTATGTCAGCATGTTTGTGACATTATCATATTTATCTTTCAAGTATATAGTTGAGTATATACTAATTACTAACTAAAAGAGGTACTTCCTAAGCGATTATCTTTACATGGCCTTTAGCGGAAAAGAACTGATTGTTTATTATGTTCATATATTGACACAATATTATTATCGGAGATGTAGTGGTGGTACTTCAAATATTAATTAGTTTAATAATATAATTTATAAAAGGAAATTATTAAGAACTAACTTTCGCTTGCGGCTTCGTCCGCATATTAGGAGGCGAGTGGAAAGTGGCAAGTAGAAAAAAGTAGCCTATGTCCGTACTCGGATTTCAAGCTTGTTTCGTACCCTATTTTATCAAATTCCTGCACCGTGAGATCGTAATAGACAGAGTTACTTTAGCATTAATTATATAAGCACCACTGAATTTTCATGTGCTTAATTTGTGATTATAATTCATCTCGTGCTTGACGGCGAAGGAAAACATCGTGAGGAAACCTGCATGTCAAATTTCACTGAAGTTCTGTCACGTGTGAATTCTACCAACCCGCATTGGAGCAGCGTGGTGGAATAAGCTCCACGCCTTCTCAAATGAGGAGAAGAGGCCTTAGCCCAGCAGTGGGACATTCACAGGCTGTTACTACTACTAGTATAGCTACGTGATTTTTGGAACGAAGATCTTTTACGCGGCTTACAGTAGAGTGAAATAGCAGTGGCCCAAAAATAGTATTCGGTAAAGATAAAATAATAACATCAAAATATTAATATAATACAATATTAAGAGTGTGAGTGGTCTCCTAAAAACAACGATGCAAGTGATCTATTATTTCCGAAATATCCTCTTAAAACAAGTTCCTATTTCATTATTATTATAATTTAAAAAAAATGTCATTAAATTCAGTTTCTTAAAGCTTACCGTCTTGGTGTTGTTACAATATTTCTTATAAATAATTTAAAAAATAAACATAGTTTTAAAAACGCCAGAATAATTAACGACAACCAAAGAATTTTTTTTATTAAATTAGTATTACTACTTTAAAAATTGTACCCTAGTATAAGTTTTGAATTATTATATTTTTATTCTATTCTATTAAGAAAGTCTTCAATTGGTGGGCTATATGATCATACGCCAATCTATGCTGTAATGAAAACATCATGATATTAAAACCAAAAAAATAGTTAAAGTGATAAAATAAAGCCTACCACATATCACACAGTCATCACCAGCGTTTGGCAGGTTACCAGTATCCCGTCTGTTCGTCGCCAACTTTTAACCACGCAGACTTTGAACAATTAAAAAAAAGATACATAATATGATGTGACTTTCTGAATTGAGTGAATAAAAAAATATTTAATTTAAGTGCTCGCTAATAATTAGAATATAAAAATAAATATGATTATGGTTAATTGTTAATTTTATTTAATATTCATCATTTAAAAATTTGTATAGCTTAAATTAATATAATGGCAAAAAAATCTATTATCTTAAGTGTTCATATTGTAATCATAATATTTTAAAATAATAGTATGAAAATTAATGAATCTAGGAGGCGTTTCTGTTTCACAACGATAATATTTAATAGGATTTATAGTATTTGCTATCCTACTTAACCCGACAAGTGAGAAAGAGATAGCAATATGTGTATAACAAATTGATTGTGTATAAAAAAACCGGCATAATTATCATGTAATATATTTTAAGTAATCTAGGCCGGATTGTTGATTTGCTATCATTAAGGCTTTTACGCACATTTAATAAAAGTTCTCTATATATACTACCTTTATTCAAAATTAGTTGTAAATATTGGTGTCTAAACTAAATATATTATCAAATATTTCAATGTAAAATATCGCATCGAAAATATGTTCCACATAGAAGCACCTTAAGCATGAAAATGGAGCAGCCCTGCTCGGATTTATAATTTTCTTTCAAAGTGCAACATAATTTGTATCGATTCCAGAAAAGCTTTGATCATTAATAAACCGATTAAATTAAGAATTAACGTTTAAAATCTTTACTAAATACACTTTTTAATATATTAGCGGTGTCAAAAAATATGATGTATGTTACGCGCGACGTCGCGTCGAGGCGCGCCGTAAGCGATAGCTGCGAAGATCTAAGCAAGGAGGTTTTGTACATCGATTGACATGAGACTGGCATGACGGAAAAAGCAAGAAGAATATACGTGGCTTGTCAGATATATAAAAAATATTGTATTGGCATCTATGAATAATTATGAAGTTAGAACGATTCTGTAATAAAGATAAATGTATAATTACTGAAAACTGTATTTGATTTTAACATTCAGAAGCGGGATAGAACTAATAAGACTCGAAAATGAAAAGAGCAATATCTGACAATAAAATTGCGTTTACGCAGACTACAAAAAAAACCGTTTTTTCTCGGCTTCCATGACGAGCACTGAAGATTTTCATGTTGAAACAGTGAAAAACGATACGTCATCAACTGAAAATGTTTCTGAAGAGAATATTTACCCTAATGTTATGCTCGAACGGCTTTATCAGAGAAAGTTGAAAAGATGGTGGTAGTTTTGTGTTGAATCGCGTCCTTTGCGAAACATATCGTGAGATGAGATGTGAGATTGGTGAGAAAATCGTACCAACTTTTGACTCTGATAGTTACGAATGCAATGTGAAGAATTGGCTGGCGAAGATTGATCAATTAGGGCTAGTTCATAAATGGAATGATTACTCTGTAGAGACATCTATCTCGCCACATACGAACTATGAACAGACGTATCCTACATCGCGATATTAAAGTTATCAGAGCGATTGAACATAAATACAAGAAACCGATAACAATCGTGGTGCAGTAGCCCACCAGACCAACACCCGTCTGGTCGGAGGATTCTCCCATCTTCAATGGTGGTCATCCCCTAAACTCGAAAATAGTGATTATGCAAACTAGTTTAGCAGGGCAAGCTCAATTATGGTTTAACCGTTTAGAAATGTACTATTTTACTTGGGAGCAATGAAAATCTTTGCTGTTGAAGGTGTTCACTAGAAGTTTTCACTATGCTGATATGCTCGAAGAATTAGTTGGTAGAAAAAAGTAAAGCACAGAAACGATCACTCATTATTATCACGACAAACTCGGTATGTGTCGCATATGTCAATTAGATGATCCTACATCTCTTTCATGTCTGATTAGGGGCTTACCACTAGATCTGCAGAATAATGCCAAAGCATTCAAATGTGAAACGCCTGTATAGTTCTACTCGGGTTTTAAGTAAAATGTAATGTGACGAAATAAAGGCGAACTTATTACGCATGCTATACCATGTGAAATGATGAATGACGAGAGAGCTGAAAGAATCGAAGGTGAGGTATCGATTACGCTTCTGGCCGATATCACTGAGGTGCGTAATAATAATTATTATTTAATCTGTTTGTTGGCCTTGTGCTTCTGTATTCTGTATTATTCTGTTCTGTTCCGTTCTGTCTGTCTGATCTTTTTATTCTGTTCTGTTCTGTTCCGTTCTGTCTGACTACTTATTTATTTATTTTAAGGAAGACAAACAGTTTAAAATACACACAAAAAATTATCACTGATCTACTTATTCTGTACCGTTCTGTCTGTCTGATCTGCTTATTCTGCTCTGTTCTGTTCCGTTATGTCTGTCTGATTTGCTTATTCTGCTCTGTTCGGTTCCGTTCTGTCTGTCTTAACTGCTTATTCTGCTCTGTTCTGTTCCGTTATGTCTGTCTTATCTGCTTATTCTGCTCTGTTCTGTTCCGTTCTGTCTGTCTTAACTGCTTATTCTGCTCTGTTCTGTTCCGCTATGTCTGTCTGATATGCTTATTCTGCACTGTTCTGTTCCATTATGTCTGTCTGATTTGCTTATTCTGCTCTGTTCTGTTCCGTTCTGTCTGTCTTATCTGCTTATTCTGCTCTGTTCTGTTCCGTTCTGTCTGTCTTATCTGCTTATTCTGCTCTGTTATGTTCCGTTCTGTCTGTCTGATCTGCTTGTTATGCTCTGTTCTGTTCCGTTCTGTCTGTCTGATCTACTAAATTAGTTCTGTTCTGTTCCGTTCTGTCTGTCTGATCTGCTTATTATGCTCTGTTCTGTTCCGGTCTGTTTGTCTGATCTATTTAATTTGTTCTGTTCTGTTCCGTTCTGTCTATCTGATCTGCTTAATCTGTTCTGTTCTGTTTCGTTTTGATTATCTGATCTGCTTATTGTGTTATTTATTTATTTATTTAAGGGGACAGCAAAAAGTTACATTATACCTTTTGTTGACAATGACTTGGTTTTTAGAAGAAAATTAACAATAATGCAACCCATAACACTATCCACATATTAGTAAAAAAAATAAATATAAATTACCACTACAGGTATTAATAAATAAATTTACAATGTGTAGTACATTATCGTAGTAAGTATGCTAAAACTAACATTGACAAAGATTGTGAAGGTATTTGTGATATTGATTTCTTTAATTTACTAATAGAACATGCAAAAATATCTATATCTACAAATTGTGTATTGCACGACTCCACCATACAGCGCATAGGTGACCGATGACCTGCGTTCGTCTGACAGGTACTCAATGCGAAGAGGTACCCGGCACGCGTTTTTCTTTTATGAATAGTTCTGGGGAACTACATAACATAATCTAAGTATTAGGTCAATGCAATTGATGTAATTGTTAACGAGCTTATATAGTGTAATAGCTTCTAAGTATTTTCGTCTAGACTAAAGGTTTAAAATATTATATTGTGGAGTAATTGATTGTATCAATATATCTGTAGTGCATGCTGCGCAAAAATTTGTATTGAACTTTTTCAATTGTGTCAACATACTTGTTGTAGAAGGGATTCCAATCTGGTACGGTATACTCTAATTGGGATCTAACTAAGTTTTGTACAAATATAGATATTACGATGTGCGTTTAAAATGCGTTGACGTTCTCATTATGAATCCATATAATTTAAAAGCTTTATTGACTATGTTCTCAGTATGACAATTAAGATGCGTTTTAGTGTCCAGTTGTATTCCTAGGTCTCTTAGTGAAGTAACGTTTTTCAGGGGAGCATTGCAAAGGTTGTATGCGTATGAAACGATACTCTTATTTTTGGTAAATCGGATATGGCTACATTTGGAAATATTTAACTTAAGTCTATTGCTGTAGCAATACTGTGTAAGTCTATCTAAGTCTCCTAGTAGCATTAGACAGTCTTCAGTTGTTTTAATAGGTTTGTAGACCTGTAGATCGTCTGCATACATTGAGAATTTTGAATACTGAAAACACTTTTGGATGTTATTTATAAAAATGATAAATAAGGGGGGCACCAGAATTGAGCCCTGGGGAACCCGGAGGTGGTATAGATGCTATTAGACTGATATCTGTTAACAAAAAACTTTTGGATCTGTTTTGAACATATGAAGCAAACCAGTGCAGTAAGTTGCCACGAATACCATTAAATGCAATCTTATATAGTGAGATATTTTGGTCTACTTTGTCAAATGCTTTTGTAAAATCCGTATATACCGCGTCTATCTGCGTCAAGATTTTCGTAGACCTAACTTGTGAAAGTAAACATATTGGAAGCTGTCGATCTTTGTTTAACAAATCCATGTTGTTCTTGAATAATAACATTGTGAAGTAACGGGTAGATTTCATGATGTACTAGTATTCCAAAAATCTTAGATAGCACGGACAGAATAGATATAGGTTGGTATTGCTGAACATCATGTTTAGGTCCACCTTTGTGTATAGGGGTAATGTTTGCACGTTTCCAAACCTCTGGAAATATTCCTTCAGCTAAACATTAATTGTAAATTAACCAAAGTGGCTTACAAACACTGTTGCTGTAGCTGTGAGCTTGAGAAAGTATGGGGGGATTTCATTAGGACCTTTATTTGGGTCGTTAAGTGCTCTTTCTGTATTTTATATTCACTGAGATGTAGGGTGGATATAAGAACTTCACTATTGGATGCCAAGGGTGGAGTTTTCCATGAGTTGAGAGCTTGGGATGTTGGCTCAAAAACTGATAAGAATAAGTCTGAAAACATATTACAGATCTCTTTTGGATCACTTGATTTAAGGTGTTGATATTGCATAGTGGATGGAATACTGGGTCTACTTTTATTGACTGTTTACGTACGCAAAAAAAAAATAACGTAATCCTGTTGGTTTTTATATATTTTTCACTTAATCCACGCCTTCCGTTTTGCTTTAAATGCACGTATTAAGGAGAATGTGAACCAGACTGGAAATCCAAGCGACTTAGTGCCAGCTAAAGGCGTATGCGATTTTATAATGTCATATATAGTATTATAAAAGAAATCCAAAGCGGCTTCAGAGGGGAGATGGCCTAGTAATCCCTCCTAATCAACATCAACTATTCTATATTTAATAGCTTTGAAATTGGCTTTACGAAAGTTATACTTTATTAGAGGTGTCTTTTTCATTTGTGAAAGTAAGCGATTAATGGTTATATGTGCTTCGAAGGGAGGGTGATGAATTCTGTTCCTGTTTTACATTCCGTTTCAGAACCGATTTTACTTAATGCCGATCATGATTCAGATACCGATTCTGAGGCAGATTTTATTTATTTTTAAAATAATTACGTATGATAATCTGATTCTGTTTCACAAAAAAATAACCATTCAAGTTTTATTTAATCTATGTACTCTTACTATTCTGCTCTATCTATGTATCTATTATTAATGTGCTCTAATACATACATATGTAAAGTCATATAAGTTTTTGAATTGATGTTATCAGAACGGACTGCTGAACACCTCAAAGCCACACTTTCGCCGTCGTAGAGAAATACGCGTTGATAGTATTTCTGACCTTGTATCTGAAGAGACGTTGCGTGCGAGTTCGACTCGCAAAGTTGCAAACATCCAGCATGTCTGTATGAACGTTGATTGGTTTCAGACAGTTCCGTTACTTAGACGTTCCTTAACTTGCGTTACCGTAGACGATAAACTTCAGTCTAGATACAAATAGCTTCAAGGTGAAAAATAATTACTGTATCCGGAATGACCGTATTTATCGCAAACATGTCTGTGTCAGATATCTGTGGTATCTGTTTAAAAGGGCTACAAAAAGTTAATGGCACTGGTTTTTGCTGATGAGTGCGGCTGTAGAAAAGTTTTGTTAACTATGGTACTGATACTGGCACTGACGGATATAATGTAGATACGTAAGATCTAATAGATCTCTTAGAAAGTACTTCTGATTCGGTTGTATCAATTCATTTTATTTTGTTAAATTTCTCACTAATATTTATATGTGAATACCTGGTGGTATTCACTTTGTAGGATGGCCGATGTTACGCGCGACGTCGCGTCGAGGCGCGCCGTAAGCGATAGCTGCGAAGATCTAAGCAAGGAGGTTTTGTACATCGATTGACATGAGACTGGCATGACGGAAAAAGCAAGAAGAATATACGTGGCTTGTCAGATATATAAAAAATATTGTATTGGCATCTATGAATAATTATGAAGTTAGAACGATTCTGTAATAAAGATAAATGTATAATTACTGAAAACTGTATTTGATTTTAACATGTATGTTTAATTTTTAATTCGTATTAATAAATCTTTGTAAATAAGTTTAATTCTACTTATAAGCAAATAATCAAATATGTGTACAATTATTTTTGTACTGTATAAAATTTTGTGTCTAAAACGATTCTTATTCAAGAGATTATATTATAAATTGTATCGTAAAAAGCCTTTTTTATTATTATAAACTTCCATAGAATCCTTTATTTCCAATCTACTTAGTTTATGGTAAAAAAAATATGCCAATATTGTTATATAGATGTAAATATTTTATTTATTTACAGGTTCTATATGTTTTAATTCGTTTAGTTAAATTGATTGAGATGTGTGTGAGTGAAAACTACTATTAGGAGATCTTTATCAACACATAAGTACACAGAACAATGATTGTTAGAGTTTTTGTCTGTTTGTCTATTTGTCTGTGCGTTTGTGTGCGCTAATCTTAGAAGCGGCTTAACTGATTTGAATGTGGTTTTCACTAATGTATTACAGCAAACTATACTTAAAGTTTAGTGTTTTTATTATTTTCATCGGCTTATAAATAAAAAGGTTATATTACTAAAACATCATGTCAAACATTTATTCGATATAAATGCTATAAAAAAATGTTTGTAAAATAAATATTCAGTTGAATTATCTGAATAGATAGCTACAGTAGCTATCTATAATTGATAGTCGGTAAAATGATGATTAAAAGTTTATAGGAACCAGAAAAACTCAACAAGTAGACAGTTTCAGAGACATAATGATCTATATAATCAATCATATTACATAGGGTTCAGCTTATGCTGGAAATGGACAAAACGGTTTATCTGTCTGGACCTGGTAAACCTCTGTCTGTATTTGTTTGTAATATATTTTGTTAGGGTAGTGAGTTATAAAAAAATGTAACACAAATTTATTTTGGTTTTCGGTACTATACGTTATTAGCCGCGGCTTCATTCACGCGTAATATAGGTAAAGGATAAATGTTGTTTGGAAGTCTGTGATTTTAAAGTAAGAAGCATGAAATGTTATTCTGGTTAGAAAACAGTATAGTATTTTTTAAATTTTTAGATTAATAATTATATTTTTAATACGACGCTTAACAATTATAAAATGATATAAATAACACACGGTTTGACGAGCAGGTTGGCGTGGTTGGTGGATACTTGCCTCTCACGCCGCAGGTCGTCAGTTCGATTCCCACCCAGGACAGACATTTATGTGTATGAACATGTCTGTTTGTCTTGAGTCTGGGTGGAATTATTTATATCAGTGTGTATTTACAAACGAAAAGTAGTATATTTAGTATATCAGTTGTCTGGTTTCCATAGTACGAGTTCTGCTTAGTTTGGGCGGTGTGTGAAAATGTCCACGGATATGATTATTATTATAGAATTGTATATTGATTTAATAATGATAAAAAAGTCTTATAAAAAGAACACATAAATCACTGATATACTCAATGTGTATTTCTATTCAAATGTTCATCTATCCTAATATATAAAGCTGAAGAGTTTGTTTGTTTGATCCGGCTAATCTCTGGAACTACTGGTTCGAATTTAAAAAATATTTTTTTGTTATATAGTCCTTTTATCGAGGAAGGTTCTAGGCTGATTTTTATTCATTATATTTGTATTAATTATACGCGGGTGATACCGCGGGTAGCAGCTAGTAATAAAATATATTTGTCGCATCCGGTCATTCGTACAGACACTCAAGGGAACGGAAAAGCGCGCCTATGGTTGTGAACATGACTTCGGTTTGGTTCGGCAGAACTTCAGGGCGCTTTCGACAGAGTCGTGAAGGCATCGCTCGGGTCCGGGCAGATCACTTACTGCAAGGCATCGGCCGGGTGAGGTCACGGAACTGTCTACCGTTCCTTAAGTGTTTTGTGTGTTATTAGTTGTCATTATTATTGTAGTGTTTGTATTTAATAATAACTATAGTAATAGTTATTTACACTGTCTCATGATCACCTTATGGTGGGGGCGAACGCCGAACGGCATTCAAGTGAGAGCCATTGGCGAGAGCGGACGTGTCGCTTGCGCATACGGTGTGTTGTCGAGCCAGTGAACCGTTAGTGTAGTGTACAGTATATAGTGAACACTACAAATGGCGACGAGGATAAAGGTCAGTTGGCACATATATATAAAAAAAAAAAAATCAACATAAAAGGGAGCAATGTGTCGAACTTTACTAATTAACTATTATTTTCGATGAAATATCGTAGAAAATACTTATAAATAGTATGAAACATCGGTATTATATGTAGATTTATTAACAATTATTACCTAAAGATACGATATAGTAGGGTAGTTGGAAAAAGATTAAAATTATTTTGATCATATTATATTGTGCAGGCTATATAAATTAATTAATTAACTAGGCCATTTATTAATATTTAATACAATTACGCGTTACGTGTGTAATTGTGTGATAGAATCACATTAATAAAGAACGCCTACAATATTTGCAATTTTATAAGTATTGTTATCAAGATCAAAATTAATGTTTCTATTATTTTCTTTGTATTGTTGCCAGGCGTATGACCCATGAATCCGATAGCCCGATGGTCATTACACTTTAAAAAAAAAAAAAAACCTTAATGTATTAAACATACTTGGTCAATGTAGTAAAGACAAATAATAATAAAAAAACCTAGCGAAATGAGTAGATTATTAAATATTTGCTAACGGTAAAAGCATAAATCCTACTTCCTACTAATATTATAAACGCGAATGTTTCTGGGGATGATTATTATTCTTTACCGCAAAAAACTACAAATGGATTTTAATGAAATTTTACAACAGTATAGCTTATACATCAAACCGTAAGAAAAACGCCGCAAAAACCGTAAGTTACACGAATATAATGTTTAATGGAAATGTATCTCTTAAATACTTCTACAAAAAGTCCGCGACACTAAATTTGTTTATGTTTTATGTGTAAGTCATTATCACTAAAATAGTGAATCAAAAATACAATAAAATTTGATATGTATTTCCGAAATGCACATACTGTATTAACAAATTGATTCTTATGAAAACAAATACTTCTATCACCTCTAATATTAAAGTAGATAAACTTTGTGTTTTACATTATGTTATTAGGACAAATATTTCACATGTTACGATGATTGTTAAAGATGCACTTTACCGGTTTGTAATGGAAAGGTTAATAATAATATAAATTGAAAGGTTTTTGGAAAGAAGTTCTTTTACGCGGCTTACAATAGAGTGAAATGGCGGTGACCCAAAGTATTAAGATATAACGAAATTGCGTTCATACCGTGCCTACCAAATGCGATGCGTTACGCGTTCGAATTATTGAGCGCCAAACCACACCAACAATGGAGCGTGAACTGTATAATGCGCCTATCATTTAATTATGAATTATGTTATGTAGTTAAATATAAGCAAACTAAATCAAGATAATAAGTGTTATTAAAATACATGTCTGGCTTGCTTAAAAACAAAATATAAACGTAATACAAGAGCATATAAGTACCAAAAGCGGTACGGCTAGCGCACCCAAGTTTCAGTTTCGAGCTTTGGACTATTCTCACAATTGCCATCATAAGCTTTGTTTGGTTAGAGGGGTAAATTATAAAAATAATATTAAACTATTAATAGGTGCGTTAGACTGGGGATTGCTATAATAAAAATAATAATAATAGCTACATCATGTATCTGTTTGTATGTTTGCCTGTGTGTATACGCTCATCTTAAAAATGGCGTAACAGTGGCGTAGTAACGTAAGTACTAATGAAAAAAAAAGATTTGTTAAAAAGAATAAGGTGAGATGAGGTTAAAAAATTTATTATAATATTTCACAATGCAAGCAAGATTTCTTATCACACCTGTCGACCAGCCGCGCTAAGTCTTGTTGTTTACCACATTTTATTGTATATTCCTAATGAGTTTAACTAATAATAAGTGAATGTAAGATGAATATATATTGACGAGCGTATTCGATAGAATAACTTAATTAAGCTATCTTGAGCTTATCTATGTTATCGGTACAAATTAATTGTTAAGATGTGTTAAGAATATAATTTTTTTTAACGAAAGGTTTGATATGTCACGCCTTATGTATTATATACTTATGTCAGTGTGTATTTAAGATGTTTGTGTATATAATGGGTATATTTGTGTTTATTCGTAGGGAATAAATACCTAATCACATTTATGTATTGTGAATTTATATAATAAGACATATAAGTACAAAATGAGAAAGTGATAACATAAAAGGAAATATAAGTTTATTTTCTTAGAAGACCAATATGACAGGTCACAAATGGTGTGAAAGTTGACAGAGGGCACCATGTTTATTGTGAGGTCAATATGAGAGGCCCTGTGTAAATAAGAGGTCAATAAGATAGACTTATAACGAAGTGTTAAAAAAAAAAAAGTGACTTTGTAAAAGGAATGTTGTTGAAAGGTCAAAAGGATAGACTGTTATAATGAAGTGTTAAAATATGTCATTGCTGAAAGACTTTTGTTGGAAGGTCAATATGAGAGACCGCGTGGTTAACGAATGGTCAATAATAAAGGCTAATCTTGCATTATTAGATCTTGTAAAGTATCGCTGTGGCTTATATAGTCAATATGAAAGACTAAGGAGGTCAATAAGATAGACCGTATTGTTTAAGTAAAAGGGTTGTTTTGTCAATATGAAAGACAAAGGAGGTCAATAAGATAGACCGTATTGTTTAAGTGAAAGGGTTGTTTTGTCAATATGAAAGACAAAGGAGGTCAATAAGATAGACCGTATTGTTTAACTGAAAGGGTTGTTTTGTCAATATGAAAGACAAAGGAGGTCAATAAGATAGACCGTACTGTTTAAGTAAAAGGGTTGTTTTGTCAATATGAAAGACAAAGGAGGTCAATAAGATAGACCGTATTGTTTAAGTGAAAGGGTTGTTTTGACTGATTGGGTGTTCAACCGGCGTAGCGTGCGGGTGTGCGTCATCGCTCTGTAGATATAGCGGTGTGCCTTAACGTGCATTTTACAAGTGGTTTTGTGGTCACATGATACCTCCATTAAATTGGAAAATCATTGTACTAAGATGCTTTCCATTAAATTGGAAAATTGGTACAAATGTCATCTAATTAGTAAATCATGATACTAAGATGGCTCCATTAAATTGGAAATTGGTTAAAGGTACCTCCATCAAACTGGGAAATTGGTACAAATGCACCTCCATTTAATTGGAAATATCCGGCATAATATGCCAACACTTGACGACCCGGACCTGTCTTGAGATTATGTCAGAAGCAAACTGGGACATTGTTGTCAAATATGGTCACCCTCATATCAAGTTTATATCGGTCGTATTGAAAGAGTCCAAAAAAGATTTGTTAGACATATATGTTATAGATTGAGGGTACAATTTAAAAGCTTCAGCGATCGACTTAAGTACTTTAAATTACAACCCCTACATGTACGGAGAAATATATCGGATTTGGCCTTTTTATATAAGCTCTTGCGTAATGAAGTCGACAGTAAATGTCTCCTTGGAAAAATTAATATGAATGTGCCACGGAGACCACCTCGTAATCTATGTCCACTTTTTAAAAACTAGGAAAAGTAGAACAAATCTTGGAAAACATTCACCAATAGCTCGAATGACACGTTTATACAATGCAATACCAACGGTGGATTTGGGTTTCGACACATTTAATTCTTTTAAAAAGATTTACATTTACAAGTGAAATATTTTCACTTGTTTACTGTTAAGTTTACTGTTTTAATTAATTTTAAATATTTGTAATCAACACTATTCTAGAGCATGTTGTGTTCTCCAGTAATCGGGGGTACATCTAACCATGTGTAAATGCTTGTACCTTCTGTAATTTTATGTGTACTTCTGTTGGAGTTCCTTAATAAATAAATAGGTTACCTTCGCGCTGTCGGTCGTGGGTTCGATTCCCAACCAGGACAGTGTAAAGGCCTTGTGTAAATGGTGTCCAAGTTTATTACATTATTATTGAATTATATTAACTGCCTCGTTGGTCTAGTGGCTTGGTATGGGGCCGCGGACTCGGTGGTCCTGGGTTCGATTCCCGGGTCGGTCCAGTGAATACTTGTTGGGGTTTTCTGTCAGAGAATTCTCATCATCATTCTTTATGTGTGCACTCCCGTGCCTCGGAGGGCACGTTGGGCCGTTGGTCCTGCGCCTCCTGAGCTCCTTCCGGTCGTGTCGGATTGCCGTCCCATCGGATTGTGAGGGCTGGGGAGAGAGTGCACTTGCGTTTGCGCGAGCACTTGTGTGCTGGAATATCTCCTGCGCGGTTGCCTAGTCTCTCGGGATTGGCCGTCGTGGCCGGGGTCGGTCTGGAGGACTTTATTAGTTATATTAACAATATATATTTGTAGTCGATTAGGTTTCCCTTAATATATAACAGCAGCTAATAGTCGACAATGTAACCGCGAAGTTGAGAGGACAAATCGCGACATATTAAAAGTTACAAGGAAATCACCAACCAAACTATTATTTAAAAGACAAAATTTCAACTCTACAAGACTTAAATAATAATGAAGATGACACTGAGGTCAGGGACCGGGATCAAGAACATAAGTAAAAAGAGAAGGGGTATGGAGATAAGAGAGGGAATGCACGGGATGCAGATTTGAATGAAGGACAAAGTATAAGTAAAAGAAATTAATAAAACAAAAAAATAAATAAGTTATACCAAATTAAAACGCCTCATACCGTGGAGAAAGCAAAAGATGGAGATATAGCCCTCAGAAGCGAAGAAACTGGACTATATTGCATTTGGAAAGAATTGAAGGCGAATGGATATTTATTCAAGGAAAGAAAGCTTGGAATTATGATATGGAGTAAGAGTATTCGTAATTTATTTATTTATTTATTTATTATTAAGATACACCATCGACTTATCATAATAACTAACACAATATTATAATGTACAAATATACAATCCAGTATGATTTGCCTTTACAGGTGTATACAACATTGTTGGCATTTGTTTGTGTGCGATTACTTGATGCTATTAAATATCGACTAAACAGTACAAAACCAAAACAAAACAAAATAAAATAAAAGCTAGGTGCAAATAAAGTAAAAAATCGAGAAATTAAACCAATAACAATATTAATCTACTTAATCTAGGTAAGATAGAGAAATAAAGTGCTACAAATAATTATTAACTATTACTACAATCATTCTTCGTCATAAATAACATCTAAACACTTTCTAACAAATTTGGCACAATCTTGAGGGTGAAAGATATCGATATCACCCTTAGACGAAAATTCGTTATATGTTGCCATGAGTCTGTTCAAAGGAGAATATCTCCCTACGTTGGTCCTGGAACTTTTCAGATTAAAAATATTCGTAATAGGGTATCTTGGAATAGATCTTGGGACATTTATTGGGATCTGCTGGAGAATATCAGAGCATAATATTTGACCATGGAAGAGCTTGTAAAGTATTTTAATGTCACTTATTTTTCGTCGTATTTCAAGAGAATCGAGCTTGAAGTAAGATAACCTGGTACGATAATCGGCACGGTAGGGACAATTTCGATCTTTATAAGCCAAGAAACGAGTGAAGCTACGTTGGACGCGTTCGATTCTATTAATGTGGACATTATAGTAGGGGTTCCAGATAGGAGATGCATATTCGAGGTTACTGCGAATTAGTGCTTTGTACAGGGTCAAGATAGAGGCAGGGTTTTTAAAATCTTTGCAAATCCTTTTAACTAGTCCGGTTATCTTCCAGGCTCGTAATGTTATTTTGTCAATGTGTTCTACGAAACTTATTTTTTTGTCTAATAGGACACCTAGGTCTCTTACCGATGTGGGCGCACTAAGCGTTACATTATTAACTGAGTACTGAGAATACAAAACGTGTTTTTTTTTAGTAAATTTTACATGATGGCATTTGGCTGCATTTAATTCCATTTTGTTGATTCTACACCAGTGGGAGATTGAATCTAGGTCTGCTTGTAAAAATTTAATATCATCAATGGAGTCAATTGTATGATACAACTTTAAGTCATCTGCGAATATAGAACATTTGCTATACTTAATATGGTTAGTAATATCGTTAATGAACACCAGGAAGAGAATTGGGCCTAAATGTGAGCCTTGCGGTACTCCAGAGGTAGGAAAATATGCAAATGACTTGTATCCCTGCGTAGTTACTCGTTGTGTTCTGTTGTACAAGTAAGACTTCACCCAGTTCAGAAGGTTTCCATGTATCCCATAATATTTTAGTTTAGCCAAAAGAATATTATGATTAACGGTATCGAAGGCACTACTGAAATCTGTGTAAATCGAGTCGATTACCTTATTGCTATCGATACCATTTGCTAGATCAGTAGTATAGTTCAGAAGGTTTGTGACGGTGGATCTTTTAGAACAGAACCCATGTTGGTGACGAGATATAACGGTAGAAAAATGATTAGTCATTATTGGACAAATTATTCTTTCCAATAGTTTGGAAAATAAATTTAAAATAGAAATTGGGCGATAATTTTTTATATTTGATTTGTCACCTTTTTTATAGATGGGAACTACATTCGCGATTTTCCATTCACTGGGAAAGGTTGCTGTATTAAGTGATTTTTCAAATAAGATTTTTAAAGGTAGGGTTAAATGTTTATAATTTTTTTTAATAAAAAAAGCTGGTATCCTATCTGGTCCTGACAATGATAAAATATGACAAAGTAAATAAGTATGAATTATTGAATTCTAATGATTATTCAATTTTCAATAAGGAAGGGATGTAGTGTTTGTATTTAATAATAACTATAGTAATAGTTATTTACACTGTCTCATGATCACCTTATGGTGGGGGCGAACGCCGAACGGCATTCAAGTGAGAGCCATTGGCGAGAGCGGACGTGTCGCTTGCGCATACGGTGTGTTGTCGAGCCAGTGAACCGTTAGTGTAGTGTACAGTATATAGTGAACACTACAATTATTACTTGGTGTGTAAGCCTAATTGTGAAGTGTATTAAAGTGTGATGTGATTATATTGACTGAGTGTTATTCATTTCACGACTACCCACTGTGCGCCCACACGATGTACAACAATAATGATAGAAGATATGATGTCCCCGCTCCGACATATTGAATATCAACTAGAATGTAGTGAATTTATCAGGTTTCATTCGTATTCCGAATGAAACGATATCAAGTTTTCTGTCAACAACTTTCTTTGCGGTTACAATATAGGTATGTCGCTTCGGAATACTAGACTACGAGAAATATTAATTACCACTTGTCAGATATGAAATAATAGTCCTTGATTAAACAAACGACGTTCCTTATTAATATATGTCGGCTTTTGCCAAATAAATAGTAATATTTAGTATATATGATAGTTCAAAATATATTACAAATATCTGTCCACGGATTTTTTGTACCCCTGATCGTACATACAAAATATCATGTTGATCGATTGAGTAGTTAAGCCGTGAAAGACTAACAAAAAAATAAATAAACAAACTCTCTTTCGCATTTATAATATTATTATGGATATAAAAAATAATTTGTTGTTTTGCGACAACCCTAAAACTAATATCATACTTTCAGTTGAAAAACACTCAATAATAAGTACCGATAATCTTATCTTCGATATTTATATAAATCTTTATTAACACATAACAATTGCCATTCTTGATAATTCACCTGAAGTTTAATTATTAATATCAAAATGTATTTTAAATTATTTATTGTAGTTGCAGTAATTTTTATTAATACGCAAATATGTTCGTCTAAAGACTTAACTTTGGGCAGCACTCTTAGAGCCAAGTTGTATACCAATGAGTCCGTTCAACTCCCCGCTATATCTGGCGTGGTTAGAAGTCAAATAGTTGAATACTATCCGAAACAAAAAATTAAGGTTTGTTGATTTTTTTTTTTTATCTTTCATAAGTGATATTTCAGTGTAAACATCTGAGCTCACTATGACCATATTTGATGAGCCGGTTGGCGTGGTTGAAAGTTGCCTTGATTGTCGAAGTTTTGAATTGTATTCTGACTCCGTCACTGCACTCCGTGCAGTGACGGAGTCAGAATACAATTCACTGCCCCTCTCTCTCCCATGGGTGTCGTAAGAGGCGACTAAGGGATAGCTGAGCGACCATCTGCTCATCTGGTGGTAGGATGTCAATCATCCGCCTGGCTTGTTACCACCGTACGCATGGTGAAAAACTCGTGAAGTGGCTGCTTGCAGCCGCGTTTCGAGATCAGCCAGCGTACAGCCAGTGCCCGAGCGCGCATTGCCGCGATATGTGGTGGTCCGGTGGAAGTTGCTGTTGAACCAATGCCGGGGGAAATTATATTGACCCGCCGGTCAGGGAGACCCGTAGAAACGGTTGTTCCGCTGGCCGCCCGTGGCAGAGTACAGGGGCCCAAGCGTTCTTAACCAGCTCGCGAGGCTGCCCCACCAGGCTACGCATAATCTCGGAGTGGACCGTCGTGCCGGTTGGTGACCGGACGGTGGGGTCCCGGCGGCCACTTCCGGGAGGGTTCGGGGGCCCTTCCGTCCGGCGGATCAGTTTATTTTCCCTTCTGGCAGCTTCTTGGGGAAACACAGCTCCACACTTTGACCATCCCTATCGTGACAATGCGTCGCTCGCTTCACGTCTCTTCCCTTTTTTCCCCAAATTCATGACAGCGCATAAAAGAGATAACGGTCGTACAGCGGTGCACACCCCCACCATACCTTCGCTGTTTGAGGTTGAGTTCGCTAACATCCGTGGACTCCACGCTAACCTCAATGCTGTCCACCACCATCTTGAGACAGCACGGCCAGCAATGTTGTTTCTTACGGAGACTCAAATACTCCGTCCTGGCGATACCAGCTACCTTAATTATCCCGGCTACATGCTTGAAGAATCCTTCAAAGCGAAAGCCGGAGTATGCTTGTTCGTCAGGACGGATGTTTGTTGTCTCCGTCTGCGCTGCTTGGAGGACCCTTCCTTCTCCATGTTGGTGGTGCGTGTGGACTTGGTTCGTCAGAGTCGAGTCTACGTGTGCCTCTACAGATCCCATAATGGTGACTTGGAGACAAGCCGACTATTTGACCATCTTAGTCGGGTGGCAGATGCTGCGCAGGAGCAGTTTCCTAACGCGGAACTGGTGTTTTTGGGGGACTTTAACGCTCACCATGAATCATGGTTGAAGTCCCTCAAAACTGACCATGCTGGTAGGACTGCTCATGCTTTCGCTCTCACGCATGACTTGACCCAGCTGGTTGATCAGCCCACCAGGATCCCAGACATTGGCGGGCAAGCCCCTTCTCTACTGGACCTTCTGCTGACTAGCCACCCGGTAGAATATCGGGTTGAGGTTCGGGCTCCTCTTGGTTCTTCGGATCACTGCCTGATATCTGCCGAAGTGCCACAGGCCAAGCTGCCGTCACCAACGGTATGCAAACGTCGCATTTGGCACTATAAGTCAGCAGATTGGGACGGTTTGCGCGATTACTATGCGTCAGTCCCTTGGAAGGAACGTTGCTTCAGTGAGAATGACCCGACTGCTGGCGCCGCTGCTATTGCTGGTGAGATCTTGTTGGGGATGGAATACTACATTCCTAACTCAGACCTCACCAGTAAGGGTACGCGTAACTGTTGGTTCACTCGCGAATGTGCCGATGCTGTGTCATCTAAGCAGGCGGCATATCGTGCGTGGATCAATGGCCGCGTTAGCGGGGCATCTAACATTGACTCACTGAAAGCAACCTACAATAAAACCTCCAAGTCCTGTAGGAAGGCATACTCAAGAGCGGATGCACAGCGCATTGCACAGATTGGTCATGACCTTGTTTCGCATCCTAGGGGCTCCCGTAGCTTCTGGCGTCTGACCAAATCTGTGCAAAACAATTTCTGCCAACCTTCGCTGCCACCGCTCAGGAATCCGGACGGATCGCTAGCTCACAGTCCGCAGGAGAAAGCCGATCTTCTGGCAAAACTCTTTGCGGATAACTCTGTGATCGATGATTGCAGTGCGCTGCCACCTTCAATACCTTCATGTGGCCACACGATGCCTGACATCAAAATCAGGCAGCGTGATGTGCGTGCAGAGCTGCAATCACTCGATGTACGGAAAGCTAGTGGTCCCGATGGAATACCAGCCATAGTGCTGAAGAAGTGTGCAGCGGAGCTGTCTCCTGTGTTGACGCGCCTGTTCCAGCTGTCTCTCTCTACAGGATGTGTGCCGGATTCTTGGAGAGAAGCTAATGTGCAAGCGGTTCCCAAAAAAGGGGATCGATCAGACCCGGCAAATTATCGGCCAATAGCTATCACCTCAGTTCTTTGTAAGGTGATGGAACGGATCTTAAACAACCAACTGATCCATTACCTAGAAGATCACTGTCTAATTAATGATCGACAGTACGGGTTTCGGCCAAAACGGTCCACAGGTGATCTTCTAGCGTACGTAACACACCTCTGGGGTGAAGCTATCGACAAGCATGGGGAGTCGTTGGCTATCAGCCTCGATATCTCCAAGGCTTTCGACAAGGTCTGGCACAGAAGTCTTCTCTCCAAGCTGCCGGCATACGGTCTGCCAGCTCAGCTCTGCACCTGGATTGCCAGCTTCCTACACAAGCGTAGCCTTCGCGTTTTAGTTGATGGTTGCGCTTCACAATTCCATGTAGTGAATGCTGGGGTCCCCCAGGGGTCCGTGCTATCCCCCACACTCTTTCTTCTGCATATCAATGATATGCTCTCTCTCGGGAACATACATTGCTATGCAGATGACAGTACAGTGCACGGGGGATACCACGGACGCGCAGTAGCTGGGCGGGCGGAAACTGAGGAGAGACGGAGGGATCTTGTTGTTGAACTCGATAGGACGTTAGGACTCATTGCCAAATGGGGCTCTGATAATCTTGTCGAGTTTAACGCCAAGAAAACACAGGTATGCGCCCTCACAGCGAAAAAGTCGCCATTTTCCCCTCCTCCTTCTCTCTGTGGCACTACGCTGGAGATACAAAGCAAAGTCGCCATATTGGGAATTGACATTCGGTGCGACCTCAATCCAAGGGATCACATCGAGGCTGTTATAAAAACAGCCTCAAGAAAACTCGGTGTCCTGAACAAGGTGCGGCGTTTTTTCACGCCACAACAACTGCTCCTGTTGTATAAAACACAGGTGCGGTCCTGCGTCGAATATTGCTCGCACCTCTGGGATGGCTCCGCTAAGTACTTACTGGAGGCCTTGGATCGGTTGCAGCGGCGTGCGGTTCGCATTATTGGCGACGTAAAGGTCACCAACACCCTCGAGCCTTTACAATTGCGTCGAGAGATAGCGGCACTGAGCGCTTTCTATCGGCTGTATCACGGCGAGTGCTCAGAAGAATTATTCTCCCTCATTCCTGCTTCCCCATTCCTTTACAAGTCTACGCGTGCTGGCTCCCGATGTCACCGCCTAACTGTGACATCAATTCCATCGCGCACGAAGAAATTTGGCAACTCTTTTCTTTGTCGCACCTCTAAAACATGGAATTCTTTACCAGCACACGTGTTCCCCTCCTCTTATGACCTGGGTTCCTTCAAACGAGGCGTGAAGAGGCATCTTGCGGGCTGGCAAGGCGGGGGCGGCTAGTGCAGATCATTCTTCGTGATTGCACTAGCCGTCGTCGCGTTTGGACTCTACTACCACTTACCATCAGGTGGAGTAGAGTCATTTGCTCTCCCGAGCTATAAAAAAAAAAAAAAAAAAAAGTTACTGGGTTCGATTCCCACCCAGGACAGACATTTGAGTGCATGAATATGTCTGTTTGTCCTGAGTCTGAGTGTGATTATCTATATAAGTTTGTGTTTACAAAAGGGTTTTTAATTATGTAGTATATCAGTTGTCTGGTACAAGCTGTGTTTAGTTTGGGATCAGATGACCTTGTGTGAATAATGTTCCATGATATTAATTGTTAATTATTTATCTATTGCGTAAAGTTATAGTTACATAACGTGTGTCACGCTTTATTTTATGGTATAGATAAGCAGACTGGTAAATAGGCCACCTGATGGTAAGCTATCACCACCGCCCATATACACTGGCAATGTTAGAGATACATCTGCCAGTGCGCCACGATCCTTGCGAAATAATATTTTATGTCGCGTGAGTCTGTAGTGACACTGGCTTACTCATTTCGAAGTTAAAATAACAGTACAAATAATTGCTGTTTGGCTTTGGTTTGGAATATTTGATGAATGTGTGCTACCTACCTAGACGGGCTTGACAAGCCCTATCAAGTAAAAGTATTTTATAAATTATATACATATTCGTCTTGTATGAATATGGATTTGAGGTAAAATGATATTTTATTTTTAGGCTATAAAAGTGACTGATTTGAACAAATCAACCGAAACACCAACAATCACTTCCGGCGGAATTACTTTTGAGTTCGTCAACATTAAGCTCAAGAGTGACCGCGGGAAAAGTCTCAAATACAAAGTGGAAATATATATTTAAATTATTCCGTTAAATATTTCGCAATCGAAGCTGTAACACAACAAACTATTGCTAACTCATTTCAACGTATGACGTTAAAAAAGGATAACATGCCATTTCACATTACTGTACTGAACTATAGATCCAGCGCAATCAATTTAAATAGTAAAACCTTATACTAAATGTTTTCTTATTTCATTGAGAAGAATAAAGCTGTAAGTTGAAGTGCAAGTTTTTAATTGTGAACCTTATATCAAAGTGTAATAAATTGGCAATGCAATATATCCAACAATATTATATTCTAATACATAAATGCACTTATTATTTTGTGTAAACTTTAATATATTTATAGTTTTATTAATAAGATTGGAAGTAGAATAGTTATTCTCATAGATTAAATCTCACTGGAAACTTGAGATGTGAGAGTGGAAACTAAATGTTGACACTTAAGCCCACCAATAGCTGGAACAGTGTCTAAAGTATGTAAATAAATGTTGTTTAATAAATTCACAGTAAAACCAATCAACAAACAAACAAACATATTCCACACATATTGCAATGAAAGTATGTCAATACTATGTTACAATTTCGTTCGCTCCGTAAAATAAGTATTTCTAACATAAAGGAAAAGCGTAACTTCTAAGTCCAATTTATATAATAGCGATATCAGATGATTGGCCGTTATTTATTGAAAGAGCATCGCTTTCGATGCAAATGTTCCTCCAGTTTCGACTTAATCTCCGACTTTGGAAATATAATTATTTATAACAGAGCGAACAATATATTTGTACAGATAATAAGTAGTCGAGTAGACTAGCTTCCTTTTTGTTCGAGATCAAAATAGATTATTCCAAATGTCATTTTATTTTATCTTTTCATCAATAGATGGCGCTAGATGAACTTTAAATTGCGCTATTTGTGAGAGAATTTAATTACACTATCTGACCAGTAATACCATACCACTATTACGGGGGGGGGGGGGGGTTGTAACCCCTATGTTTTATAATGCATCTCGTGCTTAACGGTGGGACATTCACAGGCTGTTACTTTAGTAAAATAAAAAAAACTAAGAAGAAATAAAAGAAGAAATATAAAAGAAAAACAATTATTACAATAATTATTTTTATTGAACCTTGACTGTAAATAATGGTTAAATCATCATTATAAGAACGAGATTAGATAGTCGTACTTGTTCGAACTTGATCCGCCAATCTGGGTTAAGATTCACGTGTTATGACCACTATAATAATAATAATAATAATTTATTTACTCTAAAAATCTAGAGAATAATATACACAGTTAGCAGGATTATCTAAACCTATGTTTTTACATTGGCAACACTGGTGACCACTGCCCGAGATTGCCTTAAGCAATAGTAACCGAGTTTATTAAATATATATATGTAGGTAACAAATTCTGAACATAGTTGATCTCATTGTCTCCACCGGTGACATAAGCGCACATTCATTATTCACCCATGAAATTGGAAATGTGATTAAGGGAAATCGCTCGTAACATTCTTGCTACTACATCATTCGGTCATGATTATTGAGTAATTACTTTAAAAGGTAATAAATGAAGTTGTGAGAAAAATAAAATATAAATATTTACTAGGTGGTAGACTCTTTGTGCAAGCTCGTCTGGGTAGGTATCACCTACTCATCAGATATTCTACCGCAGAAAAGCAGTAACTGATTATTGTTCCGATTTGAAGGGTGAAATAATCAGTGTAATTAGCAAGGTTGGTGCCGCATTGGCGATGTAGGCGATGGTTAACATCTCTTGCAATACCAATGTCTATGGGCGTTGGTGGTGACTTACCATCAGGTGGCCTCTATGCCCGTCTGCCCATCTATGCTAACCAAAAAACTCTTGGGCCATTCAATCGTCAGTTATCCATAGTATAATAAAGTCGCCTTTAGTTTTAACTTGGCGGATTTATAAATTTAAATGTTATGATTAAAGTTATTTAATAAACTATATTTAATACAAGATATTTAAGACAGTAAAATAGCTTGAAGTATTATAAATTTTCCACGCACAATTTATATATATTGGGGATATTATTATAATTGTATTTTAATACCAAACCTTTATTATTAGATTGTTGGAAAAAATATTACTAAATCACTTGCTGGTTCTATTCCGTAGAATATATTTTCTAACCGATGGTAGGTTTAGTATAATTTTATTAAATGACAATTCAAAAGTGTTTGTAATAATAACTCAATATCTGTAAGATAAATAATTATCTAATAAATAAAATATATTTTTAGTTCCTATTTCCGACTAAAATTAAGACTTGAGCTTTCTTCTTTCTGCTCTGACATATAAGTAAGGTCCTCCAGACCGATTTCGGCAACGGCAGCCAATCTCAAGAGGGATTAGCCAACTGCGCAGGAGATATTATAGAGCACAAGTGTGTGCGCAAACACAGGTGCACTCTCTTTTCCTTAGCTTTCATAATCCGATGGGACGGCAATCCGACCCGAACAGTTTACATACTTCCAAGTTCCAGACTCCGGGCTGCTACTGAGAATTTTCTGTCAGAAAAATCCAATAACTATTAACTGACCCAACCTGGAAATTGAACCCAGAACCACTGGGTCTGCGGACTTATATCTAACCACTAGACCAACGAGGCAATCGTATATTAATACCGTAATAATATGCTTTTCTGACAGAAAACCCTAATAACTATTTATTGGCCTGACCTGGGAATTGAACCTAGGACCACTGAGTCTGCGGCCTTATATCAAGCCGCTAGACCAACGAGGCAGTCAACACATCTCTGACACATATCAATAACATGGAAACCTCAATGGTGTTCGCGCTAAATTGTACATGCAATCTTTGTAACCATGCATTTTATCTACTGAGGTATTTGTGATCTTTTCTCAATAAGTGGATAAACGAAATTTGTTAAACGAACCATTATCACTGCGTTCATAAATATTAAGCTTGAAATTTTGATCGTTAATTTGTTTCATTTAAATTGCTGTCAGGTCTCGCGTAATGAACAAGAAAGGTAAATGCTCTTAAAATTGCTCAGAAATTGATGATAAAAGGTAAATAGCAATAGATCTCTGTAAATCTTATTAATTTTAAGCAATTGAAGTAAATAGTTATATAATATACAAGTTGTAAGATGATTTTGTAATATAATATGATAACTAAATGGTACACCTTTTTTTATTTTAAATGTAGAGATATTATAGAAAACAATTTCTGGTGGTAGGATGTCAATCATCCGCCTGGCTTGTTACCACCGTACGCATGGTGAAAAACTCGTGAAGTGGCTGCTTGCAGCCGCGTTTCGAGATCAGCCAGCGTACAGCCAGTGCCCGAGCGCGCATTGCCGCGATATGTGGTGGTCCGGTGGAAGTTGCTGTTGAACCAATGCCGGGGGAAATTATATTGACCCGCCGGTCAGGGAGACCCGTAGAAACGTGCTTTCCGAGGCACGGGAGTTTACACACTTCCAACTTCCACACTCCATGCTGCTACTGAGAATTTTCTGTCAGAAAAATCCAATAACTATTTACTGACCCGACCTGATAATTGAACCCAGGACTACTGGGTCTGCGGCTTTATATTTAACCAATAGACCAATGAGGCGGTGGTATATTAATACCGTAATAATATTATGCTTACGGCTTTTTCACGGAGCAATTAACCTCGTAAAATACCTTTCAGCTTAAATGTCTTAGTTCTTTCTACATTTTAATTTATAGTGTGTTAAAATTTTTATTACGCAATAAATTATTCTACTAACTGCTCATTTAGGGTTAGAACTATACTTGTTAAGGTTGTACACAATTACTTTATTAAGATGAAAATAAAATATTGTTAATTATTGATTACTTGTTTTAGAAGGACTTTCTGTTATATTTTTTGGTTATATGATAGGTAGGCGAACTGGTAATCACTGATGGAAGGTACTCATCAACCCCAGACAGGCACTGTTAGAATTTATGAATCATTTCTTACATTAGGAACTGAGGTGTTATATCCCTTGTGTTGGTAGTTACACTGGCTTACTCGCCCATCAAAGCGGAACACAACAATTGTAATTATTACTGCATGGCGGTAGAATATGAGACATGACGGGTTTGCCTCAAGTAAATTTAATACTAGCTATTCACTGAAATCACAACTGATTTGTTATGTGTTTAATTTATGTTAATAATTCATCTCGTGTTCATCCAACATAAGCCGATCCCATCGCTATCATTTCCTTTAAAATATCGTTATAAAATCTGTATGTGTCGGATGGAATCCTGCCACATATGCAATCCATCCACCAAATTACATTAAGGCAACGTTATGGAAGAATATTTTTTTATATTTCATAAAAACATAGAGTGGTTTCCAAGGTACATTAAAAGTAAAAGTTTTCGTTACTAAATCAATATAAGAATTGCGATATTATGTCAACAAACTTAAAACAAACAAATGATTGAAAAAAACTCGAAAATGTTTTACGGAATAATTCTGTAAACTGTTGAGGCCTGTTGTCTTCCTTCATCAGGAGCCAATCCTGGGTACAGAATCTAGTCATGCTTACAATCAAAATCCATTGGAACTGCATGACAAAATAAAATGGTACACGGAAGATTGGTTCTGATTCATCTTGCAAGATTTTACTTAAACAAACGAAGAAACATTACGAATTAAATAAAAACTTAATAAAAGTACAATTTTCTTATATTACGAATACAAGCCAATATTTTGTTGTATAACTTGTAGGAAAGCTGCTGGTTATGCACAGCCGTTGAAACTGTGAATCGGAAAATATACCGATATGATCGAGAAAGCATACATTATTAAATTGACAGACTTTTGAATTTTAAATATTATAAATATATTATCATGATATATCTTTGTTCAATATTTCAAATTTAGATTTAAATATAACTGAGCCGAGCGAGCTAATACTAATGCCTAATATCAGTGAAAACCACAAGTAGTTCCACTAACCTACATTAGAGCAACGTGGTGGATTCAGTTACAAACAAAATCAAATTGTGGGCATTTCCCAGCAGTGGGATATTCATGGGCTTCTTACTTGACTTTTTACAAGAAAATTGTTTGCGCAAGAAGTAATTTATTTCAACGGTTTAATCAACATTCTCTAAAATTCACATCTTAAATTAACTTAAAATCTTATAGTTTACCCTTTATATGTAACTACTTTTTATTCAACTCAACCCAAACCCACTTCCCTGAATAAACCGAATGTTATGAACTTAACCACATTACATGAAAAACTGAATATTAAATTCACTTTTAAATGTGTCAATCGAATATCTATCTTAGCTTAAACAAATAAGGCTTGTTTTACTGTAACAATGATTCGAACAATTTAATTCATATAGATATTCAAGGAATATTTCAAGATTAAGAAATCTTGATACGCGTTCAGAAAAATTTAATTTCTAAAAATAGCGTAGTTGTTAAAATTCTGTGATAAAATTATTTTTTCAATTAAAACGGAAGGAATTAAATGTTTTCTCGCGGTTTTTTATATAAATTTTATTTATTTACTACCTGTGACCCGCGGTTCTTTATTTTTAATAAAAATGTAATGAATAAAAATAAGTCTAGAGCCTTCCTCGATAAAAGGATATACAACACAAAATAATTTTTAAATTCGACCCAGTTCCTAAGTTTAGGCAGATCAAACAAACAAACAAACTCTTAGCTTTATATATAGTATAGTAGTTATAATATATAGTATAGTACAGATTTAATTTAGAAAGGACGAAAAAATTGGCCTATAACTATGGTTATTAATACGTACTAAATGTATACACATATATACGTATATAATCTATATACAGCGAATATTTTCGTCATAATTTGCATTAAAATTCCTATTAAGTATATACGCGGGAAACAAGTATAATATTAAACAAGAAAAAACTAAA
The DNA here is from genome assembly GCA_963151315.1 of Nymphalis c-album. Taxonomy (NCBI): domain Eukaryota; kingdom Metazoa; phylum Arthropoda; class Insecta; order Lepidoptera; family Nymphalidae; genus Nymphalis; species Nymphalis c-album. Next base: position 11,844,153 of record OY720591.1, on the reverse strand, counting down.
ATTTGTATTCCTAAATAAAGAGTTAAATTGAAAAGCGCTTGTAAATTAAAAAGGGTCTATTTAGTTATAGAAGTAGAGACTTTTTGTTTTGATTGTTTATTTATATTAGATATAATGGCAATAATCTGATTGATACGAAACTTTAACATTATCCATGTGTCCTATTTGTCAGAACGCTCATATCCTTACAAAAGATCGTGAATTCTTTTTTTTCAAGTAGAATTAGAAATTAATTCAGGTAGAATTTGAAATGTCATTTTACAAAATCATATTAAATGTACACCAGCTAGTCCAGTCCGTACCAGAACTGATAAGCATCATACTATTTTCCGAATAAGTTAATATTAATAAAACATTACGTACTTAAATCTACGCTTTTTATCATCTATATAATATTCTATTAAGTATATACCCGATGTTGAGGGCAATGTAGACGAACAACTTCGCTTTGTGCTTAAACAAAAACAGCCACCACAAGGAGCGCTCGCAACAGATCGTGCAACGATGCCCACTCCAACATATCAACTAGAAAAAGAGTTATATAACCACGCTATACATATACATACATATACAGTAACAACCTGTGAATATCTCACTATTCGACTAAGACCTCTTCTCCTCTTTTTGAGGATAAGGTTTTGGAGCTTATTCCACCACGCTGCTCCAATGCGGGTTGGTGGAAAAAACATGGGACAGAATTTCAGTGAAATTTGACACACGCAGTTTTCGTCACGATGTTTTCACCTCACCGTTAAACACGAGATAAATTATAATCACAAATTAAGCACATACAGTTCATGATTGCCCGGGATTGAAGCCACGCACGGTTAAGATTCACGCGTTCCTACCACTGGGCCATCTCGGCTACATATACATACATATATACATTAGTAAACAATAGTGGATGCGAATCCTAATACTATGTGATCGTAAAGCGAGCAGTGTAAAGGTCAAGCAAGCTGGTTAAGATTATCGGGTACAACTCTGATATTATTCTCAGTGCTAAGGGAATTGTTACGAAGAAATTGTCATCTTGAGATTTTCAGCAAGTATATAACGCGCTGCATAACCAACCGTTTTAAATAAAAGATGAGCTTAATATATATTTTAAAATAACATTTTTACAATAAATATTTCATACTTGGATTCTATTAGATTTTGTTATGAAAACTTTTAGTCACTTTTAGTTCTTTTAATAATATATTTTGATTTTTGAATATTATTAAAAGTAAATTGATGATTGATGATATACATATAAGTAATCTATACTAAATTCGAATTTAAAAATTCCATTTGTATTGAATAGTCCTTTTTAACCGACTTCAAAAAAAGGAGGAGGTTATCAATTCGTCTGTATTTTTTTTTTTTTTTTTTTTTTTTATTTTTTTTTTTTTTTTTTTTTTTTGGTGTTGTTACCTCATAACTTTCGACTGGATGAATGAAAGGGTTTGCTTTCCCATTGGTCCCATTTTTTTTTGGTCCAGTTTTGACAGTGGAATCCATGAGAAAACCATATAAGTCGTTAATTTGCATGAGGTATGTGCGCGACAAATGGACGAATAACTCGATTTCTATTCAACGGATTTCGATGATTTTTTTTTATTAGAAAGAGTATACTTCAAGGGTTGTTTGATGATAGTTTGGTTAGATTCTGATTATAGGATCCATGACAAAGTAACGGAAATCTTCAATTCTTAGTAGCAAATTAACGATACACGACCGAATCTTTTATAGGCTATCTAGATTTATCATTCACCTACCATAACATCGTTATAATCAAGTACTTGTAGTACTATTGTATAAAACACTTCTTTATATACCGTCAATAGTTTTCGCAGCGCACGCGAAATAATAACTTTTATAGGCAACAGTTTGATACGTTGGGTTACATTGCTCCATTTTAAGTAGGGATCTATAAGATTTTAAAAATATAATATAGCCTATGTTACTCGGTAAAGACGTAGCTTTCTAAGGGTGAAAGAATTTTTAAAATCGGTCAAGTAGTTTTTGATTTAAATCGTAATAAAAAATCAAACAAAAATCAAATCCAATCAATCCTCTTTATAATATGAGTTATGCATGTAAGCATTAGTATATATGTATATGTTTGTAATTGGAACATATTTGAACATCTCCTAAAAGTTGAGAGCAATTTTCAAAATTATATATATATATATATAATCGTATAAGTACTCTTATGTACATGTTTTTTTTTTTTTTATTGCATAGGAAGGCGGACGAGCATATGGGCCCCCTGATGGTAAGTGGTCACCAACGCCCATAGACATTGGCGTTGTAAGAGCTGTTAACCATCTCTTACATCGCCAATGCGCCACCAACCTTGGGAACTAAGATGTTATGTCCCTTGTGCCTGTAATTACACTGGCTCACTCACCCTGCAAACCGGAACACAGCAATAACAAATACTCCTGTTTTGCGGTAGAATATCTGATGAGTGGGTGGTACCTACCCAGACGAGCTTGCACAAAGCTCTACATGTTATATTTATGTATATTTATATATTGATTACTAGTGTTTTTCCCGCGGTTTCACCCGCGTAGTTCCCGGTCCCGTGGGAATATGGGGACAAAATGTAGCCTATGTTACTCCCTGATAATGTAGCTTTCCATTGGTGAAAGATTTTTTTAAATCGGCTTAGTGAAACCACTACACGCATAAACATGCGTGAAAGCGTCACAAACAAACTTACTTTCGCAATTATAATATTAGTTAGGATAATATAGATACTTCCCCTTTTTTTAATATACAGACATTCCGTCATATTTTATGGTGAAGAATGGTATAACACAACATCTATAAACATACAGTTTATTTAATTATTACTAGAAATAACTATTTGATTATGTTATGGCTGCCCAACTAAATTACCCCACCAACTAAATCTATTTAATCAAAACATGTTAATTTATATTCATACATTTAACCATATTAACTAATATTTATTAATTCAGTACCAAAATGCATTTTTCTTTACGTTTCACTGTTTTAGATTAATATATTTAAATAATAATATAAACGGCGCTGTCTCATATGAGCTGCACGTTTAGTAGGTCAACCCATATTCTACAAATTAGTGAGTGTACTCCAAAAGTAACAATAATTGTAAATAAATTATCAACCACACTACACATTCGTCCTACATATTGTTGAGTCGAAAATAGTAAGTTAATTATCAAATTATAGAAGAATACGCAATTATTTTTTTACTTTTTAGTGCATATTAATTTGTTTTTCCTATGAAGTCGGTTTTTGTTTTGTTAAAATTTTTATTTATATCGAGGTAGGTTCTAGGCTTATTTTTATTAATTATACGCGGGTGAAGCCGCGGGGCACAGCTAGTATCCAATAAATTTAATCCAACGCGCAATACTATAAGCAATCGATTTCTTGTCAGATTCATTAATTTAATTTAAAAAAAAATTAATCACTTCGCTGTTATATTGATTACAAATGCTTCTTTCATACACATGATTAGTATTAGGGTTTTCGCGTATCCGGCTTTTTTTGATACCCGGGTATCGGGTATTATTTTTTCAAATACCCGGGTAGGTGCACTTTTTTCAGAAAAAAGGTCATTTTTTTTATAATCATGTTCTATTTGCCTACGAAACAGTGATGTATGTCAATAAGTCACCTTAACTTATAATACAATCAGTTTAAAGTCTTGTTTTCATTAAATAATAAGGAGATAAATTAACAATAATTTCTGTTATAAAATAACATAAATATAACTAAATAAACTTTCACACTTAAATAAATAGTTATTCTTAATATTATAAAGAGAAAAGATTTGATTGTTTGGTTGTTTGCTTTGATTATCTGCGAAAACTGTTGACTGTGTATAAATTAGCGTTCTATATATTAATAGATACTACTCATGATTGCAAAAATGGTCGGGGTAAAGGGAGCAGGCATCTAAAGGCAATCCTTCGCTGTAGCCTTCTGCAACATATGGGGACTGAATTCCAACTTAAACGCCGACCACTTTCATCTTGAGACGGCGAAGCCGGCCTTGCTCTTTCTAACCGAGACCCAGATATCATCTCCGGCAAACACCTCATTCCTCTCCTACCCGAGGTACAAGTAAAAACATTCCGTTTTACCTTGAGTACCTTTGTACCCCAATAAGATTCAAGTTTGCGCGTTAACCGCTAAAAAGTCTCCTTTTGTCATATCCCCTCATTTTGAGAACACTCCTCTCCCTGCCACAGCCAGTATCGGCGTCGAGACGAGTATACTTGGCGTCGAGATTTCGAACGTCGTTCAGTTCCGCGGTCAATTGGATGTTTAAGCCAAATTGGCTTCCAAAAAACTTGGATTGCTCAACAAGGCGAGACAGTACTTCACGGCCCATCGCCTAAATCTTTACAAGGCGCAAATTCGGCCCCACCTGGAGTACTGCTCTCACCTCTGGGCGGGAGCTCCCCAGTACCAGCTCCTTCCTTTTGACCGCATTCAACGTAGAACGACGAATTGTCGACGATCAAGTTATTACCGACCGGCTTGATTCTTTGGATTTGCACAGAGATGTTGGGTCACTCTGCAGTCTCTATCGCATATACCACGGGGAGTGTTTTGAGGAGTTGTTTGGTTTAGTCCCGGCCGCTGAATTTCACCATCGGACATCGCGCCAGAACTCAAAATTTCATCCTCACCACTTTGATGTCTGGAAATCCACAAGAATTTTTACGTTTCTTAAGGCATTTCCTGCCTCGCACAATCACTCTGTGAAACCAGCTTTCACCGGCGACTTTTCCGAACCGATATGACATTAAAACCTTCAAGAACAGAGCGTACTTTTTCCTCAAAGTCCGGCAACGCACCTGCATGTCATTGAATGTTGCAGATGTCCATGGGCGGTGCTGGGCCCTTTCCATCTACTATCCATTAAAAATACTTTTTATCTAACGCTGCTTAGTAATAATTTTCTAAGAATTTCTATGGATTCTTTGATCACAGTTGGTACCCGGGTACCCGGATCCGACATAAAATATTACCCGGGTCCTAAAAATTGCAAATACCCGGGTATACCCGGGTACCCGGACCCTATAGAAATAGAACCCCGAACCCGGATAGAAAACCCTAATTAGTATATAATTTAGTGAAGCAAATAAAGTAAACGTGTTCACCTAAACCTACCACTTTGGTTTTGTTTAGTGGCTTACTAGATTGGTAAAATTTGATGGTAGTTGCTGGCTCTCTATGAAGATCTTACGCTGAAGCAATCTTCGTAGCGGGAAAGTATAAGCGCGATTGTATGTGTACATAGAATTGATTGATTGTATCTTTGTAACTTTTCACATAAAAATTACTGAACGGAATCTGAATAGAGATATCCTTTAAAAAAATTTAAACCTTTATTTATTACTTTTTAAATATTATTTTATACCAGTTTTACTATAACAGTTTTAGTTTTGTTCGATGTGTCGGCAATTGCACGTGCCGGCGTCAATGATCGTCGTCGTGTATATAATAAAAAAGGTGAAAACTCGAATAAATTAAATAAAATGAAAAATATACGTCAACATTTTTCTCACGAGTACTATGTCGAATGCGAATACAAAACAAAGATTTATTGTTTTATGTAAAACAAGCAATTGTTGGTTTATTGATTTTTTTATTTATTTAATATTGAGTTTGAATGTATGACATTTACATCTTTTTGGTATTTGAAAGTATAGAAAAGAGATATAGTGTGAGGTTTATCTTAATTACAAAATAATGCCACGACTTTGAACGAATTTCTAATATATTTGGTTCAAATATTTTCACATTTCGTTCAGTTATATCAAAAGGTTTTATCGAATGCTCCGAATATTACTCATGTTTTTTAATGATTTTTGATCATTCGGTTCAATGACCCTTCAAATTCGACCTTTGATAATACAATTTTTGACCTTCCGCGTGTTACGACACTTGCGAAGATACGCGGGCATCCGAGATTGCCCCAAGGAATCAGACTCTTACATCGCTCTGTAGATTATCCAACGTACATTTTCTTAGCTCAGTTCTTATTACACAGTTAAATAATAAAACCAAAGCTTTACAATGAATTTATTTAAGTAAACTTAAATTTACTTTGTAATAAATTACGATTCTATAATAAAATTTGAAGATGGTACTGCTGGGCTAAGGTCCCTCTCTTATTTTTTTTCGGGAAAACGTTTAGAGCTTTTTCCAACACTCCGCTCCAAAGCGGGTTGGTGGAATATAGATGTGGCAGAATTTCAGTGAAATTCGACACGCAGATTTCCTCGCAATATTTTTCTTCACCTTCGAGAAAAAGATGAATTATAGACACAAATTAAGCACATGAAAATTCAGTGGTACTTGCCAATGTTTGAACCATCGATCCTTGATTAATTTACGCGTTCTAACCACTGGGCCGATAATGGTACAAGAATTATTTATATTTTGAGCGTGTGTATTATTAAATTATATTTTATGCAGATTAAAATAAAATAAAACATGTCTGTTTAAATCACGAATGCGTGGAATGTTAAAATACTCAGAATATTTCCTTTTGAATCGCCATTACGATTAAATAAATTACAAGCTGTGATTATGTGAATTTCGACAAATGAACACGACATTTGTGTCACCAGTAGATAAATAAAAGTAGAAACTTTTTTTTATTCGCTGGTTTCAAAATCCTTAAATAATATTCCAGTTAAATACAACACTAATATCCAATAAATAAATAATAAAAATAATAGACTTAATAAATAATATAATAAACTGGGATTACTAAAATATTCATGTGTATGCAAGGATTATTTAGGTAAAGAATACATTTTTCGTGTATGTTTTAAGCGAGTGACATTAAAAGTTAAGCACAACATTTTTATTGCGTATGGGCCTGATGGTTAGTGGCCACCAACGCCCATAGACATTGACATTGTAAGATATTATGTTAACAATCGCTGACATTGCCAATGCGCCTTGTGATCGACCTTCCTTAGTCCAGGTCCACCCAAGATGTCAGGTACCTTCTGAAGATATAACTGCGTGAATAAGAACTTGGCATTAGAGTATCGTCAATTTATTATGTCTAAGGTAATCGCATTAAAGAGCTCGCTTATAATTAGAAACGGATACAATTCGAATTGAATATGAATAAAGATATTTTTGTTAATCAAATTATTCTAAGAGGATTTGGGCTGTTAATAGATGTTAATTAAATTATTATAACGGTTCCATAAATCTCAATTTAAATTATATGAAATGTATTAATTATATTTTAAAGTAAGTAAGTAGATTGTATTTGATTGAGTTACACCCGTATTCATTAATAATAAGATTTATAATCATAATTATATTAGAATAATTTATATACGTTGTTTAGCTAAAAAAAAAACAGATTCAATATTAAAATAATCCAGGAATACCTTTTCTTACACACATATATAACATTATTGTTAAATGCCAAAGTAATATATAAAAAAATGAATATAATATTTATAAGGTCAATTGTGTATTGCCGTAAGTCGGTTTACAATATTTCAAAATATATTTATACGAAGGGAGATAATTAGGATCTTTATGTTTTTCAGCCAAGATAACCTGACCCTTGACACTTACATTTTTTTGCCTCGTAGGATGAGTACGATCTGACATTAGTAGAAATTCTTAAGTTCTATTTTAAAAAAAAACTTCTGTAAAATATAATTTGAGATTTAATTCCATATTTAAATATTCTTTCTTTCATTCAGTATTTATTTAAAAAAAAGAATTTTAATTTTAGTATAAAATAAATATTGTTTATTTTTTTCAATTTTAAATGAAGAAAAGAAAAGAAATCTTCATATTTTTATAAGAAAAACTATTAAAGAATATCATAAAACTTTTATTGCTTTTATATGAACTCGTTTTAAAACGGATAAATGCTCAGCTCTCTGAAAGTTCAAACTAAGTAACTATATAAGTTTCGCAATGAATTATGAAGATGTTAAAACTTCCATAAATCCGAATGTGTATTGCATTTCCTTTTGTGTTTCAAGATGTTGATAACTTTATTCAATTTAAAAACATAATTTATTTTATTTTCATTTCATTAAAAAAGTCTTATGATCAATTCTTACAGTTACATATTACGTCTAATAATAAAATTCATACAAAGATACGTAGTCATATATATAAAAGCTACCCGACCCTGTTTAGAATAGCCGCACAGGTAGAATCCTTATTCTAGTGTAGATAAAATGTTTATATAAAAATCACAAACTAAAATATATAAATATATAATAATAATAAGGAAAAAATCAAATTTTTTTTTTTTTTTTGTAAAGCGAAGTCAATGTTTCATTACAATCGGATGAATGGTTTATGCGATACTATACAAAAATACCGAAAAACCGATTATATTCAATCATCATTGCTTAAAATGTTTTTAACGATATCAATACAACAAGCTCTTGTTTTAAATATTTTATTGATTTAAAATTGCGATAAATGAACTATAACAACAATTTTTTAAATAATCAAACATTCAATTGAAATTTATTAATAGCAATTTGTATATTTCTAATCATACATATTGTAACATATAGTCACAATCAAATGTCATTAATAAAGATTAATATATAATATGTGAATATTATAGTGTTTTGTTCTCAAGTAGTCAGTTTATGAATATTTGTAACTTAAATTTGTAATTCAGCACTTTAGTGTCAACCATTAGGTGGGACCACCATTTTTAATTAAATATCATATATAATGTTTTTTTCTTAATAATACCAAAAGAAAAAATCTAATAATATCTAATCTTTCTAAAAATATTAATATAACTTTGATAGAACCTAACAGACTATGAGTTCGTAATTTTTTTATTATTAAACCATTTATATTGAAATTAACAAATTGTAGATTACGTTCTAGAATCTCGAGAAAACTGAGAAAAGCTATTTATGTGGAGTATCCTTAATAAAAACTGTGAATTAAGTAGACCGAGTAAGTTTTTGCTGAAGTATAATTTTGAGGACTTTGCATCATCAACACGTAGACTTGACACAGGAAAACTCTTACAGGGCATTTGGGATTGGGACCCACCCGTGACCTTACAAAGCATTCTATTTTAGGGTTGGCTGAGAGTGTCGTGTTGAAGAGGGAATTATTTTTATAATAAATCATTAGATTTGTACTATTTTTTGTATTATTGTTGAATAAAAAGGACTTTGTGCAAGCCCACGTGGGTAATACTTAATGGATAACGATTAGTATCTACATCTTATAATTGACTGCAAGATATTTTTTTATATGTACCGAGGTAACTTTAGTTTTTTTTTTAATGTAGTCTTGTAGTGTTTATGGACGTGGTTGTGCTGTTGTTGAATCTTCCCAGTGGTTTATTGTGCCTGCATTTTTTTAAACACAGACACTATCATCACAAAAAAATTTGGACTGTGAATAGATCGTATTAGAATTATGGATTCCGGTTTGGATGGTATTCGATGTGATGGGGCTGAGTCTATTTCGGACTTCTCACTTTAATTTAGTGTTCATTAGTTTATAACAGGCTTCGCTAAGAGGTAAGTAAAATAGCTTTTTGTGTACTGTCCTTAAATAATTGATTTCTTAGTCTGCAATTTCTCGTGCGCAAGCGAGATAGAAACATCAAAACGAATTTTTATATAATACTAGCTGTGCCCCGCGGTTTCACCCGCTCATAATTAATAAAAATATAATGAATAAAAATCAGCCTAGAGCCTTCCTCGATAAAAGGACTATACAAAACAAGAATATTTTTTTAAATTCGAACCAGTAGTTCCTGTGACTAGCCGAATCAAACAAGCAATCTCTTCAGCTTTATCTATTAGTAAAGCTATCATAGAAAACAGAAATCACCTCATATACTCTAGGTAGTAATAGGTTAACCAATTAGGTAAAATATTTGAATAATTGATCAAAGTTTTAAAGCATCGTCCCTAACCGTACTTGAAATATTGAAGGATCTATTTTCGCGAACGATTGTGCTTAGAAGTATACTTGTAAATTTAATAAAGTTTCCTTAGAACTTATTATTAGGGGTTTTTATTAATTTCATTATTTATATTTTATTGTACTCGACATGAAAATAGAAAAATTCTTAGAACTAATTATTTCGTAATTAAGTTGGCTATTTAGCCATTTAGACAACTTAATCGAAATGGTAATTTTAACATACAAATATGTGTGCGAAGTATAATATCGTTTTTCTTTTTTTTTTATTATATATTGAGTTGTAATTTATATATAAAATACTTACTTAATCGTACTAACTTTTGGTATGCCGCAATCCTTACTACCATAATAAATATGAAATCAGTTTGTTTGTTGTGCTTGTACGACTTAACCAGACAACTAATAATTATAAAATTGCATGCGCGTTGTCTGGGTATGGAATAGGACATAGGATACCTAACGTAGAACCTAGTATAAATATAATAATAATAATAATAATAAACAGCTTTATTGCACACAGAAAATAAACAAAATACAAGAAATAAATAAAAATTTTAACAAAACAAAAACCGACTTCATAGGAAAAACAAATTAATATGCACTAAAAAGTAAAAAAATAATTGCGTATTCTTCTATAATTTGATAATTAACTTACTATTTTCTACTCAACAATATGTAGGACGAATGTGTAGTGTGGTTGATAATTTATTTACAATTATTGTTACTTTTGGAGTCGATGTCAGCCAAGATGGGTTTATAACTACATACATAGTTAGTTATAGGTGAGATGTGCTTGTGTCGCACGCGCAACTTAACGAGGCGAATAAAAGTCAATTTGTAATGTGTATGTTTTTAAAAGATTCCCGTATTATTATTGCTAGGTATATTATAGTGTTTCCTTAGCTGACATCGACTCCAAAAATAACAATAATTGTAAATAAATTATCAACCACACTACACATTCGTCCTACATATTGTTGAGTAGAAAATAGTAAGTTAATTATCAAATTATAGAAGAATACGCAATTATTTTTTTACTTTTTAGTGCATATTAATTTGTTTTTCCTATGAAGTCGGTTTTTGTTTTGTTAAAATTTTTATTTATTTTTCGATTTTTAGTGAATCTGAAGTACACTCACTAATTTGTAGAATATGGGTAGACCTACTAAACGTGCAGCTCATATGAGACAGCGCCGTTTATATTATTATTTAAATATATTAATCTAAAACAGTGAAACGTAAAGAAAAATGCATTTTGGTACTGAATTAATAAATATTAGTTAATATGGTTAAATGTATGAATATAAATTAACATGTTTTGATTAAATAGATTTAGTTGGTGGGGTAATTTAGTTGGGCAGCCATAACATAATCAAATAGTTATTTCTAGTAATAATTAAATAAACTGTATGTTTATAGATGTTGCGTTATACCATTCTTCACCATAAACTATGACGGAATGTCTGTATATTAAAAAAAGGGGAAGTATCTATATTATCCTAACTAATATTATAATTGCGAAAGTAAGTTTGCTTGTGACGCTTTCACGCATGTTTATGCGTGTAGTGGTTTTACTAAGCCGATTTAAAAAAATCTTTCACCAATGGAAAGCTACATTATCAGGGAGTAACATAGGCTACATTTTGTCCCCATATTCCCACGGGACCGGGAACTACGCGGGTGAAACCGCGGGAAAAACACTAGTAATCAATAAATAAATATACATAAATATAACATGTATATAAGAGTACTTATACGATATATTATATAATTTTCAAAATTGGTCTCAACTTTTAGTAGATGTTCAAATATGTTTCAATTACAAACATAACATATATACTAATGCTTACATGCATAACTCATATTATAAAGAGGAAAGATTTGATTTTGTTTGATTTTTTATTACGATTTAAATCAAAAACTACTCGACCGATTTTAAAAATTATTTCACCCTTAGAAAGCTACGTCTTTACCAAGTAACATAGGCTATATTATATTTTCAAAAACTTATAGATCCCTTCTTAATAATAATAATAATAATAATAAATCATTTATTTCGACCAGCTGGGATCATATACAATAGATAATACAATAGCAAGAATGAAAACAATCAAACAATCATATTTTACAGAGAAACATTATTACAATTATTATGTTATTAATTAAATTAAATTGAAATTAAGAATTGAAACGAATAAAAAATTAAAAAATTAATAATGATTTACGGAAACAATTAAATAAAATATCATAAAATAATTATATATCAAATCAAATACAATAAATGAACATTAAATGAATAATTACATATCAAATCAAATACAATTCATCCCAAACAACTATGTCAGTAAGCTATTTATTATACATTATTTTATTTTTTACATAACTACTACAATCCATGTGCAAACCCACCCAATGTCTCCGAAACGGATTATCCATTTTCTCCATTAGAGTTTTTAGTATACCGTTGGAGACCCCGCACATTCTGCCCATCACAGACGCTGCCCTTTTCCTCATAATTGCATAAAAATCGTCCGTTTGTGCATTGGCAAACATCAGTGACGCACTGCAGAACCTCGGCAATCCCAACAGTGCCCTAAACCCATTATTATATTGTATGCGTAGGTCATTGTAGACCCTCCGCGTGTATGTCACCCACAGGCTGCATGTATAAAATGTTTGGCAATATGCCTTGAAAAGAGTTATCTTGACATCTTGGTTGCACCGTGCAAACCTGCGGGCTAGCATATTGCATCGGACCGACAATGCTCTACGCTCCCTTTCAATATCTTTACTGTCTGATAAATCTTCTGTAACAATATGCCCTAGGTATTTGTACTCTTTAACTCTTTTTAAAGGAACTCCGTTAAGAGACACAGGGGGAATATCATTCAAGGGGCAACGCCTGCTTTTAAAAACTAAAAGCTCACTCTTCTCTGTATTATAAACGAGTCCATGTGAATCAGCATATGACTCGCATATTTTAAGGAGCCTTCTAAGTGCGCTAATTGATGGACTCAGCAAAACCATATCATCCGCATAGCTAATATTGTTGATAATTGTTCCATCTATAGAGCAGCCGATATTGGTCCCGCCAAGCTCATCCATCAGTTGATTAATGTAAACATTAAACAGAGCAGGAGATGTTAATCCACCCTGTCTAACTCCACACTCCATATAGTATGCATCAGAGTAAGCACCAGCCCACCTGACCCTGTTTGCCTGAGAGCTGTACCAAAATCTTAAGATGTTAATTAATTCTGGTGGCACCTTAAGGTCTTCAAGTTTCGTCCACAGCTTTTCATAGCATACAAGATCAAATGCCTTGGAAAGGTCAAGAAAGGCAGCATAAATGGGTGTTTTCCTGTCCGTATAATATTTCACAGTCTGCTTGAGCACCAGTATGGCACATTCAGTGGATAATTTTCTTCTAAAACCAAATTGAGAATCACTTAATTTCAAATATCGACTGAGCTGGCGCTCAAGCAGACCATCAAGTATTTTCCCGAGTATAGCGGCTAAGGAAATTGGTCTATAATTCGACTTATCCGAAATATCTCCCGTTTTATTTTTAATTACCGGAACTACTACGCTTTTCATTAAATCGTCAGGCAGGTAAGAGTGGCGGATGCAAAATGTATATAACATTGCGAGAATTCGATAAATATGAGGACCGGCATAGAGTATGTGCTCCATACACAGTCCATCATGCCCCGGTGACCTGCCCCTCGTTAAACTCCTTACAATCCTTTCCACATCCTTGGCACTAAACGAAAGAGGGACCTCGGAGTCCCCTCCTAATCTGCAATGAACATCGCGACTCAGTGACAAGGTGGATCGAACTCTAAAATGCTCTTTAAACGCATTAGCTATACATCTTGCATCCGACAGCCCATCCACACTTGCAGGGAGTCTCGCCCTTGAATTTAATTTGTTTGTTTCCTTCCAAAATTTATTAAATTTTTTTTCTTTATGCTGCTTCGCTAACATGTCCATCTTTATTTGTTCCTTATTTCTTTGACAAAACTTTAACTTGTTTTTAAATATATTTTTACTTATTTTCATATTTTGATACTCCTTTCCGTACAAAGGCATATCTTTCAATTTCCATATATGAAAATTTTTACGCGCCTCCTTATGCGCTTTTTTCACATATTTATTCCACCCTGGTATACGCTTACCATTCTCCACCCCCCCCGACTGGTTACTTACATACGCTGCCCCTTGAAGCACATGTATAACTTTTTGATACAAATCATCAATTACAACTCTATGACTTACATCGGAACAAATCGTATCGCAACATGCGCTTAGTTCCGAAGGAAAGTTTATATTTTTCAGTGAGCCATTACATAACTCTTGGAATATATCAATCTTTGTTCTATCCCCCCACTTTAATTTATTACTATATTGTATGTCTATATCATCATTGTTACAGGAATTCAAACAAGGTGTTTTTATTCTTGTAGCATGGATGTTACAGGTAATCTCTAATGGAAAATGATCGGACCAATACACATCATATCGAACCCTGGCATCACTAATTGTTAGCCATGCTGCCTCAGTAACCAAGCAGTGGTCAAGCCAGCGACAACACCCATGTACATCACTTATATATGTGTATGTGTCGCTGTCCTGCCCAAGCTTAGCAACATCCGCGCATATCAAGTTTTGCTGTGAACAAAAACTCAATAGTTCACTGCCGAAACGTTCGCCAAGATGTGCATTGAAATCTCCTAATATATATACAGATTCAATGTTACTTGTTTCAATAATTGCAACAATCTCACCTAAACATTCATTAAATTCTGTAATGTTTTCAACAGAGTCATTAGGCATATATATACTAAAAAACATAAACTCACGGTTTGCAGACATACACTTTATCGCTGAGATACGATCACTATTACACGACACTGTGGATACTGCGTCGAACTTGTTTTTCCTCCACAATAACGCTACACCCCCGTACGGCCTTCCTCTCAGAAGCCCAGCGGAAAGATCGATTGGTGATTTACCGGTATAAGAGAAGTCATTATGTATATCCCCGAGGATAGATATCTCGTACGGCATGAGCCACGTTTCTTGCAGAGCTATCACATCTGTCGATTGACAAAGTAGCTTGATACATTCACTAGACCGCTTGAGGCCCTTACAATTGAAGCTTAATACTTTTAATTTTACACTTTTATCCATTTATCGGCTTATTGGTGTTCCTCCTATTTCCCTGCAGTAGATCTGTGCGCCTATTCTTAAAATAAATATACCTTCTAAAAGCGATCCCCTCTGGCCACACGTTTTCATTCATAAACAGCGATAGTTTGTGGTATGGTATATCAAATTTATATGCTACATATTGTTTAGCCTGCTTCATATTCATTTTGGTTAATTCTACCTTTACATTTGTTTTCTCGTATATATGGTCAGTAATGTCACTTATTAACGCGCTCTTATCTACATTATAAATGTAAAAAGGTACTTTTATTTCCGCCGCTTTAAAACTCCCCTTTGTATCTGTAAAACCTTTGCCCCTATATCCTATAAACTTATTCTTTAGCTTATTTTTATATGTTACTTTCGTCCATTCGCTCTCATTATGTTTATCACTCGACTTTATTACACTGGCAAATGTCACGTCCGAAACCGCAGTGTGCCTTTTCTCATACAGCTCTGGCGCGATATCGTTATTATAAGAGTGCATGCGAGTAAGCGAGACATCCTGATGCGCCTGCGTCGTTGTTTGTGCTATATCATCTTGCCTGACCGATCTATTCGAAACCGCGGTGGGCCTCAAGTTACACGCGCTCAGTGTGGAACTGAGATGCATATTTGAATTCACACTACCACCAAGCGAGATGGCCTGTTGTTCCGACGTTTTCTTGCAATCGTGCACTCTGTTGCATTGCGCGGCCATTGACCCCTCAGTCAGCTGTGTAATGTTCCGAGCATTATCGCTTGAAATAGTCTTGTCCATTGAGATAGATAATGCTTCATTACTTGAATTTAAAAAACCGTTGCCAACGTCGACGCGTTCTTTTATTGAGTCAAACATACCTGCCCCTCTATTGCAATTCATATAATCGTCCTTATTACTACTGCCATTACAGTCTATTTTCGAATGTGTATTCTTAAATGATTTTAAAAAATCTTCTTTCTTTAAATACTTGTCTTTAATGTTTTCGACATCCGTTCTTAAAATTAATATATCTTTTAATAATCTTGTTGCATCCAGGTGATCAAAACATACCGGTGGCAGTTTTTGAAGTTCTTTTGCCACAAAGATTGGTGTGACCTCTGGATCCGTGTCTCTGAAGAGAGTAATTATGTCTTCTAAATCCCTTTGTGTCTTACCATCCTTCCGCCTCGACACTTTGTTTTTCTTTGTAGGCACTGACTCAAACAACAGTTGTTTGGCGTTCTTTATATCCTCTCCAGTAAAACCAGAAATACACACTCTCACTATGCTTTCAGTATCCATTACATCCATTTTATTTTGTATAAAACACAACACTTCACAAATGACTATATTACAACTCGAACATTTCAACAGATTTGAATTTGTAGCCATTGCGACACGATTACGCTCCTTACGCTGCGACAGTCGCGCGACGACAAAATGGAGCAATGTAACCCAACGTATTTAACTGTTGCCTATAAAAGTTATTATTTCGCGTGCGCTGCGAAAACTATTGACGGTATATAAAGAAGTGTTTTATACAATAGTACTACAAGTACTTGATTATAACGATGTTATGGTAGGTGAATGATAAATCTAGATAGCCTATAAAAGATTCGGTCGTGTATCGTTAATTTGCTACTAAGAATTGAAGATTTCCGTTACTTTGTCATGGATCCTATAATCAGAATCTAACCAAACTATCATCAAACAACCCTTGAAGTATACTCTTTCCAATAAAAAAAAATCATCGAAATCCGTTGAATAGAAATCGAGTTATTCGTCCATTTGTCGCGCACATACCTCATGCAAATTTACGACTTATATGGTTTTCTCATGGATTCCACTGTCAAAACTGGACCAAAAAAAATGGGACCAATGGGAAAGCAAACCCTTTCAAATAAAAAAAAAATCATCGAAATCGATTCATCCAGTCGAAAGTTATGAGGTAACAACACCAAAAAAAAAAAAAAAAACATACAGACGAATTGATTAACCGACTTCAAAAAAAGGAGGAGGTTAAAAAGCTTAAAATTAAAAACACTACAAAAGTATGCAAAGGGCGGCCTTATCACTAAGTAGTGATCTCTTCCAGGCAACCCTACTGAAAGAGACTTACAAGAGAAAACATAGTGGGCTAGTGCATTAACAAATTAAAAGTAAATATACATACACACAAAATACAATAGGCAATACAACAGATACGTGCGAGCATACTTAGCTGCTAGTAGTGAAAGGGTTAGAGGAGGTATAAATTATATAATTTATACCTCCTCTAACCCTTTCACTACTAGGACGGAGGAAATATAATTATGTATGTATATAGTTGGTATTTGTAGAGTAATCCATTTCAATTTTATAATTAAGCATAAATCCAAAAATGTTTTAATTAAAAAAAAAGAAGTACTTAAAAATACTGCGTAGCGTGTTCTGGAGTTATCATCCAATACTTTGTGAATCGATGACGCAAAGTATATAAGAGCTTGTAGCTCGGTAAGTCCAAACCCTAAATCAAGAGCTGTATTATATCTGTTTCTTATATATTCATTAACATTATATATAAAAGCCCAAGCTTTTCCCTGTTCTAGTATTAATTTTGAAAAAGGAAATATTAATAATAAAAATATTCTGGGACAATATTCATACAAGGCCATCTGATCGCAAACTAAGCAGAGCTTTTCCTATGGAAACCAGACAACTCATATACTACATATATTTTTTTTTTGTAAATACATTCTTACATAGACAAGCAGACATGTTTATGCACTGAAATGTCTACCCTGGGTGGGAATCGAACCCACGACTCGCGGCGTAAAAGGCCTTACCAGTCATGCCAACCGGCTCTATCAAATGAAAATAAATATCCAATACTAGTTCTAGCACATTTAAAAAAACATGTTTCATTTAATCGTTCCATTAACGACTTGCTTACAAAGAAACACCACAAGGGGTTAACTTAAACCGCTTGTTTTAATAACAACGATTACGTGTTACTGACTTTGATTGAGCGAGGTCAATTAAATTTCTATGTTGCCATGACTTGACATCATTATTTAGCCACTTCGCCCCTTAAGTCGGCTTTAAAGCTATTCTAAATTAAATTCAATATTTACTTTGATTGTAAGTTAAAACGAATATTTGTTTAAGACAGATTCAGATTAAACTTTTCATGCCTACTCATGTAGGCAACTATACTTTTTGAAGACATTTTTGGAGCTTACTCCACCACTTCGCTCCAATGCGGGTTGGTGTACACAAGTGACAAATTTTCAACACAATGTTCCTTTGAAAGTGGAATCGTTAAGTTTCTCATGACCTAGCCACTGGGCCATTTGAAATACTACTATTATAAATCTCAGTACGAGAGTGAAGGAAGAAGAGGATGCACTTTTAATCCAAGGTCCAAGCGTTTCAACTGCAAACGGAATAAATATAATTTGGAGTTAGACTTGAACATACAAGTGTATGTTGTACCATAATTATGTTAATTGACCACAGTCGCTTAGTCTAGTAGTCAATCTTAAACCATTAATAAAACAAAATTAAAATCGGATCTTTTTTTTATTGTAAAGGTCGGCCGACGAGCATATGGGCCACTTGATGGTAAGTGGTTACCAATGCCCATAGACATTGGCATTGTAAGAAATGTTAGCCATCGCTTACATTGCCAATGCGGCACCAAATGTTAAGCCTTGTGCTGTGTGCCTGTATTTATACTGGCTCACTTACTCTTCAAACTGGAACACAACAATATCAAGTACTGCTGTTTTGCTGTTCTGATGAGTTGAAGATACCTACCCAGACGAGCTTGGACAAAGCTCAACCACCGAGCAAATAATAAACACATCATTATCTCTGCTAGATAAGCTTGTGTCAGAAGTGAGTTATTTTTCATTTAAACAAAAAAAACGTTATATAACCGTTTATATAACGTTATATAAACGTTTATAATATAAATAAATTACATATACAACTGATTTATACGTAACTTAATACTTGCCTTTTGTTTACCTTGTCTATCAAACTTACCCAAATTCTAACCATTAGTATACAATAGCATATGTTTGTTTAGGATATCATAACTAATTATAATTGAATATTTATAACATGTGTTTGCAACGATAAAGATAAGATCGATAGGCTCTCTATACCGTAAATATAGGAAATTTTAAATTATTGTTTCATAGTAATAATTGAGGAGACGCTTATTTCTTTTCTCATGTATTTTATATATATACTATACGCGTATATATATATATACTTGTGAAGAGCTGTAGATATCGGAATTCTCACCTAAATAACTGATAAGACCGTGCAATGGGATATCATAAAGTTCTAAGGTTTCAAGCAGTTGAGTTTTGCGAATACGATGTCTATATGCGTAGGTTTCTCAAACATATCCAAATTCATAAACGTAATAAGCAATTTAAATAGCACGCGTTATTTTCAGAGTAATAAAGTTATTGACGCAATTTTATAAAAGATAAATAAAAATTCATGTTTAAGTTTATTTGTTTCCCGGGATTTAAAACAATATGATTTAATTGTAATTTAACTTGACGGCGGCTATCCTTACATGTTTGGTGACGTGCAAGGCAGTGGAGGCTACTCTAGAGCGCCGGCAGCTCACCAACATTTAACTTGTCTATCTATTCTATTTTAATTAATCCTAGCTCTTAGTTGTGGTAGAGTGAAGAACGCACACAGGAGATTAATCGATGCTGTTAAGAAACGTAATATTAATTTCAAAAATACTTATCACATTTATAACTGATCTAAGTTCATAAAAATGGTAATTTAAAAAAACCGTAGCGACAAATTTAATTCCGTTAAAAATCTATTGCAAGAATAGTTTATATTTCTCCGACATTTAGAGTTTTGTTCCGACGTCACGACAAAAGCAATCGGTCGCCAAGTCTGTTACCAACTCCATGGGTATTTTATTACTAAAGTTTGGGAATTGATGCTTGCCGATAGCAAGCCGTAAGAATTTTGGGTTCAATCCAAAAATAAGTAATGTAAGCGGCAAGCTGAATTATACGGCGGCCGAATATAAAATACTCTTATAGAAATCGGAGTGGTTGTTCTCACCTTGACGTGATTTGAAAGCGATAACAATTTAAATTAGCAATGCTATATTATACGATTGTCGAGGTAGCCCAGTGACTCGATCTTGTGAAATTTAACTGAAGATTGCGGATTCAAACCTAGGCAGGCTCATATGTATTTTCATGAGTTTAATTTGTGTTTATAATTCATCAATTTAAAATCAAAGAAACCTGCACGTATCTGATGACTGTCGTATATGTACATATGTATATCCATCAACTTGCATTGGAACAGCGTGGTAGAATAAGCTCTAAGCCTGCTTTCTAAAAGGAACCAGACGCCGCTTCACCCGCTACCCTTTCTGTACCGCAGGACATAAAATCTGTTAAATATACAAACTCATTTTCGTATTAAAACGATGAAATTAGTCTTTCGCGTCTAATTACTTACAAAGTGTTTTATAATTATTACTATTTTTCGAAATGTAAGATAAAAAAAAACTATGAGCATTGAGCACAAAGTAGATATCATCTTAAATCCTATATTGAGATATATATATATATGAAATAAAAAATCTTGGCTATAACGTTATCATATCATTTATAATAAAATAAAACTTTCATCTAAATAAAAAATAGATTAAAATATATATTTTCATTCACGTGATCTTATAGAAAGTAATTTTGAGGATAAAAATGTAATCATTGTCGACACGAAAAATATTAAATAAGATTTCATATTTCCTACCGAGAAATATAATATTACAGACATTTGCAAATACACTTATGGACTAAATACACATATTTACAAAGAACACGTCTGACACAGACACGACAAAAATGAAACACCGACAAGTCAATAAAACCTTTTTTTATTTTATCATAAAAATTTGTGATAGCATCAAGAATTTAATTTTGACTTTCATTTTGAACAGTGAAAAATATATTCGGTAATATTACCGATCAGAAAGTTTATTCTAGTTTAAATTTAAGGTCTGGCGAACATCCAAGCTTTTAAGACGAGCGTAATACGAAACTGTTGTAAAATTCGCTTCCTTTCTTGGATGTGACTTACAAATCTTCTAACAATGCACACTTGAGGGCACTCGCTAGATTATTCTACAATTTATTCTCTCGACGTCCTTTACTAGTAACTTAAGTACATTTAGACGGTACATAAAATCAAATATTACACTATAATAACAAAATTCATTAAAAATCACGTATTACTTACTATAAACTCTTTAGATTTGATTTCATTTTAAATTTCATTACTTTTATATGATTTTTTTTAAGTTTTTTTTCTTCGAAATATAGTTTCACGGTGGCTGGACCAAGTTAACAACTTCGCGGAGCGTCACGGTAGCATGCGCAAGCGATCCCGTGGCGCTCCCCTTAAGACGGGAAGGGTACCGTGGTGGTTTTAGTCGGTAGGAGTCCGACATAACCCTCCATTAAGCTACATCACATAATATGGAGGGTATCCATGATGGATTTCCCCACGAAAAAAAAAAAGTTACCAACCTCACAGGTCTCCAAGTGACTATAGCCCTGAGAAAAGCTGAGAACAGGACGGAATGGAGGAAACTTATAAAGAACGTGACCCAGACCCTGGAACAGAGTGGACACGACCTTCAGCAATGAAGAGTACGACCGAGAAGTATAGTTTCAGTAAACATGAAGTAAAATAATATTTTAATTCATCGTTTAAAAGTATTTGAGTACGTACGTTAATGGCTTATAACCCTTACTAAATAATAATAATTATTAGGATTATAAAATTATTAATAACTAACTTATTTTATTGTATGGATGACAATATTAATTATAAGATTGTAATAAATAAATAAGTAATTTGTAGACTTATTTATTTATTTTACATTTTATTAAAATATATAAAAAATGAATGATTATTATTTCATTATTTAGTATAAGTATTTATTTTTTCACATATCTGCGTGAAATTTTATATATATCATAATATTTGTTTGTACATTCAGGCAAATAAATGACCATTATTATAATATTAAAAACGGTAAATATTTACAAATGTTTATGACATGTTCTTTATTAACAATGAATGATATTTCATGCAATATTGAGAAGGGGGAAGACTTCGAACATGAAAAAAAATGGTTGTCTGTAAAGTCGGTTTACGGACGATAGTTTAACGTGACAACATCATAGCAGATAGATGCGGCGCAAGCGTACAATGAGCGTAACGGGACAATGAGTCATCATTTTTCGTGCATGCGGCCAGCGTTCATCGATTTATTAGACGTTGTCACGTCAAAAAAATAAGGCAATAAGAGGTAGGTGGTCTGAGCTATCTACAATGTTCTTGATAAGTAAACAAGCACTTAGTTCGGGGTACCTGAATGATTACACATAACATGTCTTAAAAATTTGGAGCCATTTATAGCAAAAGCCGCGATTGTGACCTTAAAAACTCATATATTTTATGTACAACAAATGTAAAATTCACTTAAAGTCATACCTTAATTATTCTAATATATTTTTATGTAATGTTGTCTAGAGTACTATCGTAAAAACAAATGAACTCTCTGATTAATAAAATTGTCAACGCAGGTCACATTCCACGAAGACATTAACATGTACATAAAAATGATGTTCGTCAAAAGTTAATCACACTAACTGTATTGGTAAGCAAGTCTGTTAAACTGCCTACAGATTTTCCCCTAATTGCAAGGAAATGAGTGAAAATTTTTATAGAGTCGTAACTTCCGTCGTAAATAAATTGTCGAAGTTCAACGCACTTCGTTGTAATTCGTTGGTTTTTATAGGCATCACATTGCCTTTTAGGCTTTATTAATTTAACGCTATTGTAGCCAAATGGTGATTTTAATAGAATTAATTCGTTTCTTTTTGACGTCATTTATTATTATTGTTTTTAAGTAATACAATGAGAAGTACCAGTTTCGAAAGACAAGTCCATCGATAAGTTTTTTTTTTTTATAATATATATGTGTATATAAATGGAGAATGTTTATTTAAATGGGATATGGAAAAATATTATATATTATATTTATTTATTTATATTTATTTATTGAAACATAAAAAAGTTAACATTAGCAAATGTGATTGCTAACAGCTACATTAGTCATAGACTGTGTTGCAGCCATTAGCGCCCACCTCCAGAAAGGAGTTAACGTTCCAACATACAATATATATATACAAATTCTTAGGTACTATTATTTATATAAACTTAATTAGGTATATTATGTTACGTGTTTGTGTGAGATGTGTGTGTAGTGGGTATGTATGTGTAGGTGAATGGGGAATGTATGTAAGTGCGAGTGAGATGTGGTCAAAAGTGTACAGGGCTATATTTTCGCGCAGTTTTCTAACTCATCGTAGGTTAAGCTACGGAGCCATACATCTGTGACTCTTTTGCATTCTCTTGAAGTAAGTGGATAGATATTTAGAGCTTTATTAATTCTATTATACAGTGTAGGGCTCACAAAATGATACTGACGTCTCACTACCACAAGTTTGGCTGGTTTGGTCTTACACACTTTATCTGGTCTACGTTTTTGTTGGCTAAGATTAGGGTCATATACAAGTTCAGAGTGTTTACGAACTATGGTGTTAAGTATAAATGCATGTCTTACCGTAGGTACTTTGCAAAGAGCATAAAGTTCGTTTGTAGGAAAACGTATAGGTTTGTGTGTCATAACTTTAAGTATTGCTCTCTGCGCCCTTTCCAGCCTAAGCATTAAACACTTTCCAGAGTTACCCCAAACTGTTATACAGTAAGATAAGATGGAGTGCGCCAGCGCATAATAAACCATGATAAGTGTAGGTAGGTCAGCGGATGATCTCAGTTTCTTAAAAACATATATTAGTTTTCTGACCCGAGAAACCAGTGATTCTATTTGGTAGCTCCATGACATTGTGCTGTCGATAATAACCCCAAGGTACTTAATATTTGATGTTCTCGTAATTAAATTACAATAATTATGACAGCTAGTTTCATACGAACAGTTTTTGTGAGCAATTAGAGTGAACGTGGATGTTGGCTGAGTTGCTAAGCGTGGTGCGAACGTTATGAATTTAGTTTTTTCCAAATTTAGAGTAAGCAGATTATTAGCAAGCCATTGCATAACAATTTTTAAGGCAGCCTCCGCACAGGCGCGGGTTTCGGCCCAATCGTTATCATGAACAATGATTACCGTATCATCTGCATACATTATCATTTCCGAATTATGTAATAATAATTTGCATAGGTCATTGATGTAGATTAGAAACAGGGTAGGTCCAAGGACGCTTCCTTGTGGAACTCCATAGCAGAGTGTTTCCTCTTTACTAATATAATTTCCAATTTTTACAATTTGAGAACGTTCACTCAAGTAACTCTTAAAGATATCAAGAGCCAACCCTCTTATGCCAATTTGTTGGACTTTCATGAGCAAGAGGGGGACAGAGACAGTGTCAAAGGCTTTAGTAAGGTCAAGAAAGATTGCCAAAGATTTTAATTTATTGTTTAAATTTTTTGCAATAGTTCCAGTTAATTGTAGAATAGCGTCTTCAGTACTTTTTCCTGATCTAAATCCGTATTGATTTGCTGCAATAATATTTTGTGAATTAAGAAAATTGACAAGTCGTTTGTTCAGAATTTTTTCCAGAATTTTTGATAAAGTTGTTAGAACAGAGATAGGCCTGTAATTATCAACACTGTTTCTATCCCCACTCTTGTGTATAGGGTGAACGAGAGCCTTCTTAAAAACAGAGGGGAAAACTCCTGTTGAGAGAGCAAGGTTAAAAACGTGGCAAATAACGGGAACGAGAATATGCCTTGCAGCCTTAACTAGAGTAGCAGATATGCCATCCCAGCCAGGAGCACTATTTAGTTTGAGTCCCAGGATAATTTGTTCGATTTCACCAGTATCAGTACTTAATAGAGCCATCGAGCTAGGATTAGAAATTATGGTTTTGTTGCTAGAAGTATTTACAACAGAGTCACAATTTGGTGTTATTTTAGATGCCAGTGTACTACCTACATTTGAGAAGAAATTGTTAACTATATTTACAGACTTTGATGGGTCAGCGCTTAAGGTCAAAAGATCAACAGCAGATGATTTGTTATTTTGAATGTTAGATATTGATTTAATTAGTTTCCAAGTAGCTTTCTGGTCTTTATGACATTTTTGGAATTCCGTGCGTTCAAAAATACATTTAATTCTTTTAAGTAGGTTATTACAGAAATTTCTATAGCGTATATATGTCATTTAAGAATAAAATTTTCTGGATCTCTCTTCATTTTACGATACATTTTATCACGGTTTCGAATGCATCTCAGGAGTCCCGGTGTAATCCAGGGCTTTAAAATTCTGTTTTTACTGTTTGTCACTATAGTACGGGAATTGTTATGTATTACTTTTGATAATATGCCTACTAATTTGGCGGCAGCCTTTTCTGCATCATTACAATCAAAAACAGTTGAAAAGTCTGTATTTGTAATTTCTGCCACGCAGCCTTCTATATTAATACGTTGATAAGCTAAAAAACTTTTAGGAACACTTAATTTTAAATTGCAAAAGACGATTACCGGGGCGTGGTCTGTGATAAAAGAATCAACAATCAACGTAATTACAGATTTGTTGGTCTTAATAACTGCATGATCTATACAACTCTTTTCCCGAGTGGCAAAAAAGTGGCCAGGCAGCATTCCATGAGATGCAATGGTATTTAAATAAGAATCGGAGTTAGCGTCATTATTATTTGGTGAAATGTTTATATTTATATCACCAAGTATTATTACTGTTTTGAAGGTTTTCAGTGAACTTAAAGTTTGGTCGAGGCTATCGATGAAATTAGTTGTATTTCTATATGACGGGGGTCGATAGATTGATACCAATGCTACTTCGGAGTAAAATTTGAGAATAAGACAGTTAGCATCAGAAAAGATTGGTGTTTCAACTGTTACCTTCATGTTTACCCGAATATATACGACTAGACCCTCATTTTGATTATTGTACCCTGACTTAAATGATTCAAAGCCGGGGATTTCGGGAAGACGGGGACATTTACTTAGCCAACACTCCGATAACACAATAACGTCAAATTGCAATTTTGTTCTATTGAGTAGAATAAGAAAATTATTAAAATTGGCGGTGTTTCCTATGCTTCTTATATTTAAGTGAATAAATTTTAGACCATTCGAAGTATCATTAAGGTATTCGCTACACTGTTCAGGTAAGCAAAAGTATGACTTAGAGACGGAAATCTGTTCTAAATCATCTGAGATTACATTATTTACGTCATCCATGATGCGGTACAAAAAGATTTAACATTTTACTCAAAACTTGATGGTCGAGGTGAGCAGTAAATACGTTACAAAGTAGGACAGAGATGGTGTTGTTGATAAGACCAGAGGTCCTACAGAGAAACTTTACAGTACGAGGTTGTCTGGTTATGATATATTTTTCTTTATGGTGTTTGTTTGTGAATTCAAATGTTAGCGTGTGTGGTTGAGTAATTGTTGTATGTGTATGTTTGTAATGTGTATTAAGAACAATGAAGGTAATTAAAAGGTAAATTTGAAGTAACAAATATGAGGTTAAAATGCAAGTTACATAACATGAATCGTAATGATCGCTATTAAGGAACAAAATTATATTATTAGTAAACAGTATAACACAAGCATAGCCGACTAGTCACTTATGATCATAATGTTTTGGTAAGTCTGATTCGTCCTTGATCCAGATATGTGGGGCTCCCTCTTTCTGACGGAGGAAAATTTTCCCGTTTGTAACCCAGCAGAACCTATATTCATTGCTACTGGCAAAATCTTTAGCTAAGAATAATAATCTTTTCATTTTTGGTGTAAGATTTTCTGATACAAATAGGGGCCTCGCCGGTCCACTTATTTTAAGATGTTCCGTCGTCAGTTTGATACTTTGTTTATTAAAAACCTTGTACATCCGGATAAAATTTTCTTTAAGAAGGTTAGTAGTAAAATCCACAATTATTGTCCTTTGATTTGAGTCATTAGAGCCTATACGGTACAGGTCCTTTACTTGATGAGATTGTATTGGTGAATTGAGAATAGACCCTATCTTGATTACAGTGTTTAGTAAACATTCCTTTGTTTCTGACTTGGTTACAGGTACGTTCCTTATTTCCACGCAGGACGATCTCGCACGTCGCTCCAGTTTTTCCAACCTTCCTTCCAACGTTTTCTGATATTCATAGCTATTTTTACGTTCCATGTGAATATGTGTCTCCAGTTGATCTATTTTTGATTTTAAATTATCATAGTTTTCGGATAGAAAGGTAACAGTTGACTGGATATTAGCATTTTGAGATTTAATTTCTTCGATAGATTCGTATATCTTTTCTATCTTAGTATTCTGCTGTTCTTTAAAATCTAGGAACATAGCTTTGATTTCAGACATGAATAATGACAGCTGGTGCTCCTGATCAGCTCTGGATTCAGAGCACTTTCGAAAAGAGAATTTCGAAAAAAGGTCAGGTGTATAAAAATAATATCATTCAGATTACATTGACTATAATAGAATAAATCTCGTATTGCTTTCCTTTACCACTATATAATATAAATCAATTATTTTTTAAATATTTTTCATAAAAAAAGTAAGTACATGAAAACTTAGTCAGTATTAGGAGCTTGCCCAGAATATTCAAACATGTCGCTTAAAATCTATACGTATTAGATTCTCTCATATAATTTCACCGAAAATCTCTTATGCGAAATAAAAAAAATACATAAAGTCCTAACAGACGAAACCAAAGCTGTAATACTAAATAATAAATTATATAGTTTTAAATATCGTTTCGAAATAAATCTTCTCTATGTAAATGATAACAATAATCAACAATAGTTTTTCGAATTAATTAGTTATAAATATAAAAAAACATCCCACAAAATTGCCACAATGATATATGATCATAATGCCAGAAAAACAAGCCTGACCTTGCACGCCCTTGACTCGCCACGGCCTTCAAAAAGTGCCAACAGGTTTTACGACGTATTTTATGAGGACCTTCCGGGATCCTATAAGCTACATACTATTAAAACGTAATACCTACGTTTACTAGGCTATATAGTTAATTTGAGTAAATTAAGCGTGGTTTACTTATTTATAAGTAAGACTTTTAACGTATATTTGGATCTAATATTAATGTTCAATTAATGTTAATCCAATATAATGAGTTTTAGGTCCAAAACTACCTTAACAAAGTTATTGTTCAGTATTTAGTATGTCCTACTACTATTAACTGGATATACTAAATTAGTTGGTCTAGTAACCTAGCTGAAAGACTAGATCCGAAAATCCTGGGATCAAATGGCTCGGGCCATTAAAAAGTAATTGGGTTTTTCTGTCTAGGAATTCTAAGTGGAATTTACAGTGTTTACACTCCCATACTTCGGAAAGTATGTTAAGCCTTTGGTCATGGGTCGGATTTAGCATCCAATCAGATTATAAGGACAAGGGAATAGAGAATGCACATGTTTTTTTGCGCACGCTCTTTCTCTATCTCTCTCTGTCTCTCTTTCTTTCTCTTTCTCGACAGTCGTTCTTTCTTCCTGAAAATTGTGATCCTGGTGGCTTAGACTCATATGAATTATTTTCTTCTATCCATTTCTGTCGGTGATCATCGTAGCGAGAAGCTATATTATGTATGTCCCTCGTAGTTACTACGCTTATATATAGCGCATTTAAGAAATGTTATCAACTTACATTGCCAACACGCCCCTACAACATTTTCGCAATTCATACTCGCAGATTACCTCATAATTCGGTGTTGAATTCGAGATGGATTGTGTTTGTGAAAATATTTGTAGCTCAGAACATTAAAAGTATTTTAGTGGTAAAGTATCACTATTCATGATTAAAAAATATATTTAATGCAGCTCTAAAAGCAATATATACGATACAATAAGTACCTCTGGCAGCGATTTTGTAAGATTAACTGTGGCGCTTAAATTGCTTGAATGTGATCGCGAAGGAATTAGGAACCCGAAATTGGATTCCGGCAATTATTTACTTAGGCTTTAGAAGTTCTAGAAATCACAGAGTGGAGAACTCGCTTTGTGTTTAAGGCTTTTGGTATCAGTTTAATTATTGACTAACGACCGATAATTAAATGATAACATCTCCTAAACTAATTATTATTATTGGATTATTGGCCTTTTGTAAGTAATACCAGAATGTGAAATTTTAATCAAGTGAAAATAAGCTTTTATTTAATAATTGTTGAAATATATAAATAAGGATCAAAAACTAAGACTCCTATTATGATTTTATTATTTTAGAGATTTTTTTTTAAATTTATATTTGTTCGATTCCGCTTATCATACTAATGAAACTTACATAATTTTAGCTTCTAGTTTTGATATGGAATGTCTGCCTCCTTGGTCTATGTACTAGATATAAGGCCGCAGACCCGGTGGTCCTGGGGTTCAACTCCCAGGTCGGGCTAATAAATAGTTATTGGGGTTTCTGTCAGAAAATTCTCAGTAGCAGCCCGGAGTCTGGAAGTTGGAAGTGTGTACACTCCCATGCCTCGGATAGCACGTTAAGCCGTTGGACCTGCGCCTCTTTCCGGTCGTGTCGGATTGCCGTCCCATCGGATTATGACAGCTAAAGAAAAGAGAGTGCACCTGTGTTTGCGCACACACTTGTGCACTATAATATATCTTGCACAGTTGGCTAATCTCTCTTGAGGCAAGCGAGGCTTTTGAAGCGAACACCTCCTAAGCTATGATATATATATTCACAACAACTTTGTAAGAAAGATTTGTTACTGTAAGTCACTGATTTTTTTCTAAATATCAGTTTCAGCATCACGGTAACAATTGTTATGTTAAAAATAAGAGAAAGTAACGACAGTTTTAGTTTATATTAATTGTCACTAGTTTTTTCCGCGACTTAACCAGCGAAGTTTCCGTTTCCGCGGTAATACGGGGACAATATATAAATTTTACTCGCAGGAAATGTATTTTTAAAATCGGTTTAGGCGTGAAAGCATAACAGACAAACAAACTCATATTCACATGTATAATTGAAGTTAGAATTGTTCTAATATATAACTTTTGATTTTATGTAAATAAATATAATCAATTGCACTTTATTATAGATAGGACGGTGGTAGAGCTTTGTGCAAGCTCGTCTGGGTAGGTACCACCCACTCATCAGATATTCTACCGCAAAACAGCAGTACTTGCTATTGTTGTGTTCCGGTTTGAAGGGTGAGTGAGCCAGTGTAATTCCAGGCACAAGGGACATAACATCTTAGTTCCCAAGGTTGGTGGCGCATTGGTGATGTAAGTGATGGTTAACATTTCTTACAGTGCCAATGTCTATGGGCGCTGGTGGGCGCTTGTCCGACTTCCTATACAAAAAAAAAAACACTTGGCCCTGATGGTAAGTGGTCACCGACCTAGAAATTGGCGCCGTAAAAGATCATCTTTTCACCTGTAGTTACTGTCATTCATCCTTCTAACCAGAACACAAAACATTAAACTTAGCTAAAACCATATTAGAAATATAACTAAATAAACGAGTATTTTATAAGCAAACATACCCCCCCCCCCCCGCGTGGGATCTCCACTTTGTCGTGGTGGGGGGGCTCAGTACCCGTGGTAAGGTCGGCCACGGGGAAGCTAAGCGGGATCCCGGACGTGGGGCGCTCCTCGTGGGTCTCAGGAGGAGGCTTGCGTTGGATGCGCCCAGGGGGCGGGTGCGGGGGACAGTTCTGTCTGTCCCTCACAGTCGGGAGTGATCGCGGGAGGAGAGGCGTGTCGGTGTTGCGTTGCCGCGCGCCCTATCTCCCGCGACCAAATGGGGGCGCACCATTTGTGCGTTGCGGTGGGGCCGCAGAGGAAGAGGAGATGCGGTGTTGTCAGGTTGCCGTCCTCCCTGTCCTCTGCGGCCGCTGGGTGTGTCGCTGTGGGGGACGGTTCAGTCCATCCCCTGCAGCCGGGAGCGGTCGCGGGAGGAGAGGCGTGTCGGTGTTACGTTGCCGCGGGCCCTATCTCCCGCGACCGAATGGGGGCGCACCATATGTTGCGTTGCGGTGGGGCCGCAGAGGAAGAGGAGATGCGGTGTTGTCAGGTTGCCGTCCTCCCTGTCCTCTGCGGCTGTCAGGGTGTTTTTTGGCGGCGGAGCCCAACACCTTAATCCGTCGCCAAGGAGGTTGTGGCCTATCCTATGTGGTGGGCTATCCGTCAGGGTAGAATGCTAACGCGACCCCTCGGCACCCCCCTAAAGGCGGTGAAGTCTACGCTGTGGTTTTAGTGGGTATTACGGCCTTGCACTTCAGCCGTCGAGTCCCACATAACACCCCACTTTTCATCTTGCGGGGGATAAGGTAAGTAGCGTAAATGCATTTCCACAGCGAAAAAAAAAAAAACGCATACATACCACATTAATAAATACGAGTACGAAGGGAAAAACAGCGAGTTATTAATAAACTACTGTATTATATCTATATATATAAAAGAGATTTCCACGTATATACTCACTCATCACGATATCTCTGGAACCAAAAGGCGTAAAGACTTGAAATTTGGTAGAAATATTCCTTTCACCGAGTAGAGGTCAGCTAAGAACGGATTTTTGGAAATTCTACCCCTAAAGGGGCGAAACAAGGGATTAAACTTAGTATGTAAATCCGTCATTTTCAAAGTTAGAGGAATGATATTTTATACACAATTTACAGGTTAGAAATAAATAAGTACACAAATCAGAGTTTTCCGAAATCCACCACTTAAGAGGGTGAAATAGGGGTTGAAAGTTTATATGGGGAGGTCGTTATTTTTGATGTAAGAAGTATGAAATTTTATATACAAGCTTTTGGTTAGAAATAAATAAATATGTAATACATTATTTTTGTAAATTTACCCTCCAACAGGGTGAAATAGGGGTTGAAAGTTTGTATAGGGGTTCGTCATTTTTGATGTAAGAAGCATGAAATTTTATATACAAGCCTCTGGTGAGATATAGATGAATACGTATTTCAGGGTTTTTGAAAATCTACTCCCTAAGAGGATGAAATAGGGGTTGAAAGTTTGTATAGCGGGTCCGTCGTTTTTGATGTAAAAAGCATGAGATTTTATATACAAGTTTCTGGTGAGAAATAGATAAATACGTATTTCAGGGTTTTCGAAAATCTACCCCCAAGAGGGTAATATAGGGGTTTAAAGGTTATATATCGGGTCCATCATTTTTTATGTAAGAAGCATGAAATTTTATATAATGGCTTTTGGTTGGAAATAAGTTAATATGTAATTCAAGATTTTTGAGAATTTACCCTCCAAGAGGATG
Source organism: Nymphalis c-album (assembly GCA_963151315.1). Classification (NCBI taxonomy): domain Eukaryota; kingdom Metazoa; phylum Arthropoda; class Insecta; order Lepidoptera; family Nymphalidae; genus Nymphalis; species Nymphalis c-album. The sequence continues at coordinate 11,811,661 of OY720591.1, read as the reverse complement.
AAATAGGGGTTGAAAGTTTGTATAGCGGGTCCGTCATTTTTGATGTTAGAAGCATGAAATTTATTATACAAGTCTCTGATTAGAGATAGATAATCTGTACATATAAAATTATATATGAGATTTCCAGTAATATATTGACTCATCACCATATCTCTGAAACCATAAAGCGTAGAAATTTTTTTTTTTCGCTGTGGAAATGCATTGCAAACCCACAGCGTATACTTCACCGCCTTTAGGGGGGTGCCAAGGGGTCGCGTGAGCATTCTACCCTGACACCCCGACGGATAGCCCGAAGGCCACAACCTCCTTGGCGACGGATTAAGGTGTTGGGCTCCGCCGCCAAAACACCCTGACGGCCGCAGAGGACAGGGAGGACGGCAACCTGACAACACCGCATTTCCTCTTCCTCTGCGGCCCCACCGCAACGCACAAATGGTGCGCCCCCATTTGGTCGCGGGAGATAGGGCGCGCGGCAACGCAACACCGACACACCTCTCCTCCCGCGATCACTCCTGACTGCGAGGGACAGAAAGAACTGTCCCCCGCACCCGCCCCCTGGGCGCATCCAACGCAAGCCTCCTCCTGAGGCCCACGAGGAGCGCCCCACACCCGGGATTCCGCTTCGCTTCCCCATGGCCGAGCTTACCACGGGTACTGAGCCCCCCACCACGACAAGGTGGAGATCCCACGCGGGGAAAAGCGTAGAGACTTGAATTTTGGTAGGAATATTCCTTTCGCCGAGTAGAGGTCAGCTAAGAAAGCTGATTTTGTTCAACTCTCACCCAAAAGATTTTTCACATAATATAAATCTTATCGTTCACTTTATATGTAGGAGACTGGAGAGCCCATACCAAACATCATTAACAGTTGCCATAGTAACCGATTTCATGATGTTTTTATTGATAAACTAGCTGTTGCCCGCGGCTTCGTTCTTTAACTATACTACTACATATTTTAAAGAGATATTTTTTTATTTTTTTTGTATGTTTGTTTGTAATTTTTTTTATGGTATAGTTAGGCGGACGAGCAAATGGGCCACCTGATGGTAAATGGTGACCAATGCCCATAGACATTGGCATTCTAAGAAATGTTAACTAACGCTTATACCACCAATGCGCCATCAAACAAATTTCGTTTAAAATGTTTCAATTTTGTAATTTATCATTTTTAATGATATCGTGTTTTTTTTCTTACTTTTGTTCGCTCTCGATATCTATGGTGCGCTTTATATATATTTGTATGGTTTATTTATTTTGTAAAACAAACGTTTTGTAAAATAGAGAAATGTCGCTTTTTTGGCGGGCGTTAATAACAGACTGCACCACAGTTTTATACTGTAGCAGTCGTTCACGTTTTTTAAAGGATCCGATAATTACAATGCTTTTGAAATAAAATTATTATTTTTCAATTAAAAAAGATGTAAAATTAGTTATTTTGTATGTTTGTTTGTATCCTAATTTAATATTTTTAAATTGAAAACCATACAAATATACAAACTAATAAGAATGAAGTTGAATAAAGGAGGACAACGCTGTTTAGTGTGACAATGAAAATAATAATAATAAAAATGCCCTCCGCACCAATTTCGACCGCAGCGGCCAAACTTAAGAAAGGTGTGCTAACTGCGCAGGACATTATAATGCACAAGTGTGTGCGCAAACACAGGTGCAATCTTTATTCCCTAACTCCCCTAATCCGATGGAACGGCAAACCGGCACGATTGGAAAGATTTCAGACGCAAGACCGACGCATGGGGTGTAAAAAAAAACAGAAATATAATCAATAAAAAATTACATATTAAGACCCGTTTTTGGTAGATAAACTAGACTAGCGTAGTACCTGCTGTTCGCTCCCGATATCTATGGTGCGCTTTTTGCTCACTTTATGCATGATTTTATGTACCAGTCCTTCTAAGCGAAGGCTCAAATTCGAAGCATTTAAAAAGGAATTTACATGACTGTTTATAATCAAACTGAAACTATTAAATTGCATAGGGGATTCATGTCATGATAAGAATATCATCATCGTTCGTTTCTATTCTGTTTTTACTAATTTGAACAAAAATCAATAATTGTGACCTAATTATAATAGCCTTAGATATATGGATATATAGCCTCCCGATCTATTTTTTTGGTAAAGATAATTAATATAACATGTAGTACATTATTTTTAGTATCTCAAATATTTTTCGTTTTTGTTTTTTTTTCTATTTTTTTACAATCCTCATTTAGATAAATATGTTAATAATTTTTAATTATAATTATTAATACCTTGGCCACTTAATATAGATTAAAATTGTCTATTACACTTATTTGAATGAATACTTTAGAAGATATGTTCATTAAACCAGCATCGATGGTAACATTGACAGGGATGTGAGAAACTGGATAAATGCAGGGCGACAGGTGGACGATTTGTGAATGTCCTTGAAGAACAAAGGGAAGATTTAATAGACCGTTATAATACCTGTCATGATGTATGGTTCTGAATGTTGGGCAGCCAAGGAAGATGATGTAAAAAGAATGCATGTCAGAGTTGCGAATATTAAGAGGGATTTGCATTGTAACTAGAATAGACAATATAAGAAACGAGTATATCAAAGGAAGTCTGGAAGTAACACCGATAGCTGAAAATTTAAAGAGTAACAGATTAGCGTGGTATGGGCATGAGAAAGGATGAAAAACATGTTACTAGAAGGATGATCAGTATAAAAGTTGATGGATATAAGGGAAGCCGAATAAAGTGTGGATGGATTGTGTAAGAAAGGTGTAAGTACGAGTGACAGAAAGAAGTGAAAGAAAAATTAATATTGTACCGGCCCTACGTAGTGGGATAAGGGCAGGAAAAAGAAGACTTTAGAAGATATCATCGATTCCTTAACATTTTCTTTAGTAGTTCTTTACTACGATGCCCTATACTGACCATACACGGTAATGTACGGGCGAATAGATCGATAAGTGAACATTTAAACGTTATTGATTTAAAAAATGCACGGAATAAAATCCTTATTTTACCCGTACGAAGTCGGGACGGGCAGCTAGTATAATATATGTGAAAATATATAATAATAATAATAGCTAATTACATAGCAGCAGTATTTCAATGGGCTTTTACAAACGGATTGGAATTCATGACCGCCAATGTCCCAATTTCAATAACATCACATACATAATATATTCCGTTAAACGTGGAATATATTTATAGCAGCCATTATGTCTAGTTTATATCATCGTATAAAGGAACGCACACTGATTGTTTTTCTATAAATAGCAAAATAATATACAATATGACCATACATTCGTTTTTTTTTATTTGTTTTCAAATAAAAAAAATATAAGGCAAAGAAAACAAATTTTACAATAAACAAAAGTGATAAAGCAATTTTGAACATAATAAATAACAACTTCTGAAAGTCCTACTTCTGGGCAAAAAACCTATTCTACTGGACGATTTTTAAACACAAATTAAGCACATGAAGTTGACATTCAAAGTAGTAACTGAAACAGTTACTACTTTTACTTCACAGTAAACATATTTATCCGATTATATAGTCCTTTTTTTATAGCACAGGTAGGCGGGCTATCATATCGGTCCCCAGCGCCCATTGGCATCGCAATAGATGCCAACCACCTCTTACATAGCCAATACGCCAACAATCTTGGGAACTAAGGTGTTATAATATAATAAGTACCTTGTGCCTGTAATTGCACTGGCTCACTCACCCTTCATACCGGAACACAACAATAGAAAGTACTGCTATTTTGCGGTAGAATATCTGATGAGTGGGTGGTACCTACCCAGACGAGAAACACAAAACTACCACCAAGTGAATATCTGTGATATGTCGGTAAATCTACACTGTACGAATATCTTACTTTTGATAAGAAAGATCTATCAAGCTGTATATAGACAGCAAACATTATAATTGATAGATGTTGAACAAACATTTAACAAACATGACGTATCGATCGTCTAAGTATCCACTTCACAGAATTTGATTAATTTTGTTTACGACACAGTAACAATTCAAATCACTCATAGTAATATGTAGAATTACTCTCATGGATTACATTGTCATATTACCTTCAAAGGTAACAGGGAAGCTGGTACATTTGTCTTGAATACCGGGATTAAGGTTCGACGGGAAAATTCGTTATTGCAACTGATTTATATTGTACAATGTTTAAATCAAGTCTATTTGTCATTAAATATTCTAATAAAGTCGATTTGAATAAAGGAGGTTATTATCAATTCGGCCTTTTTTTGTGACGGCTACGTTTACATATATTCGTATTCTTAATGCTTATTTTCATTTCTTCTACGATTCTTCGATGTTTTACGAAATTGCCGTTTTTGTCACAAAGCTAAACTCTAATTATGTTAAAAGCCAATATTCAATATCATAAAACGCTTGAAAGTCAATGCCAACGTTTATCAAAACGTTTTTATTATCATTGCTTTTGGTAGTCGTGAACAGACATATTATTTTAAAGCATTTGAATTTATCAAGCAAGCTATTAAAACTCACTTTGTTTGAAAATTTTAATTGGAAAATAACTGTTATATTTTATTGTAATGGTAATCGACGACATTGTGTGATTGAGTTGCAATTAATTACAATTAATTAAAAACATCTGTAAGGGAGGAATGTTACTCGATATCTCCGCTGGTTTTATATTGAGTTTATTGTAATTCGAGAGTAATCCCACATCAATTCCACTATTTATAATTATATTTCTCACCGATTTCACTTCCGCCATTTATCAAGAAATGCTCGATACTCACTGGGTGGTAGAGCTTTGTGCAAGCTCGTCAATTACATGCACAAGGGAGACATTATATCTTAGTTTCCAAGGTTGGTGGCGCATTGGCGATGTAAGCGATGGTTAACATTTCTTACAATGCCAATGTCTATGGGCGTTGGTGACTATTTACCATCATGTGGCCCATATGCTCGTCAGCCTACCTGTACAATAAAAATAAATACAAACTTTAATATATATGATATACATAATATTGATTATAATTTAGTATTATATTCGCATCAATAGCGTCTACTAACGGTGTGTGAGCCCTTAGGCTTTTGTCATAATCGCTCAATGCTTAGTTGGAGAGGACATAGGTATAATAGTAAGTAGCTCGTCCTTGTAAGTCGATATATATGGACGGATATCGGACGGGTATAATAAAGACTGTACAAAGATCTATTTTATAAATATGTCGATACATAATATTTATGTAGTTTTGTATTTTTTTTTTAAATGAGAATTGTAATCATTATTACTAATTTATGATTATTTAGCCCAAGAAATTATATTTTCATGCAATTCTATAGATAGGGGTTTTTTTTAATATACGCAATGGCTGTTTTTAAGAAGCTACTAATATCACTTTTTACTCTTAAAATGAAGTGTAAAGCTTGTGTACGACAATAGTCTAAGGGGTCAGCACCAAACCTGCGACTTGAATGCTTCATAAGACTATTGACACTTCAACATATAATTATATATTTCTAACATTTTAAGCAAGTTTTTATTTTAAAAAAGCGGTTAGTTACTATTAATTATTGACTGTCATCCAGGATATAATTAGAATGCTGATAAAGAGTAACCGCTTTAAAGAATTTCTTGCCGGTTCTTTCCAGTACAATGTACATAATGTATTCCAAATCAGTGGTAAACATACATACCTACATGAAGTATATCTCAAATAAAGTAAAGATTAAAAATAATTCGTAAAAGCTTACTTGAAAAAATTTAATTTCATTCTGATATTAAACTAATATAATATTCGTTAAACTATTTTCTAAATAACATTGATATTATTTATATTTGGTAAATATTTTTCAATCCCTGGGTTATTTAATTTGTCAATCCATTGATTTCAACTGTCATTGGAAAAGTGTAATACTCCAATATTGAATATTAATTTGACACTTTCTAATCCAAACAAATTTACGATCAGATTTCGTTGAAGCTAAGGGACAAATTTAGTTTAATATTAATCAAGTAATAAATTATCAAGTTGCCTTAAACTTACTGTCGTATCATCAAGCGCCCTGTCTTACTTAGCCACTGTTAAAACTTACTTAATATGAGACCTAAACTAACAGAAACTTGTGGCGTATTGCTCAGTAAGTTGCTACAAAGTTTTTAATATCAGTATGGACTGTCATACGTTCAAACATAAAGTTCTATCCAACGTATTAATAGCTTATTTGTCAAAGTGGAAACATTTTCCATAGTTTTAAATGACTTCTATATAACATTTTTAATTTGATGCGTTCATTATAATTTAAAATGATTGTATTTATTTTATTTAAGGACAACCAACAAAACATAAGCTAAAAAAAGATCACATACGAAAAAAATAAATCTAGGTTGTAGAGCTTTGTGTAGGTACCACCCACTCATCAGATATTCTACCGCAAAACAGAAATACTTGTCACTGTTGTGTTCCGGTTTGAAGGATGAGTGAGCCGGTGTTATTTTTTGAGATAGATTTTTTTTTTTTTAGAAAAATGTGTGATTGTGTCGTCTCAATTTAAAAGTATTTAAATTAATATCTTTGTTTTAATTTAATACTTTATAATTTTAAATAAATAAATAAAAATATACACTATTAATACCTTTATTTCGCAGTATTTTGTCTAACTTGGACTAATTTATGATATTTAGATTCTACTAACATACAACAGCTTCGAATTGTAGCTACTCTACTATTGTAAATAACACAATAGTCTTCAAATAATAATTGCATGTTAGCAATTAAAATTCTGGATATTGGCAAATAAGTAAGTAAGTAAGTAATGGGGCGAAAATCTTCAACTGTTAGATAAAGTTATCCTTCCTGGTTTAATAATAATAATATCTCTATTTTTTAGGCGTTAAGGCCCATACTTTTGGTATATAATTACACATTCAGTAGGTACATTCAAATCACACATCTATACTAATATTATAAAGCTGAAGAGTTTGTTTGTTTGTTTGAACGCGCTAAACTCAGGAACCGCTGGTCCAATTTGAAAAATTCTTTCAGTGTTGGATAGTACATTTATCAAGGAAGGCTATAGGCTATATTATATTTTCACAAACATTGGGGATCCTTACTAAAAGTCCAATAATGTAACCCAAGGTGTGAAAAAATGACCCGAAAAAATCATTACACGGCATGCGCTACGAAGACTATTTACTATAGAACAAAACAATGTACTACCATTTTGGAGAACATATAATTGTCTACAAAAAATATCGCGTCACCATATGTCTTACTATTGTAGTTATCTCACAATAAGTTTTTTCTTTTATTTGTTAAATAATTAAAATGCCGTCTGTCTCAATCTACTACAGTTTTTTTAGGAATATTTACTCTGCTACTCGGGCGAAGCTGGGGCGGGTCGCTAGTTATTAATATAACATATCACAGCTTAATCTAACGTGTTGCTTCTCAGCGGGTTGCTTTTTGTCACAATGTTTGTCGTCAATGTTAAGTTAAGCTTAAGATATCTATTTTTCTGCTCAGATTATAATCACGGTTTAGTTCACGAATGTCATGTTCGTTATATCATGTATGTCATGTATTAGTAGCAGTCTGTATCCACGGGATCTCCGATCCCCAAGCATAACACGGGGAGGGCAGAGGATGCATTAAAATGATGCCGTAGAATTTTCGATCCCATTGAATATTTGCAAATAATAAAGTAGGTAAAGTAACAGCCTGTGAATGTCCCACTGCTGAGTTAAGGCCTCTTCTCCATTTTTTTTTGAAGAGAAGGTTTTGGACCTTACTCCACCACGTTGCTCCAATGCGGGTTGGTGGAATACACATGTGGCAGAATTTGAGTGAAATTTGACACATGCAGATTTGCTCATGATGTTTTCCTTCACCGTTAAGCATGAGATGAACTATAAACACAAATTAAGCACTTGAAAATTCAGTGGTGCCTGCCCTGGTTTGAACCCACGATCATCGGTTAAGATTCACGTGTTATAGCCACTGGACCATCTCGGCTTAATTTGCAAATAGCCAGAGTGTATTTCGTGCTACATTCTATCTTCGTACTTCACTATGTTATCATAAACTCGATACAGTTATGATACGAATTCGATAATTTTCATGCACGAGCTACATAATAAAATTTGATATAGAAGGCGAGAGCCCTAATCGATAATTTCGATTTCAAAGCTGGGTAAGCTCCACTGTAATTGCATGTGCTTAAAAAAATCAAATCATTCCGTTTGTATTTACAATTTTTCTCTTGCTCGGCGCTTATACGGAAAATATCGTGAGGAAACCTGCATGTGGCATAAAAATTGCCACGTGTATCCATCAACCCGCATCAGAGCAGCGTGGCGTAAGCCCCAAATGTTTTCCTTAAAACTTTCCTTAGCTGCAGGATATTTTTAGACTGACTTTTTATATACAAAATATATACCTACTTGTATATGTACCTATATGGATATGAATTACGGGAGGTAGAAATTAATTTTGACACGAAAGTCGCGGTAAGCAGTTAGTGACATATAATCCAGAATAAATCCTGCTTATCGAGGATTGCAATAAAAATGACGTCATCCCAATTAGCTTACAAATGGCTAAGGTAATAAAACGCAAATTATAAGTACATTGTCCAAGAAAACTTGTATCAAATAACTCGACAAATGAAGGTGCTTTATGAGGTGTCTTATAATAAATTTTGTTGTGAACACACTGTTTCTTTGGAACGCCGCCAGAATACGTCGCGGTGAATTATGTGAGACAATACCGGCGGTATCTATCTCAACTCACCCGTCATCTTTGTTTGTTAACCATAATTATATTAGTCCTGAGTACTCACAATATCTGTATGTATGAAATCGTACAGAGCTGAATTTATTATAAGAGAATTTAATGGTTTTAGTTCCTGATATTTGATAAAATCTATTTTTCAATGAAAACAAAATTTCACATCAACACAGTTTCACAACAAAATTACTTGAGTTAAAATATCTGTCTTCTTAAATTATTCTGTCACTTTGAGGAACAAACTTCTTCTAATCTGTTATTAATTTTACCTTAACGAGCTGTGCAGTGTGCACATCATTAATCAAAAAACCGCCTAGATATTTACTGCTGTAAAGTTTAAATGCAGGGCTAAGGCTATGGTGCTTTCCCGATTGTGATTTATGAAATAATAATCAACGTTTAAGATTCAGATATTCAAACCAATGGTCCGTCACAGAAAACTGCAGAAAAGTAATAAACAGTCACTGGCATTATGCCGGGAAATTATAGAAAGAATTCGATAAAACCATCCTTGACCGCATATTAAAAAATGTAAATACATTGTCCCCGTTGTGTTCAGTAATAATGTTTATAAAAATACGTAGGTACGTACGTTTTATTTTTATTTTACTGACCTGTCTGTAGCGCGTCTCATCAATAACCGGTTCAGAACGATCACTCTCTTCGACATTACAAAAGGTTTTTGGTTGCTTTCAAAAGGATTTACTTTGTATGATATGAAGACACAATAATATATTCACTTCAGTATGGTACAATAGCCTGTGAATGTCCCACTGCTGGGATAAGGCCTCTTTTTGAGAAGAAAGTTTTGGAGCTTATTCCACTACGATGCTCCAATGCGGGTTGGTGGACTACACTTCTGACAGAATTTCAATGAAATTTGACACACGCAGGTTTTCTCACGATGTTTTACATAACCGTCAAGTACGAGATGAATTATCACAAATTAAGCACATGAAATTGAACTCACAATCATTGGTTAAGATTCACGCGTTCTTACCACTGGACCATCTCGGCTTTTTTCTTACTTTACTTTAAATTTAGTATATAGTCAAATTAATGTATAAAATAGCTTTGCTGAGTTTTGAGTTATCTTGGCTGAATTATAATGTGGAGTAGATAATATGTACATATCTTATGTTACTGTCTTTAAAAGAAAATGTTATCAGTGCGATATATAAATCGACAACATCAATTCCATTTATATGCAAATGTTGGTATTACCTGCAAGATAGTTTCAGAATCAGGCCGTAGTAACTATCGTATTGGAGAACGAACTTATTTTTATCTATAATCGATATTCATGTAGAATTCATCATTATTGTTGATGTCAATATAACTGTACGTTTTAGAAATGTGTAATACGTCACAAATAGTGATGTAATATAATTTATATCGATATAACTTTTGTAGGTCATGACAATTATTATGACAATAAGGTTTAATTGATGAAACTGATAATTTAAGGCATATAAGAATTAACTTATTGTATCGTTGTACAGCAACAGCCTGTGGATGACCTACTGCGCTAAAGCCTCCTCTGCTCTATTGAGGAGAAGGCTTGGAGCTTATTCCACCACGCTGCTCCGATCCGGGTTGGTGGAATACACGTAGCAGAATTTCAGTGAAATTAGACACGTGCAGGTTTCCTCATGATGTCTTCCTTCACCGTGAAGCACGAGATGAATTACAATCACAAATTAAGTACATGAAATTTCAGTGGTGTTTGTCCGGGTTTGAACCCACGATAATCGGTTAAGATGATCTTACCGCTAGGACATCTTGGATTTTTATTTTGTATCGTTGGCAAATATTAATTAAATATATTTTTAAGTTTATCATGTCTTTCAAACATGAAGAACGTTTAACTCGATATAAGTTATTACCACCACATATTCCTTCAGTATCTGCATAGTGGGCTTCCCCACCACCAAATGATAACGATCCAAGTTTTTTTGAGGTAACACTACCCATTAATCACATATTCTACCGCCAATAGCAATACTTAGTTTTGTTGTTTTCTGAACTGATTGAATGAACCAGTGTACTTATATGTAGATACAATGATCATAACATATAAGACCCCTAGGTTGGTGGTGAATTGAAGATGTAAGGGATGCTTAACATTTGTTACAGAGGCAATGTGACCACTTGCTGTCAGGTGGCCACATATTATTATATTTATTTGTCAACTACAACAAGTAGTACATTAGGTATAGATAATAAGCCAAAACCATATTTTTTTGGTAATTATCTATTTTTGATAAATTACTTGAAATATAAGTCAGCATTGAATACAACTACTTAATAAAAATGAAATAGTCACTTTTTTATTTTAATTTTTTTTATATTATAAATGTTGAGATAATACTTTAAATATGTATTTAAAATCATAATTAATTATTTTTATAATAGATTAAAAAAAAAGTGGTTTAAATAATTATTTTATCGATTAAATAAACGAAAATAAAGTATTTATAAAAGTTATATAAACAGTTTCGTGCGAACACATTGCATGTAAACAAATACAGGCGAAAGAAAATGCATTAGTGAATCCGTGTTATGCGACGCCATATTAAATTAAATTTACCGAGAAATTTATATTAAGACAATCGGAGTTATTTTCCTTATACCAAAATAGATTAATTATATCATGCGTTGCACACATCGCTATGCATTTATTGTGTCTTATTTAACTAGATACATAATTATATTTTATTATTTAATTTGATTCTATAATATTACTTTTTTTTCGCAAAACCTATGAATACAAAACAAGATTTAGTAATAAAAAGTAATTATTATTAAATAATTAAACTGACTTAATAAACTTCTTTTTTTTTGCATAAGTAGGTGGACGAGCATATTATGGGCCTCTTGAATGTAAGCGGTCACCAACGCGCATCGACATTGGCATTGTAAGAGACGCAAACCATCGCTTATATCGCCAATGCACCACCAACCTTAGGAATTAAGATGCTATGGCCTTTGTGCCCGTAATTACACTGGCTCACTCATCCTTCAAACCCAGAACACAACAATACCAAGTATTGCTGTTTTGCGGAATAATATCTGATATGTGGGTGTTACCTACCCAGACGATCTTGCACAAAGCTCTACCACCAAGTATAACTTATAAATTAAAATTATAAAGAAAAGTAAAACTTGTAAATTTGCACTTAGCAAAAAAAGCATAAGCTGATTGAGTATTTAATTTATGATGTTACCAATTGAGTACACAATCAGCTTATGTCGGCAACCTAAAAGCCACATTTTACAGTCGTGTTTTATTAAACACAATCCTCCAATGCTGCGATGTAAATAATTAAAATAATAAACTATAAGTTGATGATGTGACTGACATCGTTTTTGAATTAAGGAATATATCGACTAAAAGATTCTAAAAAATAATTTCGGAGTTTTGATTTTAAGAGAGGCACTGTATAGTTTTGTCATTGTATTTTCGCTGTATAATTTGCCATTTTACTAATTTCCAAGGGTTATATTGAAAGTTTAATAAAGTAAATATTGAATTGACTCACTTTTTTAACAAAATTCCTGAATAGACTGGCTTAAAAAATATGTAATATATTGACCATGGTACAAATACAAATTTAATATAATAAACATTAAGATCTAGAGACGTATAAAGCGACAAAAAGTTATCTTCAGGTATGACATGATAGTACGAACTAATTCCAGACTTATCTAAGGGTCCGTTTCTTATCAAATAAGCGCCAGATGTCTCCGTTCACACTGATGTTTTTGTACCAAAAACTGACAGGTTTATTCGTGACGCTTCGATGGTTTAGGTATTACTTCTTATATAAATGAAAAACCGTTTATTCAGGATAAATACATATTGTAACAAGATTTTAAGGTTAATTACACAAAATTATCTCTTGTCTATTCTAGCAAAAGAGGAGATGGCTTTTTTTTGTAATCCCTAATAGAAAAAATTAGGTCGTTCACTAAATAAGTCGGTATTAAGGAAAGACGATGGTATCTTCTTCTTGATCTTCAGTAAACTTAGGTATTCGGGCGTGGACATTTCAACGACAAGTTGGATAGTAACAGCCTGTGAATGTCCCACTGCTGGGCCTCTTCTCCTGTTTGAGAAGGTTTTGGAGCTTATTCCACCACGCTGCTCCAATGCAGGTTGGTAGAATACACATGTGACAGAATTTCAATGAAATTGGACACATGCAGGTTTCCTCACGATGTTTTCCTTCACCGTCAAGCACGAGATGAATTATAATCACAAATTAAGCACATGAAATTCAGCGGTGCTTGCCCGGGTTTGAACCCACGATCATCGGTTAAGATTCACGCGTTCTTACCACTGGGCCATCTCGGCTTTTTGGATAGTTGGTTTTGGATAAGTTGAATAACGCTCCAGCAAATACGTAGAACGCTATTCTTGACGTCCGCCGGTCGCATCTTCTTTTCGGTGATGGTGGTTTTGTGACATTAGTGCTATGTATTGCGTAAGAGTATATGAGACGGTAACAGTTACTAGGTTACCATTCGTGCTAGGTTACTATTCGTGTATGGAACGGTGGTTCCATATTCAACCTTAATTCCTTAGCAATAAGTTATGATTGGACCATACTAATTTGAAATAACATCACAAACGTCATTGTGTTCTTACTTTTCGGGCCGTTTTTGAAGCGCTTACCGGTAATCTAGTACATTATTGATCGAAGTCATAGTCTAGTTTGAATTAGGTACAACTCGAATTTGAAAAATTTCATCTCCAAAATGATAAAAGAATGAGTTTAAGCCGTCATAAAAAAAAGAAACTTAACTTCAGGCAGCAAATAAGCAAAACGTTCAAACTAAGTACGAACTATTATTTTAAGCTCACGAATGCACGTCACGTTCGCAGAGTATAATAAGAAAAAGCTAAAGTGAACATTCATTTGTTTTGTCCATTTTATAGGACGGATCACAAATCATCTTACACGGACGTAGCCCAGTAACTTTACCGGGATATTTTTCAACGACACGAAACAAACATATGATTCTGTAAATACATTAGACTGATGTCATAAGTTGGACGGACGGAGTTCTCTATCTTTATACTAGCTATTCCAATTCACTTTTTACATAATTGTACATAAATAAATTTATTTACTATCTGCTTATTATCACTCTTAAAGCAGATTTGGTAACTGTCATACATCAAGTTATGTAAGAGTATAAGTGTATGCGCAAACACAGGCAAACCCTATTTCCTCACTCTTATAAGCTGGAGCAAACTGACGGGACTGGAGTCAGATCAGATACGGGACCAACTGGTCCTGTCCGAATCAAGTCCGGTCTATCCGAATTACGTGACTATTGTGAGTAGTGAGAATGGATTAAGATAATATTATTTTGATTGAAAATTGCTACTTCGAATTTTTGTTTGCCCATCTGAGTAATTACTATTTAAGTTTTATAATTATTTTAACGTAAAAGTCCACTGAACGTTATCTGATGTAGGAAGAGTGATTGTGAATTTATTTCAAAACGCTGTTCTATCCACTTTTTTTCTCGCTAGAATAACGCGTTTTCGCAATTCCCCCACATGAAATGGAGGGTATGTGGGGCTCTCCGGAGCTAAAGGCGCCGGAATACCCAGCTTCCAGCGGTATCCTCTCCGCCTGATCGGGCGCCACGGATCGCTTGCGCTTGCTTTTTGCGTAAAAAAGACAAATATATAATCAACAATACAAGTAGGTACATTACTAATATAATTTTACATATGTATATTATTTATTTAAGAAATCATAATAATATATAAGACTCATTTTGTGCCAATTCATACAAGATGATCTAATCAAAAAAATACAATCGTGTTAGATACGAAAGAGAAGAAAACGTTTCAAACCTCAATTTCCTTTGTGACATGTTGAAAGGACATGTTATGTACGAACATTACGAAGGTCATTCAAGGGCAAGGGCGAACATTATACGTAGATAAAAGTACATAACTATAAAAAGTTCGGATAGTGGTCCATATCATGGAACCATAACACTGTTTGGGCTTTATTATGATAGCTAACTTTTCATATATTTTTTGTATTGACACAAAAATGTATTGTTTTAGGTTATAATGAAATTCAATTGACATTTATGACCTTATTTGATTATATTCAAATTTTTTTTTTACCTTAGATGTAAATATTATGTTGGGCAGAAAAGCATAGAGCCGCTCTTTTTCCACCTCTGGTTGACATAATGTTAAGAAAGACCTTTTTTGTGTGTTTTATATGTGATACTACTAATAAAAATTACGTCATGGAACGTCTTGCAGCCTCTATGTGTAACATTAAACGGATAATTGTTTAAATAATTTATAATAAATGAAAACCAATAAATAATTATTAAGAAAAATAAAGGCTTTTATTAATAAAATTAATAATTAATATAGTATACGCAAGATAGCATAACAGACGTCGTGCCACTTGCCTTCATGACTTACGAGTCAGTCTCGAGCGCGGCAATAGATATTTTATAAATTAAAAATATACTTTATTTACGTGGACTTGTACAAGCTCTTTTTAATCGCCTTTTTAAAAACTATATTAAATTTGAAGTTACTGCCGTTCGACATTTAAATTATAAATATTATAAACAGCACGTGTTGTGTCGATAAACAAACTGACTAACCAAAGTATTTCCGAAAATAATTTAAAAAACTATGTACTGACCTTAAGAATAAATGGGATTAGTAATGGTGATGACATTTAATTTACGAAGGTTGGAACACTTTTTGTCTTCAAAGGGTTCATAATTGTCAGTCAGAAATTAAAGGGTTCCAACTAGCATTAACGTTAACCTCGTATAAAGCAGCATTTCGGGTGAACTCATAAGTCAACTTCCATTAATTATCTCGGATCTTGGTGATATATATACTATACTAGCTGCCTCGTGCCCACTTCTTTGTGTGTGTGGTTCGGTTAGTAAAAAGAGCTATTTATTTCCAAAAGAACAGTTATATTTCTACTGCATAAGTATGTGTGTATTTGCTTGCCCTTTTGGCTATTTTACCGGGTTTCAAATATTTTAAATTATCCCTTAAACTATGCAACCAAAAAAGATACTGTAAAAATCCAAATAAAATTTCCTTGGTGTTAAAGCAATTTATTTCTACATGGATTCACCTGTTGTATATGAAAAAACCCCCTAATTGAAATATCACTCAATATTTATAACGACATGCGGTTTCATACCTATGTCGTATTATCCCTTTAACCATTCGTCCAAGTTATATGGAGCATAAGGGAAAAGTCTTTTGTTTTAAGCACTTGAGACGATAAGTTTACTTAATTTGATATGTTACTAGGTGGTGGAGCTTTGTGCAAGCTCGACTGGGCACGAAGGGTGAGTGAGCCAATGTAATTACAGGACATAACATCTTAGTTCTCAAGGTTGGTGATATAAGCGATGGTTAACATCTCTTACAATGTCAATGTATGTGGGTGTTAGTGATCACCAGGTGGCCCATAAGCTCGTCCACCTACATATGCAATACATTTTTTTTAAATATAATAATTACTTTTTGTGACTTAAATATAAAAAATATACATATGTTGTCGCTGACTTTTTTGTAAGTATTATCAAGCTCTGCTTTTGAAACTTATATATCTCATCGTTAAGGCAGCGTTCGTAAGAAACGTTTACGTTCAACCGTTGTTTCTCCGACTTAATTCGCAAATCCGACTACCACGAAAAAGTCTTTTCATTTATCGGGTTAATATATAGTCTATGACACTCACAAATAATGTGGCTTTCTATTGGTAAAATAATTTTCAAAATCGGTTCAGTAGATCCAGAGATTACCACCTACAACCTCACAAATTTTACCTCTTTATAATATTAGTATAGAAGACTAGCTGCACCCCGCGGTTTCACCCGCGTATAATTATTAAAAATATAATTACTAAAAATCAGCCTAGAACCTTCCTCGATAAAAGGACTATACAAAGCAAAAATATTTTTTAAATTCGAACCAGTAGTTCATGAGATTAGCCGGATCAAACAAACAAACTCTTCAGCTTTATATATTATTATAGATATAAATAAAAAAATCTTTAGATACGAAATATCGAGAAAATTCGTCTAAATTTTCTTCTTTTGAGGAGGAGCTTATTCCAGTATAATGCTCCAATGATTGCAGATTTTCATCCTACAAATGTAGGTTTCTTCGTGAAATTTTCCATCAAAGCCGAATACAAGATGAATTATAACATAAAAAATACGGGCTCAATTTTCTTATAATATAATTCAATTAATTCGATGCTTTGTCGACGTACTCAAAAATTCTTATAAGTTGTTACAAAAGCAAAATAATGTAGATCTTAATTTTTTTCGATATGTCTCTTCGCGTTTCAAAAGAATATTTTAACAATTGAGGCATTATTTCAATTTCAAATGAAAAGAAAATTATTATAAAATGTCACGTCTCACAATGCTCTCGACGGAAGTTTTTTTCTTTATTGTATACGAAATATGTGCGAGATAGTTCTGTATATAAGTCACGTGGAACGGAACGGATGGTTTGGAGTTCAAAACCACGGATTTTTCGCTACTTAATTTGTGTAAAAAAAAAAAAACTCACTTGTGTGTGTGGGTGAAAAGAAGACGAAATAAGCGTGTCTTGGTATTGTTGTGTGGGTGGTACATTCTTAAGTGTGCTTGCGTGAAAACTTTGTGGAGATATGTTCATATGTCATATTAATACTACATGTTATTACGATAAACTTTATTTCCATATTACGTCAAAATAATTGAATTCTAAGTTTTCATTCAATTTGTTCAGTTAGGATTTATTTGTCATTCATTGGCCTTATATTTCGGGCTTTGTTAGCAAAGGATATGAATATTTGAATTCCTTGCACGAAAATCAGTCGATTTTCTTATATGAGTTTAGACAGAGCCATCTATAGAGTATCGGCAAATAATTTATAGCATTGTTTACTATAATGTATCACATTTTGGAAATGACACATTCGTGACCAATCGGATTTAATCATCTAATGCAATGCTTGTGCCACATCTTTGTATCCAAAAAATATGACGAGTTTTTTTCCCAATAAAGCTGACTACCATTTCGACATGTCTAGTCACAGCCATAAATAAAATTCCTATCAAAAATCAGTCCTGGTTTCTACAGCCAACTTAGCAGCTGAATTTCCGGGTCATATACCAGTTCCAGATTTGAACTACGTATTTGTATTTATTTTTTAATATACGCAGTTTTTTCAGCTTTCACCATTGCTTTATAATATTACTATCATAAATAAAATAACAAAAACATATATATTATTAAATGATTGAAGTCAACTCTACACCTTCTTTTGTTCTATTTTGAACTAGATACACGACCGAATGGAGTTCATTTTTGACGACAAATCAATTCGCTGTTATTTGGATAAAACAATATCATATACGATTTTTTTATCTTTTAAAGATATATAGGTGAGAAAAACTTATAACGCATAATGTGTATATCATAAGTCAGTTTGTTTTTAGATAATTACATACATTTTGATATGTCAAGCATATAAAATGTATATTCTATTATTACTAAATATATAAAACGAACTTCGTACAAATTTAGTAATAATATAGCGAAGGCAGTTTTGCACCACAGATGATAGGTTTGAATGTCCCTAAGGGCTAAGGCCTGGTCTACCTTTGAGGAGAAGATTTGGAGCTTTTTCCACGACGCTAATCCATTGCGAGTTAGTGGATACATATGTGGTAGATTTTCATTGATATTGGACACAGGTACCACTTCTTCTTCTTCTTCTTCTTGTTCTTCGTGTGCTTCATTACTGAAGGTCGTGCTTGTCCTGAAATGCTTTCACCGATGTCTCGACTAGCTTCCTCCACCCCACAGGTACCACAGATGTTCATTAATTATTTGAATTTTTCAACTTTGATCATATTATTATTAAATATGTTGGACAAATTTAACTGATTACTTTCAGATAAACTCAAAGTAATGTCATTATAGTGTACACTTTACGTAGCTTATTTAGTATAAAGATCAATAAATGGAATTTATTGAAAGCACACCATCATAGATAAATTTAAAGAAATTTGTGTTGTTGTGTTAAATTTTGGAGAGTGATGCCTCGATGAAAATTTCTATTGATGATTACGATGTACTTCTAGCCGAGTTCAGCCATTTACAGGTGACTAGCCAACCGTGAAGGATATAATATCATTATTTAGCAATAAATGCGATATTACAAAATAATAATATACATTATACACAGTAAAAGCTATATTTGACATTCAGGCTCCTTTGAAGCATTTCATACGGAAGGCGGAGACTGCTGCATCGAGCGAAATCAAAGAATACAATATCAAAATGCCCATATAAAGAGATATATGGCAATTGAAAAGTATTAATGATATTTATATTTTTTTTATATAAATAACTGAATTTAATGCGCGTAATTTGTGATTATAATTCATCTCGTGCTTGACGGTGAAGGAAAACATCGTGAGGATGCTGCATGTGTCTCTGAAGCTGCATTTCACTGAAATTCTGTCACATGTGTATTCCACCAACTCGCATTGGGGAAACGTGGTGGAATAAGCTCCAAACCCGCGGCCAGTAGTAGGACATTCAGAGACTGTTACTATATACGTAATTATTACATCATAATGTCACAAGTGCACTTGCCATTCCTTCACTGCCCATATGCCCGTTATTGAAAAATAGCATATTCCAAAAATATTTAAAGATTTGTAACAAGAATTCTCAACAATCGAAAGTAAGCATTTGCAATAAAATTAACTACTTTTTGACAGGCAATAGAAATTTTATTAGACGTCTTCGTATTTTATTAGTGCACCGACCGATATTACACTATATCGTATAACGTGAAAAGTTCTTTAAAATATTAATTGGCTTGAAAATAAAAATAGTAGAACTACTCAGAAATATGTTTTTTTAATTGAGTAAGAAAAATCCTTATGAAAATTTGACAAAAATTTATGTACAATGATGCTCTAGCTCCTGAACGATTTTCTTCAAGGCTATTTTCAAGGAGGATTACTTACGTAATACGTCACAATGTTTATCAACACAATTGCACAATATATTCTATTTAATATCATCTATAAGGACGCTAAATCCGACACGATCTTACAGAACCAACGCGTTAACTTGTTTTTCGAAGAATGGAAAGTAAACACTGTCAGTTGACCCCGGAATTGTATAAAGAAATTCTTGGCGGTAAAACCCATTTCTTTATTGGTCCGGCCTGGTATTCATACTCAGGGACTTTGGGTCTGCGGGTTATAATCTAATCACTACTGTCGAAACCGGTGGTAAATCTTATATAACAGGTTACTAATGGATACGATTAGAGTTTAACTGTCAGAGCGTTGCCAAGTTTAACCGAGGTTATTGACCTTTGAGCCTATAATAATAGAGTTGGTTTGATAGCTTGAATTGGCGTAGATTGGAGATTCTGGGTTCAAATCCAGAGTTAAGCCAATAATTGTTGTTAATGATACCCAGTAATCTTGCTCATGTAAAGCCGTAGGACTAGCTCATGTTATCTCTCCAGTCTTGTCTTTCTTTCTTCTCCTTTAAAGTGTTAAGAAGATGTATCTATTTTCAATGTAGCCTTTTTCATTTGTTCTTTTTTTCGAAAAGCAAAGCTTTTTAATATGAAAAATATGTTGTATATTTTTATAAATATATTAGTATATAGCCGTTTAGTCAGGAATAGCCGTACCAATAAGCCGTTGAAAGCGTTCGTACAAAAGGAAAAAAAAATTTATAAGCAGCTGTCTCGCGTCGTAGTACGCTTTCTATTCAAAATATTTACGATGAAAATCTATATTTATGAAAAGATTTATCGCTGCAATCTATAAACGAATATTTCTTTATAATAAATCTATAATATGGATTATTTTTAAGATTATTTTTGAGTGACGTTACGGAAACAGGTGAAAACAAAATATATATAATATTAGTCTTTCTTGTTATTATATATTGTTTTTTTTATTGTTACAATAAAACCTTAACTAAATACAAATAACATTTAAAAATAATTACTATACAAGTCGTGACCGCGTGGAATGGTGGCAAGAATGCTAGCAGCATTTCCCCTTTGAATCGCAATTCCGATTCTCTGGGCGAAAAATGAACCAGCCCTCTTGTCACCAGTGGAGGCAATAAGGCGGGGAGTAATATTTTGGATGCATTTTTTGGCACTATTACTCCAAGGTTCAAGGTTCAAGCGTTTCAACTGCAAACGAAACAACAATTTACATTTAATTTTAATTAATTTATTTAAATTTTCTTTTATTTACTTAGACATTAAAAAAAAAGTTTTCGTTATGAATTGAGCTATAAAACATCGAGAAGGACATGACATGAGTTCCTACTAACCTAAGGTAGGTTAGTAGAGTTGTACCGCCATTTGTGTTCCTTGGACGCATATGCATTAAATCTTTAAGAAGGAAGATATATCCATACTTTATACATATTATATATTATCCTGGTGGTAGGGCTTTGTGGTAGCCCTTTTGGTACTACACACACATCACATATTACTCTACCACCAAATAGCAATACGTATAGTATGTGTTCCTATTTCAAATTGTAGTAAGTGTAACTATAAGTACAAGATACATATTTTTATGGCATAGGTAGGTGGACGAGCATATGGGCCACCTGATGGTAAGTGGTCACCAATGCCCATATACATTAGCTTTTGTAAGAGATGTTAACCATCACTCACAACATCAATGCACCACCAACCTCGGGAATTAAGACGTTATGTCCCTTGTGATTGTAATTACACTGGCTCACTCACCGTTAAAACCGGAACACAACAATACAAAATACGTTTGCGGTAGAATCTGATGAGTAGGTGATACCAACTCAAACGAGCTTACACAAAGCTCTATCACCGAGTAAACATAACATCTCAGTTCCCAAGATCGATGCATCGATGATGTAAGGAATGATTAATATTAAAAGCTGATGATGAAAAGTAACCATCAGGTAGACTCGTCCCCCAACCTATTTTATATAAAAAAACACATACACTTTATGTATATAACTTATCTTTCAATTTTTGTATAGTATATCTCGTATATGTATGTATTTGTATGTATGTATATCATATATAGTGAAAGCTTTGTGTGTGCTTTTCTAACGTTCCACGTGTCTCAGCTATTTTATTGAATACGTAACCTTATTTCCTACACTAAATGTTTGACATAGCATTATTAAGATCATCTTTATTAATAATCACCATTTTATTTCTATATATCAATTTTAAATCACATTGATTTCTAATAAAAATAATAATAGGTATTTTGGCTATCATATAAATTTTGTAAACGTTTAAAAATACGATTTGACCGAAGTTCCAAAATACGACTAATTAACCTATTTATTTTTACAAGCTTTCGATTTTTAATGCAAGGTATTTCATTAAAATAACTCGAAATACATTCCGCTTATATAATATAAACAAATAAAAAAACAATACTACTTGCAAAACTTTGTTTTACAAATTGTCTTTTATACAATTAATCTCTTTTATAAGAATAACACGACCGATTTAGTTATGTCACTTTAGATTTCGCAAATTATGTTTGAAATTAAATTCTGAAAACGTCTGTATTTAAAAAATTAAAGATAAAATATGCTTTCATATTACGTATATTATTAGCCCAGCAAATTAAATCAGAAACACATAGAAGTCAAGTCGTCATTTACGTATTATTAAATAGTAATGTTTAAGTTTTTCTACTCAAAACCTAAAAAAATATCAAGACTATTTTTAAATAGGTATATAAATAATTTTTTTGGACAAATGAAGTTTACAATACATAATGATAGCTAAAATACGAGTACCTACATTTTATATATGACTTTTCTGCTTCATAAATTTTATATCGTACACTTTCACTCCTTTATGAATACAAGTTCTATTTATAAGTCTCGTATGCAAAATTTTCTGATGAAAAAAAAAACTTCATTGATACTCTTATATAGGGCTCAATAGTTCTCAAGTTTATTCTCTCAACGCTTCCAAACTTTTTATATATTAAACTGTACGACACACATCACATGCCTAAACCATGCAAGGCAAAACCAACTTTAACTGTGAGGGTATAAATACGAAAAATGCGTGCAGTTGCGTAAAATTCATGCGTTCAGCGAGGACGTTTCGCCTCCCAGTTTTCAGAATGAAATGATTCGAAACACAACTTTCATGCGCGTCGCACGCTTACTCCTCGGCGCGCGGTAATTACGAATTTAAGTTTTATTCCGTTGAAATAAAGAGGAATTTAACGTGAAGTTTGTACTATAAAAATGTGTATTGTTAAAAATTTATTGAGCTGAATTTTAAGCTCTTTTCATACGTGTGACTTTAAATATGAAGTGAAATAGATTCAGTGAAACGAATTAATTTAAAATAAAAAAGTACTAAGTCCGTAATGATAATAGTTGATTGATAAAAATTCAAATATTATTACAAACATTCAGTGAGGTCCAGAAATTTTGAGGTAAGAATTATGCCTTAACTACTTATTAATTATAATTATACTACTACTTATATATAATTACCATTGTTGAAACTTATTTTTTTAACTCTTTTAGAGTTAAAACAAATTGTTAGAGAGATGTTATGAAGATTTTTAAAATTGCTATTAAAAAAATATTTTCTTTAAACAACGTGAGTACACACTAAGCTACCTAAAGTGAGCCTTACCTTAACTATACCTTACTTCAAGTAAGTAAGTGAAGTATAACCTATCGTAAAACAATACATAACTCTTTATTAGTCTATGAATCCATTGTTACGTCATTAATTTTAATTGCAATATATGTGTTCAACAATAAGATAATGAAAATCTATGCATGTACATATTTATCTCAACAATATTTCTATATAAAATTAATTTAAACAAACTAAAAGCAAAATCGGTGTTTATTATTTATATTTTTTGGTAATAATGTGTATTCGATTTAATTGTCGATATGAGGATGAGATGAGATGCTCGTTTTAAGTGCGCTGCATAAATGAGACAGCGCTGTGGTTTACAGTAACCATTTTATAACTGCCCCTTATTTTCACTTGCCGGTAGGGCTTTGTACAAGCTCGTTTGGGCAGGTACCATCCACTCATCAGATATTCTACAAAACAGCAATACTTGCTATTTTTGTGTTCGGGTTTGAAGGGCGATTGAGCCAGTGTAATTCCAGGCACAAAGGACATAATAATCGATGGTTAACATGTCTTACAATGGCTTTGGACGTGGGTGACCAGTTACCATCAAGTGGCCTATAAGCTCGTCCACTATCCTATGCCATAAAAAACTCAAGGTCTATTATTACATCTCTTTAATGACAGATCGCTAATCATGGTTCCATGAAAGTATAAACTGTTTAATAGAATCAATTAACAATCCGCATTTTATCCATTAATAAAATCTCAACAACATCTTTTGATTCACTCATTCCAGCTTTATGAGTACTTTTTGTTCTATTGTATTGGTAAAGCAGAGTGACAAATAGACAACTTCATGGTTAACGATCACTACCTCTTCTTTATAAATATTTATCATCCCTTACATCGCCAATGTCCGATCAACGTTGGGAACTAAGATGTTATGTCCCTTGTCCTGCGGTTACAATGGCCAACGAACCATTCAAACCGGAGCTCAATAAAACTTGTATTGCTGACAGGTGTATACTATTATATCATTTTTTTATGAGACGTACTTAAATATTATACATTATTAAGAAAATGTGAATAATTAAATTCCGACGACATCAGGCTCAGATAAAAAAGAAACTCTACTCTTACCTCTAAATTCAAGCTGAGGGTTATATATTCTACCTGAATTAAGCCATACTTATATAAAAATTGAAGGAAATTAAAATTATATATAAGCAAAAAAAAGCCGGTATTGATAACCTTATTTTTAGAATTGACTAAATACACATGAATTCGATCTGGATGTATTCAGCCCAGACAGTTACGAACTATTACTTTGGTGGCAATTTTATGAAATGCTTTAAAAAGACCGAAAATGTTTTAGGATCCAATGTTCATGTGAAACAAAGGAGCAGACATATCAGTCATCCTTGTTCGATTTTGGTTAACAGTGCGTAAAGCTTGCGCGTATACTTTTATGACAATTCTTTACAACATCATTTTATCCGTAACACTTAAATTTAGTCATTAATTATATAGCAAAGAAAGTGTTATTAAATATGAAATATAAATTTTGATAAGGAATGTTAAGTACGCCAAACTGAAAATTAAGATGAATTATTAATGTTAACACAACTTACCTTTATTTATTTTGATCAATATATTTTTCAAAATTACCTAGTTTGAAAAAGTCCTTAAATTACCTTTAAATGAAAAGGTTAACAACCCAGGTGTTAGTTAAACTGGACTTCCTGATATAATTATTAAAGTTTCAGCAAATCGTTATCATGGCACAATATATTTATATCATAAACTAACTCTAGACACGGTTTCGGGCGGGTTGAATAAAGAACTACATGAAACGTTTGTATTCTAATATGAAACGGTATTGACTTTTTTTATTGTAAAGGTAGGCGGACGAGCCTGGTGGTGAGTGGTCACCAACACCCGTAGACAATGGAATTGTAAGAAATGTAAACCATCGCTCACATCACCAATGCGCCACCAATATTAGGTACTAAGCAATACCAAGTACTGCTGTTTTGCGGTAGAATATCTGATGAGTGGGTGGTACCTACCCAGACGAGCCCACGTAAAATTAAACGAATTTTCATACAGACATGGATTTACGAAGTCCATGTCAGTATGGAAATTCTTTAGGTAGTTTTTTTTAATATTATCACGTTCAGACAGATAAAAGACTTTAGGCGAGATAATTTCTGGTGATTACTTTCTAATTAAATTATTATTGATAACCAGTAATAATTGGGGTTATATCTGAAACTGGAAGAAAATACTTACTATTTTTTAGCAAAAAAAAAGAAAAATTCTTTACTTACTTACTTTTAGTGTACGCGTGCAAAATGTTTAAAATATAATATCATTGTTAAATTTAAATTGTCATACACATGACCAATATTCTATATACAGGTAGAAACTTACGCCATTGACCGCATATACTTTAGGGATTTGAGTCCTTTATGTCCGTAATATATACTTAATAACCCAATCAAATCGAAGCAAACAAAGTAATTAAGTTCAGTCTTCCGGGTACACTCAATAAATCAGCATATATTTTGAGCAACATTTTCCAACTAGTTTTGATACATAAAATATAGTCTCGACCTTAATGATTCGCATAAAGAATATTCTCCGATTAAATAAGATGGACAACAACAAACACACACACACACACACACACACACACACACACACACACACACACACACACACACACACACACACACGCGCGTGTACACAATACATTTGTGTTATGGTTTTCTCAAATAAATATTAAGTAAGAATGTATTTTATTACTCATATTAATATAAATAATACTTATACAATGTTTCTACTTTTGATTTTATTTGTTTATTTTTCATTATAAATAATAACTGTACAACCATTTCTTTAAAGCTTTTCCAAATAAGATTCTCAAACGATTTTCCTAATAAATAAAATAATTAAATAAGATAATAATAAAAATTTGTACTATCTGATTCAAATGAGCTGGCCAAAAAAGTACATTCCTCGCACACATAGATTGTAAATAATATATTGTACAATAAAAATTGCAAAAATAAAATACAACGTAGTTTTTAACCTCTTGGAAGTTTTTATTTCAAAATATTATGTAATGCAATTTTAAGTACTTCTTGACAATTTCCACCATAATGGAACTTTCTCTGTGGACCACAGAGAAAGATAAATACTCATCAAGCCATTTGACATTTTTTATAGCAAAATCATAATCCATCCATACTCATTGACTGCAATCCTATTAAAGGATTATGAATTTTTTTACGTTAATTCTGTTGTAATGAGTTCTTTGAGTTTTTTATTTATAGAAATTCAATTTCCCAATATTCACGAATATAGAACACCACAACTCATTGATGTGAATCAACCGCCATACAAAAATTGGCCATGTCTTTTATTATCATGTTAAATTTTAAACGAATCACCAGCTATTCTGGCATTCTTTTCTAAAAATTATATAAAAATGTAGGATGGAACGATTTAAGCGCATCATAAAGTATTATGCTGGTTGTAAGTGTACATAATACAAGGATCATTAATATCTGTCAGCGTCAGAAAGCCTAGTCAATTTGTATCCTTGATTCGCTTCGAATGCCACGATTTACTCTGAATGCCTAGGATTGTAAGACTAAGTGTCCCATTATGGGTTATTGACCTCAGCTCTTTTGATTATGTCACTTTAACAGCGGTATTTTTATTGTCAAGTTTTGTTTGATATACTGTTTTCTTGATTTATAAGTATAATCTTTGTTCATATCTTTTGTTATCATTATACTTATTTTAATTCTTATTACAATAGATATATTTGAGAATTTAGTGATGTTTTAACTAATATTGGAAACTTTTTTTAAAATGAAATGAGATTCCATTTTAAAAATTGGATTCACATAGAATCTGTAAGACATATTTTTTACTATCTAGCGAGGAGTAAAGATATACGACGTAGTCTAATTTACAATCTGTTACTTGAGAAGAAGGTTGTTACACCTTACTCCATCACGCTGGAACAATGCAGGTTGGTTGGTACACAAGGAAAATTTTCTTCCACCACATGCTGGTTTCTTCAAAGAGCAGACGAATTATGAACATAATGTCAAATTAAATGGTGCCCGAGTTTGAATTTGGAATCACTGTCCTCGTTCTCGTCTTCTAAGCATTTGGCCGTCACAGCTCTAAGGATATATCAATATGTTTAAAAATGGATGTTGTTTTATTAGTTTGAGATTAAAAGACGTCGAAAATTGGAAATTACACGTATTATTCATTAGAGAACATTTAATATTATCTACATAATATTATAAATTGAATTAATATGTCCCTTCCTGACTTATTTCAGTCACAGTCATTCTCAAGGGATACAAGACAAGCCGACTATGCTGGACATATTAAGCGAGTGTGCGTAAAATTAAACTAATATAGAGTTCCCTCACTCTCATAATTTGATTGAACGTGAAATCATAAAAGTGTACCAGTTTCAGCCATCTAAAGTCTGACCTCCTCTATGACCGACTTATACTCCCGGCTGCTACTGAAAATTTTTCAACTACAGAATTACTTTCTAGCAGCCCAATTGGACCTCGAGATCAGCATATTTCCAAGCTGCAGAACTAGATAGCCGATGCTCGTCTACCTTACCACTATATATATATATATATATATATATATATATATATATATATATATATATATTAAAACAAAGTCCCACGCCGCGTCTTTCTGTCCGGCTGTCTAAACGCGAAACTCAAACTTTGTTCAATAATAATATATTGTGATAATTATATTCAGATTTTCATGTAAATAAAAGTAAATTACTGTTTTATTAACCTGTTTAATGTTATACTTGTATACTTTAATTTTATTTAAAAAATATAACAAGTCTGTTTTATGAATTATTTATTTTATTTTGTTCGAAGTGCGGCCTACAACTTTAAGATTGCAAAGTGACACTTTGTACAAGTTGTGCTATTAACGACATAAAGTTAATCCTTACTTATATTATAAATGCGGAAGTGAGTTTGTTTGTTTGTTACGCTTTCACGTTTTAACTACTCAACCAAACATGTAATTTTGCATACATACTGTCAGGAGTACAAACAAAAACATGGGGTACCTATCATCTTCCCTCCCTCTACTCTTAAACTTTGTAATCTTGTCAATTGACAAAATATAATTACTTTCTTTATTTTGAAGCTAAAAAACGAAAGATTACTTCACGGCATTCAATATTCGATTGGTTTTTATATCCCACAGACCCATAGTAAGCTTCAGTATCTTCCATACATCCAGTCATATCCATTGTAAGGCATTTATTTTATGCTAAAACGACTGAACGGTTTTGGATGAAACTTAAAATAAAGAACGATAACTACATACTAGTCGGTATCCTATTGACGGTTCTCTAACTTAAGTTACTTTTCTATGTATATTTTTTCATACCGACTTCACTCAACCACGGCAGGTGCTCGTTAAATAACTCATATTTTAAGCAAGGATATAAGTTTTCTCTTATAGCCTTTATTTTTCTTTTTTTTCTCTATCTTTTTCTATACTCCTGATGAATTGTATGAAAAATTTCATGATGATCAGTGACGGCAATGCGTAACAAAAAAAAAACAGACAAATAAATAAAGAAAAAAATCTCACATTCGCATTTATAAAATTAGTTACGATTCATATCAACGTTCACAAAAAAAAAACACGAAAGATGTCTTCAGAATAAATAATATCTAGAAATGTTTGAATAAACATGTATGGGATGTGAAGAGTCAGTTCTTGGCATAGCCTTATCTAGTACGTGAGTGTCAAGAATCAGTCTGAAAACGAAAATATATTCCGACGTTAACCGTTACAAATAATACACTATAATACACCGGGTATTCTTTATGTTACGATTTTCCTGTTGTTGATTCCACGTAGATTTTATATGTAAAAGTTTTTTGACCTGAAGTAACTTTTCATCTCATGGGATTAAAAATTATACATACGCTACTGACGATTTTTAGCGTTATTAGCTTAGAGGAAAACTTAATTTGGCTTTAAATACCTAAATTAAGTTTGTCACTATAAGAGTTGTCAGTAAAACGGCCGAGATGGCCCGAGATGGCCAAGATGGATGGTAGGAACGCGTGAATCTTAACCGATGATCGGGGTTCAAACCCGGGCAAGCACCACTGAATGTCATGTGTTTAATTTGTGATTATAATTCATCTCGTGCTTGACGGTGAAGGAAAACATCGTGAGGCCCGCATGTGTCAAATTTCATTGAAATTCTGTCACATCTGTATTCCACCAACCCGCATCAGAGCAGCGTGGTGGAATAAGCTCCAAACCTTCTCCTTCCATAGAGGAGAAGAGGCCTTAGCCCAGCAGCGGGACATTCACAGGCTGTTACTTTACTTTACTTTACAGTATAAATTAAAAAAAATGTAAATTCCTGTAAATTTACCTAATTCTTTTGACATTCTTCATTTCCAAAGGTCTTGCCTTTGAAGGTCCTTTGTTCAATGACATGTAAGGTGTTTCCATTTTTTCCGGTTTGTAGCTTTTTTAAACATCTTCAAGGAAGGGTCATTACGTAAAATGTCAGCCTCCGATGAACGCTAGCTGAAAAAAATGTTTCGTTTGATATTATGCAATATAATTAAAAATATAACTATTCAGTCACAGACATTCATTATTAAGAGATGTTATTCAACGCGTAAATAATATATAAATTACACTAAATAATAGCGTGGTTTCTAATTTGTGAATTATTTTAATTCAAGAGATAAAATTTTAGGCAATTTTAAAGTCACTAGTTGGAAATACTTCAGATAATTGCGCTGCGTTTTATAATTACACACACATGTATAACATACTCGTATATATGTAGACCAGATACACACAAATCTACAACTGGGTGGCATGAAAGTGAATTGTTTATTTAGAGTAATATATCACTCAAGTGTGACATTATACAAAAATATTACCCCCTTCATACCCGGACCTTGGTTAATTAGTACGACGGACGTCCAGCGAGTAATTAATATTAGCTTTACTTATAAACTTGACAGTGATTATATTTTAGAAGCAAAATCCTAACTAATATTATAAATTCGAAAGTTAATTTGTTTGTTTGTGACATTTTCACGCATAAACTACTTGGTGGTAGAGCTTTGTGCAAGCTCGTCTGGGTAGGCACTCATCAGATATTCTACCGCAAAACAGCAGTACTTGCTATTGTTGTGTTCCGGTTTGAAGGGTGAGTGAGCTAGTGTAATTACAGGCACAAGGGACATAACATCTTAGTTCACGAGGTTGGTGGCGCATTGGCGATGTAAGCTATGGTTAACATTTCTTGCAATGCTATTGTCTATGGGCATTGGTGACCGCTTACCATCAGGTGACCCAAATGCTCGTCCGCCTACCTATACAATTAAAAAATAATAATAATAAACCACTAAGCCGATTTTGAATTTTTTTTCACTAATGGACAGCTACATTATCAGCGAGTAACATAGGCTACATTTTGTCCCCGTATTCCTATAGACAAAAGGAACTGCACGAGTAAAACCATGGGCAAAACGCTAGTAAATAAATATGAATAAGTTTGTGTGCGTCATAATGTGAAATAACAATACTTACTAACATCATAAATTCAAAAGTTTGTTTGTTACACTTTCTCACATTATATACTCGACCGATCATCTCATAGTTTTGCAGAAAAGGCCAAAGGTACCCTAACACTTACCTGAAATACATAACAGGGATAACGTTATCTCATATATTAAAATATATAAATTTGAAGTCAATATATATAATATTCGGGCGATTGACTTGAAATTGTACATACTTCGACGTTGAAACTCCACTAAGAATGGATTTGAAAATTTCAACTTCAAAGGTTTGCATAAATTTTACCAACTCGAAGTCGCGACGGACAGCTATACATATCATTTGTAACTATATTGTGAAGCTACCGCAAGTAATACTACTTTTTAAAGAACATAAGAATAGAGCTACGAGTTTTCGAATAGCCTGACAACTCTTTCAGAATAACAAAAATACGTTCATCTATGTTTGAAGCGTATTATAAATAAAAATTTTAACAAAACAAAAACCGACTTCATAAAAAAACATATTAATATGCACTAAAAAGTAAAAAAATAATTGCGTATTCTTCTATAATTTGATAATAAACTTACTATTTTCTACTCATCAATATGTAGGTACGAATGTGTTGTGTGATTGATAATTTATTTACAATTATTGTTACTTTTGGAGTCGATGTCAGCCAAGGTGGGCTTATAACTACAT
This sequence comes from Nymphalis c-album, assembly GCA_963151315.1. Lineage (NCBI taxonomy): Eukaryota > Metazoa > Arthropoda > Insecta > Lepidoptera > Nymphalidae > Nymphalis > Nymphalis c-album. The sequence goes on along the minus strand of OY720591.1, from coordinate 11,779,844 downwards.
ACATAGTTGTAGGTGAGATGTGCTTGTGTCGCACGCGCAACTTAACGAAGCGAATAAAAGTCAATTTGTAATGTGTATGTTTTTAAAATATTCCCGTATTATTATTGCTAGGTATATTATAGTGTTTCCTTAGCTGACATCGACTCCAAAAATAACAATAATTGTAAATAAATTATCAATCACACAACACATTCGTACCTACATATTGATGAGTAGAAAATAGTAAGTTTATTATAAAATTTAGAAGAATACGCAATTATTTTTTTACTTTTTAGTGCATATTAATATGTTTTTTTATGAAGTCGGTTTTTGTTTTGTTAAAATTTTTATTTATTTTTCGATTTTTAGTGAATCTGAAGTACACTCACTAATTTGTAGAATATGGGTAGACCTACTAAACGTGCAGCTCATATGAGACAGCGCCATTTATATTATTATTTAAATATATTAAACTAAAACAGTGAAACATAAAGAAAAATGCATTTTGGTACTTAATTAATAAATATTAGTTAATATGGTTAAATGTATGAATATAAATTAACATGTTTTGATTAAATAGATTTAGTTGGTGGGGTAATTTAGTTGGGCAGGCATAACATAACCAAATAGTTATTTCTAGTAATAATTAAATAAACTGTATGTTTATAGATGTTGTGTTATACCATTCTTCACCATAAAATATGACGGAATGTCTGTATATTAAAAAAAGGGGAAGTGTCTATATTATCCTAACTAATATTATAAATGCGAAAGTAAGCTTGTTTGTGACGCTTTCACGCCTAAACCACTAAGCTGATTTAAAAAATTCTTTCACCAATGGAAAGCTACATTATCAGGGAGTAATTTAGGCTACATTTTGTCCCCATATGGGAATATGGGGACAAAATATCCTGTTCCTGTGGGAACAGGAACAGGAACTACGCGGGTGAAACCGCGGGAAAAACACTAGTAATCAATATATAAATATAACATGTATATAAGAGTACTTATACGATTCTATATATACATATATGTATAATTTTCAAAATTGGTCTCAACTTTTAGGAGATGTTCAAATATGTTTCAATTACAAACATATACATATATACTAATGCTTACATGCATAACTCATATTATAAAGAGGAAAGATTTGATTTTTGTTTGATTTTTTATTACGATTTAAATCAAAAACTACTCGACCGATTTTAAAAATTCTTTCACCCTTAGAAAGCTACGTTTTTACCGAATAACATAGGCTATATAATATTTTCAAAAACTTATAGATCCCTACTTAAAATGGAGCAATGTAACCCAACGTATCAAACTGTTGCCTATAAAAGTTATTATTTCGCGTGCGCTGCGAAAACTATTGACGGTATATAAAGAAGTGTTTTTTACAATAGTACTATAATTACTTGACCATAACGATGTTATGGTAGGTGAATGATAAATCTAGATAGCCTATAAAAGATTCGGCCGTGTATCGTTAATTTGCTACTAAGAATTGAAGATTTCCGTTACTTTGTCATGGATCCTATAATCAGAATCTAACCAAACTATCATCAAACAAACCTTGAAGTATACTCTTTCTAATAAAAAAAAAATCATCGAAATCGGTTGGCGTGATATTGAGTTATTCGTCCATTTGTCGCGCACATACCTCATGCAAATTTACGACTTATATGGTTTTCTCATGGATTCCATTGTCAAACCTGGACTAAAAAAAATGGGACCCCATGGGAAGCAACCCCTTTCAAATAAAACAAAAATCATCAAAATCGATTCACCCAGTCGAAAGTTATGAGGTAACAAACACAAAAAAAAAAAAAAACATAAAGACGAATTGATAACCTCCTCCTTTTTTTGATGTCGGTTAAAAATAACGATATATCTATTATTATTACTTCCTTTTTCCCCAGAGGATCGGTTGAGCGTTTCAAAAGAGATATGCAGCTAGCGTTCTTGTCACCATTCCACGCGTTCACGATTTGTACTGCAGCTATTTTTTTATTTTTATAGGTTTTTTAATTAAATCTTTTATGTAAATGACTCTTTTGTAAATAAAAAAACACTTCACGCGATATCAATATCAATATTATTTGTCTAAATATATAATTTCTTTTATTTTGCTTTTTTGATTATTTACTATTAAGGCCAGACAGATAAAGGTGTGTTTATATAACCTACATTATGTGGAATTAAATAATTACCAATTGGTGGTAGGTCTTTGTGCAAGCCTGTCTAGTTAGGTAGTACCACCTTCATATCACATATTAGTGAGTCAGTGTAATTACAAGCACAAGGAACGTAACATAGGTATTTGTTCTCGATTTATTTCTTATAGTGTCAATATGTGTGCGAATCTATAGGTCTACCTATTTAGCAGTCCACCTGTTTCAATTAAATTAAAAATATTAATAATTGTAATATATTTTTTTATTTTTTTATAATGGACTTCATTAAACTTATTTCGTATATAGGTTGCATGAGTTTATAGGTTTCTTTCTAATTAAATATTAGAAACAAAATAATAGGATTGGATAAAAGGTTTAAAGTTTAAAGTCACGATCTTATACGATCGGATATTCATTTAAAAACTTCGCAACAGCGGGCGCTTGGAAAAATTGTGCGGAAAAGTTCTAATATTTCAGCATACATTACTTTAATGGATTTTTTTATCTATATACTAATTCATCTCATAATATTTCCTAAGAACAAAAATAACACAAGAATTATTAAATTAATTTAAATTCATACATTATTATAGAAACCATAAATTCCATCAATCAAATTTCATACCTGACGTATTATGCAAGTCATATCCGCCTTGTTTGATGGAATATAACTCCATACTACACACACACACACACATACACGCACACACGTGCACACACGCGAGATTCACACATAAAGCTATCGACGCCTCATTTGTCAAAATATGACAAGCGCTACAGCATTAGTCGGGTATTAAAATTGAGTCAACACACCATTTGAATAAGAATAATAAATAATACCCCTTGGAGTCATCTCTCTTCGTGAAGATTAGTGAATACAGAGCATTATCGCTTTATTTGTTACTACTGGTTATCGCTCGCGGTTTTGCCTGCATGTTGGGAGAAGGGTTGACAAATACAGCCCCGACGTCCGGGCTTAAAAGATAGGGCGTAACCCCTAGCTCCCTTAGGGCATTCCTCCCCCTAAGGAAGCTAGATACCTTTTTGAAGATTTCCACTACGTGAAAAAAAGGGGTTGACAGATGTTAGGTATGATATCCTTGGGATTATGTTTTCAAAATTTATCAAAATCGATTCAGCCGTTTCGCCGTGAAAGCGTAATAAATAGACAGTTTCGCATTTATGACAGTAGTATAGATTTTGAATATGTTTTTTTATCTTAAAAAAATAAAACAGCAAAGAGTTTTTACCACATTCTTAATATTTAACTCATTAATAACGTTGACCACACCTGGCTTTAGGTGATTCGTTGAAAAGAAAAAAAGTAAGCATTCAATTAAAACTTTTTCCCGCTTCATTACTCCATTTAGAAGTCGGCTAAAGTTTGTATAATTAAAGCACTTCGGTTCATAAAAAATTAAATATACTAACGTTGTTTTGAATATTACTTACATTTACATTGAATGAAAAACAATTTTATGTGAAACTGCTTCACAATAATTAGTTTTGAAGAATACCCCAAACAAACTCGCAGACAAAATTGTTTTAAACTTATATACGTAAAAAGAGACTTATAGTTTCTATATAGAGCCGAGATGAACGCGTGAATCTTAACCAATGGTCGTGAGATCAAACCCGGGCAAGCACCACTGAAGTTTATGTGCTTAATTTGTGATTATAATTCATCTCGTGCTTAACGTTGAATGTGAAAAATGAAGAAACCTGTATGTGTCAAATTTCACTGAAATTCTATCACATTTTCTATCAACCCGCATTGGAGCAGCGTGGTGGAATAAGCTCCAAGCCTTCTCCTCAAAAAGAGAGAAGAGGCCTGAGACCAGCAGTGGGATATTCATAAGCTGTTGCTGATACTACATAAAAAAACAACAGTTATTTTATTTGTTTAATAGGTGCAGATAAATTTTATGCTTCATTAGCCATGGGACTGTGCTATAAAATAAAGCCACCTCATGTCAACCCATGGATGCTATAAAATTACTATTAACGGAAATATTTGTGTATAGCCCATCCAACGCCGTCAGCAGTTAGCGTCCAAACAAACTTTATTACCTATACAATTATTTGGGTTTTAACTGATCATAATTTTTTTATTATTATGCGTGACGTATCGCCTTTTATCCGTCTTTAAGTTAAGCGAGTCAATGTTGACTTTGACTTTGTCATCATTAATTATTGTCATCATATAATACTGATCTAGCTAATATTATAAACGCGAATGTAAGTTTGTTTGTTTGTTAGTTAGGCTTAAACCACTAAACCTATTTTAAAAAATCTTTCACTAATATAAAGCTACATTACAACCGAGTAACAAAGGGTAAGAGATTCGCTTTACTGATTACTGCGATATTGTATGAATTGTAAAATAGCTAATAAATTCCAAATATTTAAAATAATTTAATATAAATGTTCTCCCATTGTCCTTTATATCAAATTAAATATCTATAAAATAATATATTTTGATTGGTCATACAAAACAAAATTATTTATCATATTTAAATCTATTTATTTGTTGTGTAGATCATAAAAACAAATGATACGTATATAATCACGAATAGTATTCCAATGATAATAGATTTAATTAATTAATATAAATTAATGTTTTGGCACGCTTCGACAATTTTATGTATTTGCAAGTCGAACAGTTTTTATTACTATGAAACAATATCTTAATTGTTCAATCTACCGTTATGTTAAATCACGTATTTCAAATATGGAATTCAAAGTTTGTTATAGTAAGAGAGCTAAGAAAACGTACGGCAAATTATAATACTGTATGAGAGTTTTATAATATTCAAAAATTAAAGAACGTAATCTCAAAATATAAAACTTTAAACTAAAAAAAAATACTCAGGTTTAGGCTCATAGACATTTATTCTCAAACAATACATCTTGTCACTTACATGAGAACACATAATATATAAGGTAAAAATAACATATCACTCAATTCGTCGTTAGCCAGGCAGTCACTTAACACTTATTTTTTTGTTCCTTTTCTTTTTTCTCTCATTGTCTGCACCAAAGTGAACGCTCCGACATATGGTCAGCTAGTTTGATCTTGAAAGCATTGTATGATTGTACATTTTAATGTATGCAGGTATTTTATTATATAGTCGTGCTGGTTTTTGCACCGTATGACGTCCTAGTTTTCGGCAAGACAAGGAAGCGCGTCGGCTGCTACGCTAACAATGTTCTTTTATTTTGATGAAGCTTATATTTTTGTGGTTGTTATTGATGAGATTTTTTCTAATTAAGACACATGTACTATATATACACTCTTTGATATTTAAAAGCTAGAATTCCGTACGATGAGAAAATTACTAAATAATTTATCTCCACTATTTCACTTAAGAAATACTTAAAGAGTAAATATTAAACTTGCAACATGTCGCGTGAAGTTAGTCGTAAGGGAGTTCGTGCAAAGCTACTTCGCTAATCGGACGTGGAAAGGCAACCACACGAATATCAACTATAAGCACTAAGTCTGATAATAATTTTACTTTTTGGAATAAGATAAAACGACACGTCATAATAAAAATATAATATGGATCATTTGAACCGGAAAGTTTAAAATTGATATGGAAAATTTGAAAGTCTCACCATGGGCTAGCCAATTACGAAGGAGATATTTAAATGTTAGTGTGATAAGCGCGTCTGCAATCGCTATACTCTCTCTCTCTTATAGTACGATGCGATAGACATATCCAGCAAAAGTAAATAAAAGAAGATGCAGAATCCTCACAACACAGGAGGGATGCTGCATCTTCTCTCGAAGCTTCCTTCCTACGGGCTTCCCGAGAAATTATGCACGTGGATCACCAGCTTTTTGGCAGATCGGAGCATCAATATCGTTGTCGACGGTGCATGCTCTGGCTTAAAATTCGTCAATTCTGGTGTTTCACAAAGCTGCGTTCTTTCACCTACTCTGTTTCTTCTGCATGCCAATGATATGTTACAAATCAGTAACATTCTCTGCTATGCGGATGACAGCACTGTAGACGTTCTTTACACCGGCCGTAGCAATATTTCTCGGGAGCACGTCGACGAGTGTCGGAACAAACTTGTGTCTGAAATCGAGACCTTGATAACCAAAGTCTCTTTTTGTCATACCCCCTTATTTTGAGACTACTCCCCTCGCTGCTACAGCAGTATCGGGATACTTAGCGTCGAAATTTCGAACATTGTTCAGTTCCGCGGTCAATTGGATGTTAAAGCTAAATTGGTTGAGCACTCCAAGCTTTTTGCTTGGAGTGCTCAACAAGGCGAGACAGTAATTCACGTCGGCCCATCGCCTACAACTTTACAAGGCGCAAATTCGGGCTACATGGAGTACTGCTCTCACCTCTGGGCGGGAGCTCCCCAGTACCAGCTTCTTCCTTTTGACCGTATTCAACGTAGAGCAGTTCGAATTGTCGAGGATCAGGCTATTAGTGATCGGCTTGATCCTTTGGATTTGCGTAGAGATGTAGGGTCTCTCTGCATATATCACGGGGAGTGTTCTGAGGAGTTGTTTGGCTTAGTCCCGGCAGCTGAATTTCACCACCGGACATCGCGCCAGAACTCTAAATTCCATCCCCACCACCTCGATGTCTGGAAATCCACAACAGTGCGTTTCTTAAGGCATTTCCTGCCTCGCACAATCACTCTGTGAAACCAGCTTTCGCCGGCGACTTTTCCGAACCGATATGACTTAAAAATCTTCAAGAAGAGAGCGTACTCTTTCCAAAAAGACCGGCAACGCATCTGCATGTCCTCGGATGTTGCAGATGTCCATGGGCGGTGGTAGTCACTTTCCATCAGGTGAGCCTCCTGCTCGTTTGCCCCCTCTAACTTAAAAAAAATGCCTACTGCTTATTTTTTTTATACATAAAAATATAATTTAAAAAATACTTATAGTCTGTAAGAAATGGGTATGATAATAATTCAAAGAGCTAGAATCTAATCTGCGACTTTTGCTAGATATCATCATTCATCCAGAACCGAATGCTGATCAGTCGCATAAGTTAACTATTAGATCAAAGATGAAGTTAAAAGGAACCGGTGGTAGTTCCTAGTTTGACAACCAATAAGAAAGCGTAACACTTCAATATTGAATAAGTATTTTGAAATAGAATTTGTAATTGTTATAATTAATGTTATAATTAACTAACTACCTCATTGAAAAATCATTATATAAAACAATATTTGGAAATACAAATATAATATAAATACAAATTAAAACAGTTTGTATGTCGTTCTATCATAGCTCTATGGTGACATTACGATAATAGGGTCAATACATTAACCGAAGGCATATAGGAAAAATATGCTAAAACCATGTAACAAACGGCAAATACGAGAAAAAGAAAAACAGAAAACAAATTTACGAAAACATACTAACACAATAACTTTACGTCAATTGGTGATGACGTCACAAAACTATTTTTAATATTAACTATATGTTAAACAAACAAAGTCATATTATAAACTAATGATATAATTCTATTTACTAAATGAAAATTCGTATCACACGTATTCATGCTCGTTTGGGTAGGTACCCACTTACCAGATATTCTACCGCAAAACAGCAGTACTTGGTACTGTTGTGTTCCGGTTTGAAGGGGGAGTGATTACAGGCACAAGGGAAATAACATCTTAGTTCCCGAGGTTGGTGGCGCATTGGCGATTTAAGCTATGGTTAACGTCTCTTACAATGCCAATGTCTATGGGCGTTGGTGACCACACACCATCAAGTGGTCCATAAGCTCGTCCTCCTTTCTATGCAATAAAAATAAATAATTATATTAATCAGGATTTTCATACGAATAGAGAAGAGATCAATCAAATATCACAGATAATTGTCTAATCGGGGGAAAAATTACAGTTTTTCTATCATATACATTTTACAATCAATAATATAAAAATAACTAAAAGCTGGTCTCATAGCTAAGCAGCAATTTCTTCCGAATCGTTTGAACTTAACAATAAAAGTGAAAAACCGTAGTGTCATGCCTTCAGTGATTTCTATTGAAAGTGCTTTTAAATAACTTTTCTATATTCAATGACGATTTTTTACTTCTAATTTAAGGGTTGAATTGTTAAAAATTTTTACAAGGAATGTCGTTTATAAATAGAAATTAAATACTTTAAGAAAATACATTTTAAACTTAAAACTTATAGCTAAACATAATCGTATAAGTACATGTTGTTCGAGATCCCGTTCTATTTACGTCACGAGAAAATATTTCGTACAAATAGTTGAAACTTATCTTAACGCTAAATCTTAAAACCTCGGCGCTATTGTCTTTGAAACTGGCGATTTTTGCGGTGAAAATAAAACCATCAGAGTTGTTTGTTTGTCATTGGTTAATAGCTGTTTCCACTTTTATTGCTCGTGCGGAACAGTTTATTGGTTGCAAGCTTGGTTTACCACGATTTGAACTAAATGAGGTAATTAAAGGCCGTAATAAATGAGAAACAATTTTAGTAAATGTACGATAAATAGCGTCTGCGATTTGTTACAATTTTTAACCGACTTCAAAAAAGGAGAAGGTTATCAATTCGTCTGTATGTAGTGAGGACACCCTATAATATACCTAGCAATAATAATACGGGAATCTTTTAAAAACAATCAAAAACATACACATTACAAATTGACTTTTATTCGCCTGGTTAAGTTGCGCGTGCGACACAAGCACATCTCACCTATAACTATGTATGTAGTTATAAACCCACCTTGGCTGACATCGACTCCAAAAATAACAATAATTGTAACTACATTATCAACCACACAACACATTCGTACCTACATATCGATGAGTAGAAAATAGTAAGTTAATTATCAAATTATAGAAGAATACGCAATTATTTTTTTACTTTTTAGTGCATATTAATTTGTTTTTACGTTGAAGTCGGTTTTTGTTTTATATTAATAACAGAACTAAGAAAAAATACAAGTGATAAAAATATCATTAAATGTAACCAAATTATCATTAAGATATATTTTAACGTCGTACTAGTAACTAGTATACGATTGTTAAGACGAGTGGTCACTGATTGAAAACAAAATTGCGCTCGTGTTAAGACGAGTAAAGGCATTTCAGACGCATACGTGATTCCCATTCTTAAAGTTTACAAATATGGAATTTCGTTTCATACTTTGTAGAGACCATAAATGTAAAACCCGAGTGACGGGGAAGTTCATCATTTATTTATAAAGAGAATGTCTAAATCAAATTCGTAATACAGCACGTAGGTTACCACAATTGATTATATTAAATAATCACAATTTCAAAAGTCTCGTTCCAAATACGGTCTTTGTTTTGATATAATAATTATATTTAATAAAGGCTTTTAACTCTGATTCATTCATTGTTTCGTATACATCTTCAACCGAGTTATATTATATAAAATATTCTAAATTGTTCTAGTATTAAATTTTAACATAAATTCGTATGTGTAACGTAATACGAAGTCACGTAACAATCCTTAATTCCACTAAAGCTAATATTTTTTCAAAGAAACTAAACCAACAATTTGCAAATAACAATTTCTATAATCAACCAATATCGTTAAGTAGCATCCAGACTTTTGTGTCTTTATCTGTTTGTTTTTACATTTCCTCTCAAAAATACTGTAACAATTAAGGTAATCGACGCTATAATCATAAATTAAATGACTATTAGGTACAATTTAGTTATAATATTTATAATCATTACAATTTAAAACAAACGTCGGACCCATTCACGTTCATTAAGGACTCGTACGCTTTAGTGTAGAAAAGGCTTTAAAGAGCAATTCCATTCGCAAGGGATTTAGCTAGTAAGGAAATACTGCGCTCAAAATAGAAGGGATTCCAGTCTCAAACTAAAATAAATCTCATAATTCCACATGTTAGTTTAGTTTTAGCGATAATATTTTTCTAAAAAAATTCTGTAATGGAATAACGTTGAATGCAATTGTTTGCACGGTTAGCATTTTTTTTTACGTTTTGTAACGTATTCTTTTAGTCGTAAGCCGAGATGGCCCAGTGGTAAGAACGCGTGAATCTTAACCGATGATCGTGGGTTCAAACCCGGGCAAGCACCACTGAATTTCATGTGCCTAATTTGTGATTATAATTCGTCTCGTGCTTAATGGTGAAGGAAAACATCGTGAGGAAATCTGCATGTGTCAAAGTCAAATTGCACTGAAATTCTGTACACCAACCCGCATTGGAGCAGCGTGGTGGAATGAGCCAAATCCAATGACCTCTGATGATGACGAATGAATCCTGGGTCCAAATCTCCTCGAAGAGAGGAGAAGAGTTCTTAGCCCAGCAGTGTGACATTCACGGACTGTTACTATAACTGTTACTGACGTATTCTTTCCGATGTGTGTGTGATGTGAAGACACGATTCCACATCAGATTTCTTTATTCTATGCATTCTTGGTTTTTTATTAAGATACATTAAAATGATCGAATGAGTTTTATTAAATTAGTGCAAAGTAATATAGTAGCAGTACATAAATATTGCACCATGCGTCATTAAAATAGTAAATTTTTTAGTTAAAAAATCCAGTTTTTCTTAATTGTTCTTCTTAACTTAGCAATATTACTTTAAGCTAAGAATATACAAAAACCAAAGCAAAACGCATATTACATCAAATCATACCAAAATTGGTTCATCAGCAAAAATAGTTAGATTGCAATTATTCCTATTTATTTGTTTGTGTATAAGCTTTAAACCGTTTCCTCAAAAGGTCAAGCATTTATATCCAGCAATTGGACATTTATGGTACATAGATGTCCGGATGGCTGGATAACGTTACGCAAGGCCATATATGATCATTCTAGAAAACTAAAAGGTCTAGGAAATTGACGGAAGTATATGCCTCGTTGGCTTAGAAACACTGAAGTGTTTCACTCCCGTGCCTCGGATAGAACGTAAATTTATGGTTGATATTTCCGGTCGTGTCGGATTTCTGACCCATCGGATTATAAGAGTTAAGCAATACAAATGCATCTGTATGCATATGCACTTTTGCACTTATATATCCATTGCTGTTTGCTAATGTACTTTACATGTCATTCATTTGCTACTGGGCTGCATTCAGTAAAATAAATACAATATTGTTAAAATCCAATAAGTTGTCATTATAAAATAAAATAACTAAAACGTATTAAAAATATTCTTAACAAAATAATTAGAATGTATTAAAAGCTGGAAAATATTATATACATTTATTTCGTAATTTTTAACAGCCTTTAAAAAACTCCTTTAAATTCTTTAAAAGGGGTTACGCTACAAATCCTATTATAAGCTTAAAGAAATCAATTATAAGATTCAAACAACTTAGAGCCTCGAAGCCAATTGACTGTAAAATCGAAAATACTAAGTAAAGTTTTAAGTGGTATTCGAAACTCAAGTAGATTCACTTATTTACATAACCTTAACTTATTGGAGCGTTTCAAGTCATTAACGTAAGTTAGATTCTAGAAACTATAGACTATTGTTGTAGGCTTGATCGATTTTATATTTGCACTGCTTTATTTAATGATTTAGGCAATTTGATTGGTTAATATTGTAGGTACATCACTTTGTATATATAGCGCCGTACTATGACATGCAAGGGGAGTCGCAAATCAACCGTCGAACTGTTAATACATATAATAAACGTCGTGCGTCCTCATTTAATAATATATACGTCCCCCATACCTCACCTCTACAATATTAATTATTTACTCGTGATCAGTCGAATGCCAATATAATTTTTCAAGATTTGTCGATCACTCTAGTTCTTCTCCGGATAATCTCATAAAATGAATCCCAATCAAACTTGAAATTGTAGATTCGTCCCGTAGATTATACGTATTATCCATCCTCAAGCATTGCTGTATAATTTGCAACGTAAGGACTTGATGAAAATTGCCAATTGTTGTGCATCTCAAACAAAATAATGCATCATGTATTATTTTATTTGTTTTTCATGGATCTATTTTTTCTATCATTTATAGGCCAGCATTTGACAGTTGCCTGATGTAGCACGCTTGCTTAGAAGAAACCTGTGTGTTTACTCTGGATTTGATGTCACCAACGTCGTACCTATCAGGACATAAAAACTCAGGCAAAGTATTCCACTGTTTTGCAGTGCGAATTCGATTCGAATAAATTTATAACAATAATACAAATACAATTGATTAGTGTCAATTTATACTAACAAGTAACCAAAGCTTCTTATGCAGACTAGTGCAGTAGACCCAGAGGAATTACTTGAAATGTTAATCAAGTGAATGATTTTCAACGTTGCCCCAGAGCCGCAAAATTACGAGCATTTTTCCGACATCCAAAAAACTAACATGGAAATGAGGTCATTAGCTTATAAAGTTGATAATGCAAAAAAATCTTACGTTGTATGACAATAAAGATGAACCCAAAAGTTTTGTGCTTAAGCAACATGATAAGACAAATTTGACGTCAAAACAAACTTATCAAGTAAAGGACATGTGATTTCAAAAGAATGTTCTAGTCCCTTTTTTGTATTCTTTCCTTAAAACTGGCAGTCGTCATTGATTAATTACAGTTGGACGTTTGAAAAATAACTTGAATTTATTCTTGAATTACATTTTGATAAACCTCTTACCACCAGGACTTAAAGCAAGTCCGTCTGGGTCAGGATCAGCCACTCAATAGCTATTCTTCTGCCACGCAATAAAGTTTAAAGAGTGAGTGATTATTGTATAGGAAGGCGGACGAGCATATGGGCCACCTGATGGTAAGTGGTCACCAACGCCCATAAACAATGGCATTGTAAGAAATGTTAACCATTGCTTACATCGCCCATGCGCCACCAACCTTGGGAACTAAGATCTTATGTCCCTTGTGCCTGTATTTACAATGGGTCACTCATCCTTCAAACCGGAACAATGAAATACAAAGTGCTGCTGTTTTGCGGCAGAATATCTGATGAGTGGGTGGTGCCAGACGAGCTTGCACAAAGTAGATTAAATTACAATCACAGATTATAGTGAGTTAGTAAAAAATACATCAGAAGTGATATAAAAAAGACTAACGTAAAAAATATCTTTACTCAAGCGTTACACTTACTTATTGACTGTCATAAATCTACCACAGGTTACTTATCACTGTTGTACATAAAAAAATAGGACATAATATTGTTATCCTTGTTAAACGCCATTTCTAGTGGAAATTTGTTTTGTTCTTTAACTAAAGTATGTAGCAATCGGTCAAGAGATATCACATTAACAACGTCATGACCAAGCTTGTAATATAAAAGCGTTGGATATGCAACACTATCAAATTATTTAGATAAATCATAAAATACAACAACAGCATGCTTAAATCTCGGCAACACATTATATGATCTATAATCATAATCCTATCATTTGATATAGTAAGAACAACAAAAATTCAACTAAAACTATAAAATGAACCGTTCCTTTCGACAATTCTGTGCCTCAAAAAATATCATTTCTATTGAAATTACAATTAAATATACGTTTATATTTATAATATTTATATTATAATATACAATTATAGTAAATATTTTAGATAGTGCTCATACCTTAATATTAAGTACGATAAGTAGAAAATGTAGAAAATAAATGAACAACTTTCTAAACGAGAGTATTAACAATTACCAAGACTATTTACAGAGCTCTTGAAACATTTTCGCCTAATGTCCGTACTTTACTGTCGTAAAGGTAAAACAAACGACTCTCGAGCTATTTTATCTTGTAACAAATACCCTATTGAAGTATTAATAATAATAACAATAAAACTAACCAAGATTTAATCTTAATTTCAGACAATTCAGGTTACTTTTTTTATTTGACTTGACTTTACGATTTCTTTAATATTAAATCGTTATTGTATTTACTAAAGTCATTCGCATGCTTTTATATATTTATTTTGATTATTATGTTATATTTTATATCGAGTTGACTAATGTTATCCAAGCTACGGAATAACAATATTTAACGGCTAACACACGGCTAAGACATGCTTATAATTGATCAACTGATAAATTGTTAGTAATTTCAACCATTTACACTTTCAACCAAATTGTAGGAACAATATAATAAAATATACTCAACCTCCTTGATTTCTTTTTGAGTCTTCATATTTATCATTTTTCTTCGTTTTCATTTTTTTATCTGGAAAATGTGGGTTCTCATTAAGCCACTAGTATAAATTGTTGTATAACTACTTGAAAATTCGCAGAACATTTTGTTAAATCAATTCGTTGATATTCTACTTTGGCTTAAATTCGTTGTCTATTTGTTTCATAATGTAACTATTAATAAATATTGGGGCTATTTAACTTTTTAAACAACCCGCTCACTTTTTGTCGGTGAAGCTCTTCATAAACTTAAATAACGGTATTCTAAGTCGACCTAGATTGACAAATTTGGTATAATAATAGCCGTCATGGGCTTACAAGGATTCCTTAAAACATATATTTATCTGAACTTTGGGAAACTTTTTTCTATTTATATTCATTCTTGTGAAGTGGATGTTTTCGCTTCTTCGTGCCTTGATGACAAAAATAGATCATGTGACGTTTGTTTTTATACAATTCAATACAAGCTTTATTTGTAAAGTTATGTAAGAACAAAATAAAAATATTAGACGGTAAAAGTGAATTGCTTTATATTTTTTGCTATATTGCTTTGTGCAAGCTCTTCTGGGTAGGTACCAACCACTCATAATATATTCTACCGCAAAACAGCAATACTTGATATATAATACAGCAATGTTGTGTTCCGGTTTGAAGGGTGAGTGAGTCAGTGTGCGATCTATAACATGGGAGCTAAAGAATCCCTAAGACAGAAATTTAAAGAAATTAAGATATTAACTGTTGCTTCTCAATACATATTATGTAATGTTATGTATGTACGGAAACACATTAATGATTTTGTGAGAAAATGTGATACTCATAACATTGGTACAAGGAACAAACACAAATTAATTACTCCCATTACTCGACTGCATAGAGTCAGTAACTCTTTTGTGGGGCTATGTGTACGTTTCTACAACAGGATCCCAGAAAGCGTTCAAAATAATTCAGTTGCTAAATTTAAAAAAATTGTAAAGGAACGCTTGTGTGCTAAAGGATATTATACAATTAATGAATTTATGGATGGACCTTGGGAATGAGACGATCGCCGAATGGCTATTTCTTTCGTTTTTTTTTGTAAAAAACATAAAAAAACAAAAAAGTTAAAAAAAAAACCCGCTGAGTTTCTTTCGCCGGTTCTTCTCAGGGCTGGGTGTTTCTTTTCGTAACCGGTTAGTAGTTTCCAGTTTGATCATCAATAAGTAAGTGTAATACTTCAATATTGAATAAAGTATTTTGATTTGATTTGATTTGAGTGTAATTACAAGCACAAGTGACATAACATCTTAGTTCCTGGCTTACTTAGTGGCGCATTGGCGATGTTGTTTTTTTAAAGAAATGTACAATGCCAATGTCTTTGGGCGTTGGTGACCACTTACTATCAGGTGGCCCATATGCTCGTCCGCCTGTATATTATACTATAAAAAAAGCCTATATTATATTCATATGTAGACTAGTACTTGTCCCGGCTTCGTATTGGTAGCTGAGAAGAAAAATTTATTTTGGATAGAATTTGCGTACGAGCGGTTCTTAGAGAGTGTCTACGTCGGAGAAGTAATAACTGTAATAAATTTAGAGACCATCTAGCGCATAATTTAGGAAATCTCGAGATGATATTTCGCTCATATAGATAATTTTATTAGTATTAACCTGACATATTATGTTACTTGTCTTGTGACTGTCTGTTTCACTAGCTGAATAATAATAGGTATTTAAATTTAACATATATTTTGTTTATATTCAAATCAACAGTTACAATTTTTCCCTAGAGGTAATAGCAATAACTTTCAATTAGATCCAAGATCGAGTCCAGCTTAACGTCGACCGCCCATAAAAGGCTTATCCAAATTGAATTAAGTCGCGATAGAGGAAGCGTTGCTCCCAACCTTCAATGGGATTTCGTTCAAGATTTTTCATGTGACCTTTTCTATCTCTAACTATACCTTGAATTGTGGAACAGCTTGAGATATATAGTGTCTAAATTTTGTGACGATATTATGCGATTAAAAGTGATAAGTGTCTCAAATTATTTTAAACTATAATGAAATATGACTCTTTGTTTTATTAGCGTAAACAAAAGCGTGAATAGCTTCCCATTCCATACACACAAGATAATCGACCATCGGTTGTCTGTGGTTGTCGGTGGTGAATAGTAAAGTAAAGGAACAGCCTGTGAATGTCCCACTGCTAAGCTAGGCCCTCTTCTCCTTTTTGAGGAGAAGTTTTGGAGCTTATTCCACCACGCTGCTCCAATACGGGTTGGTGTAATACACATGTGGCAGAATTTGAGTTAACCAATAGTAATACAAAATATTTGAAGGAATTACAAGAAAACTACGGTCGAAATATTTAAAGCATTTTTTTTATTTATCCGTAATTTCCTGTGACTTTAATAATGCTGACGACTATATCAATGCAATTATCACCCGTGTGATAAAAAACATGGTTAACGTCCCACTGCTGGGGGCCTTGTGATTGGTGGATGACATGTGGCAAAAACTTAACCAACACATGTAGGTTTTTACAGTACCAGCAAACAAAGATATATAAAGTAATGATCTAAGTTACTAAAGATACTAACGTTGAAGCAGAGACATCATAAAGTAAGAAAACAATCAAGAAAAACCTTTAAGTCGCTAAAAATCTAACTTTCATTAAAACGAGACAGTTGTGTATAATTTTTTACATTGCAGATGATTTCAGCAAAGCGGTCCGTTTAAATGAAATGAGGTTCCCAATTGAATTATCGTGAAGATGAGTCGAGACTTATGATCTTTCTGTGGACCTCGAGGTCTGTATGAACAAACGAGTTGCTTTCAGAAAATAAATCAAATTTTATTCTCATGAATAGTTTTTTTATTGAAGTTAAAGTTGATGAAAGTAAAATTTTAGGATTATGTTTAGTAAAATCCTTGTGACGGTGAAAAGGTTTTACTTCAATCACAAGTTCTGAGTTCATTTTGTACCCGACTTTTGTACCGACCCGACAATGGGAGTTTATTAATATTTTATTTCATTAGACATATTATTAACTATTATCTTAAGTAATATTATAATTGCAAATTAATGTTTGCTACGCTTTCACGCCTAAACTGATTTTTACGAAATTCCTTCACCAATGGAAAGCTACATTATCACCGAGTAACATAGGCTACTTTTGTCTCCGTATTTCCGCGGGCAAAACGCTAGTCGTTGTATATAAGTTACTGAATATTTCAAGATTTAATCAAATCAACACTATAATTATTTGCGGCATTAATAAGTTTCAAGATATCTACCAAACTTGGCCACCTGCCTGCCTGACGTCATTGGATTGCTCTTACAAGTTTAGTTAAATATATATATATCGATATTATACTTATGAAAAATAAAATAAAAATAGCTAATCAATGTACACTATTTTTATCAGCTTCTGTTTAATACATTTACATTATAATTATAATATTTTGTATTGGAAATCGATAACAATTTCATTTACTTTCTTCCACAAATTGTGTCTGTTCACTGGAAATGGAATTGGATCGTTGAGAAACAGTACACGTGACATACACTAATTAACACATTCAATCAGGATAGTGCTGGAATCCGAACTACGAGTAATCAAGTAACAATTAAATTAAAAGTGTATTAGTATCTGTAGGCCTATTTTCTTTTTTACTTATTTGATAGCATTAACGTTAACTACCTTTTTTATTAAATTCTGATTACTATCACTAGATGGCGCTATTTCCATACCAATCTCAGTTAACGACAACGCTGTCAAATATATACTAATATATAAAGCTGAAGAGTTTGTTTGTTTGATCCGGGTAATCTCAGGAACTGCTGGTTCGAATTTAAAAAAAAAATATTATTATTTTTGGATTTTTATCGAGGAAGGCTCTAGGCATATTTTTATTTAATATACTTTTAGTAATTATACACGGGTGAAACCGCGGGTTACAGCTAGTAAGTAATAAAACTCGCACTAGTCACAGTGTTGACTTATATAAAGGAAAGTAACGGTATGTGAATGTCCCACTGCTGGGCCAAGGCCTCATCTTCCTTCGAGGAGAAGGCTTGGAGCATATTCCTTTATTCTTGCATATGAATTTGTGGATTCACATGTGACTGAATTTCAGTCAAATATTAGATACATGCAAAATGTTTCCTTCACCTTCCAACACGAGTTGAATTATAAAGACTTGAAAATTCAGAGGTATTTGCAAGGCCCAGTAATATAAATACATTTATTTTATAATTTTTACATAATCTATTAATTTATACTTGGGTTTCTAAGTATCTTTAATAAACCGTAGGTAATGTGAGCACCTGTTCTCGGAACACTCTAACTTGAGGGTTTTGAAGAGGAAATTTATAAGATCGCTTTGTAAATCGCCGATTGAATAGCTGTCAAATTGATTGATCGCACCATCCCTGATTGTTTTGTTACTGTAGAGGAAAATGGCTTTAATTTGCTAGATGTTTAAGACTAAAATGGAGAGCAAATACGTTTTGTTTGGACTCTTCTTTATATCTTTATTGATTCATGTCAAAATATGAATAAAGCACAATTTCCGCCTTTATTCAATCCTTATTTTTTTATATTTCGTATTTTTGTAGATAGCTAATAACTATTTCATATTTGGTACAAAATAAAAAGAGGTAACAGGCACGTTGGTCAATCCTTAGTTGATTGCCGAAGCACAGGAGGTGCTACAAAGTTTGCTACATGTCTTGGCGAAAACATAAAATTATTTTTTATAAAAATATATAATAGTGTACATTTAGAATACAGATTCTACTGATAACGATCAAGAAGGTTTTACATAATATCTTTTTAAAATAACAGTTAAAAATTAAGGTAAATAAACTTATGGTTTGAAAGATACGGTGATAAAAGTGAATAAAAGTTAAAACCATGTTCAGTAAATTATTTAAAAACAAACAATAATTTCATTGTTTATTTGGCGACACTTAGCGATAAGTCCTCATATATTTTATTGAGTGTATCTTTTAAATATTAGAATTAGTATTAAAGTCACAGTTGTAGGTTTCTAACAATTCACCACCACATTCAACATTTTTGTTACAGCTTTATTTTCGATTATATTTTATACTAGCGTTTTGCCCGCGGTTTCCCTCGCGTAGTTCCCGTTACCGCGGGAATACGGACACAAAGTGGAGCCTATGTTACTCGCTGATAATGTAACTTACTATTGGTGAAATAATTTTTAAAACCCGTTATGGTTTCGGTGTTAAAACGTAACAAACAAACAAAAACTAATATGAGTTTATTAAATTCGCATTTATAATATTAGAGTAATAATATATTTTTATCGCCACAGATGTGTTGTCAGTGCTATTATAATAAACAATACTTTTAACAACAAAACTTTATGTCAAGAATGTTTTAATTCAGCTTAGAACCTCAGAAAGCCTAAAACATAAATACCGGTCGATTACTTAGCCTGCGTAAATGCTTAAGACAATACGGAAACTTGTGTGAAACGCCTGCTACGAACATTTCCCTCTAAATGGAAGTGAACCTGAGACGGCTGTATTTGTACATAGTGTTATGTATGTAAAAGATACATAGGTCGGTATTGTATTTAGAAATATAATCTATGTGAAAGACAGGGTCCGTAAAACAGAGCCTGGTGTTTTCTAACCGAAGCCGTAATGGGAAAAGTTCACCGGGGAATATTACGTAATTTTGTCATCATCGCTTTGTCATTTCAAAGTTCTTTGAGAAGTTATATGACGTGTGTCTTCGTATTCTTGTCATCAACTTTGAAAACATTACCGGCTACGTATGTCTATCTAAATTATTATTATTGAGTTGATAAATATTATTAACATTTTTAAAATTCATCGTTTTTGACGTGACAACGTCTAATAAATCGATGAACGCTGGCTGCATGCACGAAAAAGGATGACTCATTGTCCCGTTACGTTTGTACGCTTGCACCGCATCTATTCTTTCACTCGATTACCTATGCGTCATTTCATAAATGTTTTGTTATGACGTTGTCACGTTAAACTATCGTCCGTAAACCGACGATACAGACAACCATTTTTTTTTCTTTAAATTATTGTTATCTACATTTAATCAACTGTTCATGATATAAATATAAATATTTAAAATATAACTAAATAAACTTTCACACTCAGATAAACAGTCTTCTATTTTTAATATTATAAATAGAAATTATTTGATTGTTTGTTTGTTTGCTATAATTTCACTCAAAAACTACCAGACCCATTTTAAAAATTCTTTCCTCAATAGAAAGCTACATCCTTACCGAGCAACACAGGCTATATTATTTTTTCAATAAATTAGAAATTAATTAATGCTAACAGCAGTTATTATGGTGGTGTAGGGCTTTGTGCAAGCTCGTCTGGTTAGGTACCACCCACTCATCAAATATTCTTCAGCAAAACAGCAGTCCTCGCTGTTCTTGTGTTCCGATATGAAGGGTGCGTGAGCCAGTGTAATTACAGGCACAAGGGACATAACATCTTAGTTCTAAAGGTTGGTGGCGCATTGGCAATTTAAGCGATGGTGACATCTCTTACAAGGTCTATGTCTATGGGCGTTGGTGACCACTTACCATCAGTTGGCCCATATGCTCGTCGGCCTTCCTATGCAATAAAAAATAATACATATTATTCTACTGTTACATTGCTTAGCATAATTAAGCTTTGCGATAAATTAACACAAAAACAACACCAAAATATTAAATCGCTTTCAGATAGCAACAAAAACTAGTGAAGGTTTTATCTCTGGTAGCGTCAGTTGGCTGTATATTTTAAGCCATGATACTTTAAATTTAACATAAAACTATAAGGGGAACTAACTAAAGTATTCAATGACACACAGCCTTGGTTACAGTTTTTAATGCATTATAAGGTCGTCCAGACCGATTTCAGCCACGGCGGCCAATCTCAAGAGAGATTAGCCAACTGCGCAGGAGGTATTATAGTGCACAAGTGTGTGCGTAAACACAGGTGCACTCTCTTTTCCATAGCTCTCATAATCCGATGGGACGGCAATCCGACACGGCCGGAAAGAGTTCAGGCACTGGACCGACGGCTTAACGTGCTTTCCGAGGCACGGGAGTGTACACACTTCCAACTTCCAGACTCCGGGCTGGTACTGAGAATTTTCTGAAAGAAAACCCCAATAACTATTTATTGGCCCGACCTAATTGAACCCAGAACCACCGAGTCTGCGGCCTTATATCAAGCCACTAGACCAACGAGGCAGTCAATGCATTATATTTACATAAATTAAAATAAATAAACATACGTTATATTATAATCAGTACGGATCCAAGTTTATTATTAATTTTTCACATGTATTGTTTTGTGATATATCTACGAAATGGTTTAAATTTGAATGTTGAGTAACCCAGTATAACATTACAATATATTTGTTGTCTGCGATAATACTGGTAAACTCTTAATTTTCGCAACTGGTAATACAGAATTTCTTAGTTTGTTTGATGAAGAAAAGAGGATTTATATTTTTTCTTCGAACTAAGTCGCTGGTAATGAATAAGCGTGGCCGCTTGTGACATCAAGTATATTTTTATTGAAGCCATGAGACTTTAATATTACAGGGACATTTTTAAAATATTTAAAATTATTCTGTAAAATAAACCTTTCTAAGGATTATTGCCATTTAGGGAAAATATTTTTATATTGACGTGACAACGTCTTATAAATTGGTTTGCCGGGTGACACTTCAAGAAACTGCGTTACGCTCCGCTCACGTTATGCGCTCACAATGAGAGCGAGTGAGAGGCACGCGTCCCTTCCACTCGGGCATGGTTAGCCCGCCTAAGAGCGAGAGAGACAGACATAAAAAGTGAAATTCAGTGCGAGATTCTTTGTATAAATTAATGTTTTAAATATAATTCTTTGTATAAATAAATGTTTTAAATTGTTACTATTATTTCATCCTTCTTCCTACTATACGAATGAATATTCACATTAAAATTATTTTACCACTCAAAGTCGTTGTCACGTAAAACTTTCGCCCGTATACCGACTTTACAGGCAACCAATTTTTTTTTTAAAAGAAGGTACTAAACTAACCTTTGTTCGAAATTTATTTAATTTCTTTATAATAATTCACACAAATCCTCGGGAATTTTATTCACTGTTTTAATTTATTTAAATATCGTGTCTGAGGCGAGGTCGCCCAATGGATAGGACACGTCAATCTTAATCGAGGGAATAATGGATTTCAATCCAGTCCAGCACTGCTGAAATATTTTGTGCTTAATATGGTCATATTAATTTCATACTAGGCATTGAATAAAAATGTCTTAAGAAAATTCTGGCACTTAGGTAAATTTGTATGTTGCCTGTACTAGACCAGCTTCATAAGCTCTAAATCAACAGTATCACAAAGCAACAGTAGCTTGTTTTATAGCATAGTTAGGTGGACGAGCCTATGACCCACCTCGATCGTAAGTCCCACCAACGCCCATAGACAGCAAAGATGGCAATGTAAGAGATATTAAACATTGCTTACATCGCCAATGCGCCACCAACCTTGGGAACTAAGATGAACGGCTCACTCACCCTTCAAACCGGAACACAAGAATACCTAGTACTGCAGTAGAATCTCTGATGAGTGGAGCACCTACCCAGACCTGCTTGCACGAAGCACTACCACCAAGAATATAATGATTTTTAATATTCATACGCTCCACAAATAAATAGGACTTTTTTATGTTTGTTAAAAAATAACAATCCTTACCAATATTATAAATGCGATATTATAAACGCCTGAGACACTAAACCGATTTAAAAAAAAACGCGGACAACCGATATAGAAAAGTTATAAATATATGTAATAAATAATCATATTGTGAAAACATAAATCTAGATTTTAATTATCAAACAATGTTAGACGCTTTCATTATAATATTACACTAAATTTTATTGTAATTAACTGTTATTATATTACTACGTTACATGTTACATTGTAGTTCATATTTCATTCTATATTAAAATAATGTAACTAATTTTAAGTAAAGAAATAACGTTATATCTCAGTGGTTACAACTCGTTCTTTTTAATCAAAGATTGCCGGTTCAAACGCGAGCAAGTACAATGTAACTTTTCATGTGATTATTTTTTGTTTATAAAGAATTTCGTGCATGATGGTGAAGAAACATCATGAAGAATCACCAATCCTCATTCATCTTCTTGTTCAAGGAGTGGATTACTTAACCCAGCAATGAGATATTTACAGATTATAAATAGAAACTGTTATATCTGCCTACAATTCACAGTATTTTTTTAGTTGCATTAAAATGAAGTGCGTGTATTGTATTGTTCTCTATTCCTATACATATCTACTAAATGTTTTCGCTCTAGGTCAAGTAAATTTTAATTTAGTAAGTCGTGTTTTCCAATATAATCAAATTATATACAAAATTTCGTCGCATTCCAGCGCTTTGAGCGTGATTATCTTACAAACATAGCATGAGCAGTGATTAAACTCGCTCGCACAGCATGTAAATACGTACTGCGTCTGAGAGCTCGACGATTGTATTACACAGTGATATTCTAAACTAGCTGGTGCCGTAGTGCCGCCACACGTCTTTCGGGTGAAAAAAGGTTTTATTACATTATATATATATATATAAAAAAAAATACGTGTACTTTTTTCTTCGCCCAACTTAAACTCAATGTACAAACAAACGGTTTTTTATTATTTTATCGTATTTATCGACAAATGAATATAACCTATATTTATAAGTCTCCTGGGTAGGTACCACTCACTCATCGCATATTCGACCGCCAAACAGCAATACAAATAACTGTTGTGTTGCAGTTTAAAGGTAAAGTGAAACAGTGTAATTATGTGGCACATTTATATTGCCACCACCACCACCAATTAGAGGGCCCATTTGCTCGTATGTGTACCTAATATAAATTTTAAAAAAAGTAACGTCATTGCATAGTTGCATAATACTTTGTCTTCGTTTAATAGATGTCAAACTATTCATGTTAGAAAGAGACAAATTGTGCTGTCTATTCACTATACAAAGTTTTTTTTAGTAATGCCGATTATGGGTTTATACCGACATTTGCATGTCTTTACCATATTAGGAAAATATTCCTTGACTAATACGTCCATATTTTTGGACCCAGTCTTATGAATAACAAGAATGCTAGTAATATTTTTTTCATTACACATTGTCCCCGAATTAATAAAACTTCCCGACGACTATAGTCATACAGTCCATATAGGTCGTATATTGTACATAGTTTATTATTATTAAATAAATAGTAATAAGCGTTTTTTAATCGCCATATTATTTGATTATAAAATACTTTATTATGAAAAATGTCCTTGTTTTACGATCACACAATTATGTTCATATTTAAGTATTCATAGAAATGTATTTCTTAAAATATTCCATATAGTAACTTTTTATGAATGATTTTGAAATGTTCTGTTTTTTTTTCGAAGTTTTTAAAATTAAATTTGTTGCGTATTTTTAAGACGAATGATTCTAATTTTGTAAGGAATTGCCATATGGAAAAAAACACTTCAAAATGGTTGAATAATGTACCATAATTTAAACTGGATGATTTTTATTTTGCTAAGCGTGATACAGCCCAATACAGTACAAAATCGACATAGCTTAGCAGTTAATGCTAATAGAAGCTTACATTCTGCACTTGGTGGGTCTTTTACAAGCTCATCTGGGTAGGTACCAACCTATTGCCACAACACAGCAGTTACTTGCGTGTGACTAAGGCAGCATAACGGCAAGTTCGAGGGACATAAGATCTTAGTATCCCAGGTTGATGGTTAATATCCCTTACGATGCTTATGGATAGTTAGTGGTCTCGCCACTAACCATCATGTGGCCTCTGTGCCCGTCCGCTTAACTATTCTATTTAAAATATACAAAGGCCACGAGCGTCTACTGTGCTAGAGCTAAATTAAATAGTATCGCATGTTAACACCTAGCTAGTCCTGAGATAGTTACCGAGTTAACGAGCAAAATGAACCCAGCAGGTAATGATATTCCCTAAAGACTCTCTCACACGTGCTATTTTGATAAACGCTTCTTAAGACGTATATAACGATAGATTTTTTGATCCGTGAATCTATTCAATGTAATGAAATTAAATTATATTTGAAATGATTATATTATTTCTCAACGCAAACGAAAAGTACAAGTAGTTTAAATTCATCAGTAATATAATACTTGTTACTAATGTTCGCATTCCTTCGTTAGACTGATGTCCATAATAATAATGACTGTTTTACAAATAACCAGGCTCTCACGCGTACTCGTTTGTTATTATTTTTATCAATGTCACATTTTATTTTCTAGCATCACGATCGTGCTCTTCTGTGAGTTTCTTTCTTTCAGAATAGCTATATAGTTAGTAGGGGTCGCAGTCGAGATCGAGTAGAGAACTACTGGTAGGGCTTTGTACAAGCTCGCTCGTATATATAAGGCGCATCAGACCAATATATACATAATTATCCTACAAAAATCAAATTAATTTAAATTAAGAACTCAGAAACAAAAACCGTTATAATAACATTAGCTACTGAATTTAAATGATAATAAAAGCTGTTGTACACTAAGCCATCTATCATTATGATAATTTATGTAAAATAAATAACACAATTTGTCCTTCTCATAACAGAGTTCTGATATAATTTATTTTTATTGCTGAAAACCTTAAGCGGATGAGCTTACTCATTACGTGTAATGGAGTCTCGCCCACAGGGCACAGATTAAATATTCGCAGAACACAATGACGAAATCCTTGAAATCCCTTAAATACTGAGTTATATAAAGCAAGCGTTTTTATTATTTCAGAGCTACGTTTTACGATTTATTCACGCTTAGTTAAATTAATACTAATATTATTATGTCGAGATTACTATTTAAATAAAACAAGTGAAGCACGGTTGAGTTTTTAACGTACAAAATTCATTTTTATGGAATATATTTTTAAACATGTCTTTCAGAAATATTTAATACTAAACACATTTGAAAATGGAATACATCAATAAAAACTCTACTCCTATCTCTACGCCATATCTGGCTATAGTCTTCAAATCTGTAATGCTATTTTGTAAGAGCTAAATCCGAGACTCACGTGACGATCGAGAAATGTCAGAAAGTAATAAGCGACAATCATCATCATCATCATCTTGGCACTTCAGCCGCGGGTGGGCCTTGGCCTGGTCGAGAATATTCTTCCAGACGGGTCTTTATTTTGCTTTTTCTTTCCAGCCCTTGACGCCAATTGCTTTGAGATCCCGCTCGACGCCATCCAACCATCTGAGCTTTGGTCTTCCTGGTTTTCGGCCTGGTTGCGGCCGTCAGGTTTTCCATCAATAAGCGACATTGACCATAATAATCTTTACATTTCAACAATACACGCACCATTATACTATATCATCATAAGTCGGTTGTCAATACTTAATGAGTAGGTAATAAAGTTACTCGGTGGTAGAGCTTTGTGCAAGCTCGTCTGGGTAAGTACCCACCCACTCATCAATTCTACCGCAAAACAACAGTACTTTGTATTGTCGTGTTCCGGTTTGAAGGGTGGGTGAGCCAGTTCTTAGTTCCCAAGGTTGGTGGTGCATTGGCGATGTAAGCAATGTTATCTCTTACAATGCCATCTTTGCTGTCTATGAGCGTTGGTGGGACTTCCTACCAGGAGGCTCATAGGCTCGTCCCCCTAACTATGCTATAAAACAAGCTACTGTTGGTTTGTGATACTGTTGATTTAGAGCTTATGAAGCTGGTCTAGTACAGGCAACATACAAATTTACCTAAGTGCCAGAATTTTCTTAAGACATTTTTATTAAATGCCTAGTAAGTGTAATTACATTCACAGGGGACATAAAATCTAAGGTCCCAAGGTTGGGGGCGCATTGGCGTTGTAAACTATGGTTAACATCTCTTACAATGCCAATGTCTATGGGCGTTGGTGACCACTTACCATTAGGTGGCCCATATGCTCGTCCGTCTACCGATGCAATAATAAACATAAAAATAAGTGAGAGTGAGTGACTGAGTGAATTTAGCAATTCTTGTTATGCAAGTCGAGTTGTAATTTTTTAGTAAAATTTAATTCCACAGGGGGGTATTATGTATCTTGTATTCTCATATATGAAATTTACTTGTGTATTTGAACTACAAAATGGATACCCAAAGAGCGGACTACCACACAAAGTTAATAATTATATTAAGCACTAAAAGCTTTGATATCGCGTTTCATTACATACACAACAATTATAACATACCTTCACCCACTGCAAATAAATTTGAAAGAATATCCTACGAAAATAAATGGCTTATGTGCTTATATTTTGTTGTTCACAGATAAACAAGTGCAAAATGTGAAAATAATTGTCATGGAAGCAGAGTGCGAGAATTGCAGCCTCTACGCGGAGCTGAACACCAGCCTTTACAGCAATGACACGAGAAATGTCACGCTCATTAACAAGTTTTATTTCTATCAGGTAACTTTTCTAACTAATATTATAAATTTACAAACAATAATTTATATAATGTACAAGAACTACTAGTTGGTAAAGCTTTGTGCAAGCCTGTCAAGCTCATAACGCTAAACAACAGTACAAATTGTTCCTGCTTAATATTTTTAAATTTTAACTATAGGCAGAAGAGATATAACATCTTAGTTCCCAAGGTTTGTAGAGCAGTTGAAAAAAAAGAGATTCAAACTAATATTATAAACGTGAAGGTGAGTTTGTTTGTCTGTTTGGTTGTTTCCTTTGGTGAAAATTATTTCACTAATGGAAAGCTACGTTATCAGTTAGTGACATAAGCTATATTTTGTCCCCGTATTCCAACGGGAACGGGAACACGCGGGGGAAACAAGAGAGATTAGCCAACTGCGCGGGAGATATTATAGTGCACAGGTATGTGCGCAAATACAAGTGCACTCTCTTTTCCTTACCTCTCATAATCCGTTGGGACGGCAAGCCGACACGACCGGAAAGATTTCAGGCGCAGGACCAGCGGCTAAACGTGCTTTCCGAGGCACGGGAGTGTATACACATCCAACTTCTAGACTCCGGGCTGTTACTGCGAATTTTCTGACAGAAAAGCTCAATAACTATTTACTGGCCCGACCTGGGAAATTAACCCAGGACCACCTAGTCTGCAGCCTTATATTTAGCCACTAAACTAACGAAGCAGTCAATATGGGTGATAACAACTTACTATCATTTGCCTCTCCACCTACCCATAACATAAAACAAGTAAAACCCGATAATCGCTCAAACGGTTTCATCTCGAATCGAACAGCTTAATGATGTTATTAGGAACCTAATATAATAAAATAATAAATGAAACATTCTTATGTTTAAATGTTCGCCATTATAATAATATAACTTTATTATTAGAATCAGATATTTGTGTCTGTAATAATTATATTTACCGCGAAATTAATATTTAACGTGTTTAATTAATGTTCTTGGTTTAATTTATGCTTAAGAATAGTAAAGGTTAATATTGTGACGCTTTGCAATTAATTTTCCTCTCCGTCCTAATATAAGGTAAGACGTGCGATAAAATATAGTTTTATTAATTTAACACCGATAAATTTACTCCAAATAAAAGTGTTTTATGTGTAAAAAAAAGAGTGTGTGTACACGCGTTAGAAGTTATACTTCTTTGTGGTATGGAAAAAAAAATAACTAAAATATTAAAATTGCAAGCAGTAGTGATTAACGATAAATATTAAAATTGATAAAAAAGATTTTATTTAAATAAAAAGTCTATGGGCGTTAGTGACCTACCATCAGGTGGCCCATATGCTCGTTGGCATTTATTATCTGTATTTTATATAGATGATTTTTAAAGGACGCACATCATAATACGTGTCCAACGCATACTGTGATTGTGCCAAGTAATTTTAGATCGTCTCGCTAAAGTATGGGTCTAGACTATCAGAATTCTAATCTTACGTTAATTGTATCATAAAATGATATTATATTCTAAATTATATGAGATAGGGTTGTTATTATTTTTTAATAATAATTTCATTATTCTGAATAGATTGCAAGAGTATGGAGTATAATTAAATTATTTTGTTTTAAAACATTTAAAATGCAGATTTTGCGTAGATATGTTTACCATTTAAATTAAATGCTCAGAATATGAGTCTTATGCATACCGCTGACAGTAAAATTTTCTGCCAATTGTTATTTTATTTTGCTATTTGTACGTATCATTTTTTATTGATAAATAATCAAACGACATTAAGAAGAACTATAACAGTTGGCCGGGCGGTTGTTACACTGCCATAAGATGAGTATAAATGTATTTGTTTTAGTTTTCATCAAAATCGGACCCAAGATTCCTGCGAGCGCACGAGAGTACATCACATCACTACTTGACAAAGTATTTCTGTGTATAATACACGAACCTTCTCTCACTAACTTTGCCTTTTTGGAAATATACAAACTTCCCACAAACATTTTAATAATATAATTTTCGTAATTTTACCAGCATTTGTAATATACTTTGGAACTTGTTAATTTAATTCATACACAGTTCTAATTAAGACGAGCGTATACCGTGTAACGTAATTGTAGAACAATTATTATATTTAATTATTATAATTAATTTGTTTAATTATATAAATTAATTTGTCAAACTGCTGAGATGACTCAGTGGTAAGAACGTGTGAATCTTAACCGATGATCGCGGGTTCAAACACGGGCGAACACCACTGAATTTGATGTGCCTTGCTTGAGATCATAATTCATCTCGTACTTGACGGTGAAGAAAAACATTGTGAGGAAACCTTTATGTGTCTATATTCACTGAAATTCTGTCACATGTGTATTCCACCAACCCGCATTGGGGCAACGTGGTGGAATAAGCTCCATACCTTCTGTTCAAAAAGAGGAGAAGAGGCCTTAGCTTAGCAGTGGGACATTCACAGACTGTTAGTGTTACTGTACTGTGTAAGTCAAAATTTGTGTGTGGGTTCCTCTTCCTTTTAAAGGCAAGAACCCAAGCAAATAATGATAAAGATATTTTTGTTCGGGAATAGATTAATCACGTAATTATTACCGTATTTAAGATCGTCTTTTTATCACTCACTCATCAGATACTCTATCGCCAAACATAAACGTGCAGCATTGTTCCGGTTTGAAGGGTAAGCAAGCCAATGAAAATACAGGCACAAGGGACATAACATGTTACTCCCCAAGGTTGGTGGCTTTTTGTCAATGCACGAAATAGTTAATATTTCTTTCCTCGTTTAAGTCTATAGGCATTAGTGATCTCTTACCATCCATAAGTAGACCTATTTGCAAGTTCGCCTATCTAAACATACAAAACCATTGTTAAAATCAATTTATTATTTATTATTAATGCATATAAAATGTGGAAGAAATACTAATTTAGTCATTGTAAACTATATTACAAACATGTATCGCAATATAAGTTATTAAAGTTTCAACCGGGAACAGAATAGATCTAACGCAGTTGTTTCTTATTACGCGAAATCAAGTCCACCTTTTACAACAGAAATCCATTATCGTCAGAGGACGATTAAATTCTTTATTAACCGCTATGAAACACTGTCGACCTCGTTTATAAAGTACTTTAAAGTACTATGTTATATGTAGTGATGTCGAATTCAAAATAAACTTTACCCATATTACATATATCACCGATATCTGGTAGCATTTTTGAATTGTCATTTTAAAATTTCCAATAGAAAAGCCGAGATGGCCCAGTGGTAAGAACGCGTGAATCTTAACCGATGATCGTGGGTTCAAACCCGGGCAAGCACCACTGAAGTTTCATGTGCTTAATTTGTGATTATCATTCATCTCGTGCTTGACGGTGAAGGAAAACATCGTGAGGAAACCTGCATGTGTAAATTTTACTGAAATTCTTCCACATGTGAATTCCACCAACCCGCATTGGAGCAGCGTGGTGGAATTAGCTCCAAAACTTTCTCCTCAAAAGAGAAGAAGAGGCCTTAGCCCAGCAGTGGGACATTCACAAGATGCTACTTTATTATTTTTTTATTAATAGAAAACATGAAAATATTATCATCAATAAAAATTGCAATACTTAGGTAATATTTATTGCTTTTGTAGCTAGATATAAATACGTTGCAATTAAATATTTATATTAAGGAATATCACTATCACCATATTATAAAACAAATTCCCCCGAGTTTCCTGTCTGTCTGTATGAACGCGATAAACTAAAAAACTACTGAACGGATTTTCATACGGTTTACACCATTTGATAAAGTGATTCAAATGGAAGGTTTATGTGTATAATTCATTAATGTTTTCTGTAAATTTGTTGAAATATAGCGATAATTGTTGAAGAAGTCGGAAAAAAACGAGCCGATTGGAACCTTTCATCGAAAACGCTGTAAAATCCCTTTGAATTATAACAAGATAATGTATGGTGCAATTATTCCCCTTTTATAGATCTACAGAAAAGTTCGTGATGGCATATCTTTTAAGGATAGCCAACTATACCCACTTTAATTTTTTTTAAATGTTCACATAATTATGTGATAATTGGATAGCTTATCATATTAAATACGTTATTTACTTTAAGCATTTCATGTATATCATAATTGCCCATTACACCACCCAATTTAAATTAATATCTTAGGAGTTATCGTAATTTTAAAACTATCGCGCCCTTAATAAATTCAAGCGGTGATACTAACGCGCGATGCAACCGCCTGCACGCCCCCGCGTCCCGCTGTCTTTTTTAGAAATATTTACTCTGCTACTCGAGCGAAGCCGGGCCGGGTCGCTAGTAGGGTATATTTTACTACAACATTTTAGCAGGATTCAAACATCGTCATAGTTTAATGACTATGTCTCAATTTTAATTTTACATCGATGTAATCCATCTACGATGCTCATAATATGTGAGTCGTATGTGAGTATAATAATGTATAATACTATTCCATTCTAAACATCGGCCCATTAGCTCAGTTAATTATAGCATCGTGCTAATAAGAGGAGGTCATAAAAACCAAAAAAGTTGTAAATTTTACGTCTAACGATTGGAGGTGCTGGGATTTGAACCCAGGACTTTCAGCATGCGAAGCAGACACTCTACCACTGAGTTACACCCCCCTGGTGATAAAAACAGCGAAATTCTGTACTTCATAGAAAATATCGGTGGGATATTTTCAAAAAATATATATTTTTTAAATATATTTCAGGTATTTGGCATAACGGAACGCGAGTTTATTGTTCAAAGAACTTTACTTCTTCGACCTCTTTTTTTTCTCCTCCGATTTTAAACCAATTCGTATATCATAATTTCATTTTATCTTTAAATATGATTGTAGAATTGTCCAATAAAAAATATAATACAAATAAGGAAAAATAATTTATTTTTCTAAATAACACGATGTAACGAACTGAATCTATCTTTATAACAAATATACATAGGTATTAATTGGTTTTTTCTTTTTTCAAATATATAATTTTCTAAATTGGTTTCAACCTATAGGATTTGCTCAACAAGAAACATATATACATACATATACATATACTCTAATATCATACATATAAATAAAATACATACAAAAATAGTGTAGATAAAATTAGTAAAACATATATATTAGGTATATGCCGTAAATGTTCGAGTTAGTTCGTGTATAAGGAATAGGTTACTCGTCGTCGCGATAGTTCGTGTATATATAAATAAAAATGTTAACAAAACAAAACCGACTTCATAGCAAAAACAAATTAATATGCACTAAAAAGTAAAAAAATAATTGCGTATTCTTCTATAATTTGATAATTAACTTACTATTTTCTACTCATCAATATGTAGGTACGAATGTGTTTACATCAAAATTGTTGCTTCTTACATCAAAATAGATGAACCCGCCATACACTTTAGACCCCGTATTTTGCCTTCTTATGGGGTAGTTTTTAAACACCCCTGAAATACGTATTTATTTAATACTAATCAGAGGCTTGTATGTAAAATTTCATACTTCTTATATCAGAATAGATGGATCTTTCATACAAACTTACAACCCAATTTCACACTCTTGCAGTTTTTATAAAACCCAGAAATACGTATTTAATTATTTCTAAACAGAAGCATGTATATAAAATTTGATGTATAAAGCATGTATAGAAAACATTGTGAGGAAACCTGCATGTGTCAAATTTCACTGAAATTCTTCTACATGTGAACTCCACCAACCCGCATTGGAGCAGCGTGGTGGAATAAGTTCCGAAACTTTCTCCTCAAAAGAGAAGAAGAGGCCTTAGCCCAGCAGTGGGACATTCACAGGATGTAACTTTATTATTTTTTTATTAATAGAAAACATGGAAATATTATCATCAATAAAAATTGCAATACTTAGGTAATATTTATTGATTTTGTAGCTAGACATAAATACGATGCAATTAAATATTTATTTTAAGAAATATTAATTTATATAAAGCCGCGAGTGAACCGCTAGTATCTATAAATATACAAGACAATTGATTCACTGACTATCAGCGGACAGCTTTAGAGCGCGTCTAATGCGATCATTTCAGATTTCATTTATCCCCAAAAATGTAAAGATCATGATCATCAGAAGAGAACATTTCATGTTTTTTTTCTATTGTGAAGTTGTTGCGGATATTAAAACTTTATAAAATGAAATTATATACAAGTTGTTTATTAATTTCTCGTTTATGAAGTTTCAAGTGAAGTAACAAAATTTCGTTATCTTAACTTACAAACTAACATTTAAGCATATTAAAATGCGTAGCTGCCAAGACTTTGAAACTCGAGAAGCGATTAATTTAAAAGATAAGGAATATGAATTCACTCAAGGATTGTTTTCTATTAGCATTTATCTGGACTCTGGCATTTCGGTGTGTGCTCACTCCCATGCCTCGGATAGCACGTAAAGTCGTTGGTCTTGCGCCTGAACTCTTTCGTGTCGGATTGCCGTCTCATCTGATTATTATGAGAGCTGGGAGAGTGTACCTGTGTTTGTGCACACACTTGTGCACTATAATATCTCTCTTGAGATTTGCCGCCATGGCCGAAATCGGTCTTGATGATATTATTATTATCTAATATCTATAAATATGGCATTTTGCATAAAATCCACTTTTGAAAAATATTATTTAAATAACAGTATTAACGAATTTAAATTATCGAACAAAAAACATATTATAATTTTACTTTTAAATACAGAATGCCCAGCTGGCGGTATTGTGGCTGCTGTTGGTGGCGATCGTCGCGGGTAACGCGACGGTGGTGCTGGCTCTATTTCTCACCAAGTCCAGGAAAAGTCGAATGAATTTCTTCATCATGCAACTTGCTATAGCAGGTAAGAATACACCATCAAAAGTTTTTAAATCGTAACTACCATAATATTAACATACTTTAATAAGAAATGAACGAAAAGAATGTTTTACGCATTAACTCCTAATTGTATTATTTCGATTGTATATACATATTACATATAATTTAAAAATCTTGTTTTCAAATAAAATCAAGACAATACCGAATAAATTATCGGAGAAAATGACAAAATTGAATCATAACCACAACCATGACATTAAAATCTAACATTAATAATAATTTTATTTATTAGTAAAAGATTTAATACAAAATACACTTTTATTCGATTGAATCTAAACAAACAAAGAGGACAATCAATTCTTAAGAAATGTTTTTTTTTTTAAATACTCCTACTCCTTTAGTTCCAAAATGAAAAGTATAATTTTTAATAAAACTTTGTATTTCCGTCAGATTAAAAGTGCTTAAAATAAATTTAATATTTGACCTACATATATTAAACGGATAGTCAAAAATATATTTATTTAAGAGCTTACTTATTTAAATATTCGAATAACGAAATAATAAAATTAGTTTGTATTTTATGTTCAAGATTAATTTTAATTTGATTACTCCCATTGTATTTAATAGTTCGTCAGAATTGCGTAATGAAAATAACTTTCAAATTTCGAATATTGTGATTTAAATTGTTGTTATGATTTTCAAAGGAAGTTTTGTTTATCTTTGTATAACTTTGGTTACTTATGAAATTAATTACTTTAAAGTTTAGTATATAAACGATAATATTGTTTAATAAATATTTATTTATTTGAATTTGATATTTATAATTTAATAAAACCAAGAAGATTTAATGATTCCGATATATTTATATTTGAACGCAGTTACTTAAACTTTGCCTAATTAAACCTGAAGAGCCAGGAGGGCTTGAGCTTGAAGTTGATTAGTTGAAAACACTTTTTTTATGAAGATATGTTTTTTATTTTAAAAATATGATAATTATGTGATTTCAAACTTATCTTTGCTTAATAACTTAACAGATAAAGTAAATTAAAATCTATTAAATGTTATAAAAAAAACAAGATTTGTTTAAAGTTGATATGTTTTGAATTTATTTTTCGAGAACATTATAAGTCAATGTAGAAACACAAACATCCAATGTTTTAAAAATAGAAACAACATTTAAATTATTCACAGGCAAACGTTAATATATATACGGCCAAGAACTATTTTATAACGAACATATACATGTCAGAAATTGAGTCTTGCACCAGAAGCAGTTTGCTCAATTGCTATTTAAGCATTTTGAGTAACACTCAAACTCAGCCTTGAAATTATACTTTTACAGTACTTTAATTTCCGAAGAAATTTTACTTCAAAACTTTTAAAATCTAATTCAAGGAGTTCCGTCAATAAAGTGAAAATTTTACACCATTAGGTCAGCTAATCAATTAAAATTAAGCATAAATATTATTAAATTAAGCTAAAATCTTAAAACACTACAATCTATATATTGAAGTATCTTGATGCTGATAAAACGTGTAAATTTCAAGAAATAATTCCCCATTATAAAAACAAATTGATTTACTGTACAGAAATGGCCAATTCTGGCTATTTAAGAACAAAAATGAACTCACAATTCAAAGTTACTTTTTTTTAAATAACCTCTTGAAATCATTAGATAAATTACCTCACATTTTTTTAGTTGAATGTTAATTAATGAGACTCAGAAGTTACTCTTCAACATCAATCATACATAATTAAATATATTACAAGTATAAATGTGATATTTAAATTAAAATAATGTTTCTCTTTTAGATTTATGGGTCGGGTTAATAAGCGTTCTACCAGATTTAATACAGCGAGTAACGATTTCTTGGTTCGCTGGTTCGTTGGCCTGCAAATTGATGAAATATTTACAGGTATTTAACTTATTACAATAATAATATTATATTTAATAACTTTATAATATGTTAGTTGTTTAAGATATTCTAATAAATATTTGGATACGCTTTATATAATAGTGCAAAAAAATAGATTAAAAAACTTATGTAATATTATTTCATCTGCTAACAAGAGAGCAAATGCTTCACTAGGAGGATCGGAATTGCGATTCAAAGGTGAAATGCTGCTAGCATTCATACCACCATTCCACGCGGTCATGATTTGTATAGTAGCTATTTTTAATATTTATTTATATATACTTAGAGCTTGAATGTAAAAAAAGTATAAATATATAATATATATATATATATATATATATATATATATATATATATATATATATATATATATAATTACTGTACTTTTCGAATATTGTTTTCGATTACAATATGTCATAGGAAAGAGACAACACCTCATTAATCCAAATTGGCAACAATGAATGCACCAACAAAATCATTGTCAAAAAGTTTTTCCGACATGTAGGTTCTCAAAATCACCTAAATATCCTATTTTAGTATTGTTTAGAATATGATTGTGCTCATCCCAAATTATTGGAACAGCGAATATCGATGAACATTA
The DNA here is from genome assembly GCA_963151315.1 of Nymphalis c-album. NCBI lineage: Eukaryota > Metazoa > Arthropoda > Insecta > Lepidoptera > Nymphalidae > Nymphalis > Nymphalis c-album. The sequence goes on along the minus strand of OY720591.1, from coordinate 11,742,715 downwards.
TTATAATGAGAAAAAGGTCTAAATATATGAAATTAAATATTTAAGAGTGATTTCTAAATCAATTAAAACCGTGAATTTGGGCAAGATTGCTAACGTTATTCACATTAAAATTTTCTGGGTCAAAAATATATGAGCGCTCTTCTTATTAGTTTAGGCAACAAGATGGGAATTCAACGTTCAGAAGCTTTTAAATTAAATAAACTTCAAAAGAATAAAATTATGTTATCTTTAAATATGTTTAAAGACAGTGTTGGTAATTATGTTTAATTTTAATTGTTATCATTGATCCTACCTTGTTTAAATAGTACGTGGAATATTAAATTAAGTCCAGTTCGATAAATCAGTACATTCAGTGACTTGAAAGAATATTTCACGCTTGAAGTACAATTTAAAAACTCGCATTTAAACTTCAACAAAGATTTCCTTATGATTAGATTATTTTTTACTTTATGAAAACCCATCCGGGTAGGAATCACCCACTTATCAGATTTCAATTCTACCCCTCTTTCCCATTGGGCACTCTGGGCACGTGCCCAAGGCCCCGCCATCGATTGAGGCCCCCTAATCCCTGCCAGACCACCAATCTATAAACATATTTTATTACCGAAAAAAACATGTTTTGGCCATAGGTGCCCCATTACCCTAATGTGCCCAGGGCCTACAATAGGTTAAAGACGGCCCTGATTCTACCTACAAATAGCAGTACATAGTATTAATGTTGTGCCAGCTTAACGTGTGAGTTAGCTAGTGTAACTACAGCCACAAGGGACGTAACATCTTCGTTCCCAAGGTTGGCGTATTGGCGATGCAACGCATGGTTAATATTTCTTACAACGCCAATGCCTACGGATGTTGGCTGCCATTTACTAGCAGTTATCCAACTCTTCGCCTACCTATATGTAACAAAAACAATCAAGCTTCTTTGAAGTCTACTTTGTAATGCTAATAGTAACAAAACTAGCATTTATTCTCTAAAGAGCTCACACCTATTATAAATAATATTTTTTAGGGTGTAGTTACATATTCATCGACTTACGTTTTGGTCGCGTTAAGCGTAGACCGATGCGATGCGATCACACACCCGATGAACTTCACTGGAAGCTGTAAGTATTATTCAAAACAAAATGCTCTCTGTCTCTTTCTCAACATACTCTGTCTCACTTTCACACACCCATACACACATACAAACATGCGTGCAAACGTGTACGTGCCTTACAGCCTTATAACATATACTAATTTAATCACAAACTTACGCGTTTACGCGAAACTTGTAAGTCACAGTACGCCTTGATTGAAGCCATTATTCATATTAATTGAAATGAATTTTATTAATATAAAATCTAAATCTTATGTTGTAGTTTGTGATTAGTTAACAAATGCTGTGTCTTCTTCTTTCAAATGTGAAATCAATAGTGTCAGAATGAGATAAAACTTAGCAGCTAACTAAACACTTCCCTCCATTTATAGTAAGGTTATAAAACAACAATCTTCACAGGGCGTCGTGCGCGAGCGTTAATTGTCGGCGCGTGGCTACTGAGCTTTTTATTCTGCGTTCCGATGCTGTTTCTCTTCGATGAAGCTGATATTGAAGGTAAGTTTATTTAGTTCAACGAGCATTTAGCCCTCAACGCACTTCCTGAATGCAATAATGTCCACGGGCGATTTTGTCACTTTTCAATCAAGTGAGCCTCCTGCTAGTTTGGCCCTATAAAATAAAAAAATATTTATATTACTCAAACAAAGTCGACTATAATTCTATTACAAAATTAATTTATGAAATATTTGTATCAATGATATCTCCGGTATAGATATCAGAAATGGTTAAAAATATTTTATGATTCTGAAAAGATACTTTGCTTGCAAGATTTGTCAGATAAATATTTAAATTAAATCAAATTTCTACTTTATATGGCCAAGCTTACGAAGTCGGTGGCATATTGTTATCTTCATCTATAGAAACGCAATAACTACACAATATGTAAACAAAGCAATTAAATTTTCAAGAATTTCAAGCGAAAGTTGAACTCAAACAAAGATCGTTGCTTTGGAATGGCCCATAAAATTTATGACAGAAATAAAACAATTCCTATTGAGATTTATATCGGAAATATTCAAGCTAATTTAAGTCACTAGTCTGATTTATAGCGCATTAATATTTGAAAATCGAATTGTCATTTTTTTTTATTATGTTTAAAATGTGAATACCGAAATGAATCGTGTTTAAGAAAAGGAACGGATGACGGTCTTAGGAGACGTAAAGGTGCGATAGTTAACAGCCTCAGGACGGCGAGACAAATTTCTAGGCCGAGTCTCATGATGCTCAGCGTTGTATACTCGGTATACAACCGGTAATCTAAAAGTCAGCCTTTTCAGTTCACAAGCATTTAAAAATATATTTAATGACTGGGCTGAATGGTGTCAAACTGTCAACATCATTTACACAGTCATTCCAATCACATTGCCCTTTGATCTATTGTTTGCATTATATTTACATCTTATAGCTTGTCGTAACTGTTATTGGAACGAAATTCTTTTACTATGCTTACAGTAGAGTTCAATGGCAGTGGCTCAAGGTCACATGAGTAACGAAATGGCGTTCATACTTTGCTTACCAAATTCTACAAAATGCGATCCGTTCGAATTTAAGAGGTCGATGTGAAGAAGGTTGAGGTAGTTTTCGGTGTGGTAAAAATACAGTTATATAGTCAATTAAAATTTACATTTTAAAACACGATTTGAGTCGAAAAAATATCGCACAGAACTTCGCTCCTGTGAGGAGTCCCTCGACCGCACAACATTTTTTGGTTTTTTTTTTTTTTTAAACAATATTTTACTTTTTTCAATAGGAACTCTTCAATGCTGGTCCAGTATCAATGAAACCCAATGGAGGATATGGATGACGAGTGTGTTCTTGTCACTATTCGTTGCGCCCGCGCTCACGATATCCGCGTGCTACGGCGTGATCGTTGTGACGATACGACAGAAAAGTCGGCGCGTTCTCGGCAAAAGAGCAGCGGCGACACGACAATGTAAGTAAGCGAACTAAAAGCTTTCTTTAACACAATATAAACAAAACATTTCTAACATAATATCTTCATTTTTTTTAAGTACGTGTACCATAAATGTCGCATATGTAAAACATCGAAATTTATTTTGCAAAACAAATTAATAATGCAGACCAATAAATATTTAAAATAAATAAAAACATAGTATCGTTACCAAAATAAATTTGATTTCACTTTTAAGACGCGCTAATAGATGTTTCACATTAAAAGTCATCAGTTATTTAAAACTTTTTGGACCTTTTATTAAATATTGGTGGAAATAAATTGGTACCTGCTACGCGAGGTTCAGTCACATTAAACATTACTGCCAAATAAAACATACTTTACAACACAACATTTACTTTAAACCATATAAATATTACCTTTGGTTATTCCATGATAAGCATATTACTTGATGGTAGAGCTTTGTGCAAGCTCGTCTGGGTAGGTACCACCCACTCATCAGATATTCTGCCGCAAAACAGCAGTACTTTGTATTGCTGAGTTCCGGTTTGAAGGGTGAGTGATTACAGGCACAAGGGACATAACATCTTAGTTCCCAAGGTTGGTGGCGCAATGGCGATGTAATCATGTAAGCGATGGTTAACATTTCTTACATTGCCAATGTCTATGTTGGTGACCACTTACCATCAGGTGGCCCATATGCTTGTCCGCCTTCCTATATAATAATATATATATATATATATATATATATATATATATATATATATATATATATTTACATCCTGGAACACTTTTGGCGTCATGCACGTTGTGCAACGTTACGACGTCCCCTAGTTCTGATATTTTTTTTTATAATGTTGAAGTGAATATTGCTAAGTTTTTCGATTTCCCACCCGGTGATATATTTCTTATTCCTATAACTTTAATTTCCGCGATATTCTTCTTGCAGTCGGGGCCAAGCATTTTCGAACCCCGAAGCATTTTGATGAAGATTTGCCTTCCGGTGTATATTGTCTTAAATTACCTACTGCGCCGACTTTTCACTTCCAGTTCATGGTCATGCGTAAATGCGGCGTTGCCAAAATTGTAATGTAAGAAAGAGATAAAATGACAGCTTTTTTTCTCTTTCTTACGACTGTTAATAGAATTATACTTAAACTAATTTTCGTCCGCAGTGAATGACATAGGACAGAGGATACCTAACAATACTTTGCTATTGTTAAAAACCATATTAAGTATATAATAGTACATAAAATACTATTATGATCGATTACTATGATGATCGATTAAGTTGCTAAGATGTGTAAGCGTAACAAATATAAAAGCAAGCTCACTTTGACATTTGTATTAGTTAATAGTATTAGTAACATCCTAAATTTGATGGTAAAAGTGTATGCGCAATTTAATTCAATAGTATGGATATATAAAAAAATTAATTCCTGATGGATTTACGCCCAATGCGGTATGATTATAACTAGCTGGCGTGCGTATAAATCTATCAGGCATTTTAATTTTGAAATGTGTCCATATTTATTGGATATTGACTATTTGTATAATATTGTGAAAATATAGATGAGTTAATATAGAAATTAACGAGTAGGTATAGTACAAAATTTCTAAATATTTTTTTTTCAGGGCTTTCGTCATATTTTTACTGTGCGTTTAACTAAGTAAATAATAATTTCAAAATTACAAAATATTTTACGTCTTACGTATTTTATTTATGGGTTAGTATGTAATTTTTAACCGACTTCAAAAAAAGGAGGAGGTTATCAATTCGTCTGTATGTTTTTTTTTTTTTTTTTTGTTTGAACAAATCACTACATATTATAAATCAAAGTCCCCTGCGTTTCCTGTCTGTCTCTATGAACGCGATAAACTAAAAAACAACTGAACGGATTTTCATACGGTTTTCACCAATGGATAAAGTGATTCAATAAGAAGGTTTACGTGTATAATTTATTAATATTTTCTGTAAATTTGTTGAAATATGACGATAATTGTTGAAGAAGTCGGAAAAAAACGAGCCGATTGGGAGTTTTCATCGAAAATGCTGTAAAATCCCTTTGAGTTATAACAAAATAATGTATGGTGAAATTGTTCCCCTTTTATAGATCTACAAAAAAGTCCACAGATGGCATATGTCTATCTTTTAAGGATAGCTAACTATACCCACTTATATGTTTAAAAAATGGTGACATAATAATGTGGTAATTGGAAAGCTTTAAAAACGGATATGATATTAATCCTTATCAAATTAAATAAATATAAATAAATATCCTGGGACATTATTCACACACGGCCATCTGATCCCAAACTAAGCAGAGCTTGTACTATGGAAACCAGACAACTGATATACTACATAAACTACTTTTTTTTGTAAATACATACTTATATAGATAATTTCACCCAGACTCAGGACAAACAGACATGTTCATGCACACAAATGTCTGTCCTGGGTGGGAATCGAACCCACGACCTGCGGCGTGTAAGGCAAGCGTCTTACCAACCACGCCAACCGGCTCGTCAATACGTTATTTATTTTAAGCATTTCATGTATATTATAATTGCCCTTTACACTATCCAATCTAAATTAATATCTTAAGAGTCATCGTAATTTCAAAACTATCGCGCACTAAATAAATTCAAGCGGTCATACTAACGCGCGATGCAACCGCCTGCGCGACCCGCGTCCCGTTAAATATTGGAAGTGATAAAATTATTTGTTTATTTATTTTATTATTTTGTTGACATGGATCAAGTTAATTATACAAAATTTTCATTTCGGAAAATAATATAAAATTTGATTGTATTTTAGATTCACAATTTAAGCGATAATGGCGTACATATAAAAGATAGATATAATATTATGCTGTCGTGTTTTTTTGTAGTACCATATAAGAGGTATATTTATACCAAACATTATTTTCGTGTACCTCTTACGGTGTTTGCAGGCATGCCAATGTTATATTTTGGTCAATTTACTCAATAGCTTTATTAAATTATAACCTATTTGTTATTTTTTGTATGAGCTATATTATTATTGTAAAGTTTCATTAAAATCCATTCAGTACTTTTGCGCGAAATAGTAACAAACGTTCATACATTGATACAAAGTTTTGTGTTTACTATATTAGTAGGAAGTAGAATTATTATATGCCCTGTACTGAACACACATACACTGTACTGTTATATGAGCGAATAAATCGCTTGGTGAATGTTTATAACTTATTGATTAAAAAATGCACGGGATAATATTCTTACTTTACCCGTACGAAGTCGGGACGGGCACCTAGTATTAAATATAACACTGTAACAATTAGTAATTAATGATTGACCTTTTTTTATTTTCAAAATTATAATTCTTAACATCAATTTCTGTTACCTAGTTTTAGCAAAACAAACAACAAATTCGTATGCAATTTAAATAATTAACACAATCAATTCAAAATAAAAGATACATATTCTTAAGCTAAATTGTTAGTCATATTAGGACATAGTGTATAGTTCGTTTAAAATTAACATTAAACAAAAATTGAACATTTATTTAATAATAATATGCTTATATGGGGGGGGAGGTCCTCCAGACCCATTTCGGCCACGGCGGCCAATCTCAAGACAGATTAACCAGGAGATATTATAGTGCACAAGTGTGTGCGCAAACACAGATGCACTCTCTTTTCCTTAGCTCTCATAATCCGATGGGTCGGCAATCCGACACCACCAAAAAGAGTTCAGGCGCAGGACCAATGGCTTAACGTGCTTTCCGAGGCACGGGAGTGTACACATTTCCAACTTCTAGACTCCGGGCTGCTAATGAGAATTTTCTGACAGAAAACCCCAATAATCATTTATTGGCCCGACCTGGGAATTGAAACCAGGACACTAGACCAACGAGGCAGGCTTTTTTTATCAGATTTTTTTATAGTACATATGTTTTATATATTTTCATTTTTAATTTGTACAGTAACCTAAGATAAAGTCTTAGGTTAGTCTTAGGTTAAAAGTAAACAATATCAAAAATGACTACTAATACAATTAAAAACAAAAATTTTGAAAAATTTTGCTATCAATTATGAAGAAAATTTGCTAAAAAATGAAGGTCTATGGTCAATTGTATCCAATATTTTATTTATTTTGTAATCAGTAAGCTTAAGGGTTTAAGATTTTTGAAATTTCATTAATAACAGTGTACCTAAACGAATATCAAGTTATTTAGAGCTGCAAATAATAAAATTTCAAGCTGACTGGTATTTTCTGTATATTAAAAAAGTAATAGATATAAAAAAGTAAAAATGAATTAAAAATAACAATTATTTTTCGTATAAATGTTTTGAATAAAAACTTTAATCTTTAACCAGTCTTTATTTTGAAAACGTGTAGAGTTTTTTAGCAATGTAAGTGTTGTTATTTGGGATTATAATATTTTCAGGATGAGGTTTGAAAGAGAAGGAGATTCAAAAGTTGCGGGTGTATGCTCTTCAGGGGCAGCATTATCATTATTCTTGCTTTTTCTTTTTGGCGTTCTAATTTGTTTTTTAATTTTGATTCCTTAAAACAATTAATATTGTATAAAAAATATTCTATTAAAGTTTAATGGTCAAGCCTGCTAATGGAAAGTCCAAGTTAGATATAAGATTAGATTTATGGCAGCGATCACCATTTTATTATAGTATAGAATTATAGATAGGCAGACGAGCATTTGGGCCACCTGATGGTAATCATCACCAACGCCCTGAGACAGTGGCATAGTACATTTACTTTAAAAAAAACATCACCAATGCGCCACAAACCTTGGGAACTAAGATGTTATGTCCCTTCCGCCTGTAATTACACTGGCTCACTCACCCTTCAATCCGGAATATAACAATACTAAGTACTACTGTTTTGCGGTAGAATATCTGATGAATGGGTGGTACCTACCCAGACGAGCTTGCACAAAGCACTACCAGCGAGTAAAAGTGGCAAATATAAGAGCTACGCACTGTTTTAATTTTACAAATTTTAACTTGAAAGTAAACAAAAATATAAGGTACATCGATAGGAAGATCAAAAAGAGCTCAACGTTATTTAAAAATAACCTTGATATTTTGAATACCTTAACTACTTAAAAAAATATACCAAATATCGATAACACATATAGGTACCTACTTACTTATGGTAACCTTATGGTAGCTAACGGTACTGGAGGAAAAAACTAACATGGAAATAATGTCGTCCACCTATCTAGTCTATATATATAAAAAAAAACACTTTTTAGTTACGAATTATTATAAAATATACTAGAAACAATGCTGCGTCCTTATATATTGAATTATTATAAAATATACTAGAAACAATGCTGCGTCCTTATATATTGAATTATTATAAAATATACTAGAAACAATGCTGCGTCCTTATATATTGAATTATTACAAAATACACTAGAAACATTTCTGCGTCCTTATATATGGACGCAGCATTTTTATTCTGCCGTAATAAGCCGAGATGGCCCAGTGGCTACAACGCGTGAATCTTAACCGATGATCGTGGGTTCAAACCCGGGTAAGCACCACTGAATTTCATGTGCTTAATTTATGGTTATAATTCATCTCGTGCTTGACGGTGAAGGGAAACATCGTTAGGAAACCTGCATGTGTGCAATTTCATTGGAATTCCATCACATGTGATGGAAAACCTTCTCCTCACAAAGAGGAGAGGAGGCCTTAGCTCAGCAGTGGGACATTCACAGGCTGTTACTTTACTTTACTATATTTTTATTCCTATATAGGAACATATATTCCTATTTCCTATATAGTAATGTGGTGTCAGTTTTACAATAAACGCTGAATCAATATCGAATCTTACTAAACCATAAGTAGTAGTAGTCTAATTTTAAAAAGTTCTTACTACGAAGTCTTCGGGAACTCATTTTTGACAATTATTCAATATTAAATATGTAGTAGTAAAACTGAATTCCGGTAGCCGGTTATTATACAAAACGTACATTACAAATGACAGTATTAATTATAATGACTTTAAGAAGATAAGTAAACCGAACGAATAATGTAGCGAGTTGGCAACGTCGCAACTCAAGGTCTTTGGAAGCCAATAAAGCGGATGTATCGTTAGCGTTAAGAAAAATATTCGCGGCATTAATATACGCGCTGCAGGAGCGCCACACCTCGGCCGTGAAATCTTCCGGAACTTTTGATTATATTTTTTCAATCTTTTTACCAACATTTTTAAGTCCACACATTTTTATTCTACGGATAGCTAGGATCATAAGGACGTATGTGCTAACGTTCGTAAAAGTGGCGTCCGGTATGCGGACGTCAAAAGCAGGTGGACGTCACTTTAAATGCAAATTTTTCTTCAGCGGTTGCCACTTTGTTTGGAGGATATATATATATATATATATATATATATATATATATATATATATTAGTTACATAAAGAGATATAATAACGATATATACATACATATTATATACTAAAGAAGTGTGTGACATTACGAGCTGGTAAATAAGTCATAAAATATAACTCATAAGGGACATTCCAAGAGTTGAGAAATTTTGCTTCATGTAAATCCAATTATTAATATAAGGAAGATTGTTTTTTCCGGGCTCAAGTAGTAACTTCTATTGACATCATAACTTAATAATTTCAAGATATGAAGGAAGATGAAGAAAATGGTTTTGTTGTATGTTTATGACAACATAAACATGCTGAAAACCATAAAAATCTCATTATAATATTATATTGTCATTTTTTCATAAAATTAATATCTATATTCATAAATTAAAGCTTGTTGGTAGGGTATATAAGAAACGGTCTCAAATTTTCAGAAAATAGATAATAGATATGTATTTTTTTTTTGAATAATTAAATAAATAGAGGAAAATAGAACACGTTGAAGGAACGCGTGATTTAAGTGAAGAACGAGGGTTCTGATTGGGCAAATGGAGTTTTGATTAAAATTTATAATAATTATTTCTTTGCACCGAATTTAAGCCACGGCAATCAATTTCAAAAGTAAACCGACTGCGCTGGACATAATATTATAGTGCACCTGTATGTACGCTAACACGAGCGTACTCGCTATTACCTTATTTCCATTGTCTCATGTGAAAATATCATTTTTTACATCAATAATAATTTGTTTTCTTTAACATATTAAATCATTATTAAAATGTAACCTTTTTCAGTTACAACCTCTTTAATTAAATGTTTTATTAAAAACAAATATCATCGAATGTTATATCAAGCAACCCTTAGAGTCATTTTGTTTCGTCAGAGGTATTTTATATTGGGTCGCTGGTTATTAGTTTGTTTAGGACGTCAAATAAAATATTTTATTCTCTTTCAAGTGAAATGCACAAAAATATAACGTTTAATTATTATAACAAAATATTACAAGATAAACACATTATAATTAGGTTTTAAGCGCTATCATACCTTTTTTGTTGCTAACTTGAATAAGGTTCTAAATAAAATGTTGATGGAATTTCACACAAAGAAACAATCTTTTTTTAATCAGGACTTTGCCGGCGTACGCATAACACCGCAAAGTTTCTTCAAAATCGGTTAATGGTTTTATAACATGTGGGCCAAACAAATATTTATTTATGAATAAAGAAGAAAATAGATTTGCCTGACGTATGTACAGTTATAAATGTTCATTTATATTAATGAACCTTTGATGTAGACTCTTCCTGACTGCACTAGCCGTCGTCGCGTTTGGACTCTACTACCACTCACCATCAGGTGAAGCAGAGTCATTTGCCCTCCCGGGCTATTATATAAAAAAAAAGTCAGTAGACCTTAAGTCATGTATGTTTTATATAGTTTTATTAGTAAGCGGAAACCGGCCCGTCCCCGTTTCAATTTCTTTGTTAGGCGGTGACATCGAGAGCCAGCACGCGTAGACTTGTGAAGGAAAGGGGAAGCAGGAATTAGGGAGAATAGTTCCTCTGAGCACTCGCCGTGGTACATTCGATAGAAAGCGCTGAGTGCCGCTATCTCTCGACGCAATTGTAAAGGCTCGAGGGTGTTGGTGACCTTTACGTCGCCAATAATGCGAACCGCACGTCGCTGCAACCGATCCAAGGCCTCCAGTAAGTACTTGGCGGAGCCATCCCAAAGGTGCGAGCAATATTCAACGCAGGACCGCACCTGTGTTTTATACAACAGGAGCAGTTGTTGTGGCGTGAAAAAACGCCGCACCTTGTTCAGGACTCCGAGTTTACGTGAGGCTGTTTTTATAACAGCCTCGATGTGATCCTTTGGATTGAGGTCGCACCGAACGTCGATCCCCAGTATGGCGACTTTGCTTTGTATCTCCAGCGTAGTGCCACAGAGGGAAGGAGGAGGGGAAAATGGTGACTTTTTCGCTGTGAGAGCGCATACCTGAGTTTTCTTGGCGTTAAACTCAACAAGGTTGTCAGAGCCCCATTTGGCGATGAGTCCTAACGTCCTATCGACTTCAACAACAAGATCCCTCCGCCTCTCCTCAGTTTCCGCCCGCCCGGCTACTGCGCGTCCGTGGTATCCCCCATGCACTGTACTATCATCTGCATAGCAATGTATGTTCCCGAGAGAGAGCATATCATTGATATGCAAAAGAAACAGTGTGGGAGATAGCACAGACCCCTGGGGGACCCCAGCATTCACTACATGGAATTGTGAAGCGCAACCATCGACTAAAACGCGAAGGCTACGCTTGTGTAGGAAGCTGGCAATCCAGGTGCAGAACTGAGCTGGCAGACCGTATGCCGGCAGCTTGGAGAGAAGACTTCTGTGCCAGACCTTGTCGAAAGCCTTGGAGATATCGAGGCTGACAGCCAACGACTCCCCATGCTTGTCGATAGCTTCACCCCAGAGGTGTGTTACGTACGCTAGAAGATCACCTGTGGACCGTTTGGGTCGAAACCCGTACTGTCGATCATTAATTAGACATTAAATTACATTTTGGAAGTATATTATACATAAACTTATATATAATAACAAAAATATCGTGGAAATCCTTGGGGGGGGGGGGTTTGTCCAGCAGTGGACGTAGTTGTAATTGCGTATAACCTTATATATATATATACGCATTCAGATCGAATTGTCTACAAAATATAAACTATTATACTTCTTTTACAGATAGTGACGATTTGGACAGTCGAAGAGCGAGCAGCCGCGGTATTATACCTAAAGCCAAGATAAAAACCGTTAAAATGACATTCGTGATCGTATTCGGTGAGTATATTTAATTAACTTTTTAACTTTTATAAAATTACTTGTAAATGTTTTTAAGAAGACTGAACCACGGGCTACCTACTAGTAAATTGATTCCAACCAACATATTGTGAGAAATATATCGTAAACGCGCCACTGTACCTCTCAACCTACTACGCACACAGTAATACTAATTATTTCTATTTGTGGTAGAATATGTGATGAGTGGGTACCCAGACGGAATCCAAAATAAAAACTGACAAGTGCAAGTCATACTCGCCCACCGAGGGTTCCGTACAAATCGATACCTTTACGTGTTCCCGAGATAAAGGGTCTTGATAGACAGACAGACGGAAGGGCGGACGGACGGACAACAAAGTGATCCTATAAGTACTCCCACTGAGTAATAGTTAATAGTAATCATATTACTACGAATAAAACTAAATGATTTTATATATTTTGTTATCAAAAGTTTCAGTTTGAATTACCATATTTATCGAGGAATGCTTGATGTGTTTGGAAAGATTATTTCCATTGTACGACAGCGGGTACGGAGGTTACGGATGTCAAGTTCATGTCCAGTTACTATATTGAAACGCTTAACGGATGATAGAATGCTCTACGAGGTTTAAATCAAAAGCGTCCCATTAAAGAATGTTTCGTAATTTTAATGACGTAAGAAGGACTTTATCTGCTCGTTATCTGGACTGGAACTGTTCGTCTGTCCGTCGTTACTCAAAAACAATAAGTAACTGATATACATTAACGATTCATATTATGAAAGTGATATTAAAGTTTGCCTAAGTGTGGTCGTGGTAGGCAAACGTAGTGTAGGACGCCCTGCAAGGTGGACCGACGATTTCAAAAAAATGGCAGGATCGGGATGGTCGGCGTTCTATGGGGGAGGCTTTCGTCCAGCAGTGGATGGCAAAGGGCTAAAAAAATGAATTGTTAAAGATAAGAACCAAAATTTTTAATAACATAACTACTAAAATATTTATTTCATTCACGACAAACTTGTCTCTGTGTACGTCATCAGTTTCTTGTTGATTTTTAGAATTAACATTCTGAATCGGATTGACGATTCAAAACTAGTCGTAAAAATCTTCTCGAATACAAATACGGAGATAAATGACGAGCACTTTTATAATACCCACAGGTCGTGAAAACTTTATTTGTATGAAAATATTATTCCCGCTTTATATTCGATGACAATGCTCCAATCTGTCAGAATTTAATTAAATCGTCGAACATTTCCAATTAATAATGAACATGCGAATCGTTCCTAGCAATCAACTTTTAGTCTTCCAATTATTATAATTAAAAATACTGTTTTTCAATATTTAAAAGCGCAGTTTATTAATTAATAATTGGGATATTAAATGAGCAAATGAATGATCATTTCCAATCCATTTATCCTAGAAAGCATTCAAAATGCCTCAGTTTTTTTTTTATATAAGACGGGCAAACGAGCATGAGGCTCACCAGATGGAAAGTGACTACCGCCGCCCATGGACACCTGCAACATCTGAGGACATGCAGGTGCGTTGCCGGTCTTTGAGGAAGGAGCTCTCGTCTTGAAGGTCTTTAACCGATATGACATATCGGTTTTTAAAAGTCGCCGGCTAAAGCTGGTTCCACAGAGTGATTGTGCAAGTTACAATTACTAAATTGTGAAAAAACTATGTAAAGGCATGCTTGTGTGCTAAAGGCACATTTAATTTATAAATGATTGGACACATTGGGAATGACGACCGCTGCTTGCCTATTTCTTTAATTATTTTTTTGCACTTCGTAAAATGATCAAAAGAAAATAATATAAAAAAACCCGCAGCATTTCTCTCGCAGGTTCTCAGGGCTGGGTGTTTCCTTTCCGAACCGGTGGTACCAGTGATCTCTCGTTTGGCAATCAATAAGTGTCATGATTCAATGTTGTATAAATTATTTTGATTTTGAATATTCTTTATTCAAAAGTCGAAATGCGTGGTTTATGTTCGATGGCTCGCTATATTTTTAGTGACAGTATTGAATAAGACAACTAAGTTTTTGAGTCAATATGGAAATAATGATTATGTCCACATTTTTGTTAAGAGAACACATCAAAAATAAATTGTTGTTTTAAGGAATTGACTAAGATAAGTAATTGTGGTTAGGTTTGGCACGTGTAACCCTAATTTGGTGGTCGATGAAGTTCACGGACGAATGGACAAGTTTGAAAATGACAGTGATGCAATTACTTTATGTACCTACGTAAAATGTGAAATAGCTATAGTAGCCGCACGCTCGGAGCCAAACTATTAAAGCGGCAAACATTTTTTGTAAAAATATTAAAGCATTGGGATATAATATAGAAATAATGACTCTTTTTTGGATCGAGAAAATGTATCTTTTCAGTATTTCGATTTGTATAAACTAGTTCTCCGAGCCAGCTGTATTGCTTAAAAAACAAAACGAAGGGTGCTCTATTATTTCCACTTATTTAGTCACCGTTGAGAACATCCAGCGTGACGCCATAATCGGTCACGAAGTAGTCTAGATAATAAGACTTTGAACAGAAATTGCTTCTGTACTTAAATATTTGAAATTCTTATTTTTAAAGAAACAAAGATAAATGTTAATAATTTGTAAATAAATAAAATATGCGTAATATGACGTCAAACGTAGTATGAGCTACAACTAATTTTTGGTTGGCGGCCAAAAAATATTGCCGGGAATTTATTACGTAGCAACATTTAACACATATTAAATTAACTGTTAATCTATCACTGCTTCATTTATTAAACTATAATTACCCGTGACTTAATTTACATCTAGTTTGGATCTCTTACGAATTTTGGTATAAAAATATAATTAATTTATTGGGTTTAGTAAGATCCTCCAGACCGATTTCGGCCACGGCGGCCAATCTCAAGAGAGATTCGCCAACTGCGCAGGAGATATTATAGTGCACAAGTGTGTGCGCAAACACAGGTGCACTCTCTTTTCCTTAGCTCTCATAATCCGGTGGGACGGCAATCCGACACGGCCGGAAAGAGTTCAGGCGCGGGGCCAACGACTTAACGTGTTTAGTAATTATTTGCTGTTGCAGTAAACTTTCAATAAAGTGTATTAATGCCATATGTAATATATATAATTAATTCGAAAACAAAACAAAATTTTATGACCAAATAATTAAAGCCTTTATATAAAAAAATATACGGTCATAGAAAAAATAAATAAAACATATGCATCTTAATAACAAATAAAGATTGCGGTCAAAAGCGTTACATTTTTTATGTGGCGTTTTCATAAGTCTTTGGAATTTTTCACATAAATCCTAAAGAAATATTAATTTAATAATTCACTTAAAATAAGATAAAAGACAAATAGAAACACCAACACATTACTGGCACATTCTGATTACGCGCAAAAAAATATTTTTATCAATTCATATGTATCTGACCTACATTCAAATTTATTATAACAAGTTTGTCAAAATAGAACTGTGATAAAATGTTTTAAAATATCATTTCGGAGCATTAAATCAATTTGCACGTTTTAAACCAATTAAAATGATTTTATTTTATAACACTTGTGACAATGAAAATTTTCAAGATATTTAAAAGAAGACAGATTTAAAAAGTTCAAACATTTTTATCGTATTTGAAACATTAAATTTAAAATAATTAGAATTTTAGTCAGGTATCGCGTATTATATTTTTTACTAGCGACCCACCCCGGCTTCGCCCGAGCAGCAGAGTAAATATTCCTAAAAAAAATCTGTCGTAGTATTGTATCAGCTTTTAGCCACAGTAGGCGACAGCCGGACGCGGGGGCGCGCGGGCGGATGCCTCACGCGTTAGTATGATTGGTGTGGCATCACTTGAATTTATTTAGTATGCGATATTTTTAAAATTACGACAAATCCTAATTATCACATTATTATGTAACCATTTTTTTTTAATGAAAGTGGGTATAGTTAGCTATCCTTAAAAGAGACATATGCCATCGCGAACTTTTATGTATCTCTAGATCTATGAAAGGGGAACAATTTTACATAGGTACATTATTTTGTGATAATTCAAAGGAATTTTACAGCGTTTTGGATAAAAGCTCCCAATCGGCTCGTTTTTTTTCGGGCTTCTTCAACAATTATGTTTATTTGTTGAACAACTTTATCCATTAGTGAAAAGTGTATGAAAATCCGTTCAGTAGTTTTTTTTAGTTTATCGCGTTCATACAGACAGACAGGAACCGCAGGGGAGTTTGTTTTATAATATGTAGTGATTTTGATTAGTATATTATTTTAGAGATGGCTCAGTTTTAAAAACGTGAATCTTAAAATCTCTCGCTTCAACCATCCTAATTTCCATATGGATATTTCAGAGCTCAATATAGTGAAAACAAGTCTGCCTATGTGCGTGACAGAGGCAATGCGAACAGTTTTTTTTATTAGGAAAAGTGGACTTAACGTTAATTAATTTATAGATTAATAAAGAATGGACATTTTTAATTCATTATTAATTGGTTTTGCTTGACTAGTTTCATCAATATATTGTATACACATAAACCGTAGAACCTGTTAGAAGTTATTAAAAAAATAAATGTGGATGATAGAAAAAGAGTAGCAGAATTGGATTCTGTTTTTTTTTTAATTAATCATCATAAACGTTTTGCACGCGGACGAAGTCACGAGCACGTCTTATGTGATAAATGAATATTTAGACAAAAAACATTTTTATTAACAAGCTTTTAGATACGAAATTTCTTAGGTATGCTATTGACCGTTCAGTTACATTGTCTGAAGCCAATCATAGATGTAGAATCAGGTCAAGCTTAACATAAAAATAAATTGTCCTCGGAACTGAACCAATATGTAAAATTTCAACCGTTGATTAAGATAGTGGTTCAAATACAACTTGCAAGACATAAGCCAAGTTACAAATTTCGAGTTCATAAAAAGCTTGTAAGAAGTGTCACACTTGTCCTTTTATTGATATTTTAACGAGCCGGTTGGCGTGGTTTGTAAGACACTTGTCTTACACGCCGCAGGTCGTGGGTTCGATTCCCATCCAGGACAGACATTTTTGTGTGCATGAACATGTCTGTTTGTTCTGAGTCTGGGTGTAATTATCTTTATTAGGACGTATTTACAAAAGAAAAGTATTATATGTAGTGTAGCAGTTGTCTGGTTTCCATATTACAAGCACTGCTTAGTCAGATGGCCGTGTGTGAATAATGTCCCAGGATATTTATTTATCGATATTTTTCATGACATTCCAATATACAAGATTAAATGGACAATATTAATGGACAATGGACTACGTGGATGATATATTGAAGTTAATATTACCAATGCATCCATGTTTATTCGAACGGAATGACATCCATTTGTTAAAGTAAAAATATTGAAAATGTCAGAGATGTTTTTCTTTCAAAACATCGTATTTCTCTTGATTTATTATCGATAATGTATATTTTTACTTTGTTTAGTCTGGAAAGTTGACGACGTTGACGTGAAAACTGATGAAAGAATGAATTATTAGGAACGAGCATTTTAGCTTTCAGTATAAAGTATTGATATATGGTTAGTTTTATTGTCAAATACTTGGTAGTACAACTTTGTGCAAGCCTGCCTGGGTAGGTACCGTTCACTCATGCGATATCCTACCGCTAAATAGCAATACGTAGTATTATTGCATTACAGTTCGAAGGGTGAGTCACAGGCACAATGGATATAACATCTTAGTTCCCAAGGGTAGTGGTGCAATGACCAAGAAATGGTTAATATTTCTTACATCGCCAATGTCTTTGGGTGGCGCTGACCACTTACCATCAGGTGGCTCATTATACCGTCTACCTATATTATGTAAATGTTTACAATGCGTCTGCATATTTAGCGCTAATACAAAAATAGCCTAACCTATTCTATAAATACCAACTCATGATACTCACCGCAGAACACGATCGTAAAATGACCGAAAGAAAAAGGTAATATGCGACATTGGATGTATATAACATTCATACACGCATCAATATTGAATATCATGCTGAGGCTTTTAAAATTTCACGCATGAGATACCTACCAAGTGAGGTCCTACGGAATAGCAATTCACTTCACTTTGGTAAAATGGTATATACGAGTGTGTGTTTGTGAGCATGTGTGAGTTATAACTCATACGTATATTATGAAAATCTCGACTGCCTCGTTGGTCTAGCGGATTGACATGAGGCCGCAGACTCGGTGGTCCTGGGTTCAATTCCCAGGTCGGGCCAATAAATAGTTATTGGGGTTTTCAGAAAATTCTCAGTAGCAGCCCGGAGTCTGGAACTTGAAAATGTGTACACTCCCGTGCCTCGGAAAGCACGTTAAGCCGTTGGTCCTGCGCCTGCTCCTCTTTCCGGTCGTGTCGGATTGCCGTCCCATCGGATTATGAGAGCTAAGGAAAAGAGAGTGCACTTGTGTTTGCGCGCACACTTGTGCACTATAATACCTCCTGCGCAGTTGGCTAATCTCTCTTGAGATTGGCCGAAATCGGTCTGGATCTTTTGAAAATCTCACTAACAGCCTGGAGTTGGGAAGTTGACAGTGATTTTCGTTTCTGGGAAAAGAACTAGATTTACGCCTGACTTTTCTCCGATCATGCCATCCAATCTATGATATAATGTCTCCCCGGGAAATGTATTTCTGCACAAACCTGTGCATTAAAATCTTTTCAGTGTTATTCATTGGGATTTATTCGGAATTCAATTAAGAGGACATTATTATTATCGTACTATTTTCAACCACAGGTTGACATACAAAAAAAATATCTGACAGAATCAATAGTAAGAGTTTTAATATGAAACAAAAAAAAAGACGTGCTATAATTTGAACATTGAAATATTTACAAGATATGTCGCTGGCTTGCGAGAATAGTGACGGACTAAAAATTATTGATTTTAGAGAATGGCATTTTTAAATTTCTTACTATAATGTTTTGTGCCTATCGCAAAATTTAAGTGATTTGTTAAGGGTTTGACTTTAGGGATTAAGGGTAAATTTATCGTAGTATCAAAATACATAAAAATATTTTAGAACTTTTATTAAAATAATAAAAAAAAATCGTCATCCAAAGGAGGTTTCAGACATCAGTCTTTATTCACGAGATTTTGACGTGACAACGTCTTATAAATTGGTTTGCCGGGTGACACTTCAAGAAACTGCGTTACGCTCCGCTCACGTTATGCGCTCACAATGAGAGCGAGTGAGAGGCACGCGTCCCTTCCACTCGGGCATGGTTAGCCCGCCTAAGAGCGAGAGAGATAGACATAAAAAGTGAAATTCAGTGCGAGATTCTTTGTATAAATTAATGTTTTAAATATAATTCTTTGTATAAATAAATGTTTTAAATTGTTACTATTATTTCATCCTTCTTCCTACTATACGAATGAATATTCACATTAAAATTATTTTACCACTCAAAGTCGTTGTCACGTAAAACTTTCGCCCGTATACCGACTTTACAGGCAACCAATTTTTTTTTTTTTATTATTTTCCACTTATGACATTTATTTAACTTTAAAGCCTCTTAAAAAAACTTGAAGCAGTCAAAATTTGACACATCCCCCCTTTTTTAACGTTGAAAAAAACGCGTTTCCCCCACGGGAACAATGGGGGGGTGTATGGGGCTCACCGTATGTCCAGGGCTCCGAGTGTGCCCGGGTCATCGGAACACCCACTAAAAAAACCAGCGGTACCCTTAATGGGAGCGCCACGGGATCGCTTGCGCATGCTACCGTGACGCTCTGACGGCCGGCTCGCCTATGCTGGACTCCATTCACTAGGGAGAAATCCCAGGGTACTGGGAACCCCCCTAGGGCCGCCGGCGCCTTTTGTGGCGGGGAGATAAGTGCGGATGTCGGCAGCGGCATCCTCCTCCCGCTCCTGCTCCGCGGCCTCGTTCTGCGACATCACGCTTTCACAGAAGGAGCCTCCTAGGCATCACAGCCTGTAAGTCATAAACTGCTCTACAGCTGATTCTTTAACTTCTGCTTCTTTCTTGTCCTTTACCTTCTCTTTTCTTGAAAGCTCTTTTTCGTTTAGATGGTTCTCATATTAGGCGTGGCTAGGCTAGGTTTTCATATTTATTTAGACGTGTTCCTTTTTTATTTTGATACGTCTACATATTGATTGCTACAAAAGTTTTTTTCTTTGCAAAATTAGGTAATTTATAAAATGCATCAAAATTATGGCGTCGAGTCTCATCATCAAACTTTGTGTTACACTAAGTTACACTTTTCTGTAAATATTCTTTTCCTATATTTTTGTTTGTTTATTCTACTATTTCACTCGAATCTGATGATAAATATTTATTTTCAATGTGATAATTAGGATCTGCGATACTATAATCCGGTGAGAAATCTTTTTCTTCTTTATCTTCTTCACTTTCAGCACTCATATTCGTCAACTCAATAGTTTTTAGTTCATTTTCTATTTGTAAATTACTTTCTACTGCAGTCTCATCTTTCGTGTTATCATTTATTGACTCTATACTCACATTATTTTCTTTGGTTTTATTTTCTACGCTATGGCCGTTGAGATCTTCTTCATTTGAATTTATAATGTTATCGGGTTCTTTATTACTCGTCTGATTCTCTATTTTTGGAGTTGCTTTAATTACGTTTTGTACAGGTAGACGAGCAGGAAGATTAACTAAAAGACGGGGATGACGATGAGGATAATTCAACTGTTTTTCTTCTGAATTATTGGCTGAAATTCAATAAGTATTTATTTATTTACGGAATAAATACCAAAGAAACAGGTATTGTTTTGTCATGCATTTCATAGCTGTCTCCCAGAGGAACAAGCCATTGTGTAATAGCCGTAACTCATATTTTTGTAAATCAAACCCGGAAGTGAGTGTAAGCTATTGGCAACAGGACGAAATTTTCACATCTGAATAAAATAATAACGAAAAAAAAACTTTCGACTTATTGAATTAAAAAAAAAAAACTCTTTTACAAACCTGATTAATACACTATAAATAATAATTTATATCATTTCCAAATTTTTTCCTAGCAACTTGTTGAATTAACAGGAAAGAAAAAATTAAATTGAGACAAATTGCAAATTTATAAAAAATAAAATCTTGTTATTTTTCGTGAATATAGACTCAAGTGAGATAAAATCTGTATAAAATACGATATCATAAGGAATTTATTCAAGAATATAGACGTAAATAAAAATAAGACATAAAAAGAAAACAACGACTAATTACTAAATATGTCACTATTCCTGAAAAAAATAAATCAATATTGTAACCGAACTCTAAATACGTCGGTATTTACGAGAATCGACCGTGGGCTTACTCTGTTGTCATCGACTCAACTAAAAATAAGCCTTTATTTGTGATTAACACTAGAGAGTTTTGTCTCAAATGAATAACGACGTTTCCTCTTTTTGACGAACGTTGGCGCGAAATCGGCGTTACGGCTCTGTTCACGATAAAATATCAAAGATTTGTGATCGTTTGGCATACAGAACTCAATTTGACCGAATTTTGAGTTACGTCGATATTCTCGCAAGCCAGCGATGTGTCCTTAATTGTTGAGACAAACATTACTCATCCATTCATCCATGTAAATAATATAAAAATGAAAGTTTTAAAATATCGTATGAACTAAGCTTAGCACTTTTAAAACGTCTAGAAAATCTCCATAATCCATTAGTCTAATAGGTTAACGACCTTAAAAATATGTTAAAAAGCGCTTACTTTAAACAACATGGTACATGAAGAGAACTGGCGTAAAACATTTTACGATCGCATCCATTATATTTAAGAGGACAAAATTGATATTCTTTCATACTAATAACGAAGCATAGAATATCTTATATTATATGAAGTTTTTAGTATATTTGCTTTATAATATTTTTACTAATTAACACTTTTTTTATATTATAAGACTAGCTGTGCAGCGCAGTTTCAACCGCGTATAATTGATAAAAATATAAGAAATAAAAATAAGCATAGAGCCTTCCTCGATAAAAGGACTAACACAAAAATAATTTTAAATTCGAACCTGTAGTTCCTGAGATTAACCGGATCAATCAAACAAACTTTTCAGCTTTATATATTAGTATAGATAGGTAGGTGGACGTGCATATGGGCCATCTGATGGTAAGTGGTCACCAACGCCCTTAGACAATGGCAGTGTAAGATATGTTAACCATCCTTCACATCGCCAATACGCCGTAATATTATACCGCAAAATAGCAGTACTTGGTTTTGTTGTGTTCCGGTTTGAAGAGTGAGTGAGCCGGTGTAATTACAGGCACAAGGGACAACATCTTAGTTGCCAAGTTTGGTGGCGCATTAGCCATGTAATCGATGGTTAACATCTTTTACATAGCCATGTCTATGAGCATTGCTGACCACTTACCACCTGGTGACCCATATGCTCGTCCGCCTTCCTATACAATAAAAAAAGTATCAAGATGATATATTGCACTAGTATATTATGTTCTGTATTATATATTCAATTTTGCGTAGCGAATGAAACAGTATTTCGCTATTTAATTAATCTTCCTATGTTTTGGATCGGAATTTGTATTACAGTTGACCCTACAGGCCTTGACAGGATCTGGCTTGGAAGAGCACCCTTATCTAACTAAGACTCAATGGATATTAGGATATTTTTTCAGACTTTAGGTCGGTTTAGGTTCCTTACCTTCTACGAGACTGATGGCCGAATACTGAAACGTCATTCAAATATGTGATTTCAAAATTTAGTATGCAAAATTTGAAATTAATGACGTTCCAAATAATTAAGTCCCACTTCATATTTGAATAACGTTTCAGTATTCGGCCGTGAGTCTCACATTAAGCGAAATTTTAGAATAAGATATGGCTTTGTCCTCATCAAATAATATGCAACCTTGTAGAAGGTAGAAGGCTCATAGTGTTTTATTTCCAAAGATTAGTGATGCATTGGCATTGTAAGTAATGGTTACCATTTTTTAGTTCTTCTTCATAGTCATCAGTCTGTCCTATTTTCCATGCTCATAACTATTTAGCTAAGTATACATAAAAATGAATAGTATTTTGACTCATTTTACACAATTCGATTGAATATGAAACAGTAGCTGATTTAATAATTATTTCACAATATTATAATCATTATCATACTATCATACTGGCAAATAATACTGAGGTCTAAAGGTTCATTTTAAGGGGTCACGCCAATAATACGCATGAGGTATATTATACTGACGAACGAAAAGCAATATGTAATGTCATATGATATTCAAATAATAAATATTACTTTTCTCTGAGAAAAATAACCTTATTTACTCAAAATATGTGTCATTCCTCGTCCCTGTTTACATTACAGGTTCATTGACCTTTACATCAAACGTAATAATAGTTTTATTATTTAGGTTTAGAACTACTAGTTAAATCAATGTATCCATGAAATATATCATTTTATCTATATAAATAAAATGATAAAGGTCTGCAGTTGTGCGCGCATCACGAAAAAACTACTGGGTAGATTTCAATGTAATTTTCTTAATTTTATTTCTTAGACACTTGGCCCTTATCAAAAAAAAAATTGCGATATCTTCATTTAATAAAAAGTTATTAAAGTTTCAAGAAACAACGATTTGTATATTTTGCAGTGCGTGTTCAGTGATGTATGTTTAAACAAAGTATATTTTTGCTTGCGATCTTTTTGATGTTTTTTCCTTCGTACATAAGAAAACTTTGTTAATATATCAAGGACGAAGTCGCGGGTATCAGCTAGTACTAAATAATTTGCAAACAAACAGAACTTGCCATCTTGTAATGTTTGAGTTATAATAATAAAGTATTCTATGGTCTCTGAAATATTTACTTTACAAGTGCGCAAACATTATACTCCCTCACTCTCAAATTCGCTGGGACGGGAAGGGATTCAGGCGCAGGACCAACGGCTTTACGTACTTTCCAAGGCACGGAAGTGTACACTCTTCTAACTTCCAGACTCCGGCGTGCTAATAATAAATTTGTGACAGAAAATCCCTGTAACTTTTATCGGCCCGCACTGGGGCTTGAAACTAGGACCACTAAATGTTATATCTAGCCATTTGACCAATGAGGCATATATAATATGTCAGTATTTTTAGTGATATTACAAGTTAAACATAAGAATGAAAACACATGGGGCCTCCCTTTAGTAAGATGTATTAGCACAGGCGGATCGTTCATTATTATTGTTTCATAAGTAATTTACTTGGTTATTAATTCAATATTTTCACTTAATATTAACTTAAATTACTAACTAGCTTAACTCAAATTGCTATAATAATATTATAATGCACTTTGGCGTAAAGGTTTCTTAGTTCATACTATTTATAAAGTAAACTGAAATAGAAAAATACAAACGTACGTAAACGTACAAATTAAATGAAACATCAAATAGGTTTATATAACAGTAACATTCTGTGAATGTTCCACTGATGAGCTAAGGCCTCTTTTCCTCTTTTGAGAAGTTTTGGAGCTTATTCCACCACGCTACTCCAATGCGGGTTGGTGGAATACACATGTAAGAGAGTTTCAGTGAAATTTGACACATGAAGATTACCTCACGATTTTCCTTCACCATCATGCACGAGATGCATTTTAATCAAACACTAATCACGTGAAATTCAATGGTGCTTGCCCGGGCTGGAACCCACGATCATCGGTTAAGATTCACGCGCTCTTCCAACTGGGCCATCCCGGCTTATTTAGGTTTATTTATTAAAAAAGTATTTAATGTATTTCATTCCATTTCATAAAAACAAACTTAGTACGTGATTATAAGGGAAATTCTTAATTTACTTTATACAAAATGTACATAAGCCCTCATTTAGTCAGTCTGTGTCTCAGACCGTCACAGATTGTTAAACGCATCTTGAAAATTAATGAAGTTAAATTCAATGTCCTTCCAGTAATATTCTTTGAAGAAGTGCTATTGGTCTTAGCCAAAAGCTGCACGCTTATAATTATAACGGGTTAATAGAAATCTTAAGAACACGCATTGATATTTAAAAATAATAATAATAACATATTTTAATAATCTTATTTTTTAAAGTTCAATATGTATAGAATTTCATTTTATATGCATTTCATGCTTATAAAGTTCACTTTCAAAGCGAATTTGAGCAAATCGTCACGTCGACACCCACATAGGTGGAGTTCTCGCTGGAATCTTATAAATTTACAATTTGAATCGTGACCCGACTCCTCGCCGCAATAGAGGAAATATTTAAACTTTTAGCTGCGACATTATTACTTTTATGAGACGGCGATATCGTGGAATAGGTTTTTTTAACTTATTCCCCGTTTTATCATTTTTTATGATACCCGTTCGAGGTTTGCGCGTTTCGAAATTAAATATAAAAAAGTAATATAAAAGTGTACGACGACGACGAGCCGATTGGTGTTCTAGGTAAGATACTTGCCTTTCACGCCGCAGGTCGTGGATTCGATTCCCACCCAGAACAGACATTTGTATCCATGAACATTTCTGTTTGTCCGAAGTCTAGGTGTAATTATCTATCTATAATATTATAAATGCGAATGTAAGTTTGCTTGTTACGCTTTCACGCCCAAACCACTAAACTGATTTTAAAAATTCTTTCACCAATGGAAAGCTACATTATCAGCGAGTAACATAGGCTATATTTTATCCACGAACTCCCACAGGAACGGGACCTCCGCGAGTGAAACCGCGGGCAAAACTCTAGTTATCTATATAAGTATGTATTTACAAAAAAAAGTAGTATATTATGTAACTATATCAGTTGTCTAGTTTCCATAGTACAAGCTCTGCTTAGTTTGGGATCAGATGACCTTGTGTGATTAATGTCTCAGGATATTTATTTATTATTATTTATGAGTCGAGTGGTTGGATCGTGTGAATGTCAACCGAAGATTTTGAACACAAATGTGCATATTTCAAATATGATACTTGAACAGGTTCAATCCCCGGCACGCACCACTGAATTTTTATGTGATTGATTTTAGTCTATTGTCCAACTTCAAACAGCAATAACGCTACTAATACACAGCACATTTATGTCATATTATTCGTACTTTATATTTTAGTGCATAATAATACATCAAAGGGGAAATGCTGCTAGCATTCTTGCCACCATTCCACGCGGTCAGGACTTATATTGTAATTATTTTTAATTTTTATTTTGTTTTTAGTTAAGGTTTTAAAAAAAATACATCAATAAGTAGTTTAGAAATCAGTCGGTTTTAATTTGTTGTTTCCCGGAAAGTTTTAGAGACTACGAAGAGTTGGTTAATCCAATCTTTTGAAAAGTTAGTTAAGTTTCTACAGTAATAATTCACTAAGGCATCTGCTAACGCTTAAACGTCGGGCAAGGCTAGCTTAATATAATAATTGCACTGCCAATTTAATTTAGGAAAATAGCATCTGTAAATAAATAAATATGAATTAAATTAATATGAAATTAAATATTTCATTTAATATAAATAATTATAAAACATGGAGTTTCATTTCGCCGATTACTAAATACTATACAGGATATATCTATTTAATTTTATGTATTATATATCAGACATACTACTACTTAATTTCTTGTGGGTTTCATTTAAATGAAACCGGAAATTTTACGTTCATTTACATATTATAACATCAAATCGTCGCCTTAAGAGTGCTTATAAAGAGTGTATGTATTTATTATTATGTATTTTGAGTTTAAAGGGTGAGTAAGCCAGTGTACCTATAGGCATAAGGGACATAATATCTGAGTTAAAGGGTTGACGTTAATTTTGATGACGTTGTAGGGTTGAAAAACTTTATTAGGTTGGGTTACTTACTTTTTTCTCCTCATCAATATTTTATAGTGTCAATGTTTAAGGGCAGAGTTGATTAACATCAGGTGGCTCATTCAACAGTCTGCCTGTCAATTATCAATAAATATTATGTATAGTTGTTTTGTATAACGTATTTTGTATGATGTGATTTAAAATATACTTATTTTCAGTATTCGTCCTCTGCTGGTCACCGTACATGATATTCGACCTCCTCCAAGTCTACGGCTACGTCCCCGACACACAAGTGAACATAGCCATCGCTTCACTCATCCAGAGCCTCGCACCACTGAACTCAGCTGCAAACCCTGTCATTTACTTCATCTTCTCCAACAGGATATTCATTAGTCTCCGGTAAGTAAAAATTATTAGACCGTCAATGTCTCAGAGCTGGTTAAATAATCTTATCTAAGGGTGATGAGGCACTTGGAGATTTGGAAGTTTATTCTTTCATACGGTTCCTGTGTTAATATTTTAATTGTTTACATTGTTAATTCGAGACATGCAGATTTCTCACAATGTTTTCCATCACCAGCACGTGATGAATAATAAACACAAACTAAATAAATGAAAACTCTATGATGCTTACTTGGATATAAACCAGTGGTCTTCAACTTATATTGACATATTATCTATTGAACCATCTCAGTTATAATATCGTAATGCTAACTATTTAAAATTAATTACAAACATAACTGAAATTAATCATAAACAAAAATTTTAACAGAATAAAAACCGACTTCAACAAAAAACTATTCCAAAACAAATGAAAATGCACTAAAAAAAAATTAATAATTGCGTATTCTTCTACTATTTAATAATCAACTTACTTTTTCTATTCATCAAAATATAGGTACGATTGTGTTGTCTGATTGATAATGTTGTTACAATTGTTGTTATTTTTGAAGAAGATGTCAACCAAGGAAACACTACAATATACCTAGCAATCGTTTTACCCAGTCGAAAGTTCTGAGGTAACAAACACATTAAAAAAAAGATACAGACGAATTGATAACCTCCTCCATTTTTGAAATCGGTTAAAAATTACGACTATTTGCTTACCCGGATTTTCTTATAAAACAGCCGCAGCCATCTTGACTCTTAGTCTCCGTTGAGTAGATACAATTGATATAAGCATTAGGAATTGTCAAAGCCGTAAAAACTTCCCTTTTTAGGACATAAATGGCACTAGGTTTAGCATTTCGGTTCCTATCAAGGCGGTTGCTTTAAGCTCGTTTTCTTCTGAATAGGGTATGTGATAAAATATACCATAAAATATAATTGTCCCATTTAGATGAATTATGGTATCTATATATTATTTTAAGCGAATCCCGATATTTCTTGTTTTATTGATATTCCACATAATATTTAAATAATAAAGCCTTATGATTGCTGAAAATTTTGATGATAATAAGCCATCTATAATTCATATTATATTAAAATATTGTTAATATGTAAATATTTAATGTGATATAATTTTATTAAATGAATTAAATATTAAATTATACGTAGGTATTCCTTTCCACAGATTTGACTCAATTTTTAGTATTATTGGTTTCTATCATAAGAATATACAGATATTATGATTTAATTTCGTAAAAATATAAACCATATCTATATAAATTTTATTTTATTTTAATTATTTATTTAATCAAACAATATAATAATTAATATTATAAAACATAAAAAAGTAGATTATTTTCGGATTCGTTGATTTTCATACAGGTCATAAATTCAATTATATAGAGTTAAAGTTATTTTTTATAGTATACATACTAAGTTTTTTGCCGGTATTTCTTGATAGAACCTTCATCGAAACTGTTGGTAATTTTACATTCAATTTTAGCCTGTAACATGTCGATTCAAAAGTGCTTATAAAGATCCTACTTGTATAAAGTTTATTCGTTTTTTATTATTCGTAAATTTGTGGTCCGATTTGGCGCTGCTTTGTCATGTATACGAAGCCTTATGTAGAGTTTCGTAATATATTACCCATCAACACGAAGCCTTATCACGAAGCTTATGAATAAATTAATATCAACAGTTTGTATTTATGATTGAGTTATTTTTTAAGAAAACTGAACTTATATCACGGATAACAACTATCATCTTACGTCAGGATCCCAGTCGATTATTTACCCAACAAATCATCTACCAGTCCAGGACTGCTATATATCTTGTTGGGTCTCTCTTAATTACAATACTTCCCCGCCTAAGCCACTCTAAAGTTACAACGCTGTTTGTTGATATTGAAAATGATTTATGAGTATTGCAAAATGTTTTAATGTAAACAGCAACGCGTTCTTAATTACAATAACGACTTTTAAGGATATTTAAATAATCTTTATGCTTTTAGTATGATCTCTACTTATGTTACAATAGTTACTTAATATTATAAACAAATCATTCATCACTTAACTTCTTAATTGAAAAATATTAAAGTAACTAGTAAATTGTGAGTATATACTTACTAACTGCTTTATGTTGCCACAACTACTCTTCATTTGACGAGAAGGTTTTTTAGTTTACATTGGTGAAGTTTAACTTTCAGTTGATGGATACAAATGTGGCAGAATTTTAATGATATCAGACACATGCAGCTTTCAGTAAGGGGTTTTTCGGTTATCGCCGAATACGAGATTAATTATAAACACAATTAATTTGTCTCTTAATTCATTTCCGACAGCTCAGTTTTGTCTTAAATATGTATATATTATAAATGCAATGCACAAGACACGGATTAAATAATTATTATTATAAAACGTGTGAGACATAGCACTGATAGAAAATCTGTGATAAATATAAATTCTAAAAAAAAAACATTTAAAGTGATTATGAAAAATGAAAACTTTTGAGTCTATTGTACTGTATTGTCTCGACTACACAAAAATTGTTAAGATAATTACGTTATAATTATTTGATATGAGTGCAGTCGACGCTCTTATTATTACAGACAGGATAGAGCCGTATATGTCGTAAAAGTCGACCGAGACATTGCTTTTGTGTGTCAATACCCTTAGCACTTATCGTCTCAACAACTAGTATGGTGCCGGAAACAAACCCACCAGGAAAAGTATTCCCTAGGGGGACTTGCGTCAGACACGTAGGCCGTAAAATTCAGCCAAATTGTCTTTCTGGTAGCGTTATAAAAACTCACTTCGCCGACCCAAAATAAATGAGTTAAGGGCAAGCGAATGATGAATTCGATTCCAAAGAAGATCGTTCTATGTTTAAATCTGTTTTTTTATTAGAACAGTATTCTTTTTTTTTATTTTCTTGTTTTGGTAGGTTTTTTGTGCAAGCCCGTCTGGGTAGGTACCACCTATTCGTCACTTATACAACCGCCTAACAGCAATAGTATTGTTGTGTTCCGGTTTGAAGGGTGATTCAGCCTGTGTGACTACACGCACAAGAGAAGGGGCATTACAACTTAGCTTCGAAGGTTTGTGGTGCATTGCCATTGTAAGGAATGGTTAATATCCCTTACAGCGCCAATGTCGATGGCTATGGTGCTCATTTACTACCAGGTGGCCCATCAGCACGTCCACTTTTCAATAAAATAAAAACATGGGCAAACAAAAAGGGACCAAGGAAACACAAAGTAAAATATTTACATATATATGACATTTTTAGTCACAGATTTTGATCTCATTGAATACAAAAGCCATGGGATAGAGATGTATGGAAATGCGTAGGACAGGCCTACGCCGTAGAGGCGACAGCTACAGACATACATTAATATTCATTTATATAATAAGCTAGAATCATTTGTTTTGTATAATTTATTTGTAGAGAAATAAAGGTATTTTTTATGATTATTTAATAGGATTTTGTAAGTTTAACTTAAATTTTGTATGTTCAATTTTTTTTTTATTGTTTCCGATCGGATTGTTAGTTCAATTCCAAGTTTGTTCTAAGATAATAGTTCCACTACATAACGCCATATTTAATTTTATAGAAAACTAGTAAAAAGTTGAAAGTAAAAATAATTCAGAAAATATGAATATATATAATTAAGGATAAATCATTAATTTGTCTGAATTAATAACTGGTTTTATCGCAAAAGTAAAGCATGCAATGCAATTTTTTCTTAATAATTTACACTACTAAGTAATTATTTTATTTGTGTTTTTTTTATACAGCAACATTCCTCCATACAAATGGCTGTGGTGCTGGATGAAGACTGGTGACAGTTCCGCGGTGAACGAGTCGAGGGCTCACACCGAACTACTAACATCATCACATCGACGCACCAGACATGAACTAACTATCAGAGTAAGTTGCATACGATTTAATTAAAATAAGACCACAATTTTAACTAAATATTGAATCAATTATATTAATTATATGATCATCATTTATCAAGTTTAGATATTTTATGATTGTAATCATACAGTATTTGTCCGTCTCATAATTGTCTTATTTTCGTTCTGAAAGTCTTTATTTAATTACTTCTATTTAGTTACTTGGTTCTCTTGTTTTGTTAAATAAGTACAGAATAACTGACGATCCTTTTTTTCCATTGTTTACATCCTTTGTTTTTTATTCTAGCGCAAAGTTTATTTGTGTACATTAACAATATACATATTTTAAACAAAAAAATATAATAATACTTTAAGATAAAATAATGAGAACATATTTTTTTGCTTTTAAAGAAAAAGCAAATGTCGAGCCAAGAGTACATTCCTTATTCAAAATTGGCTTCCCCCGACCGTAATGGTCGTATCTACGGCGACTATATCTTTGGTAAAATGCCAGAATGAGCTATGAAATTACAAACCTTAACGAATATTTACTTGAGACCCACTTTTATTATTATAGGTTTTATAATTATGTTAATTATTATATTGTTATAACAAATTATAATGCCCTACGTGTAGCTTATTATGTAATTACTTTCAAATGCTTGTAAATTCAAGTTACTAACTTAATCTATATACAAGCAATAATTTCGTTAATGTATTCGTTACGAGCCGCAAATAATGAATTTTAACAGATATTTTCACTATTTTCTGCAATACAACGGCGTCATTTTAAATTATTTTATTATATTTAGATAAGAATATTATTTTACATAAATAAAAATGTTAACAAAATAAAAACCGACTTCAAACCAAAAACAAATTAATATGCACTAAAAAGTAATAAAATATATATCGTATTCTTCTACAATTTGATAATTAACTTACTTTTTTCTACTCATCTATATGTAGGTACGATTGTGTTGTGTGGTTGATAATGTAGTTACAATTATTGTTATTTTTGGAGTCGATGTCAGCCAAGGTAGGTTTGTAACTACATACATAGTTATAGGTGAGATGTGCTTGTGTCGCACGCGCAACTTGACGAGGTGAATAAAATTATGTTCATTTGTAAATGGGTTTAATTAGGTATTTGTATTCTGTCCTAGAACTCAAAGTATTTTGTCGTTCGTATAAAAGTAATTTGTAAAAAAAAAAATTGGTTGCCTGTAAAGTCGGTATACGGGCGAAAGTTTTACGTGACAACGACTTTGAGTGGTAAAATAATTTTAATGTGAATATTCATTCGTATAGTAGGAAGAAGGATGAAATAATAGTAACAATTTAAAACATTTATTTATACAAAGAATTATATTTAAAACATTAATTTATACAAAGAATCTCGCACTGAATTTCACTTTTTATCTGTCTCTCTCGCTCTTAGGCGGGCTAACCATGCCCGAGTGGAAGGGACGCGTGCCTCTCACTCGCTCTCACTGTGAGCGCATAACGTGAGCGGAGCGTAACGCAGTTTCTTGAAGTGTCACCCGGCAAACCAATTTATAAGACGTTGTCACGTCAAAATCTTTCTTGAAGTATTCTCTTATTATTGTTGCTAGGTATATTGTAGTATTTACGTGGATTTATATAAAAAAAGTGTTCTTATACAATAGTACTACAATTACTTGACCATAACGATGTTACGGTAGGTGACTGAAAAATCAGGATAGCCTATAAAAGATTCGGCCAAGTTTCGTCAATTTGCTCCTAAGAATTGAAGAGTTCCGTTGCTTTGTCATGGATCCTATAATCAGAATCTAGCCAAACTGTCATTAAATCACCTTTGAAGTGCATCCTTTCCAATAAAAAATCATCGAAATCGGTTGGCGTGATATTGAGTTATTCGTCCATTTGTCGCGCACATACTTAATGCAAATTAAGACTTATATGGTTTTCTTATGGATACCATTGCCAAAACTGAACCAAATTAAAATGGGACCACACGGGAAGCAACAACCTTTAAATTAAAAAAAAAATTCAAAATCGATTCACCCAGTCGAAAGTTCTGAGGTAACAAACACAAAAAAAACAAAAACATACAGACGAATTGATAACCTCCTCCTTTTTTGAAGTCGGTTAAAAATGAAGAAGAACTTAAATTGTTCAATCTCGTTAGTTTATGAGCTTAAAAATTTACACACAATAAGTCAGATAACATTTTAATAATATAGATAATCATTCAATTACTCAACAGTCATTATTTTTGAAAATAAAAATTACAATTAAAATTTCGACAATAATCAACTTTGAAATTCCGTTGTACCCTCTTTAACACTCTTTATCAAAATAGAGGGCGTTGGGTACTTGTCACAGGGTCCCTTAACGTCACTCGCAGACATGCTAAAACACTACGAGCCTATTGAAATTTGTTGTGAAGCGCGGCGTCAGGCCATTTAGGTTAACAGAATTAATATCGCTCTATCACGATGTTTTGCTTTATTATGGAAAACGATTCACAGACTCCTAATTCTATATTCTAGTAACATCTTGTATAATATTTATTTCTATTATTTCAATACTCATATTA
Organism: Nymphalis c-album; assembly: GCA_963151315.1. NCBI lineage: Eukaryota > Metazoa > Arthropoda > Insecta > Lepidoptera > Nymphalidae > Nymphalis > Nymphalis c-album. The sequence continues at coordinate 11,708,850 of OY720591.1, read as the reverse complement.
ATATTAGTTAGGTTTTATTGTTTTTCTGTTTTAAATAATGCGATTTAATAAAAGTAAGCTGCTTCATTCTGCTGTATAAGACTTCAAAACTCGAGGTCTCAGCTTTAAATTCCGGTCAGTTAGTCAGTACTTTTTTTTTGCAAGGATTTTTCAGTAGTAAGCCGCAATTAGGTTAGGTTAGGTGTACGCTCTGATGCGTCGCAAGCATGTAAAAATAAAGTCAGCAGATTAGTGTAAAGCGTTGCCAATAATATGTAATAAAATATATGTAAAATATAAGATGCCTTTGTAGCTATTGAAAGAACTAGCTTATACTCAGAAATAAGACGGGACTTGATGAAATTAATATATTATTTGCTATCATAAAATCCTTATATATAATTTGGCGCGAGATGCTCTCAAGATATTTTATAAGTGAATTCGTTTCCCGCCAAAAAGGGAACATGTCAGTTCTTGCTTACAGATTAAAAATGTAGAATATTGTTGTTTAATATGAAAAATGACACACACTTCAGTAATATGTAATAATAATACGTATTATGTTCAATATTATATATCAAAATATTATTGACGCTTACACTATACAGATTGACCAAACATGACACTGACTGCCATCCCGTTCATTTATTTCAGACAGGGTTTATTTAACCCAATACCATAAACATTTAGATCAACCTTTATGTAATGTTTTATCCATTTATTTTACAGCAAAATTAGTTGATTCCAGTGATTCATTCGGTGTTTTGTGCGTAGTAACGGAAATATAATACTATAGATACTATATTAAAATTACTAACATGTATATTATAAATTTATTTTTAACAGCTAAAGGACGACAGTGTTAAGAATCCAAAGCAGCGTCTACACCAGTGCAACAGTAATTCCCGTAAAGTTAGACTCCACCTCCCGGAGACACAGATTCAAATGAACAATAACTGTCATTCGCAGTCAACAAGACGGCCAGCTGACACGTTTCTGTAAATGAGGTACCCTTAAAGTAATCCTAATATTTTTTTTAGTTAATTAGATTACAATTTCGAATGGTTCTTATAACAGAAATACATAAGTAATACGTTAAATCAAAGTGACATTTAAAGTAAGAAAGACTAGATGATGATGATTTATTAGTATCTGTGGTCTTCTCGACAAATGCATTCAATATGTGAGATAGGATTGATTTTTATTATTTTTTTATAATATCGATAAATATATCGATAATAACCGAAGGTGAACGAATAAGCTAATTGACAGGTCAAAGTGACGTGTCTATGCAAGCTATGCAAGCAAGATGTGCCAGAGCCGTACAAACACATTAGTGCTCGATAAAATCATAAATTATTGTTATAAATAATGTTCCATCGTGCCCAATGTAAAAAAAAAATACAACTAAACGTGTTTATAAGAAGATACATTTCATATTAGTTGTCTTTGCAAATACATTCACTTGGTCGTTCCTTACTGACACTGGCAACTTTATAACAAAGAACGAAACAGATTAATAGTATAACAGAGCGAATCATTCATTCTTCTCTTACCGTTTTGTATCTGAAGCAGTTAAAGATCTGTGTTGTGTTTAATCACTAGTAAGCAAATAGTACGAATGGTACTATGATGTACGTAGGCATATCTAGAGATTAGATATCGATGTAATTTTTTATTTCAAAATTCGAATTCTTAAATTAAATAGAAAAAATAATAAGATAAAAGAAATAATCAGTCTTTTTTCATATAAGTATATATAAAAGTTAACTGGTACGCGAATTAAGTAATCGTAATTTAAATTTAAAAAGTTCTGATATACGTATTACTAATTATTAATTTTTATGTTTTTTTTATTACGTAGTGTTGTCTATGATGTTGTGACCATAAATTAAACTATATTTTATCTTATATAAGATTTTGTAATATATAAAATTTCTTATAGACGTAATATTATAAACATTTGTGTATACAATTTTATATGAACTTAGGTAAAAATATATTATAAATCTGAGTGTTCATAGTGTGCAAATTTGATGTATTTGTTGTAATTTTAATACAACAATATAAATATGCTAATTAATTAAAATTTCGATTTGTTTGTGTAAATTATTATATATTACAAATGAAGTGTATCATTCGTTAATCGAAATTTCGTGTGAACTGTCATTTCACGTGGTTTAAAAATGTTCGCTCAAATTGTTAATTTTAATTTTGAATAAAAAACAAAAAGCGTCGTTGTACAATAATACGTTTCATTGCTAAGGATAACACGATATTTAATATACAAATGAAACAATTATAATGAAATAGATTACGCCTCGCCGTAATTGGAAGATTTGCATTAAGCAAATAAACACGCTACGCCAATTAAAGTACCGTCAGAAGAAAAATATACAATGAGATATTCGAGAAAGATAATAATTAATTGCGTTAATACATTGTGTAATCCTATTAAAAATTTAATTAATTAAAAAATCTGAAAATAGAATTAAGACCACGAGAAATAACTGGTAATATGTTTTTTTTTTATTTTATTTATATATCAGTACCTTCCATACCTATATTATCTGTAGCTTTTATATAATTATTTGATGTTGACAAATCATGAATATATATTATATGTGCATATTAAAATAAGAAACATACATTTACATTAGGAATTGTAATAAATAACAATACAGGGAGTTATAAAAATAAGTATAAAAAAATCAAGTATTTCATTTCATTCTATTTTTATTATTTTTGTATCTAGTTTTTACTAACTATATTTAATTTATTTATACAAAAAAAAACCTCATGACTTATGTAAACATAAGCTATTAAAAATAATAATTGATTAATTTAATATTTTTATGTTATTTATGTTGTATTATGTGAACTCAAATTGTAATAAAAATTACATAAAAAAACTCAATTGTACATAATTATTTTTCAGAAACTTAATATTCCTAAGATATTTTAGATATAACCCTTACTAGAAAACGTTGCGTACTTATTGAATAACAAAGTAATTTTACTTCTTCTCTCATCAATAATTTGATATCAGAAAAAAGAATACATTTTGTAATACAACCGTTACACAATTTTTATTAGTAAGGAATTAAATATTTAGTATAAGAAATATTTAACAACTAAAGTAGAGTCAAACTCTTTTCATCTTAGTATCTAAAGGACCTTATGTATTTCTATATATAAAGTTAATAACAATACGACTTCTGTATCCTACGATAAGACAACAATATTTTGTACTGTTGTAGATACTTCAAGTGGTGAGTGTATTATTCATATAATGACAATCAACAGTGGTTGGCAACGTAGTGGCAATTACCACATACCATCAGGCCAATATGTTCGTCTTGTTATATATAAATATGATGTCGTAAATGTTGAATTTATTAAGTACCTTCGTTCGTAGTAGCAAGTTTATTTTGTACTATTAAAATGTAAGTAAATAAATGTATACAATTAAGTGTGGTGTTTTATTATGAAAAATATTTTAATAAAGTAAAGTAGGAACTGTAAAGGTCCCACAGCTGGGCAAAATTTCTCCCCTATTCCCCTTTTTTTTTTTTTTTTTCGCTGTGGAAATGCATTTACGCATGCCCCCCGCAAGATGAAAAGCGGGGGGTTATGTGGGACTCGACGACTGAAGTGCAAGGCCGTAATACCCACTAAAACCACAGCGTATACTTCACCGCCGTTAGGGGGGTGCCAAGGGGTCGCGTGAGCATTCTACCCTGAAACCCCGACGGATAGCCCGAAGGCCACAACTTCCTTGGCGACGGTTTAAGGTGTTGGGCTCCGCCGCCAAAAAACACCCTGACGGCCGCAGAGGACAGGGAGGACGGCAACCTGACAACACCGCATCTCCTCTTCCTCTGCGGCCCCACCGCAACGCACAAATGGTGCGCCCCCATTTGGTCGCGAGAGATAGGGCGCGCGGCAACGAAACACCGACACGCCTCTCCTCCCGCGATCACTCCCGACTGTGAGGGACAGACAGAACTGTCCCCCGCACCCGCCCCTGGGCGCATCCAACGCAAGCCTCCTCCTTAGGCCCACGAGGAGCGCCCCACGTCCGGGATCCCGCTTAGCTTCCCCGTGGCCGACCTTACCACGGGTACTGAGCCCCCCCACCACGACAAGGTGGAGATCCCACGCGGGGGGGCTCCCCTATTCCCCTATTCTACGTGAGGCAAAACGTAATAAGGTTTTGTCACGATATTTGCACACACAGACACCAGAGGCCACTAGATCATTAGATTATTAGTTATTTGAGATTATCCTAAATTCGATGGATTCATTATCTATCTATCTATCTATATAATTGTAAGCATTGCAGGTTAATATTTCGATATTTCCTAATCGACTGTATAGCCACAAATCTATTAACGACCCTAATCGTATTAAAGCTTCAAGCTAAACTGTATTGGACCGAATTGAATGCAATTTCATTTCCTAATAAGCACTACCAGAGGTTACACATTGATCTGCCTTGGGTATGTATAAAAGACAAGCTGTGCCTTGCAGTTTCACACGCGTGTAATTAATATAAATATAATGAATAAAAATTTCTCGATATAAATAAAATTTTTAACAAAACAAAAACCGACTCTATAGATAAAACAAATTAATATGCACTAAAAAGTAAAAAAATAATTACGTATTCTTCTATAATTTGATAATTAACTTACTATTTTCTACTCATCAATATGTATGTACGAGTGTGTTGTGTGGTTGATAATGTAGTTACAATTATTGTTACTTTTGGAGTCGATGTCAGCCAAGGTGGGTTTATACTTATTATTATTAACTACATATGTACATCGTTATAGGTAAGATGTGCTTGTGTCGCACGCGCAACTTAACGAGGCGAATAAAAGTCAATTTGTAATGTGTAAGTTTTTGTTTGTTTTTAAAGGATTCCCGTATTATTATTGCTAGGTATATTAAAGTTTTTTCTTGGCATCGACTCCAAAAATAACATACAGACGAATTGATAACCTCCTCCTTTTTTTTGAAGTCGGTTAAAAAGGTCTATACAACACAAAAATATTTTTTAAATTCTCAAACAAACAAACTCTTCAGCTTTATATATTAGTATAGAATATGTATTATGTTGTCTCGAAATTGTTGATGTTAGAAGAAATCAAGAAATATTCTATACTCGTATCAACTCTTGAGAAGCTTGGTGGGCATCATTAATTTGCTATGTTTTGTAAATTATATAACCGCTGCTACTAATATAAATTTGATATGAATACATATATGGCCAATGTCAAGATAAGTAACAATCTCTTCTGAAACAATCCTTTGTCATACTTTAAAGTTATTTATGTTAAGAAGATAACATAACAAAGCAACATAGTAGCATTTGTAGCTATTTCAATGGTAGGACGAGTCGAGATAAAAAACCCTTCGATGTATATATTCCTTGCGATTTGCCTACATTTCTGATTATAACATGCAGTACAAATAGTTATTAATCAATATATTTTTGTTAATAATACAATGCTTAATTATTTATATCCCCAATAATTTCATTTTCAAAGTTCCAATAACAACTTCACCGACATTCAAATCCGGAAGCATATCAATTTTATTTTATTTATTTATTACTCATCCAATGACGTCATGTCATTCATGTTCCAAGTTGTTTATTTTTTTTTTTACTCGTTCTCCCGTTGAAACAGACTATAGTTGCGTACAAAGGCAGCATTATCGCGAGAAGCGATCTTTCACAAATAACCTATGGAGGAAGAATTATTTGGAGTTTCTCGAAGGACATTATGATAGAACTGGAGTGTGAGGACATGCTTTAAGCAACTGTTAATCCGATTTGAGTAATTATTTTTGTGTTCGATAGCCTGTTTATTGAGAGACGTTTATCAGCTTTAGCGTTTAATTCTTAGTATCGTTGCAGTAACCATAAACTTCAAACAATACGGAAAACTTAAAAAAAAAATAGGAAATATTAAGTTTATATTTCAGACCATTTAGGTCATGCAAATAAATTATCACACTACCTACACACACACGACGGTTTTAAGTATATATAAGTACATAAGAAGATTTTCAAATCCAACCATTGTTACGAAAAAGGAAAGCTAATCGAATGAAACAAGAGGAATAAGCGGGTCCCTTATCGTTCCCTTTTCGTGAAGAAGTGACCAATGTATCGGACCATTTAACGGGAACGCGATTGAATACCCGCAAAGAACAGTTTCCCTTGATGTGACGACTGTGGTCCGATTGGGTTTTAGATTGGAACTAGGTGATTTGAGGAGAAGCTAAATTATCGAAATACCTACGACTTGTATGTTCTACAATATAAATAAATTAGTTGATGTTTTTTTTTTGTTATTTGTATTTTAGTAATGTAAGTGACAGCTTGTGAATGTCCTATTGGGCTAAGTCCTCTTCTCTTCTTTTGAGAAGAAGTTTTTGGAGCTTATTCCACCACGCTGCTCCAGTGAGAGTTGGTGGAATACAAATGTGACAGAATTTCAGTGAAGTTTGACACATACAGGTTTCCTCACAATGTTTTCGTTCACCGTCAAGCACGAGATAAATTATAAACACAAATTAAGCACATGAAATTCAGTGGTGCTTGCCCGGGTTTGAACCCACGATCATGGGTTCAGATTCACGCGTTCCTAGAATACATTAGGATGAATGAATGAACGACATATAGGATGAATGATAGTTGATTCATAAGACATCCTTAATGTATCCAATTATATGGTCTTAGCTCATCAGTGGGATATTTGCAGACTGTTCCTACTTTCCGGTCTTCTTCGATCAAACAAACATAAAGTAAGCGGCTTTTCAGAGGTTTTTTATAGAGGCAGATTCATTGTGTCATCAAAGATTTACAGTCAATAAAATCTTGTATATAAAAAATATCAATAAATTAATACTAAACATCGAATTCCAGACCTTCGCGGACTATTGTCGAGATGCAATAAAACATAATATACTACACACATTTGCATATAATTAAATAGGTTATAAATAACGTATATATGTGTATTGCAAGAAGCTATTGATATATTTGTTTACCCACGATGAAATACGAGTTGAAAATCTCTTTAGCACAACAGCTGACATTTATTGCTCGGAAAAGATTGATCGGGAAAAACATTACAAAAGTTCACAGATAAATAAAATATTACTTTCATTCAAAAGGTAGATATTTCAATGAACAAAAGAAAAAAAGATATTTCTTGTAAAAAACGACGTTTATTGTTTGTGTTAAGTGTATGAATATTTCGTGTCATGATATTTTTTACGTCAAATCATTCGGATCACTTTTCTTTTAAAATAGTGTGTTTATCATTTGTTAAAGGTACTTATGGTTTTGAAATACCAATCTCTATATATAACACAATATTCTTGATTTGAATGTAGTAACTGTATAATGAAATCTAAATGATTTAAATAATAAATAATACAAGCAAATTTCCTCGCGATGTTTCCCTTAACACAAATTAAGCTCATGAAAATTCAGTAATGTTCGCCTGGGGCTCAACCTGCATTCATTGGTTTTAACAACAGCACCATTACGACTTAAATAAATGTCAATTATTTCAAATATTATTATAAATAAATATTTAAAAAAAATCCCTGATCGCATCTATTTTTGTGTGTATCTTTTTTTTATTGCATAATAATTAGGTCCTCCAGACCGATTTCGGCCACGGCGGCCAATCTCAAGAGAGACTAGCCAACTGCGCAGGAGATATTATAGTGCACAAGTGTGTGCGCAAACACAGGTGCACTCTCTTTTCCTTAGCTCTCATAATCCGATGGGACGGCAATCCGACACGACCGGAAGAGTTCAGGCGCAGGACCAACGGCTTAACGTGCTTTCCGAGGCACGGGAGTGTGCACACTTCCAACTTCCAGACTCCGGGCTGCTACTGAGAGTTTTCTGAAAGAAAACACCAATAACTATTTATTGACCCGACCTGGGAATTGAACCCAGGACCACCGAGTCTGCGGCCTTATATCAAGCCACTAGACCAACGAGGCAGTCGATTTTATTGCATAGAAAGGCGGACGAGCATATGGGCCATCTGATGGTAAGTAGTCACCAACGCCCATAGACAATGGCATTGTAAGAGATGTTAACCATCGGTTACATCGCCAATGCGCTACCAACCTTGGGGACTAAAATCTTATGTCCCTTGTGCCTGTAATTACACTGGCCCCCTCACCCTTCAAACCGGAACACAACAATAGCAAGTACTGCTGTTTTGCGGTAGAGTATCTGATGAGTGGGTGGTACCTACCCAGACGAGCTTGCACAAAGCCCAACCACCAAGTAAATCTGAACGCAATATACTCAAAAACTACTAAACGGATCATCATAATATGGTGATCATTGGACGGAGTTATATATGAGGTTTATGTATGTATTTTATTAAAGTTTTGCGTAAATTAGCTGATTGTTGAATATATCGGAAAAAAATCATGCTGACTGAAGTCGTTAAACAGTCGAAAGAGTATGTATTAGGATATAAACTTTTTATGTAGACCCTTATTTTACTCGTGCGAAAACGAGGCAGATATAAATATATATGATGTATCTAAAGATGTGGCAATTGTAACATTTATATATAATAGATGTATACTATAAATGTTTATTAATCATTTTATAAAGAAGCTTTTAATATTTGTTAGATTTTATAATATATTTTGAAATACACGTATTGTGTGTTTCCAACAAAAAAAAAACAGTTCGACAAAATATTAAGCCAATTCCATAGAATAAACTGTCAATATTGCCAATATCTAAACTACATATTTCATATTTGTGTGAACTAAGTAAATATATTTATGTTTTTTTTAATGTAATTTACATTGTAATAAGTTGACTAGTGTTGTATAACTTACAGAACACCAAAATATAATATTGACCGATTGTCCGAAAACTAACGCTCCAAAAAATCTCAATGAATTTATCCTTTTATACACACAACAATAACTCAAAATGAGATAAACATTCGAGGAATCGCAAATATTTTTTATCAAACAGTAGATAAGTCAATAAAATGCTAATATCTAAGGTAGCCTGTATGAATAAAGATTGCGCTTATAGACTACGTTGAATTATTCAGTACTTGGCATATGTACCGGGCTGGTTTAATGCGTTATTGAAAAAAAAATACAATCCTGTTAAGGTCCCACTGCTGGGCTAAAACTGCCACTACTTCTAAAGAGGATTTTTGGTTCCACCACGCTGCTCCAATTTGGATTGGATACATATGTGTAAGATATTCATCCGGCAAATGCTGGAAGACTGGGCCATCACATAATTTTTTTGAGTAAAAATATTTTATCTAAATTATGTATATATATCAAAATATCTTTTTTATTGTTTTAAACAAACAAAAGCGTAATCTAAAACATACCAGCCGTCCGTCACCCGTCTGGCGTTATACCTCCCTCTGACAAAAAAGTGTGGAGCTGTGTCTATTTTGTACATTATCTGAAATAATTTAAAATAATTTAATTGTTTTTTTATAAATATGATATATCATTCATCATCATCGTTATTTCATTCGCTGAATTTTCTTGTACTTATTCTGTGTTTACAATTAATTGTTAATTGACGGTTAAGGTAATAATTGTGACACGAAACCTTCATGTCGAGCGCCATTACGCTTTGAAACGGTGTGGTGGAATTAGCTCCCAATCTTTAAGAAGTCTTTTATTAAAAATCCTAGCCGTAAGAAAATTACAGGATGTTGTTTTACTTTATTTTACTAGTTGATCACAACAATAGTATAGGAAATGTTTATGTTAACAATATTACTGATAAAATATCTCAAAATATTTGAATGAATATACCTATAATTGAACTACGAACAAGTTCAAGGGATCTGGGTGCCCAATAAATCATTTCGGCATCGATGGCTATTGACACCGCCAAATTGCTTTCTTCCTTACTGGAACTATTACACATCGAATTATCGTAAGGGGGCCAATAGATCCGCTTAATATGAGGCAATCACGTACAAAAATATCATATTGTTTGGAGTTATTTTATTTCGTTAGGCACCATTCATATAAATTACATTCCCCTTTGGATACGTTCAATTAGCTATTTGTTATGATGTCAGGAGGAATAGTACAGTACTTTTTATAATGACCTCGAATTGAATTATTCATAAATCAAACACCAAATCATATAAATTAATGTTAATTACTCACTCAATTACTTTATAAATCCAAATAACACATTTGAACATAATACAAATCATAAGTCGCGCCAATAATTAATTAATTACGTTACATTTTTATGCACCAACAAGATGGCGGCGATTAAAATTAGCGCGCTAAATGCCGCTTCTTTTTTTTTAATAACGCTTTTGTATGGACCAAGGAGTTTCCTAACTATATATAATAAACATTATTATTTATATTCAACTACTGCACGACAACAATTGGTACGGATACCAAAGGTATGAGTATTTAGATGTCTAAAAAAATATGGCTTAATTTTTTTTTGAACAGAATAATATTCTGCTTTTCTGTACACCAAAAGCGTTACAGAAACATACAGTTATAAACACAAACATAAAACTGTACAAAAACACTTATATAATATTTTAAAACAAATATTTTTAATGTATGGTTTTGTAATGTAATGTAATGTATGGTATGTGTTGATGTCTTTAATCTAGATACAAGAAAGAAAGAAAAAAGAAATATTACCTTTTATGATATGACAAATTTCTTGTCTAGGTCAACTTCATAATATTTCAATTAAATTCTTTGACAAAGGATTTTCGGGTGTGCCACACAAAACCAATGAAATATATATTATTATGTGTTCCGGTTGACGTCCGAAGTCCGTTATTAGAGAGAGTACTTTATCTTCAAACCGATTTCCGCTAGATGTCGCTGGCTTTTTGTTACTAAATCCTATTCGAACAGAATATGTTGGCGCCCTCTAGTGGGTGTCGTTTTCTATATAGGTGACACAAGCGCCATTTTGATTTCATTGTTGCGTTATTTTTCAAACCGTGAACATACCCGCAATTATTTTGTTGCGTTTTTTCTATTCAAATAAACATTTCGAGATTTATAAGTAGAAATATATTCCTAGTAGTTTCTTAAATTTAATTCTACTAGTGATATTTGGCTTTTTCGATATTAACAATGGAGGAAAGTGCACCCGCGTCTAATCTAAAGAAAAGATCACGTCAAAATTCGGATTCTTCGAGTGTTAGTGATAGTGACAGTGATAGTGTGAATAGCAGTCACGGCAATGGCTCCACATCATCGGCACAGGCCGGGCCGACGTCGCCGCCGCCCGCCAAACGCCGTCGCCGTAACAGGCGAGAATCCGAACTGGAACGGAGGTTTGAAATTTTATCCCAGCACCTGGTAAGTCAAGTTAATAATATTCTATCGGCTAGCCTTGCGCCCACAACCGCTACACAGCCGAGCGCAAACGTCACTCACAACCCTTCAGCTCCACCCAGCCTTCCTCAAAACCAAGTAAATACCTCAGCAATATTTAGTGAAATTTTTTTACAACCACCGCCCCTCACAACAGAAATTGCTGAACTAAACGTCTCTGTCAAAGAACCCAAAATTGTTAAAGCGATTCCAGATAGAGTAACTAAAATCTCAAGCATGCAAAGATTCGATTCACCGGACTGGAATGCGGTACGTTATATCGATATTCAAAAAAAGTATACGGCGTCACCAGCATTTACCGAATTAAACATTAACGAGGAACTACGGAGGTTTGAAGACCCTTATGCCCTCACTAGATGGGGTCTAATGGAAAGAAACTATGCGGCACTGTCTAATGCTTTTTTAACACAAAATGAGACCGTAAACTCTGCTTTACAAGAACTCATTAATTGGTCATCGAATCCTAGTGTAAACCTGAACCCTAATTGCCTCTACGATAAGTTATGTGAGTTATTTGGTAAAGATTCAAATCATAAAACAGTGTCCCACGACATATTGCAAATAATCTGTGGTAAGCGCGCCGAGATGATAGAACAACGTCGTCGAGCACTTTTAAAACCACTGAAAGACAAATACGTAAAGGAAGGTATAGAAAAAATACCACCCTCATCGGAATATTTGTATAACCCACAACTTTTAGCTGCATACTTGCAAAAAATAGGTGGCATAGAAAAACTACAAAAACAAAGCAAGGCTCAGCGCCCTACTCGTCCAAAATCTCCAGAAGCATCTACGTCCTTTCAAGATAAGACATTTCCTGCACCAGCCCCGAAAACAAAGCAGTCTGAGAAAAATGTCTTCGGTTATCGAAGACACTACGAAAACTTCAACGACAAAAAGAGGGGAGGGGGCCGAAATAACAGAGGACCTCGTAAAACGAGTAAAAAGCAAAAATGACTCACTAGAGTTTTCAGGAGGTTGTCTAAGGCTCTATCAAGATGTCTGGGCCCACTACAACCCCCCAAAGACCATATTGAAAATAATAAAAGGCTGCCTAATCCCATTCAATCAAACACCACCATTAATTCCACCAACACCAGATGTCTTAGAAAAATTCCAAACTCCAACCTCAAGGGAAATGACATCGGAAATTCATCGCATGGTCCAGACCAGAGTATTAGAGCTTGCACCTCTGACCCCATCCTTCATATCCCCGCTCTTTTTAAAAACCAAGAGCAATGGAAAAGCTCGAGTCATCTTAAACCTAAAGGCCTTAAATCAATTCATGGTACCGAAACCCTTCCATCTTTTTCATCATTACAACATGCCCAAATTCCTACAGCCAGGCGACTGGATGACCAAATTGGATATCAGTCAGGCTTACTACCACATACCAATAAAACACCAGCACCGACGTTTTCTTCGCATCAGCTACAAGGGTTGCCTCTTGCAAATGACATGCTTACCGTTCGGTCTAGCAGCAGCACCCAGGTTATTCGCGTCAGTCACCAACTGGACCGCCGAGATCTTACGCTCCAAAGACATTCGACTAGTTGTTTACCTGGACGATTATTTAATCGTTCATCAGAACCGGAATCTAGCCGAAACTCACACGCAGGTTGCGGTAAATTTCCTGACCAAGCTAGGTTGGTGCATCAATCACGAAAAATCAATCATCACTCCAAGAGCATCTATCGAATACCTGGGCATAAAATGGGATACTCAATCGAACAGGAAATCCCTGCCTCAACAAAAAATCAACAAGATCCGCCAGAGCTTGCTGACTTGCCTTGCTGCCGGCAGTTGGTCCCTCAAGCAGGCGCAACGCCTCTTAGGGTACCTAACTTTTGCGACTTTCATCACCCACCGGGGAAAGTTGCATTGCCGGCAGATGCAGCGCCACTGCAATTTACTGCGACAAACACCACGGAAACGTATTCTCTACCCAGACGACGTAAATTACGAACTCAAATGGTGGCTAGAAAACATTCAGCAAGAAAGCCCGATACATCAGAAAGCACTGCGCACGAACTACATCATTACAGACGCTTCGGATGTACGATGGGGAGCAGTGGTAAACAACAGAATGATTCAAGGAACATGGACAAATCTTCAGAAAAAATGGCATTGCAATCCCAAGGAGATGTATGCGGTAATTGCAGCGATAACGAAGGAAGCCGCATCTCTAACGAACTCCTCAGTAATCCTTCAGAGCGACAACAAAACCGTAGTCTCATACATCAAAAACGAGGGCGGCACAAGGTCACCTCTGTTACTGAGCCTGACGAAGGAATTACTAGCTCTGGTGGACAGTCTAAATGTTGTACTTGTCCCTCACTACCTACCAGGCGTGTACAACATGGAAGCCGACCGCATCTCGCGCAACCGCGCCGGCTCCGAGTGGCACCTGCGGGAAAAAGCCACAACAAAGATATTCAGAAAATGGGGAATACCAAGTATCGACTTGTTCGCTTCAAAAACAGCACACGTAGTTCCAAACTATGCTACAATATACTTATCAGACTCGAACGCCTACTATCACGACGCATTCAGCAGGTGTTGGCGATACGACCTAGCCTGGGTGTTTCCTCCGCCGGGTCTAATCCCGCGAGTACTACAACACCTCAACAATGCATCGGGTCGATTCATACTGATAGTCCCAAAGTGGAACAAACCGTTTTGGCGCCCCGACCTGAAATCTCGAGCATGCACGCGACCGATGAAGATTCTGGACCTCAGGAACTGTCTCGTGGATACGGTGACCCACCAAGCCCCAGCTCACATCAACAACCTACAACTGGAGGCCTGGCTCATTTCGGGTGGGACTCATTAACCGATGAATGGTCCCCCGATGAAAAGAAGCTCCTAACCTCGTGCTGGAGGCCTTCGACTCTCAAGACTTACGCCCCCATCTGGAATAAATGGTCTCTCTGGTGTCGTGAGAATAATGTTTCATCAAAAGTTCCTAAGCCCTCTCAAGTAGCAAGATACCTAGCACATTTGTATTTAACTAATAACTTAGCATACCGTACAATTCTTGTTCATAAATCTACAATAGCATCGGTTTGCGAAACTACATCGGACATAAAGATAGCAAGTAGTCACATCGTTAAACATATTCTTAAAGCAATTTCATTAGCCAGACCGCCAGTTATAAAAGCCCCCATATGGGATGCGAGGGTTGCTATAAAATATTTAAAAAATACTGCACCTAATAACACCTTATATGATATTTCGAGACGCACGGCTTTAATTCTACTATTAACATCTGGCCGTAGGGTTCACGATCTAACTCTACTACACATTGATGCAGAATGCTTTATTGACAACATAGACTCCATTACACTATATCCCAAGTTTGGGTCTAAAACCGACTCTGCCTCGTATCAACAATCCACCTGGACCTTTTTAATTGCTCCAGATGAAAATACTAACCCGGTTTTCTGGTTACGGGCTCTGAAAAATAGTACCGAGAATGTCAGAGGCTCTCTTACAAACCTTTTCATTACAACAAAAGCCCCATTTCAGCCAGCATCCCCTACTGTTATCGGTGGATGGGTGAAAAATCTATTAAAAGAGGCGGGCATACACGCATCCCCTGGTAGCTGCAGATCAGCAGTCTCATCACTAAATTGGATAGAAAACTATCCAATCAACGAAATTCTCTCTAAGGCAAACTGGCAAAATGAAATAACTTTTAGAAAATTCTATCAAAAACCAATCAAAACAACAGATAAGAATACCACAGAAAAATCATTAACAAAATATTTCTCAGTGCCTACCACAATATAATTACTAATTATAATTTGTCTTTTAAGAACCTTCAGGTATCTAATTAGTGTAAAGAAACGATGACATACATTTAATAAATCTTATTTGATCACATTGTTGCATTTAATTCCTCTTGGAACACAAGTCGCCAGGAGATAACAAACACGTCTCTCATAACGGACTTCGGACGTCAACCGGAACACATAATATAAAAATTTTACCTTCCAATAAAATTTGTATTATGTTTCCTAAGACGTCCGAAGTCCAGGTAATGTCTACCTGGGCGATCATACCATTATGAGTTAAACAATGAAATCAAAATGGCGCTTGTGTCACCTATATAGAAAACGACACCCACTAGAGGGCGCCAACATATTCTGTTCGAATAGGATTTAGTAACAAAAAGCCAGCGACATCTAGCGGAAATCGGTTTGAAGATAAAGTACTCTCTCTAATAACGGACTTCGGACGTCTTAGGAAACATAATACAAATTTTATTGGAAGGTAAAATTTTTATAATATGTTTAGTTTACTATTGGATCTTAATTACACTATCATAAGGATTATGCGGCAAATATTATGAAGAGACATCAGACACATTCCTAGCTGTGGGACATGGGATTTACTCTTTTTTATGCAATTAGTAGGCAAACAGGCAAATGAGCTGATGTTAAGTGGTCACCACCGCCAGTAGACATTGGCAATGTAAGAAATATTAACCAATCATTACACCGCCAATGCGCCACCAACCTTGGAAACGAAGTTGTTATGTCCCTTGTTCCTGTAGTTATACTGGCTCACGCACCCTTCAAACTGGAACAATACGTACGTATATGTATTGCGGCTTAGCGGTAAAATATCTGATGTGTGGGTGGCACTTGCCCAGACCGCCTTGCCTACCTTTGACTTAGAATTAGCAGGAACGACCTTTAATATAATAATAACTAATAGGTAGTAACATAACTATTGAGTGAAGGTAGCATCTGATTTTAATGAAGAACGCTAAATTTTTAATTTATGATATGCTAAAAATTGAGAAGACTGAAGGACACATAATTATATAATAACCAGCAAATTTCAAAAGTTATACATTTCATTTGAAAAACGATGTCAACTCGTTACTTTATACATTTACCCTTACACAATACATGTAAACATTTACCCAGCATTTCACGCGTTATCCAACTGTCAACGGTCCGCGAATAACGACTGACAACGGCCCTCGATTGCGTGCACTTTTTATTCAAAATCGAGACCGTATCCTTTTATGGAGGACAATATTGTTTTTCGGGAACTATTCCGTTGAATTTAACGATTATTCAAATATCGAACACAATCTGTAAGAACCAATTTAGTTTGTATTATGTACATATATTTATGTATTAGAATGAATGATTTCGACAATTATTTAAATACATAGCATAAATACGTGTTTCTAGGAAATATCTTAGTTTTCCTAATTAATGGTTGAGGTTAAAATTACAAATGAAGAAATCTTAAAATATTTCTAAAGTTAATAATATTAAATATTTTATTTTATTATTTTTTAGAAGAATAAAAAAATCATGCACTTGATGGTTTATTAAATGACTCGTTATGTAATAATATTTATATTATTTTTATCTATTTTATCTAATAATAATTGAAGTAAATTCACTGAATATTATCCGTACTAAGTCTAATATTATGAAATCAGTACAAAACATATTTCCTATACTTTTAACTAACCATATTCACTGTAAAATATTAACGAAAATCTGAAGATTAAAAATAAAAATGGATCGTCTCGAAGCGTTTTCAAGCTAATTTTTGTTGTAGTTTGTATTGGAGTTTTGTAGCTACCAATTAATTTTAATTATTTTAAGTTATTGAAAACGGGAATAAAATAGCAATAACTTCAACTTGATTTATACTTACAATATTTACACTTGTCAAACTCAACTTACGAAAGCAAATATTCTAACTTAAGACTATAAATCTAGTAAAGTAACAGCCTGTGAATTTCCTGCTGCTGACCTAAGGTCTCTTCTCCTCTTTGTGAGGAGAAGGTTTGGAGCTTATTCCACCACGCTGCTCCAATGCGGTTTGGTGAAATACACATGTCACAGAATTTCAATGAAATTTGACACATGCAGGTTTCCTCACGTTTCCCTTCATCGTCAAGCACAAGATGAATTATAATCACAAATTAAGCACATGAGATTCAGTGGTGCTTGCCCGCGTTTGAACCCACGATCATCGGTTAAGATTCACGCGTTCTTACCACTGGGCCATCTTTAAATCTAACTAAACAAGAAATTTCACCTTAATAGACTCGAATCGACACATACTCGACTATCAACGACGAAGTTAGCTCCTACTCATTAGATAAATATGATAAGTAGCTTAGCTCCTTCTTTGATATCCAATTTCAATAGTCAAGTAATAAAATATTTCTTACCGAAAGAAAAAAATAGTTATTTTTAAATTAAAATATCTTACGTATGTTATCAAGTATGGAGACTGAAACGACCGTCCCTCAAAGTGTCTCCCATAAATCTATGTAAATTCCGGGGAAAATTCGTGAATGTATCAAAGAATATGACAATTTTCTTGCAAACTATCTCACAGGGCTCTTTGTACCACACTCGCTCATTTGTCAACGAGATTATGGAATCATTTATATTATTTTTTTGTTACCGTTGATATATTTAATTTAATACTTTATTTATTTGTAGAAATTTACTAAAAGAAAAGTAACGTTAAGTAGAATAGAAGGTTTTAAAGCTTAATCAACAACATCAATCCCAGGGTTTTCTACGAAAGTGACCACTTACCAACAAAGCGCTCATCTGCTGGCTTCAATAAAGTTTGCCAATGTATTTTGTTTTCTTTTCAAAATTAGACTAAATAAATAATAAATAATTTTATTTTATTTATAATAAAAAAGATAGACCACCACATATAGCTCATTAACCACCATAGGTTAATGATCCACCTGTTGGTATATGGTCATTTTCGCCCATGTACTGCATAGTACATAAAAGGCTTGTGGGAAATATAACTTCGATGCACCTATTCCTTCCAACCTATTCCTTGTTTATTTTATTACACTAGGTCACTCACCCTTCAAACTTTACAATACAAAGGATTGGTTGACAGTATTGTGATAGTAATCTATCCTTACAAAACCGTTTGTCCTGACTGACTGAATATCAACGCACAGCCGAAACTACAAAGTCTAGAAAAACTGATATTTAGGACACAAGTTCATTTTTAACGAAAGCATTCGGGAGAAGTGTTTTTTTGGACAATTTAACTTTAAGAATGGAAAATGGAAGGAACAACAGAATGTTACCCGTACGAAGCTATGTTGATACTCGTAGTGTTTAATATGATTTATGGCTGTCCGTTTCACATTTTAATATTAAATTTTTAGCATGTTTTAAATGATTTATTATTCAGAATATAAACAAGACTAACGACATTACTTTTTAAAGACTGTTTTTTTTATAATACATGATCAATGTACAAAAACAAAAGGTCAAAGGACCGATCCCCAAGGGCTAGAAGGTCATTGTCGATCACATCGTAAAACGAAACGACCGAAAATATTATATAGAAAGTGTTAGAATGTTTTTTATCCCTTTTTCCCGTCGACAATTCTTCATATTGAGTCTATTTTTTTCGAATTTAATATTTTCTTCGATTTTATTTACTAATATGACAATTCATTGTGATCGAATCATATTAAAAAAACATGGTTTTGATAATAATTTTAAACATAGACGCTCTGTAATTATTTACCGAATAATACATTGATAATAATCAGGCCTAGAGATCCCACTCAGCAAATAATTATAATACATTTTTACACTTACCGCTTCGGAATGTGGGCCTCAAATGTTAAAAACCCTAGTGATCTCTAAGACCATATAGACCTGGGAATGTTTTAGTCGTGGACTGCTGTTATATGATTTTGAAGGTTGCTTAGTAAATATATCTTATATATAAATGTCTGTTGGAATATATAAATAGAGTTCGATAAAGTATGAATAATTACCATAAAATAATAAACAGGCTAAAATACGTAAGTCTTACTAAAGATTGATATGTATATACATATATATTGGTTGTTTATTGTTTTACTTCACTATTAATTGATAGGCCTATGATTAATAAGAGTTAATGACACATTTTAATAAAAAATACACGCTTCAATTAGCTATCATTGAGTTTGATAGTGAAATGAGAGTAGAAAAAAAATAATAACATTAATAGCACAACGACTAAGAGATCATATAATAAAGTTGTTATTTACATTTATGTATATAACAATTATAAACATGGAGTATTTTATCTTACTAATGTCAATTAAAAACAGCTACAGTAAAAGTCATGACCGCTCGGAATGGCGCTGAGAACGTCAACGGAATTTTCCCGTAGAATCGCCATACGGATTCTCTGAACAAAAAAGGTTGGGTTCCTGTCACCAATGTTTGGCAACATTCGTAAATAAGATTTGGTGATAAGATAGGTGTAATCATGAAACTTCATGAAATTAGATTTTTTTGTTAAAACTCCTGGAACCTGTCACAAAAATACGTCAAATTCAGTCCAGCCGATTAGGATGAATTCAATAACACAAACATTAACAGAAGAATATAATATGTAAGCATATAATTGTAATTATTAATAATATAAAAGACAACAATATCATCAACAATTGATTATTTTAATACTACACCGTGTAAGCACTAGAAGTCAAGATAAACTTGTTAAGCAAGTTCCCGACTCCACAAAGTTAATACATCCTTCCTGGGGCACGGTTAACCTTTTCAACAATAGAATCCAGCGTACACTTTTCAATTTTAATTGCTAAATTTAAATCTTGTCTTAATATAAATAAAGTATATTTTTCAATACACGATTTTATGTGATAAAAAACGTCAAGTTTCTTGCACTATAAATATATGTATGTAATTGTTTACATTAATATTTATTATTAAGCGGTGAAAATAGTTAAATAGTATTTTTTTACCAAGTTTCCTTGAAAGAAATTATATTCCTAAGCGGTTGTATCCTTGAAAGGAGGCCCGCGTAATCGGGCTAACCCTCGGGGCGTCGCGGTAGTATGCACAAGCGATCCCGTGCCGCTCCACCAAAGACGATAAAGGTACGCTGGTTTTTTAGTGGGTATTCCGGACCCTTCAGCACCGGCGAGCCCCACATACCCCCCCCCCCACTCCATGTGGGGGAAACGCGTAAATGCGTTTTTCCAGCGAAAACAAAAAAAAAGAAGCGGTTGTATCCTTATATTTAATTTTAACTTATAACAATATGATCATTGAAAAATGCTAGTAAAAGCCTACTTGAATTAAAATTTTATTATCTTTTTTGTCAAATAAATACTTATTTGAAAAAAAATACTAAGAAGGTAATATATTAACTAAAGAAAACTTTTTTGGAAAAAATCGACTTTTCTTTTTTGTAATATTCCAAAATCAATTAGACTTGTCAAGCGTACGTTTTCAAAGATATAAAAATATATTCAAAACCATATTCAAAATGTCCGTCTTAAATTTGTATACCGACTGATAAAATAACTACATAAATATGGATACTGAATAAAATCGGGCATCAATCAATGTCAGGCAATTGATAAAAATAATTTACAATAAAGGAATAACGATGGACAACTTCGGTAAGAATTTTTCTAATAATATTCTTAATCTTATAATATCTGTCGGCTCTCGGAGAATTTTTGGTCTGAAATTTATTCATCCAGCACGCGATACAAGTCGTTATAAATTAATAAATTTTGATTTGATTTCCCCGGCAAGATAAAATTTTACAAATATTTACCCTCCAATAATTTATTAGTCTTTGCGTAATTTGTTTTCATTTTATCTCTTTATTAAATTCATTACATTAGTACCTTCCCTTCGAATGGATCAGTACAGTAACAGCATGTGAAGGTCCCACTGCTGGGCCTCCTCTCCTACTCTCTTTTGAGAAGAAGGAATACAGATGTGTCAGAATTTCAGTGAAATTAGACAGTCAGGTTTCCTCACGACGTTTTGGTTCACCGTCAAGCACGAGATGAATTATAATCACAAATTAAGCACATTAAATTCAGTGGTGCTTGCCTGGGTTTGAACCCACGGTCATCGGTTAAGATTCACGCGTTCTTACCACTGGACCATCTTGGCTTCATAAGCAGGGGATACCTTAGTCCAATAGTGGGATATTCATATGCTGTTCTTTACTTTACCCTAACTTTTTTTCTTCAGACAAAGAACTAGATGATCTAAGCCTAACAGAAACAAATTCATCCTCGTCCTCAAGTCCTGAAATATTCGAAACCAACCAACCATTCGTATTAGAACTCCACGATATAATAAGAGACGAACCCAGAACCGAAACAGTAACACCAGCGGCTAAAATTAAGAAGAAGAAGAAAAAGAGAAGTCCCCAAGATACTGACACAATAGATAACACGTCGTCCTCCAGCGTCCTATCTGATTCGCTACCTAGATTAACCGACACTGTGGAAAGAGATAAATTCTATGATGCTGACGAAAGTTACCACGAGATGACAGGTTTGTTCAGAGTTGAAAGTCATTGACTTTTGTTCAATATAGGATTATTACTTTCATATGGACGGTCAAAAAATAAAATGTACTTGAATTTTTTTAGGGTTCCATGCCCAAAGGGTAAAACGGAGCCTATTACTAAGACTTCGCTGTCCGTCCGTCCGTCGTATCACCAGGATGTATCTCATAAACCGTGATAGACAGTTATTTTCACAGATGATGTATTTCTGTTGCCGCTATAACAACAAATATTAAAAACAGAATAAAATAAATATTAAAGGGACAACCATACAACAGACATGATTTTTTGCCGTTTTTATATATAATACTTCGGAACCGCTAGGGCGCGAGTCCGATTCGCACTTGGCCGGTTTTTTTTATTTATTTAAAAAGGATAACAACAAAGATACTCACAGTACAATAATGGCGTGTATATTTTTATTTCAGATGGTATCAGCACTGACGCTACAAGCGTGTTACCATTGGCACAGGCTACTTCCAAACATAGCCAAGACCAAACACTGCTTACAGAGCAATCTCAATCGCAGCGCTCGACGGGCTCTCTTCCGGAATCGTTATCGACGCTTACAGTAAATCTTTTATACTATTTAAATAAGTGTCAACAGGTTTTCGAGCCCGGTTAGTGATGTAAAAGTCGCACGTTCGTTACTGACGCCTAAAACAAGCTTACGTTTAATTGGAGAGGAAAATGAAAGTTGGTGATGCTTACACTCCCATGCCTCAAATACGAAATAGGGCGGGCGCATGTCTACGGTACGACGCCGGCCGCCGTGTAACGTCACAGTGCCGCTGCCGGTGAATCATTTAGTTTACAAGTTTAGTTTTAGTGGAAGTACGAGATGGGTTTCCACTAGTGAAATAAAGAATTCGACAGATAAATTGTCAGCCACTTTTTATTAACACGTGCAATCTACAACAGCAAAACATTGCGGTGCACCGTACACAGCGCCGTGCTGCTGCACGACGCCAAACCGTTTTCCGGCGCGGCGCCGTGTCGTAGAAATGTGTGCGCGCCCTAACCTTTGGTCCTGCAACTATATTTTTTTCTTTTGTGTCGAATTTGCCGTCGCTTGATGAGAGGAAATGAGTGCTTGACCAAAAGTATTCATACGTAAATTTACAAGACAAATATTACTGTAAAAAATTCCAACAATAGATACAGTCCAATAAATCAATTGGTGGTTTGTCAACTGAACTAATCTTTATCTTTTGTTTCAGAAACCCTCCTTACCACCGTAATGAGTAAATGAAGAAGATATTTACAGAATGAAATATTTGAATTCTTCGTCATTTTCAGAAATTTTGAATAAAACGCTCGCGAAGTACATTGCTTAACAGAATTACATCGATAACTAATTTTATACAATCCATACTTTTAGCAAACTATTAATAAATAATAATATTATATATTTATTACTTTTATTTATAAAAAAATTAGAGACGACCTGACGACGACGATACTAAAAAAGGGTGAAATAAAAAATATTTAAAAACAGAAGAATTACAAGTTAATTAAATGCCCACCATTTGAGGACATATTTTGTAATGCCGTCAAGATTCTAAAGATCATAATTCAATACAAAGTTGTATCTAAGAAAGAAATGGCATTTACGATGTTTTGCGCATTCTCGTAATCTAACGGCCGAATACTGAAACGTCATTCAAATTGCACTTAACAATTAAGTTGCACTTAAATATTTGAATGACGTTTCAGTGTTCGGCCGTAAATTATCTAATTTACATTTGATTGAATATCGAGTCGTATATCACATAAGGACTGAGCTGGTAAGTGCGTGCCCGATATCAATGAATCTTACTTACAGAATGATCTACGTCCAACGTAAGCGCGCCGAATACGGCAAGGCGATTTTATAAATCGATTTTGAGAATTTTTAATCATAAATGTGAGCTTAACTCGATTCTAAAGTTTTACAGAATTTTATTATATGGTACACGGTGGTAGCGCGTGGACGATAATAATTATTATTAAAAAAAAACCAACTCGGCAGCGATTTTTATATCCCTCCGTGTTAAACGCTTTTTTTACCGCCCTTTTTTAATAAAACCACGTTAAAAAACCAAACTCATTGAATTTGTCCTTGATGGAAAGTCAAAAATTTACAATTAAGTTTGACATATTTGGCTTTTGTATATGGTAACATCATACCGATTCTGTTTTATGAGGAATAGTCTAAACTAATTATTAACTCCCCATTTATTAGAAGATCGATCCATAAAAACACACTATTTACAAATAATCTGATTTATTTAAATAATTTTTAAAAAATAAATAATCTCGTTTTTTCTAAAATATATAAATGCCGCTAGAATACTTTTTCGATATAATCCACTAACTCGCGTAAGAAGCAATTCTTAATATACTAGATATTGCTTTCAGAAATGTTAGCTGGAATTCAAATATTTCACATAGTACCGATATTGCAATCCCTAGGTGCTAGGTAAAGTGCTTGAACATGTTTGAAACGCGAAAAGTAAAGAGCCGCGAAGTAAAAGTCTTGACAATTTCATCTTAACGGTGAATATGTTGTAAGTCTTCAGTAATAAGTTTGTTTTGTAGTATTAAGTGAATGCCTCGTTGGTCAGCTACATAACATACGATGAACCTCATCATCATCATTTTCGAAGCCTTCGTCCTATAGATTGTTTTATTCAATGATATTATAAGTAAAACCTTTTTACTTATAATATCATTGGTTTTAATATTAATAAACCTTTCAAACCGATCATGATTAGAATTTGTGATGAGTAGTTGGTACCACCACGACAGACTTGCACGAAGCCCTACCGCGTAAGTAGTTTTTTTTAGAAATTTCAAGACATGTGAGGTATTAGCTTATTACCCATGTATGTGCGTATGTACCCACTAGCTTATTATACTAGTGTATAATATGTATTATTTTAAAAACTTCGATCTACTAGCCTTGCCTATGGCTTTGCCTACGTTTGGTCTATTTTTTTTTATAGTATAGGTAGGCGGACGATATATATATATGCATATATAATATAAAATATATTTAATTTATGGTCGGAAACCAAGCCATTATATACAAATACTCTAAAGGTATTTTTGACAAACCACTAATTGCGTTAATCCGGTAAAAACAAATAAAAAAAGTACCTACATAATTATATGAAGTGCATTTTTTCTTTTTTTTTAAAGAAGTTTATTTAATTTTTATATAACAATCTATACAAGTTTTTACTCTATTTATTAGTATTAAAAGACAATATATGTTTTCATCAGCATATGTATAAGAAACTATTCAAATTATATAAGTATCCTAAGAAGATAAAGAGAAAACCCGTTTTGTAGCAAACCATTTAAGCTGTCAAAGATAACGGCCCTTGTTGAAAATAAATTGTACAAGCAATCACTTGGTAAGAAATTAAATAAAGAAATTTATTAGCAAGCCGCTAAATATATAGGTATGACAAAGACAACAATCGATTTTTTTTAAATTAAATTAATTCTTATGCACAAAATATTCTGCCAATGTATAGTATGTTTATTGCGTGTTATTAAAAAATAAATGTTGTACTTCATAGACAGTGACAGACACAATGTCATAATGACTTATAAAATTTGTTGTTATGGTTGTAATAACGGGAAAATTAATTAATTTTATTACTATTTAGGGAAGTCCCGTTGAGACGGGACTTCCTGTAAAATCATCGAGGTTAGTAAAACTGAAACTTTAATTCAAATAAAATTGTTCATATTTTAAACACTGCTCGTCTCGACTTCGTAGGGTAGAATTCATATTATGGGCCCCTGAAAGTGGAAATTTCCAAAAATCGTTTTTAGCAAATAGTTACGTTATTAAATAATCTTCCAATTTCCAGCCTTTCAAGGTTCAGTAGTTTTGAGCGTTGATAGTCAGTCGCTACAAAATATATGTGTATATTTATTTTATATTTTCAAAAGAACAAAATAAATATAAAAACAAAATTCACAACATTTTTTTTTATCAAACAAACTAAGCTTTTGTTGTTTCTGTATAAAATGGCTATTGAAAAACGAATTCATTTGTTAATTTGGCTATTTTTACGCTGCCTGTTCCTAATTTGTAAAGTTTTGAATAGTCCTTTGAACTAATTACAGTTTAAAATGCTTTGAGTATAGACCTTCTTTCTGAGTACTTTCTAAATTAGTTTTGGGGACGCCAGCTTTGTATAACCTTATTTAATGAAGCTTAATATATTTATTTTTTAATAAAAAAAAAATAAAAGATAAAATAGTGTTAAGGACGAATGGATCTTAGCCTCGCCACTAAAATTTCATGTACTTAATCTATCTATAGTTTACTCTATTTCCACTGCTGGGATATTCCAGCTACTATTTTACTTCTTTTTAATACTAGATAGAAATAAAAATAAAATAAGACTAAGCTTAACTCTTTTCAGTTGCAGTGATGGAAAAACCTGCTAACTACAAATCTAAAAATAAAAAACCTGCAGCAAAACCGAAATCTACCAAAAAAAGGAAAAGCGATGGTAATTTTTTTTAATTAGCTTATTTTTACTAATATTGATGATTAGATAATATGAATTTTTACTAATAAAACAAAGCTTTCTTTCTTCTTCTCTTATTATTAATATTAGTAAGACAGACGAGCAAATGAGGCATCTGATGGTATGTGATCAGCTTTGTCCATAGCCACTGGCTCCGAATGACGCTGCAGAGGCACATCAAACTCTCATTTCATTAAAAGCACCATGGCAGTTGATATACAGACAGAATAACGTACGCGTTTTTATTGCAACATTTATATTTTTGTTTTCTTAATTTGTACAAAATAATAAAATCTTCTTAGATATTCATTTAATGTATATTTGAATAAGTCTCAAGAGTTTGTTTCGAACAGGACCCACGTGTTCCATGTTCTTAGCTGAACTCAGAAGAAAAATTGCGCATAAAGGTAAAGAAGAAGAAGAGGAAGAATCCCCGAGGAATATAATTCGTAAGTTACAATTTTTTCATGCACGATAAGTATTTAGAGAAGGTTTATGTAGTAGAATTCTAAAATCTCAGAGATTGTGATAGAGTTGTCCGCATCCGCATAGAAGCCCAAAGGATTGGTTGTTGAAAAAAACAAACCATTGTGTTAATTCGTTGCTTACAACGATTTGATTTAATTATGATTTTTAAATTAACTTAAAATTTCTTATTGTATAGGGAGGCGAACGAGCATTTGGGCCACCTGATGGTAAGTGGTCACCAACGCCCATAGACAATGGCATTGTAAGAAATGTTAACCATCGCTTACATCGCCAATGCACCGCCAACCTTGGGAACTAAGATATTATGTCCCCTTTGCCTGTAATTACACTGGCTCACTCACCCTTCAAACCGGAACACAACAATACCAAGTATTGCTGTTTTGCGGTAGAATATCTTGATGAGTGGGTGGTACCTACCCAGACGAGCTTGCACAAAGCTCTAAGTCAGTCTACAGTTATATCTTCAATTTCTTCAATTATTTTATTTTCATTTCTTATAATTTTATAGAAACAATTATCGAGAGCATCACAAATGCCTTACCAGTCAAATTTTCTAAAAAAGCGCCAGTGAAGAAAGACTCGCCTATGAAAATTGAAACATTGCAAACATATGCCCCTGAACTTTTACCAAATGATACAATAGAAGTTCCACACGCAGTTGTTAGCATTTCAAACATACCTTTGCTCAACGAAGATACACCACCACAACCACAACGTAGGCAAGGTTTTAAAATACCAAAAATGCCATTGGTCAGTAGTGATGTATTTAAAACTGCTGTGGATAAAAAACAGAATGTAGTAACAGAGGATGTAGCTGTGAACACGGGCGGTGAACACGATGTAGCGAGTGAAATAGCCAAACACGTAGGAACATTAAGAAAAATTTCATTAATAGCAGAGGAGTTTAACCAAAAAACCGGTAAATATATTTATATAACTGAAGTAGGTCTACCTCTTACACAAAAACATATCTTGTCCTAGTTGCTATTAAGATCAAATATGAAATATCTTTATAAACGTTAAAAAGATTGATCTGAATTTTAATCCGAAAACTATTTAGAAATAAGATAAAAAATAATAACTTAATTATTTTGTTTCAGCTAAAAATTTAAAAGAAATTGTCGACAGCGTTCAAGAAGATTTACTAAAAAAGTTGGAAGAAATACAACAAGCCGAACAAAGAGCTTCTTCGTCAAAATCTGAATAGTTTGATAAGAACTATATGATTATAAAAGTGAAACAGACGAAAAAAATTGACAGACTTCCAAGCAATTTTGACAGTTAAAATAAAATGATTACATATTTTTAAATTTTCTGTAATAAAAAATAAAGTAATTTGAAATAAAGTAATAAAAATCGTTTTTGTCAGTAATTTTCATAGAAAAATATCATTATTAACAGCAAAAGAAAACTTTATAGTGAATATCAAGAGTGAAAACTAAAATAATCTTCGAACATAAAAAGTTACATTGCATGTTGTTAATTAAACGACAATTCATTCGCTTATTATCTCGTTACATTAAAAGTAAAGTGCCAGAAAAAGAATGAGAGATGTAACTAAAGTTGTAAAATTATCCCATGAAATTAATTCTAATATTTATTTCATTGTTTAGACAAAAAATATCAAAAAATAATCCTTTAAAGAAATATATATACAAAACACGCAAAAACATGCAAAATAATTTACCATTAAAAGATGGAAAAACAAAAATATCAGGTAAATAGTATTATATAAAATATGTGATATTTAAATTTCATATTTTTATATAAATCTTTTATTACTTGTAATGGTGACATAGCGGAAGTAAGTAAAAAAGTTAAGAACACAAGAAAAAATGAGGCTACTCGTAAATTCAAACCAAGCTTAATACCTACGCTCAAATCCAGTACACGAAAATTACCTACAAGAGGAACATCTAATTCTTCAATAAAAAGTGTGTCTAAGAGAACACGTTTTGAACATAAAAATATTCAAAGAATTCAACATTTAAACATAGATCATGGTAAGTGACTTTTATATCGAATACAATAAAAGTAAAATACATTTTGACTCCAACCATTATTTGCGTTAATTAGATCACACAAAATTGACAGAAATAATTAGTAATGTACAAAAATGTTCACAGATATTTGCTCCGGGATTAAGTCACCACCAAAATCAGTAACAACAGCAAGACCGATTCCAACGTTACAAAATATATACAGACAAGATTTAAGCAATGAAACATTTGCCGGTACGTTAAATTAATTGTTAAATTTGTTGAATGATAAATCTCGGAACGTTATAAGAAATATATTCATCGCTTGCAGATTGGTTGTTAGAAACTGTAAGTGAATATCAAGATACACCAGAGCATTTTGCAGACACGATTAGCGAGGAAACGCAAAAAGTCGTATCAGATTGTCGCATTACTATGAATACAACCAACAACGGTAAATTATATTTTCTACATTATACAAATTTTCATTTAAAGAAAAATATTACGGTAACTCAGTGACTTTTTATAACTTTTGCATTTATGTATTTTCAGATTTGAATAATTTATGCAATAGCTTTTTGAGTGTACCGAAAATGTCAAACAACAATCCTACGATTACTTTTAAAAGTACAAACGAAAATGTACAGGACTGGCTTTCTACAAAATTAGATTATCCAACAAGAGACAATGAATCCGGTACTTAAATATTATAATTTATGAAATGCAGATGAGTATAAATTTTCTTTGTTTTTTTTTTATTTTCGTTAAGTACTTTATTTATATTTTAGGATATCAATCCATGAGCAGACCTAGTCAATACAATTTGTCTGTAAATTCTAAAAATTCGTGTGCCTCAAAAATATTCGTCGATGACAAATTTTATGTATATCATAATACTTTATTAGAATCAAATTTGAAGAAGACTATGTTTAATCAAAGTAATTCTGGTAAATAGATTAACACGCACAATGTTTACTATTTAATTATAATTTAACATTAAGTTTTTAAAATGAAATGAATCTTAGTATTAAGAAGTACTTAGTACTAAATTATATACACTTATATTGTAAATTCATTAATATTTTTGTTATTATAGTATTTCAAGCATTTCATGATTTATTCAGTCCTAGGTGCTCTCAGCTTCTCAAAATTTTAAATTAAGTTATAAAACATTGAATAAAGCTTTTATAATCGTTAAGATTTTTACATTCAATCAAAACTCCAAAAATTTCAACTTGTCGATTGTTCAAAATGTTAGTCCCATCAGAACTAAACGTATCAGTCACGTTTTTTTATTTGTGTATGTAGATAATAAATGTTTGTTGTAGACGTTTTACTTGGCGAACAACCAACAGTTGTTTTTAATAAAATGAAACGAAATTCTTCACAAATGAACAAAAAAAAATCAGCAATTCCAAAATTAAATACTGAAACTGTACTCGTTACAAAACAATCAGGTAACGAACACCGATTTGTTACTTATTTCAAACATTACAAACAAATCGGCTGTAATAATACAAATCAACTAATTTTCCAGACAATCAAAGATCAGTAAAATATCCATCAATTCCAAAAATCCTGTCCAGTCTGAAAAACCTGGAATGTAAAGAAAAAAATCCCGTTGGCTCTTACGTAGATTATCCGTCTGAGGTTCTTCAAAAAACTACAAATTTTGATGCTAACGGTATGATAGACATATTTACCAGTTTAGATAGTGCAGCAAGTTAGGCACGTTTTAATTTGTTTTTGATTCTGTCCTATCATTAATAAGAATCAATATATAATTATATATAATTTTAGACTTCTAATTAATGGTTAATATTTTAGTTCTTCTTCTATTTTATATTAAAATTATATTATTTAATTGGTCTTATATTATATTGACAATGTCCTCTTTCATATTTAAATGCACTCATCTGTTCTCTTACAAAACTTCTTTCGCCGAAGCGATAAGACCGCCTTTGCGCACCATTTGATTTATTGTTCTCTGTCACTTTTATGTCATCTGTTATATATAAATACATAATATATGATGTGCAATAAAGTACTAAATAAATAAATAAAATCATTTTATAACAGGTTGTGAAACACAAAGTACTGTAATAGCTGGAAAATCATTGCATGGCAATTTATCAAGCCCATTTACGATAGAACATATAAACACAGGTAAGAATGAATATAGTATGACACGTCTGAGTGGGCCGAACGAAATACTTCTAAGTTACTTGGTTTTAGGAAGTGTATAATTATCTCTGTCGGTCGGTCGGGAAAGGGACCTACCAGAAGTTTATAAAAAAAATTATATTAGTACTGTGGTAACCTGACCGTCTGTGGCGTGAAACTTTTTGAGTTGAAAAGTCTTGATAATATATTCGATTACCTTGAATAACGTTGGAGTCGATAGTTTAAAGTTGATTTAATCTATAGCCGCATAAAAATTTACTATCAAGGTTCTCTGGTTGGTAAGCTGTTGCTGAATGCTGAATGAAAATATGCTAATAACTTACTTATAACTTCAGTTAGATCATTTACGACACATCTGTTCACCGTGACGTCTGATAGCATAATGTTGAATGTTGTGTGTGTTGCATGTTTTCTACATTTATTCATTTATATATATTACAGTCACAAATAGTGATATCAACTGGTCGAGATTGCATAGTTCGCAAGACAATACTACATATGGAAAATCCTCGAAACTATCAAGTCTTAAAAATGAATCATGGCGATTGAGTTTTTATGGTGACAAAAATGAGTCAAATTCTCCTAAAACCCCAGGTATCAAAACAACTTTTTATTTAATTAAATTTTATGACATGCATAGTAATTGTCACTTAGTAATTAATCTTATTACGTTGCTCATACGGGACTGAATATATTATACAATATCAAATCACGATTCATTCGGTTTTAATAATGTTGTTAAATTTGCAGTACATTGAATTGTGAAAATCCTTAGCTGAACATTTTATGTAAATCTGCCTTTTATTCCTGTATCAAATATTTCCAAATACAGCCTAGAAAAATATAGTAAAGTAAAGTAACAGATTGTGAATGTCAAACTGCTAGGCTAAGGCCTCTACTCCTCTTTGTGAGGAGAAGGTTTTGGAGCTTTTTCCACCACGCTGCTCCAATGCGGGTTGGTGGAATACACATATGACAGAATTTCAATGAAATATGACACATGCAGGTTTCCTCACGATGTTTTCCTTCACCGTCAAGCACGAGATGAATTATATTCACAAATTAAGCACATGAAATTCAGCGGTGCTTGCCCGGGTTTGAACCCACGATCATCGGTTAATTCACGATTCACGCGTTCTTACCACTGGGCCATCTCGGCTAAATAAATAGAAAAATATAGTACACGGGAATCCCAGCGACGTGGAACTCTTGAACTATTCACACACGATCCAGACTTGCTTTTATCAAGCTAAATTAAAAATAAGCATTTCAAACTATATAAAGGGATATTATTTTTTGAAATATCAAGACTCTTTTTATACAAGTCACTGAATGAAACGTTAGCGCGATTTTGAAGCGATATTTTTTCGTGAAAACAAAATTTGTAACCTTTTGTAAAATAAATTGTCTCTTAATACATATTAAGCGTATGCTAAAAGTTATTAAGCTTTTACGTTGTGAGGAAAATAAGGGATCCAAATTGCAATTTTTAAGAGTATATATGTATAACGGTCTGTAATGTACCAGATTTATGTTACGATGTTCATAAAAAACACAATTTCAGATAAGAACAGTTATCACGATTATTATTACCATTACTGCTGGAGAAAGGAAGTAGCAAAGAAGAACGAAGCAACGCAAGATCTTTGGGACTACAAAGGGAGATGTAAGAAATGCCAGAAACATAGGGTTTCGCCTTATCGGAAGAAACGTGAGAGACTTTAAATCATATTAAAATTTATATAATAATAATACTTGTGTCTCACTTAGTTGCTTTTCCCCAAGGTATAACTTATTCTTAAATCATTTAATTATATTATTTGAAGAATAATTATAATGACAGACATAAGATCTTAAACGATGTAAGCAATTACTATGTACAGAATAGAACGGTATTCGTAATATTTCGTCTTGTGACAATAAGCGATGGTGACCATTCACTTCCATTAAAACGTAAATTTAATAATAAATAATAATTTATATCGATGTAATTCTTTTTGTAAATTTTTTTAAAGTCATATCTGTTTAATCATCATGTTGCAGTATTGAAATAAATGTTAAACTAAATATCGATATATGATATGCAAATTTGCATTTGCATTTCCAGTAGCCGAAAATAACGTCCAACTTTTAATTCTAAGAAGTTTTCCGATTTCTTCAGTGCCGAGATCATTGAAAAATTTAAAAAGGCGTATGACGATCGGCCGTGTCTGTAGACGGCGATGGAACTGCGTGTGGAAGAAGACGGCCGAAAGATGGACTAACTGGTCCAAATCACCGTATAAGTTTAGAAAATGTTAGTGTTTGAATTGATTTCATACTTTAACTACTACATACACCTTAAGTGAACAGAAAAGGACATAGGGAAGCACCTGACCACACCAAACGCCGCCTTCTCCCGTCACGCGCAGACGAAGCCGCAACGACGAACGAGCCAAACGGAAACTATCCGTTGATTATTTTATTTAATTTATATCTAGGGACGCGCTATCCCATAACAGTTTTTAAAACACACTTAAGATCGACAGCAATGTTTTCGACTCAGAAGGACTTAATAAATGTTGACTTGTTATATAAAAAAATATTTGAAATAAATATACGTTATAAGTTTTGACTTTTTTATAAAATGATATGAAAAGAAGCTTTGATTCAGAATGAAGTCCAACATAAGGTGTCAATAAAAAAATCAATTCTTAAAAGCGAAATATTTTTTTCTCTACAATTGAACCGTAGACGTCTATACGTCTTTTATGTCTGGAGGACGAAAAATCAAGAAAAAACTTACACGATACTTTGTTCGACCTTGTTGAAATATACGTATTCTAAAATACGTATACAAAAAGGTTTTACTCGTCTCATTTTATCTATTATAAATATTTGATTAGATAAAAATTTGTGAGTATATCGGCTAGCTACTGCAGCTGTAGACCTAAAGGTCCACGGTTTAGGCCGCGGGTTAAACTGATAAATTTAAAAAAAAATCTCAGTAGGAACCCGCTGTCTGAATGTTGGTCATTGGCCAGAGTCAGTCGGGGTTAATGTTAATTGTACCTTCGGCAAGAAAAGACCAGCGTTATTAAGCGTCTAAAATCTCTACGGTCACGTCGGATTACGAGATAGATGAAACAGAGAGTGTTCATGTTTGCGCACTCACCCGAGCTCTATTATATCTTCTGCACAAATTGCAACCTCGAGTCGAGAGTAACCTGTGTGTCCGAAATTCCGAAATCGGACGACCACATTATCATCAATACTTTCAGTTGAAGAGTTTGTGTATTTTTTTGAAAGCACTAATTTCAAATATCAGTCCGATAAGAAAAATATTTGTTCATTATACATATAGACTTAGGTTACTATGTATATACACATCACACTACGACCTAAGGCCACCCCAATTCTAAATTATATTTTAATTCTCTTTACCTACATATATGTAAAAGTTTTTGTCAGTTAGACTAAAATGTTTTGCATATATCAGGATAGATGAATAAGCAAAAGAACTATAATATCCATTATGATATAATTATTATTAATTTTTTTTTTCAGTCCGATCGATTAACTTCAAAAAATCTTGGTATGACGCGGATGTACAAACAACAATATTCGTCTATAACGAAAGAGGTAATCCATATCTTTAAATGTGATAAAATGTAAACGTTATTTTTAAGACATTTGCCCTTTTTGTGTTACTTTATATCCAGTACGTTGGAACCTAAAATCAACCAATCATAGGTTAACAATTAATTCAAATTTTTCAATCGAATGTCTTCGATATTCAAAAACAAGCAAACCGTTCACATATTCATAACTTATCGTTATAAGTATAAAGCACGCTAATCGGAGGCCTCTGTATCACATACAAGTGTTACATGAGTTTAGTTGCTTATATAAAGACGTCATAAGTTCAAATGATAATATTGTTTTTGAAGAGAAACTTCTTTAGAATCGTTGTGATTTCAAACCGGATGCAACGGAAAAAACGACAGGTAAGATACACAAATACAAAAATGTGTAGGGTGAAGCCAGCAAAGAATGAGACAGAAATATACATACTATTTTATATTATTTCTTTTGTCGATTTACTGAAGTTTCACTTCTATCGTGTGTGAATCGCACACACACCTTTTTTTATTTTTTTTATTGCATAGGAAGGCGGACGAGCATATGTGCCACCTGATGGTAAGTGGTCACCAACGCCCATAGACATTGGCATTGTAAGAGATGTTAATTATTATTATTATGTTCCATTATGAAAAGTAAACCACTTAACCAGTGTAACAGGCACAAGAGACATAACATGTTGGTTCTTGGTTCCAAAGATTGCTGGATCATTGGCGTTGGTTAATATTTCTTGAAGCGCCACTATATATGGCCAATTACCTTCAGGTGGACCATTTAATTGCCCCCCCCCCCCACCTATATCTTTAAAAAAAAAGACAGTGGACATGGTGGGAGTTAGCAGCCCTTTAAGTAAATCGCTTATCGTATACATCTAACGAAATAACATCATTAATTGTGTATCTTATTTCTTTGGCTTACTTTTTCTATGTCACGTCTCGAACTCACTAGAAGATAAATGATCTAATTTGTAAGCAATACATGCGTCCTAATAGAATAGGACCCTTTAAAATTACATAAAAACTCCGTAGGACGTGTATTGTTTCATAGACCTCGCTAGGCTCTTGATGTAATGTTGAATGTTTATAAAAGAATATGTAAGAATGTTATAATAATTATTATTATATCCTGGGAACTTATTCACACACGGCCATCTGATCCCAAACTAAGCAGAACTTGTACTATGGAAATCAGACAACTGATATACTAAAGTACCCGTCACGAGAAGCTATAAATTATGTAAACAAACATCTTTTACTAAGTAAACATTTTATACTGCGAGATAATAATAAATTGACCATATTCAATCGACATGATATATAGACGGGTTATATGAAAGTAACAACCTATTTAATTTAGTCGGATCATATTTTAACGACGCAAAGCGCTATCGTTTGTGTTTTTTGGTACCGGAACGCGTCCGTCGCAGGGATTGTAAACTATCGGGACGCCATTTTGAAATAAACGCGTCATTCGAGTTTCGAATGCGTACGAGTTTGTTTCATTGCTTTGCATATATCGATTCTGACACAGAAATGGAAACATCTGAATCTGACGAATAATTATTCTTAAATAATATATGTTAATTAATATTTGTTACTTAATAATTTATTAAATCTTAAACAAATTCATTTTTTTGTTGGTCCAAATGTTGTGAACTCCTGAACACTTGTTTACAAAATTTATAGCTTCTCATGACGGTTACTTTACATACACTACTTTTCTTATAAACATTAGTGTGCAAGCTTAGATTATTATAGTAAGCTAAGACTATTATAGTATGTCTTATGGGACGTCGAAGGTAACTAATTATAAAAACGTTGAACCCAAGAATTATATAAATTCTAAATTCAAATATAAATCAAAAAGGTTAATTATAAATTTGTTGTTTCAAGTTTAAGATTGTTAATCGAGATATTATATAATAGAAAATGGGATTATTTCACGTTTGTGAACATTAAAGGGCTTACTTAATTAAATCTTAAACATAAACCCCCACAGAAATATTTTCTGACTGAATATTTCGCCCTCTGTAACACTAGCGAGATGTCATCTTCTGTTTATGATTGTATCTCCGTTTTTTAATTACCGCTACAGAATGAGATAAGTTTTTAAATTATTAAATGATGAGTTTTTAAATATGTTTTGTGTATCATTCCCCCTTAAAACTTGTCTTATTGGAGTCTAATGGCCGAATACTGAAACGTCTTTCAAATATGAAGAGGGACTTAATTATTTGGAACGTCATTAATTTCAAAATTTTGTATGATAAATTTGAATGACGTTTCAGTATTCGGCCGAAAGTAACTTAAATATATAGATAATTAAAAGTGGCTTCTCCTGATTCTGCAAATTGTGCACGCACGATCGACGACCACGGACAGCCTCGAACCGCAACGTCGAACGGTGCGTGATGGTCTGAGTCGATCTTAAGATACGAAACAATTTTGTCATTCCAAAATGACATATAATATTATCTCTATTATTCGGTTAACATACGTATGTATGTTAAATGGCTTATAGAGATTGTGGAGCATTTGACTATTAAATAAATTGTCCATTTTCTCTTCCAGGGGCCTCGGTGAGATCAGCGAGTGACAAATCATATCTGAGGCACGCAAACGTCGGTCCGTCCATGTTCGGATTCCACACATTTCCTTGTAAGTGTCAACGGCTAAAAGCATTCGATTTACGGATTACCCCCAAACATAGTAATAACTTGAATGTATTGCCAGACTTAAATCATTATTAGTGCTATAAATGTTAGTCATATAGTAGTATTTTACACGTGAAGACATGGTAAATTCCATATAAGCTAAATTATTTGAACACAAAATTACTTCAGTGACAGCCTGTGAATATATTGGATATAGGTACACAGGGCTGGGTTAAAGCCTCCTCTCCTATTTTAAGGAGAAAGTTTTGAAGGTTATTTCACCACGCTGCCTGCTGCAATATTGTTTTTTGGAATACACATGTGGCAGAATTTTAGTCAAATTAGAAACATGCAGGATTCCTCACGATGTTTTCCTTCACCTTCAATCAGAAGATTAATTATAAAGACAAATTATAAGCACATGAAAATTCAGTGGAGCTTGCCCGGTTTTGAACCCGCTATCTCCGGTTAAGATTAAAACTTTATAAGAACTGGCCTTTCTAATAACTGATAAATTACTTAATAAATTATTGTGGTCGTCGGGTTTTAAGCTACCTATGCTTAAGATTTAGATGTTCTAACCACTGGACCATATGAGCTCTCCTTATATTTGATTTAACTAATAAACACCGCATATCGATTATACAATAGTTACAGTCAGTTGCACAATGTTTTGTCACCTTCTTTTGAATGACATTTGATAGAATGA
Organism: Nymphalis c-album; assembly: GCA_963151315.1. Taxonomy (NCBI): domain Eukaryota; kingdom Metazoa; phylum Arthropoda; class Insecta; order Lepidoptera; family Nymphalidae; genus Nymphalis; species Nymphalis c-album. Next base: position 11,670,900 of record OY720591.1, on the reverse strand, counting down.
GAAAAAGCTTTTTTTAACTTTTATTTAGCAGTAGTTTTTTTTAATACAACTTATATTATGCCAATAATCTAATTGTCAAATTAAAGAGGAATTTTAAACTTTTTAAATTTTTTAAATAAGAAATCATCGAAACGATATCTACAATTTTAAAAACAAGTGCTTGTGATTTTTCGCAGCGAAACTCATTGGAAATTCTCCAAACCAATCGAAGGCAACGTCATACAAGTCCTTGCGTTGTCAATGCAATTCTTTTGACGACAAAGCGAAAGAGTGCTTTTTCCCGTATGGAATATCAGGCGGTGAAATCAAAGAAGGTCTTATTTCAATATTTTATTTCATCAAATGCGACTGACTGTATCTTATATTTAAGTCTTTTTTTTCATGTTATCGTCTAAGAAATTGGTTCTGTAATTCGAATATAAATTAAATAATCTTGATATACTATGTAGAGGATTCTTTTGTGTCCACTAATAAAATTTTCTACCATATATCTATTTTTAGTGGTGGTAGAGCTTTGTGCAGGCTCTTCTGGGTAGGTACCACCCACTCATCAGATATTCTACCGCAAAACAGCAGTACTTGGTACTGTTGTGTTCCGGTTTGAAGGGTGAGTGAGCCAGTGTAATAACAGGCACAAGGGACATCACATCTTAGTTCCCAAGGTTGGTGGCGCATTGGCGATGTAAGAGATGCTTAACAACTCACTTACCATCAGGTGGCCCACATGCTCGTCCACCTTCCTATGAAATAAAATAAAACCTAGTAGAAATACCTAGTATTGTTGTGTTACGGCCCACTCTCGGCCGAAATCTAGTTAAATGACGCTAATTTAAAACTTACAGATGAAATTAAAACAATTGAAAGTAAGAACACAAGTGCTATTATCGATCCAAGTTTAATGAAGTTTGTCGCTAGGGAGGATGCGTACACGCAGATGTTAATAACTTGTAACAATGCAGGTAAATAAAGAAATAAATATAAATACCTAAATATTTAGTATATAATTATTTTTATCTAAATGTCATTATTTGGTTATAATTAACAAATAAAAAAACACTTAATTACTTAATCGCTAATGAATTCCCAATGTATATTTTAATATATATGCATATAATATATACTGGTTTTTGTTCTGGATTTTAAGTTGATATTTTGTATAAGTTAAACTTTATGTGGACCCCTTTTTAAATTAAACTATATTTACAATTCAGAAAAAGAAGCGGTTGGGAATGGAAAATAATTAATATTTTTGTTTAAAATATTATTTGCACACCTTACAATAAATTTTAAATATTCATCAGGATTACAATACAATAAATTTAAGTAAACCGGTGTCTTTCAACCGTCATAATAAAATAAAACAATTAAACTTCGAATTTGGAATCTGATATTCTTTATTTGAAATTGTTATATTTTTTACGTTACAGAGACAAACATTAAGCTCATACCAGACATTGCTAGGGATATTCTAAAAGTGGAGTCTAAAAGTGATATCTACCTATGTGGCTCTGGTATTGACGAAGGTAAAAATAAAATACGCACTAAGAACTTCTAATAATAATAATACTGTCCGACCGATTTCGGCCACATCGACCAATCTCAAGGAAGATTAGCCAACTGGAAGACATATTGTAGAGCACATAATCCAATGGGACGGCAATCCGACACGACAGGAGTTCAGGCGCAAGACCAAAAGCCTTACGTACAGGAACGGAAGTGTACACACTACCAACTTCCAGACTCCGGGTAGCTACTGAGAATTTTCTTACAGAAAAACCCAATAACTTTTTATCGGCCCGACTAGGGAATTGAATCCAAGGCCTCCGGGTCAGCGGCCTTATATCTAGCCATCAGATCAACGTAAATAAAAATGTATATATATTTATGACTATATTGTAACTTTTATGTTAAAAGTTACAACAATGAACACGATTAATAGAATAATTAAAAAATATTTTGTAACTCAAGTATTTATTTTTTTAATTACATATGTACGTTTTATTATCTTTGATACCATGTCCGCTGTGCAAAACAATGGCTCTTAAATTTTTTTTAAACGACACTACTTACGATTATTGTACCTTAATTGTACCGAGATACTAACTTATAGGCATATTAGCAAATACCAATAAATACAAAAAGTTTTACGTCATTCAATCGGATGATTACGTCATACATGACGTCAGGGAATATGAATGAATATGAACAGAAGCAAGCATTAAATTATATATAGATATGTGTTATAGGGAAAAACTAACATATGGTTTACTTACAGGAATACAAACATTGATCTCTAGTAAATCACAAAGATCCATTAGGACAATGACCTCTACGAATAACCTAAACAAAGGTAATAATTTTGATAAATAACTTTTATTAACTTTTATTCGTCATTTAAAAATGTAAAATATACATTTAGCGTAAAAATTTGATATTTTTCCATTTTTAAAGAAAATGACGCGCGTTCATTTAAAGCCGCCATTTTGTTGGTTGATATAAAAGTGAAGTGATTAAATCATTATTGGCGCATTATTGGACTTGTGATTTGTTAAATAATATGTGCAATTGTTTTGTATTGTTTGGATTTTAAAGAGCAATTAAGTGAGTGGTTTTCATCAATTTGTATGACTTGGTGAAGATCAGTTCGAGGTTTTGATAAAATCAGTTTGATGCTGTATTTATTACCATATTTATTATCCATTCATCCAAATTTATCTTTTCGATTAAAATACTTATTAAAATTATATTATTGCAATTTGTAACAATTTTAATAAAAACTAATTTTACAAATATAACGCTCATTTTATAGTATTATATAGTATATTTCTAAGTGCTATATTCGTATTTATGTACATTCTTATATAAAAATGATTTTTTATCATATGATATATTTGATTCCGGATCGTAAAAGTTTGTAAATATTGTCATGAGCCTCAAGTTGGAGCTTAGTGACACTTACTGGGGCTTGCTTCATATATAAGGCGTCTATACATATTTTCTTAGTTATATCTGCAGAGTCGTAAACAAACCTGCGTATAATTAAATAAATACTAATACATATCCTGGGACATTATTCACAATAGTACTATGTAAACCAGAAAACTGATATACTATATATACTAATTTTCTTTTGTAAATACATACTTATATAGATAATTACACCCAAACTCAGGACAAACAGACATGTGAATTATGCACGCAAATGTCTGTCCTGGGTGAGAATCGAACCCACGAACTGCGGCGCTAAAGGTATCTACGTACCAACCAACCAACCAGCTCGTCAATCAATATATTCAAATTTCAAATTCAAATATCTTTATTCAATGTACCACCGGTTGGAAAATAAACAGACCTCAGACCTGAGAAGAACCGGCGAAAGAAACTCAGTGGGTTTTTTGTCAGCTCATTTTTACAATTATAAATTTACACAATAAAAAATACAGTGATAACTGATAATATATATTTATATATTTTTTCTTTATTTGAAACAGCCAGCCATCAAACACCGCCTTCATATAGTTTATTTTAAGTATACGTTATTTTAATCTTAACAGAGATCCAGGCGTGCCCAGATTTATCAATTCGAAAAGTATCCACGTTGTTCATAGATCAAGATGAACTGCAAGATGCAAAATCGAGTGTCGTGACTGGTAAGATTAAAAAAACTACGCAAGCAAAACTAACCTTTATATCGTTTTTATATCTTTTTTATTAATTCGTTTCAGATACAAGTATCCCGTATAGAAGATTGAACAATAAGTTATTGACGCCGAAAGGAACTATTTTGTCATGCACAGGTATTTTATTTTTACATATATTATGTGTATACCGGCATTGGAGAAACATGGTGAAATAAAGTCTTAGAAGGCTAAGCAGTGGGACATTTATTAGCCGGTTTTTAATACATGACAGATATATTAGAAGTGAAATTTCTTTTGGTGCGTATAGATTAAAATTGAGGCTTAAAATTAGTGTAACTGTATAAAATGTAAATGTAATATTATTCATATTATCTTCTGTTAATTGGGGTAAGTTTTATAATCCCTACCACTAAGTCAAGTACATACACCGGTACGATGGACACAGGCTCGTTCTCATTACCCTGGTAAGGAAACTAATATATATTTCTTGCAGGTACAAAAATCACGTCCGTTTCATCTGTTCATATTCAAACTGCGTCCATTACATCCAGAACTCCTAAAGTTACAACGAGTACAGGTAATAAAATAATTAATTATTTCTTAAAAAAAATTTTAAATTATTCTATTTTATATTATTTTTTTTAGCTGTGTCAACTGATTTGAATACGGAGAACAGAGATTGTTCGACAGTGCCATCTTTGAATTTTAGTAATCTAGAAGATGTTTCAATGGGTATTTATTTAAAATAAAATTTTATATTCTTTGGTAGTTCGGAATTTAGCAATTTTTTTAACATTGTATGGCTAACAATGATTATCGAATTGTTCATATATTTTTAAAAATGTATAGCATAACATTAATATAACTTTTTTGATATAATATAATAATTATAAATATTTTATAAGGCTTGCAACACAAAACCTTGTTGTATATAGTTTTTTTTTTTCAAATCAGGCACGGATGATACTGAAATTAGCACGAATGAAAAATCGACTTCGTACGCCCAATTCACAGATTATATAAACGCCGGTAATTTTCTTTTTTTTTTTAATTATTCCAACTTTCATGACCCTGCCAATGTATCGAACAGAGAAAATAAATGAAATATTAATTGGTTCAATATCTAGAACTAATTTTTTTTCAGTGGACTAGTATTAAAGTCACTTACTTACTTTTCAAGTGAATAAACTGTATCAATATATATTTACATAATTCGGGCAAATGGTATGTGGTGACCACCAGTACATACCAAAGACATTGTGACAGTGTAGGTATTGTGAAAAATATTAACCAATCTTTACATCACCAATGTGCTACCAAACTTGGAAACTAATAATATGTTATGTCTATTGTCCCGGAACACAATAACAGTGAGTGTTGCTATTTGCGGTAGAATATGTGATGTGTGAGTGGTACCTACATAATCGACCGAGTCCTACCACCGAGTAAATTTTATTCAGCTCTATCTCTGAATAATTAATTTGAATGACTGTGTGAGAGTTGAGATAGCATATTCTAGAACACGGAGATGTTGTGCGCGGATTCATATGCCAACATAATTCCAGGTATATCCACCTCAAACCTACTGCAACAAATCTCTTTTAACGATGGACCTCACTATACACAGGAGAGTTTTGGAGCAGGTACATAATGAATTATTTTTCGGCCATACAGAAAAACGCTGCTTAGCGAGCTGATTTTACTCTTCCTGTCACCTTTTTTTTTTAATGTATAACGCGGAAAGGCAATTTACTCTAATCCACCTGATGGTAAGTAATAAGAGACGTTGTATTCCAACTGTGACGACAGTCAGTACAGTCGGGGAGAATGATTTGCACTAGCCGCCTCCGCCTTGCACAAGATGCTACTTCACGTTTGCAGGACCCCAGGTTATATGACTAGGTTTATAAGGACCCCAAGAAGAGGGTAACACGTATACTGCTAAAGAACTAAATTTTTAGTTGCGACAAAGTAAACAGTTGCTAAATTTCTGTGTGTATGATTGAATTGATGTCACAGTTGGGCGGTGACATCGAGAGCCAGCACGCGTAAACTTGGGAAGGAAGAGGGACTCAGGAATTAAGAGAATAATTTATTATACGTTTGATTTAACTCAGGAAAAACAAAAAAGTATAGGATACAATAATTAGGTTTTTACCCTTATTAAATTCAAGAGAACTGAGTCATTGCGATCGGCTAACCTATGGAGGCACAAACATAAAAATATTTTCTATTTCAATTAACCAACAAACTTATCTCTGTCTGAAATAAATTAAATCTCTCGGATTTATTTTAACTCGTATCTTAATCGTATCGGTTATCTGGCGTACGGAGGATAAATTTGTCTTGTCCGGCTAAATTATTTTATTTTCTCTTACGTAGCTGAGACCTAAGAAAAAATGTATACAATTATAGTTATATCCAAAGTGTCTTCAATCTCCAATATTTATTTAATATTTAATCGATCAGAATCAGATGATATTGTCATATTTTTTTAATTTGTATATTACCACCACAGTATTTTGGATATTATTTTCTCAACGATTATTCTCAAGAGAGGCGAAGGCATTTGCCTAGCAGTGGGAAGGGCTCTTACTAAACTGTGCGCAGACATTGTTAAAATAATTCAATAAAATTTATCCATTATTTATAGGAGTTCATCCAGAATGTTCTTCGATTTGTATCAACACGGATGTAGAAACAATACCAAAGTCAATAGAAACAGGAAGTTCCATTGAATTCAAACATGGAATACAGAAAATCGATCGTTATTCTCAATACAGCAAGAGGAGCTCAATGAAAAGCAACCGTTAGAATTATTATTTTTTTAATATTAAAAAAAAAAACATGAAAAATAACAGCACCAATTCGATTGTGGTCTTAATTCAAATTAGTATGGTCCAATCAGAATTAACGTTAGGACGTCAAAATTTGTGGAAATAACCACAGCAATGGCGAAAGTTAAAAATATTGTGTCTGTAATTATCTGCTTTATTCTAATTGTCTCATTTGCTTTTATTATTTCACTTTAAAAAAAAGTTAGCCTTTTCTTGTCGCGCCTGTGTTGCAATTTATTTGTCGTAATTTGTTTGAATTAAATTTTATTCGGGGTAAAAGTTTTGCTTAGAATTTTAAAAATTATTACATAAATAGAACCGACTCACGATACCTAATAACCACTTCACGGGTCGGACACGTATTTTGATACAGCCTGTATAGGTTTGTGTGTAGATGTTTTCGATAATTAATCTGTATTTTACCATTATATCATTATTTTTTAGAATTATCAAATACTTCAGACCATTCGGCTCGCATCGGTCATAGTCGTCTGTTATCGGTGCGAACTCTTGGCGATTCACTCTACGTGCCACCGGAGCAGACAGTGTGTTCGTCGCTTGACAAAAGTAGGTTCTTTCATAGTAATTTGTCCATTATATTTCTAAATAAGAACGGGTTCAAATTTGATTGGACCGACAATTATACCGGAGCGACAGTTGTGCCGGATGCATATTGGCTTATATGTACATTGCAATATCTCTGCTCACATTTGGACGACCCGATAAAACGGTCGGTGGCGACATATTTGCTGGACGTCAACGATTTTATATATATTGTTATATAAGTTGTATATTATATAAGCAACAAGAGAGGACGTCTAGACATGGAGGTAAATAAATATATACATTTTTAATTTATCTTATGGTAGATAAGAGTATGCTGTGGGTGAAGTGAACAGTATAAAAATAAAAATTAGTAATTAGCCTTGTGATATGTGGTGGTGAATATAGCCGCAAATATTCTGCGTATTAAAATATGTGTGTATAGGCCTTCTATTTAAATACTTTTGACGAGCCTTTTCTTTGTTTGATGATATGATGGTATGTTTTTTATTATTACTGTTTAGGAAGGCGGACGAGTATAAGAGCCACCTGGTAAGTGGTCACCAACACCCATACATAACGGCGTTGTAAGAAATATTAACCATCGTTTACGACGCCAATGCGCCACCAACCTTGGAAACTTTATTTTTTTGGTTGTCTAAAATAAAAAAAATAGTTGATGTGGTTTTGGTAACTCGCAAATAGTCATATTAACCGAAAACAAAATATATACAATTGTCATGGCAATCTATTGAAAATATATAGAAATTTAATTGAGTAGTTAAGACGTGACAGAGTAACAAACAAACAAACAAACATACAAACAAACACGCTTTCTCATTTTTAATATTAGTAAGGTTAACCTTTAATGGTATAAAATGGATAATTAGAAATTTCAGAACGTAAATTATGTTGGTTTTGTGATTGTTTAATTAGTTATATCAAAGTCAACATTTATGTGTTCTTACGTGCATATGTGTCGTTGAAATTAAAGCATCGCTGTTACAATTGTGTCGCTCTCGGAGCGCATACAAAAGGAAAATATACAAGCAGTTGCGGTGCTCGCATAGAAATGATATATTTTGTTCATTTGTAACCCAATTTTTGAATAGAGATGAATTAATTAAATGTTAAACATTCTTAAACAATGAAACGATAGTTATTTTTTTAATAACGAGGCGAAATCTTAATTCATGTATATGGTAAATAGTAATCATAGACATTGACGATATAAGATATGTTAATTATTGAAATATACATATTTTGCCTTGTATGTAAATTATTTTTTTTGAAAAGAAGACGAGTAAACAGTCTGGCAGTAGGGTAGTGAGCCCATTGACACTGCTAGAAGTATCAACCAGTTCTTACAAAACTTCCTTTATCCACGGTATCTAAGATTTTATGACCCTTGTGCTCGATTGTATTATTATTTATTACCCTTAAAATCGGAGCAAGGCAGATATAGCATAAAGTATTACCAGTTGGCGCCACCCGCTCAAACGGAATTGCACAAAGCCCATTTCGAAATATTGAAATTCTATTACTAATAGTTCGTGTGTAATATCTGAATAGATATATAAAACTTATACCATTATTTATCCATAAATTTTACATAAAACGATACACTCTCGAACGGTCGCGTAATGATATGGAAGTTGTAGATTACAGAAGAAGCAGGTGTTGTCGTTATTTTTCACTGCCTTCTTTACCTTTCATGTCTCTCTATACAATATTTTATTAATAATTCTTAAAGTCGTCCATCAACAACTTATATCACGATCATTATAATATTATTTTATAGTTCTAAGCATAAAGAATCTAATTTAAAATTAGTATTTAGGTGTTAAATTTGTTGTGTCAATTTTGTAACGTTCATTTATAATTTTGAAAATATATATATATATATATATATATTCTAAATAAGAGTGTCATAGTGTTTTATAAAAGTGAATTAATTGTTAGCCTTGTGTCTAGCTGTTATTTCAAAATTACCGCCTCTTTTAAGTTGATATGGCTATTTGCGATTTCCCAAAACTATAACTATTATTTTTTTATTTCAGAATACCGCCGCTACGTGATAATTGAAATACTTTGTATTTTTTCAATTCAGTTTTCTTTTAGTTATTAATATGAATTTGAATACATTAAACTAGTGAATATTAATCATTCAATCGTCTTCATAAGTTTTATATTTTATCAGAAATGAAGACAACGCAACAGCAGAGTATATCGTCGGCTTCACAAATCAATTCAGTAGACGCACTCCACAAACACCAATCATCGAGCAATATTCAAGAAAACATGGACACTGGTATTACGTTACAGACTTTGCAACGTCTGGTCTTGAACTGTTTTTTCATATGAAATAGAGAGACGGACGAACGTATGGGCCACCTGATGGTAACTGGTCAACCATCGCTTACAATGCCAATGCGCCAACAACCTTGGGAACTTAGATGTTATGTCCCTTGTGCATTACTCACCCTTCAAGCCGGAACACAACAATACCAAGTACTGCTGTTTTGCGGTAGAATATCTGATAAGTGGGTGGTACTTCCAGACGAGCTTGCACAAGCTCTACCACCAAGTAGTAAACTATTATAAGTATTATATATTATAAAATAAATAGCAACTTGTATCCACATTTCAATATCTTCGGGACAACATATAATATAATTTGCATACAATAGTTAATTTTAATACGCTATCTATTTTATCGTTTGTCATTTCAAAAATAACATAACAAAAAAAATACTGAGACGTAGATTTCTTTATAACATTAAAGGCCGTGTGAAATATGAATAAATTTGATATTAAAATTATTTTCTTAAGCATAGATGTGTTAATGCAACAAAAGGATAACGTATAAATTCCGTTTGATAAAAATTAAAAACCGTTAAAAAATATCTTTAAGAAATTGTTTTGCTTTTTACATTTTATAACTTTTATTTATCATTTTCTCACAAAGAAGGTAACGCGGTCGATCACTTAAGACCTTCTTGCGACGACCTTCCATGCAAGATTGAAAGCAATTCAAACAGAATCATTCCTATCACGGAACCGAACCTTGTCACGAGCAATTTGAACGCAGCTAAATGGATCACAGGGTGTGATAATGAATCAAGGAAAGGTATGTGGCTCTGTGGTTAGAACGCGTGAATCTTAAACGATGATCGTGGGTTCAAACCCGGGCAAGCACCTCTGTATTTTTCACGTCATATATCTTTATTGTTTTTTTTTAAATTATAAATCCTTTTAATAATTTCAATGTGACATATTAGCTGGGCGTCCAATGAAGGCAACGTTTTTTCCTATTAACTGTGGTAATCTTAATGCTCTTTAAGAGTAAGCGACACGAACTTAGGTAATAACAGTGTATATAAGATTCATCCAGGCATCGAATATGCTTTAGCAAGTGCGGATAGAGTGCGGCAGCGAGTTTTATAATCTTCCTGCATTAAATAAATCAGTGTAAGTTGGGATGATGGGATACACAAAATAAATACATAATTTTCTTCTTTCGTTTATTTCAGGTGTCCAATCAATAATTGATTTGAGTGAGTCAACTGTGACAGAATCTTTGGAGCGTGCGTCCTACGCTATCATCAAATCTGATGATAAAAAAACACTCAATGAGATGAAAAATCTATCGAAAGTCGTAATAAACCAACAGCGCGCCATCAATTGCGGTAATCTTATTTTTTTTTAACTAACAGATGACTAAATCATACACGGCCCATTATTTAATAGTCATAGATATTTCCATAGACAGCTACTAACTGGCCATACATATTACTGACAACGTCAACCCACCTTGTGGTTGATTTTGATTGTTGGTTGGTCCACCTTGATGCGTTGGTTAAGATAGATAGAATTTTGTTTTTACTTTGTTAAACCACATTGCAAAAATTGTATTGCAAGTGAATCTTAATCGATGAACGTGGGTTCAAGCCCGGGCAGGCACCACTGAATTTTCAAGTGATTAATTTGAGTTTATAATTCATCTCGTGCTTGACGTTGAAGGAAAACATCGTGAGGAAACCTGCATGTGTCAAATTTCACTCAAATTCTGCAACATGTGTATTCTGCCAACCCGCATTGGAGCAGCAAGGTTGAATAAGCTCTATACCTTCTCCACAAAAAAGGAGGAGAGGCCTTAACTCAGCAGTGGAATATTCACATGCTGTTACTTTACTTTATTTTACTTTATTGTCATCATTAGTCGAATCACTTAATATGTTTATATTTCCTTCGTTCAAGATAAACGATTTTAATCTTGTAAAACAAAGACAACATATAAATACCCATTATTGTTTGGTGGTTAAAATATAAGATATTTATTTCGATTTTTGTTTACAGTGGCAGCGAAACCACTCGAAGTGGTCTCAACGATAAGCGTTACCGAAATCCGTCCAACGAAAGACGATACTCAGTCAAACGAACATCCTATAACAGATAAACCGAGTGATTCTAGAAAGTTCGTCGTGGATCAAATAGTTTCAGGTAGATAAATAACTATTAATAAAGTAAACCGCTAAAGGGGCCACCTGTTGGTAAGTGGTCACAAACGCCCATAGACATTGTAAGAGATCTAAACCACCGCTTATATCGCCAATGCACCACCAACCTTGGGAGCTAAGAATTTATGTCCCTTGTGCCTGTAATTACACTGGCTCACTCGCCTTTCAAACAGGAACACAACAATAGCAAGTACCGCTGTTTTGCGGTAAAATATCTGATGAGTGGGTGGTACCTACCCGAGCTTGTACAAAGCTCTAAAATATATATTATATCATTTATTTCATTTATTTACTTGCAATAAACAGCGTTACAGAAATGATTGTACAGTTTTCATCAAAAGAAAAGTAGAAACATAGTGGGTATAAGTATTAATATGTATCATTAAATACTTAATATTAATATGAGAAAATTATAATACGAAGGTGTTGTATATGAGTGCGCGTGTGTGTGTGTGTCTGTGTGTGTGTGTGTGTGTGTGCGTGTGTGTGGGTTTGTATTTGTGAGTTGTTGTTTATTATATATTTTTATGTATTATTATGTTACTATAATATGGATTGTCTTCTTCAGGTCGAGTATTAACGAATGACGTCACGGAATCCGTACAAGTACGTCCAGAAGTGGAAGATGCTGGTACCTTGATTTTTTTAATATAATATATCAAAAACTTACCTATATGTGTACTGTTTATATTTGAACTTTGCAACAGCATAGCATTAGTAGCACGTATATTGGTTCTGAACGAAACATACAAGCCAAGAAATTATTAGACATTTCACATTGATATTTGTTTTAGGGAATCCCCAAATCTTTCTGTATAATTATGCAACAATATTGTTTTATTATAAGTTATTTGATAATTATTTTACATTATTTAACGTACGTCATCCTTGCTACTTCAATTTTGGCGTTTTGAAATTTCCTCATAGACTTGCTGATAAATGGTCCTAGCTATAAGACCTTTCTTCTATATTTCTTATACTTTATATTTTTCTCGTGTATAACGATACCACTATCACCCGTGTTCACAAACAATACTTTGGTCAGTGTGGTACCAGCATAGCGTTCGCTGTGTCCAGCACTTTCATTCGCTAAGCGAACGCAATGCGTGGAATACCGATCTGCGATTGGTCCGTATACGTTGCTAACGGCCGAATACTGAAACGTCATTCGAATAGGAAGTGGAACTTAATTATTTGAGACGCCGTTAATTTAAAATTTCGCATACTAAATTTGAAATTAATGGCGTTCCAAATAATTAAGTCCCACTTCATATTTGAATGACGTTTCAGTATTCGGCCATATGTCCCTTTCGGTACATGTTTGACAGATGTGCTTATGAAGTAAATATTATAAGTTTTGAAGTGAAAGCGTAACAAACATACAAACTTACTTTCCGTGTTTTTCTAGTATTGTATTGTTTCCTCTTGTTGCTTCACTCTTATCCATCTCGTTATTATAAATAAATGAGTGCTAAGTTACTAACGAGAATTGATGTGGAAATAAAAAACATATCTTAACATGATGTCATTTGACGCTCGAAAACTTACTTCTTCTTACGCTCGAAGTCTTAATTAGCCCCTACCGTGAACCGGGCGCTAGTATTACACATCAAAATAGTTTAAAGTTCTAAGTTAAATATTAATTCACATCAACTGTCATCCATTTTACGTTTAACATATACTTAACTGTCAAGTTATTTAACTTAGGGGTCATTTTAATGAAAGCGTTATCACTCAAGCATTGTTTATGAATTGAAATTTCGGACCCTATAAATTCGGACGTAGTGTACCTTAATCATGGTATTGTTTGTGATCGACGGGTCATAGTTAATATCGCGTTACGCTTTATAAGTACATAGAAAATGAAATTCTAATCTTCTCTAGCGCCGCCATCAAAATCATCGACCAATCGCAGTTCGAAAATCGGTATAATATTAAAACTGGACCCAAAGTATGAGAGTAATTGCGTTATAACGATAAACATTGATTCTAAATCGAGAAAGAAATAGGTGAATATTTATTATTATATTCTCTTGAAGTTTATGTATGTATTTCGAAGCATTTATTCTTGCAAATATTTATTCTTGAATTATACGACATTTATTTGAAATTAATGAGATTTTTATTTTTAATTGTCTCTTTTAGCAACGGACAGTATACGTTCGATGATATATAAATCAAATTTCGCCGGAAGTGCCCAAATCATGCCGAATTTATTGTCTTACTGTGATGGAAATTTAAATACGAGCGATAAAGGTTAGTTTACACTAGTGTGTTAGCATTTTATAAGTTATTTAGTAAGATTAGTTTAGATTACATAGTAAAAGTCGATTTTCGTTTTCTGCTACTTATTATTTTATGTACGTTATTTGGTCAATTTATTCAACATATAGACACATGGTTAATTATGCTTTGTTATGTGCATAGAGGACGAATTCAAAATGGCCTTTAAGTGTTGCTTCAAGCTGAGCTTAATCGACCGATTCAAACCGAAATAAAATCCGTTGGGTAGTTTCTGAGATTAGTGTGTAAATATACACACAAACATACAGAAAACAAAATATTATAATATGCTTATTGTGTTCTGTTGCTTGCGGCTTTTTTGGATAAGTTTTTTCGATGTGTATACATTTTTCATATAAAGGTTTCAGCTGTTTTATTAAATGTATAGATACGAGATGGGTAGGTCCCAATTCTATTCAGTTACCAAAACTTTCATAGATATCTTATTTAGAATAGGACAACTTACTTTGTTTAATAAAATCGTTCACAAACAGAACAGAAAACAGATGAATGAATTTAACTTTTAGATATTTATGTAAACGGCATCGAAAACTTTGTCATTGTATTACGTTGCTTAAGCCGAGTTGCCCAGTGGAAAGAACGCGTGAATCTTAACCGATGATCGTGGGTTCAAACCCGGGCAAACATGACTGAATTTTTCATGTGCTTAATTAGTGTCTTTTATAAATCTCGTTCTTGATGGTGTAGGAAAACTTTGTGAGGAATCCTGCATGTGTCAAATTTCGCTGAAATTCTGTCACATGTGTATTCCATCAACCCGCATTGGAACAGTGTGTTGGTATAAGCTCCAAATCTTCTCCTTAAAAAAAGAGGACAATAGGTCTTAGCCCAGCAGTGGGACTTACTAATTACGTTGCATGAACAGAATTAAACGGAGCCATTGAAACTATTGCTACTATTCACTACATAAACAAACTTTGTATTTTTGTAGTTATTAACCTTTATGACCAAAAAATCCAAGATGGCGTTACAAATGACACTGACATTCCATGTGTTTAATTTGTGTTTATATTTCATCCCCTGCTCGGCGGTGAAGGAAAACATCGTGAGGAAAACTACATATGTTGGATGAAATTGTGCCACGAGTCTATCCGACAAACGGCAATGGAGCAGCGTGGTGGAAGAACCTTTTTCTTTAGAAGCGAGATCTTTTCCCAGCTATGGGACGTTTACGGGTTGTCACTTTTCTTTCCTTTTAAACTTAATAAAGAGTTTTTCCAATAATTTATAATGTTATCAATGCCCTTTAGACTAATATTTTTGGAATTTAAAAATTTGAGATTGGTTTTTTATATCCCTATAGCTATATTTTATATTTATTATGTAATATTATAGCTATTATTAGACTTTAATTATGATTACATATATTCATTTTCGTAGAGTACATATTTTGAGTTTTCGATGCCGCTTATTATTCATATTTGTTATAACTGAATTATTATTGATAATAATAATTACGAAATTTTAAATGCGTATCACTTAAATTTAAAGTGGTTAAATTATTTTGTTGTTTAATCTTATTAATCTCTCAGTTACAGAAATTTTAAGGGAAATGACGTCACGAATGACTTCATGTATGCTTTGCGCCCATGCGGATTGCTGTCCAGGATGCAATCGCCCAGGTAATGGTGATCGTCGTGCGTGTGCGCAGACACTTATGCATTGTGATATATTTCGCTCGATTGGTTATGCTCTAAATTTGACCGCAGTGTCTAAAACTTATTTAGGTGAACGTTTTTATGGTATCGTAGTATTTTTTGAATCAGATTAATATAAAACATATATCTCTTCCTAGTAGTCAAAACGGACACATCCATCCAAGCTGTCGCCGAATTTCTTACTTGTCCAAAATGTGCATCAAGGATTGTTGATACGTTACTGAATGATCAGGGTACGATATATTGTTATAATATGTATTTAACATAAGTATATTAACTTGGTGATAGAGCTTTGTGCAAGCTCATCTGGGTACGTACCACCCACTCATCAGATATTCTACCGCAAAACATCAGTATTTGGTATTGTTGTTCCGATTTGAAAGGGGAGTGAGTGTAATTACAGGCACAAGAGACATAACACCTTAGTTCCCAAGGTTGGTTTTTTTTTATTGTATAGGAAGGCGGGCGAGCATATGGGCCACCTGATGGTAAATGGTCACCAACGACCATAGACAATGGCATTGTAAGAAATGTTAGCCATCGCTTAAATCGCCAATGCACCACCAAGTGGCGGATTGGCTTCAATGGTTAACATTTCTTACACAGCTAATGTCTATGAGCGTTGGGGACCATATGCTCGTCCGCCTAATTATCTCATAATAAAACCACATAAAAGATATCTTTGTAATATGTATACCTACATAAAATTCAAATTATATTAACACAACATTTTTTCTAGATTCAATCGAAGATAAACATTGGCGCCTGACAACGAATAGCCGTTACTTTAGTAATTTGCTAGCAATGAAGTTAGCTATATTTAAAGATTATTGTAAGTGTGTTGACATAATATAGACCGACATAGGTTCATTCTACTCTGTGTTTATATTAAAACTCCTTGTATATGCTTAAAGAATAACTAAAACAGAGCATAATATTATATAGCTTCAATCAAATTAATGAATTGGAGTAATAATGCTAAACCTATTATTAAAAATAACGCCTCGTCTTAATGCCTCTACATTTGAGAGAGCTGGTTGATTTTTCGGCCAGAGGATCGGAATTGCAATAGTGTTTTTTAAATAATTTTATTTATATTATTCTGATTGTTTCAGTTCATAAACATGTAGCGCCATCTGTTGAGCCAGCTGTGTACCACACACCGACGACTCCGAATTTTTTCACTGAAGCATGCACAATGAAACCTAGCGGAAGACAAGACGTACACTGCCAAGCGAAAATATCAAGACACTACACTAAAGTTAAAAATAAACGATCTTGTTTACTTTCACCGACATATAGTTTGGTGGATATCAGAGGAAATCAAGAAAAAGACGAGTTGAAAGCGGTGTATGATATTCTTACAGCTATTGAAGGAAGAGTTCGCAGAATAAAAAACCATTTACACGCGTAATTTGCTGGCAACATAATAGATGGCTCTGACTCAAAAAAAGGGCGGGAAATTGACACGTAAAAAAGAAAAAGCAATTTTATAATTCGTATTTTTATGTTAATTTGGTTTGTGCTATATTGTTGGTATCAGTTAATGAAATTATATTCAAGTAAAAGTAACATTTTAGTTTTATTCCACCAATTAAAATATTATGTAGTTACTTCGATCCGGTAAACGCTTCAAAAAACGGCCCGAAAAGTAAGAACACAATGACGTTTGTGAGGTTATTTCAAATTAGTCAATACCTACTCTCTAATAACAATCTAAGCTGCACTTTATTGCTCGGGAACATGGCCTAGTTTAGGTTAAAAATTATTAAATCTATACATCGATTTCTTCATTATGTGGTCGGTACCACATTTGAGTATTGTTTTGTTCGTGACGCGTTATCTAGTTGTATTGTTGATCGAAGTGTAGTTATTTCGAATTTAGAGTTTCCGAATATTATTTTGAAATGTCGAATCGTAACCACACAGGTCTATTAAAATTGTAGTGAGGGTACGTCTGCTTAATGGTTGCGCTGTATTGTTTAATTTAATTTACGACCGGCATGACGAATTGACGATGGATGAGTGTGCTGTGCAACGAAGACAGCATTCTGTCTCTTTTTCTATCACAATTCAAACGTAACGTGACCGTATTCATCGATAGCAAGATCTTACCGTGGCGTGCATGGCGAAACTACTCATTATACTGTGACAAGTTTTTTTTACTTATTCGATAGCGTTGACGTTAACCGTGATTTGTATGGAATTAGTCACTAGATGGCGCTGTTAATAAATAAAAAAATGCAGTTTCAAAATGATAATAGTTTTTATTACATAATTATCGCTATATTTATTATAGTAATAATTATTTTATTTGGTATTTTTTTCTCATCTTTCATCCTATTGAGTGGTGTTTGTGTAAATGTTGGCAATAACATGAAGGGTTTTTATGACTAATAGTTTTGATTATTTTGACATAAACAAATTACAAGGGGCATTCCAAAGCATGGGCGTTAGTAAAATACATATGCTCTTAAATTTTAATGTTTTCGAAAAAAATTAACCATTACCAGTTACCATTTCTGTACAGTCAACACAAACATTACAAGTAATCCTTTAACTCATCAGAAAAGTCACTTGAACTGTAAATAACTAAAACCCTAAACCTTAAAATAACTAAGATTATAATAAATAAATAAATATACAAAAAGTCTACTGAGTTTCCGGCCACAGCTTCGCCCTCTAGTAAAGGGGGGACAGGTGTTATCCCATGACCTTTTCTGTACTCCTGACGTCATAAATAAAACACAAATAAGGGATCTTACAAATATATTTACATTTAACAAATATTCAATAACAACAATATAAGCTTTATATAATAATACTTTAAGTTACATATATATGGGTTTTGACAATGTTTAAATACAATTCTATTTACAAAGCGATTATAATAAATATTGAATACTTAGAAATAGTATAATGGCATACATGAGACGCTGTATGGATGTTTTATTTAAGTACATTAATACACGTTCGATATTTAAACCAAGAAGATATAAAGAGAAAGGTTGTAAGCAACTTTAACTGTAAAATCGATGAACGAAAAAGCATGACTCATTGTCACGTTCCGCCTGAGCCGAGCGTGCAAGCGAGAGCGCGTAACAAGCGATAGAGAGGCACGATCGGCCTAAGCGTTCGACTTGTGACTGTCTCTCTTCTACCCCATCGGCCGAAGCGTCCGAGTAGAAGATTGTAATCGTCAATGAACTCCTTTGTATTAGACAAAATAATGATATATCAGTGATAATAATTCAATTCAATTCACAAAAGTATGCAATGTTTCATCAGTGTTTTCTTATGTCTCAAATCACGTACACCGATTTTACAGACAACCAATTATTATTTTTATATACAGAGCGAGTTAAGATCCTATCATGTATTTTATTAAATTTCACAATTTAATTTAAAAAAAAAAACAATTACATAACGAGTTACATTTCAAAATATATAAGCATTAATAGAGAGCTGAGATCGTCCAGTGCAGTGCATACTCAACCTTTTCATTATAGGGGACACAAACACGTGTTACTCATGGTGTCGCGGGCCGCAAAATGAAGTATTTAGGTTATCATTTCTTAGGTTTCAGAATTTTTACAACTTATATGAAACAACTATGGTTTATTTAACAGTGTTAATAAAAACATTTGGAACAACCACAAAAGCCCAGCGGGTCAGGTTGGGTATCGCTGGTCCAGTGGAACATTTACACTCAAGTATTCAGTTAAACAGGCAATCATTTGGATACGCTTCTGATTATGTAGTAGTTCACTGTCAGCAAATTAATAAATAATTATTATATTTATAAGTACATACATTAAAAATTACGTATTTTAATTAATTGTCATTATAGCATTCATGAAATTTATTGTGACATATTTTTTCGCGACGTTCACTTTCCCCCATGTATTGTATAATTAATTATTAAGAAAATAATAATAAAACAAAATGTCACTTCTGACGCTACTTATGACAGCACGACGCCGAAGAACGTGTTAGATAGCATTTGTTTATTTGTATTTTGTCAATGTGTGTGTTACACTACTACAGATGCAAAAACGTCTTCTATCTTCAACCGTATTGCTTATTAATATAAATGACAACTTTATTAATAAGCAATACATTAATATAGAAACTAATTCATTGTGCGTAATACCTTGATATAATAATATTAATGCAGAAATGTGTTTATATTACTAAACAGTTTAGTTTTTTTTTTTTTATTACACCATATTCAATTTAATCCTTCTATCTTAAGACTAGAACAAACAAATATTCGTTTGTCATTCAAATTCGATTATAATTTTTATTTTAAATATAGAATTTAAAAAGCCGATTTAATTCATAGTTTTAAAATATAAATATTAAAAATAAATAGAAATAAGAACGTTTTCAAGTGATCAAAGTGAAATGCAACGTTTCTATGTGTAACGATTGCACAGACATTTTTTCATAGAATATGATATATGATTATTTAAATGCATTTAATTACGAGCTATTAATTACAAACCGCATATAACCCCGTCAGTCCAACCATCTAATCCTACATATTCCCTGTTATACAAAATTTACAAAAAACCATTTAACATAATATAATTATTAATAATATTATAATTCCCTTATAGAGTCAACCAATCTCAATTAAAATATTTTGTTAAGACCTCATACCTCTCTACCAACGTCTCTATTGGCATTAATTCAATCTACCAGCAAAATCATTCCTAAGAATGCGTACCATCAGACAGGAAGCCCTGACGGCCGAATACTGAAAGTCATTCAAATATTAAGTGCAACTTAATTATTTGAGACGCCGTTAAGTTAAGATTTCGCATACTACATTTTAAATTAACGGCGTCTCAAATAATTGATATGCACTTAATATTTGAATGACGTATCAATATTCGGCCGTATGTGTGTTAAATATTTGTTCTAACAACAGTATGAAATATTGGCATCTTCAAATGACGAAATATAAACAAATACGAAAATCCTTGATAGTGAGCTAATCTCTGATAGATTGCAGAGTCATTAAGGTTTACATATTATTAACAATGTGCACTAAAATATCACCACAAGCACGTATTTTCACTTAAATATTGATAAAAAATTCGAGCATAAAAAAAACTTTCATTTTAGCATCTGTGGTTTTGACCAGAGGTAACAAATATACTGTATATTCATTTCAACGATTTCACACAACTACAAACTCTCGTTTAGTCTATGGCACTTGTCAAAAGCTGTTATTGTTTACATTTGCTGTCATTTGAAAGTGCAGTCACAATAGAACTTGACATAAATAATTATTTTGTATCTGTGCTTAAGTATACTGTTTTAAATGATTCTTATTTTAAAACCAAACTTTGAAAAGACAAAATATACCATAAATGTATAACCCTCAGTCATATACAAATATTTGCATATTTACTTTCAATATATATTGGCACTTTATAGACTCGGCCATTTATAAATCAGCTTCAATCCCAAGAACCTGAAAAATATGAAAAAAATAATTTAAAAAAGACGACATAATCCTGATAAATTTAAAAGTTAGTCGATATTTTTTTTTATACTTCATAGAATATAATATATGACAGAATTATAGCAAAAGAAAAAAAAGTTATGTTCAATTAAAATTGCCTTTATTTAAATTACATTACAGATCGGGCCAGTAAAGAGTTAGTCAGAAAATTCTCCGTAGCAGCCCGAAGTCTGGAAGTTGGAAGTGTACACACCCGTGCCTCAGAAAGCACGTTAAGCCGTTGATCCTGCGCCTGAACTCTTTCCAGTCGTGTCGGATTGCCGTCACATCAGATTATGGGAGCTAGGGAGCTAGTGCACCTGTGTTTGCGCACACACTTGTGCAATATAATATCTCCTGCGCAGTTGGCTAATCTCTCTTGACATAGGCCGGCGTGACCGAAATCGGCATGGACGACATTATTATTACTTTACATTAATATATTTGTTATTATTTTTAATTGTTATATACATACCAGACTTTCAAACCAGCGACCTAGGAGTGAAGACGTGTACAAGCGAGTCCCAACCACAGTCCGCTATTTGATGGGGCCTTAATGCGTTCCAATCGAGACCGTATGTGAACTCTGAATGATGTCGGATCGTTTCCAGAGGGTCACAGCCTCGCTTAAGATCCCATATTCTATAAAAACAAAACATAAAATTCAAAATAAAACGAACAGTCAAATACAGCGATGATTTTGATTAAAAAATATTCATAGTTCATACAAACAGCCGACTGTTTTCATACAAATGCGAACAAATTAGCTACCCGATGGTAAGTGGTACCACCCATAAGCACCGTAATATATATTAATGTCACTAATTCACTACCAACATTTGTAACTAAAATAATATATCTCTTGTGCCATTTACGTGTTATTTACACTGTGTCACACAACCTTCCAACAAGAACACAAGAATTTTCATCAATGCTGTTTCGCGGTAGAATACCTGACTCACCACCAACTCCACCACCACGCTGCCTCCAATGCGGGTCGGTGGAATACGCATGTGAGAGCATTAACTTAAATTTGACACATGCAGGTTTCGTCACAACGTTTTCCTTTACCGTCAAGCACGAGAAGAATTATAATCACAAATGCACAAAGCCCTACCACGAATTAAACCACTAATAAAATCGACCAAACCCCCAAATATTTAATATCGCAAAGCGAATACGTTTCGCCCACTTCAACCTTTAGTCGACTATGAAAAATTGTATCTTAAAATAGAATACATAAGCCATTATATAAGTGATACATAGCAAGTGTATACTATGGCTTCAAATCCCACTGGTTATATAAGCGCTACGCCTTATATAAATCTGTATTACATAACGCATGTATATAATCCTATTATGAATGTCATTGTTTCACTTACCATGTCTACGAATGATATTTGTATAATATTCATTTTTAAATACAATATGATATTTTGGAAATTTCAATTGTTATCTATACTAATATATAAAGCTGAAAAGTTTGTTTGTTTGTTTGTTTGATCCGGCTATACTCATGAACTACTGGTTCGAATTTAAAAAATATTTTTATGTTGTATAGTCCTTTTATCGGGGAAGTTTCTAGGCTGATTTTTATTCATTATATTTTTATTAATTATACACGAGTGAAACCGCGGGGTACTGTTAGTTTTATATATTAACGGACCACCTGATGTTAAGTGGTCGCCACACAAAGGCATTGCGCGCTATTAACTTTAGGGAACTAAAATGTAATGTCCCTTGTGCCAGCTTGTTACACTGGCTCACTCACCATTCAAAACGGAACGCAATAAGTATTGCTGTTTACCGGTAGAACATCTGACGAGTACGGTACATACCCAAAAGGGCTTGCTCAAAACTCTACCACCGATTAAGCTATTGCGAATTAATCTTAAATTTAATCAAAATCATATAACTGTTCTTGATTACTGTTATTGATTACTTATTGAAAACAACACTGGTTTCGAAAATAAAATATTATGTTCTGAATAGTAGTTTAAATCAGTGACAACTTATGTATTATTTTTAAAGAGACATTCGCTGTATGTAAAATTCGAATGTAGAGCGTTCATTTTCAAAATTCTTAAAAAAAAAACAAACTACTTACAATATAGCTTAATTTATCTTATCTACATTTGAATATCAAGTTAATTATAACGCCTTTTCATTAACACGATCATAAGAAATAATGATGGCGAATCGGTGGTCTACTATATTCGATCGGTTAATAATTCACAAAGACGCTCACCTCGTTGTGAAGTCGTATGACACGGCGGCTAAAACTGAGGGAGCGTGCGGCGAGAACTGCACTCGTCGAACTGCACACTCGCATCCTATCAAAACGACACATTTGATTAAAGTAAAGTAAAGTAACAGCCTGTAAATGTCCCACTGCTGAGTTACGGCCTCTTCTCCTTTTTTTTTTGAGGAGAAGGTGTGGAGCTTTTTCCACCACGCTGCTCCAATGCGGATTGGTGGAATTCACATGTGGCAAAATGTTGAGTGAAATTTGGCACATGCAGGTTTCCTCACGATGTTTTCCTTCACCGTCAAGCACGAGATGAATTATAAACACAAATAAAGCACTTGAAAATTCAGTGGTGCCTGCCCGGGTTTGAACCCACGATCATCGGTTAAGATTCACGCGTTGAAGCCACTGGGCCATCTCGGCTTTTTTTGATTAAAAAAAACAATTGAAATGTTATTACGAAACTGGTTTTAACTGGTCTAAAAGTATGTCTGAATGTGATGTGACTCTATCTCTGTTTTTCGTTGATGAAAAGTATTTTTTTAAATTCTTTATTCGTTGTCCCAATAAACAATTCGAAGTATTAGATGAAGTTATAAATATTACGAATTAATAAATTAATTGTAATAAATTTTGGGGGTGCTGAGGAACAGGGTTTAAAGTTCCTCATCCACCATTGAAAAGGGAGGATCCTCCAACCAGACTACTGCCCGACGTGATCGGGTTCTTGTATATATGTTCAATCGCTCGGATAACTTTAATATCGCGATGTAGGATACGTCAGTTTTTAGTTCATATGTGACGAGATAGATTTCGCTATAAAATCATTTAAAATTTTATTCATTTAAATCATTTGTATAGATATAGGGTTTGTTCGAGTATTTTATATAAAATTAATTTTTAAAATAGAAATCAGGTGATGTTTTTTATTTTGGTGATTATTGTATAGTCCCTTTATCGAGGAAGGCGCTAGGATTATTTTTATTAATTATATTTTAAGCCTTATAAAAAATTAACAAAACATTAAATATTATATGCCTCTTTAACATCATATAACTTATAGTCGTAGAAAAAAAAATTTACCTTTAAGAGTAAACATAGGTGATGTGAGTCGTCTAAGATCCCAACCTCTGACAAGTCCGTCCGAGCCGGCTGTGGCTAGCGCATGCGTCTCAAGTCTGCTCCAATCACAAGACAGCACCTACGAAGCAAATTCAACCTTATCATTAGCAAAATAAAGTTGATATTTATAAAATCATAACATCAATAAGCCTTGTAAACTAAGATAATAACAAATTGGTTAATAAGCAGTTGGTACTGTGGGTAATATAAAAAAAAATATATCAATTACATCACTCATACAAGGAGCTTAAACATACAAAAAATAATCAATATAATCAAGTTTCTGCAGTTATATCAACTATTTAAGATTTATAATTTTATTAGTATATATAATAATTTTAACTTCATTAACCTTCAATGCAAAGCCAATTATGAAACTGACATGTCACGTCCCTTTTATATGTAGCGACTTATAAATACCCTACTGCTGCACTAAGGCCTCCTCTCCTTCTTAAGGAGTTTCTTCCACCACGCTACTCGAATGCCGGATGATAGATTTTCATCCGACACATGCCAGTTTCCTCGTAATGTTTTCATTCACCTCCGAGCACGAGATGTATTATAATCACAAATAATAATAATAACAATATCCTGGGACATTATTCAGACAAGGCCATTTGATCCCAAACTAAGCAGAGCTATAAACCAGACAACCGATACAATTACATATATGTATTCTTTTGTAAATACATACTTATATAGATAATTATACCCACTCGGGACAAACAGATATGTTCATACACACAAATATCTGCCCTGGGTGGGAATAGAACCCACGACCTGTGGCTTGTCAATTATAAAACTAGTGTGTAAAAGAAGCATTAAAGTTCAAGACAATAAACATCTACCTCAAATTCATCTCACAATCAAATTTTATTGAGTGAGATTGCAAATTGGATCTATAACATAAATAATGTTGGTAATATTGTCATTGTCTTGAGTACCAACATTATAATCATACATTACATATTAATTATATGCGACGAAGTGGATATTAAGATGATGATAATCTGCTCCGGATAATTTCTGCTTTAAAATTATAATGCACAATTGTGTGCGAAAACACATTTGCACTCAATATTCCCTCACTCTGATAATTCAATGGGACGACAATCCGACACGACCGGAATCAGTTCAGCTGTAGGACCAACGGCTTTACATACTTTCCGAAGGGGTTCTGCAACCTGGGGTTGGAACCCAAGACTTCAGGATCTGTGGCCTTATTATCCACTAGACTAATGAGTCTGTCAATAATAGGTATATACAACCAAGCTTTGAAGAACAATGTGCTGTACTAAACTGAAAAACATATTCTATAAGGTTAGAAGAGGCCATGCCCAGCAATGGGCATGTAGCTACAATACATTACCTCAGCATCATGCGCTTTTATCACAGCAGCCGGTCTACTTGGTTCCGTACACGTCCAAAGTTTGAGGTGACCATCGCCAGAGACGGAAGCGAAGGTTGCTGGTGAGTGCGGAGAGAATGTTGCCGTATAAACCAGCTGTGAGTGACCCGAAAATGTACTTAGACACACTTCAGATTCTGGATCCCACTGAAAAAGTTAAAAAAGCAATTAAGGTGCTTATTCTATATCAGCTTGATATTAACTTTTTATGAAAATTTGAGGCTTCCTCTATATTCATAGTATGCTAATTAAGATTCAATAGTTAGTCATGGAATAGGAACAAGATGAACTATTATAAAATTTAAAAAAAGACTAACTGAGCCACAAAGCTACATTGATTGGTGGTAATCATTAGCAATAGATATTGATACTCTAAATGATATTGACTGTTTCTTACAAAAAACAATAAGTTTTACATCTACATAACAAGGTAGACTTGTAGAAAAATCAAAAAAAGGTAATTACGTATCTTTACATAAATTTCATGTTATAGCAATGTAAATATATATCTACAGAATCAATAAAAAAAATGATCAGCTTATATTTAAATGTGGACATGTAACTCATTACTATATTGTCTCTCACTTGTTAATTGAACCTTTTTATTGTATGAAATAAAGATATTGTGTTTACTGTTTATTTAATTATTTACTATATTTATCCTCTAAGCATTGAATAAATAAACCCTGAAAGAGTATTACAAATGTTCTCATAGCAAGAAGAAACAGTTACATAGGAACTATGTAACTGTTTCTTTCTTGAGACTATCTTGTGTTACTATCTTGAGATTGGCTAATATAGGATTTAATAATCTTTTAAACCCTTTGTGGAATAACATTTTTTTCTACAATAATCACTATAAAATTAAAATTATATAATAATTTATGCTTCCTTCATTGTATGTATAATAATTATCCTCCTTATGTAATGTTAACTTCCTTAAAATTAAATCTCACCAATTTAACTGTTGTATCCCAACTAGCACTAAGTAGGTGTGCTCGAGGCCAGTCCACAGAGCAGACCTCGCTATTATGTGCTCTTAACACCCTCAAAGGTGCCGCACATCCTCCTCTCCACACTATCACCGCACCGTCACCAGCTCCACAAGCAGCAACACCATCAGCTGTACCTGACCATGTCTGCAAAGAATATTTACAATCTAAAAAACTCTCAGGTGTGATGTTGTCATACAAATATGATTTGTTAATATTAAATTCATCATTCATATTTGAGAAATAAAATATTTAATTTCCATTTTAAATTTATTAAAATTAAAAATAGGGCCCCATATTTTTGCTGCTGACAGATAAACAAGTCTATTATATATATTTATATATATATGTATATTATATTTATTTTTAAGAAACTAAAATCATATAGGTATTTCTAATTGTGATAGTATTAGACATACAACAAAGAGGTTTCACTAAGAAATTATTTTGTTAATTTACTAAATTGTTATGATAGATTAAATCTCAAAAACAAAGCAAAATATTATTGAGTCAGGTTAAACTAAAAATACCAAGTAAAAAAATTGTAAGCCGGCTTAGTGCTTTCGTCAGAATGTGCGTTCACATAACAACACTTATATGGCTTCAATATGCTAGTATCATATGGTAAATATACAAGTTTATAGGATTATATTAAAGATGTAAGGAGTTTGAACTGTAGTCTAGATTTAAAAGCCTATTAAAATAAATATGTGATAAGATTATTGACATCCATATTGATTTAAAAGTGACTTTACAATTTTAAAGTATCAAATTAGCCGAATAGATAATACACTATATACTATTTATTATATTGTATTATAATAATATTAACTTAGATATTCTTCAACATATAAACATATACATCAGATAGTCTTGTTTCTTTTCAGAATGCAATGCCTCAAATTTTTAATAATAAATCCATCATTACAATATAGGTGAAATCTGTTCATTGATGTATCATTAAGTCAAGGTTAAAGATCATATGTTACCACATCAAATAGTCCATCACTCCATTCCAATTTCTGTAGTTCGACTATTGTTGTTCCCTCAGGCGATAATTCTAAGAAGAATAAGGTCCCACCCCCTGCTAGACCATAATATTGACTGGTGGCTACCGCCAATGAATCAGGCCGTGTTCTCGAAAACCGAACACTGTAGCCATGGCGGCCTGGTGTTAGAAATGTTGGCATACTGATAGTGTAACTGAAAATACAAAAAAATACATAGCATCTTTCTTACTCACTCAAAGTTTAAATAGAAATTTAGTGATGTATACATATATAATGTTTCTTTAACTCCTACATTTATATTTTATTACTTAAATACGATTGCAATAGTCAAGTACTATAGGGTTCGTTTTTAATTTGATATTTATGATTTTTTTAATTGTAACCAAGAACCTAAACGTTTACGAACGCAACGATACAACAATTATCTTGTATTGTAGAAATAAATCTCAAAGTATTAGTGTCGTAGTTAAATTGCCGAAAGTAATAAAAAACTTACTGATTCTACATCAGACAATTTACATTATATCCTTGCCCTTGACCTTTTGTTTTATAACACGTATGAATACAGAACTAATTAGATTCTTATAAGACTAGAATACATATTATTATAAGTACAAAAATCACAACAAAAACAAGGCGATCAAATCCAACTTAACCCTTCAATAACTGTCAAAACATAGCTTGACATTTCCTTGACCGTATTTAAAAACATCGAATAGTGTTGTACATCATAGTATCGATTTATTTAGAAGTTACCGTCACACGATTTTAATCCAATTTGTACTCCTACGAACTAAATCCAATTAGATGTTACTGAAGGAAACCTCACAGGGAAAGTATATATATATAAAGAGAACCTGCTAACCATTGTCATTTCTGGTGAGTGCTTCACAACTCACACAATCCTAAACTACAATCCATAAAATTAATTAACTTTTAAATACTTTAACTTCTATCTTTATTCCTGACCAAACTCAAAACAAGCAAAATGCTTGACTACCTAGCCTTGGCTTTTGTGGTCGCGGTGAAAGTTTTCAAGAAAACTACTCCGAATGGCAAAGTTACTGTTTACCTTGGCAAGCGCGACTTCATTGATCATGTAGATTATTGCGATCCTGTCGATGGCGTTGTGGTGGTTGACACCGATTATCTGAAAGGACGAAAAGTTTACAGCCAGGTATAAAAGTGACAAGTGCAGTATGTGTGAAGTGAATTCGTATTACTTGAAAGTGCTTTAATTTCTAATTGTCATTTTTTTTTTCTAAATAGCTCGTTACGACGTACCGCTTCGGTAGGGAGGAAGATGAGGTCATGGGAGTCAAATTCACAAAGGAAATGGTCATTGGCCAAGATCAAGTTGTACCAATGGTCAACGCTAAAATGGAATTAACACCTGTCCAGGAGAAGCTGCTGAAGAAGCTTGGACCTAATGCCTTTCCTTTCACATTCACCTTCCCCGAGATGTCTCCTAGCTCGGTAATAACTCTTGGCAAATCATAATAATATATAACATTGCCCGATACTTCTAATTCTGAAATATCCTTTTTTTTGTTTAGGTAACTCTTCAACCATCCGAAGAGGACCAGGGAAAGCCCATGGGCGTAGACTACTGCGTGCGAACTTACGTGGGCGACAATGAAGATGACAAGGGCCACAAGAGGAGCTCCGTTACTCTTGCTATCAAGAAGGTATAGTTTTATATATTTTAAATACATTTTTTTCTATATTGAAACCACATTTGCTATAGAAAAATATTAAACGTTATTTTAGTTGCAACATGCTCCAGCTGCCCGTGGGCGCCGCCTTCCAAGCTCCCTGGTGAGCAAGGGCTTCACATTCAGCAACGGAAAAATCAGCCTAGAGGTGACCCTCGACAAGGAGATCTACTACCACGGTGAAAAAGTCGCCGCTAACATCATCGTATCTAACAACTCC
The DNA here is from genome assembly GCA_963151315.1 of Nymphalis c-album. Taxonomy (NCBI): domain Eukaryota; kingdom Metazoa; phylum Arthropoda; class Insecta; order Lepidoptera; family Nymphalidae; genus Nymphalis; species Nymphalis c-album. The sequence continues at coordinate 11,641,167 of OY720591.1, read as the reverse complement.
AGGAAATCTGTCCGCAACATTCGCTGCATGGTTGTACAGCATGTTGAAATTACGATGATTAACTCCCAATTCAGCCGCCACGTTGCATCTTTGGAAAGCCGTGAGGGATGCCCAATTACACCTGGTGCCAGCCTTTCTAAGACCTTCTACTTGGTGCCTCTGGCTCGCAGCAACAAGGATATCCGCGGTGCGAACTTTACTACAGCATTATTATTATTTATAGCTTAATATTTTATAGTTACATCAAAAACAAATTCTCAAATATGCATTTTAACAGGTGTCGCTTTGGATGGACACTTAAAGGAAGATGATGTCAACCTCGCCAGCTCTACTTTGGTCTCCGAAGGCAAATGCCCTGCTGAGGCCATTGGTATTGTGGTTTCCTACTCGGTACGTGTCAAGCTTAACTGCGGAACCCTTGGTGGTGAACTCGTCACTGACGTACCATTCAAACTACTTCACCCAGCTGAAGGTATGAAAAGCTACAAACTAGATACAATTTTCAGTATCAAATGTTTTATTCACATCATAACTGGTTCAGATTTTTTTCTAGTGTATAGATTCATCTGTTTTTTTTTTCTACACAGGCACCGCCGAACGTCAACGCTTCAATGCCATGAAGAAGATGCAATCCATCGAGAGACACCGCTATGAAAATTCGATGTATGCCAATGAGGAGGAAGACAACATTGTTTTTGAGGACTTCGCTCGTCTCAGGATGAACGAACCCGAATAAACAAATGAAAACTTGAAGTCGAACAACAACAAAAAAAAGGGAAAAAATATAAAAATACAAAAAAAAATGTAATCAAGCAAGTTAGACAACACCTTGACCACGGGACCGTTCATTTAACCTTATAATCAATTCATTTTCATCCATTAAATACCTATTTATTTGGATTATAACCTATATAATTTTAACTATTTTAAAACTGTAATCTAATCAGTTATGGATAGTGTGAGTTTAATCATAGCTATATAAATTGAAATACATTTAATATCGATAATTTAAAAAAAATGTCCAAAAAAATATCATTAAAATATCAATTCTAACCTTACCTTATTTGTGCCTTTGTAAAATTTAATATATAGCTATCACCAGAAACTGTCTTTTTATTTACACTGCATCTACCTATTTGCAACAATTCTTAAAATATTTTGAAAAAATATTAAATTTTGATGTGGCCACACTGGCAACTTGTGCTTTACTGACATAACACTAAAATGGTATGCAAAGAAAACTATGATCTCTTTTGCATATCTATTGTATTCAATTTTAATTCAAAGGGGTTCACTTATCCCTACTCTTAACTATTGAACTTTTTTATCACTTCTTGATTATTCAAAGGTGTAAGTGTTGTGTACACACTGACCTGCGCAAGAATTTGATATATGTACATTGTTTTAAAAAAAATTTATACAGTCAAAAAACAATTAATTTAAGAAAAAATATAACTATTATTTTATTTAAATATTCATCAAAGATATAATATAATGTAACACCAAAAAAATATTATTATATTTTTATTTATTTATATTTATTTAATTCAATTAATAATAATAAAAATAACACGTAAAACACATTGCACATAATTATGTAGTAAAACCTTTTTATTAAAGCTGTTAAAAATATTGCTTTCTCCAATAAACTAAATAATTTAATCTAAACTAGTTATAATAGACGAACTATATTTTTCCAAGTTCCATTAACGGTATAAATAATGACCTCAAGATATTACAAAATTGCTTGCATTTCCCTATTGGTCGTTGAATCGTACTACAGAAATATAAACCAGCCCGCATTTCACCTTTAGAAGTATGTACTAGTTACTAATATGGTGTTTTCATATGGTTTGAAAATACTAAAAAATAGGATAAATATTACGCAAAACTGTGTTTAAATAATCCCTTTATTGGTACACTTGAGACATAAAATAAAAAATATTAATTTTTAAATGATATCAATTATTTATTTTTTCTAAAAACATGTTTATATTATAACAATTTAAATTATTATTATCAATGTATGAAAGTTAATTCATTTACTTATGCAATTTGTCCTACAATAAACTGAGCCTTACTGACAATGTTAAAAATAAGATGAACTATCTTATTTATATACAGGGCAATTTGTAACGACCCAGCAACCACGCAGGACTAGATAGCTAACACCATAAGTAACAAGGTTTGTTCTAGGACTTTTGATAATTTGTTAGATTTTATTTTCAAACAAAAATAAGTATTAAGTTAATTTCCCGCTTGAACGATTATAAACCTACGCAAAGATCGACATGTCGCGTCGTCCTTTCGTTTATGAATGAAATACTACTTGCAAATTTTTTTTATTATGGTGTAACGGTGTAAGCTAGTCCTGCGAGGTCGCTGGGTCATTACAAATAACCCTGTATTCATTAGTTAATTTGAAATATACAAAATAATTAGACAGTGTTTACTTTGATCAATTAAAAATATATTTATATTTTTTACATATAAAACATTTATAAAAGATCTAAAAAATATATTTACTGCTTGTCTCACTGACTCAAGACCAAATATAACTTATTAGTTAAATGCAATGATATATACAAGAATTTTTAAGATATATATATAATGTAAGTTGTAGGTATATTAATGTAGAGCAGCGCGCTCCTGCTGTACCTTATTTAACTGCTGGCTACTAAGGTAATCGGCTATTTATTCCTTGCCGTTTTTTTCGTTGAAAGAAATCAGCCAATACAATTGATACTTATCTTTCATAAAAAAAATGTGAAGCCGAAATAAAATTGCCTGGCGGACTGCAAGATAGATAAGTTCATATACTTAATCAATATCCTGGTGATTATAACAGATTATTATAAAAAATGAGACGGTTACAAATTGGCACTCTTAAAATCTGCCACCCTAGACTTGAAACTTCACAGCTCACTAGCTGTTAAACCCAAAACATATGTAGATAGTCAATTTGATGATTTCTCAACTTCTTCTCCGTGACCGATTTCGGCCACCGTGACCATTCACAACGAACAGTAGTGAACTGCGTAAGTTGTCGTTTACCAGCGCAAGCATAAGTACGCTCTATTCCCTCACTCTTATAGTCAGATAGGGCGACATTCCGACATGATCGGAGATAGTTGAAGCGCAAGTTCAAACACCGCTGCTAAGAATTTCTTGATAAAAAACCCACTGTTTTTTATTTGGTCAGACTAGCTATGCCACGCGGTTTCATCCGCGTATCCTTAAATATTATAAAACAAAGTCCCCCGCGTTTCATGTCTGTATGTATGAACGCGCTAAACTAAAAAACTACTGAAGGGATTTTCATACGGTTTTCACTAATAGATAAAGTGATTCAAGTGGAAGGTTTACGTGTATAATTCATTAATATTTTCTGTAAATTTGTTGAAATATAGCGATTATTGTTGAAGAAGTCGGAAAAAAACGAGCCGATTGGGAGCTTTCATCGAAAACGCTGTACAATCCCTTTGAGTTATAACAAAACAATGTATGGTGAAATTGTTCCCCTTTCATAGATCTACAAAAAAGTCCGCGATAGCATATGTCTATCTTTCAAGGATAGCTAACTATACCCATTTTAATGTTTAAAAAATGGTTACATAAAAATATTAAAATTGGAAAGCTATAAAAACGGATATGATATTAATCCTTATTAAAATAAATACGTTATTTACTTTAAGCATTTAATGTATATTATAATTGCCCTTTACACTACCCAATTTAATTCAATATCTTAGGAGTAATCGTAATTTTAAAATTATCGCGCACTAAATAAATTCAGGCGGTCCAACACCCATCATACAAACGCGTGATGCAACCGCTTGCGCGCCCCGCGTCCCGCTTTCGCCCGTACGCTAGCTGTTGCCCGCATAAATATAAGTAAAGGATAAATGTTTGCTTGAAAATCTGTGATTTGAAATTAATATGTATGAAATGCATTTCTGTTAAGAAAAACTTTAGTAATGGTTTTTTCTTATTTTTAAGTTGATGATTAATCATCAAGGTCATTGAAAACGACAGGTCTTAGGACTTTTGGTTGTCATAGGGTAGCAGTAAGACATTGTGTGTTTAGCATTTTGTTATTTGCACTCAGAATGATGGTAGCGTAGCTACCACTTTACGCCGATTTTACGTATGAGAGTGGTAATTCCGGCCGGGCGTGCCGGCCCAGTCCGCAGCAACCCGAAGGTATGCAGCCTGGCACTATAAAAACCTACCTATTAAATGACATACAGGTAAAGTGCATCTTTAAGCAATCGCTAGGGACTTGAAAAATCGCAAAACGGACAACCATCGATGACGTCTTCCTGCATGCGAGTCGCACACCCAGCGATGAGCCGATGACCGAATTCTTCTCCCTCAGTGTACTGCTGCATAGTGCCGCGCACACACTTTGTCATCGTCGTAACTTTTAAAATATTTGTCCAAATGAAATAGTGTGAGAGACAAAAGTTATCTTCTTTAAAAATTGGAAGTGATAAAATTATTTGTTGATTTATTTTATTATTTTGTTGACATGAATCAATTTGTTTATACAAAATTTTCATTTTGGAAAATAATATATAATTTGATTGTATTTTCGATTCACAATTTAAGCGATAATGGCGTACTTATAAAAGATAGATATAATATTATGCTGTCGCGGATTTTTTTGGAGAACGATATAAGATATATATATTTACAACATACATTATTTTCGTGCACCTCTTATGGTTTTGCAGGGCATGCCAGAATGGCTTGGAAATAGAAGATTTTTTCCGACTGTGTCACGTACACTTATTGTTATATTTTGGTCAATTTATAAATTAATAATAATTAATAGCTTTATAAATTGTAGCCTATTTGTTATTTTGATGTATGAGCTATATTATTGTAAAGTTTCATTAAAATCCATTCAGTACTTTTACGTGAAAGGGTAACAAATGTCCATACATCCATACAAAATTTCGAGTTTATTATATTAGTAGGAAATAGAATTATTATATGCCCTGTACTGAACACATATAAACTGTACTGTATGGGCGAATAAATTGATTGGTGAATGTTTATATCTTATTGATTAACAAATGCACGGAATAAAATTTTTATTTTACCCGTACGAAGTCGGGACGGGCAGCTAGTAATTAATAAAAAACAGCCTAGAACCTTCCTCGATAAAAGGACTATACAACACAAAAATATTTTTTAAATTCGAACCAGTAGTTCCTGATATTAACCGGATCAAACAAAAACTCTTCAGCTTTATATATTAGTATAGATTCTTAGAATAGGTAGCTTTGCACTCACGACATATTTAATCAGAAGAGGTAACTAATTTTAAGTCAACGTCTAAAAGTCATTAAACGTTTCAAATACTTACTAAAAAAAGATGAGCGAGGACTAGGAACCTGTAGAAGCCAATATGTACATTGTCCAACAAAATAATTATTAATCTAAAAATATTAATCTCTTGTAGGATAAGACACGTTACTATGCCTCTCATAATTCGTTCTAGTATTTATTGTGTAATATCACCATTTTTAGAAGTCTTCTGTTTCTACGACCACACATCAGGTTACCGAATTAATTGTAGACCAAAAGCAAAGAAACAAAAGAGATAAGCGGGTCTCCTTAATTACGTAAGTTTATAATTTCTCATAACATTCTAGCAAATAAACTATTAAATCATTTTAAAAAAATGCATAGAATTTCTAAGACAATTTTCTCATGCCCGAACTGGTCAAACTAGTTATGGACAAAAGAATTGGACAAGGAAGATTCACGTAAGGACACATATTGTTATATCAAAAAGGGTTCGTCCAAAAACCTGTTCGTACACTTCCCTGTGGGAAAGGACATTAAATGACCCTTTATTTGCATGTGCAAGATACAATACGTTTTCTGACGTACGGACCCTAAGAGCATGAGCTAATTCGTCGTTCACATATGTAAATATTTTTTGGCGAGTAGGTATATATTTATTATGCATTCTTAAAAATGTCTTAGTACTTACATATAATTTTTGTTCTTATCGTGTTTAGCAGCTACATATTGTAAATGTTAAATAATAATTTTATAGTTAATTCAATATAATGGTTTTAATAGTACTGAGCACTGATAAAAAATAGCAATTAAGTTAACACTGAGAAATAGTACACAAGACAATAGCGGAGCAAATGTTATGACGTCTATAAGCGTTTACTTTCCTAGTTAACACAATGGCACAGACGCTTATTCTTTAAATATTTATTAACAATACACATATTACATAAAATAAGAAATAATACAAAGCTTACTCCAATGACGTATAACGTAATAAACTATAACATTGATCAAAACAAATTAAATTAAACACTTAAAATTTAATTGAATTACATATAAATATAATATAATATATTTAACATGAAGTATTGAATATTTCGCAACATAAAATATGAAAACTATCAAGCCGTCCGTGTGTCACGTATATTAAATAACACAATGCACCCTCAAACGGACAAGTGTAACCCAAACGACACATTGGCGATTCGAAATACCGCCAACAGGAAATAGGAAATGAATATATTATATTCATGACAAAATAGACTCTATTATATTGCAATAGAGTTGATTTTAAGTTGAAGCAATAAAGAAGTATACTGGACAATATTCCCACGTATTAAACTGGTCAAACTGGTTTGTTTGAAAGTATAAGGGTGGACATCCTTTGACCGTCTTTGAGGGACGTGATAACGGTCGCTTGTAAAGGATTACTTGTACATTTCGCAATGTGGGAATCATTGCGTTTATTTAATAATAGTTTAATTTTCGCGTATTGATATACCGATACCTTCACTGTTTTATTATTAACGACAAACTATGTTTTAAGGTGCATTTGTTAGAACAAATATTAATATATTTTCGATGATATCTTGTTTTTTTATGTAAGCTTGGGCAAACGAGCAGGATGCTCACCTGATGGTAAGTTACTACCACCACCTATGGACACCTGCAACATCTGAGGACTTGCAGGTGCATTGCCGGCCTTTGAGGAAAGAGTACGTTCTCTTCTTGAAGGTTTTTTTCATTTTAATATGTTATAATTCTACAACCAAATATCAATACTTAGTATTGTTGTTTTCTGGTTAAAAGTGAGTTATTGGCTACCACAGGCACAACTACTGGCAAAGTCATCTTAGTTCCCATGGTTGGTAGCGCATGGATGATTTGGTAGGAATTAATATTGACAGTGCTTATGTAAGAAGACGCAAACGAGCAGGAGACTCACCTGATGGAAACTGACTACCACCGCCTATGGAAATTTGCAACACCCGAGGGCTTGCAGGTGCGTTGCTTGCTTGTGGTGCAGGCGTTTGAAAAATATCTATTGACGAGCTATTTACCAACAGACGGCTCATTTGCCAGTATGCCTACCTATTATAAAAAAATAATAATAACAGTCTTGTAACAGATAATGTATTAAGGATTACCGATCATTCGGTGCTCCTCTAAATATTGTTTCAGTTAAATTCATAAGATAACTAGGTAATTGATGATGGAATATGATGTACTAACTCAGTATTCCATGATGAATCATTATTGGAAGAATAAGCTGTAACAGATTCGTTAATTTTGATATATTAGAATTTTTAACCATTTAAAAAACAATACATATTATTCTGATCCTAATTTAAGTTATATCACATTTAGTACAAGATCTTTTTGAGATAAAAATGATGTTTAATCAATTCGGTATTAAAGATAATCAAACTAGTAAAAATGTGAATGTCCCACTGCTGGGCTAAGGCCTCTCCCTTCTCATCTCCCTTCGAGGAGGTTTGGAGATAACAAAGATAAAATTGAAGTTTAAGCGGGTTGATGGATACACATGTGATAGAATTCAAGTGAAATTAAACACGTAGGGATATGTCCTTACGACGTTTTGCTTCTCTGCAGATGAAAATCAGTGCTTACCTGGGTTCGAATCCGCGATCACAGGTTTAGATCAAACCTCTGAACCAAATCGGTTCATTAAATCAAATTGCTCACGTAATAAAATGATTACTTCAAGTGTCTTCTTACAAAAATTTTATTACAAATATTGAAAATCATTTTCAATTCCATCACGGAAATTCGTGAATTACGAAGCTGTGAGTAACTTTATTATGTCGAGGTGGTGAAACATTTGTTAAGTTTAATAATATACGTACAATACGCTCCATCTTATATTTTTTATCTGTGACGCGTGCTAGCGTTTAAATAAAAGGTCTCACAGGGAGATGGGACCCCTTCTCTACATGGTCCAGAGCAAAAAAAAATCTAACATTCAGTATAACAATAACGAGATGCATTGAAGGGACTCTTACCGCCGTCCAAGTTTACTTATTTATTTTATAATGTTTTATTATATTATATTAAAGATTCAATATAACAATAACTTAGTAGGAAGTAACTTCTGAATTATTATAAATATTTGAGAGTGAATTTTATAACAAGTTATTACAATTTGCAATGTTATACAATAAAAATATTTTTCGAATATTTTGACTATTTAAAAAGAAAATTTTCATTATCATACCTTTACTATTGCAAATTTTGCGTTACTTTGCCGAGATGGCCCAGTGGTAAGAACTCTTGAATCTTAACCGATGATCGTGGGTTTAAACCCGGGCAAGCATTGCTGAATTTCATGTGCTTAATTTGTGATTCATTTCGTGTTTGACGGTGAAAGAAATATGTGTTGAATTTGACCGAAATTCTACCACATGTATACAAAGCTCCAAAACCTATACCTCAAAAAAGGTGAGGAGGCCTTAGCCCAGCAGTGAGACATTCACAGGCTGTTACTGGTACTATTAAATTAAGTGGGTCATTTTATTCATTTAACTTTACAAAATGTTCAAATATTCTGAACCTGAACATATTTAAAAGATCTTGTAATAGCTTACTTGAAGTATTGTATATACGTATTTTGATTTATATATTCATAAATACATAAACAAACAAATTAATAGGAACAGTAATCTATTGGTAACAATAACTATTAACAATTTACTTAACACGATACACACCCTTTATCAAATTTTAGATGTATTTAATTGAAAAAAAGATCAGATAATGATGTAGATGTTTATAGAGATAACGAGGTACCCACAGTCCCACATGTAACGGTAAGCTACTATTGTTACAAATTGACCGTTAGATACAGCAAAGAAAAGATAGGACTGTATTGTTTTTATCCCGTTTGAATTATCTCCTTTATTATTTCTTTATTTATTTATTTCTTTATTTCAGATAGTTACACCATCAACTTATCACTTAACACTTAAAATTAACAACTTAAACAGGTACTAATACAACGTGATACGTCTTTAAAGGCGTAAACAACATTAACCAATGATACAAAAATAAAATAAACCAAAGTAACCTATAAAAAAAAAAAATTAAAAATCTCCTAATCTCCTAAGATTATTACTCTGTGAAGCTTCGAACTTTTCAGAAGTTATCAGTTATCACAAACGGATAAATATTGTAATAATAGAGTAAAGAGAAGTGCTGATATAATCGAAGTGTGCGGGCTCAAATTCTGGGATATTGGGTTTTCATGTGTTCTACTTCGAAATAGTTAGCAAAAGTATTTAATAAGTCGCAATTTAATATATTATTTGTATTATGATATACTTATATAAATATAAATGTTACAATTCAGTGTTTATAAAATAATACTGGCCGAAAAAACTTATTATAAAAAATAATAAACTCAATGATCAATAATATAAGCGACCTACTTTAAATTTGTGTAATTCTTCGAAAAGGTTCATGTAATCGATGCTTTTTTTCTATCTAACGAAATACCAGATTTTAACTTGCTTAAATTTTTGCGGAAGTCTGTCTAAAATTTAGATCGAGATAAAAGATTTTTTCAAGAAATGTGCTAAATTTAAAATATTTAGAAAGAACTGACTAAGTTTAACGAACTCTCCAAGTGCGTTGCCTTGACATATTTATCTAGAGCTAATAGCAACAGCATGGTACTGCGCATTGTTGTTTCGTAATGTAATTATATTGAAGGCATTGTATGACTAACTAAAAGTAGAAGTAAATTTGTTAATGTCTAATAACTAACAATTATATGCAAGTAGGCAGAAACGATATCTCAGACCTCAATCATCGCTATTTCGTCGAAATTATTAAGACACAGACAAATGTCTGTAGTTTATCTAAATGCCATTAGAAATGAATATTATTATATTAATAGCAAACAATCTTCTGGTGATAGAGAGCACAATTAAGCTTTGTTGTAGCTGAATCATAAATATATTTAAATAGGATTGTTTTAAGGACAAAATAAATAATGGAAAAATTCAGTCAAACTTTTATTTAATAAATATTAACAAAATGTATCTTATTAATTTAAACTTATACAATTTAATACAAACCTTCTCTTCAAAAGAGGAGAAGTGGCCTTAGCCCAGCTGTGGGAAATTCACAGGCTGTTACTTACTTACTTACATTTGAATTATTAATTTAACTATAGTGAAAATTACGAGGTAATGGTTGCAACATAAATGCTTGTCCTGTTGTTCGATCAATAACATAACCCGTAGTTTGGTCTAGGAAGAGTCTAGGTATCGAAGCAGATGCCACAAGTTCAGGAGGAACGGGCTGTCTTACTCCAGCGTCGCCTTCATAGGGCACGAAATGTTTTGGTTCAGATGATTTTGGATGTTCAACTTGTTCATCATTTTGTTTATGCTTAATCACCAAGACAACGTTATTTTTCTCTTTGTTCTGCTGAATTTCCGTATCATGTTGTTGACGAAGGCGTCTTTTCGGTTTGGTTTTAAATGGTATATTTGTAACTTCTTCTTCATTAACGCTTTCATCACGTTTTTCTTTATCATTCATTTCTATTTTTTCCTTCGGTAGCCGTTCCTGTTCATTGTCATATTTATCGTCTCCTTTCTGATGGGTTTTTATTTTTCCGTGTGCCCTCTTAGCCCTTCCACTTTCTTCATAAGTATTTTTATTATCATCAGGATTATACTCGTCTATTTCATAATTTTGATATTTTTCATTGGATTCGTTATTTGTATCCTGCGAATCTTCATGGTACGAACCATCATCAGAATCACTATCGTAGCCATCGTCATTTCCATGATTTCCTACATGACCTGCATGATTTAAATCCCAGTAATGTTCTCCATATCCACCTTTCTTATCTCCCCATCGTACCTGTTTTTGAAAATTTACCGATTAAAAAAGTCTTATTGGACAAAGGACGATTTAAACTGTTAGTAAAATGAAACAAAAAAATAAATAAGGTCAAAGAAGAGAAGAGTTATGTCGAGTTAAGTTATGTCAAGTCACAGTTAATATCAAACACATTAGTCATAAACAATATGATATGTAACAAATTCAGTATTGTAAGTAATAAGATAAAAGCAGTAGCAGCGTACTTTAGCAGAAAACAGTCCTGTAGCCGGTCTGGATCTTTCATGTCTTTCAACGAAGTGACGTTCACTCCCCAGCCGATGTCCCTGATCGAAGTCTTCAGAAGTAGGCAAGTGCCTATACCTTCAGTCAAGCCAAGCCAAGCGCGACAGAGAAAGAAACATAGAAAAGTTAGGAAAACAAAGCGAGATAGTTATAAAACTGTTGATACTTTTCCCATATCCCTGTGGTTCTTAAAGTCTTTCTTCTCGTACCGCTGCTCCCAATTGTTCGGGTCTTCACAAACATGACCAAATTCAATCTTGTAAGGACTCAACTGTACTGAGAAAAAATCCCTATAAAGCAAATTGCACCTTGCTTAAAATAAAGACTTTATATTATAATAGCTTATTCTGTAGTAGTTAACGAAATAAATAATATTAAATAAAGAATATTAAAATTCATAGAACATAGACTGAAATAATATAATAAATATAATAAAAGAGTTAAAAATAATAATTCTAATTCAAGTTCAGTTATTCAATAACATTAATATATAGTCTAAGTAAAGATTACTAATGTTTCGTAAATTAAAATACCCTGACCTGAGAAGAATCCGTGATATAACTCAGTGGGTTTTTCTAATATAGTAATTATTAAGAATAAAAATAAATCAGAAATATATAAGACATAGATGAAACTATTAGTTGTAATGATGGTGACTTTTGCTTAGTGTTGATACTGAAAATAATTTGTTTGAAATTAATACGTTCTCATTAGATCAGACGATAATTAGATTTATTTCATTTGTCCAACTGGATGTTTCAATTTCCTTTACGAAACAAACTAACTCACTTTCAAAGGTATTATAATACGCAATTCGTATTAATTACCAAATTATTCTACCAAAGTATTTTAGTAAGTAAATTAATCCAATTAAATCTTACTGGAAGAATTTCGCTTGGGCTTCTATAGTTGATGGAGTGTTTCGCGTTGGAACAGAGACAGCGTTAACTGGACTCCATCTTGGTCCGGAACTTACAACGACGATACACAATAACCATTTCTGAAACATTATTGATGGATTTTCATCACCACACTGAAATCACTACCTACATGACACACACAAAACTCATTTAAAATAAAAATTAAAAAAAATTGTTTGAGACGTTCAAATGCAACAGATAAAAAACCAGAGCAATTTGTTTTTGCATCTGTCAAAATCACTTTCTCTTCTATCACTATAGTAAATAATTGAACTAGAATTTGTTCGGTTGTAAAATCAAGTACCGTTGTATTGAAGAGACGTTGAAACATCTTGAGGTGTTGGTAGTGGGTGAGGTTGAATGGTGACTGTTAGATTATTTATAGAGACTGTCACCATCGATGCTTACTGAATACTTTTTTCACAAAACAATGGTTTTCAACTTTTAATCGATTGTTTTATTTACTTTTATTAACTTTTTATTTAATTGTAGATCGTGTTTGCGTAATGTGTATCTGATATTATTGTTTTCCGAAATGAAATACGTTCGTGAAAATTTAAACTCCAAACAAATCTTAATGTATTCCTAACTTGAATCGGTAGCTATTATCTAGTTGGGATTTAATTTTTTAATTAATTTGGTACACAACAGCGTAAATAATATAGTAAATTAATAAACATAGCGGGTCAGTGATAAATTATTTATATTAATTATTCAATATAATAAATATTATACTTATTAAACTTTTAAATAAATATTTGAACACCATAATATTCATATAATAACCTCCATACTTAAATAGTTATTGACTAATATTGTACATATGACCTGAATCAGTTAACAAAATAAAAAATTAAATCTGCATATATTAAAAATCTCCAAAAATAACAATAATTGTAACTAAATTAACAATCACACAACACAATCGTACCTATATATTGATGAGTAGAAAAAGTAACTTGATTATTAAATTGTAGAAGAATACGCAATTATGCCTTTTAGTGCATATTAATTTGTTTTGGAATAGTTTTTTTAATTTTTTAAGTTGGTTTTTTTTTGTTAAAATATTTGTTTATGTATGCGCTCTAGTTATACACATTCGACTGACAATAACTTTAAAGTTCAAGAAGCATACATGTTACTGCACGCAAGCGAAACATCGTGTGTAATTATGTACATACATTTGCATTACCTACACTAACGTGCACGATAACTGTGACCCAATGTAATTTATAAATTACTGGATTGTACCACACATTGACAGATATAATTTTGAACACCCGACGAAATAAGAGGGGTGTTATATGTTTCACGTGTGTATTTGTCTGTCTATGTATCAGCTCATTTCTAGCTCGACAAAAGGGTCTTGACAATATCACAGGTCTAATTGTTTTGAAGACGTAGCGTGGACAGGCCCCCTACAAGGTGGACCACGCCTTATACACGCCTGCCTTTTATATATAAACTAAAATTACTTATTATCCATAACTTAAATCGAATTCTAATATTACCCATTAGTTAAGGATAAGAGACGAGATGGTCCAATGGCCACGTAATTCTTGAATACAGAACACGTAAATCTTGATCGAAGATTGCGAGTCCAAAGTTCAAACCCAGTACCACGGTATTTTCAATTTCGTAGTTCGTATTTTATCATCATTAATCTTGTTATGTGCCAATGGAAAACATCGTGAAATCTGCATGTGAGATGAAATTCTGCCACATGTGTATTCTGTACCAAACAATGAAACAGCGCACAGCGGCATTAGCCTAGCGGTTAACATTTAAGTACAAGCTGTACCTTTTTTTGTATTTATACGTTTCTAATTAAAAAATGAGCCGTAATGACGTTTTTTATATAATCTATTTTCTAATTACTGTAAGTAAAGTACTGGAAAGTTGTGAAATTGCTTCTTATATAATCGAAAATGAAAACAATAGAACCGCTCCTGTTTTCGAAAGCTATTAAAAAACAATGAATCCAATCATAGGCTGTTTCCGTTTAAATAATTATGGTGTTTACGTAATCATCCATTTACAAATTGCGCAACTTAGAATTAATAAAAAACTTTAAACTATTAACTTTGAAAACACACATAAATATACTTATATTTCTTTCTAATTGGAATAGGAAAATACATCCGACGTGACATGTGGAGTGTCGTTGAATGTAAATAAAATAATCATGTCGTATTTCATTTGAGAATTGCTGAAACCCGACTTTAAGGCGGTGCTAATTCGGTGCGTGTAATGTGTATTATCGTTTTTGTTATATTTCGGCTTAAGACATTTGTTTCTCAAAAATAATTAATAAATTATTGAGAAGAGAAATACATGTTAATCATAAAAGTAAATATAATAATTATTGGAATACTTAACATGGCAAGTCTGAGGCCATATATATATAAAATATAAAGATGAAGAGTTTGTTTGTTTGATCCGGCTAACCTCAGGAACTACTGGTTCGAATTTAAAAAATCTTTTTTTGTGTTGTGTAGTCCTTTTTTCGAGGAAGGTTCTAGGCTAATTATTATTAATTATACGCGGGTGAAACTGCGGGGCACAGCTAGTTATATATGTATATAATAAAATTAGCTTACAAGAAAATTAATACTACACGAAGCTAGTCATAATCATCAGAAATATATTATTGTAAAGAAGTATTTTATTTAATTCGAAAGTGTGCCAAAATTTTAGACCCAAGGTTAAGACTGCGAATAATTAAATTGCAATCAATATTAATTATATTAAGCAATAACTAACGAAGGATTTGGTTAGTGTGGACTGTGGTTACACACACAAACAAAAGATTGTCATTAATATCGGTATCTTTTGTTATTTAAAATTGTCATTTCATTTATGTTTTACTGAATTCGATTGTGGAATCTATTTTCAACGAAGACTAACCAATCGTGCAAGAGTAAGTAGTGCACAAGTGTGTGCGTAAGCACAGGTAAAAATCAACATTATCTCACACACATGGAAATCAGAACTCAGATAGGATTTAAATCCAACTCGACCGGACAACTGGTTTATTTTCTGTTAAGTAGCAATGCCCGTTTCTTAAGGATATACTAATATATATCCCCCCCCCAATTCAACGTAAAAGCTTTTGTTAGAAGTGGGGATCACAATTGCTGAAGGAGTCAGGATGGAACCTGCGACTTTCACATCGCAAGGCAACCCATCAACCACTGTACTATTGATGCTTATTATTATTATTATCATTGATCGTATCAAGGATCCAATTCTACTAACGACTTCGTTATTTTATCGAAATCGAATCGAATCGTCATCGTTACCGTTTATCCGTTATCCTATTCTTTGATGTCATTATCGAATGTTGGTACAAAGGTTAACATTTATGTTTGGTTTTAACACAAAGGTATATGTTAACATCATCAATCATCATATCGGTTTGTTTCAGATCCGAATAAATATAAAACTTCGCTTTGCTGAGCTTTTCAATATTAAGTAGCAGTTAACTTTGAGGGACGTTTCAGTATTCGGCCGTAAAGTCAGCTGGGGACTAATAGTACGAGAGCCCACGACCAAAATCATGTCTCATAGCAATACGGCAAAAACCCTATAAAATCGTTAGATTGTATGATTCTGAACCCGACTAGGTGTGTAGTAACGGTCGAAAGTGTAGCAACTGCGTGGGAGGCCATTTCTGCTGTGTCAAAAAAAAAGACAGTCGGTATTATAGCAATACGTCTGATAGTGAAAATGTACATAGATTTTATAATTGTATTACGAAAAAGTTTGTTTTCAGACATTTTGCGCGTAGCATATAGCCTGAGCGCATTTTTGAAAATGTCAACAAATTTAGCCGACCTGTATCATAGCAATACGGATAATTTTTTTTTCAACTTTTCGTATTGCTGCCATGACTACCAAAAACCTGTTTTCAGACACTTTAAGTGTAGCATATATATGTCTGATAGAGAAGGTGCTACACTTAATTTGTCTGATATAAATTTTTTGCACATGTGGACAACTTATTTTATCATGTCCAACAATTTTCAGACATATTGCTATGATACCGATCGGTAAAATTTGTTAATTCAAAATTCAAAACGGTCTCAAAACTTAATGCGTTCACATTTCCGTCTGAAAATTGTTTTGTTCGCATCAAATAACCAAAATTTACTAATAAAAAAGATTTTCAGACGTATTGCTATGAGACATTTTTTTTGTCTCATTTTTAATTTTTTTAAGTGATTTTACGGGTTTGCGCTACACCACTAACGTCTGAAAAATATGTTTCCGGTATCTCAGAACTATCATTCAACTACAGTCTGCAAATCAGACATATTGCTATGATGCAGTTCGGTAAAATTCTTTGACAATTTTGAAAATTCGGTCAGATCAAACGCTACGCGGAAAATGTCTGATATTGGTATTTTCGAGTTCAGGATAATGGTATCTATCGATTTGATGCGGTTTTGGCCGTATTGCTATGAGACAAAAATTTTGGTCGTGGGCTCTCGTACTATAATTATACTCATCTATAACGATATAAGTTCCCGATTCAATTCTGATCCAACTTTGACTATTATGCAAGTTGTAAGAAAACACGTGTCCGACCCGTGAAGTGCTTATTAGGTATATAGGAGTCGGTTCTTAAAGCGAAATTTTAAATTAACGGCGTCTCAAATAATGAAGTTGCATTTAATATTTCAGTGACGTTTCAGTATACGGTCGTTAGACTACCAAACGTATTACATACAAAATAATCAATCGCCGTGATCTTGTTTTATACGTGATTGAGATTAATTGCTCTCTTTGTTAAGGTTATTATATAAAGTACGTGACTTATGTTTCTATTATTTTTATATACACTAGACACGATTATAGAACAGTCATAATTTTATCTCATATTAAATTCGTAAAGTCGAGATGGCCCAGTGGTAAGAACGCGTGAATCTTAACTGATGATCGTGGGTTTAAACCCGGGCAGGCACCACTGAATTTCATGTGCTTAATTTGTGATTATAATTCATGTCGTGCTTGATGGTGAAGGCAAACATCGTGAGGAAACCTGCATGTGTCAAATTTCATTGAAATTCTGTCACATAAATGTATTCCACCAACCCGCATTGGAGCAGCGTGGTGGAATAAGCTCTAAACCTTCTCCTCACTAAGAGAAGAAGAGGCCTTAATCCAGCAGTGGGACATTCACAGGCTGTTACTTTACTTTACATAGTACAGTTAACGTCATGGCTATAGCTTAAACCTCTTAGTTGACACACCGATTTAAGAACACACTTAAAAACCATTCGACATTAAAGCGAAACTGTTATGGAATTAATCCAATTGGAAATCTTTATAGATTGTATACAAGTACATAGAAGACATACGGAATAATACAAAAAAATGTTAAGAGTTCTCATTATCATTCAGCATAGGTACTTGTATGTATATTAACTATTAAATAAATTGATGTTTTTTACTATTTAATCATGTTAGAAGTCCTTAATAATATTATTATTGTGAAATTTAATTCGTTTATATATTTGTTTGTTATATTTATACGTCTTAACGACTCAGTGGAACATTATGAAATTATGCATACAGGATATCAGAGGTACAGAAAAAGATAGAGTACCTAAACCCATAACACACGAGTAAAGGCGCGGGTGGTAATAAAAGTCAAGGATTCTAGCATGTTCCTCTATAGTACTATTTATCCAATTGGAAGTTAATTGGAAGTATTTCGTATAAACATGCATTGAACGAGATTGTTGTTGCCAGTTCAAAAAATAAATTGTAAATTTCCGAACGTTTTTTTTAAATTTTTATTTATATTTTTAAAATAAAAAAAAAACGTTCGGAAATGATGGAGTAGTGCGCGCGTGCTTGAGCAGCTATTAGTAACTTCTTCTGATCAGTGAGAAGTCAGTAGGAAAATCGGTAAAATCGGTCATAAGGCTTCACGTAAAGGAATCTCTATCACATTACTTTATTAATCGGATAAAGCTATGTTAGACATGTTGGTGACATTGGGATGTCAAGGATAAAACTACTACGCAAGAAATTTGATTTAGTAATTTTTACTTTTTAATTTAAATTAAATATATTCAATAATGTTGCAATTAAAATCAGGTGTACATTATAAAAGTTAAATCCGTTCAGTTGACCTTTGCGGACAGATATTGTCAATAGAATGACATTAAAATATCAGATTACCATTTGACTTTTAGACACGAATTCAATTATGCCTTATATAAAATGTAAAACGGTCAATTAAAAATCATATGCGAAATAAAAATACTTAATATTTGACCTGAAATATTTGAAAAGCGAAATCCCAGTGGATCCCATGAGACCTGGACAATCCTTAATAGTGTGTGAGACGAGAAGACTTTATACTGGAAGTGAAAACAATAGATAAAGAATAATTATCGTGTCAACAGTGGAGCGATTTTTCTTTTTAATATCCAGGGACATTATTCACACAAGGCCATCTGCTCCCAAACTAAGCAAAGCTTGTACTATGGAAACTAGACAACTGATATTTACATATACTACTTTTCTTTTGTAAGTACATACTTATATAAATAATTACACCTACACTCAGGACAAATAGACATGTTCATGCACACAAATGTCTGGCCTGGGTGGGAATCGAACCTACGACGTGCTGTGAGAGGCAAGTATCTTACCAACCACGCAACCGGCTCGTCGCTTTGTATGAACAAAGTCTATATTATTCGATAGAACTCGGTCGCTGTCTGAAACAGATATGCGATATTAAATACGACAATTGTAGTTAATATACGGATTAAAACCGAAATTCACCGTTAGTCAGTTTTAACATTTTTACGATTTGTTGACTTAGGTCTTAGACAAATTCAGCGTCACGGTTGAATGACGCTCCCCTTAAGACGGGAAGGGTACCGCTGGTTTTTTAGTGGGTATTCCAATGGCCGGGGTGCACTCGGTGCTATGGACATACGGCGAGTCCCACATATTACTATTGGAAATAATAACTTTACCCTTGGGGGAATCGCGTCATGCGTTTTTCCAGCGTAAAAAAAAGGTCTGAGACGAATGCATTCTATTCGAATCGAAGCTATTTCTTTCAACTAATTTTAATCAACCTCCGATCACATAATTTGTATCCATCCATCCATCCATCCATCCTTACTGATACATATTATAAACGCGTTAGTGAATCTGTTTTGTTACGCATTCACGACTCAACTACTCATGCAATTTTGCAGATATTCTCAGGGGTATAGAGAACATAGGGAACCTTTTTTGTGGCATAGGTACGCAGACGAGCATATGGGCCACCTGATATAAGTGGTCACCAACACCCAGAGCCTTTGGCATTGTAAGAGATGTTATTCATCGCTTACATCGCCAATGCGCCACCATTTACCAAACTTGGGAACTTGTCAGGTACAATTACACTGGCTCACTCATCCTTCAAACCGAAACACAACAATATCAAGTACAGCTGTTTTGCGGTAGAATATCTGATGAGTTTGTGGTACCTACCCAGATGAGCTTATACAAAGTCATCTAAAAAGTAGTTCGATATAATGGTCACATATTATTGTTTTATTTTTAAATATTTATATAAAATGATATGACCAACACTATTGACAGTTTCTTGATACTATAATTTAAATATCGAATGAATACATTTTTAAAAGCTATGGAGGTCAAAGTCAGTGATGAAACAGCGTCTAACGTACTTTTGTAAAAAAAAAACCTTTTGTTAGTGTAACTGTTTATCCATGTTTTGTTGTTTTGTTTTACATTTCGAATCTTATTCTGTACAATGTTTTTATTTTATTTTTCATCGGAGCCTAAAATAATTCAAAGAGGTTTTATTGAATGTACCTAATAAAATAATTAAATTTTAAATTCACGAGCAGTTACATTATATACTATTATTGATTGTTCTATTTCTATTGGCGTAAGAATTGTATCTTAAAAAGTATATTTAGTTAACATTTCGAAATATACTAAAACCTACAACCAGCGCCCACATTGGCAATGTAAGAAGTATTAACCATACCTCATATTATCGCAAACGCACCACCAACCTAGGCAATTAAAATAAAGAATATTTGATTTTGATTTTGTAGTTACACTGGCTCACTCACCCACCAAACCGGAACGCGGAGAATACTAAGTATGGCTGTAACACGGCAGAATATCTGATAAGTGGATCGTGAAGCTGGCATCGTTATGCAAATATCTTAAATATCAACAAAAATTCACTACAATAAATAGTAGCAATTCATTTCAATACAGTCTAACAGGTTTAAATAATGTATCCTTTCTCTGACAAAATGTCGAACAACATGAGCCCAATCTCCATGACGCAAGAAGATTAACGTTGATCGTAAATAATAAAGAGTAGGTACCCGAGACTACTGACGTTCAAGAAGGATATTTAAGTAAAATTAAAATTTAGTCATAAGTTTGAAATGAAAATGTTTTAATAATTATAATCATCATTTCTGTCTGGGTATCATCAACTAGGTATTACCTACCTGATTGTATACGTTTATCACTTTCTGTCGTAGACATTGCCAGAAGTCTAAACCACAAAAGAACACGCGTGACAAAGGTGACAAATGCGCAAAAGTGTACCATATCCAGAATTCCAGAATCTTTCTTATCCAGATTGTGAGCGCCCAGCTTTACGAGCATACCGCATAAACGCTGACAATCATGGGATCTAAGATGTGACGTCCATTAACCTTCTACTCACCATTGAAACTAGATTGCAGCAATACAATAATAAATTTAATTTTATAAAAACACGAGCATGTATGTCAGGACAAAAAAATATGGTTTCCTCACAGTTTTATTATGTTCCTCTTAAAATTAAGCCTTTTTTTTATTACTCGACTGACTACTTTTATAATAATATTTTAGTGTTGTAATTAATGAGTGCAATATTATTCTTGACTCGAAAATATTTTTAATCTTCACATTTATTTTTATGTATTAATTGAATTATTAAATCAAGGCGCATACGGGCCTAGCACGGAAAGACGTGTGAAGTTATATTTTGACGGCACTTTTAAACATATTTTTATACTAATTGTATTGTAATGTATGTATTGTAAACAGCGCCAAAAATATTTTTTTGTTTATAAATGGTTATACTACAAAACAATCATAATAACGCTTTATTGTTCTTGAAAAAAAAAATTACGAAAATCGAATGCAATCTTTATGCTCTCAATGTTCTTATAAATAAACTGTTTAATTATTAACAACATCAAATTAACGCTATAATAATGCAACAATTAATACGATTATAAAATATTACATAACATTTCCGAACCATTAATTAATTATTCAACACTTCAAGCTTGTTATTGAAGTTAGTTTCAAATATTCATCGGATGCAAATAATGATTTATTTATTAAATCTTTTGAACCGAATCGCTAAGCGTCAAAGCGTTAAATCGCTAGAAAGTGTTCCGATTCGTTTTCTTTCTAGTTTAAAAGAGGCTGTTTGACACCGCCGCCGACATTGCCAATTCGAATGCAGTCGATATGGATTGCTACATTTTGGTGAGTGTTTTTCTTTTATGTAATGGTTTCGTAAAAAAAATTAAACCGGTTCCGGACTAGGACCCTACGTGGGAATCGAGTCCGTATGAAGTTTATTGAGACGAAGAATCGTTTATTATAACGCACTGTATAGAATGTTTATGTACTATGAATTAAAAAAAAAACATTTGATCATTTTTGCAATATTTGATCTTATATACATATTGTGATTATTTAAAGTATAAAGTGAAATCATATTAAAATTTAAAAGAAACTAATACAAACAGTGTTAAATTTATTGCTAATTATTATTACATACTAAATCCATTAGAAAATATTAATTGTACTTTTATCAGTAGTAGTTATTCAATATTTAGGTGTTAATTATGACAGAGGTATCCGGCATAAATTCTACTCACGCGCAACTCTCTCAACTAATCAAAGATAAGATAAAACCATAGACAATCTAATACTATTTAATAATTATCTATTGGTAGTGGCGTAGTATTTTTTTGATTATGACGCTACAAATTTGAACGTTTAACTTTTTTTATTTATTGATATACAAACAAATTAATCGACTGAATGTTAAATTGTAGAATTTAAAATGTTATTGTACTGTGGACTGTACCATTTATAAGTTATGAAGGCTAAATAACTTCCGTAGAGCGTTTGTGGCGGAAAATTATAGAAAAATTATAGAGTACCTAACGTCATAACTCGCATCTAATGTATGACATAACGTGAAGTGAGGAACTTAAAAAATATGTGTACCAATTTTAAAGTTGAATAATTTTTGTGCTTCCTGTGCCATATATGACATTCATAAACCATATATAAGAAAACTGTTTTCTCTTGTATATATTTCCTTCCTATTTCTAAAGGAAGGATACATTTACTAACTACGGGAAGGACTTATGATAAAGGCACGACTGGAAAGAACCCAGCGCCAGACCGATATGTTCTTTGACCTTTATGTTCTTTCCGATGGTTTTCAAATACTGCTGACTTCCAGGCTCCTGGCTGTTATTGAGGATTCCTTAGGCTCTTTGTAATAAACCCATAAGTTAGCAACTAGAGCAACGAGGTAGTAATAAGTGTTTATTAACATACTAGACCTCTTTTAAATACGATTTTAAAGTCCTAATTAACAACTGTAATACGAACGCGTATAACATTTATCAGAATGTCAACTGGCGGCTCTTTCGGTATTCGAGAATTTAAAAAAAAAGTTTTATGATTTAATAATAATATTTTATTCCCTTTTTCAAATTGTATAATTATGACATTAATTTAATAATGAGATACTATTTATTTGTTTATTTTTACTTGTAATCAACAACGTTACATAAATGGTTGCATATATTACTAAAGTAAGGCCACATAAGGAACAAAAGTAGCAGATATGCACCTCGTAACTCAAAATTAAATAACAATTTTTTCAAACCATTTATACTTTTAAACTTATTACATAACAATAAAGTTAAAGATAAGTAAATTATATATAAATAATGTAATGACAATGTATTCTATATAATTATACGAAATTAATTAAATCGCACATTGCGTGCCGTGACATAAATGTCACATAAACGTAACGAAAGTAAAATTACACACGACGTACATAACAATGAACTCTTATTGAGAAAGACTCATTTGTTTTCTTGAAGGTTAACTTAAAGAAAAAAAAACCAACTACGCTACAAATTATAGTCCACTGAAAAATATATAAATAAAATTTTTATACTCGGTTTGATTCTAATAAAAATTAGTGACTTAAAATCTAGATTAATTGTTGTACACTCATTGATTTATAAAAATCTCACTTATTTCTTGATGCAAGCCCTTCTAAGTAGGTCTTGCCTTCACATTATATTATGTATATTCAAGCAACGATAGTTAGTGTTATTGTGTTCAGTTTTGAAGGAAAAGTGAGACAGTGTAACTATAGCACAAGAGATCTAAGCTCCCAATGTTGGTGACGCGTTGACGATGAAAGAGATGATTATACTTATATTTCTTACAGAGCCAATATCTCTGTATACATATTTACACAACTTACCATTTATATCTGGACGGAGCATTTATTTCAAGCTTATCAGAGCTTCGTAATGGCAATATTTACATTACAGGTTTTGTTAGCGTGCATGGCAGTTACCACGTCGGCGTGGTCGGCGCCTTTCTACCCAGTCCACAGGGCACCACCAATACGCGTCACGAGATATGCACCCCACCCACACAGGCATAAGATACCAAGTATGTATGACGTATTTACTCAAGGTCTTTATTTAGATTTTATTTTAAGCAGGCATTGGTTCTCTTTTTTAAATTTATCTGTTGCTTTTTTGCTTTGTCTTATTTTAAATTTAGAACACAATCCAATATGTCTTTTTAACAGCCTGTAGAATTATAAAACACTAACTTTGAAAAGGTAACATCCTTTTTTAAAAGGTAGCCAGAAAAGATCGCATATTAAATGAAAAATACATGTGTAAAGCAAAGTAAAAGATTTAATTAAAATCATAGAAATATTAGCACAAATAAGCATATGAAAAGGATTTAAAACCGCTTACGTTAGTCAAAAACTGTTTATGTATAGTACAATGCAACACTAAGTCAAAAAAGCCATTCTAATTTATTTATTTTTAATTTTATTCCAGTTCGTCAGCAACAACCTAAATTTGAACAGCCAGAACAAACGAAATGGGATCGTCCAAAGCGCGAACGATATGATTATGACGATCACGAAAGTAAAGGAACCAGTGGCGTCACAGGCCCCGTCCACACATTCGTCAAAACAGATAAAAACGCCAACTACAAATGGGGAGTTCGACACCATGTTGGAAACAAGTACGCGTCCTAGCAAAGCGTCTCTGATTTTTTCTTTTTAATTTATTTCATTATTTCATTACACTTTGTTATTATATTTTTGTTAAATTAGTTTAAGAATTTATAATTAAAATAATAAATATTGTTACGTTTAAATATTAAATAACGCTTAAGATATTTATGGAACTTTCATTTAAATATCGAACATCGGCTTTTATGATAAATGTTATCTATGTGTGTGTAGGGCACACAACGCGACTCGTTTATCTTACAAGCAAATTGATTTAAATTTAGAACACAGAACATTTTTGAACCTAGGCACATCTATACTATTACCTAAAATACTCATGTAAGCTTAGGTCTTATACATTTTATCGTCCCAACAAAGAATACAAATGAAACATTTGCATCACAATTTCCATGGAAACAGTTAAACTAATTGGCCAAAAAACGTTTAATACTTATATGTAATTGTACTTATTACTTGAACCTTAGTTACATAACAATAAGAGTTATTTTCCAGCATAAGTTCCTGGAAATATGAAACAGACTAAGATCTCATATTTCTTGTCGTAATATTATAATAATGAAGGGTGCGGTTGGTAATGGTCACAGAGTATAGTGATACAGCTTGTTGAATAACGGAGATGTATTTAATGATACAATATTTTAAAAGTTGAAGTACCTATCTACCTAAAAGCGGTCGAGTAGTAATCGACCGCTTTTAAGTTAAACTATATGAGAAAAAATGAAAAATATATAAAAATCATAGCCCAAAGTCAATAGCTATAACAATTTTATAAGAATCCGTCCAGTCAATGGAGCTTGATTATGTATCAAACATATGATGCTCAATAGATAAGAAAGTTATAATTAAATAATAAAAAAGATACATACAATAATGAAAAGTTCACAAAGCTAAAAAAAATAACAATTTTTCATACATCAATCCAAAAAAAATTACAGCAATTTCTCATATTAAGTATGGACATTAGCAATGATTAATGCAATTTTTTTAACCTTCCTCCATTTCTTTGTCGTAAGTTTTAAGTTTTAACACATGAAGTACGAACACCTAATCTTGCATCACACACGTGTAACGCCGGCGGCTGCCCGGTGACATAATTAATTTAATACATAATACTTATCAAATTATCACGAGAACTAGATCCGGCTCGAAATTAGCCTTTATATAATATGCTTTCAATTTTAATTATTACCCATTATGAGCATAAATAGCACAGATAAAAAATGTGACACTGACGTATTCTTTTAAAGTCATACAATGGAGCAGAAAGTTTTTGAAATGTTATTGACATCATACTTCGTGTTACTCAATGATGCAATTGAGCAAAACTATTTTCTAATTTAGGTCAGTACATAGAATATATTGAAATATGTTTTCAGTTAAAAGTAAACATTTTAAAATTTTCATAAAAAAAAATTGTTTTTTTTTTTGCAAATATGTAGATTTAACAAAAGAAATATTGATAAACAGATTCAAAATTAGAACAACAAAATAAGTTACACAGATTAATAAAAAATCTTCGAATAAAAAACAAAAAAGATCAATATGAAGTAATTTCTACCAAAATGTAGGTTTAAATCGATTAAAAAATGTAAAAAATATATTACAAAATACCTAATTAATTGCCAAAAACTAGGCGATTAGGCAAACTATTCGCGTAGCAACTTGAATTTAGTAATATCAATAAAAGGCAATGAACTAATATTTCTGTAAGTTAATAGACGGGCCAGGGTCCACTCAGGGCTGACACAGATACAGTCAGACTCACATTACATCTGAACACATGAATGCAACTTATCGAGTTACTTGCACTGCAAATGTGTCATTTATTAGGGCTCGTTTTCAATTGGCGCATTGAATAAAGGCGTGTATACAATATTAAAATACTAAAGACAAAAATAGTTTAAATCTTATATTCGTTAATTTCTCTCCTTTGTACATAATTAGGTAATAATAAATAACATAATTAATAAATATTATTTCTCAACATTTTACCTGTTTTCGTGGACCTACTATTAATAGTAATATTAAAAAGCTATATTTAAGTTTGTTTGTTTTAAACAGAATTCAATATGCATATTAGTGCATATTTTAAACTGTAACTGTAACAATTTTAAACATAATTATGTCCTTAAGATCAAAATTGCGTTTCAAAGGAGAAATGCTGCTAGCGTTCTTGCCACCATTCAACGCAGTCACGATTTGTACAGTAACTATATTGCATGTATATATTTAAGGAATTAATGTATGAATAAATTGCACATAACATTTTTATTAATATTTGATATATTACTTAACGACTTGAAGTTATTTTTATTTTATTAGAAACCAGCTATGCCCCGCTGTTTCTTCCGCATATAATTAATAAAAATATAATAAAAAAATCAGCCTAGAACCTTCCTCGATAAAAGGACTATACAACACAAAAATATTTTTTTAAATTCGAACCAGTAGTTCCTTAGATTAGCCGGATCAAACAAACAAACTCTTTAGCTTTATATTTAGTATAGATTCGCTTAAAATATTATTGAAACATGTTTAAAATAGTGTACAATACAGCCAACCTTAAATATGCCGTATAATTTCTAACCTCGTTTCCACCGTGCGCTCAGAACGCAAAGAAAACACGGGTTTATCTATGAGATATGGCAAAAAGTTTAAACGTATAAGGAATGTATGGGCGAAGCTGGATCAGACATAGACAAGTTGATCAGATAGATTGATGAAAGCGAAGTAAGAGTCAATTCGCAAGAGACAGGGGGTTGATTCTACTAATCTATAACGATTACGATACTTATTACGATACAATCAAACTTCTACTATTAAAGCCGAGATGGCCCAGTGGCTAGAACGCGTGAATCTTAGCCGATGAACGTGGGTTCAAACCCGGGCGGGCACCACTGAATTTTCAAGTGCTTAATTTAATTTTATAATTCATCTCGTGCTTGACGGTGAAGGAAAACATCGTGAGGAAACCTGTATGTGTCAAATTTCACTCAAATTCTGCCACATGTGTATTCTGCCAACCCGCATTGGAGCGTGGTGGAATAAGCTCTAAACCTTCTCCTCAGAGAAGGAGAAGAGGCCTTAGCTCAGCAGTGGGACATTCACAGTCTGGTACTTTTACTATCCTTAAATATTATAAAACAAAGTCCCCCGCGTTTCATGTCTGTCTGTATGTACGCGCTAAACTAAAAAACTACTGAAGGGATTTTCATACGGTTTTCACTAATAGATAAAGTGATTCAAGTGGATGGTTTACGTGTATAATTCATTAATATTTTCTGTAAATTTGTTGAAATATAGCGAAATTTGTTGAAGAAGTCGGAAAAAAACGAGCATATTGGGAGCTTTCATCGAAAACGCTGTACAATCCCTTTGAGTTATAACAAAACAATGTATGGTGAAATTGTTCCCCTTTCATAGATCTACAAAAAAGTCCGTGATGGCATATGTCTATCTTTTAAGGATAGCTAACTATACCCATTTTAATGTTTAAAAAATGTATACATAAAAATGGTAAAATTGGAAAGCTATAAAAACGGATATAATATTAATCCTTATTAAAATAAATACGTTATTTACATTGAGCATTGAATGTATATTATAATTGCCCTTTACACTACCCAATTTAAATCAATATCTTAGGAGTAATCGTAATTTTAAAATTATCGCGCACTACATAAATTCAGGCGGTCCAACACCCATCATACAAACGCGTGATGCAACCGCTTCCTTAAATATTATAAAACAAAGTCCCCCGCGTTTCATGTCTTTCTGTATAAACGCGCTAAACTAAAAAAGTACTAAACGGATTTTCATACGGTTATCACCAATGGATAAAGTGATTCAAGAGCAAGGTTTACGTGTATAATGCATTAATGTTTTCTGTAAATTTGTTGAAATATAGCGATAATTGTTGAAGAAGTCGGAAAAAAAACGAGCCGATTGGGAGCTTTCATCGAAAACGCTGTACAATCCCTTTGAGTTATAACAAAATAATGTATGGTGAAATTGTTCCCCTTTCATAGATCTGCAAAAAAAGTCCGCGATGGCATATGTCTATCTTTTAAGGATAGCTAACTATACCCATTTTAATGTTTAAAAAATGTTTACATAAAAATGGTAAAATTCGAAAGCTATAAAAACGGATATGATATTAATCCTTATTAAAATAAATACGTTATTTACTTTAAGCATTTAATGTATATTATAATTGCCCTTTACACCACCCAATTTAAATCAATATCTTAGGAGTAATCGTAATTTTAAAATTATCGCGCACTACATAAATTCAGGCGGTCCAACACCCATCATACAAACGCGTGATGCAACCGCTTGCGCGCCCCGCGTCCCGCTGTTGCCCGCATAAATATAAGTAAAGGATAAATGTTTGCTTGAAATTTGAAAATCTGTGATTTGAAATTAATATGTATGAAATGCATTTCTGTTAAGAGAAAACTTTAGTAACGGTTTTTTTTTTATTTTGAAGTTGATGATTATTCTTTAAATAATCATCAGTGGACTTATTATGAATTCCTGTAGTTTGACTTAATATATTTATAGTTACTTCAATGGCTTTTAGTAAAATTTAATTTATAAAAATATTAAATAGCCCGCCGCCTATCTACGCCGTTGAGTATAGTTAAAACCATAAAAGAGCAAGCGTACAATTTTTTTTATTCTATCAAACTACAGGCACATAGGGACGGACAACCATCGATGACGTATTCCTGCATGCGAGTCGCACACCCAGCGATGAGCCGATGACCGAATTCTTCTCCCACAGTGTGTGCTGCATAGTGTCGCGCACTCACTTTGTCATCGTCGTAACTTTTAAAACATTTGTCCAAATGATATAGTGTAAGAGACAAAAGTTATCTTCTTTAAAATTCTTATTGTTATATTTTGGTCAATTTATAAATTAATAATTATTAATAGCTTTATAAATTATAGCCTATTTGTTACTTTGATGTATTAGCTATATTATTGTAAAGTTTCATTAAAATCCATTCAGTACTTTTACGTGAAAGGGTAACAAATGTCCATACATCCATACAAAATTTCGTGTTTATTATATTAGTAGGAAATAGAATTATTATATGCCCTGTACTGAACATATATAAACTGTACTGTATGGGCGAATAAATCGATTGGTGAATGTTTATATCTTATTGATTAAAAAATGCACGGGATATTTTTTTTATTTTACCCGTACGAAGTCGGGACGGGCAGCTAGTTAAGTATATATTAATTCGTATCGGAACCGAGCCGATATGATATAAGCATATTATATTATGTCAAAACCTAAATAAATTCGTAACTTTTATAGTCGTTAGTCAAATTAAAATATAGGAACGTTAAGCGACAACGATTACGCTTCGATTCGATTGCGATAGTGACAATTTGTTAGTAGAATTGACCCCCCAGTACGCCTTTCACGATATGACCTAGAATTTAGTTTTTGTAGATTCTGTATCGTTGAAATATAATAGAAATAAGTTTTGTTTTTTAATTTTTCAGATACGATCATTTTAGCGAACGCTACGATTTCCGAAACATTAGCATTATGACGGACAGACATACCCACAATCTGTATATATATTGATTTCGATAAAGATACAATTATATGAACATAGTCGAAAATTATTTCGCTTTTAGTATGATCACTTGGTGGTAGAGCTTTGTGCAAGCTCGTCTGAGTAGGTACCACCCACTCATCAAATATTCTACCGCAAACAGCAGTTCTTGAAATTACAGGCATAAGGGACATAACATTTTAGTTCCCAAAGTTGGTGGCGCACTAGCGATGTTACATTTCTTACAATGCCAAAATCTATGGGCGTCGGTGACCACTTACTATCGGGTGGCTCATATACTCGTCCGCCTCCCTATGCTATAAAAAACCATGTCTCTAACGGCCGAATACTGAAACGTCATTCAAATATGATTGGGACTTAATTATTTGGAACGTCATTAATTTCAAAATTTCGCATACTAAATTTTGAAATTAACCCGTTATATTGAAATTAGGCCGTAAGAAATTTACGTTCCAATATTAGTCGAGTTTAACTCAGATGTAATGTTTTTTTTTATCAGATAGTTTTTTTTTATTAATCTATCTACCGGCCGACAACCGAATCGATAACGGAACGCGTAGCATTAATTTGTTTAGGTATATATATCGAAAAAAGGTTACCTCACTAAACTATATGTAAACAATTTATTTGGTCGAAATAAGCACCTCGTATGTTGTAGTCATGATATAACAATGAACTCTATTTCTCTCAACATATAATCATTAATAATAATTACATACATAATTTTATATATTATAATATGAAGTTGTCGTAATAAATTATAAAATCCAACAATTTCATTTGTACGCTATTACGACTAACTGCAACACATCGGAAATATGCAGCAGAAAGTAAGTGCTTGTTACTTCATAATGAAATTAATCTCCCGTGAGTAATATAATGGTTGGGCCACACGTGCCGAACTAAGCGAAGCGACCGCGTTAAACAATTCCAATTAATTATCTATACGCAAGACAGAATCTACATAAATAATATAATAATATATTCAAATATTACAATGTGTTCTTTATATTTGTTAAGTTATGCTTTATTATATAATTATCCTTTTATATTACTTAAAGTAGGAAGTGACTGGCAGGTAAGACAGCGGATGGAAATTATGAAGTTAAGATCGAGCTCAGTGCCATGCCATTGGAGAGGCCTATGTCCAGCAGTGGAAGAAAAAAGGATAATGATGATATAAATATAATGATTTGGTTATATTTTCCTTTTTTGCAACATTCTGAAAACTACAAATATGATAAATTCAACGGGATCATGTCCTCTCATGGCTCGACGGAGCTCTCCTCTGGGAAGTGGTGGTGTCCTACTCGGTGGTAGAGCTTTGTGCAAACTCGTCTGGGTAGGTACCACCCACTCATCAGATATTCTACCGCAAAACAGCAGTACTTGCTTTTGTTATCTTCCGGTTTGAAGGGTGAGTGAGCCAGTGTAATTACAGGCACAAGGGACTCAGTTCCCAAGGTTGGTGGCGCATTGGCGATGTAAGCGATGGTTAACATTTCTTACAATGACATTGTCTATGGGCGTTGGTGACCACTTACCATCAGGCGGTCCATATGTCCGCCTTCCTATACAATAAAAAAAAACTTATCTCGCCCCCTGATAACCGTAATGACTAACCAAAAAATCACTTGGATCACTACACGAACGATATCGAGCGTAGATATAGATTGTTTAGGAATCACGAACGCTTTGGCCTCGCTTGTTAGTCTATACTATGCTCTAACTCTTAAGTCCGGTGATCTGACATTTAATAAACATAAAAATAATAATGTTTTAAATAGTACATGATATCTGATAACGGTTGAATAATATTTCCATTATGCTTGTATTCAAATTTCTATAAAGTTTCATATATGTTTTAGTTACTTTCTTAGTCTTGTTTTCTATTTTAGAAACTTTAATACATTCTCATATTTTCTTGTTAAACGCACTTTACGCACTCTTGACTTTCCACTAACATCGTGTATTTTGAAACTGTGGTAAAATATTTTGTTAATAACAAAGCCTGAATTGTGTATAAAATAATAATTGTAATAAAAGATCTTAAATAAGTTGTAAAGTAACAACCTGTAAGTGGTACGTTTAATTGCTGGTAAGGTCTCCGCTCCTGTGAGCATAAGGCTTGGAGCTTATACCATCACGCTGCGCCAATGAGGGTTGGTGGATATACACGTAATGAAAGCTACATCACGATGTTTCCCATTACCGCAGAGAAATTCATTATATACACAAGTTAAGCACATGATAAAACACAAGTCGTATGAACCTGCAATCTTCATTTAAGCTTCGAGGCTAAGAGATTAAGATGCATTGTCCTTTAGGCTCACATTTATTACTTTGCTATTATTGAAAAAACTGTGTTTATATTGTTGTGCAGTAAGTTTTCTTATGGGAAACTAACTTATTGTCAAATAACAATATGATTAGCAGTTTAACTTTTAGCTTAGAGAAAATTGTAAGATATCACATTATAACTTTTATCAAATTGAATGACTAGTTAATTATATTTAATCACTTTATATTATAATATCAATTTAAATTTCATTAATTTATGATAATTAAGGAAGAATTCTTATTATTATTTATTAACATCTTATCTATTCTATAAGAACAAACTCGAAACTAGAAAACGATCGCGAAATGCTTGAAAGTGATGTGCGAAATTGACCATTATAATTATAACATTTCAAGGATACACTCATCAAAATCGTACATCACCATAAGTAACTTGTAAAGATTTCACGGGTGTGTAATGAAGTGAGTTATTGAATGGCACTGCTTAACTCTAAACAATATGAACATAATTTGGTATAATGGTATCAATGGTAGTTTTGAAACACTTACGGCCGAATACTGAAACATCATTCAAATATTGAGTGGAACTTAATTATTTGAGACGCCATTAATTTCAAATTTAGTAAGCGAAATTTAAAATGAACGGCGTCTCAAATAATTAAGTTCCACTCAATATTTGAATGACGTTTCGGTATTTGGCCGTTAAGTATCTTATTTTGATCTCTCAAGGAACATACGTATATCAATTCTGTGTATTTCTATCAAAGCAAAGAAAATAATGGTTTTAGTTCTAAATATGCATGTACATAGGCCCCTTTATTTCAGCCTTACGTGGCATACCGTATATAATTCTGTTCAAGATCACTACAAAATATTAGTCGGCTATTTAGACGATTTAAATTTAGATCGGTCACGATATATTCGATAGCCTGACAACAATGACATGTACATGTCTTGACACTGTTACTGATTGAACTGGTGCTCAATATAATATCTAATTAAAAAATATAAACAAATGTAATTAGCATGTTATACTAATCTTAATATTTAATTATAACATAGTTACGTAATAAATGACATAAAAGAGATACATATCCCGTTATATATATACACGCCCGTTTGTTATTGTGTTTTGGTTTGAAAGGTGATTGCACCAATGTAACTACAGGCTCAAGAGATCTTAGTTCCTTAAGTTGTGGAGCATTACCGATGTAAGATTGGTTAATATTTCTTACAAAGTCAACGTCCATATGTCCATTATGCCCAGTGGTTACCACGCACCGTCTGGAAGCTTTGAAACGAAGTTCAGAAGCCTAATATATTGTTGTATTGTAAAGCCAATTTGTAAATAATTCTTCTTACGTTATACCAAAAGAGGCTGTAGACATTCATACTACATTCATAAGCACCACAACCTCTACTCTCCTCTAAATGACAAGACTTAAACATTATTTCTCTGCGATTCTTCACTGCAGGACATCAAACATTTGTCGAAATTTCATTCTGTACACTCAACACATTCTGGTTTCATTATATTTGCTTATAATGGAAAACGACATGAAGAACGGAAAATTTAATGGTGCTTGACAGATTCGAACCCGCGATCTACTGTTAAAATCTACGTGTTCCAACCTCTAGGCCATCGCGAACAGAATATATGATATAAAACCGTAATGTCAAATTCAAATTAATTTTATATGGTGACTTAAATATAAGCCAAAATCGAACATGTATCATTTATTATTTATTTCTAGTCGATCTTTATTATATGGTATGTAAAGCAGTTTGTATATAGTATATGCATAATGTACTGTCATTGACTGGTAAGGAAAACCATAGACTATAAACACTCATAATATTGTTCATAAAAATATGATCCTTCATTTTTGGAAAGAGATTTCAAAATAATGTCGAAATGTATAAAGTAAATAATATGTACTTAAATACATTACATTTAAAATAGTTTTCACTTGTTCTATATTTAAACCTGCTTGATTATTAAAACCAGCCTGTTAGTAAGTTATTTATGCATTATATCTAATTTAAATTTAAAGCTCAGGAAAGAATTCGAATTTCAAAAATTAAAATTCTTACCGACCAGTATGAAAGACTAAATGCTCTAGTTTTTGAATTACACTCACGACGGCGTACTCCCGCCCTCACTACTTAGAAGGGGTGCCTCTATATAAAGTGAGAGTCACCTACACGCAACATACAATACGTTGTGTTCCCCGCGTGTGTGGTGTACCTTGTTAATTATTTTTAATAGGTTCAATATAAGTGAAATGTTGCGTAAGTGCATAACGTTAGCGATTTTGGGGTGTGCTGTCGCAGCTCCTCAGTATCAAATCCACCAACAGGTTGGTAAAACTAATATATTTTTTATCCTTTCAATTATATTTTTGGACATAGAAATTTAGCATTTCAAAATATTTTTACGTGAATATTGATTTTCATTTATTGCTTTTATTCTCATAACTTATTATTTTTGGCTAAAAGTACAAAACGACATTATTTTTTTATAATAAAGCGGTTAGAACGACAGGCATAAGGCCTGTCGAGGTTTTGTTTTTTTTTCATTCATAGTTTTTGGAATTTGGAATAGCGTACATTACGTGATTACTTTCCTTATAATTACTTACCAAACTATTCATTATACAATTATGAATAAAAGTATATAATGATTTAATTATATATATTATACACTCATAATATATTGATAATCTTTTAAATGTATATTTATTTTGTTCCATACAATTGTTCGTTTTCAAAATTTAAATGTAGTAAAAGATTCGCAATCAATGTACTATATACTTATTGTCATTATATAATTTAAAATAGGGTTTAACAAAAAAGAATATAACAAATAAAAATATTTAATATAATAAGTTTTAACTATTAAAATAATTAAGAAAAAATATATAAAATAATAACTTAAAGTACAATAATACATTAATCTTGATTGTAAGTTGTTGTATAACTTACGTCGACTTTCCGACTAAATTCAAAAAAGGAATCCTTCAAATGTTACATACGCGACACGTGACATGAAAAACGCATGTGCTTGCATGAAATATTAAAAAATCAACCACAAATTCGTGTAATTTTGCACAACGTGTGTAACATTTAAAAAGCGAGTCAAATCGCTACGTACGTAACCGGTCGTATTGTTACAGTTGTGTAACGAACGACCCAGAATCGTCCGGTTATCCGTAACGAGATAATCGATTTATTTCGTATTATTAACATCGATGTGTCTTATTCGGGTCGAATCGATCATAATCGACAAGTTTTACTTACAAGTATTATGTTGATAAATTATTTAGATCGATGATAATAGAGCATAGAGAGAGCTAGTTGTTCGTTAATTTTCATGCAACATAAATAATAATTTAATTCTATTTAAATAACATACCTTGTAACCTTTGTACTTACATCGCCAATGCGCCACCAACCTTGGGAACTAAAATGTTATGTCCCTTGTGTCTGTAATTACACTGGCTCACTCACTCTTCAAACCGGAACACAACAATACAAAGTACTGCTGGTTTGTGGTAGAATATATACGGAGTGGGTGGTACCTACCCAGACGAGCTTGCAAAAAGCTCTACCATCGAATAAATAATTTAACTGTCGGAAATGAGTACACACAGGTATAGACACTACATACAGAATCGGTGATAGGTTTAAGTGTATTCTAATCTTTAACAAAAGTGATTTGATATTAGATTTTTTTTGTATACAGTAGATATAATATTTTGAATTTCATTTCTTTTAAATATTATACAATTTCATGTTAGAATTAAAGAAAATAATCAGAATCTAAGGTATCTTTATTCAGTAACTTACTCTATTTTTTCTCGGCAAACTATATAACTTTTCTTATTCATATATATATTTTTTAAATATCTCAAAATATAGCATGTTACTTTTTCTAGTACATGGGATTAACGTTC
The DNA here is from genome assembly GCA_963151315.1 of Nymphalis c-album. NCBI lineage: Eukaryota > Metazoa > Arthropoda > Insecta > Lepidoptera > Nymphalidae > Nymphalis > Nymphalis c-album. Next base: position 11,604,530 of record OY720591.1, on the reverse strand, counting down.
TCCATATTTCGCCTGATATTTTTAATGTTGCAAAAGTCTTTATTATTTATTAAATAATTGTTAAACAATCAGCAGGATGAGGGTATTCCCCCACATCTATTGAGGCAGTACATCGGCGGACAACAACAAGCCCAGCACATACAGCGCCCTGCCCAGCCTGCACCAGCTCCTGCTCGACTTGTAAGTTACATAACATAAACTACCACACAAAATAACAATAAACTAATCTCCTGATACTTAAACTCAGATTAACAATTGTGACTACAATCTCAATGTTCATTGGTCGATGGCATCCAATGACGTAATAGGCGATTATTAAGCGTTCAGTATTTAGTTAGATTAGTGAACTGACATTCTTCATAATTTCTGAAAATGGCATTTAATATTGTGTAATAAAATTCAAAACCGCAACTATTAAATTTAAATTAAATCAAACATTTTATCATAAAACTAATGTTAATCTATATAAGTGTACCTGTTATAGTTAGTGTTGAAATTATAAAAAATTTAAGTTCAATAAAAGTCGCATCGCATCAAATCAGTCACAGGCTCATAGGAAAGAGTAATCTTTAAGCCAGATCCATTTTTGTGTTTTTGTTCTTTGTCCTTATGTGACTATCAATACAGATGCTCTTTTTTCCGTATTACCTCTAATCCGATGGCGCAGCAATGCGAAACGATCAAAGCGTGCCGGCCCTCGACCCAAACTCCGATTTGATACTGAGAATTTATTTGGCTGATCCTTTGGCTTCGAACCAGAATAACAAAATCTGAAAGTTATTAGTTATTATAAATAGAAAGCAGTCATTTTTTTCATAAATAGTTAATTCATAATTAACTCACATAGACAACGTATGTTCCATATTAATAATCGTTTCGTTCTCAGCCATACAACGTACAAGCTGAGGAACAGTACCAACAAAGGCCCCAATACCAACCTCAGCCTCAACCTCAGCCACAACAGCAGTACAGGCCCCAACAGCAACGCGAACCTGAAGACTTTGACGTAAGTATCAAAATAAATCAAAGTACATTCACAGCCGTATTGGCCCAGTGGGATTTATTCATAGATTTTCAACAAAAATCGTGGGTTCAATTTTAAAACCAAGGCATGTTTGCATAATTTATGCTTGGCTGTAAAATTAATCATTGCATGTGAAAGATGAAATTCAGTTAAATGTCTATATCAGCCTACAGTCATGAATAGCCTTCTTTAATAGACGGCTTTGCCCAGCAGAAAGTATGCTACGGAATTATGTTGATTGATTTTTATATAACAGTAACCAATTTAATATAATTAATAAATAAATACTAACTTCATATGCGATAATAACTTAACTATTAATAAATCATTACATACACGATAAATTGAAAACAACAAGCAATTACACGCCCTAACAGAAATCGTTTTTATTTTATTTTTTCGATTAATAGACGTTAATTACGTAGATAGAATAATATTACCTAGATCTATAGTTTTTTTTTTAATAAAGTCATTAAGTTAGCAAATAATTTAATATTGTCTATAACTCATCAAAAAACGTACATTACGAGTTATATGTTTTTAAATTACATGTACATAATTACTTAATATACCAACGTCTTAATAAATAATCCATTATTTATTTAAAAGCAAATAAAAACTTAATCATTACAATTTACAACCATAAATATAGATTACTTTTATTTAGAGTAAATATTATTTTAAAGTAAACGTAATAATATGTTGTGCAATGGCCATTAGCCATAATTAACTATGGCAGAGAATATTAATTAGGAAATAAGGAAACAATATTGAATAATAACGAAAACGTGTATTGGGTTATAATCTGATACGCGGCGTGGGTGTCCTAATTGATTTTAATAATCCTTACTTTTGAATACAAAATTATGTTTATAATTATATAAATACAAATAAAGGTAATTTTATTTATGGTTATCAAATCTCTTAACAAATTTTTCCAAAATATTTTATTCGAATATAAAATACCTTCATTTATTTTAGCGGTTATTTTTAGATCTGAAATATTTACATAAATATTCATTGACAAAATTTTATTGTGAATGCCTTTAAACTTTTTTTTTTAAGATCAATGTTTTATAATCGACATCATTTTATCATTATAGCAATATTTAGCTTAAATAAAGTATAATAAGTCTAAATAGAACTAATAAAAGCATAAAAAATTACTACAAATAGTAGTTAATACATTGAGTTTATTAACATTTATGAAATGGAAGTAATGTCATTGACCTTTTGAAGATCGACAACCTGTGTCTTTTGTCTTTGTTAGATCATTTCTCAGTAAACAAAATGATATGTTAATTTTTACTTCCTTGAATTTTTTATTTACATATTTTTAAATATTAACACCGTTTTAGTTTTGTTCAACAATTAATGTTCTCTATTTTAAATGTATTTTATCATAACAATTAATTTGTTCTATTTTTAAATTATCTTTTTAATTTTTTTTCAAATTACGAAGGCAAATGATACATACTCAATTATTCATAGACAAGATTTGATATGATTGCCAGCAACAATTACGTGATTTAATAAAAAACAAGAAACCATATCAGGGAAGTGGAAAACAGGATCATTATTACCAGACATAACTTGGATTACTCAAATATCTTAATATCCGTTTTATTTCATACTTTTTATAGTCATGCTTAAGTAAATTAAGCTACTTTCACAACGCTGATTAGATGTTTCCGTATAATGTACACCGTGTAAGATATACTGGTACGTGCGGATCGGCTATCGTAGAATCGGTCGTGTTTGACTTTCACTGGAAACTGGATAGTCTTGTTCGTGTAACGTTTGATAGAGCAATTGAACCACTTCAGTTAACCAGTATCAGAACGTAGTAACAGCCAATCCTGTTACTGTTAATATGACTATTTTAAAAATACGTCACTTATGGCCGAATACTGAAACGTCTTTCAAATATGAAGGGTGCTCAAATATTTGAAACGTCTTCGAATTTCAAATTTCGCATACTAAATTTTGAAAAATAATGACATTCCAAGCAATTGAGTCCTAATCATATTTGAATGACGTTTCAGTATTCGGCCGTTAAGTTACAAATAACGTGAACAAAGGATCTTCATGATCATACAGTGATTTAATTTATTTAGAACGATGTATGTTCTTAAATGCTCATTATTTTGAATGCGTTATTAAGACTTTAATCACAGACAGATTGCATATATAGAAAATATATAATGTATTATGTACTATATATTATGTATTAGGTACAGAGGTACAGAGGGAAAAACATATATATTTGATAACCAAAGTTGAAACAAAATTTAAGTTAAACGTATGTATATCTACTTTTATTATGAACGTCATAAATTCGAGTCATTTATAAGATATTATAGTAATTATTGACATTTTAAAACTGAAGCTCGTAAAAAAAAATCAAATCAAAACAGTTTTGGCTCATTTAGTGTTTTACATATTGGACAGTGATTACATAGAAAAAAATCCATGTAGGTATATAAGAAAATAATCAACAATATTAAACTATACATAAATAGAAGTATACAAATGTATTAAAGGAATCGAAATCAAAATTATAGAGGAAATCAAAATATCCTTTTTTTTAAGTTTTCATGAACCATATTATTAATATGCATATTAAAAGTATATAATGTAAATTGAGAGTAAAAGTATGGAGTAACTGTGAATGTCTTACTGCTGGGCAAAGACCTCACTTATTGAGGAGAAGGTTTGAAGGTCATTCCAAAACATACAACTATACTAGTGTGAGTTAGTAAAATAGTGTGGCAGTTAATTCATCATATAGTAGACTAACTTGGTGGTAGAGCCTAGTGCAAGCTCGTCTGGGTAGGTACCTCCCACTCATCAGATATTCTACCGCAAAACAGCAGTACTTGCTATTTTTGTGTTCCTGGTGTGCGTAATTAAGGCACAAGGGACGTAATATCTTAGTTCCCAAGGTTGGTGGCGCATTGGCACTGTAAGAGATGGTTAACATCTCTTACAATGCCAATGTCTATGGGCGTTGGTGATCACTTACCATCAGGTGATCCATATGCTCGTCCGCCTTCCTATGCAATAAAAAAAAGACACACTAATGGACGTAGAAAATATGTATATGATGTTTACATTATTATTTTATGCTATTCCAGGTATTTTTATATATTTACAAATGAATTGGAAATTCCATTTTTAAAATTTATCTTTTGCTTTCCAGCATAATCCTTCTTACCAGTTCGGTTTTGACGTAAACGACGATCAATACACGAACTACCAGAACCGCAAGGAACAGAGAGATGGTGACGTCATCAAGGGCTCATACTCGGTTGTTGATAGCGACGGCTTTATCAGAACCGTCACTTACACCGCTGACCCTAAAGAGGGCTTCAAGGCTGAGGTAAGACAAATCATTTATTTAATAAAGACTTTTATAAAGTATAATATACATAATAGAGTTCTCGAATTAAAGTCATTGAATTATTTACTTTATACTTTATTGCATTAAACAACCAAATATTGAACAAAATGATTAATGTCAAACAAGCTTAGAACTCAAACGAATTTAATAGCAATATAAATATTATTCAGATGTAACTTGTAATACATCTATACTAATATATAAAGCTGAAGAGTTTGTTTGTTTGATCCGGCTAATCTCAGTTTCGAATTCAAAAAATCTTTTTGTGTTGTATAGTTTTCTATAGAGGAAGGTTCTAGGGTAATTTGCATTCATTATTTTTTTTATTAATTTATACACGGGAGAAAACCGCGTGGCACAGCTAATGTTAAATATTTATAAAATGAAACATCATATAAAATTATATAAAAACCTTTTCATAAATATGACATGTTATAATAACGATGACATTATTTTTAGGTGTCCCGCCAGCCCACCGACATCGTGGTAAAAATTCCAACACCCAAACCACAGACACTTCAGGCTCAGGGGCCACAGCAAATCGCTCACCAGCCGCAAATTGCTCACCAGCAACAACAGCAACAAAGACAACAAGCCCCACAACAGCAATACTACCGTTACGAATAATTAATTAAAAAATAAATCAACTATTAACACACAACGATCAATAAGACACGCATTATGTACTCGTAAAAAGGTCCCCAAGTGTGGTGTCAGTGTTATTTGTCAATGATATTTTATCTACGATTTTTAATTGCAACAAAAAAATTAGTCAGTATTAAGTAGATACTCCTTTTTTGAATGAGATATTTTTTATATCAAATTTCAACGTCAAATCGATCAAGTTCCTCAGCTTTATATACAGACCAGAAAAAGATAAATATATATATATATATATATATATATATTAATTGTTATTTAAAAACAGTTGACTATTTTATATCGTAGATATTTTTCAATTGTTGATAAACTTTTATTGTTAAGCTTAAAGTAGTATTTTTAGTATAGAAATGTAATTGCGAACTATTAGCATAGGATTTATGAATTCTAAGTCCCACTGAGAAATAAAAAACGTTAAATAAATTAATTATATTTGTTTTTTTTTTAAATGAATGCAAATGTACCCTTACATTAAACGGCATACTGTTTTTTTTATTGATAAATGAAAAAAGAAAAAAATTACAAAACTTAATTTACATAGATTTTATTTAAAATTATAATTCTTGTTTGTTCGTTTAATGAGGTCAGTGAACCTTTGGAATTCAGAAAGGCAAATAATTAAAATCTTAAAATGTTTAAAACAATAGGGCCAAATTTTTGACACGAATGTGGGTTCCGTAATAACTTTATGGTCCAGTATATACAATCTTAATACACTATCTAAGATAAATAAAAAAAATCTAACTAAAAAATCCATAAGGCGTTTGTAGAAGTTATGAGATTAATAAATAATGATTTCGAATATTCATATCAACGTTAATAAGAAGAAAAAGTTAAAAAGAAACGTAAAAGGACACATTATAAGATAATTAAAGAAAATTTTAAACTCAATTTCGAGTAGAAGAGAGCAATAATTTATATCATCCATGAAAATCGTGTATAACATTTGAAAACATCATAGCATCCGTAACAAATCGACTTTATACTTTATATATCGGGTTTATAGAGAACGAGCCTTATTGATAATCACTTTTAATTTTTGGATCTATTTCATTTCATTGTAAATAATTATTCCATTTTAGTGATTTACTAGAAAATGATTTAGGCGTTTAAATAATTATCTCATTATTAAAAACTCCATATTTTATAAATATACTTGCATTTTATTAATTAAAATGCATATAAAATAGTTGAACATTGGTTTGTCTGAAATTAAAAATATCAAATTTTCTAGATGTAGAAAACAGCAGTACTTTGTATTGTTGTGTTCCGGTTTCAAGGGTGAGTGAGCCAGTGTAATTATAGACACAAGGGACATAACATCCCAGGGATCCCAAGGTTTGTGGTGGTAAGCAATGGTAAACATCTCTAACAATGCCATTGTCTATGGGTATTAGTGACCACTTACCATCACGTGGCCCATATGCTCGTACGACTTCGTATGAAATATAAAATAATAATATTAAGTTAAATAAAAAAAAAAAAACAAGTAGCAGTTTTATATTTTTATTTGTTGTTCTTTAAAATCACAATATATTAGATATATTTAATAATACAAACGTACTTAAGACGTCCCGAATAAATTACAATTTAATACTTTAACAATAAGTTATTCAGTCTGAAAACATTAATAAAAAAATATATATATAAAAACCGTAAAATGACCAAGAAATCGAAAAAAGCAATGCGATGCTATCGGTCATTTTACGATTACGAATATTAACATCTACATTAAATGCATTTTATATTTAAATACTTTTTATATTTAATAAATTACGTTGAATATTAAATAAGAAAAAAAAATATTAAAAGATATAATTTTCTATTATCAATATCCTAGGTATATAATTTACAATTTAAATAAGACTTGTCAACTCTACGTAGCGACAGGCAACACCGGGCAATGCAAAGCAACATAACCTTTGGATCATAGATTGCAACACCATAATTATAGCAATACCACTTTTTCGACTAAATTTGTATGCATTTCGTTTGCCTAGCCTTAGATTACATTTTTTTATAAGTAATAATTTGAAGAACGTAGTTTTTTAGATAAATCAATGAAAACAAATATTCAAAGACAAAAAAATAAAGATAAATTCTGTCTTTAAACTAAATTGGAATCACATTTAAGTATTTTCTAATAATATTTTGAGCACTTTATTCACTATACAGTCTTAGTCTAGAAAATATACTACTGCATAGGATCTGGTCTACAAACGCATCCCGATTCAACTAATACATAATCTTGTCCTGTTAACGTCACTGGTCCAAGGGGTAGTACAAGGAATAAATACGGTACATATGTTTGTGTACACGATCCACGGACGACGGAACATTCGCTAGATCTGAAAAACAAAGTTTTAAAATTGAAATGTCATGATTATTTTTGGCGGGAGAATCAATGCGCTGAATTAAAAATGCGTGTATGTGTAAAATGTTTACACTTTTATGATCTGTCAATCTACTGAGAGGCACAGATAAAATACTCATTCTAGTTATTTTTTTTTATTCATTCAAAATAGGAATGCAGACCCACAAATGGACAGCCCGATTATATACTATACAGTCTGATTCTAACGACTATAAGAAGTATAAGCTATTCCTTACTCCAATAATATAGTATTTAATATGTTATATGATATATCGCAAGGGATTATACTAGCTTCCTATCTCTTCCAACCAAAACACAGACAACTATTAGCTTGTCTACATCTCACTGCTAGGCTGAAACCCCGACTTCTGAGAAGAAGGCTTAAAGCTTATTCAACCACGCTGCTCCAATGCACACATCCATACATACAATTATATAATTTTTTATTATAAGTTTGGGTAGTAACCACATTAACTGTAACCAATACTGCAGATAGCTTTAATCTTGTACAAATTAGCTCATATAAGTTATATTTCAAATATAACTTGCAAAAATACATGCTCGTACGTACCGAATTTAGGTATACCTATATCTATACTAATATATAAAGCTGAAACTTGTTTGTTTGATCCCGCTAATCTCAAGAACTACTGGTTCGAATTTAAAAATTATTTGTGTGTTGTATAGTCCTTTTATCGAGGAAGGCACTAGGCTGATTTTTATTAATTACACGTGGGTGAAACCGCTGTGCACAGCTAGTCATTAATAAATTTAGTAGCTTTATCAGAAGAAAGAATACGAACATTTTCTTTTATACATTAAAGATTAACTCACTCGCAAACTTCAAAGACAACTTGTTGTAAAAGATCCGGGAATTTCTGAACGATTGTCACCGGCTGTCCCGATGTTAGCGAGACACCATACATTGGCGCAGTCGTGTTGTACCGGGTCCGACACAGGCGCGACCCGCCGCATGTATTGGTGTTACCCGGAGTGAGGCCGGGTAGATTTGTCGCCCTTGCTGGAAAACGAAGAAAAATAAACTTATCTTTAATTTAATTTAAACAAGAAAGAACAAACAAAATTAAATTGATGTAAAATGAGAAAACTAAAAAAAAAGAACAACATTTGGTGTACAATGCCACAGGACAATTAGACGAGCGACGACATTTAGGCGTGTTTATTTTATAAGTTTGTAATGTATGAGTAGGTTGTTTTTATTTTAGTTTTAGTTTACTAGATTTACGTACCTATGTTAAACTAAATATAGCATAATTTGAGTAGGCCCACGCCCACGCCCAGAGAATCGGAATTCGATTCAAAGGGGAAATGCTGCTAGCATTCTTGCCACCATTCCACTCGGTCACGACTTGTAATAATAATTATTTTAAATAATAATTATTATTTTTAATTTTTATTTGTATTTAGTTATTTTAATGCATAAAATAAAATAAATCATAGTTTAAAAAACTAAAAAACACGCGGCACGACCTCGGCCCGGCTGCACGATAACGCACTTGGGATGGGGGGGAGTGCGTAGTCAGAGAGAGAGAGGACAGTTAAACTTTTGTATTGTCATCGGTCTTTAATACGTATGCAAATCAAATCAATTAGACGTCTTGAAGTGGGTGAAAATTGCATTGAATGATTCCGTTACATAGATACATAGAGGTCAAGCTAATGAAAGCGGTTTAATAAAGCAGAATCGAATAGAAAAACTTTATTGCAAAACTAGTTCTATCTAGAAATATAATTATGACGGAAAGGGTAAAATAACGGTGCAGTACAACTAATGATCAAAGGCGGTCTTATTGCTTCCGTGCTCTGGCAATCTCTTTCAGGCAACCAACGATGGTAGGGAATCGTTTTATCTATGTTAGTTATATTTGCAATCAAAATTTGTGCTACGATTGTTTGTAGAAAAGTTTTGTGGTTGTCAAAAAATTATCGATCTGTTTTATATAATTGATACAATTCATTGAAATGAAATTCAATTTTATGATGATACATATTCACAATCTGAGTAAAATCAAGCCTGAACGGCAGATTTGAGTTGCGTCATATTTAAGGATCAATTATTTTATTATGTTTGTAGCAACCGAGATTGCACGAACATAAAACAAATCTGTAAGATTTTTTTTAATATCAGAAATACTGCTGTATTCTTGATGTGTATTCTTGAATTTCTCGAAATTACTTTTTCCATTTTCTTTTCATTATATATGCGAGTTATATTAAGTACCTACAAAAGTTTTGGTGGGAATAAGGGCGCCAAAAATGTAAACACTGACATCGCTAAACTTTGAAAATGTGTAATATCCACTATTCATGTTAAAGTTAAGCTCGCTGCATCAAAAATAGCCATAAAACTTCGTTTATTAAGAAATCAATCAATAAGTAGGTTTTTCAATTCTAATTAGTAATTATATTCAATAACAAATTGCACCGGTAAGTAATATTTATATGCCTTGTTAGGCCGTAATTGTTTTAAAAACTAATTAACGCTAATTACAGCTTTTAACATGCTCTGTAACAAGAACAGTTATTACACAGAAATGCACACCGTAATAAGAATCTTAATAACGCGCTTTACCGTCTCACATGCAAAGCCTTCGACCGGTTTTTCAAATATGTTCTTTGTTGTTTTTTTTTTAATAAAAGTATTATAAAAAGAGTATCGACAAAATTTTTACTTTTTAAACTTAGAATATAATTTCGTAGTTTTTTTTAATTGAATCAATAACAATTCTAAGAAATTATTAATTCGATTATTGTATCAATGTGACTGTTTTTTGCATATTTATTTTTCCTGTTAAACATTTTTTTAAATAAATATATCATATTTTAAATAATTATAAATTAAATAGGTTAGTCAATTAAATCGTAATATATGTATTTCTAATCGATATATATTTAGTGTAAATATAATATCTTACCACTTCTATTTCCGCTCGAAGCTTTAGCGACACCCTCAGTGTAGCCGGCGTGTGCGTCAAGAAGCGCCCGTCGCATTATCGAAGGGTCGAGGACCCGCGCCATTCTGCCTTGCCGACTCTGACCCCATGTTGACTTCAACGCTCGATTAACAAGATGTCTTAAATGAGAAAAAAAAATTGCAACTGCTAAAGATTTTTGTTCTGACAAAACAAATGTATACTTTATAAAAATATTTGGCCGTAGTTACATTTAATTTCAATCTAAATTATAAGTGAATAATAATAAAATGTAGAAATAAATAAAAATTTTAACAAAACAAAAACCGACTTCATATGAAAAAGAAATTAATATGCACTAAAAAGTAAAAAAATAATTGCTTATTCTTCTATAATTTGATAAATAACTTACTATTTTCTACTCATCAATATGTAGGTACGAATGTGTTGTGTAGTTGATAATGTATTTACAATTACTGTTATTTTTGGAGTCACCCTATAATTGTTACCCTATTTTAAAACTCTAGCAAAATTATTTTAGTGATTATTTATTATTACAATTTAATATTTAAAAACCACTGAGGGTACAGTAACAGCCTGTGAATTTCCCACTGCTGGGTTAAAGCCTCTTCTCCTCCTTTTGAGGAGAAAATAACTACAATTACTTTCTTAGTAATCGTACGCGGTATATATATATATATATCGAGCAACATTAGTAACTATGGAAAGTTTGTTTCGTAGAATAAAGACTATTTGAAACTCATCGGATTGGACACATAGTTTAAAATTCATTTCAAATACATCCGAACTATAAGGAATTGAAATCTAAGGAACCTACGAGTTAGCACATAAGCTTACAAGTTAAGGCATAATATTATAGCCACAGGAAGATAAGAAAAGATTCAAAAATTAAATAACATAGCTGTCTTATACTATACTGAACATCCAGCAAGGCATTTGCGACAAGGCAAGGTAGTTGCGATGCAAGGCAAGGTGTTGTTTATTTATATATTTTTAATTACTCAGCCTTCAATGTAAATACAAAAAACACATTAGGAATTTATTACAATATTTTAAAACTGGAGTTCAAAAATCGAATGTATTTTTCTCTCTACAAGACCACGGGGATGCAACTTACAATACATGAGGCACAAGGAGACGGAAATCTTTGACAGGCTAACACAGGCACTAAGATGATCACTAAGATTACTGAAGGAAAACAACTAGCACACAAAAATGAAGAAGACACAAAAATAAATTGAAATCCTTAAATAAAAAAACGCTCGATTAATGTTCCTGGCTAAAAAACAAAAATAAGATAATTATTTATATAAATGTTGCCTGGAAGAGATCCCTGTACGTGATAAGGCATACTATATATACCTACTACTGTTCTACCCGATAAACCAAAGGCACGCACAACACATTTATGGAAACTAGAAAGATTGAATGTAATAAAAAGATCAAGTGTGCCCAGCTCAGGATCTACTAGCCTGCCTGGTTTGAATTGTTTATTAATCAGATCATTGTTAAAATAGTCTATATACAAGTGTCATACGGCAGAATACTGAAACGTCACTTAAATATTAAATGCAACTTAATTATTTGAGACGCCGCCGTTTACTAATTTAGGAGCTTCTCAATGTTAAGTAACCTTTAACTTTGAGGAACGTTTCAGTATTCGGCCGATATTGTATTATACATATATATATCCATACACAAGCGTGTAAGAATTATGTCATACGAAATAAAATAAAAATTTAGTTAATTATTAATTTGATTTTTAATTGATTACGTTTTGCTAAAATATTTGTATTCTTGACGTTTGGCGTCATATCACATAAAAAGAAGAGCAAAAAAACGAAACGAAACTAGTATTATAGTCGATGTGGCCGGCATTCTAACTTTTTTCAGTAAAAAGTACTATCTACGTGTTTTTAAAGGTAATGCGATAAAGTAAAAATTGTGAAAGTTATTGTAAAACGTAAAGTTAATTTGTTTTACGTTGTCTTTAAATACAACAATTCAACATAATTTTATTAACTAAATGCGGTTAAAAAATATATGACTCAATCTGACGTTAAATGGAATAAGATTACGCTAGAATTGCAAGACATGACAGAGTACATTAAGCGCATGATAATTTACTCCGACATAAGCTGTCCAAGCTGTCAGACAAAATTGACGTTGATCATCGATAGATGGCGTGAAATGCAATTATCCCACGCTCAACTTGAAGCAAACAATCGCTATAAATAGCAATCATGTTCAAGTTTTATTGTGATTGTACCAACACTAAATTATCCAAGGCATAAGTTTGGTGTAACGGTTTTATGGGAAATCTCTCACGAACATGTAAAATGAGGATAAGAAATTCAATCGAAATTAACGGGACTCGGGCACGTTTATTTTATCATCAGCAATGTTACTTGGATTCGAAAATTTTGTTTACTATACAAATTTTCTACAAACAATTGTCGTTGAAATAAAAGAGGTGTTAACATTTTAATTTACATTGTCTTCATCGTCTACGTCCTCAAGGTCATTAATCCCTGGTTCCATTTTGATAAAGCTGCAAGATGGTATAATGGACTCTTCGAGCAGCAATTGTTCCGAATTTTTACCGGATTCCTTTTCCTCCAAGGCAGTTTGTAAATCACTCTCAGTTACGAGATGATCATACTCGTTTTTCGTCATGAACGTGGCTAAGCCCCTCTTCGGGTTATAACCGAAAACGGATTCGCTTGGAGTTCGACGAATATGGACATTGAAGGTGTTGTTCAAAAGATATTGAACGTACTTGACCCCTTGATACCACTTTAAAGACGAATTTTGTTTGTACCAATCACGTAGCATTCTTAATATATCTTCATTTGATTGTCCTACAAAATCGTTTTTGTTTCGACTAGCTTCAGCACACACGATTTTAATATCTGGAAATACCGTATACATACGTCGACATATTTGTTTTGTGACATAAATACCATTCTTCGATTGTAATATATTCGGTGCACCAAATACTAGAAATATTTCCAAGAGAGCATCGACGCTCTCATCTATGCTTATAGTCTTTAAGGGTTTCAGATAAATAAATTTCGTAACAAGATTTCTATACACCATTAAGCATTTGTAAGTTTCGCCAGCTACAGTTGTAACATCTAATATGTCCATTTGTCCTCGTGAATATAGTTCTGGATACAATTTGTTATCTTCTTCAATACTCTCCTGCACGTCGGTGTCTGATGCATCATCATTGACCGATTCTAAAGGATCTGGTCCTATCTCGATTTTTGATTCCACTCCAATATTCCCATCATTTATATCTTCACTCTCGCTCGCTCTCTTAAAAGATTTACTTCGCTTAATTACTTTATTCTTACAACCTTCGCAAAGTGACAGGTAAAGCATGACTATTGCAGTTGTGATATTTTTGTACTTTGGTTTTATAGCGTACATCAAGCGTGTTCTGCCCGCATGGTTCATTTTTAGGTGATATTCACGTATGATGTCATATATCTCTTCTAATTTTACAAACATCTGTGGTTCCTTTTTGCAATCACTATGAGCCATGACGAGTCTATCGCCTTGTGATGTTGTTATTAGATTATATCGTTTTAAACGTCGATAATCAGCGGGATGTTTCTTTACTTTTGTTTTCGCCTCTTTAACTTGTTGAATGAGTCGCGTATATTTTGCCGCTGTCATGAGGAACGTATTCGGCGCTGTCTTGTTTAATAACAATTCATTTACTCGCTGGTAAAATATCTCTCGATTTACATCATTTGCAGACATTACGTATGAGTCACAATTACGAGTAATGAATTAAAGCCAAATAGAACTTCTTAAAAACAGGCGTTACATAATAAAAACGAGTTATTACGCGTATTAACCTTTAACAGCAAAGTGCACACTAAACGGAATGTCGAAGTCAAATCGTAACGTTATCGGCAAAGACGAGCAGACCCGAACGAGTACGAATGCCGCGCCGGACAAAGAAGGATATTAACTAAGCGAAAGCTCTCGCTCACACATATACCAGTACGAACGCGTTCTGTCCATTTAACTATTGAACCGGTCGACGTCGCGTTGACATTATAGAACATTTATTACTTTGATTCTTATAACTATAAGTTTAAAGTCTAAAATTGTACGAAGAATAAAACAAGAGTGCTAAATTTATTAGTCTACATAATATTATCTAGGTCTCTTATTAAGGGAAAATCAATAATTTTGTAACGTTATTTGATCTACTTATTTTAATCTTAATGTGTTTGATGTGTTAATACGCCGATAGAAATTGGTTGTTGGTATAAACCTTACCTAATGTAATATATCTGTACAAAATACGTGATCTTATGTATATACCTTAATTGTTCTATTAATTGTTTTGTAATTTTCTCTGTAAGTGATTTAAATTTAAATCTTTTGATAAAATAAATATATCTAACCGTATACCTATAAGAATAACTGAAATAGATTGAGTATGAAGATATTAAATATTACATGTTTTTATTGAAATTATAGTGATTCCTGTTATCTTCGTCATGTCAGGAAAGTAGAACTGAAAATTAGATATATACAATATACCTAATATATTCGAAATATGTATGAAGAGTAGTATTTCCGATCCACGTGCACAATTCGATGTACTTTTTAACCTGTAGTACTTACAAGTGTGTGCTTATAAATAAAGCCGACATACATTTGGGATAAGATTTCATATATTCGTACTATGTACTTATAGCTTAATTGTGAGAAAAAAAGTATTTTAATTAACCTTAACCTTAATGAGCCACCATCCATTTGTTGACAGCCTCGCTGCCAATTCAAAACCCTTTTTTTTAACTATAATAATAACTATGTACTATAATATTATGAGTATGTACGTATTGTTACATATTATGTTGATGTATGATGAACATTCAAATCATCATCATCATCATCTGCATGTCCTCGGATGTAGCAGATCACTTTCCATCAGGTGAGCCTCCTGCTCGTTTGCTAACATAAAAAAAAAACATGAAATGATCGTTACCTAGGATATGGCGTGCCGTCAGGACCTGGACAGTCTGTTCCTTGTAGTGCGTCCCCCCATGCATATTTTAATTTAGGTCCACAGTCTCCCACCACGCAGACAGCTATTGTGGCCTGGAAAATATCAAAACGTTATTAAAATTAATATTAATAAAGCTATACCTTATAAACTAACATAATTATAATAATAAGATTACAGGTCTCCAAGTGACCATAGCCCTGAGAAAAGCTGAGGACAGGACGGAATGGAGGAAACTTATAAATAACGTGACCCGGACCCTGGAACAGAGTGGACACGACCTTCAGCAATGAAGAGTACGACCGAGAAGAAGATAAACTAACACAGTTTATTTCGTGAATAATTTACTCGATTTAGTTAAACATTCTGTCTAATTAACATAAAAATGTTAATTGTAATTATTTCAATAACAATTATCCAAAATACAAATACAATACAAGGTCAAAATATAAGTCTGAATTAAAGATGGATAAAGGTATTGGAATAGTAAGCTTTATAAAGTTATCATGTTTGTGTGTTGTGTGATATAATATTATATACTCTTTATTTAAAACTTTTATGAAAGAAAACAAACAAACAAAAAAACATAACTATCTCGATAAGACGATAAATAGTGAAAATATAATTTCATCAATCAAAACGAACTATCTTAACTTAACTATCGATAGTCACGCGAAATCGTAAGATCGTGAGCTAGTCAGGACGGTATGTGTGTCGTGGCCCCATAGCACAGTTCTGCCAACAGTCCAAACAATACCTGTCCTTTCATGCACTATCTAACCGGTTCAACATTTCCCACTAAAATATAATTACGTAGCCCAGCTGGTGCAGGAATAAAAATATACCGTAATGTCTTCAAAATATTGTCCGTTACATTTATATCAAATTTAAAATTTATCTTACAATATACGTCGGTAAAGTCTGATTTTTAGATATTTTTTATAAGCTAGACATTTCTAAAATTATTGACTTTCAAAATATTTTCTTATAATATAATATTATTGCAATAAAAGTTTTTATTTTAATATGACGTATAATTTACGCTCTATTATTTTTGATTAAATGTAATTAATGTTTTATTTTTTTATTTTCACCTTTGCCTAAATAATATTATGTGTTTAGGTTACCTTACCCTAAGTCCATGTTTTTTCTGTATATTCAGGAAAAGGAAAAAGTAATGTAGTGATGCGCGGTGAATCGTAAAAGCCCTCAAGAAGAAAGTGCCAGTGTCACATTTCTAGGTCAAGTGTATATGACATGTCATTGAACCGCAATTGGAAACTTAGATAGGTGTCAGGTGTAAAGTGAATTAAGTTCAAAGTTATAGCCGTAACACTTAATACTTCAATTTTAATAAGTTTCACTTCGAGTCCTACGGAGTAATGGTTAAAATTTATTTTTGTAATCCATAATATAATTTATTAGTAAGTATTATTAAATTGGTGATATTTAACTAATGAAATTAATTATTTATGAAAAATGTATTCATGTCCTGAACTAATTACCAATTTGCAAAGCTGGATCATCTAACACGAACAGGAAATAATATAAGTTAAACAGATTTATGTCCGAAAGTTAATATTTTCGCTTGAGTAACTGTTAATTTCATTAATAATTTATACAATATTATAATATCGGCAGCTAGTAATAATAAAGGGAATTGCATAATATTCTTGTCAATGACGGCAAAAACTTACGCAATAAACTAAACCAGGGAATTAAAGTCTAATTATTATTCTTATTGAAAAGTCCCAACAGAATAAAATAATCGTATAATACAAAAGTGAAAATAGTTTAAAGAAAAAGTAGCGAAAGTGACTAGCGGTCACTTAGGTCCATTGTATGGAGATCACGTCGTGGGCGTTATTTTTCGATTCTTCAATTCCTAGCCACTATATTGAATGGGTACAGTTTTACAAAATTATAACGGTTAATATAAACAATAAAAGGTCTATACTTATAAAAAAGTTATTCAATTTTAATCTACAATTCGAAATCCAAAAATAAATTTAGAAAAAAAATTATAGATATGACCTTTTTCGTATAAGATTATTCAGTTAACTTTGAATTGTAAATTCGTTTTGTTTTGTTTTAAATAGGTTTGTTAAACTATTTTTTATTTCATAGGAAGGCGGACGAGCATATGGGCCACCTAATGGTAAGACGTCACCAACGCCCATAGACAATGGCATTGTAAGAGATGTTAACCATCGCTTACATCGCCAATGCACCACCAACCTAGGGAACTAAGATCTTACGTCTTTGTGCTTGTAATTACACTAGCGCATTCCCCCTTCAAACCGGAACACAACAGTACCAAGTACTGCTGTTTTGCGGTAGAATATCTGATGAATTGGTGATACCTACACAGACGAGCCTGCACAAATCTCTGCCACCACGTAATACTACCACAAAATATAATAAAATGTTCTCTTCGAAATAACTAATTAAAAAATCTAACAGATAATTATTTATTACAAAATATTTTTTCTATATAAATTAACATTAACTTAAATTCTACTCTTCATGTGTACTTAACAAAATTAAATGAAGTTAATACACTGCTTAGAGAAAAAAAACTGCGTGTTAATTTGTTTGTAAAAATGTTTCACAAATTTGCATAGAGGTTTATTTTAACTAATTCTAACTGAACGTAGTTTTGTACGATTATGATAAGCTATCTCACGTATTTCGTACTACAAAGCCATTTAGTAGGTAACTGTTTAAGCTGACATTAACGTGATAAGGTAAACATTTCTCTTTTTTCTAAAAGTAGATACATTTTGCGCATTTAAATGAAAGACAATATGGAATTTTAAGTCATATAAAATTTACTCCGTAATTTATACTGATATAATTTTTTTATACATTTTTCATTATATGTTTTATTTAATTTTTAGGTACAAGGTGTGTATGTATGTAACATACACATATACAGTGTTATTAAATTTTGGCCACGGGAATCACCTCGAGAAGTGGTTAACTGCGCAGGAGATTATTATATTGCAAAAGGTTTTGTTACTCTACATCTCTTAATCGAACAGAGAGATCAGGCGGTGGCCAAACACGAACTTCTCATTTCGACATGTTACTGTATTCTCAGAATATTCTGAAAACTTGTTACTAGCCCGACCCGGGATTTATACAAAGAACCTTGGGTTCTGCAGCTATATAAGCTGGCTACTAGGCCAAGAAGGCGTAGTTATGGCATATATAAGAAGAAATCATGTATTTATACATATGCACTGTAAATTTGAAGATATTACACATATATGATGTTCTAGAAATAACCGGAACGAATGGACAGATATTTTGTTAAAGTAATATGTGATATAACCTGATGCTATTCCGAATCCGGAGTGGTAGAGTTCCCTAATATATAGGAAATGCGAGACTTCGAATGAGAATGCCACGGAAACCGTAATAAAAAATACTGATTACTATCACAAAATTTATTTAGTAGTTATTACCAAAGGTACATACATATAATTTAGGTATATCAGCTTATGACACCAGGAAACAACACCACCAGAGAACAACCAGGAAACGGTTTTTTTTCTTAAACATGGAAAAACTTTTAAGTTATCGTATATAAAACGAAGTACACAAAGCAACAAAATTGTAAAGTGTCTTCGTAATAAATAAAATGTAACGAGAGTATTTTAAATCAATTACATTGCAGCTTACATTTATTGTGTCGGTTTGTTTGGTTCATGGCGAATTATCTTGAGGCCGGCAGCCTTTCATAGAAACAACATAATATAATTATGTTATGCACTTAACTCTTAAGACTTCACATGAATGGCAAGTTATGGTTCATGATCTCGGTCAGCAACCTTTGACTAATGACACGTTAATGTTCTTAGACAGAGAAGAGCGTGTTTATAACAGTAAATTTATGATAACTTCACCCGCAGTTTCTTGTTTTTTTTTAAAACTATCTCCCTGAACGGTTCGCTCTGAATGCATAGGCAATGAGTCAGTCATCCATGCTGTATGAGTTAGATGATTATTGAATTTGATAAAAAATTACATGACGTTAAAAAAAAAATATATTCAATTTTCACTACTTAAATCAACTTCGGTATTATGTATTATTTAGTAGAGTTATAATGTGTGTTGTAATCAGCTTTTTTATTTCTATTCTAGTTTAAGAATATAATTATTTCACATAGAAAGAGGACTGAAATAGTAGACCATCTGCGGCTAAACCAGTTTGAGTCTAGAAAGAAATTTATAAAATACCCAGTCCACTATTTTAGTATTATTGACTTTGATAAAAGCAGAAACTATATTTTTAATGACTTTCTATGAAAACTTCTAAGAAAAATAGTGAAAATAAACGATCACATATATTTGTAATATATTTTTATAATTGAATAATATCTATTTTATATGTTTTAAACGACATATTAACGTCATATTATTTTTCGAACCTGCAAAATATAAGTAAAATTAGCGTATTTTGTGTATAACTTACCAAATAAAAATAGATTATTATACTTTTAAGACACATTTTGTAAATAATATTATCACTAAAAAATTAAAATAGTTTAAATACTGCGGCACACTTATATGCAAAATTTTGTCCGAATGTGAAAATAATACATTCGCGTTAGTAGAAGGGCGTGCGGTCGGCGCACTGCCCGCGCAGACAACAAGTGGTGTTCATTATAACGGGAGTTCGGCCGGGAGTCCTAAGTGCGGGCGCGAGCGCCTACTTTGCTTCCGCGACAACCAATCTCTCTGGTAAGAAATTTGAAATTAGCGCCATCTATTCAACTATGACGTATCTTTCACTCGGTACCGGTTTTTGACGTTTACCGATTAAAAATGACAGCTATACAAAACCAAACACCACAAAGTATAAACGAAACGAAACAAGAAACAACATGGCCGCATGGCCCGGTGACAGCGGCTATTCAGAAATCAATACACAGAATAATAATGTAGATGGCTTTATAACGAAAATAGTCGATCAAGATAGTAATTGTGATATAAATGACGAATTTAATAAGGATTCTGGAAGTTTCTTTCGTTTCGATACAAAAGTCTCAGGGGATAGTGTGACGTCGAAAATCGAAATTGAAATAGTACAGTAAGTTTAATAAAATATGATAATATTTTCTATTTATTATCATGCTTCTAATAACATTGGAAAAATACCGCTTCTTTTATGAAAAACAGCTGAAGCGATCAGCTGTTTGTCAATATGATCACATATCTCTTTCAAACATACGAGAACTTGTATTTGTGGTCCTTATCCCACTATTTCATTTTTGGGCATTCTATTTTGGTACATTACCATCACGATGCGGCTTGAATATCCTAATTTTGTGTTCTCTAATGACTTGAGTACATTCTTTAGTAATGATTGGAAGGTAACTGATATGTCATGTACGAAAATGCTACAAAGATAATAACATAATCTTAAACATGAAACTTTAAACCCATTAACATTTATTAACACACCATAATGCTTTTAATCATTTGTTTACAAATATATTTTTCAGCTTATTTAAATGAATCAACATAAATCATTCGATACCCAAAACATTTGTGAGTAAATCCAAAGAAAATTATAGTGCAAATATTTTTATTTTGTGACCTCAATGATGCTTAATTAACAGTAAATTTAATATTCACTTTTCAGCGGTGATAATGGAGGTTTCACAGATCTATCAAAACCAAATAATAATTTACCAAAGTCAGGTATGGATAAAAACAAACGCAGAATTGAAGACAACAATGCAAGATATAAATGTGAATATGACGGTTGCGAAAGGACATACAGTACGGTGGGAAATTTACGCACCCACATGAAGACTCATAAAGGTATATTCATTGTTATAAATTATACGTTTATTACTTTTTGAAAAGTATAGTTCTTCTTAGAAATTTCCAGAAAGAAAGAAATTCCAGAACCATTCTCATTAAAAAAAGGAACTCCAAGAATATTTTCTTTTAAAATGAATCATTAATCTTTAAGATATTTGCATACAAAGAAATAAGCTCTCTTTGTAATATGAGTATAGTCAGATATTATTGTAAAGTCAGAGTTACAAATGAGTTGTTTTGATAAAACTTATATCCCAGACACCCTTAAATTGTTATATTTTTTAAATTACAGGTGAATATAGGTTCATATGTCCAATGCAATCGTGCAACAAGGCATTCCTTACTTCATACAGTCTTAAGATACATGTTAGAGCTCATACGAAAACCAAACCATTTGCTTGTAATATCGGTAGCTGTAATAAAGCCTTCAATACACTGTACAGGTTAGCTTGAACATATATTTTTTTACATGGAAACTTGTTAGTTGAAAATAGAAATTATTAACTTTGTGACAGCTGTTGTTTTGGCATGTATCATGTTTATTTAGTTTGTAACAATATGTACATGTCATAGATAAATTTAAATTCAGTTTGAATGAGTATCAAAATGTGACACTGTCAAATTGTACTAATCCAATGTTTAATTATCCACGAATACATTATTTTTTTTTCTAAAACCAATTCAAACGCAGTACAAGTCATATTATAATTAGCACGAGTACTGTTTACAAGTTTCGAATAGAAACCTGCCGCCTACACATCCTGAGTCATAACACAATACTCCAAGGCCTGAACTTGACCGGTTTTTTTTTCATTCATACATTTATTATGCAATACATAAAGGCTGAATTGTTTTTAAAATCCGAATTTCTAAACAGAAAATGTGCTTAAGTAACTGATTTATGTGCAATTGGAATGTTGCCAATTCATGTTCTCAATAGTACATTCTTAACCATTAAATTTTAGCCTCTACATTCGATTTTCATCTTTAAGACGTTAATTATTAGTGTCATAATAAAATGTCTGTTATTAATTTATGATGTACATAGTTTTAAAAGTCTCGATGAGTCTTGTAAAATGATTTTCAGAAGATCTAACTATATTTTTCTTATGAATCTATTTTAGTTTCTCGATCATGGATTTATTTTTATTGTATTATGAATCTTATTTTCTCATTACGAACGTTGAAATGTCACTGAACATAAATTATTTTATGTTATAATTTATTTGTCACAGAGCGGCGCAGTATTATTTACTGTCTTGTATTTGACATTTAATATATTAATAACGTAATCTGTTTCATGTCACTTATACTGGAAACTGTCAATCACATAAAAAAACTTTTACTTTTTATATAAACATTCGATTTTTAAACAATCACCTTTTTCTCAATTTCAGACTAAGAGCACATCAAAGACTACACAGCGGTGACACATTCAATTGCAAAGCAAATGGCTGCACAAAATTCTTTACAACACTGAGTGATTTGAAAAAACACATACGCACACATACACAAGAAAGACCTTACAAGTAAGTTACATATATTTGCTTTCATGTTAACTTTAACCACAAAAACTTTCATTATGATCAAGTTGTCTACATAGTACAACTTGATCATAATGAAAGTTTTTGTGGTTAAAGTTAAAGCACAGAAAAATATCATTTTTCTATTCATTGATCTATGTAGCTGTTGAGTTTATATAATTATAGAATATATTATACAATTTTTAATTTTACATTTATTGTGTTTTATTAATTAATTTTCGAAACAATTTTGTGATGTTGGTAATAAATTTGTTTCCCTCCTTTCTTGATTAAATTATATAATATGTAATGTAATAACAATACTAATTTGTATTTCTCATCTAATATTTTTTTTAAATATTCATTTCCTTAATATGCACTTGTACCAATCGTTTAGAAGTATAGTCTTTCATTAATTAATAGACCTTTTTTAGTTTTGAAAGTAGTGATTGGTTGTTTTTCACGCAGGTGCGTGACGGACGGGTGCGGCAAGTCGTTCACGGCGTCGCACCACCTGAAGGCGCACGCGCGCACGCACTCGGGCTCGCGGCCGCACGCGTGCGCGAGCGCGGGCTGCGGGAAGCTCTTCGCGTCCGCCACCAGCCTCAGGGCGCACGCGCGGAAACACCAGGTGATACACCTACATTATGTTTTATTTACATATGTATTGTGTTCGTGATTTATAAAGAGAATTGTATAGTAATACTAATTTTTAGTCAACTATGTTTCGTAATAATGGTTGTTCCTTGTGTTGACTTATAAAAAAATAATTTCAAACATAAATACCCATGCAATATTGATATCTTCAAGAAATAAAACGTGCATATACATTATACAAGTTTTTTATAAAATTACATATAATAAAACCTTTTTAAAAGATGTGCTACATAATTATAATACATTAGGTACTTCACAAACAAAAATTCATAGTATAATATATTCTAAAGAATGTTTTTTAATTTTATTATAATAACATATTAAAAACGTAATTTACTTTCAGGCTGACTTTTAAATTGAAATAATTAAATTAATTTTATAATATTTTTCATTTTTCGCCCAGAGAATCGGAATTGCGATTCAAAGGGGAAATGCTGCTAGCATTCTTGCCACCATTCCACGCGGTCACGACTTGTATAATAATTATTTTTAAGTGTTATTTGTATTTAGTTAAGGTTTTAATGTAAATAAAGGATATTAATTATACAGCCTATTATCGATATTTTTATAATATCATTGTAATTAAATTTTCCAGATCGAATCCGAAACGCCGACTGTTGAAGTTATTGAAAATGATCAAACGAAAACCGACATCGACATCATGAAATGGGACAGCCTACTCGAATCTTTCGGTAGGATAACAACCGAGTCGAACTCGACCGACGGCAGCTTGGAAGACATAACGAGTGTCAATCCACTCTCAAACAACAATATGGATATAACGGAACTACTCTTTAACAACACAACTAACGACTCTAAATTCTCTAACACTAATAACATTGCTGTTGATTATGATCTTAGTAACCTCGAAGTTCTATCACCGTTCAATGTTGATAAAGCAATTAAGAAAGATCCGAATTACAACAGCTGGGTCGACGTCACCGATATACAACCCGATGTGATGCCTTCATCTAAAATAGATATTAAACCGAAGGCAATGCAATTAGCATTAGCCAATGAAGTCGAGGTGCAAGCACCGTGGATAGATGTGACCGCCTTAGCATCATCTATACAAGAGACACCGGTCAGTATCAAAGATAATACACCAGAGAGCATATTTACACTGGCTACATTTGTTCCAACTCATATGCAAAGTTACATAGACCTCAATCCTGAAGTTATACCGACTGCCAATATTATATCACAAAGTTCATTCGATTTAGATACACCGAATATTCTAGATGTAAGCGATAAAGTATTTAATGATAGTGAACTTGTATCGAACCTTGATCCTGATAAAATCAATACGGACATTGAATTTATTAAAAATCACAATGATGCCATCGACGATAGAACATTAAATACCCCACCTCCGAGTAAAGTACAGCAAAATATTGAAATAAATCCAGCTAACTCTGTTTCATTCAATACTGAGTTAACACTTGAAGATACTTTGTTATTCGATAATGAACCACCGTCTGATATGTACGTTGTACGGACAGAAAATATATTTGGTAAAAAAGCTAGGAATCCTCTGGAACAATTAACCGCTGATGCCGGTATCTGTTCATGCAAAGAATGCAAGTGCAGTCCGAACAATGGTGAATGTAGAAATTGTCAAGACCATGAAGCACCTGAAAAGAGTGGTTGTTGTGATGATAAATGTTCATGTGTCGATTGTAAATGTAACCACGCTGAAATGAAATGCGCTGTCGGTTGTGGTAAAGCAACGGACACTAACCACAATACATTTTTACACTATCATAGGCGACATAATAATTCAAATCTGGAAGATTTTGGTGTTTACACACATGAATGTGACGACTCATTTCCGAATATTATAAATAATATAAAATGTTCTTGTAGTGAAACTGAATTAAATAAAAGTCCGAAATCTGATCGATGTTGTGGTTCCACTACTAATGCAAAATCATGTTGTGTAACCATATGTTTTAAGAAGTTAGATGCCTTTAAACAATTTTTATCAGAATCCGATTTGTTAAATGCTCTCAAACTGCATAACTTCAATTTGACTACAGGTTAACTATAATGCTTATTAGAAAAAACTTCTGTTGCATTTAATTTTGTACAAAGCATTCAGTTCCTTGTTCAATTATTATTGTTATGATAAATATTTAATTATTAAATATTTATCATAACAATAATAATTGAACAATTAAAAACGAATTAATTGTTAAATTCAGAGTATTTATTTATTAGACTATTTATATATATGATAAATTATTTAAAAAGTGCCCTTTTAAATTTGGTTAATATATAAATATATTCAGATGTATTTTCTTGTTAAATTACCAAAATAATTGTGCCCAAAGAATTGTTAGTGATATGTAATAAAGAATTTTTAAAGAAATTTGCTATGAATATAAAATCTTGCCATAGTTTTTCGGTAGTTCGAAACAAAAGAGATATATATATACAAAATTTAAAGATTTTTTATAATTTTTCTACATATAGTGTAGGCCGATGTTTTGTAATCAGTCTAAATACAAGAAAGCTCATATAGAGCTAACCGTGTCAATTTAATGCAATTAAAACATGCCATGATATGGTGCCATATATTTACATATTTTTAAGATTCAGGGAATGTATGAACTTTAGAAAGAAAATTGTTATTATATATATTATTACTGATTGTATTATATCACAAAAGTTTACATTTGGTGCTATTAAAGCTGGTTCCAGTGCCTTAAATATTGTTCACGTACTTAATTTGTGCTTGTACATATTAGATATATGAGATTCTTAAACTATTTATAAGAGAGCAATAATAAAATGCTGTAATCTCTAGTCTGTGTAACAAATAAAATGCTTTTTTAATTATGTCTTTTATTTATATGTAGGTATTTACTTTTATTTAATTTATCTCAACATATCTTGACCTGCCTTATTTATTAAAATGTGTTCATTGAGGGTTTATTTGACTGTGTGTAAAATACATAATCTTTCTAAGCAAATAAATTGTAATAATAAGTTCAATTGTATATGATAGATATAAAAAGAGTAGTTAGTTTCTAATTCAGTCTACATTCAAATAAGAATTTAATTTTATTTAATTTCTTGTATAAGTTTCAAAAGTGCCCATGTAACTAATTTGATTAATCAAATTATAAATTGCAATATGATTTGATAAATGATTGGATGCTGAATGATCCCATTTGTGTGAACATAATAGATAGTGTTATATTAAATTACATGGAAACATGATCATACTGCAGTATTGAAGAGTTTTATACTTTATGGTTTGCTAAACTCATCATGATGACCCAATGGTTAAAAAATGAGAATCTTAACTGATGATTCTGTAAAGGATATGGTGAAGGAAAACAAAAGTAAAGGGACATTTAGTGACATCTTCCAATCTCCAAATCTTCTCTAAAAGGAGAGTAGACCCAGCGGCAGAATATTTAGGGCGGTAACTTTACTAATTTTTTTTTTATTGCATAGGAAGGCAGACAAGCGTATGGGCCACCTGATCTTAGGTGGTCACCTACGCCCATAGACATTAGCATTGTAGGAGATGTAGACCATCGTTCACATCGCCAATGCGCCACCAACCTTTGGAACTAAGATCTTATTTCCCTTGTGCCTGTAATTACACTGGCTCACTCACCCTTCAAACCGGAACACAACAATAGCAAGTATTGCTGCTTTGCGGTAGAATATCTGATGAGTGGGTGGTACCTACCCAGAGGAGCTTGCACAAAGCCCTACCACCAAGTACAGCAGTATAGCAAATATGTGTATATATTATATACTAACAAATATAGACAGGTATTGCCAGAAGAATATACACTTGCTGATACTGGTGATGCACCAATCTCGACGTACGACGAAAAGATGTTACATCCCTTTTAATAAATATAATAAAACTAACAGTAAGTAAGGGTGAGTACTTAGTTGGAAATGTTAGCAGCAATACAGTATAGATTTAGTAACAGAAAACTGATGAAGCTACCTATGAAGAGTAGTGTCATATATTATGATGCATTGAATTTGATTGGGTTATAAATTTTTTAATTTTTTTCTTAACTTTGAATTCTATAGTACAATTCTTTAAAAAAACAATATTTATCTGACTCCGGATATGCCTTATATGGGTGTTAAAAATAACAGACAATAATTAAAAGCAGAAATATTGTTCAATTACATTGTATTAATATAAAATAAATTAATAGATTACATAGTAATTGCTCTTACATCTAATGTTAGCATAGACTTATACAATCTAGCTTCGGAATGTAGAGAAATTGGAAACTCAAGTTTTCTACAAAGTTCCCTTAACGTCGCTTCTTTTTATCATGACGCCTGGCACGGGATACTGTGGCGCGATGGCCAGGAGATGATTGCTCGGAGCTACAGTCATCGCTATCAGTATAGGCCTATGAAAGAAAAAATAAATAATTATAGGAATCCATTTTGTCTTTACTCGATCATGAAGTAAAAAGAAGAAGTACCTTTTCATATGGATGTGGTTCACTTTGTTCGTCAGTTAGCGTTACACACGCTAATAAACATACCAATTGAAATGCTGCACCTAAGTACAAGCCGTAACGTATCACAGTACTCATCATATCTTCGGCGAAAATTTCATTTGGGATCATATTTTTTCAATTTCCGCTGATGTGGCTGCGGCAACGTGGTGTTTATAACAAAATGTAATACAACATAGACTGTGATTTATTCAATAAAAACGAAACATTTCTATATGACGCGATCAATAATACGATGGATTTGAAAAACAAAGCGCCGAAGCGGCCTATGTTTACTGTCAAGTGTCAAACTTCAGTAAATGGCTTATGGCATCATTAATTTTGTATAGACAAAATGCAATTTGCATAGCATTTTTTTGCATGCAATATAATTTATTTTTTTATAAAAAAATTTTTTATTAAACAATTATAAGAAAATGTTTTATAAAAGAATGATAAAATTTAACGATTACAGGCGGCGACCCTATAGATTGGACCGTGCTGTGCTATAGATAAAGTTAACTGTCAGTCTGAGACCTCTGAGTCTGAGACCTGAGTTCTGGCACTCTGACAGTGACAACACTGACAACGAACAAATTAAGGCGGGAATGCGGTGGCAGTGGAATCAATAAACTAAGAAAAAAATATTTTGAAATTTGAATGTAATAAATTCCATATGTATAATTCGATGTAATTAAAATTAACTGTAAGATTTCACCTCGATGTAAATTAACAATTAACGATTTTCATCATTCGAAAAGGATTCGAGTAAAGCCAATACGTGCTACCAGTAGTAGCTTAATAAATTAAAAGGCAGAACCATGAAATTAAGAATTATGTACCTTTGTATGAAATTTAATTTATTGCAATTTTTCTTACAACGCAACGGTAAAATCAACTTCGAGAGGATTTTTTCTTTGACATGAAATCATTGTTTAAAAATTACTATGTATTTAATTTTTAAAAGTAAGTGGATACATTTTTGAACAAAAATTAATTAATTATCTAACAACTTTGTTTGATATTGTAAGTATGTCTTGTTTTATCCATGTATCCTTTGTAGTTATTGCGGTTCTATTCATCGCTGGTTCGATAGCGAAAAAACATAGAAAATCACCCGTACCGCTTAGAAATAACACTGATGAGTCGACGCAAAATGAACATATTGACATGAATGGAAATTTCAGAAAAGCATTTTTTGTGGTAAATTTAAGATCTTTAATAAATATCATTCTTCTGAAATTTATGTTTAAAGTAACAGCCTGTGAATGTCCCACTGCTGGGCTAAGGCCTCTTCTCCTCTTTGTGAGGAGAAGGTTTTGGAGCTTATTCCACCACGCTGCTCCAATGCGGGTCGGTGGAATACACATGTGACAGAATTTCAATGAAATTTGACACATGCAGGTTTCCTCACGATGTTTTCCTTCATCGTAAAGCACGAGATGAATTATAATCACAAATTAAGCACATGAAATTCAGCGGTGCTTGCCCGGGTTTGAACCCACGATCATCGGTTAAGATTCACGCGGTCTCACCACTGGGCCATCTCGGCTTTTTTTTTAATTTATGTTTAAATAATGTTAATGCTTATTTACAATTCACACCCGTGTACGGCATGCGTCTTCACCAGCCCATAAACTGCTCCTGAAGAGGAGACGAGATATTTGCCCAGCAATGGAGCTTCATTGGATAAATAGAGTATTTTGATCATTTATAATAATTAAATTGTTGATTAATTATTATTATTAATAGTAAATTAAATATAATTATTCTAAGTATAAAAAGGAAAACTCGAAATGGCTATTCTAAGCTTTTATAGTGTCAATTTAAAAACAGAAATTCTTGATAAAAATATTTTATCTTTTCACATCCTGCGATGGCACCAGCTTTGAAATTTTAACGATTATACTTTATAAACATTATATGTTATAAGCATGCAGCCCTCTCCACGCTGAAAGAAAATGTGGTATGTTCGCCTATATCAGCTCTTATGCCGCTGGGCAAGCTGGCTCTAGGAGCCGAGGGCCAAAGCTTAGAGGAACTTCTATCAGCTATCGGCGTTTCCAAAAAGTCTATGGTCAGTACTATGTTTATAAAGTTCTTATATTATTTTGCGAAATCTAATAAGATGTTACATCCTAGAGGAATTCTTGCAAAGTTAAGCTTTAGTATTCGGTAATATATTATCTATGCTTAGAAATTAAAAGAATCCATTAATTCAACACTGGTTCTAACTTGTCTAGTCAGTGCTACCCTAAACTTTTTATTGGTGCAAGCAAGGTTTCCCATGATAGTTACATACATAAGTTATTCTAAAAAAATGCCTAGCAAGTTGAATTTGTTGATAATTTACTCGGTGGTGGCTTTGTACAACGCTCGTCTGGGTAGTTACCACCCACTCATCAGATATTCTATCGCAAAACAGCAGAACTTTGTATTGTTGTGTTCTGGTTTGAATGGTGACTTAGCCAGTGTATATAGGCACAAGAGACATAAAATTTTAATTCACACGGTTGCTGGTGCATTGGCGATGTAAATGATGGTTAACATTTCTTACAATGCCATTGTCTATGGGCGTTGGTGACCACTTACCATCAGGTGGCCCATATCCTCGTCCACCTACCTATACAATAAAGAAAAATTACCAACTTTTATTTCGATGTCTGCATATGCAAACCTTTCTAGATTTTTCTAAAAATAGTACCTAACCATGCAAATTTCACATATATACGAGTACATAAATAACTCATGATCCGATCATATCTACAGATCTCAAGTCATTTCAAACCGCTAATACTTGAACTCCGCTACCTACCCGGTGTGAAGTTGGATATAGCCAGCAAGCTATACATATCGCCCCACAACCGACTTCATAGAGTTTTCTCAGAACAAGCCAAGGACATATTCGATTCTAGTGCGGAAAAAATTGATTTCCAGTACCCAACTTATGCTGCTGACCAAATTAATTCGTGGGTAAGATATTGATAACAGTGTTTGAAGAAATTAAGCATACAGTAGCTGTGTCAACTCGAATATTTGCGTCATGGATTGCCTTTGTTTTATATAGATTTTAACCGAAACTCCCATTAATAAATAAAAAGCAATTATATTTATTACTCCCCGCCTTATTGCCTCCACTGGTGAAAGGAGGGCTGGTTCATTTTTCGCCCAGAGAATCACGACAAGTCACGACAAGTCACGACTTGTATAATAATTATTTTTAAATGTTATTTGTATTTAGTTAAGGTTTTAATGTAAATATTTATTACATTAGTTTTTTTTTATTAAATTCAAATGAAGCACACACAAAACGAAGGCGCATGGCGCGATGGCCTCAATTAACAGAACCAAATAATTGGGTTCTATGATGTGCTGTAACACCAAACATAAATGTGATTCGTCTAATTTACTTTTTCACATTCAAGGTCTCTTCACAAACGAATGGATTGATAAAAGATATTGTCAGTCCGATCGACATTCCGCCGTTTGCGTCTTTAGTAATGGTCAACGGCGTATATTTTAACGTAGGTATTATTGTAAGATCTTTTATTATTTACATTACCAACTAAATTTATTTTAGTCATAATTTTCGCCCCATCTTACTAGACACTAAAGTAATTTTGGTCCTCATCTTCTAACTAGACTTGTTTTATTCTGGCAGTGAGTTTTTAACACTGCAAGACAAAAAAGAGTGTCAGACTATAACAGTGTGTCGCCTGTCTGCTGTGAGTTATTTTTGGGAATGCTTTTGCTGGTCGTGGGTTTGTTTTTATGCTACCGGGTTTTTAGAAAGGCAATGGTATTGGGTGGATTGATTGTATGGAACAAAAACTGAGTCACTGTGTAATTTAATCTACGGATACGGGACATTAGTGAATTCTGCAATGTTATATTAATATTAAAAAAGTTTATGTGCCACTTAAATCGAAATTCGAACTAAGTGACACATAAGCTTTTTAACCGA